>CM072773.1:24810000-26240000 GCA_036936925.1 Cenchrus fungigraminus | reverse complement strand
CCTCTCTGGGTCGATGTCCATCTTCTGAACCTCCTCCTCTCTGATCTTGGGCTTGTACACCTTTTTCAGAGGAAGTTGTGCTTTCCTGGGTAGGGCGGTCTGACCGCCTACAGGGGGCGGTTTAACCGGGTCAGCCTGATGACCCTGCCCAAACTGTCGTGGAATCCAGCGATCCTGTGTATGCCTTGAGATTCGATCCTGCGCTGATCTCCTTGGTCCTCCCCATCCAGGATGGAAGGATTGCTGGTATGGCACCCACATTACCCCATTGTCATCGTAGATTGGACGAGGCGGATTTGAACTTGAAGGAGCCCAATTTGGAGTAAAGTGTTGCCTCTGAGATGATTCACCTCTGAACCTGATAGCTGCTCTGGGAGGCGACGACGGCCTCTCTTGATGTGGAGGTGATCTCATTCTTTTCTTTACCGGCCGATCGCTTGTAACGGCCTTTTGTTTAGAGTACTTGTCAAATAGCATATCAAACGTGGCTTTTGGCTTTGGAATACTTCCCTGATTCTTTGCCACGTTAAGCTTCCAGTTTCCAATTTCTGGCCGCTTCGGAATAAGCATCTTTGGGCGGGCATGTGCAGGGGCGGTCTGACCGCCCTGTACCCCCGGTCTAACCACCCTGTCCAGGATAGGCTCGGTTGTTTGCTGACCAGATGGCGTGGACGATCCTTGCCCCCCATGTCCAGAAGCTTTGACAGTGATCTTGAAAGTCTCTCTGCCATCAGGGGTCTTTTCATATGCCACTTCTCTTGTCAACTCTTTTCCCCTCAAATCGGGCTTAGCTTCCCCGACCATCACGTTCTTGCCCTTAGTAGCTTCGGCTTGATGCGGCCGAACCAAGACCTTGGGCTGCTGCAACTCCATGGTGTTGACGGGAAAAGGTTGCTTATCCACTTGCATCTCATGAAGCATCAAACGACCTTCGTTAATGGCCGATTGAATCTGACGACGAAACACATTGCAATCGTTAGTAGCATGAGAATAAGAATTATGAAACTTACAATATGCACGTCGTTTAATTTCATCAAGTGGAGGCATAGTATGAGAAATTTTAATGTTTCCAAGCTTTAGTAATTCATCAAAGATACGATCGCATTTAGAAACATCAAAAGTAAATTTTATTTCTTCTTGCCAACCTTTAGTAGCCGGCTTAAGAGATGCACAAGAACTAGCTTTAGATTTTGAAGGCCACACAAATTCAGCAACATACACTTCATTCTCGTCGTCTGAACTATCGGAATCATATTCAATCATATGCACATTAGACCGACGAGGCTTAGAGTGTTCTTTTTCCTTATTTAGTTTTAATTCTTGTGTCATACCTCTAACAAGCACATTAGCAAGAGTATGAAATTCTACACCCTCTAATCTATCTCTAATAGCAGGTCTTAATCCTCTAGCAGCTAGATCAGCAAGGTCAGAATCAGTAAGAGACAAATTAAAGCAACGGTTTTTAACTTCTTTAAAGCGCTTAAGGTAATCGGAAACCGACTCCTCTTTACTTTGCCTAACCGATGTTAAATCTGTCAATTTTAATTGGTAGCTCCCACTAAAGAAGTGGTCATGAAACTTTTGCTCTAATTGATCCCAAGAATCAATAGAGTTGGGAGCTAACGAAGAGAACCAAGCAAAAGCGGTACCAGTTAAAGACAATGAAAATAAGCGAACTTTTAAGGAATTAAAGGTACCAGCTTCACCTAGTTGAGCAGTATATTGGCTAATATGTTCCCAGGTTGTACGGTTATCATCACCACTAAATTTAACAAAATCGAGCATACGCCAACCAGGGGGAAAAGCCACATAATCAAAATCGGCCCTGTATGGTTTTTGATACAACCTAGCATTACCCATATCAACACCGAGCTTATTTTTCATCATGTTAGCTATCTCTTCCTTAAATTGAGCCAATTCATTCCTAGCAGCTAACTGAGATTGCATTGCAGCTGTTCTTAAGTTACTCACAGGGGGTTGATTAGGATTTTGCATGCGATGCAAGTCGGTAAACACATCATTAGGCACACCATAAGATGAAGCAACGTTAGGAATAGGTGGCGATATGTGAGCTATTGTGCTATACATTGGTGGAACAGTACCATAAGAATTATTCTGACTCTGAACCAATGTACTAGGCACAACCGACAAAGGCAACGGCTGATCCGGGACCATAACCATCTGGCCAGACAGGGCGGTTGAACCGGCCTGGGGGGCGGTCTAACTGGGGTCGGCTTGGGTAATGGTGACTGTCCCGGATAAAACCCCGTCGGCATACCATACATAGGAACTTCAAGTGAAGCTTCTAGTGCTGCCGACGTGGCTTGATGCAGAACCCCTTGTGAATCTACTTGAGGGATGCCATCATCAGCTATATTAATAACATGCTTACCCTCTATTTTTTCAAGGCGAGTAACAACACTAGCAACCAAACTACTCTGATCGTTAAACGCACGTTCAAATCTATCGGTAATAGCAGATAATTGCGTAACTAGATCAGGAGGAGGTGTTGGTGTTTGACTTATAGTGGGTATTACCTCAACCTTGTCTTTGTTCAGCTTGATCGCCGGCAACTCAAAATCTTGAGTGAAAGTCACCTTGCCTGAACGATCCTTCTTGGCGCCAGAGAGGAATTGCTGCTTGATGTACTCTTGCAGCTCCGTGTACTTCCTCTGGTCTTCCTCGCTGAGTTCCTCGATATTCACCATGATCACGTTGTTCTTGTCAAGATCGCACTGTGATCCCATGCAAAGATCGAAAGATCGGTTGTATAAACCAGATCTATCCCCAGCGGAGTCACCAAAAGTGTGTTGACACTTTTTACGGTCGAACACACGAATGCGCTAGCTCGCGCGGTCGACGGAAATCACCTCGGCAAATCTCCCAGCACGGGCCGGTCTAACCGCCCTGGGGGGCCGGTCTAACCGCCTTGGACAGGAGAGACGTCGAAAACCTAGATTCGCTGCTCCGGGAGGGACCCCGTCAGGAACAATGCACCTAGGGTTGTCCTGAGATCGGCAGGCCACTCAGAACTCCCTCAACCGCCATGGAGACGAAGGAGGAGAGCAATAGGGGTTGGAAAAGTTAGGGTTTGGAGAAAATAAAGGTAAAATTGATAATGACGATTGGATGATAGCTCTCAATCGGCCACGACCCTTTATATTTATAGGGTGGGAGGACTTGCCCTGCAAACAATGCTTTACAACTCGGAATCAAGCTAAACTCCTAATTCTACCCGAAATCGGGGAGACCCGGTTAGACCGCCCCTGGGGGGCGGTTAGACCGCCTGGCACCTACGTGCCGGACCGGCTACAGTGAACCCCGGTCAGACCGCCCTGGGGACCCGGTCTGACCAGCCTGCCTGGCCTGAGTCGGCTTTTGCCAAATTTGAGTGTCAACACCTGGGTTGCAGAAAGAGCACCTCAATTTTTGAAGAAGAAACCAACAATGGGGGCTACTGAAATGCAAAAGGAGTTGAAGTTCAAATATGGCATTGATATACCCTACCAGACTGTGTGCAATGGTACAAAGAGAGCATCTGACAAGTTGTATGGTAAGTTGAGTGATTCTTTTGATTACTTGTACCGGTTCAAGGCAGAAATTGAATTGAGATCACCTGGCAGTGTGGTAGAGATAGACATTGTCACTGATGAAAATGGAGTAAAAAGATTCAGCAGGTTCTTTTGTGCATTCAAAGCTTGTATAGATGGTTTTGTGAATGGTTGCAGGCCTTATATTAGTGTAGACTCTACACATTTGAATGGCATGTGGAATGGCCAAATGCCTG
Organism: Cenchrus fungigraminus; assembly: GCA_036936925.1. NCBI lineage: Eukaryota > Viridiplantae > Streptophyta > Magnoliopsida > Poales > Poaceae > Cenchrus > Cenchrus fungigraminus. The sequence goes on along the minus strand of CM072773.1, from coordinate 26,236,213 downwards.
CAGCCTTAGCTTTGGATGGCCACAATTGGATGTTTCCTGTGGCCTTTGGATTCTTTGAGTCAGAGACAAAGGACAGTTGGGAGTGGTTTTTGAAGCAACTGAGCAAAGCCATTGGTCCCATGCAAAGTTTAGCTATCTGTACAGATGCATGTAAGGGGTTAGAGTCAGTAGTGAAACTTGTGTTTCCTCAGGCAGAGTGGAGGGAATGTTTCAGGCACTTAATGGAAAACATGAAGAGGCACTACAGTGGTGATGTGTATCCCAAGAACATGTGGCCTGCAGCTAGAGCATACTCAGAACATAAGTATGACTTTTTTTAAAAGGGTGTTAGAAGCTTCTCCAGGAGTCAAGGATTGGCTGGATAGAGATCATCCTTTTCTCTGGGCAAGAAGTAAGTTCTCTCCTGACATCAAGTGTGACTACATAAACAATAATTTGGCTGAGTCTTGGAATTCTTGGATCAAAGAGCACAAGGATCTGCCTCTGCATTGCATGGCAGATGCTATTAGAGAGAAGATAATGCTGTTGTTTGGCAAAAGGAGGAAGATATCTTTAGCATTGCCTGATGGAATATTGCCTGCTGTCATCCACCAACTCAATGCTGCCTCCAAAGGATTGGGACACTTACATATTTCCAAGGGCCATCCTAATGAAGCTGAGGTAACAGAGGTGTACAAAGATGAAGAAGTTAGAAGGCATGTGGTGTATTTACCTCAGAAAATTTGCACTTGTAGGCAGTGGCAAGTGACTGGCAAACCATGCCCACATGCATTGACTGTGATATGCAGCACAAGGCAACCTGACATGGGTTCCTTTGTTGACCAATACTACTCGGTGGCCAAGTTTCAGGCAGCTTATGCAGGCATTATTCCTAGTATCACTGATAAGAACCAGTGGCCTAAGGTTGACAAGGGCTTCAAAGTGGAGCCTCCAGCGCCAAAAAAGAAAGAACCAGGGGAGGAGTCAAAGAAGGGGGTTGGTGGAAGATTGAGGAAAAATAGGATGAAACCAGCAAGGGAAGGGGGCAAGGCTACAAGGCAAGTCATGTGTCCTAACTGTAAAGAGTATGGTCACAGGGCAAATAGCTGGAGGTGCTCCTACACTGGGACAAAGAAAAGGTACTTCTTGACTTATTCAAATTCATTGCCAGGATTCATTCATTCCTAACTAACTAACTCCTTTTACACTTTTGTAGGAAAAGTACTAGGAAGAAGGCACCAAAGGTTGGGAGGAAGAAGGCCAAGAAAGGTGATGGTGCTGATGAAGCACCAACTCCAAGGACAAGAGGTGCACTAGCAAGGGAAGCAGCAGCAAAAGCTAGGAGTGAAGCTCAAGAATTAGAGCTCAAGGCAGCAGCAGCAAGGAAAATAGCAGACGCAGCAGCAAGGGAAGAAATGGAAGCTATTAGAAATGAGTTTGCACTTGTGCCTCACACTACAACAGCAAGGCAAGAAGTCGTTCTTCCACAAACACCAACTAGAAGGTATTGACATCCAAACCAAACAAAGTGCACAGGTTGTTTAATTGAACATCTACTAATTTTTTTAACCATACCAGGGCACTATTCCAAGAAGATGAACTTCAAATTGAACAAGTGAAGAAAATGACACCAAGAAGGAAAATGCTAGCAACTAAACGCACGAAGAAATCTCCAGCAAAGAAGCAAGGAAGAAAGGGCAAGTGAAGAAACTGGAGGGTGCTTGTGCTTTTGTGTTGTGTAGTTGGGCAAAAACATATCTTTTGTGCACTGAGATGTGACTTTTGTGTTGTGCAATTGGCCCATGAACTTGTCTTTTGAATGGCATGTAATATATCTGATGCTAGTCTGTACCGGGCAAAAAACATTAAACATTTTGCCCCTTTTATGACTTATGTAATGGCAAACAATTAGCCCCTATTTTCTTGTGAACATCGATGTATCAGACTCCTTTGAATTTGTCTATGTTTTCTTTTTAATGAGATGACTGTATATTTGTTGAATGGCTGTCCAATCTGGGTGCTCACTGTGAGCGTGGGTGCTCAATGGAAGAATAGGGCAGGGGTAGGGAGGTCTTTTCCCGTCCAACTGCTAACTGTGTGTGAGTGTCTCAGTGTGACATGGCAAGCCACGTAAGCAAATGTGGTATATATGTAAGAGGTTGAACTTAAGGATGATGAATTTGTAAGACGCATTGTAAACGTGGTATTTGTGTAAAGCGTATCCGTAAGGATGGTAAATATGTAAAATGCCCCAAAATAAGTGCACATCTCGCACTTCGAGGAGTCAAACACTTTAAAATTTGACCAAATATATATTTAAAAATATTAATAATTATGATACTAAATAAATATCATTAGATTAATTATGTCATATATTTTCATAACAAACTTGTTTACAGACACAAATGTTAATATTATTTTCTATATATCCGGTCAAACTTACAACTTGTTGACTCCTCGAAATGTGAGATGAGCACTTATTTTGGGACGGAGGGAGTACAATGGAATGCTCCATCAGTTTTGTTTCGGGCCTAAATATGGTTGGCTAAGCTGGCCCAGCAAGATCATATCGGGCTTGTTGTTTTGTTTTGGGCCAGCCTCCCCTCAACTAAACTGTGCTATACTAGGAAAAAATATGTTTTATCTCTCTGGACAATTGGCTGAGTTCATGATTTCTCCCAAACTCGAAAACTGTGTGAACCACCTTCCTCAACTTTCAAAACAATCTACTTTACCTCTTGTCCTGGTTATAAGTGATTTTCAAATGCGGTTTTGTCTTTTCTAATTAAAAAGAGTTTTGTAAATACTTATTAAACCATGAAAAATATCCTTAAGCTTTTAAAATTTATGAGAAAAATCTGGATTGGAACGCAAGATATATAAATAAACTATTTAGAAGTAGTGAAAATGTTTATAAAATTTTCTAAAATTTAAATTTAGCTGTAGCAAAATAAAAAAAACATATACAAAAAGTACCTCATCATAAAATTTCTAATTGCATCTTGAATACTTTTCGCAATAAAAACATGAAATGAAGCCGACATGACCTCAACAAGTATTTACAAGATTTATTTTTAATTGAAATGACAAAAGTGTTTTTGAAAACAGCTTATAACTAGTGTAGGGAGGTAAATTAGACAGTTTTGAAAGTTGAGGGAGGTAGTTCACTCAGTTTCTGAGTCTGGGAAAAATCATGAACTTGGTGCTATGTTCAGGTAGGTAAAACAAACTTTTTCCACTCTACTACTCTTGACTATTCAACCACGGTTTGGGTCAAAATCGGCCTAAGGCAAACTTATGAGTAAACAGTAACACAAAATGTTTCCTAAACCTTTTTCTTCTTCTCGAACAGTTTCTCCATCCATTTTTATGAGGCCTTACCAAAAGAGCAATTAAAAAATGGCTCCACCACCAAAACCGCAGAGAAATTGCGAAACGGCTCACACTACAAAGAATGAGCAAAAAAAAAATAGCTTCACCAACTTCTCCTCCCTCCCCAAGCATTAGGTGAACATAAACTTAGACATATTGCTATTAAGAAACCGGTTTACCAAATATTTTCCTAAACAACTTTAGCTCCATTAGGAGAAACCACTTCACCAAAGACCATAGCTGGAACCGTTTTGACATGAGCTGAATCTCTACCAGACCATACAAATCACTTCTGCTGATTTGGATTGGTTTGATTTCGAACCGTTATGAACACCTAATGTTATAATGTCTTGAAGGAGGATAAATCTGTACGACTCCTCTAGCCAATGATCAAATGACCCACACAACAAACCATTTTTCACTATCATTATGAATTTTATGCCACCACACCAAGACTCCAAGAGTGGAGTGTGTGGTGGTAGGAAAACCCCAAAAATTCCACTTTCACTACGTTTTGTCACTCACAATGCTAAAATATCAGTGACTTTAATCTAGCTGGTGGGTGGATCTCGTTCACCTCATATATATACCGAGCCCATACACATAGGACTAGGAGGGTTGTGGACTTGTGGTCTTACCATTCCTTTTCTCCTTTCTACGGGAAGTCTCGAGACATAGGAGGGGTACTTAATTATTCTTCTTTCTTCACCATAGAAGACCTGACACGCGGCCTTGTCCATCAGTACGCATATAACAAAACAAAGTAACAAACTTCCAAAGACTGAAAGCCCCACGTGGTGCACCTATTAACAAAATGCATTGCACATGATGTGCAGCAAATTGAAGAGAGATAGCGCCGCGGCCACACATGATCAGAGTGAGACAGCTAGCAAATTACTCCTTCCGTTCTTAAATATATGACGTTTAGGACAAGAAAGTTAGTTTAAAACTAACTTTCTTGTCCTAAACGTCATATATTTAAAGGCGAAGGTAGTATAGATGAACACCTAATGTCACCTCCTCATTCTAATGTATAGTGTCTTGGGGGTGTGGAGGATAAAGCTGTCCACACTCCACGGATCAAATGATTTGTGCTCTATACAATACAGTGATTACAATACACCTTAGAGCGCATCGACAGGATGTTTGTTTCCTCCTGTTGGAGCGCGACTTTTCCTCGGGCGGCTTTGCAGGTGCTGTCGTCGCGGTGCTCGAACCACGCCCCGCTTTTGCTCCTTTTGGATGATGGCTTCCATCCGAAGCGTCGCTTCCGATTCCAGGCGGTTAGAGGGTTACCTCTAGGCGGTCGAGTCGGCGTGGAATGGCGATCGGCCAGACGTTGACGCCCTGCGCACGGTCAACCATTTGCTGCGTACGACCGCTAAGGCTCTGCAACAATGGAGTGCTAGAGTGGTTGGGAACATTAAAACCCAGATCGCGGTCGCTAAGGAGGTTATCTTTCGGTTGGAGACTACGCAGGATACTCGGTCGCGGAGGCCAACTTAAGGCAGTTTCTGAAGATCCGTTATCTTGGCCTAACTTCCCTGGAGCGCACTATGGCTCGCCAGCGCTCGAGTATGCGTTGGCTCCACAAGGGGGACGCCAACACCAAGTTTTCCAGTTGCACGCTAACCAGCGTAGACGGGGGAATCGTATTGGCATGATTCAGGTCGATGGGGCCACCTTGGTGGCGGAGGAGGAGAAGGCCGAGGCCGCTTTTAACTACTTCTCCAGTATTTTGGGTACGGCGCACGACAGGGAGGCTCGCTTGTACTTTGAGGCGTTAGGGATCCATCGGAGAGACTTGTCCTCCCTGGGTCGCCCGTTCACTGAGGAGGAGATTGGGGCGGTCGCTAAAGAGCTGTCTCTTGATAAGGCGTCGGGACCTGATGGGTTCACATGTCGCTTTTATCACTCTACCTGGTTGATCATCAAGTGGGATATCATACGCGCTTTTGATGCTCTTTCCTCTATGGATTGCCGAAGTTTCCACCACCTCAATGACGCCCTTCTCATTCTTTTACCGAAGACGTCCAACCCTTTGTCTCTGGGAGACTATCGCCCAATTAGCCTTATCCATAGCTTCGGGAAAATTTTCTCCAAAGCGCTTGCTAACCGTTTTGCTCTGTTTCTGCCCGTTCTGGTTTCCCCGAACTAGTGTGTTTATCAAAGGTCGCTGTAACACCCCGTGTTTTTAATCAAGTGTCAAGGAATGTTAATCACACTCTTAAGCACTTCCTAAGCATCATTGCTTAAGCCCTTAACCAATGTTGAAGTCAAACCCTAGGTCAAAGCCCTTGACTTTCAAACCCTAGCTAGAACTTTTTGTGCGTTCTCCAAAATTCATCTAAACACTTCAAAATCGGCCAATACCAAAGTTGTGCAGTTTTTCGAGACCAACAAATTTGTTGTTGAGTGGCAGATCAAATTCGAAGTGGAAATTTGTGAAAAACCCTGGTCAACGCGTGCAGTTCCTGTTCATAGGCGCCGAGAAAAATCGGGACTTTGCCTGCTGTTTATGCTCAATCCCTTGAGTAAAATACCTATCGGCCTTTGTAAAAGTTGTAGAGGGATGGATGATCTACAACTTTGCTAATTGGCGCTTAGTTCACTTCTATAGCAAAATCTGGAGTTTTGGGTGGTCAAACAGGTGCACACCGAGTTGTTTTCGCGCCGGAACGCGTCCCGCACGCCACCGTCGTGCGCACGCGCGCGCGCCACCTCGGATCGCCGTCGTACGCTCAGGCACGCACGCCGAGGCACCGGAGTGACCGGCGGTTCGAGGAGCTCACCGTGATCCCTGTGCACAGGCGATAGGTGACGCGCCTAGGCAGCTAGGCCGGTGCCACGCGGCGCGCCAGCACACGCCGGAGCACGCACGCCAAGGCCGCCATTGGCCGACCGCGCCACCCCACGTCGCCGCTGCTGTAGACATGCCGCGACCGCGACCTATGAGAAGACTTGGGCTGTTACCGCCTCTCCACGTCGCGGCCGCTATAAAAACCCCGCTCCTCCTCCCCTGTGCAAGCTCACAGCACCGCTGCCATCCGCCATTACCACCGCCGGTGAGCTCTGTCCTCCGCTCGCGCCCGTGACCAACAAGCACTCCCTAGCTCTTCCCTAGCACTCACTCGAGCCTCTCCGAACATACATTGCCGAGCTCGACCCCAGCACTCGCCGGAGTTCGAGCAGAGGCGGCCGCTCCGCCACTGCATCGCCGCCGCCGCTCGCCGGAGACTTCCCCAACCCAGCCACCACCTCCAATCCATCTGTGGTGAGCTGAATCGCAACCCCGTGCCGCTTATTCATCACCTCCGACCACCCTTCGCCGCCGGCGAGCTCGCTCTGCCGCGGGAGGGTATGGTTGTGAAGGGGAGATTTCTGTAGGGTTCGGGATGTAAAAGCCAGGGACCCATCTGTGAGCTTTTGAATCTTCCTAGGGTCTGCATCATAAGAAGATTCTTCTTCTTTTTCCTTTAAGTCCAGCATCTTGTAAAAATTGTAGAAAATTGTAGAAAAATCATAAAAATGCAAAACCAATTTTGTTGGTTTCCTTATGAGTAAATCTACATCTTCTAGAAAGGTTGTATATACTTTAGATGTATAGTTTTTGAATGAAAATTCAAACTCATTTTGTATAAGGTTGTTCATAACTGAAGTTGTACTCATGTGCTAGACTTGATCTTTAGATATGTTGGTAGTCAGTACTAGTATAGGCTATACCTAAGTTTTTGCACAAAGTTACTGAGTGGATATCTAGTTATGATTTATTTTGTTTTATGGCTAGATCTGTGTTCATGTTTTGTACAACCTCATGTATATGCTTTCTGTGGCTCATCTTGTAGATATCATTTTATTAGGCTAAGATGTGTTGCTAGTAATTTTATCATGGATTTAGGAGCTGTCCATATATCTGTTTATGAATGATGCTTGTTTATGAAGATAAATCTCTAGCTCAGTTCCTAGTGCTCCAGTGATGCTCATCTTTGGGATAGCTGATGTTTATATCATGGTTATGCTATGGTAGGAAGTTGGACTACAGTTAGTTATATATCTCTCTGTATAAATGCTTTGTGAATAAATAGGCTGAAAATGGTTATTTTTGTGTAGCATGATTGAATTAGGTTCTGAAGATAATTTTTGGTGTGTAGCCTAGTTTTAGTCCATAGAAGCTCTGTGTAAAATTTGAGCTCCAGTGCATGAGTAGTTTTCTCTATATTAAATATTCTTACTTTTGCTACGAATAACTTGTCGTATTTTTATGCTCTGTATATAGCTTTGTTTGCCATGAAATTTTACCAGAAGCTCTGTTGTGGTCCTATGTGCTCATACAAAAATTCTCACTGTCAGATGTTGCATGGTTTAACCAGAATAATTTTTGGAAGAAACTAAGCATATTAAAAAGAGAAATAAAGAAATCTCCTCTTTATAAACGTATGTGTGGTATAATCTTTGGAAAATGTTCCCAATGAACCCTTGAACCCTAACTTGGTTGCATGTGTGATAATTCTAATTTTATTTGAATAAATGTGCACACAATCACTATTAAAATAATAAACTAATGAATGGTTGCTTGAATTAATCTTTAAGGAAGAGTATGTTGGGTATATTCTTGTCTAGGTGAATGTGGTCAACATGACACCCTAGATTTAATGTGTGCTGTTGTTTTGTTTACACCATCATCAACTATTAACTCCTGCATATGCATTTCCCCGTATAGAAGTCCCCGACGGTAGCTACACGCTCGTACCGGCTGACGAGAACGAGGGAGCAGGAGTTGATCAAGACCCGGACCAAAGTCCAGAAGACTGTCTGACTGCTGGAGCTGCCGAAGGCAAGCCCCGATTTAACATGTACCTAAGTGTTTCATTTTCAAATTCTGGATTTATGCTTGATTACTTATGTGCATTTAAGTTCAGGAGTTGAATGGAAACCCTAGATGCATGATCCATAAGTACCTATGATCTTTTACTAGTATGCTAGGTCGATAGTTATTATGCACTAAGGACCCAGTACAAGTCGAGTGATGTACTTCGCTCGCGAGAATAGGTTCTTATGTTGGAATCATAAGACTTGTTAAACTAAATTGCTCATGTGGTAAGAGCATGGGATTTGGGGCTCCGGTCCAGTGGTTAAGAGATTAAGCGTTTGAACGTACTAAACATTTGTCGGACATGGGTACGGTAAGCCTAGTACCTAAATGATACGGTGTGGGAACTTTGCGCTGCTAATCTTGGGTCGCGGCCCCAGTCTTGCGAACTGTAGTGCATGCGTGACGCTGGATGCTAGTGTGAGGCATGCCAGCTAGCCTTGTACTTAGGACTGTGGCATCCAATCCCAATCCGAGGAATGACGGGAACCGACTGGTTGAATGAACTCTTTGTGAGGGCATTCTCCCGCATGTTTAGGTCCACCTTGCAAGGTTATTAATCGATCGATCGCCGGCCTCTCACCGTTATCTGAGATTGCTTAACCCTCTAGCTATGATAATCCCTCTATGATGAAATATTGTTAAACTTGATGTTTGATTAATTGTTTGCACAATTATGCTTGAATTAGTTGATTATCTAGTAATAACTCTATTTACTAGAACTTGAGCTAAAACTTTGAAACCAAGGATTAACCCCTTAGTCGCTTTTTTTGCCAAAATAAACCCACTAGCCAAAAGCCATGCATAAATAGAAGGTTAAGTCTTTATTTAGACGTATAAGCCTTGCTGAGTATTAGTATACTCAGCCTTGCTAAGTATTAGTATACTCAGCCTTGCTATAAATATTGATTTCAGGTGATAATGTTTGGCCTGGTGAAATCCCACCCGGCTGGGAGCTGGAATGAGTGGATGACGAGGAGTAATGGCGTTATGGGTGGCCTCCCATGATGCCAAGTTATCGATTAGTTTAATTTCCGATGTCTTCAAAACTCTGAACCATTTACCTTTGATGCAAGGACAATGTTTGTAATAATTAACCCTACGGGGAATTTGGATTAATTTGTATGATACTCTGGACTCTCCTTCATGAGAGTTTTAATGTATGCGTTTCGATCCTCTATGTGTTTTACAAGTGATTTACCAGGCTATGACCCGGCAACACTCAACGAGATGATTCTTTATTATCGCTTAATGACCAAAAGGGATTGGTTTAAGTGATAATACGGACTTATCTCGGGTGGGGTTGTCACAGTCGCCTTATTCAGGATAACTTCAGGTGTGTTCTGGGTACAGCAAGAGCTTTGGCTGCCAAGAAAAATCCACAAGTCATGTTGAAGATTGATGTAGCGAAAGTTTTTGACTCGGTCGGGTGGATTTTTCTTTTAGACCTCTTGTCGGCCATTGGCTGTCCGAGGACATGGACCAATTGGATCTATACGATTCTATCCACCACCAGCACGAAGGTCCTCCTCAATGGCTCGCTCGGTCGCATGATTTGCCATGGTCGGGTCTTAGACAGGGGAACCCGCTATCTCCCATGCTTTTTGTGTTGGTGATGGAGTGCTTCAGCGCGCTCATTACAGCTGCTGAGGACCGTGGGTTGTTCTTGCCCTTGGGGACGTCGGTGATTAAGCACGTATTTCTCTCTATGCGGACGATGTGGTCGTTTTTGTTTCGCCAGTCGAGATGGACCTCCTCCTTATTAAGGCCATTTTGGACCTGTTCTTTAGGGCCACGGGCCTGGTAGTGAACTACGTCAAGAGCCAGGAATTTCCCATCTGTTGCGATGCTCGGCATACGGATCTGATTTCGGAATTCCTAGGTTGTGTGGTCGCTTCCTCCCCCTGCACATACCTTGGTGTGCCACTTTCGCCGGGGAGATTGCCGAGGGTGGCAATGCAGCCGCTGATCGATAAGGTTGCTAAGCGGATCCCAGCTTGGAAAGGGCGATTGCTCAACATGAGTAGACTAGTCCTTGTGCAATCCACCCTTTGCGCCATCTCGGTGCACATCTCGATGGCCCTTAAGGTCGCACCGTGGGCGGTGAAGGCCATCACTACCCTGATCAGAGGTTTCCTCTGGTGCGGAACTGAGGTGGCTTCCAGGGGAAAGTGTGCGGTAGCTTGGGTTAACACGTGTTGTCCCAAGGAGTTGGGAGGCCTCGGTATCCCCAACTTGCAACTGATGGGCATGGCGCTCCGGATGCGGTGGCTCTGGTTCGCTAGGACAGATCCGCAAAGAACTTGGTTGGGTTTCAAGTTTGGGAGCGACAACCTGGCGGAAAGTTTTTTCGCTGCTTCCATCTCGGTTGCGGTTGGAGATGGAAGGAAGGCCCTGTTCTGGTCCGACTCTTGGATTCAGGGCAGCTCCATCCGGTCGATTGCCCCCAATCTTTGGGGGCGGTGTCTCCGAGGGTCCGACGTGCTCGCTCCGTGAGGGATGGTATCTTGGACCAGACTTGGGTGCGAGACATCACGAGGGCCACGACGGTTCAAGTGATCATTCAGTACATCAGGATCTGGGACCTTCTACTCGACTTCACTCTCACTGACACCCCGGATCACTTCATCTGGAAGTGGACAGCCTCTGGTGAGTTCTCCTCAGCCTCGGCCTACCCAGCGCTCTTCTTCGGTAGGTCGCCTCTCCTGGGAGCCTCGTGGCTTTGGAAGACTCAGGCACCGGGCAGGGTGAAAGGATCTTGATGTCGTCTAGAGGGGGTGAATAGACGAATCTGTACTAATTAAAAACTTAAACTCACTATTAGTACCAAAACTGGTCAAACCGGTTTGCCTCAGAGAGTACTGTCCAAAACTGAAATTCCCTCTACGAGTTCTAGCACAAACCAAACTTGGTGTAGGGCTTCTCCAGATGTTTCCAAGAGTATAAATGAAGCCCCTGCACAAAGCACAAGCACACCAAGGTAGATCGAAGCGGAAGCACAAGAAATATACTAGAAACCAAGGTAAACTCAACAAGCAAGATAAAGGAATGTAAATGCACAAGAGACACAGGGATTTATCCCGTGGTTCAGCTCGCCACAAAGGCTGGCCTACGTCCACGTTGTTGAGGTAAGCCACTACGGGGTTTGGGATCTCTTTCAATCCACTCCTCTCTCACACCTATCACCACAAGTGATAGATGGAGGATTCCACTATCTTCAATCTGCAGTTACAAACTTCTTGGAGCCGCTGCACAACGATTGGAGGCTTCCAAGCGACCTTCTAGCCGTCTAGGAGCAAAAGCTCCAAGAGTAACAAATGCTTCTCAAGATGAATCAACACGATCAGCTAGTGCTCAAGATTAGGATCTGCTCACAAAGCTCACAAGCTAGTCACTCTCTCAACCCAACTCAAGGATAAGGCACTAGAGGCTTGAATCTCACTTAGAGAGGTTGGGGAGAGCTCAGCTGGTGTCTAAGATGGTGTAGAAGTCGTGGAGAACCAGCAGCCCCTAAAAGAGGAGCTCATGGGTATAAATACCCAAACCACCAAAACTAGCCGTTAGTCTGTCAGACAAAACCGGTCAGACCGGTTTGCCAAACCGGTCAGACCGGTTTTCAAACCAACTAGTCGTTGGACTGTGTCAGTGCCAAAACCGGTCAGACTGGTTTGCCAAACCGGTCAGACCGGTTTGGGCCAGAGAACCCTACCAAAGTTTAGATCTCACGGGTTAGTCTCTCATGGGTTCACTTGAGCACTATTTGATGCATGAAGTCCAACCAAGATTGCATCCCTCTTGATAGTACGACACACCTAAACTCAATGACAAAAGATAAACACTAATTAATCCACTTGAGCTTGCTTCAACAAGAATGATGTCGGACTTGATCTTTAATATCTTGAGGGCTTCCAATAATGTAAACCATCTGAGCACATGCATTGAGTGTAGAGATAGAAGCATGTACTCTAGCATATCCATCTTGAGCTAGTGACTTAGGATTCTTCCTTAGAGTAGTGTAATGTTCACTTGAATCCATAAGCCACTCCAACACACCAATCATAACACTTGGATGCCTTGCACTGCTTCCTTGATAGAGCTTGGATATGATACTTCGAAATCTCTTGATGCTAGTAACTCCACTTTAGCAACTCGCTCATGGTCGCTATCCATAGCTTTTGCTTGGTCCCTCGTTCTAGCCATCTTGACTTCTTCTTCACTTATCCTTGCCTCTTTAAGTCTAGTTTTGCATTGCTTCCATGTTGAAATATATTTGAGATGTCACTCAAATTCTTGTTTTTTGATTGATAATGTATAACCTATGATTTGCAACCTTCCACTTGTAGGTCAAATAACATAGAGATAACCACATGACCTTTTCCAAAGATCTTCTTGAAGTACTTGCAAACCCTTCCATAGGAGTCACTACAATTCTTTGAAATAAGAGTGAAAACCACTTGTAATGACTATGTCTTGCAAGCTCTCATTTGTAGGTCCATACTAGAAGTGGGTACGTGACCCTTCATTACTTAACTTGAAACCTCGCAAAAACAACTTGTATAAGTCAACAATTCTCTTTTGATAGTTAGAGTAAGATCCACTTGATGTTGACTTTTGTTGACTTGTATATCTCATTTGTATATGACAAGCTTTGCTTTCTCCACATAGAAGCCGACCAAGAATTCTATACAATTGTGGCTCTTTCTTTATCTCAAAAGCTTGTTGCATGTTGCAAGTAATGTCCATGGGAATAAATATGATTCCTATCATGACCTTTGTCTTTAGTATGTTTGCATACCATCTATGTATAAAGTCATGATCCATACTTATTTTCTTTGCAATATGAGCCATAAATATGATCTTCCACATAAACATCATTTATTAATAATTGCCAACCTGCTCATATGCTTCAACAAGAGTGTTAGTCCTTTAATCAAGTTGTCACTCAACTCACCAAACCCCACTTAGGGCTTGATTGCACTTACACAGGGTGCGCTTCTTTGGCTGGCTTGTCTTACATGGTCGCTGATGGACGTCGGATAGACTCCGGCGTCATGGTCTGAGCAACAGGGACATCTGCGCTCTCTGTGCTCAGGAGGTCGAGACTCTGGATCACCTGCTCCTTGGCTGCGTCTATAGCTGGGAAACTTGGTTTCGTGTGCTTCGGTTCTGCCGTATGACGGACTTGGCTCCCTTGCTGGAGGAGCCTGTGGCGGTCTGGTGGTTGCGAGTGCGGAAGGCGGTCGCGAAGCCTTCCCGTAAGGGTTTCAATACTCTTGTTTGGTTGGTCGCCTGATCGCTTTGGAAGGAGAGGAACCGCCGCGTCCACGAACGGGCAGCCCTGCAACCGGTTGCTCTTGCGGGGGCGATTTGGAGGAGGCGCGTCTGTGGGCTCGTGCGGGCTTCGTGTCGTTAGCCGCCCTGTTGGGGTTTCTGTGCCGGGTTGTGGCAACTTAGCCTTTTTCGTAGTGCCTCTTTGCTTCATTGTTTCGCTTTTTTCGTGCCTTGAGCACAGACATGTAAGTTGTAACTTTGTTAAAACTTCTATCTTCTTAATGAAAAATGTGTTTTGCACATCTTAATACTACATATACGGCCCACTCAACAAACCCCTTGGTTGTAGGAAAACACAAAAATTACTTTTCCGCTAATTTTGGTGCTAACAATGCCAAAAACCAGTGACTTTGTTGGTAGCTCCTGCTGGGTGGATTCCTTTAATCCGCTTATATTGACCATCGTACCAAACATTAGTGGCTAGCTTTGTGGTCTTGTCATTCTTTTTCTTGACTACATACAGAAGACCCTAGCTCCGAGGTCCATTATAGTACGCATATGACAAAGTAGGTAACCTCCAAAGATGAAAAAAATGAAACAATCACGCGCGCGGTTCACTGCACCTAGTAATAACAAAAGCCATTGCACATGGCGTGCGTGCAGCAAAAGAGATCAGCGCCAATATAATCTTTGGTCGGCAGTCACGTAAAACGATTATGTGGCCCGGCGGCGCGACGAAACGCGTCCCGACGGCGGCCAATGCCGTGGTTGAGAGAGAGAGAGGAGAACGACGGATTAGCCTTAACCACGGCGGCGCACCAATCAGTGCCTCGTGGTCTTGTCATTCTTTTCTTGATTACACATAAAACCCGAGATCCCATGTACATTATATAGTAAACATAGCTAAAGATTTTTTTAGCTTAGTTGGTTAGATACTTAGATGAGCTGAATTATGGTCGCACCAGTAGACTAATGTTCGATTACTTCTTTACTTCTTAATGAAAAATCGTGAAACTCTTCACCATCAGATCTAGTTTTTTCAAAACTATTTGTTGGAGCGGATTTATGGGGTTAGTTTTAAAAAAATCTCATAGTCAGCTTTGCGGGATTCAAGAGTTTTCTAGCTTAATGAAAAACCGTGAGACTCTTCACCCATCATGTCTAGTTTTGTTATAGTACCTCCATGAAAAAAACGAAACAAAACACGCGGTTAGCTGCATCTAATAACAAAAGCCATTACACTTGCACATGGCGTGCAGTGAAAGAGAGAGCGACAATCTTTTGGTCCGTATGATGTGGCCCGGAGGCGGCGACGAAACACGCCCCAACAACGGCCAATGCCGGGGTTGCGATCGAGTTGCGTCCCTTTCGTCCGTGCAAAGAGAAAGGAGAACGAGGATTAGTCTCAGCCACGGCGGCGCACCTATCTATCCCACCGCGGCCAAACCCCGCGCCGCACGGTAGCCAGCGCTAGCGCGCGCGGGCGCTCTCGCTTTGGCGTTTTGGCCTTTCGGGTGGGCGACGAGCGTGAGACGAGCGCGCCACGCGAGCGTGCCGCGTGCGGTGGTGGCGCGGCCTCGGCTTCGTTCGCCTGGCGCTCGACGTCAACGAGATACCGGAAAGGAAGGAAAAGGAATCCGTGCGGTCCCCGCCGCCGGTCGCGCATCCGGCCGGACGCGACGGCAGGTCACACCACCCGTGATACCCCATCGCCGATTCGCGCGCGGCGCGCGGATCACACACGCAGCGACAGGCCCTCCCGGGCTCGGCCAGGTGTGCGCCGCTGCGGGGGCAGGCTCGTCATTTCGCCCGGCGCCGCGGCGGCCCTTCATAAACCCTACGGCTAAACCAAGCCCACCAAGTCACCAACCAACCATCCGGCAGGCACACCGAGCAAGTACGCCCGCCCACTGGCCAGTGGCCACCGCCCCCCAGCCCAGGCCAGCAAGCCGAGCCCCACCGCCACCTCCGAGCTCGTCCGTCGTGGGCATATGGACATGTCCGTCGCCTCCTCCCACCACCTGCGGCCCTCGCCGGCGCGGCGCCCTGGCTTCGCCGCCGCCGCCGCGCCGCGCGTGGCGCTACGGCCCGGCGGTGCGTCGGCCCCGTCACGCGGCCGCTGCGCCGTCGCGGCTGCGGCGGCGCCGGCGGGCGCTGGGGGCGAGGCGGCTTCCGCACCCGCCGCGGTGACGGCGGTCGCCCCCGCGGCCGGCGCCGCCAGGGACAAGTAAGCGCTTCCCCCACGCCCCCACGCCGAATTGCGGCGTCCTTGTTTATAATTTCTCGCGCCGCGCGGTGGTGGCGCGCGGTTACTGTTCGTGGACCCTCACCGCTGCTTTTTTTCCCTTTCTTTCTAAACTTGTTCGAATTGGGCTGGTCGGGTTCCTGGCGGCAAATGCAGGGTGCGGCGGCACACGATTTCGGTGTTCGTCGGGGACGAGAGCGGCATGATCAACCGTATCGCCGGGGTCTTCGCCAGGAGAGGCTACAACATCGAGTCGCTCGCGGTGGGGCTCAACAAGGACAAGGCCCTCTTCACCATTGTCGTCTCCGGGACCGACAGGGTGCTCAACCAAGTCATCGAGCAGCTCAATAAGCTCGTCAACGTCCACAGTGTGAGTTATTAGCCACCCTCAAATTCCAGCAGAGTCATGCGAATCCGGACTTGATGGCTTGAAATTTCCCTTTTAATTTGTTGTCCTTGGGGTTCGAGCACATGGTGAGATACTGAGATTGTTTTCTGTGAGTATAGCTTGCTGAATGTCATGTCCCTTTCAGTCAGTTGCAACACAGTTTCCACTTTCGTGTAGTATCTTTTCTTAGTACAGTATACAAAAACTTTCGCTTTCCCAATTCGGCTGTACCCTTTTTTTGATATTCTGTTACTTTTCCTGATAGAATCACTGCTTCACAGTCATGTCAACATCAGGGACATACTTCTTTCTAGGCGATACCTCAAATGTGCATTGATATTCTACACACTGTCATGCACATCCTTTGCGTGCACATTTTCCTTTCTAGGCGAAGCCTGAAATGTGCATGTTATTATTCTGGTTGTGTAATGGCTCAATAGCAACATTGTCGTGTCATGTTTGCTTGGTTAACCATTTTCCAAAGAAAAAAAAGATGTTGATATTTTGATGCGGTAGTTAATTAGTTCAACTTTAGTGGTATCCTGTTGGCAAGTCTATATTCTACAATATAAAGCAGCCTTAGAAGCGGAATGTTTCTGAGCTTTCTTGGCTCTTGGCAATGTGTATTTATTAGGGAAAAGTCTCTGAAAATTACTATATGGGTCATCATTCCTGCACTGTTTTTCCCAACTACCGTTTAACGAGTTTCAAACATTTTCTTTCGGAAAAGAATTCACTACTACTGCTGTGTCGCAATAAGGAAATAAGCACAATACCGTTTTTTTTTTGAACCATTAATGACAGGTCGAAGATCTATCTAAAGAACCTCAGGTTGAGAGAGAGCTGATGCTTATAAAACTAAACGTCAAACCTGATCAGCGCCCTGAGGTATGATATAGTGTAGACCGTGTTGTTGTACCGCAAAAGTTGAAAAGCATACTATATTTCTGATACTCAATTACATGTCGAGTCTTATTGCAGTACTTCTTTTCATGTCTGACAGGTCATGGTTTTAGTTGATATTTTCAGAGCAAAAGTTGTTGATATATCTGATACCACCCTTACCCTGGAGGTTAAAAAAACTCAATCTCCAACTGCTGTACATATTTTGATTGGTATCCCTTTTTGTGCACTGAACTATGTGTTTGATGCTTATTTGACCAACGTTAGGTAGCTGGAGATCCTGGAAAAATTGCTGCAGTACAGAGGAACCTGAGGAAATTTGGCATCAAAGAAATTTGCCGAACAGGAAAAGTAATTTCTGAATATTCTTTCCTTACATGGATGCGATTATTGTTTTCGTGGTGCTAATTCTTAATCTTCTACCTTCTTAGATTGCTTTGAGACGTGAAAGGATTGGTGCCACTGCCCGTTTCTGGCGATTTTCTGCTGCTTCTTACCCAGACCTTATAGAGGCACTGCCAAAACATCCACTTACATCTGTAAATAGGGCAGTTAATGGCAGTTTGGATCAACCATCCAATGCTGGGGTATGTTCCCTTTCCCCTTTTATTATGTCCTGCTCCATTTATTATTTTATAGCACTTATCATGAGAAATTAAGAACTGAGAAGATGCTGTTTTGTTTTCTTGAACGATGCATATAAGCAATTTGAGCTGGACGAGTTAAATAGAAAAACCTGTCACATCAGTAATACCTATTCACATAACCAAATACAGTCAAACTTCTATGCTAATGGATAAAAGTGCTGATAATCATCTATCATGTTTAAGCAATTACCTGCAGTGATGCAGAGATAATAGTTTGCTGGACCGAATGTGTTTGAATAGGGCTAGTTCACCAAGGATAATACATTTTTGCCAGTGCATGATACGACTTTCAGAATTCACAAAATGCACTATAATAATGCTCTTATGAGTTATCAAGCAATAACTGAAGGTGCATACTCCATATTTGCATGCATAAAGAGCTCTCCTGATGGGCCAGTACCATGACAACTGGTGCATTAAACTTGTGAGGTGTCGACTTTCTATTATGCTAACGTGTGAACATATTGTTGGGTGTTGCCCACCATACTGTGCACAAACATAGATAAACAGCATTCCTAATGGGTGAGCCATTGCAGTCCTAGTCATAGTTCACATTTGCCCAATATGTAAATTTTGGACTAATTACTAATATCATTAATGAAATTGTTCAGCCATTGAATTAATGTGACGCGATAGTACAATTTATACATTTGTATAACATATGTTGTTTTGACTTTTGAATTGTTCAGGGTGATGTTTATCCTGTGGAACCTTATGAGAGCACATCGATGAACCAAGTACTTGATGCCCATTGGGGTGTTCTTGATGATGATGATGATGATGTAAGTTTAGAGATTTCCATTATGTGATTAGTGTCTAGTGCTATATAGAATGTATTGCTGTATGAATAATTGCATCCTAAATCCAATTCTAATGTGACTTAGTGAGTTCTTATTTACCAATTACCACGTTCATAATGTGTGCAAAAAGTCAATCATAGGCAAAGTCCATACAGCTTTAAGCAATGGTAAAACAGCCTAGTCTGCATGTTCATGTATACTGTAGTTATGGCATAGCTGCTAAGTGCTAACTAGTACTGATTTTGTTTGGACAGTCAACTGGACTTCGCTCACATACCCTCTCCATCCTTGTGAATGATTGTCCTGGTGTCCTCAACATTGTAACAGGGGTGTTTGCTCGCAGGGGCTACAATATACAGGTTTTCCTTATTGAAAAGTTGCCTTTCTTCTTGCTAAATATAGTGACAGGCTAGTTATTAATGGGACATACTTCTCGTCAGAGCCTTGCTGTTGGCCCAGCTGAGAAGGAAGGCATTTCGCGTATTACAACAGTCGTTCCTGGTACTGATGAATCCATCGAGAAGTTAGTTCAGCAGCTTTATAAGCTTATTGATGTGCATGAGGTGAGCTATATGTTACTTTTATCAAAATTATTTGTGGTTGCAGTTTTATTATGTTAACATAAACATGTGACCCCTGCAGGTTCATGACATTACTCACTTACCTTTTGCTGAAAGGGAGCTGATGCTTATTAAGATTTCTGTAAACACTGCTGCTCGAAGGGAGATCCTAGATATTGCTGAAATCTTCCGTGCGAAACCTGTCGATGTTTCTGACCACACAGTTACGCTGCAGGTTAGCTTCCTAATAATTGTGTTTTTCCCAGATTTATTTCAGTGGCTTTAGCAGCACTGATCATAGTAGAGTCGATGTTAGAACAAGCTTTGCGCACAATCAACAAATTAGACCATGGTGTGCTTTTACTATTTTCTTTGCCCGAGCACTCTTGTAGTAACTAACATGACCATAGAAACACTGAGTCTGTGAGTCCACTATTATTCTTCATCCTGCTTTATCTCGCTGCTTCCAAGTTCTTGGTGTGTTGCAAAACTCTTTACATAACGGAGTTCTTATTGATAATTTGTAGCTCACTGGGGATCTTAACAAGATGGTTGCATTACAAAGGTTATTGGAGCCTTATGGCATTTGTGAGGTATGTGTTTTCTTTTTGTTTGGCCACGTCTGTTACTTTATTATTATTTTTTCTTACCTGTGAATTAGACATTCCTTTCAACGATTAGTTATGAAACAGAATCTAACAACTTTAATAATGCTAATCAAATCATTGCACACAACATTGTACATGGTTGATAACAATGTTCCAATTATCCAGATAAGTTTTTTAGCAGCCAATTATATTTTCGAAATGGGATAGTTTCTAGGTTTTGTTAGGACTAATATAATGTAATTGATTGATCTGTGGTTAGTGAAAGGGAAAATCTTCTAGTGGCTTCTAGAGCATTCCCAATTGGTTGCGCACCTGTTTTATCACGATAGATTAATACTTCAGCTTTCCTTTACGATGTGAAGCAATCGCTCTATGCACTCATCGATTTTACACAAAAAATCTTGATGGATGTTTTCTCCTCACCTTTGTGTTGCACACATGACAGGTCGCCAGAACAGGTCGTGTGGCGCTGGTCCGCGAATCCGGGGTGGACTCCAAGTACCTCCGCGGCTTCTCTCTCCCGTTGTAGCCCGGCATTTGTGATGATGGCCCAGGAAAGCGTGTGCCTGGTTGCTAGAGCAGATTGTGTAGGGATCCACCCTTGTTCGGTTGTGTGTATCTGCAAGACTTTGTTTCCTTCATCTCGTCGACTCCTTTGACTCGCTGTCTTAATAATATGCTTCCTTGGTGGATGCAAGCTGAGGTTGTATATGTATCCCGTTGACAGTCAGAATAAGATGCATGTGTGTCCTCTTCGTTAAGTTGGGAGGGATGTGGCCAGCGTCCAAAATCAACTGGCCTGCATTTTCTATCGTTCATTCTGTTCGTGGTGATATTTGGCCAGAAGAAATTGCACATTTGGAGGAGAGGACTCATCTCTGAAGTCTGAACTGCTCTCATCTTTCTGTTCGCATAAGCCCCGTCCCCGTGGTTCCGCCGTTCCATCTCTGTAGCACTAAGCAGTACTATCGGAGTATTGGGGTCCCCTGTGGGCTGTGGCATGTTGGCAAATCGACTGGCACGTGTGCTCGCGGGATTTTTTTTAATTTTTTACTTTATTTTTTACGATTTTACAAAAATAATTGTGTCTAACGAAAATACGGCGGTTGATTGCAATATGAAACGACTATAAGAGCATACGGCGGTTTATTGCAAATTTTTGTTAGGCACAATTATTTTTGTAAAATCATTAAAAAATAAAAAAATTCGTGCTCGCGGAGACGCACGGAATTTATATATATATATATATATATATATATATATATATATATATTCATTGATTTTTGAAAAATAAATGACGAAAACAAAAATTATGAGAAATATACATCATCCGCCGTACCACACGGCGGCAGGGACTCCTACCGCCGTGTGGCACGGCGGCAGGGGTGCCGCCAACGGTCGGGGGACTGCCTGTGGGGCCAGGTTCCTACCACCGTACCCCACGGCGTCAGGAACCCTACCGCCGTGCCACACGGAGCCTGCCGCCGTGGGGTACAGCGGCAGCCTCACCCCTGTATAAGGGGCCGACGGCTGCCGCCGCCCCCTCCTTCCTCCCTCCCTCTCTCCTCCTAAATCTTCGGCTTTCAACCCTTCGGAGTACTTTTGACTCAGGTATAGGCCGTGTTTACATAGGAGTTGAAAATTTTTTCAACCCCTTTTGACCACTAATTAAAGGTATTAAATAAAGCAGTTTATAAAACTACTTTCACACCTCAATGTAAATTTCTGAGAGCAATCTAATGAGGGTTTTGACCACACGATTAGAGAATGGTACTGTAGCATTACTGTAGCAAATTATTAAATTAATTATCCTATTAGATTCATCATGCAAAGTTGCACTTATATGTGAAAAGGTTTTGCAAATAAATTTCATTTAGTACTTCATGCATACAAGATTCCTTTCTCCGAAAAATTTTTGGAAGGAATCTAAACACGACCTATGTTTCTAACTTTAGTGTAGTTTAGTTAGTTAGTTAGTTTAGTTAACTTAGTTTAGAAATTTTAGAAATAGTTATAATTCAAATTAAATTCGTAGAAAATAGTTATAATTCATAAAATTTGTTTAAATTGATATAAAATTAGTAGAAAATAGTTATAATTTAAATAATTCGTTTAAATTGACATAAAATTAGTAGAAAATATTTGTAATTCAAATAATTCGTTTAAATTGATATAAAATTACTAGAAACTAGTTATAATTCAAATAATTAGATTAAATTGACATAAAATTTTTTGAAAATATTTGTAATTCAAATAATCCTTTTAAATTGATATAAAATTACTAGAAAATGGTTATAATTCAAATAATTAGATTAAATTGACATAAAATTCCAAAAAAATAGTTATAATTCACATAATTCGTTTAAATTGATATAAAATTCGTAGAAAATAGTTATAAGTCAAATAATTCGATTAAATTAATATAAAATTCCTAGAAAATAGTTATAATTCACATAATTTGTTTAAATTGATATAAAATTCGTAGAAAATAGTTATAAGTCAAATAATTCGATT
This sequence comes from Cenchrus fungigraminus, assembly GCA_036936925.1. Lineage (NCBI taxonomy): Eukaryota > Viridiplantae > Streptophyta > Magnoliopsida > Poales > Poaceae > Cenchrus > Cenchrus fungigraminus. Next base: position 26,214,056 of record CM072773.1, on the reverse strand, counting down.
AAATTGATATAAAATTTGTAGAAAATAGTTTTAATTCACATAATTTGTTTAAATTGATATAATTCAACTAATTGATTAAAATTTGTTTTTTTGTAGCTATGGCTCAGGCACCGTTAGAGTACGTACGGCCGGAGTTGTTCGACGAGGCGGTGGACCGGCACCACCGCTCGTACGTCTCGGCCGTTCTTGGACAGACGCCCGGCAGTATACGTTGCCGGACCACCCGCACGTTGATGCCGATACACCGGCACTGGATTCCGAAGTACGTAATTCATTTGTTATATTTATTTCTGTTTCTTTACAATAATAATTGCGTTAAGTAAATTATTTTTATTTTTTTGTTACAGGCTACGCGTTGCAGGACTTCTGCCTTTCGCGCGGTTGGTCGAGGGGGACAAGCTACGAGCTGAGGTTCCCCGGGCAGAGCGGTTGACGCGGTTCAGCTACGACGCCCCTCTGATCGTCGCGTTTATGGACCGGTGGCGACCAAAGACGCACACCTTCCACTTCCCCGTCGGCGAGATGGCGCTCAGTCTGGAGGACGCCACGTTTTTGGGAGGACTCCCGTGTGCTGGCGAGGCGATGGGGCCGATCGACATCCCCGCGACGTGGCACGCCGACTTCCTTGCTCGGTTCGCGAACGTTCCTCGGAACGATCGCGCGCCTCAACCGTACGTGCCTTTCGCCAACACCCACGGTCCCACCTGGACTTTGATCCAGCAGTTCAGCGTACGTGCTTGTAACTCTTATTTTCAATATTTGTATGCATTTTAAACAAATGTGTCGATGGACCTTTGTGCGTGTGCAGGCTGACTACATGGCGGATGAGGCAGAGGACCAGACGTCGGACAGGTTTCTGGAGGTGTACCTGCTCTGGCTGTTTGGGTGGGTGATGTTCTGTGAGTCAGCGGGAGACTCGGTGTCGAGGTACTGCTCCCCTGGGCTCAAGGGATCGTCGACTTCCCCCTCGACGAGATGCCCCAGATCAGCTGGGACAGCGCTGTTCTGGCCGCTACCTACAGGCGGTTGTGTTCGGGCGTGGCGAAGCCGGCGAGTAGGGAGGGGATCCTCCTGGGTTGTCTTCTCCTGCTGCAGATGTGGATCCACGAGCGGTTCGACATCGGTCGGCCCAAGGCCGACCTCTCGGAGTACGAGCCGCTGACACCGACCCAGCGGACCTCCCCACCATGGGTTCTCTGTGGTGCCTCCGGAAGGTAATGACCGCCCCCTTATCGTTTTCTTCGCTTAATGAGTTCTTTAGTTCGATTCAATTAACTTTTCATGTTCTGTGCAGCACGTTTGGGCTGGGGAGCAGGCGAAGAAGGCGTGCAAGGACTTCGTGGGTTAGATCGACCGGATGGTCGATGCCCAGGTCCGGTGGACGCCGTACACTCCTGCCATGGTCGCTGCCCGCGCACCACAGGGCCTCTCGTCGTTGTGCTTGCGAGACCAGGCCTACTGGATGGCGCGGCGACGATTGGTGTTCGACGTCTACGTCGAGGAGTACGCGGTCCACCGGGTGATGAGGCAGTTCGGCCTCTACCAGGAGTCGCCTGTACCTGTTGCGCTATGTCTACCGCCCACAGCGCACAGGTGAGCTACCATTACCCAGTTATAATTATTTTCCGTTACAAGTAGTCAGTTGCAAATAATTTTTTGTTTCATCTATGCTAGGTGGACGCGTAAGGGTGTGTCTGCGGTGACGTCGTTCGTCGACAGGTTGCAGCCGTACGTGGATGAGTGGGCATCCGCGGCGCATGAGGATAACGTCGTCACCGAGCACCGCCTTCAGACGGCGCGGCCTGGGTAACGTACCTTAAGTGGTACCTCCCGAGGACGCGGACGCGGGTGACGTATGTCCCTGCTGCCCCGCCACCGCCACCGGTCCCGGACCACGACAGGCTACTGCCGGACGCCACGTACCTGGTGCGACGAGACCAGACCGCCGACACAGCGGTAAGCTACGATACTGCAATCATATTTAATTCATATTACTATTCATTATAACATGTGCTACTAATTTCGTGAGTAGCACGACGCGCTTGCTGAGATCGTGCGGCTCGCAGCGGCCGTGAGGGAGGCGTGTTTTACCTGGGGACCTCAACAGCACCGCCACACGTACGACAGGATCCTCGATGTTGCCACGAGGTACACCACCGTCGTGAACTACACCGGGGCCGCAGACATTCCTCTTCTTTCGCGCCACCCAGCGTCGTCCTCGAGCTCCGCCTCGACAGCTCGTTCGCAGCCGGCGCCTTCCACCTTTGCACGTGCGACTTTCTCGGCTCCGACGGCACAGCAGCAGCCACAACCGTAGGGCCCGCACACCTACGTGGGGCCGTTGGTTTTCCCCGGCGCAGGTACTTTCACTGGACCTTATTTTCAACTAATGCACGGAGTTGTTGGGTGTTTTTGTTATACTATATTCTAATCGTACAGGGCGACCGCCGGTATTTCCGACGGGACCAGGAGGTTTCACCGGGGCTCGACAGCCGAAGACGACGACACCTAGACCGCCAGTCTTTCCGACGGGACTAGGAGGTTTCAGACCGCCGGTCTTTCCGGCGGCAGATATTCCTTCCTCGTCCACTCCACCTATCTTCCAGCATGGTAACGGCCTTAGCTATTACAGTAAAATTCGATAAGTACGATACGTGGAAAACTAATACTATTCGTTGCAGGTTTCGACCCGACCGCGGTCGCGACGGAGTCCCCTGACGACCAGCTGGACTGGGACGAGTTTAGGTTCAACGACTTTCTCGCGACCATGGATGGGGCGGAGGGCGAGGAGCTTGGCGCGTCACAGTTTACACAGGCACCGCCTGTTGGGACGCAGGAGACACAGCTGGTGGGCGGAGCGACGCCGGCGGCCGGCGGAGTGACACCGGCTGGTGCAGGGTCGTCGCCGGCGGGCGGAGCGACACCGGCTGTTGCAGGCTCGTCGCAGGCGGCCATGGCGACACCGTCTCCCGACCAGCTCGGACCCCGGGTCATCAGGCCACCTGACCCCTTGACGTACGCCCGGGACCACACCTGAGCTGGTGCTAGAGCTGTTAGGCCGAAGAGACACCGACGGATTTAGATGTATTAGTGTTTTCTGTCACAGCTTTTACCATGATCTTGTATAAACTATTTTACATCTACTCATTGATTATGATCTTGTGATTATGTTTAAATTTATCAGTTTCTTGTTTTTTAAAAAAATAAAAAGTGTTTTACAAAATGGAAAAATCGCAAAAAATTAAAAAGGTTCTTACCACCGTGTGGCACGGCCCTAGGGTGCTGCCGCCGTGCCACGCGGACGTGCCGCCAGACCTGCTCTCCTGCCGTCGTGCCACACGGCGGCAGGGTCCTTGTTTTCGTCATTTATTTTTCGAAAATCAACGAAAAAAATATTTAAAAAAATCAGACGCACGCGTTGCTCACGCCCCCCAGCCCGGCGGGCTAGCTGCTTTGGGGCCCAGTGATTGATCGCACACCACCTGGGCCGATCGGCCCGACCGTCGTGCGTGGGTGGAGAGTTGTGTGTGGCTTGCAAAGAGGAAAGCAGCCCAGTAGCCCACAGGCCACAGCAGAGAATGGGAGTGGGGAGAGAGGTCGGTAGATTCTGGCAGGAATTGGCATACGCCCATCCGGGCAGGAAGGTACGGCACGGGAAGGTAAGCGAGGAAGAATCCAGCCAGACTCCTCCCCCTCGACGGCCAGGGCGGGCGCCGATCCAAATCCGATCGCCGGAAAAAGAGGAGACCACCGGCTGCTGAGAGCGTAGCGCAGCGGCGGCGTGGGGATGACGCGCGGGAAGCAGAAGATCGACGCGCAGCGTCGTAACGCCGAGAAGAACCAGAAATCCAAGGGGTCCCAGCTCGAGGCCCGCGCCGAGGGCCTCAAGATCGTCTGCCCCATCTGCAAGGTAAGGCCCCTCCCCCGATCGCTGCCCTACCTGCCTAACCATCGTCGCGGCCCGCCGCCTGGACATGCCCTGTCGCCTGGGTAGTAGATCCAGTTCATCCCCCCGATTTCGACGGGTTCCTGTTCTTTTTTACCCAAAATTGAGGCGATAGAACAGTTCCTACCGGCTACGGCGCCGGCACGAAGACCAAAATAACCGGCCTATGCCAGTAAAATCAGTGCTAATGTTACCAGATTATCATCTTATTGCTTCCAGCCGGATTTTGATAGCAACCAGCCTCTTTGTAGGCCAACCGTCCACATGTTCTTCCAGCCTCCTTGTATTTGAGGCTTTGAGCCCTAGGGACTGATGATGAGTATGTACAAGTAGGAGGCTTTGAGCCCTAGGGACTGATGATGAGTATGTACAAGTAGGATCTCTTACTGGTTTGTCCACGACTCTTGCGTCTTGCTACTACCTAGTTGCAAAGGTGCCACATGAGCTTCGCTCCAACCTGCCATGAATTCCCATGAGTAAGAGACTTTTATCACCCTTTTCCCCAAAAGTAGAGCCAAAATGCAGTCCTGTTGCTGAACCTTTTGTGGGTTTGTCAAAACTTGTCTGAGTCTTTTCAGCTCTACTACTCTTTCATTATTGAGTAATTTCTTCTGATCATAACACGGATTATCATTGCACACTGGCTCTCATCTTCCATGTTATCTGAATTCCGTCGAACTAGTGAAGGAAAAAATGCAAGTTCAATAGTTCATTATGCCTTGTCCTGTCTTCCATGATTTTTACATGGGTAGTAGGTAGTTGTTGAACATGAAGGCATGTACCTTGCTTAGGCCAGTCTCAGTGGCAATTTCATAAGCGTAGTTACCAAAACTGCCACATCAGCTTTTTGCTATTATGAAACTGTCACTCTCAATGCAGAGTTTCACTGCACAGTTACATAGACAAAATACATCATTTAAAATTTGGATTGTGCTATGATCAATTGTGCTATTGGAACTATATAACATTTCATATGTCGTTTCACTCTCACAATCAGAAAAGCCGTGTTCACTTAAAAGAAAAAAAATCACACGAAGTTTCACATGGCGAAACCAGTTTCACTGCTACAAAGAAGAAAAAAACTCAACTTGTTTTGACCGGAGAGCTCGCCGATCCAGACCGCTCTCGAGCTCGTCGATTCCGCGCTAGCAGCAAGGTCCCTGGCGACGGGGCAGGCAACAACATGACCAGCACATGCAACGGTTCCCCTAGAGTTTACAGCTCGAAGCCAGTCCGAGCTTGCAGATGACGAGCGGTGGCTGGCGGTAATGGAGGCCGCGAGATGCGAAATCCCCGGCGTAGTGGGATTCGGCTGTGCCTAGAACTTGGTCATGGATGGAGCCTAGAAGGTTGTGGTGCAGTGGGTAAGAGGAATCGACCGGAGATGCGATGGAGCCGACAAATTTGATCGGCGAGTTCGGCTAGGTTTGGCTGCTCTGTTTCAGTCTATGAGAAGAAGAAGAAAGGCAGAGGGGAGAAGGAGGCCGGCGCAAGAAGGAGGGCACCGCGCGGGACGGTAGGCGGCACAGCGCGGCGCACAGGATCTCCGCCGCGGACGCGGATGCAACGAAGCCCCGCTCAACGCAGTGTCGTCCGTCTTGGTAACCGGAGCCGGAGGGTGTCATCACCACGACACTGAACTTTTCTCTTTCTTCATTAATTCAGAGTCATGTCAGCAAATATGTCTATGTGGCACCATATTAATTGCTGATGAAATCCCCACTGAGACTGGCCTTACACAATGTTGCTATTTGTGCAGGTACAATTGGCAAATGAAAAACAGCTGACTGATCACTATGGATCGAAACATCCCAAGGAGAAGCCTCCAAGCACATCAAACGCGTAATAACTACTGCTGGCCGTGATGCAGAAGCATAGATTCTGCTTTGGCTGGTTTGCGGATCTTCAGTACCCTCGATGCTTGGGACCTCAACGTCAATTCTACTTGATAGTGTGTGCATTTCCTCATGTTTCAGACAAGAGCTTTGATAAGCATGTGCGTTCCTACAAGTACATTGTGTTGTCATACTGCCAGTGTATCTCCTAACTGTTGATACCTTGGATAAGAGAGTGGTAATATGTCATGGTCACTCCTGTTAACTTGGAAGCTTGATGTTCCTCTTGTAGTCTTGTTGTTCTGTTTCATGTTATAGTCGCCAAAACATTCATACGACTTTGGAAAGCCTTAGATTTAGTGTATAGTAATTGGGATTGTTGCACTAAATGATGATTTTCTTTCTGAAGTGTTGTTTCTAGTCCATCGGTGTCTTTCTCATTGCGAGCTGGTTAGATCTAACGTATTTCGATTTGTGTTCAAGGGGCATACAGCAAAACTTATTTGCCAACACTGATGGAGAAACAAATACAGTTGTTTAATCCTGCATGTAACTTTGTTATTAGATAGTTGGTATAGGGAGTGATGGAAAATACTGTTTAATTTTCTTGGACGTAATGTATGAAAAAATCATCCAGCACAACCCTTACAATCCCCAAATTTCTAGTCTAGGAGCCCCCACTGCTGCAGCTTCTGAGCTCCACCAATTAAGCCATCAAAAGAATTAAGTACAATCTCCCTGCAGGCAAGGCTATGATGCAATTAAATGAATAGGTAATACACGCCACAAACTTGGGGGTCAACCTTGATCTTCAGTACGCTTACATAAAATTGGATTGTTTGCAGTGCTTAAGACTATGTACAATAGTTGAAAATGGTAGATAGTAAGAGCTCACGGAATGAAGTCACTGTGTCATTGCTGACCTACTATTACAACAAAAGGTTGGCCGAAGCTTTTTGAGTCTCCATATAAATGAGTGGCTTTACCAATCAAGTTACAGATCCCATCGTCTCTTCACATTAAAGAGGAAAGCAGGATTTCGGAAATCATCGTGAGGTACTTGAAGCATAAGCTGAAGCTTTGTTTTCATTGGAGCAGTCTTTGTTTTGCCCCCCTCTTCTCCAACCTAACATAAAAAAACATGCCACAAATTTATGTATTGCTCAGGCAGGTCATATGCAATTCAAGCTGTCAGAAGGCAATAACAGCTTCAGTGTAGATATTAATCTATAGTCACGGATGTGAAGTCAGGGTTTGCAAGCATCAGCTATAAAAAAATTGAAACGTTTCAAAATATTCTAGAATAGCCATTTCACCAAAGGCCTCAACGAGAAGAGACCAATCATATCTCCACAGATTTAAATGTGTGCAAATATGGTAGTGCTTCGGACTACTGACAGACATCTACCACCTAAGCAAGTATAGCTGAAACCGCCTAGCCTATGGAATTTTCTCACAATCAATAGCTGACAAATAGAGCCTTAAGCATAGCAAATACTCCCCCTGTCCCAAATTACTTGTCGTTTTTAGCTTTCCTAGATACATTCTTTTGTTATGCACCTAGATATATATTTATGTCTAGATACATAACAAAAGGAATGTATCTAGAAAAGCCAAAACGACAAGTAATTTGAAACGGAGAGAATATTACAGTCTATTGAGCCGTTTTACATAAGGATACCACATCTGTCACCTTGAATAACTAGGGGGTGGTAACGGATCATGGCCCTCGTGCGGTCATGCTTCCTTGACAATCCAACTCAGTTCTATCTATTTTCAGCTCAAAAACATATAAGGCTTGTTTGGTTAATGATTGGAGGAAGCTGCCTGGCACAGGTAGCAACCGCAGGCATCTGATTTTGACGGCCTAGGGTCGGATGTGCTGCCTGCGCCAGGACCGCAAGCAAACAGCCCCATAGTATTTGAGCCCGATCCTTATATTTGCTAGGCTAGATAACAGGGCCCTTTACCAGCCCTGATTGTAATAAAGGGTTAACTAATGAAGAATGAAGGGTGAAATGCTTCAAATTCATCTGCTCAACTGCTCCATAACTTATAAATAAAACAACATATGTTGTTGAAGCATAAAAACAGAGTAACTGTATTGTACATACCCAAAGGGAAGCCCATCCAACTCGCACCTCAGAATCATAACCAGCTTTCACTTTGAAATTTTTACCCAATGTATGCTTATAAACAGCATTCCAGTCATCAGTCTCGAAGTTGTAACGATAGCTGAAAAGAGGGGGAACCAACTTTTTAAAGATCCACTGGAAAACAAGTCAACTGTTGAAATAATCAAAAGCAATGCAGGCACCATGCAATGATCCATCAAAACACTGAAAATTTTATAAATTTAGCATTGGCATTTGGCAAGATGAACGTTCATAAGTGCTAGCAACTGTTCAGAATGTGTTAAGTGAAAAAATAGTAAGAAAATGATCAATAAAAGGGGAGAATGGCACTCGAGAAGCCAAATAGCCAATTATGCTTGTGCTTGCTTAATTATGCTTCGCAAGTTCATAACAAGATAGTTAGCAAACAGGACACTGCAGGCTTAAGATACATGAACACCACTAACATAGTAACATATAAGCATCAAGCAGACCATGTTGCTGACAGACATCCAAGAATTTGGATAGAAGCTTAAAACATGTTGAACACATGTAAAAATGATCTTTTGTATAAAATAAATGTACTAAGAGGATGATGCTTATGCAGAAGTTGCACCATACAAGTATGCTTTTTGTCAATTGTTCAAATCCTTAAGGTTTACTGAAGCAAAATTTATGTGCAGATAAAGTAATTCAGTTTCTTTCTTTGCTGAAATCTTCTTGCTGATTTCATTAAGGAAGAAGTCTGTTTTTGACCATCCAACTATCGTCTCGGTTTGGTTTTGACCATCCAACTCTAAAACCAGAAATCTTTGGCCATCAAACTCTCAATACCGTGCATATTTGGCCACTGGGTGGTTTTGCTGACGTGGTTGATACATGGCAGTGGATCCACATGTCAGTTCGTTTTCCTTTCCCCTTTCCTCTTTGGCCCATACAACTGTTGTGACCGCGGCCGCAGGCGAGCGCTCAGCGAGGTGACAACACAGGGGAGCCGTGCGGTGCACAGGGAGGCGACAGGTGATGAAGGGGCGGCACATAGCACACCAGCCAGCGACTATAGGTCGGCGACGACGAGGAGGCGCATGAGAGCTCGAGGGACGGCGGTGAGCTGGTAGATAGGGTGGCGTGGGGACGCCTACACAGAGGGAGGGAGCCGTCGGTGATGGGCAAAACGGGTGGACAACGTCAAGTAGAAGCCTTCTGCGTGATGAATTGGCCGGAGATGTCCTGTGGCCGGCGAGTGAGCTCGGGCTGGCGGCAAGGGTGGCCGCGCGATTTGAAATCCCCGGTGCCAGGAGCTACAACGGTGGACAAGGAGTGGTCGAGGGAGAAGAGGAGGGGTCCAGGCAGCCATGGGCGGCGGCGATTTGAATATGGTGTAGTGGAGACCGCGGATTTTGCCAGCGCAGCGGCACAGCTCGGCATGGTCTGTTGCGACGCTGGAGAAGAAAGAGAGAGAAAGAAGAAAGAAAGAATAAATAACAAGTGGGGCCCACTGCCATGTGTTAGCCACATCAGCAAAATCAATCTCCAGAACCGCCGGATGGCCAAATTTGCACGGTATTGGTAGTTCGATGGCCAAAGATTCCTGATTTTGGAGTTGAATGGCCAAAACCAAACCAAGAGGATAGTTGGATGGTCAAAAATAGACTTTTTCCTTTCATTAATGAACACAACGTCAGAAAAGCTTTGTTAATTTTCGGTGAAACACAGAAAAAACACAAATAAAATTTACATAATATGTACTAGAAGCAACTTGAGAAATTAAAATCTGAAGCATTAACAGTGTCTAATGTTTAGCTGATGCATTTATTAATGGCCGTGAGAACAATGATTGTAGCCTCACCTCAATTTATCAGAAGGACCAAAACGCCTTTTTAAGTCTATGGATACTGCATTGGAAGGCAACGAGACACTTGGAACCAAAGTCAATTCATTGTCCTGCCACAGAAAAGGTATTAACAAAATCAAATTAAGTAGAGATCTATAAAAATAGAACAAAGGAAAGGATTGGATAGATCACCTTATAACAGTATCTTAGATTAAGATTATTTTCAGCATACTGGGCAGTAAGAACACCATCCAAGAAATCAGATTTCGCAATTCCATATACAGACAACAGTTTCTCCTCTTCTTCATTTCTCCTCTCTTCCATTGAAACTTGACCAATAGGAAAGTGGAATGTTGCCCTCGGCTGCCATGTAAAAAGGAGAAATCTTTTACATGTAATAGGGATATGTTAGCCAAAAGGGAAATATCATTGCTTCTAAAGCGCAAATGTCTACAATTTTCACAAAATCTCCTAATTGCAACTCATAATAGTAGTATTCATATTTTATAGTAGTTCTCAAGGGTAGAAGCGGTACCGGCACTCATATGAACTTACCAATTGCAAGATTTTTTTGTCTGAACGTATACAAATCGCAGCAAACTAATAGGGTATATCCGAATCTCGTTGCAATTGCTTAGTCTATTTGATAAATGATAAAAATAAAATTGTGTCACCTGCAGCAGGAATGTAGATACTCACCAGACCACTGTAAGGCACCAAAGATGACAGCTCAAGCTTATACAATGGGTCACCCAACCTAGTGATCACCGAAATTTCCCCGTTTTGCCGCTGAGAAATCAAGGAAAGAGACATCAAACCAGACGAAAGTAAGATATGGCAACTCAGCTCAACAGACTGTAATCACGATCTACTGGATGAAAGACATTAAGCAAAATAAGAACTATATATGTACGTAATACGCCAAATACAGATGAATATATGATTATACAAAAAAAATGCATATATGATTACCTGTTCACTTTCTAAAAGGCATTTTGAATCAAAATAAAGGCGCAAATACCTTGACATCGTGCGAGCCACGGAGCCGTACGGCGCCACCCGGGAGCGCGGCGTCGCCGCTGAGCAGCGCGTTGCGCTCCTCGACGTCGTACAGCACGGAGAAGTGCTTGGTGATGAGCCCCAGGAACGGCCTGGCGAAGAGGTGCTGCAGCGGGTCCCCTTCCTCCCCGCCCCCTTGCCACTGCCCCTGCGGCTCGCTCTGGAAGGAGAGACGCAGCTTGGCGAGGCCCCCCGCGAGCTTGCACGACACCTTGTTCGCGAACACGCCCTCCTCGCTGTCGTACTCCGTGGTCACCCGCAGACCCGGCAGCCGCCGCGACCGCGGAGCCACAGACGCCGGCGGCGGAGGCGGAGGAGGAGGGGGAGTTGGCGGCGGCGACGGCGGGGGCGGGGGTGGAGAGAGGAAGGTGAAGGGGACGCGCAGCCCGTTCAGCCATAGAGGCAGGTTGATGTCGAGGTTGAAGGGGTTGGGGTTCTGGGCGGTGGTGGTGGAGGCGGATGTGGAGGTGGCGGTGGTGGCGGCGGCGGCGGCGGTCGCCATGGAAGGCGGCGGAGGAAGCGAGGCGAAGCGGCGGAGTCGGAAGAATCGAATGGAGAACGAGGGAAAGTGGAAAAAATTATTTCGAGGGTGGCCGGGTGGTATCCAGAAAGCCTAGGATTCTAGGAATCCTCGGTCGGCGGTTTTCGATTTAGGACCCTGATTGTTGGGTTATGCTGCTGCACATTTGCTGGGCCTGTTTAGTTGAAGGAAAAGTAGCAAAAGTAATTGTTTGAACTCCTGTAGCATTCATGTAGCACTTTCGTTTGTTTGTGGTAAATATTGTCAAATCATGGACTAACTAGGCTCAAAAGATTCGCCTCGTGATGTACAACAGAACTGTGTGATTAGTTAATTTTTTTACCTATATTTACTGCTTCGAACATATGTCTTTTGGTGTATTTAATGTGATGTGATGGAGAGAGAGTTGAAAAAGTAGCAAATTTTTGGCTAAATTTTAGCCAACTAAACAGGGCCCTGATTTGCGCTGCGTTTGCGTGACTCGTCGTAATGGTTTTTTTTCACAAAGTAAAACGTGAATTGCTAACATAGATATGTACGTGCAAAATAAAATATTCTTTCCGGGCGTACTAGCGCCCGGGCGTCCGGAGGAGGGAGAAAAATCGGACGCTTGTGCTACCGTCAGATCAAGACACTGTAGTCGGCAGGTCCAACACTGTAGCACTCGAAAAGTACTGTAGCAAAGCTCTCGTCGCAACATTAAGTCGTGTTGCATGCAACATGAGGAAGGAAAATTCCGCAACATTCAAAAATAATACCCGTAACATCGAGATCTAGTTTTGCAACACCAAGATCTGCTTTCGCAACATTAGCATGAAACACTTGCAACATTCCCTCGAACACTCTGCAACACCCAAAACATACCATTACAACATACTCCCTCCGTCCCGCAAAAACTTCATATAGCTTTCAAAATTTGTCCCACAAAGAATGTTCTTTTAGCTCGTATTAAATGCTATTCTCATTAAATTAACATCAAGTACCAAGGAAAAATTGCATTGAGAAACACATGGAGCCAATGAAATACTTATTTGATGCCTCTTTTCAAGTTCCAATGCATGATTAATTAGGGGTAACAAAGTCATTTGTCACGACTACTAGCATGTCCTAAATTTTCTAAACGAACGGTGTTTGTGGGACGGAGGGAGTAGATTGAAAACACATGCTAGCATTCGTGTCTCTACTGGGGTCGGCTCGCCGGCCGCCGGTACCGGTCCCGAGCCACCGCCGCCGCTCCCTGCGGATGGAGGGCGGCCGAGCCCACGCCCACCGTCCCAGCTACACGTCCCGCAAGGCTACACCGAGACGCGGACGCGCGGCTCCGCGGAGGCCGAGGACGAGGCGCTGGAGCACGAGGAGGGAGCGTGCTTCTCCCCCGCGGTGTCGTCGGGCGGCGTCATCTCGACCCTCGCGCGCCTGGGGGCCTCTCCAGGGTGCGGTTGAGCGGCGCCCGACGCCAATTGGCTGCACGACAAGCACCGGCGGGCTGCACGACCATGGAGGAGGAGCACCTCCGGCGCGTTCCCCGCAGCGGCGGCAGGAGCTCCCCCACGCGCGCGCCCACGGCAGCGGCGGCAGCTCGCCCCTTGTCCGCTCCCGCGCTCAGCGTCCGCGGTGCCATGGCTTTTTTCGGCGAGATGCACGAGGGAGAGGGCGGCAGAAGAGAGAGGGTCACGGAAAAAGAGAGAGAACGAGTGGATGAGAAAAACCCGTGCCTAATATTTTGCACGTACGGTGGTGGGAGGGCGTCCCCGTCCGTTTTTCTTTCTTCCCTCCATACGCCCGGACTGAAGCGTTTCCGTATTCTTTATTAGGATACTGGATATTACGTACGTGCACAAAAAATGCACAAAAAAAGTTGAAAGGAAATTTAGTGAACAACGTAAAGATGGGCCCTTCTACACGCTCTCTACCATTTTTTCACATTCCTCATTGCTCCAAAGTTGAATGAGGAAACTCTTTTGTTTTTCCATATTTATTCTATTGTCGGATTATTTAATGCTTGCTCTTTCTCTCACCTCTTGCATGACAAAGCTTATAAGCATAAGTATGTTATTCAGCAAAATATACTACTAGCAAAGTATCGAAATGCAGTTTTAGATACGTAGCTTTTGCTATATGCACCTAAATCTACATTATTTTTAAATACATAGTTAAAAATATGTATTTAGAAAAATCAAAACGACTTACTACGATTTGAAATCGAAGCTTAAGGCGCATATGTATTATTTCAATACTTAATGTTACATACCTTGCACACAAATGATGAATTTGAAAAGGTTAGACATATATTATGCGCATTTGAATTGTGGAATAAACACTACTCGATTTAATGCGTCAACGATTCTTGGTGGGCCACCATTTTATCCGACCCTGTCGCTGTTTCATATTTTGAGATAATGCACCTCTTAAGTTACAAAAAGAAAAGTGTAAAAGGAATCCATCAAGAAACTAAAATGTTGGAAAAGTAGTATTTCCGACAAGAAGCTGTTCTTCCGTATTTGATCTATGATTTAGATCAAATTACATTTATCTCAACTGGATTGGCATCTGATCCAACACCACACATCATCAAATTAGGTTGGCTTATGGCTTACACTAACACAAAATCGATGCATTATGATACAACCATCCTTTTGTAGAGGAGGCGGATGAGGTAATCGGAGAAAAGGAGAAATTTGTACAAGCGGTTCTTCTGTATTACTGCAAGCTAGTAGCTGACTGCATATGGCTGTACATACTACTAAGCAGCATGACAAGCAGTGCATCCGCGTCATGAGCACATCAACACACGCTCGATCTGTATACTTGACGCCCAAATATAATCTTGTTACAAAAGAGCTTTGAATCTCTGACATAGGCATGAGGCGTATGCTCATGATGATCCAGTTCGTCACCAAATCCAGTAGGAGAATCTAACAGCTCGATCCCTGGCAATAATTTTGGGGAACAAAAGATAGTCACAGTTTTCCATGGATTGAAAGAGCGTGCAAGCGACAGAATAACTTGATCGGATCTCCAATCTCCATGAAATTAAACAGACACCGCCACATCGATCCGCAGTTCTGCACTGCACACACAAACATACGCGAAACCGAGCATAAAAAATTCAACTGATCGACGGCAAAGAGAATAAGCATATAGCTACCTCTGCTGTCTCCGGAGGAGAGTAAATGCTGAAGGAGCTCGAAACACGCCATATGCGTCGTCTTCGCAAACTTTCACATTCAGCAAACTCGTCGTGGCCAGTGGTAATTTCTATCCAGTAGAGAAAGCACAGTTTGCTTTATTTGCATGCCTCATGAACATGTTTGCTGATGGTCATCTAACCGTGCATGTGCACGCTCGATATGAGCTCATGTTCATGATCAACTAACTGATCGGAGCATGGTTAGGTGACCACCAACAAAACAAGTTCGGAGCTGCATTCACCCACCGGCCAGCTGCCACAGCAAGGAACTAGAAAGAAATGGCGGACGATCCATGAAAGGGCGAGCTCTAGCTAGCTGCTGGTGCTGCTTGCTCGGGGAGAAGGGGGAGGAGGAGGAGAAGGAAGCGTCGCGGTCGGCGCCTATCTGAACCGAGGTGGAAGACGAGACCGAGGGATATATGCTGCGGGTTGTGGATGATGCCAGCGAAGTGAGGGCATATTCCCTGGGAATAAACCCTCTCCAATAATGATAAGAGGGAGGGGCGGGCCGGCGGGGTCGCCGATGGATCGAGCTGACGGGCAGCAACAGCTCTCTCCTCCTTCATTTCTCGTCCTGCGGAATTGCGGATGCAGGTTAGATGGGCCAGCAAGTAACATCACTGCTTAATTAATCAAGCTTCTGAAAGAAATAGAGTATAGCAGGAAATAAAATAAATGGAAGCGAGTAGCACGTACTAGTACTCGATGGAGATGCTTTTTTAATTAAAAAATACACTTGGGGAGTTGACTGTGTTGGAGACACGTGCGGCTACTGCTCGATCGTGTACGTGTACAGATTATTGACTACCGGAATCGCACCCTCTGCCGAGAGGGGACTTCCTCTCCGCAGAGGGCTGTTTCCCGTCGGTGGAGTCTTTGCCGAGAGTTCGGTCTCGGCAAAGGACTCTCGGCGGATCTCAGCCGGCAAAGGCTCCTTTATCGAGAGTCTTGCCCCCCCCCCCCACCGGTGGATGTGTGTCGAGAGTCCAGATTGCTCTCGGCAAAGAAGATTGAAAAAGAATTAAAAAACAGACCCCACAGCCGCGGGCCCACCGGCCGGCCGCCGTGGCTCACCGCCGCCGGAGCTCCGCCGCCGCCGCCACAGCCAGACCACCACCACTAGCCCGTCATCACCACCACCACGCCACCGCCGTCACTGCCACCACCACGCCACCACCGCCACTGCCACCACCACGCCACTGCCGCCGCCACCACCGGATCCGCCGCCATAGATGAGAGAGAGATGGAGGGATGGAGGAAAGACCTGCATCCGACAGTTGTAGATCCGGTCGCCGTAGATCCAGCTGCATAGTTGTCGTCGTAGATGCGGCCACCGTAGTTGTTGCCGTCTCCGACCGCCGTGGCGCCGCCGCTGGGCTGCCGAGGCTGGAGGAGGGCGCCCGTGGCGCGGAGTCGACGGAGTCCGCCGCTCCTCAAGATGCGCCGCCGCCGCACCTCACCCCGCCGCCGCTCCTCACCGACGGTGAGGGGCGAGCGGAGAGGGAAGGGGAGGGGAGGCAGAGGAGGGGGGCGGGCGCGACGGCGTTGGGAGAGAGGAGGGGGCGCGAGCGGCGGCAGGAGGCAGAGAGGGGGTGCGGGCGCGACGGCGTTGAGGGTGAGGAGGGGGGCGCAGGCGGCGGCAGGAGGCAGAGGAAGGGGTGCGGGCACGCCAGCGATTTGGAGGGGCGGCGGCAGGAGGGGAGGCAGAGGAGGGGGCGCGGCTAGGGTTTGGTTTAGGGGAGGGCGGCCGGCACATTTTATACGGGAGAGGAGGAAAGGGGCGGTGGTGGGATGGTGGACCGATTTTGGCTAGTGGGCCGATTTTGGGCTGGCTCTGCCGAGAGCGAAAAATCCGGCTCTCGATATAGACAATTTTACTCAAAAATAATTATTAAAATAGTAAATAGACATGAAAATTATCAAAATTTAACATGAAGCCAGTTATGTTTTATATTACTTATATAAAAGTTTTTGTGATCAAACTCAAATTTAAATTTTTCTTAGACTCCAAACCTAGTGACATTAGTTCAAATTCTTAGAAACTTCCCGAGAGATGTTTCAGTTTCTAAACAGCGTACGTGTCTATATGTTCAAAACATCCTCAATTTTTTTTCACAACCTCCTCATAAGATATCATGAGTACTGGACAAATTTTGTGATTTTCAAACTTCATTTGAATTTCATACAATTTTTAACCGTTCTACCTCACGATCTTTATCATGATCGGAGAACCAAATGTCAAAAATTTAGCTTCATATTATGTGCATGGTCTTAGAGATAT
Organism: Cenchrus fungigraminus; assembly: GCA_036936925.1. NCBI lineage: Eukaryota > Viridiplantae > Streptophyta > Magnoliopsida > Poales > Poaceae > Cenchrus > Cenchrus fungigraminus. The sequence goes on along the minus strand of CM072773.1, from coordinate 26,197,277 downwards.
CTCAAGAATATGAATATTATTTTTTCACCAACTTTACTATATAATTTCATGCACTTGCAGTTCATATCGGACGTATGCGAAAAAATACCTAGAAAGAATTAAAATTGTTAAATATAGCAAACAAAGTTAAAATTGTGCCAAATTTAAGCATAAGTTTTGTATAAGTGTATGTTGAAGATGGAAAAAGTTTGGAGGCAACGAAGTGGGTTTTTTAAAATTTCTTTGCCGAGAGCCGAATAAATGCACTCGGCACAGAAATTCTTTGCCGAGAGCGTGAAAATGGCTCTCGGCAAAGAAATTCTTTGCCGAGAGTATTTTTTCTTTGCCGAGAGGATTTTATTTGGCTCGGAGCTCTCAGCAAAAGTTCTGTTTCCCATAGTAATTGGCTCTTGGTTGTGATTTTGTTTAGGGCATCAACAACACCGAGAAGAGCAGAATCAGAATGGATAATAATCTCATCAAGACCACACCTGCAATTTAAACTTTGACGTCACATCCAGACAAAGAAGAAACAAGTAGCAATCAGGCTATTCCCTTTGTTTAAAATATGGTTTGAGTTAATCTTGAGACCGGATGGGAGCACAATATGTTGCGTAGAACATGACAACACAATCCGCGTCTGGAATTCGTGGAAGAGCTTACACAAAATACCCCATCCACTTTAAATTGTAGGTTTTAGTTTTGTCTGGAACATTAACTTTAACCAATATTATCATATGACGTAAATGCATTATGAAAATATATTACACGTACGCGGTCTGTCATTAAACGTGGATTACACTACTACACAAAACGTTTTTAGCACCGAGCGGAATTGCATTTCCAGGTGCGGGCGTCAAACCTGCTCCTAGCTGTCGCTTTTAGAAATAGCGATTTTTAGGAGCGGGTAATCGACCCGCACCTGGAAACGCATTTCCAGGTGCGGTTGATGTCGTAGTCCGCACCTAGAAATTGATTTCTACGTGCGGGTGATGGGGTGGTCCGCACCTAGAAATCGATTAAAAACAAAGTTTGAAAACTGCGTTAAAACGATCGAAATAAATAGCAAAAAAAATTATTTTTAGGAGAGGACCCACTAGCCAGCCACCTGCCGCCGCATTATTCGCGTATAGTTGCGACGCTACGCGCTCCGTAGGTTTCGAACCCCCGACCTCCGGGTTCGCGCGAAGCCACCCTGGCCACTGCACCACACACTCATATGCGTCCATATCCCGTTTTCATTCTACTCATATTATACTACGCGAGTGTAAATTGCTTTTTTGAGGCTTTAAACGTATTTAAATGAAAAAGTTGTCAACTACAAAGTTTCATAACTTTCGAAGATCTATAACTTTCATGTTGAGAGTTTTTCCATTCGAGGTCATTTACAAATTTTGAATTTCAAATTTAAGAGATTCAAATTTGAATCTCGTTAACAATATGATTTCAAATAAAAAAGTTGTAAACTACAAAGTTTCATAACTTCTCAAGATATACAACTTTTATTTTGAATGTTTCTCCATTTGAGGTCGTTTGAAAATTTCAAAATTTCAAAATTCAAAAATTCAGAGGTATTTTTCGTTGACAAAAGTAATTCAAATTAAAAAACTTTCAACTACAAAGTTTCATAACTTCTCAATATGTACAACTTTTATTTTGATCATTTGCTCATTCGGTATAGTGGTAGTAACATTCTTCACAAATCTTATAAAAGATATATGTTTTGTGAACATATCATAGAACTTAAATGGATATTTTGAAATTTTAAATAATCTCAAATGAAAAAGTTGTCAACTACAAAAATTTAGGTCTCGTCGAGCTATACAATTTTCATATAAAATTTGTCTTCATCCGACATCATATGCAAAAGTTATGAATTTTTTTCACGAGATCATTTCTAAGAGCGGGTGATGACGTCACCCGCACCTAGAAATGAGTATATTTTCAGGAGCGGGTGATGGAGTCATCCGCACCTAAAAAAATTTTTTTTTAGGTGCGGATGACCCCATCACCCGCTCCTAAAAATGATTTCTAGGTGCGGATTTAGTTGCTACAGTGTCACGCGGATTTCTTAGATCGGACGGCAAATTCGTCCGCTCCTAGAAAAAAAAGGTCTCGCTCCTACAAATGTTTTGTGTAGTAGTGTTAATGACAAAACTCATTTCATAATCCTCAACTCAAATCGCGAGACGAATCTAATAAGTCTAACTATAACATGATTAGACAATGTCTTGCTATAGTAAACAATTCCTAATGATGAATTAATTAGTTTTAATGGATTCGTCTCACAATTTTCGTCCATCTATGTAATTAGTTTTATAATTAGTCTATGTTTGATACGGCCTTGTTTAGTTGCCCAAAAAATTTTACCAAAATTTTTGGAAACTAAACAGACCCTGCTTGTGTGCTTTATAAATTTTAACAAAGCTGATAAGTATATTAGGATAAGAGCTTTGTTACTGTAGTTTTTTTTTGGCAGGCTTTGTTTTTTTTTTGACAACTGCAAACTTCATATATTAAGCAGCCAAATTACAAGAACGTCCTCCAAAGAAGACGAAATTACATCTAGGTCCAAAGACTGGATAAGCACAAGAAAAACATCGACGGCAGTGACGAAGACGAGGTCGCTGGCGGGGAGCTGTAGGTGCGCCTGAAGCGCATACAGCTGGGTGGAAGAACAGCGCAACGCGTCGGTTGAAAACAGGTTGACGGAGCCGAAGATCATTCCGGGCGACCGAAAGGTAGAAGGAAACCCGTCGCCGGAAGTAGAGGATGGCGCTCGATGTCGAAGCCCGGGGGATGGCGAAATCGTCGAGCCAGTCGTTGATGACGATGTGCCAAGAAGTAGCTCGGATCTGCTGGACTGATGGCTGCTTGGTAGGAGGCGAGGCGGAGCGGAGCGGCGGAAGCGGCGTGTCGGTGGAGACCAGATCTCGTTGGCGGAGGATTGAAGGTGGAGCAGATGAAGGGGCGGCGAGATCCGGGGGGGAAAGCGGAGGGAGGTGCGATTTATTACTAACCTGGACGGCAAGAACAGCGGCGGCGAAGCCGATACAGACGGCGGCGACGACGACGGTGATTCGCCTCAGGTAGCGAATACCACAGTGGGCAGTTGCCAAAACGGCACAAGCAACAACTAAAAGGTAAGTACTAGTAATAGATCTACTGGTTGGGGGGGGGCTCCCATCCCTTTCTCGCCGCCGGCGAGGACGCCGGAGGGGAGGAAGGGAGGGGCCCGAGCGGGAGGGCGACGGGAAGGGGAAAGGAGGAGACTTCGAGGGGAAGGAAAGAGGGCGGGCAGGCTTTGTTAAGGTAGTTGTAAAGTACCGAGAGGTACTTAGAAGTAATTTAGCTATGATTTTCCCACTAGTTGATTTAATGAAAAATTAAGTTAATAAAGAAATAAAATTGGTTGTTGATCCCACCAAATTGGTATTTCCCTTTAAGTGTTTTCTGATACTTCTTTCATTTTCACTATTGGATTTCACCGGATCAGTCTCGATGGGGATTTCATGAAGAATTTCATACCATTAAATATCATCACTTTTGCTGACGTGGTGATGAAAAAGAATGAGAGTTTCATGAGATGTGAATAGAATTTCATCTTCATGAAATCTCACCGGCACAGTTCTCTCAGTTTCAATCTAAATAATTGTCACGAAAGTGTAGAGGCGGAGCTGCGGCCCAAGCCTCCCAGGCCTCGGCCCCAGTCGCCGGGCCAATATCTATCTACACACTGTAGCGCACCGTAGAAGATACTGTATAGATAAAAAAATAAGCTCGTTTTCTATACTGTACCACTAGCTGACCCTAGTCGTCGGCCCAGCCCAACTCCACCTCTGCGAAAGTGTGCTCTAAGACTGATCTAATGGAATCACAGGAGACCAGTGTGTTCCCTACTTCCCTCCACGAACCACACCCCGCAGCTGCGTGGCCTTTCCTTCCTGACGAGGCTCCTGTGCAGTATTGAGCAGTTTGGAACCACTGACAGGTGGACCCAGTCCTCAGAAAATGGGAACAATCCTACGGCGGAACGGAAGGGAATTTGTCGCGGTGGGCGATAAGAAGCCGTGTGTAGGTGACGTGCCAACCTCCCTGCGCGCACCCGCTCGTTGTGCGCCACCGTGCCCGCACCGCCGCACCTGATGCGCGGTCTTGCGCCCTGGTCTGACCCTGACCAGCGACCACCCACACCCACCGTGCACCGTGGGCGGCCGGACGCGACCGACGCGAGGCCAAGGCCAGGGTGGGTACCCGTGCCGTGATGCTTGTGCACGTGTGGATCCGGCTGGGCGAGTCCCCGGTTCCTTTTCACTCCTTTGATGCGACGATCTCATGCGGTCAGCGGTCATGCCCAATTGCCCATTGCGTAGGGTGTGAATAGCCATCACTGAAGCGAGATTTTTTATTTTAAATATTTTTTATGATTTTGTAAAAATAATAGTATATCTCAAAATTTATCAAAAGTAGCACTCTCAACTGCCAATTGAAATGGCGACCATCATTTTATTTGGCGCCTAGAACACCTACCGCCAGAATTAAAAAAATATTAAAAATCGCAACACATCGTGTCAGGCCTGCCACGGCCCACTTCTCCTTCTTCTCCCAGCCGCGCGACGCTCCTCTTCTTCTCCATTATTTCCCAGCTGTGTGCATGTCTCCTTCTTCCTCCGGCCAGCGGCCACGCAGCTCGCTCCCGCGCCACCCTCCTCCCCGTGTCTCTGGCGACTCTCGTCACCGGCGTCCTCACCCCTCTCCCGCGCGTTAACCCATCCACGCCAATCACCTCCTCTCATGTGCTCACCCCCGCGCCGCCCTCCTCCGTCGGATCTGGCAGCCACTCACCCTCACATGCTAATCCGGTGGTCTCTCACCGGAGAGAGCTCGAGCTCCACCCCCGGCCCTGCCCCCGCAACCCGCCTCTACCGCGAGGCTTTCCTACGTCCTCCACACCCCCTTCTAAGGTCATTGGCGAACAGAGCTCCCTGGCAGCTCCAACTCGAAACTCTAACCCTGACAGCCTCGAAACCCTAGCCTCGGTGGTTGTGACGGCGGAGGAGGAGGAAGGAGGAGGCATCGTCGACTCGTCGAGCTGAAGCGCAAGGAAGGAGGAGGGGAGCTGCAGCGCGGGGCACTCGAGGGTGTGCCGTAGGAAAGAGATGGAGCTGACAGGTGAGCTCCACCGACATGATGATTTGCTAATCTGTCGCTTCAGCGACATATAGTCGCGACGGGATTGCGTACAGCTCCATCGAGAGGCACTCGTCTGTGGCTAATGTGGATAGAGTCAAAGGGTGGAATGCAGCAGCCAAGGAGGAACTAGCCGGTAGAGTTCGTGGTCATCACCATACCGAACACACAGGGACAGTCTACCAGGAGGGGCTAGGGGGGCTCTACTGCTAACTCCATTGAATTTAAATGAAGAAGAGGAGAAGAAGAAAGGAAAAATAAGATGAATAGGAGGAAGAAGTGGAAATGAAGAAAGAAGAAGAACTCGGCCCCCTCTCAATTTTGATTTTGCCTTTGTCACTGCCGGAACATACCTAGCGTAATACGAGCAATGGAGCGCAGTGTGACTATACGTGTGAGTTACTCGAGGATGATGCCAATCGACAACTAAGCAGTTTGTTAATAAGCGACGGAATGGTGCTGGGTAAACACCTTGTTCATCGCCGATACAGCGGGCGCCCCCCGGTTTTCATGTTCAAAAGCGACATCATCAAGCAGACTGTGCCAGCGTGTCATTACACTTGAGGATCCAAAATTTCACTTGCTTTCGGAACCAATATGCTAACGGCAATTTGTCTTTCTCGCCGTTGCCAGTATAAAGATGCCTACCCTACACACCAACGCGCATCACAAGTCGGAAAGCAAAAAGGATATACATGGGCGAATGGGCTTGTAGTCCAATGGTAGGACGGTCCAGTGGGACGCTACCCACCAGGGTTCAAATCCTGGTGCTCGCACATTTTCTCGGATTTATTCCGGGATTTTCCGACGTTATGCATTAAGTGGTAAGCGACGTTCCCGTCGACGACGAGGTGCCAGTGATGACTTCGAGAATCTTCAAATCTGCCGGTGCTCAGTCATTCGGAGGTGCTCATAGGGGTAAGGTTTGCGTACGTGTATTCATAGGGGTGAGTGTGCGTGCGTGTTGTGAGCGTCTGCGTTGTACTGTGTAATTAAAAAAAAGATATACATGGCCACCAAGTACATCCTCCGGTCGGTGGCGGCGTCCTTCGCCTTCGCCTACGTCTGCGGCGTCTACGTCGCCGACAGGAAGATCCTCGGAGGTGAGATGCCATTGCCATGCACCAATCCTTTCCTTCCTCACCCTGTTTTAATTTTTCCCCCCTCCCGGCAAATGGAGCTGCAGGCACGACTCCTCGCACCGTGGCGATGGACGAGTGGTGGCGGGAGACGGACAAGAAGTTCCAGGCACAGGGGCGGAGCTAGAGAAGAACGAAGGGGGTGCGACACCTTCATAGCATTCATGAAAATTCGATTTAACATGGTGAAAATTTAAAAGTGATAAAGGGAATACAATTTTTCCGTGGGTGCGGCCGCACCTGGCGAGCTCAACGTAGCTCCGCCCCTGTCCAGGCATGGCCTCGCACCGCCGGCCCGCCGGTCGCCATGAACCCCATCAGCCGCCGGAACTTCGTCGTCGTCAAGCCGTCGTCTGAACCGCCGTGAGAGGCCGGGCGCGCGTTACAAGGGGAGAGATCGATGATGCTGATTGCTGACAGCGCTAGCTGCCTGCAGGCTTACACCGTTCTGCATCGATCTCTAGCTTGTCCCGTTTTTTTTCCAAACAAATCAACAGGCTAGCCCGGCCTGCATGGATCGATATGTATATGTTTAATACTCCTTCCGTATCATAATTACAAGTTAAAATTGTTTAGACTGAGTCCAATATAAGAGGCAAAAGTAATTTTTGCCTCCGATCTCCAACAGAGGAGGCAAAAGGGAAGGCAAACTGCCTTTTGGAGGAGAGAGGTGATGCAAAATTGCACATTCTCTCTCCTCGAATGCATCCGCAGGGAGGGAGAGGCCAGGGGACGAGGGACCCGACGCCTTCTCCTGCCGCGGAGCTGGCCCGTCCCGCCGCCGTAGAAGGTCTGCTCTCCCGTGACCGGGACCGGCGGGAACAGGCGCTGCGATGGAAGAGAAGGGGAGGAGGGCGGCCGGTGGTATCGGGAGGGAGGAGATTTTTTTTTTGCCTCCGCTGTTTGCGTCGTGCTGTTGGAGACATGATGTTTTGCCTCTCATGTGCGCGAGGCAAATGCCGCAATACCCCTCTTATTTTGCACTATGTTGTTGGACTCGGTCTTAGGATAACATTTAGCATACCAAAGAGTGATTAATTAAGGTAGAGTTTGGTTGATTAGCCAAACGAGTACTCCCTCCAGTTTGGTAAAAGAAATCGTTTTGGACAAGATTTGGGTCAAACATTGAGAATATAAATAATGAATAACTTTTAAGTCGTTGAGTTTAGAAATGTGGAAATCATATCAATAGATTTGTTTTGAAAATTATTTTCATAAAATATACATATATAATTTTCAATAAATATTTTTATAAAAAAGTGAAGTCAAAGTTGTGTTTTAGAAACCGTGTCGCTGTCCTAAACGACTTCTTTTACCAAATCAGAGAGAGTATGGTTGCGGGCAAGAACTATGGTATGGTTGGTTAGCTAAACGAGTACTGAGGCTTGAAGTCCCGTGATTGATTACTTGCGGGCACACTTTTTTTTTTGTCGCGCACTGCAAGCCTGCTTGGTTTGATCCCAACTTTTACCCAATCAAAATGAGTGGCATGTCAAAATGTCAACTTTTACCCAGCAAAAATGAGGGCATGCCAAAATGTGGACTTGTCAAAATGAGGGTAAGAAAATTAGACATCACTTGGTTCATTACCAAAATGTGACAACATACTTTTTCATTTATGAAGTTTCTAGTAACTTGTCATAAATTTGGAAAAAAAATTGGCATGCAAATTCTTGGTGATGAACCAATTAATATCCAAATTTCTTAGGCATGCTTTGAATTTGGTCGGACAAAGATTGGTATCCAACCAATTAGGCTCTGCGTGAGGGAGAAAAAGGCCAGCGGGGTGTTGACATGTTCCAACTTTCTGTTTAGTAAGCAGCTCTAATTTCTTCATTAAACTGCGTACAATCTCTCTGTTCTGATAAGAACAATAGTAAAGTGCATGCCGCACATGTTTTTAAAATATGCTAAAATAAAATTATTAAATAAGAATAATTATTTCATAGGTACATCAATATAACTAACTAATTCAACCCATTAATGATTGCACTATGATTAAGTTTGTAGACACATGTGCATCCAGTAGTTGCATCAGTTTTTATATGCATTTCTAGGAAACCTATTTGATTTTCTGAATCAGCACCATCAGAATTTGGATTAACGAAGTTAAGCCATATTGACTTCCAAGTGCTTTGTGAACTTACATGATTTAGATAAAAAATGTTGTGATTAGAGATATGGAACATAGGAAATATAAGCCAGTAGTCTCCATGACATTATAAATTATTCCTTTGATTTCAAATCATAGGTTGTTTTGTTGTTTCTAGGTACATATTTTTCTATTGTATCTAAAGATATGTATTAGGTTTATAGCAAAAGATACGAACCTAAAAAGAACATCATGGCTTATAATTTTGAAGGGATGGAGTAGTTTAGAATGTAACATATACCACACACAACACATGTCTAATCCCACTCCGTTTGTCCTTTGTGTAACAACCAAGTGCACATACTGCTCCATAATAGTAAAGATTTCGGAGCTACCAGTTCGTCTAGAAAATAAATATCGAAATCTGAACGTAGATGGCTTGACATACAGGGAATCAAATAATTCAAAAAATAGTATAAAAAAGAAAAAAACATGTTGAGGAACTGAATTCATATATTGAATGGCTCGAAACATTAGGCTCGTTTTGTTATTGTCCTAACTTTTCTCCCAATGATCTAAACATATCTAGAGTATTGTCCTAGCACACTGAACAAGTGCATTCTTGTTATCAACATAATTTTATTCTCTTGCCCATTAAACGAGTGACAAAGTTTTGACATTCCTCGAGTTGACCAGCGGCAGCCTCCTCCCGTGCGGTGTCTGGCGTACACGGGAGGAAGCTGCCATCGTTTAGCTCAGGGAATCTCAAGCTTACTCCCTCCGTCCCCGATTAATCGCCGCGGAAGCTGCAGTAGCAAGTCCCCAATTAAGTGTTGTTGCTAGTCCTTTGCCTACTAGCAGCTGGAGGAGGTAGCTGTCCGCGCATGCCCTATCATTTTCTATCCACTCATGGCCCCACCAACCGCACGCTGCCGCACTCATCTCACGACCTCTGCCTCACAGCACCACATACGGTCAAAAACTGAAGAGTACTGTAGTCTGTAGGCTAGTAGGGGCGTCAGGGTCTTTACCACTCCGCATTGGGTACCAGTGTGTTTCCCCAACGACCGTTAATTAGGGATGGAGGGAGAATGTGTATGTAGCTTGATCGATGAAATGCTTTGAGATGCTTCTTCGAGTAAAGTCATCATACCAAGTCAACATTAAAAATATATGTGAACAGTTATGTACTTGCGGTGAACGACTCAGCAAGTTTATGAACTTAGAAATGCACTTTCGAGTGACACTCCTTTACAAATTGACGGACCTCCGATGCATTTTTTTTTAAAATATAGAGAAACAGTCCATAATCCGAATGTATTAGTCGGGAAAGCGAAAACTGAAATGATTACTCGGAACAACCGACAATGAAGTCCAACCGCGATCGAGGCTACTGGGTATGGCGCACAAAAACAGTCAATCACCTTGCCACCGGTCGGTCGGTCAAATCACTCCCATGGACGATTCCTTTCCTCCCCCTTCGCAATTGAGATATTTCAAAATTTGACACCTAAGACGGTGTTTAGTTTTTCAAAAGTTCTCAAAAATTTCATATTGCAGACCGTATCACCTCTCACAGAACACGTTTCTCAATGTAAAAATTTTATCATTTTTACCAAAAATTTCACCAACTAAACTAGACCTAATTCAAACGAACGCTTTTTTTACACTTAATTTGCGAGTCTTTCGAAAATTGACGCGGGACGCCTTCAACTGTGAACTGTGGGACTCTCCTATTTCTCTCCTCCGAACAGACCTTGTTGTATGACCGTACTCTTTCCGTCCGCGTCCGGCCACAACCGCGCGCGCCTTCTCTGATCTATCCGTCCGAGCTCAGCCAGCTATCTTTTCCTCTCCGATTCGTGCTCGTCCAGCTTTGGCGGGCACTGGGCAGTAGTAGACGGCCGGCGACGAGGTCGAGGTAGGTCCTCGTCCTCCTCCCTCTCTCGAATTGAGGCATGGTGGTGGCTGGTTAGGGTTTCAGGTTCGGGGATATTCGGGGGAGGGCTCCATGGCCGGCGGGCTTAGAGGAGCGTCTGGCGGTGGCGGTGGCGGATCGAGGGTGGTGAGGCGAGGCGGTGGACGACAGCCCGTGGGAAGGACCGACGGCGGGGGGCGATCGGCTTCCTCAGTTAGCCGAATGGCGGCGGTGGAGGACGCAGGGGCAGTCCGGTTTCATTGAATCTGGACTGTGCATGCCGCCGCCCCCAAATCTTGTGCAGGCGTTAGTAAAAATCCACGACCCTCGTCAAGCCCAACTGAAACTCCATGGCCCTCGCAAGTCCATTACTTACATTCACCATCCAGTTTGGTTGCAAATTTATTTTCGTCATCCTTGCTATTTCTGATTAAATTAGTTTGATAAATTGCAGGAGATTTCTTGACAAGTGCATCTGCTGCTTGATTTGAACTTTGAAGTGGTAGAGACTGGAACCGGAAAAAGTGGTTGCTGTGAAGTGAGTGGAGATGTATCGTGGCGGTCTTGACCGCTTCAAGAAGGCGCAGACCTTGGAGCCCTTCTCAGTAAAGTCTGGGATGGGTGCCAAGAGCACGCCTGCAGCTGCTGGAACAGCAAAAGCGCCTCCGGCTCCGTTGACAGTGCCGCATAATTCTAATTTCGTTGTTGGTCAAAATCACCATAGTCCTCAAGGCACCAGCTCGAGGGTGGCTGGGCAAGATGGTGTTGCTCCGGGGCATGTTGGGACACAGGTTGGTGGAGGACAGTCGACCTGGCAACCTCCAGACTGGGCAATTGAGCCACGCCCTGGGGTTTACTATCTTGATGTGTTAAAAGATGGGGAGGTCATTGATAGGATCAATCTGGACAAGAGGAGGCATATATTTGGGAGGCAGGTGCCTGCTTGTGATTTCGTGTTGGACCATCAGTCTGTTTCACGCCAGCATGCTGCTGTCATTCCACACAGGAATGGAAGGTTAGAATCATCATGTTTGATCACTTCTGATTCATTTATGTTTTTATCTATCTTATAGTTAGTGAGGCACATTTTTTTTAGAACGTGTTTATTCTCTGAATGCAAGATGTTCCAGCATCTCATCAATTATAACATCTTTTATGAAATGCTGTGACAACGGATGTGCTTGCCCTTTTGTTTTCATGCATCTTACCAAGTATGAAGGTCAGCTATGTTATTATAGGCAAAATCATTTACCAATGAATGCACATATGGAAAACGCTAAAATGCATCTTAACAGTCAGTATCTATGTTCTCTTTCTTTCAGCTGTTTCACAGACCCAGGTTGTGATGGTTGTGTGGTCGATCCAATCCAATTTGCATCCCTACTTAGGTGTATAATTATCAGCTACTCTATGCTTCCCTTTATGTAAAACATTGATTCCAGTTATTATTGGTTGGATATCACTTTATCAGCTTTCTTTAAACAATACCCATTCCCAGAAATCTAACTAACAAAAAGGATATGATGTTATCTGGTGATTTGTAATGAGCTATGGTGTTCCAATATGCTCATGGTCTTTGCTGTTCTGTATCCACTGAAGTTTAAAGGCCATTTTTTATCAATGTAAAAATCATTTTCTTGGATGCAGTTATAGGCTGAAATTTGAAATGAACTCCCAATAGGTAGCTTCTGTGCTCCATTTCAATGACTTCTTCCTTGCTTTTGTGCATTTGTTGACCCATAGGGAACACCTTTCTGATTTTTGGTTAGAGAAACAATCCCTTTAAATTGGAAAGTACTTTGTGGTTCGCTGTACCATTATGCTAGCCTGTTAGGTTTATTACTAACTACTCATATTTGCCTTCTCTATTTCAGCATCTATGTTATCGACTTAGGATCAGTTCATGGTACATTTGTTGCAAATGAGAGATTAACGAAAGACAATCCTGTTGAACTTGAAGTTGGACAGTCACTTCGCTTTGCTGCATCAACCAGAACCTATGTACTGCGAAAGAACACAACTGCTCTATTCCCAACTCCTAGCCTTCCATCAGATGTCAGTTTGCCATCTCCTCCAGACCCCAATGATGAAGATGCTATTGTGGCATACAATACAGTACTTAACCGCTATGGTATTAGTAAGTCTGACCTATTGTCCAGTTCCAAAGGTTCTTCAGGAGGGTTCTCTGGTGCAAACAATAATAACCATACAGTTGAAAGGCCCTTGAAGAGAAGTAAAAAGTTGAGAGTATCATTTAGGGATCAGGTTGGAGGAGAACTTATCCAAGTGGTTGGGATTTCAGATGGTGCAGATGTTGAAACTGAACCAGGCCCTATAGGTGTAAAGGAAGGTAGCCTTGTTGGGAAGTATGAATCTCTTGTGCAGGTTACTGTCATACCAAAAGGAAAGGAGCAAATATCACCAAAGGGAAGTGCCTTCCCAAGTGGGGTAACAGATAGGCTACAAGAGGTGCTTAAAAAAGTCAAGAGCACAACAAGAAGTGGAATTTACGATGACCTTTATGGGGATTCTATTCCAGCAAAAGTGGGCTCTTCTTGGGCCTACAAATCAGATGATCAGTCAGATAAAGACAAAGCCGTTGAGGAGAAGACACTTGGCTCGAATTTGAGCATGAGTTCAACTGATGACAGTGATGACTTGTTTGGTGACTCATGATTCAGCATTTTCAAGGGATACAACCAAATGGACTCTTATGAAATTCATGTGGGAGTTGTTTTATTTGTCAGGGACATTTTGCTCAGTTCTACACGGTTGTACCCTGCTGCAAGTCAAGGTATGTTCTTTTGCCTAATGTTAGGAGCTTAGGACATGCTTTCTTGTCAGCTCATGGTGAGTTTAACCTTGTTTCCCTTTTTATTTTCTTAATCACTTTGGTGATCTTGACCTCCCTTGTATCTTTTACGGAACCCACTGTTATAAGACTTTTTCTTGTTTATGATATTTTGCTTATTAATCTGATGCGCTCCCTTGTGATGATCTCCTTCGGCTGTCGTGAATCTAAAGTTGGAAATGAAAAATGGGAATTTCCCTTTGCATCCTGGACATTTTCTGTGTTGTTTGTTTCTTCTTAATATATGACATGCAGCTCTCCTGCATTGCAAACCTTCGAGGGTAAAAAACATCTGTATTGTTAGACCATAATCATGTTGAACCTATCAGTTAGATACCAAATTTCATTGCAACCCAACCGGTTCTTCTATTTCATGGTGTTTTATTGCTTTGGGTGATGGCTCGTGGCCAGAAAACATGTAATAAGTAGTATCATGTCCATATGCAAAGTAATTCCCTTGCTGCATGTGGTTGCTTCATTATGTAAGACTAATTTTATTTTATGATCAGGTCCAGGTAGTGAAAATACATAATAAGGTCAAATCTTGCTTTTCCAGTTCGCTTGGACCCAAAAATTTTGCAAGGAAGTCCAGGTAGTACAGGAAGAAATTATCATAGTGATTATTAGTGAGCCTGTGACTTCAAATGTAAAATCGAACAGATTAGAATGTAAAACTATATTCTGCCTTACAACAGCTCACTGAAGAACTAAGCGACTATTCTGAGATTAATATGAATGTGGATATTTGATAACTGCATTTTCACAACCAAGAATCAAGAATGCACCACTGGTGGACTAGGAAGCATTGATCTAACATGGGGATTAACAGTCAAATACACCCTTGGCCCTGGATAAGGGTGGAGCTTCATTATGACCACCATGCCAACCCCCACCCACCCCCTGGGGTTTCCAAACTTCCCTTAAGAAAACGGTAGATTTGGCCTGAAAGTACACTAAGAAAGCATCAATTTGGTTTCGTTTCATAGCTTGCCCCCCTGCTATCTTTGCCAAGCTCTGGCACTGCTAACAGTAGCAGTTTTTATAATGTGATTACTAAATTTACTTTGACAGCATGCCTTTTTTTGTATGTGAAGGCAAGTTTAACTAACCATTGTCTGATTGTGTTTCAAGGTTATTATATGATATAAATATCATTATTTATCTAGATGAAACTATTAATTATAGGGGAGCATGGAAGAGCATTTCAAACTACAAATGTGTCTGGAAGTAGATTTGCAGTTTATTAAACAGCATGTATTCCCTAGGTGCACATATGCACTGACACCGTTGAGGATGAATGAAGTCATGATTCTATTTAAATATCAAGTCATAGTCAACATTGTGGATATGCTCAATGGTCAATTTAGCTCTGTGAAGGAACATACATGTGTAATTTAGTAATTTATTAGTTTTAAATATATGCCATTTCCTTTGGTGTTACTTTACCTGGACATTCTGTAACACTTTTATGCGACCCAAACATCCATGCTAACTACGTTCTTATCCTTTCCAGGTTTCTAAAATCCCCCCCCCCCCCCCAGCAGTCGGAGTTTTATATTTTTTTTGCAAGAATCCCTGCCGATCTTGTAACAAGATTAAGAACAGGACACAGTTCTTATGGTTGTTGAATTATGTAAAACTCCTGAAATGTGCAATCATATTTTTGCAATGCGATGTTTTTTTTTTGTGGTACTGAGCATGAAGTTTTGTAGAATATTAGCTAACCCTTCAATAGTTCGCACAGCTCCAAATTACTGGAAGTTCATGCATGCATGCTCATCTGGGAAAATGTAGCTAGAAATATTTTGTAGCTTTAGTCAGTCCAATTAAGGACATGACAAATGTGTGCACAAGCTATATTTGTTGAATGTAATATGTTGCAGAAAACTGCTTTTATGGCATATGCCAGATGCACATGTGCTAGCTGATAACAGTTATGTTACGCATCAAGTGGAAATTCTTATTGGGTTGCCAACATGTTAATGACTGTATGGATGACGGTCGCTATGCTGGAGAATTGTTGAAAGTAGCTCTTGAATCTGAATCCCCTCTTTACAAACTGGTCCGGTTTTGGTCCATTCCAATCAATCCTGTATCAGTGTGGTCTTGGTAAGCGTTACTGGAAAATTTAATGAGTGTATCGCTATGCTGGAGAATTGTTGAAAGTAGCTCTTGAATCTGAATCCCCTCTTTCCAAACTGGTCCGATTTTGGTCCATTCCAATCAATCCTGTATCAGTGTGGTCTTGGTAAGCGTTACTTCAAAAGCTTTAAACATTTGAGGCGGAGAGTTGGTTCATGATTCATTTGCTCTAGTTGAGAGTGCCGTTTTAAGCATACTGACTACACGCTGACGATGTTTTTGATTAACTCTGAAGTCTGAACCATTTGGGCAGCCTACACGAGATCCATGAAAAAAAAAAGTCCACTTATTATTGAAATAGGGAATGTACCGTTTACGTGTTATTACAAAAGATGAGAAATACACCTCATGACATGATTTACAAAAGATCAACGTTTCAAGATCCATTTTTACGAAGTTGATGTTAGAAATAACAAAACTGCGAAGCCTGATATTTGGAGTCTCAAATTTGTAATTTTCTCATAAAATTTAAATGGACAAACGAATTAGGGTGCGTTTGGCAGGGCTTCGGCTCCGGCTGTGGCAGCTCCGGCTGTGGCTGTGTCGGTGAAGCGGATTCTGTGAGGGAGCTGAATCCGTTTTAGAAAAACGTTTGGCAAAACAGCTTCTCCTGGCTGTGTAGAAAGTGAAATGTCCATAATACCCTTTGCTTTTCTTTTTTATTTCCTTTTTCCTCCTATTTTCTATTTCCTTTTATTCTTTCCTTCTCAATTTCCTTATTTTTTATTTTTTTATCTCTCCTCTCCAATCTCTACCGCACCCTTCCCTGGCCTTATCCATTCGCTTGCATCCCCGTCGGTCCACCCCTGCCGATCTCCCACACGAGCACGACACCGCGGAGGCCCCACCCCTGTCGATCTCCCGCACGAGCGCGACACCGCCAAGGACGAGGAGGTCGAGGAGCGTCGTCGGGGTCTCGGGGAAGCGCGGGACGTCGGTGCCGCCGTAGAGCTCCCCGGGGCGGGTCCTCGCCGGTCGACCATCCCCGGCAGCTCAGTCGAGCTCCCTCCATGGCGGCCGGCGGCAGGCACAGGCCGCACGGAGGCACGGTCGGCGACCGTCAAGGTGCGTACGCCCACAGCTCCGTCTGCATCCCGTGCTCGCCGCCCCTCAAGCTCTCCATCTCCCTCTCTCGTGGCGGACGGCGCCGTCCCGGTCTCCGGCGCCAAAGCTCGCCTCCACCGCGCTAGTCGGCGACCTCCAGCCGTGCTGGCCATCTGTGGGTCCCTCCTCCGAGGGTAAGCGCGGAAACGGGGAGGCGGAGCCGCGGGCAGAGCGGGCGAAGCCACAATTTTTGGCTCCGCCTCCCCCAAATCGCTCTAGAGAGCGGATTTCGCGGGTCCTGCGGAGCCGTTTCGCGTGGCCCTTTGGCACGGCTCCGCGCAAAACAGCTCCGGGAGCCGCTGGCGGAGCCGTGCCAAACGGACCCTTAGTTGTCGCATCCTTTCAGGAGTACATCTAACACGGGGGTGTGGGTTGGAGATGGAAGAGAAAAAATGCCTCCCGCCACTGATGTGAAGACCAATCCCAAGCGTTATACATCTCCTATTAAAGAAAATGGATGTATGCAATGCAAATCTCTGTCGCGTAACGTTCACATTATTTGATTAGAACATTTTGCAGCGCGATTTATTATTTTATTTTTGAAAGAAAACAGCGCGATGCCGCGATGTGTGCATGTGAACTTTTTTTCAGGCCACCGTTAAAACCCGTAGACTCCACGACGATGGGATGGCAGAGCCCTTTGGGCCCATTTGTCGGTGACGGTAGTTCCCTCGACAGTGACATCGGTGAGCAGCTCTCATCTTAATTTCACACCACACCCAACATCTCGGGCCCACGCATCAGTGCCCCATCTCAGCCTTTGGTCATCGGGGGCCAGCGGGCGAGGAGGCAGGGGCAGCAAGGAGGAAGGCGCCGCACCCATCACCAACCGGTCCTTCCTCCACCTCCCCCCGCTACCCCGGCGGCTTCGCTGCGATGGCGGACGCCAACCCGGACGCCATCAAGAGATACACCCCGCCCGTGCACAGGTGAGCTCTCGTCGCCGCCACCATGCGTTGGTTGGGTTTTCCCGCAAGATGCAAGCTGAGCTGATTCGCGGGGGCATTTCTTGGTAGCTTGGGATGCTTGCGGGGAGGGTGGTCTCCTGTTGGATTCGACCAATTCTTGGCATTTCCTGGGTCGCTATGCTTAGATTTGAGCGGTCAGCAGTGTACTGGCATCTCATTTTGAGCAGCTTTGATGGGCTTGATCTGAAATAGCACCTGAAAAAGTGTGCCTTGCGAATAATTTCTGTCACATAGACTCCATATATCAAAAATATTTTTTTCTTTCTTTTTTGCCTTTTTGTTGTTAACACCTATCGCCCTGTCTTCCTATTTAGCTCACAGCTCAGAGAGGTAGCACGAAAGGAGCTTTTGTGACGTACAATCTTTTGTCACTAGTAGCTACCGTTTTCATTTTGCTCGTTATCCTTTACAGTGCTGATCTAGCCTATCAATTGAGCATG
Organism: Cenchrus fungigraminus; assembly: GCA_036936925.1. Classification (NCBI taxonomy): domain Eukaryota; kingdom Viridiplantae; phylum Streptophyta; class Magnoliopsida; order Poales; family Poaceae; genus Cenchrus; species Cenchrus fungigraminus. The sequence goes on along the minus strand of CM072773.1, from coordinate 26,179,454 downwards.
TGAATAGAGGAGCAGCTTGGGTGAAATTTTCATGGCTCCGTTCAATTTGTGGTAAATGCATCTGTTATTCGATCAGATTTCTGGCATCAAATGCACCATCTTATATTTTGTCGGTAACTGTAAACTGCCGCATGTTGTCAATTGTCATTGTCGCATGGCCACAGTTAGAAGTGGAGTTCAGTGTAACCTCTAAAGAGTAAATCGATTTTTTGTAGCAATCTTGTGCATTCGCCGATCACTCTTTTGTTCTCATCAATTGTCAGTTGATATAGCCTCTTGATATTTTTTTTCTTAGGAGTCAGGATTTCTGATCTAGTAATGCGATGCCTGCATTGCTTCTCATTAACTGGATGTTATTTGAATGTTGAACTCAATTAATGATTGGAACCTTGTTTTATTTGTAGATCAACATTTGTGTAGCTTTATATTTTGATACATGCCTCTGCTTATGATTGTTTGCTTACGGGTGTCTTTATTGTCATTATTGTTCAGGAATCGTGCAAACAACCGGCGGAAATCTGGAGGTACATCCCTTGCAATGCAAATATTACATTTGATTATGCCTTTTAGGAACTTGTTCTGCATAAGTTTCCACCAATTTAGTTGATATGATATGTTTCATTTACTGGGTTTTATGGTGCATCTCTTTAGATGCAACCAGTTGCATCTCGAGATGATAGTCCAGGAACATATTTATAAATCTCCACACCAATATATAAGCATGTTTAGTTCGCAAAAAAAATCTCCAAAAATTTCCCCATCAATCTTCGGACACTAATTAGAAGTATTAAACATGGATTAATAACAAAACCCCTTTCATAACCCTCCTAATTTTTCGAGACGAATCTAACGAGCCTAATTATGTCATGATTAGACAACGTCGTGCTACAGTAACAATCTCTAATGACGGATTAATTAGTCTTAATGGATTCGTCTCGCAATTTTCCGTCCGTCCGTGTAATTAGTCTACCATTAATACCCCTAATAGACCTTGAAAGAGGCCTCCAAAAATTTCTACCAAACTACACAGGCTCGCGTGTGACTGTGTTTGCTCTGCTGCAAATGAACAACAATTACATAGTTTCAGCTTCCAAATTTATAAGAATGGAAGGATCCTTTAACAAACTAACATTCTTCTGTGAACCCACACACACTAACAAATTAATCAATACGTTTCTTCACAACAGTAAAAAAAGTAGTAAAATTGAAGTCACCTGGAGCCATAGTATCTATATTTACCATTTTAAGAGTGAAGTTGTTATTTCTGTATTGTGGAAAACCTCACATACCAAAAAATTAGCCAATACATTTCTTTACTACAGTAAAAAAATGTAAAATTGAAAAGTCACCTGCAACCATAGTATCTGTGGTTACCATTTCAAGAGTAAAAGTTGCTATTTCTGTTCTACTGAAGATGATCATCACTGGTAGCTTTTCAGAAACCTTATGTTTGCATTTTGACCTTTCTGGTTCCTATAGTTTCTGTATCGCTTATCATGTCTCTTAATGTGCTACTGCTCTATGTTAAGTAGTTCTGTTCAGGTACTTATGATAATTGTCATTCCACCAAACAGATAGGGCCGATAAGGCTAATTACTCCTACAACAATGATGGGGAGAAGAGCCATGTTCCTTCATTAAAAAACCTTCCTCCAATTGTTCATCACGAAACATTCTTCAGCAATGTTCAGAATGACTACAGTCAAGCAAGATTAGTACCTTTGGAGGGATGTTCTGCCAGTGAGGCTTCACAGCTTCTCAGTGACCGTATGTTTCTCTGCAAAATTGCACACTCTTACTAGAAAATTTCTTTGATACAGGTTCATGCTTTTTGACTGCTCATAGTTGCTGCATGCTACTGCATAATACATGTATTTGGGGTGGATACTAAGAAAGTTTGATTGGTGTTTCATAAAAAAGAGAGTTTGAGTGTATATTGTTTCCCTTTGCTTCTTTGATAACCCAGTGGCCATATATACAATTTTGCTGTATGCAAGACAACTTCTGGAACACCTGTAACCTTTCGCATTTCATTCTCGTTTTTCTGCTTGTGTGTTGTACATGTAAGAATATCAAGTTGGGTGCTTATCATGTAAATCCGTTATTGTTTCTTTTAATTAACTTAAAATAATTGCTACCTCATAGTAAAGCTTCATTCCAATTCTGTAGGTTGGACTGCTGCAATGAACTTGTACAATGATCAAACAATCGACTCTGGTGAGTCCACATGTTGCTATAACCTTTACATTTCTCCACAATAGCTGATAAAGCAAATACTTGAGTCTTCAATAGTTAAATGGTCATGAGCCACTGTGGCAGTGAATAAATTAGGACCTTAGTAGTGATGCTTAAAAACTTGAAAGTTGAGATTATTTTTGTACTGCTACATATGTTGATATATCATAGCGCTATGCATGACTAATATTTATGTTCTTGTGCCTTAAACCTATTGCAACGGTTTCTTAAGAATTGAGAATTTCATATTTGTGTAGAAGTGTATGTGCATATACTCTGTGGCAACTCTTAGAATATAGATGCTCATATTGGGTAGATAGCTAGATAAAATCATGCTCAACAACATTAAACAACAGTAGTCAAGCAAAGTTGGGGATACAGTTCTTTCATATTTCTTTTCTCAAACACGCGGGATAGTTGCATATCATTGCATTAACAGAAGAAGAGAGATACAGCACTCACACACACCCCACTATAGAGTCAGATTACAATCACACCTGATAAAATTGAAGAAAAACGATCTGCCCTCAGCCTAATCACTCAGGCTAGGGGCCGTGATGAAAGAAAGCCCCTTGGCTCCTGTGGGCATGCTACAGTTCTTTTAGGGCATGCTACTTGCTACCTGGAAATGTTTCTCTTGATGAACTGATAATTTAAATAGCATGTTATAAATACTATATTCTGATGAACTGAGTGTATCAAGTTATCAACCCTACACCTCAAATACTGGTTTGTCCGTGTCAGTGGTGCCCATATGAAAGCGCAAACAAATAAAGGACACCTGTTAATGCTGTTAACTTTGCTATCTTGATGTTTGTCCAGATAAACCAGTAATGTATTCTGGGTCTACTAGCACGTCATGGGGTCACCTGAAGCTTCCACATCAGGTGTGAATTGGAGTAAGATTTTTTGCCATGATTTCCTCCTACACGTCCTTTTGCAATATTCTAATTTCCTGCTGGGGAGTATTGGGATTACAGATGAACTTCCTTGAAGAGTTGCGGCTTGCAGTTGACGCTCACACAGACATTGCATCGCCTGTCGACACCTGGAACTAATCGAAGTCAGCATCTGCATCATTACGGGTTACGACCAGTTTACGGAAGGAAAAGGGCTATCTTGCCAGTTCAATTTATTCTGTATCTCATACACGTGTGCTGTGTGCCAAAATGCTTTCGTCTAACCTGTAGCTGATTGGATTTTTTTCTTCTGGAATCAGCATTTGTAAGATTGCACCAGTTTATATCCTGGCCTTGTGGATGAAAAGCAGCTTGTTGCATCAGGTAAATGGCACATCGGGACTCGCAATCGAAACAACTTGGTTGTTTGTATTCTAGTTGAATATTGGTGGTTCTGATATGTCTATTTTCTCTGACATCGAGTTTTCACTCTCAGTATTAAGTTTAATGGTGCTCTTCTCTGCACCTAACCACCCGATGTTCAGAACTTACGATCGGGGCATGGTTAAATAGCACTGGCAAGTGTCAGTAGGATTGTAGGTGTTAACTGATTGGTTGTTTCATTGTTTGGAAACGAGGATTGTTAGATCAAATTGTGATGACTAACAATACTTAGATATAAACTTAAACTAACCAGGATCACTAGTCTAGAATAGATCACACCTAGAACTTAATTAATGCGGAAACATGAGTTAGATGAATCTTATACCGGCGGTGGTGTTGTCCATCCCGTTGGTCTAACTTGGTGTAGAGGTGTTGAGGTAGGTGGCGTGGGCGACGTCGGGACTGGAGAAGTGCAGCTCCTCTGTGCAGCGGTGGCCTTCTGATTGCCCCCGGTGCTGCCTCGGACAGGAACTCGAGCTTCCGAGCCTTCCAGCGCCCTCAGCGATCGGTAGATGAGTTCCGAGGGAAACTCATGGATTAGATCAGATTACCCAGGGGGCTTTCCATCTCTTATATAGGTGGCGCTGTAGGCAAGGGGCTGAGCCCAAGGTGGCTTAGGTTTTGCCTTCCGATCACGGTAAAAACAGACTTAATCCGTTGGGGGTGATGCAGAGGATGGGGCGTCGGGGCGCCCCCTCTCTCTCTCGCGCGTTAGTTGGTGACCGAGGTCAACCAAATATATCCAACATTCTCCCCCTTGACCGAGGGTCAACAAACTCTACAATTTTCAATTATATCGATTATGTGCAGGTGGATACACTTCGATCAATAATCTCCCACTTAATCAAACAATCTTACCTTACATTTATGTTCGTCTCATGTTCACACTCAATGCTACAGCAAAACCCAACGAATGTGTCATCAGTAGACATTACAGACATACCGGGACATCATTAACCAAAGTCCACTATAACACCTTGATAGAACACTTATTTGCTTATTTGGGATCTTATTTATTCGGCCTCATCCAGAATCATATTTCAGATTTATCACCAATCCAAATTGATTTCGCGAAAATAGGATAGGTGTTAAACCCTCAATTTGTCATATTGCTAGCATTTTACTTAAAGCCTTAAAATGACTTGATCCTGGGTTTCTTCATTCACAACATAATTGTACAATCATCAATGGGCTTGACACCATCATTTATATGTCGTTCCTTTGAAGGAATACAGTAATTAAATACAGTGACATTGATTTCAATCAATGTTAACTTAATACCACATTTAACGACAATACTAGAACTTATTTCTTATGCTTGCCTGAATTAAAACATGCCACATACAAAATTAACTTTATGCTAACTTTGTTTTAGAGCGTTCTGCAGAATCGCTCATAATGCAATAGTGAAGGACATAAACTAAATGTGCACTTTTACATCCATACACTCTTGCATAAACTTATCTGAATAATTCTTAACTAAACTAGCATGTTATGATGGTACTTCAATCTTTTAGCACCTTTTCCGGTGGAACTCCCCTGGATTAAGACTTACTGGTTTTGTCAAGCATTCCGGCTTGTAATGCTAAGTCAATTACTTATAGATCTTAGCATATGGTTCTAGGAACGTCTTCCTTTTACCTTATTCTTAACTATATACTTATCATAAATTTTGATCAGCAAATCAAAACAGGCATGGTTGTATATGCATTCACTTCTCAACTTTTGTCCTTTAGTGACAATCCTAATACTCACTTTGGTCCCATCTCAGTGTCATGCTCCCCCAGATCTTAGGAGAGCTTCACTAAGATGCATCTTATCATGTGGTGAACACTTTTCTCCTTTCTTGGAATGCATACTTATTTCTGTTAGCTTATGGAGAAAACATTCACCTAGAGTATCAAGACAATAATATTTCCACCTTAATCTTACAAATAAAACATGGTCACCCATGATACTTACAAACTTATGGTGAGTTATGAACTTAGCATCTGAGTTTCCTTTGGAATCACTATTTAAGTATGTAGACCCATTACAGCCTACTATTTTGACTCCATCAGAAAATTGCTAGCAAAACTATACTTATTTTATAGTTCACAGACTCCTTTATAACCTCTTCATTAGAAAACCTTAAATTAAGTGAGACTCTTACTATTGTGCTCAAAGTTTAACTTATCATTAAGTATCACAAATTTCTGTCGTGGTTAGACAACTCATGAAAATCCTCAACAGAAATTGGTAGAAAATAGAGGTATACTTATGGCACAAACTAAAATATATATGAAAAGATCATATACATGTTATCTTAAATCATCAATATAGAGAAAACTTATCCTATATCTCATTAAGATTTCCTTTCCTCCTATGTGAGCTCCCATTAATCTCTGCTCTCTCTAAGAAGAGAACTTTCTTATGTCAAGAATCTTAATGAAATAGCTAGAGTATTAATGAGTGTCAGCCCTTAAACATAATTGAGTAACTTATAATAGTAGCTCTTTAATTCCTTATGTTTGGCACGACATTAATTTATTTTTTCTTAGATATCATAGAAGAACTTCCCTTGCTAACCTAGCCCACAACAGCTGTGGCCAGAAAATGAACTAGAGTAGCAAAGTTATGATTAAATGTTCATTAAACAGCTGTGGCTAGAATGACGAACATAAACCATACTTCAATCGTCTCGGGTTCTATTGAACTAGTCCACAACAGCTTTGGCCAGAAAATGAACTAGAACAACAAGACCTGTGAAAATCATCCCGTACCCAGCTGTGGCCAGAGTATGAAATAAAATCACTCTTATTTGAGACAATTGGTAATTGTGGAGTAGTACTCCTACTTCAATGATATCAAAACAATCTTATCTCGCATTACAACGACACCCTTGAACTTATTATTATTCTTAATGGGCATTAAAATGGTGTGAGAGTAAATACCCAAAAGGCGTCTTATTATTTGGAGTATTTTCTTAATTCATATCTTAGCTATCAAGAGTATCTCTTATTTTATTAATCGGAGCATCTCAGGACTGATGAGACATTCCTTTCTCCCCCTCGAATTTGTGGTCTAAACGAAAGTGTACCACATGTTCGACAAGGTCTCATCATTTCTTCATGCATATAACTTAAATGAGGATCAAAGACAAATGCGGGGAAAACATAACAAACTTGATGATGTCTTTATTGCTTATCGAGAAACACAAGTCTTAAAAATATCTCTCTCATAGAAAGAGTATAATTCTTATTTAATCTAAGGTACATCATCAGCTAAGAACAAAACTAAAGCTAAGAACTTGATGCTTAATGCAAAGCTCCTGAATCTTTGACTTCAATATGTCTTGTAGACTTTACTCCCCCATTTCTCCTTTTTTTATGGCTCATTGAAAATCTGAGGAAGAAATGAAATGTGCAAATGCACCTTAGTCAATCCACCATAGGAGTAAATAATCTTAATAAAACTTATGAGACAAGTTAATTACCCTTCCTCTGAAGCCATGCCTTAAACTTGGAACATTGCTTCAGTACATGATCAGGTTCTTTGCTAAAATTGCATATTATTTGAGCATACTTAATTGGATGAGAATGCCTCTTATGATTCTCAGGAAGAGAAGCCACAATACACTGCTCAAGCTCATAATCAGAGATGATCTTCCCAAGAGCTTTTAGCTTAGTGGCTATGTCAACCATGCTCCTAATGTGTACGCTCAATGCACCTTTACCATTATATCGTGAGTTTGACAATTTTGTCATGAGGAAGTTGACTAACTCATTCTTATGTCTTTCCTCAATTGAATTCTGAAGCTCCTTTGCACTTAGTCTAATACCATCTTTCTGAATAGGAAATGCTCCCTTTAAAACATCAATGATCGTATACTTAATGACCATGATTGTAAAGAAATCAGATCTCTCCCAAGATTCTAAATTGGAGATGTAATCCATCATTTCCTTAGCAAGATCCTCAGTTCCAATAATGGGAGCAATAGGTTTGTCCTCACGAAATGCATAATCAAGATCAAGAACCCTGAGAATGCCCAACACATCTTCATTCCAACTAGTGAAATTTGTGCCATCATAATGCTTAAAGGTGCTTAGCAAGTTTGCATAATCAATTAAAAATTATATAAAAACAACATGTCTCAGTTATACTGTACAATGAAGATGCACATAAAAGCACAATAATAACCTTACGGTGGACCGATTAAAATCATGCAATAAATTTCAACTTGCATCACCGGTGGGGAAAACAAACGAAATTTATCTTAATACTCATGATTAAAACAACAGTGGTCAGAATTAATCACAAGTTTACTCTAACTGAACTTCTTGGTGGTTCCATTCAATTAGAGGCATCTTAATTACACTCAGGTGGAATAAATATATAATTTCAATCTTAAAAGAAGCAAATTAATACCTCATTTAATCTTAAAACATAAAAGCAACATAAATAAACTTATATTGAAGGTTGATCTTATGCCTATACCGTATAATGTAAGGACTTATACTCAATATAATCATGTCAATAAAGCATAAATAGAATGTGCTTATAAATAATAGGCACAACAAAACTTAATTCTTAAAATTAATAATAAGGAGTTTAAACTTTAAATTATGTACTTAATTGTGCTGAAAAGCTCAAAAAATTATCATTATGATAATTCTCATATCTCAACTTAAAATTAGCCTTAAAACAAATAAAATGTGGGAATTTATTCATGAAGGAAGAAATATCCACCGTTAAATAGCAGTAAACTTATTTGTCTTAGTAATAATATGCCAAGAAATGCACATGAAAAGTATGATAATAACCCTACGTTGGTCTGATTAAAATCACGCATCAAATTTCAATTTGCATCACCGTTGGGGAAAACAAACGAAATTTGTCTTAAGACTCGTGATTAAAACAACGTTGATCCAAATTAATCACAAGTTTACTCTAAATAAACTTCTCGTTGGTTCCATTTATTTAGAGGCATCTCAGAGCATAGTGGTGGATTTAAATTTAACTTTTCAGTATAATGACATGAACATCAACCACTTAAATTAATATGACTTGTGCAATTAATGACTCAACATAAAATAGGAAGTAATAGCAACTTAATCTGAGAAATATTGAAAACTAAAATAAAATGATACAACTTAATTCAGTCCGAAAACTGAATTGGGCCCAAAATAGCCTATTAGTGCGCGCGGCCCAACTTAACAAAAACAACCCGGCTTAGCATGCAGCCCAGCCCAACTAATGCGTGCGGCTCGGTTTAGCTCAGCAGCTCGGCTCCGCAGCTCGCGGCTCGGTGCGACAGCTCGCGCGACAGCTCAGCGCGGGCGCGGGGGCTTGGCTGGCGACTCGTGGGCGCAACGACTCGGCGCGGCCTGCTTATGCGTGGCTCGTGGGCAGCTTAAAACGGCCTAGAGGCAATTAGGCCCAGCAGCCAACGACTGGGCCGCCAAATTGGCCCAGCTCGTCGCCGTGCCTTCGCCCGCCTTGATCTCAGCCGTTCGCCTCATCCGAGGGCTGACGGCGAGCGCGCCGCTTAAAAGGCCAAAACGGTCGGGGGGGGACCCTAATTCAGTTTCTCCCCCTCCCCCGATCTGAGCAGCAGCTGTAGCGGCGCAGCAGGCGACGGCGACAGACTCTGCCGCCGCGCGCGCCTGCTCCTCTCCCATGTCCGGTGAGGTAGGGCCCAGACTGAAAACCCCCTCACTGCCGGAGTACCGCGTGGCTTCTCGGCGGCGGCGCGTGCGTTTCGCGTGCGTCCCGTCGAGGAGCTCCGCCGGGGTTCTCATGGCGGGTGGCGGCGCTTTCCCCTTCTCCACCACTTCCGGCGAGCAGAGGGCCGAGATCCGGAGACCAAGGCCACTCCGCGACTGAGCCGGAGCTCCGTGGGCCTCCTCTGCGGCACCGCGTGCGTCTCGCGTGCGGCCCGTGGAGGTGCTCCGCCGGGGCTCCATGGCCGACGGCAACGCAAGCTGATGCGCCACCTCGGGGAGCACGTCGTGCACACCGCGAAGGCGCACATGCGCATGCAGGAGTGCGGCGCGCCGGGCCCCGACAAACTGATGTCGCGTGCAAGGGTGGGGCACCGGAGCTCGCCGGAGCTCGGAGATGGCGGTCGCGCAAGGCGAGCTGATGCCATGCATGGCCGCCGAGACCAGGTAGGCCTTCTTACTTAGGGTTAGGGTTAGGGTTTCGGTGTAGATCTAGGGTTTGGAGAAAAGCACGGGATTTCTTATTTGATCTGAGATTTGCATCCCCTCCTTCTAATTGCTTCTTAGTACGGGTGCTAACTTACTGACTGACGAAAACTTAGGCATTTGATCTACTAACCGAAACCCTAAACATGAATTCAGAAAGCTAAAACATGAAATTTAAATTAAAACTTGACTAATCTAAGCATGTAAGCAACTAATCATGACTTATCTTAACTCAAACATGAACTAAAACTTAATATACACCTTATCTTGGATTGAACCGAACTTAAACAGAGGGCTTAAGGTTCAATCTAGGCGACTGATACCAATTGTTAGATCAAATTGTGATGATTAACGATACTTAGATATAAACTTAAACTAACCAGGATCACTAGTCTAGAATAGATCACACCTAGAACTTAATTAATGCGGAAACATGAGTTAGATGAATCTTATACCAGCGGTGGTGTTGTCCATCCCGTCGGTCTAACTTGGTGTAGAGGTGTTGAGGTAGACGGCGTGGGCGACGTCGGGACCGGAGAAGTGCAGCTCCTCTGTGTAGCGGTGGCCTTCTGGTCGCCGTCGGTGCTGCCTCAGATAGGGACTTGAGCTTCCGAGCCTTCCAGCGCCCTCAACAATCGGTAGATGAGTTCCGGGGGAAACTCATGGATTAGATCAGATTACCTAGGGGGCTTTCCATCTCTTATATAGGTGGCACTGTAGGCAAGGGGCCAAGCCCAAAGTGGCTTAGGTTTTGCCTCCCGATCACGGCTAGGGGGCTTTCCATCTCTTATATAGGTGGCGCTGTAGGCAAGGGGCCAAGCCCAAAGTGGCTTAGGTTTTGCCTCCCGATCACAGCAAAAATGGACTTAATCCGTTGGGGGCGATGCAGAGGATGGGGCGCTTAATCCGTTGGGGACGATGCAGAGGATAGGGCGTCAGGGCGCCCCCTCTCTCTCGCGTTAGTTGGTGACCGAGGTCAACCAAATATATCCAACACGGAATTCATAGGAAATACTAGCTCACTCGCAAGTTCGCAACTGGGCCTGAAATCCCCGTTGAACACGATTTCAAAAAATCTTAACACTCCCAAATTGGGAACATGAGGAGTGTAATTTCCAGATCGAGTCTAAACAGAGACGACTAGCCAGCTCTGACGAGTCGCTATTTCTTTTGTCTGTCCATATGATGTTCCAAGCAATTGTTGTTTCTAATTCCTTTTCAGAAATTTCTGTCTACATCCTGCCCTTCATTTGTTTGGCTAATGACTAATGCTGCTAAAATATGTTGGATTTATTTGATATTTATTCTTTGATAAATACAATTAATTCGTGAATTCCAAAAGTCCATTTCAATGCTGAGAATAAAGTGTATATATGGTAGCATGCAGAATTAAAACCATGTAATGGCTGGTGAGACTAATACACATGCAACGGAAGTCATAAGGTGCATACAAATGTATTAACGTTGGCAACATTGGAGCTATTGGTGCATGTACATTGCAAACCATGCAAGGTTAATGCGCTAAATGCTATTTGCTTCCGTTGCTCTTGGTGCATGCGTTGCAAGCCATGAGTGCATACATGGTTAACAGGGACGGAGGGAACGGTGGGGCGGGGGGGGGGGGGGGGCCAACGGCGCGCGGGCAAGTGGAGCCCCACCGTAGCCCCTTCGTAAAAATTTGTACAGAGTACGTATAATAGGAGGGGCTGAAGGTAGAGAGGAAAAAAACACGTATTTCACTTGTTGGGCCACATCTCTCTCAAAGCCCAAAGCCCATCAAAGCAAACAGAGGAACCAGAAACCCTATCCAATTTCCCCCGAGCGTCTCCGTCCCGTCCGCATCCCGGCTCGGCGGCTCCCCAATCTCCCTCGACCCTCGCCTCCTCGGCAGTTCCTCGGTGGCTACGGTCTCCTAGCGGCGGCGGCGCGCGCGCGGTGGGCCGGCGGCGGAGCTAGGCGCGGTACCAGAGGCGGGCGGCCGGGCGCTGCATTGAGGGCTTGAGGCCGAGAGGCGGGCGCAGGCACGCCGCGCGCCGGTGCCTTCGTCGGCGGGTAGGGCGCAGCCGCGCAGGCCGCAGGCCGCCGCGGGGCGCGGGCCGCGGCACGCTGCGCGGGCAGCCAGGCCGAGCCGCCGAGTGGCTGAGGCACCCATAGCCAGAGGCCCAGGCCAGGCACGACGCCAACCTAATCAGGTGATTTTTTACAGAAAAAATGCAAAATTGAATCCGTAATCGAATGAATGTATGATGGAATATTTGATTTTGATTCAATTTTCATAATTTTAGTATGTCGAAAAGAACTTTGCTCAACTACTTTCCAACTGATAGTGGTAGTGGTACTGGATCAAGTACTCCAAATGCTAATGAGGGTCCAAGTCAACCAAAGAAACCTAGGGTAGAGTTTAGTCAGTCAATCATGATTGCCGACCCTGGAAATCGCAAACCAATCAATTCTTATGGAAATTAGTTTAGAATTATTAGTATGTATGGCTGCCTTTAACCCAAGAAACTCCTTCTCTAATTTTCATGTGGAGAAACTTGTGAGGCTTGCTGAAATTTATGCTGAGGATTTTGATATTGGTGACCTCTCTCTTTTGCCAAATCAACTTAGAAAGTTTGTAAACCGTGCCAGAAGAACTCCAGATTTTCTTGGTTGCACTGAACTTGGAAAAGTTACTGAACTTATGGTCAAGACTGGTATGAGCAATCATTATAAATTGGTTTATCGTCTCATTGAGCTAATATTGATACTTCCAGTGGCAACAGCTTCAGTTGAGAGGATATTTTCAGCCATGTCCATTATAAAGACAGATTTGCGAAGTAAAATGGGTGATGAATGGCTCAATGACCTGATGATATGCTATTGTGAGAAGGAGATATTTAGACTGATTGATATCGAAAAGATCAAAAAGCGGTTTCAAGAGATGAAACCACGTCGTATGCAGTTGCCCAGAAAAGTAATAGTATGCTCTATTCTCTTCTAAACTAATATTTCTCTTCTAAATTAAAGTGAAAATTAATAATTTTGAAATCCATGTATATTTGATCAATCAATTAACTTTATGCCAATATGTGCAGGTGCAAGTTCCTTCCTCAGATGAATAATGAGTGTCACTGTCACGTGTCGTCTCTTGGTTCGTGATTTGGCCTTTTACCTTTTGTTATCGATAAATTGCAACCTTTATTTTCCATGATGTATTTTATGATTTTCATCGTTCCTCAATGGTTTAATATATATTACTATACAAGACTACTTTAAACTATTATATCTGTCAATTATGAGGGGTTATGGTGGTGTTATGTGGATATAGCTTTATAGTTCAGCCCCCCTAAAAATTTTTCTGGATCCGTCACTGATGGTTAATGTTTTCTGTTGCACAAATAAAAGCCATACGGAGTGCAGGGTGACCTTCTGCATTCATGTGTCTATAAAAGAAGATACACTTTCACCTTTGGTAGTAGCTGAAAAATAGAACTTCCCCATTCCACTTCGTGCGCGCACACGTCGCTGGAGTTCCTCTCGGGAATAGCGAGGCAATCAGGGTTTTGGGTAGTGCAACAAGTGCGCAACCGCTCAACATTCTTCCTCCCTCCGCTGCTAACGACTACATCCTGACGGCCATCTGCACTGCAACAACGTATTCGTTGCATCAACTCTCGATCGACTACATCGAATCAGGCCAGTCCACGATCAACATGGTTGATCTAGCTGGTAATGGCGCACCCGCTGCCCCCGGCAACGGTCCCGTCCCTGGGTACATCCTAAAACTTGTGATGTTCTTTGTGTTGATCATGCTTTATAGCGATTTAATCATGAACACGAACACATGCTTTGTTATCATGTTTTCACTCTTTTACATCATGAATTACTTGCTGAATTTTGGAATTAAAATATGCCGAATAATGCCTAGATTTCTAACAATCCAAAAACCTGATTTTGTTAGGCTTTCGGTTACTGGTTTTGCTGCGTCGCTCAAACCGAATATTTTTTATGGTGCCAATTTCAAGTGTTGGCAGAATAAGATGATTCTCTGGTTGACTGCTATGCACGTGATTCACGTCACGCAGGGGAAGTCCGATCAGTTTTCCCCAGAGGAGGGGGAAGCTTTTGAGGCGGCCGATAACCTATTTCGTGGTGCCGTGATTTCCGTTCTTGCTGATCATCTAGTAGATTTTTATCTGTCTAAAACAATAGGCAAAGAGTTGTGGGATGCGCTTGAGGCCAATTTCGTTGCTACCGATGCTGGGAGCGAATTGTATGTCAAGGAGAAGTTCAGTGACTATAAGATGGTTGATGACCGTCCTGTAGTGGAACAAGCTCATGAGATACATACGCTTGCAAAGGAGCTCGAAGGTTTTAAGTACGAGTTGCCCGACAAGTTTGTGGCTGGAAGTATTATTTCCAAGTTACCACCTTCTTGGAGGGATTTTGCCACTTCTCTAAAACATAAGAGACAATTGTTCAGTGTTGCTGATCTGATTGGCTCTTTGGATGTTGAAGAAAAGGTGAGGGCGAAAGATACTCGCGGCAAGGAAATTGTTGGAGCTTCTAGTGCAAATTTTGTGCAGAAGAAAAATAATTTCAACAACTCCCATGGCAAGAAAAAACACAATAAGCCTGAAAATGTTGCAAAGACTAAACAGACAACCACCTTTAAGAAGAAGAAGAAGAACGATGGTAACTGCTATGTGTGCGGTCAACCTGGACACTTTGCTAGAAAGTGCCTAGATCGCAAAGGCGCTGGAAAAATAGCAAACATGGTTATTAGCGAGACAGCTGTAGGAACATCGGGGTATGGTAATTATTTACCTACAGTTCTTTCAGTTTGTAGTTCACCTGAGTGGTGGATTGATACAGGAGCTAATATTCATGTGTGGGCTGATGTTTCCTTGTTTTCTTCTTATCAGGTCGGCGGGACTACCTCCTTGTTGATGGGAAATGGGTCGCATGCGCGTGCTCTTGGTGTCGGTACGGTCGATCTGAAACTTACTTCGAGAATGACCTTGCGATTGAAGAACGTCCAGCATGTCCCTACTATCAAAAAGAATTTAGTCAGCGGGTCTCTACTATGTAGAGATGGTTTTAAGTTAGTTTTTGAATCCAATAAATGTGTACTTTCAAAGTATGGGACTTTTGTGGGTAAAGATTATGATAGCGGAGGCTTGTTCCGCTTTTCTTTGTCTGATGAGTGTAATGGAATTGTGAACCATGTGGTTAATGATAATGATGAGTCTAATGTTTGGCATTCACGACTTTGTCATGTTAATTTCGGTTGTATGATGCGGCTAGCAAATCTGAGTTTAATTCCTAAATTCACTTTAGTCAAAGGTTCAAAGTGCCATGTATGTGTTGAATCTAAACAAACTCGCAAGCCTCACATGGCTGCAGAGGCGAGGAACTTGGCACCTCTAGAACTTATTCATTCAGATCTATGCGAAATGAATGGTGTGTTGACAAAAGGTGGTAAAAAGTATTTCATGACCTTAATAGATGATTGCACTAGATTTTGCTATATTTACTTGTTGAAATCTAAAGATGAAGCATTACACTATTTTCAAGTCTATAAAGCTGAAGTTGAAAACCAACTTAAGAGAGATTAAACGTTTAAGGTCGGATCGTGGTGGAGAGTACTTTTCTAATGCTTTTACTTCGTTCTGTGAGGAACATGGAATTATTCATGAGAGGACGCCTCCCTATTCACCTCAATCAAATGGAGTGGCCGAAAGAAAGAACCGCACTCTAACTGATTTGGTTAACGCCATGTTAGACACAGCGACTCTTTCCAAGAAATGGTGGGGTGAGGCTATATTGACTGCTTGTCATGTCCTGAATCGTGTCCCTACTAAGAACAAAGGTAAAACACCATTTGAGGAATGGAAAAAAGAAAAGACTATCACTTTCTTACTTACGGACTTGGGGTTGTTTGGCAAAGGTCAATGTGCCAATAATCAAGAAACGTAAGCTTGGACCAAAAACCGTGGATTGTGTCTTTCTTGGTTATGCTTTTCACAGTGTGGGTTATAGATTTTTAATAGTAAAATCTGAAGTACCTGACATGCATGTTGGTACAATAATGGAGTCTAGAGGTGCTACATTTTTTGAGAACATATTTCCTATGAGAGAGGAATCTAGAACGTCTAGTCAAGATATGTCTATTATTAAAGAACCTACTGTTTTGATAGAACACACTGAACCAACATATGTGGAACACACTGAGGAGGATAACAATGAAGCTCTCAGAAAGAGCAAGAGACAAAGGGCTGCAAAGTCTTTTGGTGATGATTTCATTGTATACCTCGTGGATGACACACCTAAGACCATTGAAGAAGCATTTTCATCTCCTGATGCTGACTATTGGAAGGAAGCAGTAAGGAGTGAGATGGATTCTATTATGTCTAATGGTACTTGGGAAGTCGTTGAACGTCCGTATGGATGCAAACCTGTAGGATGCAAATGGGTGTTCAAGAAAAAGCTGAGGCCAGATGGTACTATTGAAAAGTACAAGGCGAGGCTTGTGGCTAAGGGCTACACACAAAAAGAAGGAGAGGACTTCTTTGATACATACTCACCAGTTGCTCGATTGACCACTATTCGAGTGTTACTCTCTTTGGCAGCCTCTCATGGTCTTCTCGTTCATCAGATGGACGTTAAGACAACTTTTCTGAATGGAGAGTTGGAAGAGGAGATCTATATGGATCAGCCTGATGGATTTGTAACAAAAGATCAAGAAGGAATGGTATGTAAGTTAGTGAAGTCTTTATATGGTCTCAAGCAAGCGCCCAAGCAATGGCATGAGAAGTTTGATCAAACTTTGACATCCGCTGGCTTTGTTGTGAATGAAGTTGATAAGTGTGTGTACTATCGATATGGTAAAGGTGAAGGAGTGATCTTGTGTTTGTATGTGGATGACATATTGATTTTTGGGACAAATCTTAATGTGATTAAGGAAGTTAAAGACTATTTGTCTCAAAATTTTGAAATGAAAGATTTGGGAGAGGCTGATGTTATCCTTAATATAAAACTAGTAAGAGAAGGCAATGGTGGGGTGACTCTCTCGCACTCCCACTACGTGGAAAAGATTTTAAGTCGCTTTGGTTATAGTGACTCTAAACCTGCTCCAACGCCTCATGATGCTAGCATGATTCTGGAAAAGAATAAGAGGATAATGAGAGATCAGCTGAGATATTCTCAGATAATTGGTTCGTTGATGTACTTAGCTAGTGCTACGAGACCTGACATCTCGTTTGCTGTGAGCAAATTGAGCCGATTTGTTTCAAATCCGGGAGATGAACATTGGTATGCTCTTGGAAGAGTAATGCGCTATCTAATAGGCACAATGGACTATGGGATTCACTATTCTGGGTACCCTAGGGTACTGGAGGGATATAGTGATGCAAACTGGATCTCTGATGCTGATGAACTTAAAGCCACAAGTGGATATGTGTTCACACTTGGAGGTGGCGCTGTTTCTTGGAAGTCTTGCAAGCAGACCATCTTAACGAGGTCAACAATGGAAGCAGAACTCACAGCATTAGACACCGCCACTGTTGAGGCTGAGTGGCTTCGTGAACCCCTAATGGATTTGCCGGTGGTTGAGAAACCAATACCGACTATCTTGATGAACTGTGATAATCAAACGATGATTGTTAAGGTGAACAGTTTTAAGGACAACATGAAGTCTCCGAGGTATGTAAAGAGGCGGTTGAAGTCTGTCAGAAAATTGAGAAACTCCGGAGTGATAGCCTTGGACTATGTTCATACGGCTAAGAATCTGACAGACTAATTCACAAAGGCTCTTTCACATAATGTGATAGATTATGCATCTATGGATTTGGGCTTGAGACCCATGAAAGTTGATCAGTAGTGGTAACCTGTTCTATGTGATCAGAGATCCCGTGAAATAGAATGGTGAAACAAGCTACTATTTGACTATGAGAAGAGAACCTTTTGTATAAAGCTCATTCCAGAGATGGTGCATTTCTCTTCTACACTGTATGGCAGGTTGGATAAAACCTTAATGTAATCCGAGTGGTTCTTCGGAATAAAGATGTTGGCCTACAGAACATCTTCAAGGATTGCACTTATATGAGTTGACTGCTGGTCATGGTCTATGAGATTGGGTAATCTCTAGATACTCATGAAAGGCTCGGAGTATGACTTATACGCTCGAAACTGCGGGGATGTTTACAACAGCCTAGTACTAGAAAAGAACATGAGTGAAACTCACTTAGCACAAAACTGTCAATTCAAGGTATAGTTCATTGTTCAGTTGCAACTGAGCATAACTCTTGTTCTAGATGGATGTTCAACTTAACAGTCTTCATCAAAACTCTGGTATATCAAAGCTACGTGAAATAGATATCATTTTTCATGTACCTTTGGAATTCAGTGGGGATTGTTGGATTTATTTGAGATTTATTCTTTGATAAATACAATTAATTCGTGAATTCCAAAAGTCCATTTCAATGCTGAGAGTAAAGTGTATATATGGTAGCATGCAGAATTAAAACCATGTAATGGCTGGTGAGACTAATACGCATGCAACGGAAGTCATAAGGTGCATGCAAATGTATTAACGTTGGCAGCATTGGAGTTATTGGTGCATGTACATTGCAAACCATGCAAGGTTAATGCGCTAAATGCTATTTCCTTCCGTTGCTCTTGGTGCATGCGTTGCAAGCCATGAGTGCATGCATGGTTAATGTTTTCTGTTGCACAAATAAAAGCCATACGGAGTGCATGGTGACCTTCTGGATTCATGTGTCTATAAAAGAAGATACACTTTCACCTTTGGTAGTAGTTGAAAAATAGAACTTCCCCATTCCACTTCGTGCGCGCACACGTCGCTGGAAGAGCAGAGCCTCCGAAACCCGTCACGCTAGAGTTCCTGCTCGGGAATTGTGCGAGGCAATCAGGTTTTTGGGTAGCGCAACAAGTGCGCGACTGCTCAACATTCTTCCTCCTCCCGCTGCTAACGACTACATCCCGACAGCCATCTGCACTGCAACAACGTCTTCGCTACATCAACTCTCGATCGACTACATCGAATCAGGCCAGTCCATGATCAACATGGTTGATCTAGCTGGTAACGGCGCACCCGCTGCCCCCGGCAACGGTCCCACCCCTGGGTACATCCTAAAACTTGTGATGTTCTTTATGTTGATCATGCTTTATAGTGATTTAATCATGAACACGAACACATACTTTGTTATCATGTTTTCACTTTTTTACATCATGAATTACTTGCTGAATTTTGAAATTAAAATATGCCGAATAATGCCTAGATTTCTAACAAAATATTCCCTTCTTCTTGAATAATCTGGTGCTCTGCCGATGGCAACATCAGGGGATCTTGATCAAGCGCAACAATGTATAAAATTCACACTATAGCTCATAATGATTTCAATAAAGAACATAAAGAACATGATACGTTGTCTATAATTAACTAGTGAATGCAGCTTTTGTATTAGTGCGATATGAATTGAGAATGCAGCTTTTGTATTAGTGCGATATGAATTTTTTATGCTCGCAGCAATGGATGAGCATTTATAACATACAAACTATTTAGTGCTAAAACATTACTAAAGGTAGTAATAGGATTACCAAACAATAAAGTAATTCATGTTCTACTGAAAAAGTTACCCTTTCATAATTAACTAAGTTTTTTTCACAATAAATTTACCAAGAATACTTTTTTTTTAGATTGAGCTGCTGCTTTTGGTCTTTGTTTCTTTTTACGTTTCTTTGTTTCTTTTTACTTCCTATTACTCGAGCACATAGTGATTGAAGATACTTGAAATGAATAGATGTCTACCTATTTGATAGAGTAACTACGAAACGATAATTCTAGGCTTACTCAAACATGGTAAGATTGTAAAAAAAGAGAAAGATCAAGACTCAGTCTCCTACCTATTTTTTATATTATTATTCCAAACTGGTTTATTTCACTCGTACGAGGAGTCAAACTCGGACATGCTGGAGTGTTGGGTCTACTCAGATGTTTTAACCACTACGTTAGAGACCCTTTCACTGCACAAGTGTGTAATTACATAACCCAATTACAAGATTCAGGAACCCTAAATATTTCAGGTCCTATGTGGACGCGGGGCGCCCATTCTACAGTTGTGCTAATATATAGTCATATATAATTCAGGACCATAATCTTTGGAGGCCCTATGCGGTCAAATTTTTTTGCCTTAGCTAGAAGGAAGAAGAATGGTGGGCACAATAAACTCTAATTTGCACATTATTTAGTAACACATGCACAACTTTGATGTACAAACTTGAATTTTGAGTGTTTTTTATGAAAAGATAACTTTAGGCTGACATGCAAGAGTAATTTAAATTGTTTTTCATCTTTTCACTATTCAAATCGGTGAAAATGATTCTTTGCCTTTTCAATTGGTGAAATGGGTTTATTTTTATTATTCAAAATACAAAAAATAATTCACACTATAGTTAATTTATAACTATGCTATTCTAATAATTCTATAATTCATACGAGTTTTTCTACAATTGTTGTATAGATAAAATTATATCAAATTAAAAAAAATCAGAGTGAATGATGAAATCTTGATTTTTTTGCATGTATATATGATGTACACCCGCGTGTAGTTACTCCCACTAGTTAATCAGGTTAGCGGGTTTGTTAGGTTCCTTTAGGTGTGCAATTAAAAAATAATAAATAACAATAATATAGAAAAATTCTCCGTATCCTTCAATTTCGGAAGGATGCATGCATGCATCTGCATGTCATATCCGATTGATAAGCCAGATGCGGTTACTTTTTTTTTTCGAATAGTCAGATGCGATGGTTTGGATCCGGGAAAAAAGGATAATACATCCTGGCTAACGGGTTACATGCATGCAAATAAATACCCGTTAGCATTATTACATCTGGGTTCTCACGGTGGATAGAGGAGGAGTAGTTACACACGCGTGAAAATATTGGTGTGCGACCGTGGCTAGCTACCACCCACGACGGCGTTACACAGCGGTTAGTATTTCCTCTATAGGCACTGACATCTAAGAAAGTAGCATCGGTGTTGCTGTGATGTGCGGCCTCAGGAATAAAAAAGAGAAAATGACAAACCAGCAAAGCTCTGTTACCTTTTTGCTCGTGTCAGCCTCTCTCCTCTCCTCCCTCTCAATATTATACAAACCGGGGCTTGCCGCTTGTGAGCACCTCTCTTCGTCCTCTGCGTCGTCTCTTTTTTTTTTAAGACGTGCAAAGCACGTTTTTCATTAAGAGAGGAGAAAAAACATCCGGTTAAGTTTACAACAAGGCACAGGGCCTAACGAAAAGAGGGGGGAGCATTACATTACACCGCCCTCACCGAGCGAACACCTAGCAACCTAGCGAGCGGGAGGAAGCCCGCACGTGCCCAGGTCCTAGCCTCATCTAGGATCGCCGGAACGAGCGCCACCGGCATGAGAGTCTCCTTGTCATGAACGCGCCTGTTCCGCTCCCTCCAAAGCGACCAGCCAAACGAAGGAGCCGAATCCTTTCCTCCGTGCTTTAGCGACCTGCTTCCTGGCGGAGCACCACCACCCTGCGAACCTCACCGGGCGATCCGGAGCCTGGCTCGGAAGGAGAATGTGCCTGAGGGCCAAAAGCCAGGTCTCTCGAGAGAAGACACAGTCCACCGTCAGGTGGTCCAGTGTTTCGGATTCCTGGGCGCAAAGCGCGCAAGTGTCCGAGTCCCTAAGCCCGTGACGGTGTAGCCTGTCCGACGTCCAGCAACAGCTGTGCAAGACCAGCCATGCGAAGAACTTGCACTTCCCCGGCATGTGAACCTTCCAGATCTGTCGTGCTCCGAGGATGTCGACGCGGCCAAGAAAGAGGGCGGAGTAGGCCGAAGCCGAGGAGTAAACTCCGCTAGGCGACCACTTCCAGATGAACCGGTCAGGTTCGGACGTGAGCCTGACCTCCTGCAGTAGGTCCCAGATGACAAGGTACTGCAAGACCACCTGCACAGTCCGGGC
Organism: Cenchrus fungigraminus; assembly: GCA_036936925.1. NCBI lineage: Eukaryota > Viridiplantae > Streptophyta > Magnoliopsida > Poales > Poaceae > Cenchrus > Cenchrus fungigraminus. The sequence goes on along the minus strand of CM072773.1, from coordinate 26,157,704 downwards.
GTGCGTTACATCTGCAACCCAACGGATCCCGGCCGCCCCCGTCTGCAAGGCCTTAGCGACAGTGTGGGATCAACGCACCCTTGGCGAGACCGCGGCCCAGAGGTTTGGCGCCAAGGATTTGACAGAGCACCCGGAGATCCAGCTATCCTCCCAGAAAAGTGCACGGGTACCGTCCCCAACCTCCACGGAGATGGAGGCGTTGAAAAAAGCCTGAGTGGCCTGGTCAACAGGGAAGCGGAACGCCGCCCATGTCCTGTCCGGGTCAGTCCTCGCCAGCCACAGCCAACAGAGGCGCAACGCGGTACCAAAGACACGAAGGTTGGGCAGGCCGAGCCCTCCGCAGCGAGTGGGGCAGGTGACGTTCACCCAAGCGACCAGACAGCGACCGCCCGAGGCCACCTCTGTGCCGGACCAGAGGAAGCCACGGATGAGGGTTTCGACCGCGCGCAGTGCCCAGGGGGAGATGGAAATCGCCATCGAAATGTGAACCGGGATGGCAGAGAGGGTGGATTTGGTAAGAACAAGGCGGCCACTGCGGCTCAACAGCCTGCCCTGCCAAGGGAGCAGGCGCCTAGCGACCTTATCGACCAGTGGCTGCAGATCCGCTTTGGGTAACCTTTTGATAGAAAGGGGTACCCCCAAGGTAGGTGCAGGGGAAGTCGGCGATCGTGCAGGAGAGAATGGATCGGACCAAAGACAAGTGATCCTCAGAGCAGTTTATGGGGTAGACCTGGCTCTTGGTGTAGTTTGCCGCCAGGCCAGCCGCGCTCTCGAAGAGCGACAACACCGCCTTGACGACCCGCAGATCGAGCTCGACCAGAGAGAAGAAGGCGACCACATCGTCAGCGTAGAGAGAGGCGCGAAAGCGGATACTCCTCCCTAGATCAAGAAGGAGACCGCGGGATTCCGCCTTGCGGAAGAGGGCATGGAAGCATTCCATGACCAGCACGAAGAGCATGGGGGATAGGGGGTCTCCCTGACGCAGGCCTCGACCGTGGCAGATCCGCTGCCCAAGGGCACCATTAAGCAACACCCGGGTGCTAGCGGTGGACAGAATGACCGAGATCCAATCGGTCCATCTGCGAGGGCAGTCGACCGCCGAAAGGAGCTCAAGAAGAAAAACCCAGCCGACCGAGTCGAAAGCTTTGGCTAGATCAATTTTGAACATGATCCTAGGGAGCTTTCGACTAGAGAGAGCTCTCACCGTGCCAAGGACGTAGCGGAAGTTATCATGGATGAGGCGACCTTTGATGAAGGCACTTTGGTTGGGCGAGATTAGAGAAGAGAGGTGTGGGGCAAAGCGGTTAGCAGCTGCTTTGGAAAAAAGTTTTCCAAAGCTATGGATTAGACTGATGGGTCGGAAATCAGAAAGAGCGACCGGGTCTGGTTTTTTGGGTAAGAGTGTGAGGAGAGCACCGTTCAGGTGGTGAAAGCTGCGGAAGTCCATGTCAGAGAGGGTGTTGAACGCCCGCAGCACATCACCCCTGATGATCGACCAGCAAGATCTGTAGAAGCGACCCGTGAAACCATCTGGGCCTGGGGCCTTGTCTAGCGGGAGGTCTTTAATCACCTCCCAGACCTCGAACTCCGAGAAGGGAAGACCGACGTCCTCCAGGTCCAGCCGCGGGAGTCCCAGTTCCTCAAAATGGAGTGCGTAGGAGCGCTCATGGTGGGTACCCAGAATTCGGTCGAAGTAGTCAAAGGCTGCTTTAGCCTTGTCCTCTTCCCGAAAAACTGGACGACCATCGACCAAAAGGGAGGGGATGAAATTTTTCCTTCTGCGGTGGTTGGCATGGAGGTGGAAAAGTTTAGTGTTAGCGTCCCCCTCACGCAGCCACCTGAGGTTAGACTTTTGTCGAGCGATCATTCACTGCAGCGAAGTCAGGCCTAAGTAGCGTAGTTTGAGGAAGCGCCGTAAGGAAATCTCCTCAGGGGAGAGCGACCGTGATTCCTGTGCGACCACAAGACGGAAAATGACCTCCTTGGCAATCTGAATCTGCAGGCGAATTCTACCGATCGCCTTGGAGCTCCATTTTACCAACGCCTTCGCTGTCTCGCGAAGGAGGTGGTCGATCATATGGAGGGGGTCAGCATCCGGGCGCGGCCCCGACCAGACCGCCTTGACGGTGTCCAAGAAGCCTTCGACCTTAGGCCAAAAGGCCTGGAAGGTGAAGCATTTCTTGGAGTGCACCCCACAGTCGAGAAGGAGGAGGAGGGGTGCATGATCGGAACACCTCGAAGAGACAGCTTGAAGAGCGGAGGAGGGGAAAAGAATCTCCCAGTCCTGGGAGACAAAAACTCTATCAATACGCTCCAAAGTGGGATGCGACCTCTTGTTGCTCCAGGTGAAGAGACGTCCCTGGAGATGCAGCTCAAGAAGCTCAAGGTCGTTAAGGAAATGATGGAAGCGACCCATCATTCTGCGCGACAGGCGGCCATTGTTCTTGTCGGCCGTCTGATAGATGAGGTTAAAGTCCCCGCAGAGAACCTAGGGCCCAGAAAGCGTCGGACGCAGGGTACGAATCTCAGCGAGGAAGGAAACTTTATCCGCATCGGACTGCGGGCCGTAAACGGACGAGAGCCACGAGGACTGAGAGGGTGCGGAGAGCAGCGCGACCTTCACCGTAACGTGGTGCAGGCCAGTAGAGGGGGAGGAGACGAGCCAGGTGTCTTTGCGCTAAGTGACCAGAATGCCACCGCGGGAGCCCACAGCCGGCAACGCAACATAGTCAAAGTCGAGGCCTAACATATCAAGCATGAGGGAAGGGGGTACAACTGCGAGCTTAGTCTCTTGCAGACCAAGAAGAGAGACACGCTCGGAAGCTACCAACTCGCGTACCGCCGAGCGTCTAGCACGCTGGTTAAGCCCACAGACATTCCAAACAGCGAGGTTTACATCCATTTAAACACGAAAATAAACATCCACGTGACTAACGCAGACTCAGGCCTGCGCGTCGACGACCAACTGCTCTTCGGGGAAGAGCTCACGAACTGCCGCCTGAAACTCGTCGTCCTCCAGCACGGAGCACTGGAAGGACCCCTCGACCTGGGCGCCGAAGAGCTCTCGGATAGCTCTGCAGTGCTCCTCCGACAGGCCTACAGCGAAGAGCCTGGTGTGTAGCGCTGGAACGTAGCAGCGTCGGGTGCCTCGCGCGGACCAACGACGCCCAGCTTCCGCATCAGCAGGTTCTGCCCCGCGGTGACCGGGTTCGGGCCCCGGGCCCTGGAAACCGCGGGCAGACGACTGCTGCGGTGGAGCATGGCGAGTGGCGGGCAGGCCTTCGCACGACGACGGCGCGGAGCCCCCAGAATCGGGGGCGGAGGTGGCCGCTGCAGAGAGGCGCAGAAGTCCGCCACCAGCGACTGGAGGTCTCCCTGAGAAGGCCCCTCAGTCACAGCAGGTGGTAGGGAGCGCGACCTGAGAGCCTGGGAGGGAGGAGACAGCTCCGCGGCCACCGGAGAGACGTCCGGCGAGTGACGAGGGGTAGAGGGACACGACTCGGCGGGGCCAGAGAAGCAGAAGGCGACCGGAGCAGAGGCGGGGCGACCACGAGAGAAGAGCCGTGCAAAGAGTCATCGGGCAGCGTCAGCTGGCGGGCCGCCAGGGGGAGAGCAGCCTGCGGAAGACGTCCGCCATCGGCACCACACGAGGGGAGACAGAGCTCTCTCCCCTACGCGCGGCGGCTGTCACAGCACCCCCGACAAAACCGCAGCCGGCGGGGGTCGTCGCGGGTGGCGTGGTGGGCGTGGCCGGGCCGCGTCCGGCAGCGGTCAGGCTGCGGCCGGCAGCAGCCAGGCTATGGCTGGCGGTGACCGGGCGGCGGCCAGCCGCGGCGAGGCTGCGGCGCACCGCTACCAGGCTGCGGCCGGCAGCAGCCAGGCTGCAGCCAGCCGCGGCCGGGCGACGGCCAACAGCGATCGGGCTACAGCCGGCAGCTGCCGGCCCCTGGCTGGCGGCGGCCGGTACCTGGCTGGCGGCGGCCAGGTCAGGACCTGCGGCGTCCAGGCCGCGGCCACGGCCGGCAGCGTCGGCGGCGCCCACGGCGCGAACAGGCGAAGCAGAAGAGAGGACCAGAAGCGCCGCCTCAAGAAGCATCGGGTCGTCGGTGAAGCTCCTGGGCGGCGTCGACTCGCGAAGGGGAGGAAGGTGCTCCGGCCGTGGGCACTCGTCACAGCAGAGGCGCCGCGCGACCAGAGCCGAAGAGGAGGCAGAGGAAGCCCGGTTGAGCGGGGCCGCCACCGCCTCGGCCGCCCGAGCAGAGGGGGGCAGCAGGAGCGGCGAACGGCGCAGCATCGGCGGAGAGGCGAGACGACCGAGGCGGGACGCAAGGTGGGCGGTGAATGCCCTGCAGCGCCCAGTAGGGGTAGGAGGGAGCCGGAGGGACCAGCGGAGGAGCAGAGGTGGGGGCACCCCAGCAGGCGGGTCCACGTCCCCCCCTGCGGCACTACCAGACTGCCCGTCGGACGTGGGCGAGGCCCCCCCCTCGGGTCCTGCGACGGCGCGACAGCGCCCCCGACGGCCGAGGGCCTCGGCGGCGGAGGAGCAAAAGAGCGACCAGAAGTACCAGAAGGGCCACCATCCGGCCCTCCCGACAGGGGGGCACCGTCAGCCGGGGGAGCCTGAGTGTCGATGATCTCGACGATGTCGATCGTCGCCCGGTAGCGCAGGCAGGGCTGGGTGGCACCCAACTCGGGGAACTCGATCGGTGCCAGCATGTCCTTCTGCACTGGGATCAAGTCCGGGTCGATGCAGCCGGCCAGGACGATGAGCTCCTTGAGGTTGGCCTTCGACTCCGACTCAGGAGCCAGAGTGATGACTGCACAGGAGGAGCCGAGGACGTTCTGCGCCGTGGTACGCAACCACAGGTGCGCAGGCACGCCCTTGATGCCCACCCGCACCTGGTAGCGCATCGGCGCGTCGACCGCCCAGTTTTCCCGCCGCCACCGGCGGAAGGTGAGGCGAAAGGGCCCATCCGGGGTGGGCGCCTGAAGGACCCGCAGCATCTCAGAGGAGTCCTGGCCGGAAGACGATGAGAAAGTCCTCAGGGTGGTAGCGGTAGGGCATGTACATCCCCGGCTGGACGCCCAAGCGACCGGTGAGGTAGGCGACCACGTCCGTCGTAGAGGCAGACGGACGAGTGCCCGCGACCATAGCGACCAGGGCGCGCTCCAAAGCGACCTCGTTGGCCTCGACATCTGGGATGCGTGTGACGATGCACGACTCCAGTTGTGGGCGACGCGAGGGGTGCCCCAGGGGCGCCGAGGGGGAGGGGGCAGAGGCGGGGGCCGGTGGTCCGCGGCACCGAGCGCGGGGACAGCAGCGGAGGCCCCCGCCGGAAGCGGAGCAGGGGGTGGCGCCCCCCAAGCCACCTCGCCCGCCCTGTCCGCGGCACGTCGAGGCGGCGGTGGTGCCTCCTCCCGAGGCGCCGCGGCGGGGTGGGGGGCACGCCCGCGGGCCACCTGCGACGGTGGAGGCTGGGCGTCACGGGCCGCCGGAGGGGGGCGACGACGCCCCTCCGGCGGAGGAGGCGGCGGAGGGTCGCGGGACGCCGGAGCAGGGCGACGACGGGGTTCCAGGGGCGGCGGCGCCCGCGCCTCCCGCTGCTGCTGCAGAGGCGGAGGCGGAGGTGGCCGGGTGCCCCTCCCCTGCGCAACGCGAGGTGGGGGCGGGGAGCGGCTGGCCGGGCGCGAAGCGACCAGGGGTGGGGAGGGGGTGCGACCTCCCGGACATGGACGGGCGCCCTCCACCGTCACCAGGCAAACCTTCGGGCGCCCACACGAGCTCTCGTGGTGTCCGAGCTGGTGGCACCGGAAGCAGCGCGACGCGTGAGGGCAGGAGGCGGCGATGTGGTCTTCCCCAAAGCAGTTGAAGTATTTCCCCACCAGATCCGAGGGGACGGAGGTGGAGGCGGCGGAGGCGGCGACCGCTCCGCACGCAGCTGCCTGTGCGACCGCACATCGACGAAGCTGTTGGCGTCCATCCGGGGCCCCCGGGCGAGGCTGCCGGGAGGCGGTGGCGGCCCCACGGTAGCCCCCCCAGCACGGCGAGGCACGGTCGCGGGCTGCACAGCAGGACGGCCAGCACGGCCGCCCTCCACCTTGGCGCACTGACGGGGAGGGGGCGGAGGCGGTGGAGGAGGGGACAGTGGCCGCTTGCCCAGGATCCCCCTGGCGCAAGCGGCCACGGGCCGCGACGCGGTCGTCGACGAAAACTCGGCAGCAGCAGAGGCGACCAGGGCGGGGGGAGCACGGAGGAGCGACCGAGACGGGTGCGGAGGCGGGGAGGGGGTGCGCCCGGGCACCGGGATGCCGGCCGTCCGCACCTGCTCTGAGAAGGTGGGGGAGGGGGAGCGACCGCGCGCCACCGGGGAGTACGAGCCCGAGGCGGAGGAGCCCGAAGCCTCATGGTCCCAGGGCTCCCTGAAGGAGGGAATGGAGGGGCCGGGCTCCGCCGAGCCTGGCTCCAACCTCTCCACCGGCACGACCGAAGGCAGACGGGGGCCAGAGGGGCCGCCATCCACCTGCCCAGCAGAACGCGCCCCAGCACCTGCAGCAGAGACAAGCGGCAAGCGGTCGGTGCCCGCCGCCTCCAGGGGACGCGGCCAGGCAACGGGGGTGGAGGGAGAGGGCGGCGCCTTGCCGCCGACGAGCCCCGCGCACGCCTCCAGCTCGCGGAGAGGACGCGGCCAGGCAGAGGGGGTGGAGGTGGAGGGTGGCACCTTGCCGCCGCCATGCCCCGCGCACGCCTCCAGCACACGGAGGGCAGAGGCAACCGCGACCGGTCCGGCGGCGGCGAGCGCGGCGGCAGAGAGGCCCAGGACGGCGGCGAGTGCGGCGAGAGCGTCCACCTCACCCACGGGCGTCACCCCCGAAGAGGAGTCTACCGGCCCAACGGTAGGAGGGAGAGGAGCGACCGAGAGTAGTAGGGGCGAGGGGGAGGGGACAGCCTCGACCAGTGGTGGCGAGCCCATCGTCCAACTCGTCGAAGCGAGACGAGGAGGGAGCCTCACGAGGGGCGGCACCCGGAGCAGCGGCGCCCGACAGGCCGCCCCTGGCTGCGGAGGTAGGGGGTCAGCGGCGGCCGACCGTCCCCCAGCAGCGGCCAGCGGCCGAGCGGCGGCAGCGGCGGCCGACCGCCCACCAGCAGCGGCCTGCGGTCGGGCGGCGGGTGGCCCAGGCAGCGCAGCCGCCACCGGCCAGACCCCGGCCCCAGCCGACCGCGCAGCAGGGCCGCCTGCGGCCAGCGGCCCGGCAGGGCGGCGCCCGGCCAAGGCGGCGGAGGCGCTCAGCCGAGGGCCGGCACGCGGGGCCGCGACGCGGCAGCGGGGAAGGCCGCGGCGGTCGGGTAGGGGCTCGACGCGGCCGGAGGTGGCGGGGGCGCGGAGCGCCCCTGCCACCGGCCGGAGTCACGGCCAGGGAGCGTGCGGGCGGGGCCGAGGGCAGGGAGGCCTCGCCGCCGGCCTCCTGCTCCTCCAGGATCACCATGGCGGCCGGCCACGGCGGGGGGAGGCGCGGAAGGGCGGAGCCGATCTGCACGCACACAGCACGAGGAGGGGAGAAGAGGGTATGGATGGAGAGAGGACGAGGAGGGGAAGCCGGATCCGTGGCCGGCTCGGGTGGAGGTTGCCGGAGCAGGGAGATCCGGCCGGCGGCACCGGCGGCCCAGGCGAGCGGGGGAGGGGGCACCTGCGTCGTCTCTTATTACATCTATTATCTCCTTCATATTCAAGTTGCAGCGGCAACCTCAGCAATTTCGTGCAGGCGGCCAGAGCGACAGGGACTGCAGTACTAACTGCCCTGCGGCTACCAGCTGCTGGAGCTCCCTCTCATCCGTTCCGTCTCTCCTTGGCATCTCCGGAGTATAACTGGTTTCCAGCAAAACACAAAGGTGAGTACTTGATGTTTGGATTTCAGTTCATGTGTTTTTTAGCTAGCGGAGGGTGTGATGTGCTTGGTGACCTGAATTCGTTTTTAATTATTGGCTGTTGAGAGATTTAGTAAGGGGAAGCTCCACTTTGCCGAGAGCACCTCAAGGCGGGGTCAGTTGCCTCTGCTGCCAAGGTGAAGTTGTCGTCGACGTCGAACATGCCACCACCCACCCATCACTACCTACACGGCGCGAGCAACAGGCAAACAACATCTTTGTCGACAGCGATTGCGGGCACTCTATTGCGAACATGCATGAAGGAACAGGGTGATCTTATCACTCCATCTTGAATGCGCTGATCTTTGCATCTGTCTTCTTTAACCAGTTGAATGTTGGAAAGGTTTTATTTTTTTCTGGATGGTGGATGGGGTTGCTCTGTTCTTGCTGATATGAGCACCCTGTTCCATCATGCATGCTCCCTGCCGTTTGAGTGGCCGTGCTCTGTTCTTGCTGATATGAGCATTTTGTCTTCTTTGATCATGTTTCCATACGAACTTTTGTGCCATGTATAGTAGCGGTTGGTTCTTGATCTTTGCATGTGGTCTACCACGAGCTCTTGTTTCTTCAATATGTTGCAGGAGAGTGAGAGAACAGAGAGTATCGTATTCTTTTTTTTTCTGCATTTATTCTATTGCAGCTTGTGAATTTCGGTTGGGATCCATTGTTAGTTGCTTGCAGGCTGCAGCCTCCAGCTCGCAATCTCTGCATTGGTTTTTCTTCCTCTTTTATGGAGCTAGCAAATTTCATTTTATTTGCAGCTGCGAAGATGGCATCCTTTCTTACAATGTCAGTATGTATATAGGGCTCTCAGCAATTCAGCATGGGTGTTCGCAGTAGAAACGCAATTGGACGTGATCAAACTGAATAGAAAGAGAGATTTTAGAGAATAATACATAAATTTTTTGATAGGATATGTGAACAACCATGAGCCATCATTCAGTAGTAGTGTGAATTGTGATTATTATTTTTGTGAAGAATTGTTTGGCTTCTTCGGCTTTCTTTCGGTTAGCGTACTCAAATAGAAATAAATGAATGTTGATTATTTGTTTCAAGAAGTCGTCTTCTATGTAAATAGTTTGTGTGATTCCCTTTGTTTCTTAAAAAAAACAGTTTACTACTTGAAGAATTTCGGTTAGCGTACTGAAATAGAAACTTCAGTTTGCATAAAAAACGATCCTAATCTGAATTTCGTTCAATTGATCACGTGTTCCAGGCACAAAATGTCTTTACACCCAAACTCAGTAAATTGCTTTACACAGGTGGCAGAATGGAAAGGCCACAAAGGGTACTCCGTATATGCTTATAGAAAGGTCATGGTCACTGACTTATATTCACGCTGCTCAAAAAGCACCGCCTCGATTCCATTTGGACTTGCCTTTTGACCTGACTTCATGCAGGTTATTTGTCTTATTCTACACTACCTAAGCACATAATTTGTACAAATAACCAAACATATTTATGGTTTAAAAAAACCAAAGCATACTTCCCTCAGGGTGCCATGGTCTCCTCGGCGCTACGACAACCGGCTTTCGGAGCTGAGCCGCTGGTATACAGTCCACGTCTAGGCACATTATCCACATGCGACAAGGATGGACACCGGATGAAATAAAATTCATAATTAAGATAAATAGATGCGGATGCCCTGGTCTTTGTGGATGTCTTTGACGGATCGTGGTGTGGATATAAGCTCAGTAATCTGGAATACGGAGTAGAAAGTGGCGGAACTCATAGCTCATTGCAGCAAACAGATGCCTAATGATATTGTTGGGCCCACCTTTACTTAGCATAGATGCCTGGTGGCAAGTCTGCACCCGGCTCCATAACTTTATTTCCCCTCAAAGGAATCCTGCCATCTTTTTGGAGTATCTATGTTGGCCACATTTGCGCGAGAATCTTTATGTTTGCCAGACCATCCCCCTCTCAGGGCCTGTTCTTTTAGTCACAAAGTAATAATGAAAAGCACTATTCACCTATCACATCCATCACATATTCTCTCACAAAAAACACTATTTTAATACTATTTATTTGCAACTTCACTATTTCTTTTCACGCAAACATTGACTGAAAATTGAAGACACCAAAAGAGGATCACGGGGGACACAGGAAAACATGTCAAAGTGAACCCCAAAAAGTTTGCTTTAGTAATTTATAGTAAGCGATAAGGCACACTTTCCTGCAGTTCAAACACAAAAGTATTCAAAGTGCATGAAAAGATGTTGTTGAGACATGACACATGATATATATGCCAGCTTTGGTAGCATCAGGGTGACAAGATGGAGAAACCTCACAGTCTACACTATGAAGCACGCACGAGCGCATTGCCGGCGGCAGCTACATACTGTGGTCTGTGCCTAATCCATAGGGTAAAACGTTAAACAAGGCATGATAGCTTCAATGACGTATCTTCAAACAAACAGAAAGATATTGAAGAATGAGACCTTCAAGTTCTATAGGAGTTCAACGGGCCCTCTAGAAGAGCTGAAAAGAACTCATTCCTCCGGCATATGCGTAGCCTTAAGCCGGGCGACGACACGAGGTGGCTAATCTTGGGCGACTTTAATCTAATCTACAAAGCGCGTGATAAAAACAACAGGAACCTGAACTTGAGGTTGATGAGAGACTTCCGTTGGGCAATCGACTTCTGCGAGCTCAAGGAGTTGAAGCTGCAAAATAGGAGGTACACTTGGAGCAACGAGTGACGCCGGCCAACCCTTGTTCGGTTGGATCGCTTCTTCTGCAACCAAAATTGGGACATGACCTTCGAATCCTGCACCTTACATGCCCTTTCCTCCTCCCACTCAGACCATTGCCCCCTCCTCTTGACGGGTCACGAAGCCCACCGCCGCTCGACGCCTTTCAAATTCAAAAACTTCTGGACGTGTCTACCAAATTTTGAGCAAATGGTGCTGCAGGCTTGGAGCGCGCCCACCTCCCACACCGAGCCCTTCCACAGGCTGGGGCACAAGTTATTCGTAACGGCAAAAGCGCTCAAGACATGGGCAAACTCCCTCCTATCTGACAACATGCAGAAGCTGCACATGGCCCAGCAGGTCATACTCCGCCTAGATGAGGCGCAAGATTTCCGGGAACTCTCAGACGCGGAGCACTCCCTCAGAGCCAAACTTAAGAAGCGGGTACTCGGATGGCTCGTCATAGAGAAGGCAAGGAAAAAACAGTGCGCCAGAATCACACATATTTGGGAAGGTGACGCCAACACTAGGTTCTTTCACCTACGGGCCAACGGCCGACGCGGGAAGAACTTCATCCATCGGCTTAAAAATGGGAACGGTTGGGTCTTCACCCACGACGACAAACAGCAGCTCATACAACAACATTTACAACAACATTTTGAAAACATCATGAACGACCCACCTCCTCGAACGCGTGACTTCTCATGGTCGGACCTGCACTTCCCATCCTGCGACCTTTCATCCCTGGATCAACCCTTTACCGAGGAGGAAGTCTGGCAGGCGATCCGACAGCTGCCGTCAACCAAAGCGCCGGGCCCGGATGGGTTCACGGGCCTCTTTTTCCGCAAATGCTGGCACCTCATAAAACATGACATTATGGCGGCGGTCAATGCTGTCTATGACTTATGCTGCAACGACCTCAACTTGATTAACAAGGCTAGTATCATCCTGCTGCCGAAAAAGGAGGGAGCGGAGGACATTCGTGATTTCCGCCCTATAAGTCTCATCCACGCGATAGCAAAGATTATCACCAAGATTCTCGCGCTCAGATTAGCGCCGTTCCTGGGACAGCTCATCTCCCCTTGCCAGAGTGCCTTCATTAAAAAGAGGAGCATCCACGATAACTTCCTGTACGTCCGCAACTTGGTCCGGAAATTCCATCGCACCAAAACGCCAACATTGCTCCTCAAACTGGATATTTCCAAAGCCTTCGACTCGGTCAGGTGGGACTACCTTATCTCCATGATGCAGCACAGAGGGTTCCCCATAAGATGGCAGAATTGGATCACGACCTTGCTATCTTCGTCCACCTCGAGAGTCATGCTGAACGGCTCTCCGCTCCCACCCATCCAGCACGGTAGAGGACTTCGGCAGGGTGACCCACTCTCTCTGATGCTTTTTATCCTGGCAATTGAACCGCTGAGCCAGCTGCTGCATGTCACCACGGAGCGGGGGTTACTTAGCAAGCTTAGGGGTCGAGCGGCCCATTTCCGAGTCTCCATGTACGCGGATGACGTGGTGATCTTCCTCAAGCCGACCGCCACAGATGCGTCAAATCTCAGAGACCTGCTCCTGAATTTTGGTGCAGTGACCGGGCTGCAAACCAATCTGCATAAAACTACCGTCTCAACTATCAGCTGTGACGCTGTTGACATAGAGGACACCCTCGCCGCCCTGCCCCTTTCCAGAGCACACTTCCCCCTAAAATATCTGGGGCTTCCGCTCTCACCCAAGCGCCTCCGCAAGCTAGACTTCCAACCGCTCATTGATAAAGCAGCCGGAAAGCTTTCGACATGGCACGGGAGGAACCTCACGCAGGCGGGCCGTGTCAGCCTCACCAAATCGGTTCTAACTTCCCAAACGGTGTACCTGCTGACGGTGATTATGCCCACTAAGGAAGTGCTTAACGGCATCGACACCATTCGGAAGCGCTTCCTCTGGGCGGGCGACAAGGCGCTAATGGGAGGCAAATGCAAGGTGAATTGGGCAAAAACATCGCTTCCCAATGAATTCGGCGGCCTTGGCATCCTTGACCTAAACAACTTCGCAAGAGCCCTAAGACTTCGATGGTTATGGCACGAATGGGCCTCGCCGGAAAAAGCATGGGTAGGCACCGAGGTGCCCTGCGACGAATGAGACAGACTTCTCTTCGCGGCATGTACTTCGATCACCTTGGGCAACGGGCAGAAGACCTTGTTCTGGCTCTCGGGTTGGCTGCAGGGACGTCGCCCTAAGGATATTGCCCCGCTACTTTTTAGCAAGACAGCAAAAAAGAAGAGGACGGTAGCAGAGGCGCTGCACGACAACAATTGCATAAAGGACCTTGATCACCGAACGGGGTTCACATTGGCGCACATGGTGGAGTACGTCACCCTATGAACCTGGTTAGCACCGCAATCCTACATCAAGACCAAGAAGATCGGATAATTTGGACCCGAACATCGCATGGGGAGTACACGGCAGCCTCGGCTTACAACGCCCAGTTCAATGGCTGCATTGCCAAACCAGCGCTAGCAATCATCTGGAAAACTTGGGCACCGCTAAAGTGCAAGTTCTTCGCGCGGCTGATCTTCCAAAACAGAGTGTGAACCTCTGACAGACTGGCGCGTAGAGAGTGGGACCAATGCCCATCTTGCCCACTTTGCAGGTCAACGATGGAGACCGCGCACCACATGCTAGTGACATGCCGCTACACACGCAGGATATGGACCATGGTCACGGAGTGGCTAGGGATCCAACAGCTGAAGCCGGCGGAGTGGCCGAACACTCGCTCGGCCCTGCACTGGTGGAAATTCATCATAGCAATGGCGAACTTACCAAGGAAAGGAGTGTGTTCCGTCACCCTGCTAATAATCTGGGAGATCTGGAGAGAGCGAAATAGGAGGGTTTTCGACCGTAAGGAGGCATCGACACTGGTGACAGTTGCGAAGATTAAATGTGAGGCATCGGCATGGATTGCCGCGGGAGCGAAGGACCTTGCGGTCCTCCTTGCGCGTCTGTAAATACGCCTGTATTTATTTTATTGTGCCGGGTCCCGGCTTGTACTCCCCTTCTTTATCAATGAAATAGGCACACTCCGTGCCCGTTCGTTCAAAAAAAAAAAATCATGACAACATTGCAAGAGAGTAGTACTTCAGAGCACTAGATATGATAGTTATAATAATGTCTCTGTCTAGTTCCTCAAAAATCCCCAAAATTTTCGCATCGCAGACCGTGTCACCTCTCACATCACAAGTTTTCCAATACAAAACTTTCACCACTACGCTGCAGAAGCCCTCAACTTTTTGCATGTTTCCCTGCATGAAAGATGCGCTCTGCCCCGGCCCCATGCAGGTCGTGTCCGGGTCATCCCGTGCATGTGGATTATTTGAATGGCGGCGACTAGCGAGACATGCAGTGTTGGTTGAGGACAAAATAAAACATTTATACATTACAAAAATATATTCACTTGTAGTATCATATATAGTATGATTGTGCACGTGGGATTTATTCTTTTTTCGGCACGTGCCAGTGCCACACCCAATTTCAAATGATATTACGACAACCGTCGGTGAGATTATGGTTTTATCCATTTGAACACATGGCTAGTGCCGCAAGTTGAAAATTAAAATGAAATGATAGTTTGGCAGCCTTCTTCTGACCTTTTGCTAAAAAAAGCCCTGGTCAGATTTTACTACTCCCTCTTTTTGTATGGCCCGTGACAGCGCATTCGCATCATCATTCCCTCTTGTTTCACATGAAAGGTGCCTGATTTTATTTCAAACAAAAGCCGCATTTGAAGTTCTATAGGTATTTGCGGCCTTGCGGACACGGCGAACATTTATAGGCATATGGGAGCGTCCTCTTGGAATAAATCAACAAAAATGAAAGAAGGAAGGAATGGAGAAAGAAAGAAAGAAATTAAATACCCTTATGCACCAGCAAACAGATGGTCAGGGGGCTCAGGACAAGCTGAACTCCTTGACGAACGGTGAAGATGCAAGGGGCATGGCTACCAGACGTACTGCAGCAATCATCCGGGTGGAGAAGTTGAGGAAGGCGTCACCGCCGGTGAGAAAAAAAGAAAGCTACGAGCGGAACGCCGGTGAGAAAAAAAGAAAGCTACGAGCGGAACTCGCTTGAGGATCCGGTGCTAATAAATAGCATGTGACCAGTTTGAAAGTTCAAATTTTCGCTGCTGGAAAGTAAGTGGCGCGCTGGATAACACCCTAGTACTAAAATTCATGTACATAGCTGATGTTCCAGTCCTCTATACGTAGAAAATATGCATGCGATGCCTACGGCTAGCTCGTACAAGAGAGCGCACGGACCCATGCATGCACGCAGCCTTTTCCTGTTGCTCTGACCTGCAATGCAGTTTTTCTCTTGATTAGTTGTTGCTAATCTCCAACTAGGCCCTTTTTAGTTCACTAAATTTTCACTAAAATTTTCACTTAGAGCACCGTGTCAATTCATTTCTTCTCTCTGTGCACGCAGTCTAATGCAAAAAGTTTCACCCACTTTTCACCACCTAAACGCGACCTAATGGCGAACTTGCAGGTTCACATGGCAAGCATCAATCTTGGATCCCCTATATCGGACGGCTGCACGTGGGTGTGCTCCTATCCACGATCGTGTTGCTGCGGGAATTTTTTAAATAAAATTTTAAGGTGAAATGTGAAAATAGAAACACCAAAGTGATTAAATGACAATATTCGTTTGTAAACAACATTATATATGAAAGCATGTTATTTTGTTGAGAGTGTACTATTCTAAAATGATTGATATTCTACATGTATTTCAATTGCGAGAATTTTATGGTGTGCTACTCTCAAATACATGCTATTAGTCACATAAAATCAGTTGAAGATATAAATAGATGGTCTGGTGGATGGTGACATGACGTATAGTGGATATTGACATGCCGTATAGTGGATGGTAACGTGAAATACTTGTTGAGAAACTTCTCGATTTAACATATCTATCCATGACTTGTAGTAGATCTTACCTATATAGTTGTTATAGATATGTTAGCTACATTTCTTTTTCGTTCACCTTTGAATCTTTTTGAATTTGAACTTCAGGAAAATTTTGCTTTTCCGCTCCCCTAAATTTTTGTTCCGTGTGCTCATGCATGCACGCAGTCTTTAGGGACCTCCAGTGTGCTGGTGCCAAGCCTTCTCATCCCAAAAATCGATTAGCACTCTAGTCCTCGATTGGTTTCTCTTACTCATCAGTATCTGGAAAATTTCAAACTTAATTCAAGTCCCCTAAGTCGACAAGGAGATCTAACAAAAACTTTTCAGAAGTGCCATGATATTTTGTAATGTTAATAATAAGACGGCATTCAAGCATGCTCCAACCGATCTTTAAAAACAAAGTAGACAGCTTGAACATCCCTCGCCGATCAAGCTCATAATATTGCATATATCAACTCCAAGCTCCATTAATTGGTGCTCGAGAGGCTATCACTACTACAACTGGACAGAAGAGAAGAACATGCCCATGCCAAGAAAAGTAAGAAAAAAAATGAGCACTAATCCCATCCAGTGCGGCAGCGGATTAGTGACACACGATCAACACGCCAACACACGTACCAACGGCTGAGCGTCCTCGATGGTCTCATCCTCCTAGCCTTGTCCTCGCCAGCGTTATGCTGGTGCCGTGCAAGCCGGGCAGCTAGAGAAATTCGTTCACTGCAAACTAGGAATCATGCATGGAATGGAACACATAAAAACAAAGCTGGAACTCACAGAAACCATTTGGATAAAAAAATGAGGGTGGGCAACGAGGGAGTATAAACTCCACTGAACAAGGTGAGAACCCGAAACCATTTGGATCAACGTTGGATGGCCTCCGTGTCCCGTCTCGATGTCAAACGCCGGTTGATGCTGCACTACTCGAGGTAGTGACCGACGACGTAGGTGGCCGTCGGCATGTCTCTGCGTCAAAGGCTCAAGGCATCTTACGGAGTCATGGCCGACGACGCACCCATGCATGCTCCTCGTGAACTACACAAGAAACAAGATGCAAACATGGAGTGGAGAACCTGCTGATACTTCGACGCGATGTGCGCAGGAGGCCTGCAAGGCGTGCTCCGTGCTACTCGCCTCCACGAGCGGGGCGCCGCCATCTCAATCTCTGCAGGCTACCCACACAGTTGGACAGCTGCGCGTTTGCGTGCGCGCCTGCACTGCCGCAAATAAAGCTTGTCCGCTCTCACCGGATTGCTGGACTGTGCTCCACGAGGTGCACGAGCAGTGGTGCGGCGGCCCGCTCACCATATGCGCCTGGCCGCGGCGCTGCACCGTACCGGCTCCTGAAGCTCGTCCGGGCGATGCGCCAGGCCCGTGGCACTGCTGTGGCGGCGCTCCGATGCCTGCGCGGCCGCAACCGTGGTGGAGACCGTAGTAGTGTTCTTGCCGCACTCCATATGGTGCTCGCATCGACCGCGGTAGTAGGCAAGACCTATAGCTACCGCTGCTGGTGGGCAGATGATAGCGAGCAGCACTACGCGCACGCGAGCAGCTATGGGGGTGAGACCGTCCACCATCTGCGTTCAGCAGATAGAGTGAGCGGGACCTGGACACATGGAGCCGCATGGTGGACATGGACCTGGACACAAGCTCATTCTTTTCTAACAAGGACATGGACAGAGGGCAGAGGCCACAAGCTCATTCTTTTCTAGGAAGGGTGTGTTTTAGTTGTCTGAATTGGGATGCAAAATTCTGGATTTTGCACGGATTTTGGGCTGAAAAGCACTGTTCCGAACTGAAAAGCACTGTAACACTTTTCGTTTGTTTGTGGTAAATATTGTCATACCATGACCTAATTAGGCTCAAAAGATTCGTCTCGCAAAGTACATCCAAACTGTGTAACTAGTTTTTGATTTCATCTACATTTAGTACTCCATGCATGTGCCGACATTTTTGATGTGATGTTTGATGTGATGGAGAATCTTCTTTTTTCATAGTAAATTTTGGAGAAGTTAGACTTCTAAACACACCTGAAGCCAAAGTGAAAATTCAAATGCTCTTGGCGCATCTTCTCTGAAGGACATCATGACTGACGAAAAAAAGACACCGCAGGCGAGTAGGCCCCTACTCCTGTCAAATCCCACCTCCTAAACCGTGCTTTGTAACGCCCAATGACGGCAGGTTTCACCAAGCCGTTAGAGCACGAATCTTGGCAACTATCCAAGGGCATGATGGCTGGTGTGCAGGTACCCACGCTTTCACAAAATCCACACTCATATATATATTAAGAATATTTATATATATATATTTGGGGGAGTGGGTGGTTGGCACGCATCTAGAAACAGTGATTAGAGGGAGCAACACACATCTGTTTTTTATCTAGTAAGAATATACAGAGTCGCTCGGTCCTGAGATTTTGGTGACCCAGGTGAACTACAATGAGAGGCCAAATAATAATAGTAGTAGTAATAATTATTATTTAGACCTACTGTTGCTCTGGCTCATCATTTGGATCAGGTGTAATTACTCGGTACACAATAATCACAATACAAGTGTGACGCCCCAGGTTTTTAATTAGTGTTAATTAACGTTAATGATCATGTTAACTAGGTCAAACACTTTGTCCTTGGTCAAACTCTTGGTCAACCTTGGTCATCACCTCAAAACCCAAGTCAACATGAACATTAGTCCCTAAATGACACAAGTGACCCTTGGACAAACCCCTAGAACCTTGGTCAACCCCCTAGAACTCCCTACCCTTTCTGGAATTTTTGCCATGTTCTCCAAATTTTACTTAAACACTTCAAAATCGGCCCATATAAAAGTTGTGCATCTTTTCATGGGACACAATTTTCATAATTGGCGGCATTTCAAATTTTGAGTGGAAAGTGGTCAAAAACATGGTCAACGGCAGAAACTGCACTTTGACAGCACCGAGAAAATCCTCAAGTTGGCATGCAATTTATGCAAGATCCGTTGAGCAAAACACCTATGAGCCTTTGTAAAAGTTGTAGAGGGTCAAGAGATCTACAACTTTAGTATAAACTCTTTGGTGCACTTTAGTTGCAAAATTTTGAGAAAAAATGCGGTCAAACAGTGTATGGCTGAAGCACGTTGGTGCACAAGCGCTCTGGAGCGCGCGTTCCCGCGCGACTCCGCGCGCCCGCACCGTGGCTGGGCGCGGACACCGAGGGGCGCGCTCCCCCACGTGCGTGCGGTGGGCCCGCCCTGCGCCTTTTCCACCGTCCGCGCCAACCCCCTGCCGCCACGCGCCCACGGGTCAGACCACGCCGTCCACCACCGCCCAGCCAACCCCGTCGCCGCCGTACTCTGCCACACATTGCCGTGACCGCCTCACCTCCGTTGACGTGACCGTGGTTTCCAAGTCGTTGTTCATGGCGCCTATAAAAGGCCTGACCTGGCCTAGCATGCAGCACCACTGCCGCTCGCCTCTGCGCGCCGCCACCGTCCGCCATTGCCGCCGCCGCAGCCGAGCTCACCCCTCCGCTCGCTCCCGGTGCCGCCCGACACACCTAGCCCCTTCCCTAGAACCTACCTGAGCCTGCACCGCCGCTTGTAGCCCCGGCCTTGCCTCCCCTTCGCCGGAGCGCACGCTCCAGCAGCCACCGCCGCCGTGCCAGCTCGCCGGTGACGTTTCCACCCCAACACCGGCCACCACTCGAGCACGTGTGAGCGTGTGGTCCTCCCCCGTCGCTTCTCCGGCCAAGAACGGCGGCGAGCTCGCCCGGCCGCCCGCGCCGCCGGCCACCCCAAGGATCACATTGTAAGGCCCAAATCTTTCCAGAGACATAAGTGTAAAACCAGGGACCTCCTTGTTATACTTGAGGGCATATCTGTGAACTCTTAAATCTTTCCAGGGACTTCTCTGTAAATGGATTCTTCAAACCTTGGTAGCTTTTGGCTGAATCTTGTAAAAATCATAGAAAATCGTAGAAAAATAAAAAAAATGCAATACTAATTTGTTGGTCTCCCTGTGTTGAAATATACGTTTTCTTGAAAACTTGTATATAGTTTTGATGTGTAGGTTTTGAACTAAAATTCAAACTCAGTTTGAATGTGATTTACCATAACTTTAAATGTACAACTGATCTGGTAGTGATTTTTGGATATGTTGTTTGTGATGTCTTGAGTAGGCTTGTATCCAAATCTTGCACAATGTTACTGAAGGAATCATTAGTTATAATTTATTTTGTATTTATGCTAGGTCTGTGTAAATCATTTGTGTAGCTTTGTGTAGGTATATTTTGTGGCTCAACTTGTGGCTATTGCCTTACTATGTTTAGATATTTCTCTGGTGAATTTATAATGATTTTAGGAACTGTATAAATGTATGTTTCTGAGTTATGCTTGTTTATAGAGTTAAATTCATAGTTCAAATTTCTGCTGATCCAGTAGTGCTCATCTTTGGGCTAGATGATGATTTTGGCATGTTTGAGCTGTAGGAGAAAGTATGATTGCAAAACAATTATGGATTTCTCTGTATAATTTATTTATATTTTGCTAGGTTGAAAGTTGTTATTTTTGTGTAGCTTGATAGAAATAGTTTCTGGAGCTCATTGTTCGTGTGTAGCCTAGTTATATTCTAAAGTTGCTATGTGTAAATTTTGAGGTCCAGTGCATGTGTAGTGTTTCCTGTATGAGTAGATCTTGCTTTGTCTAGCTATAACTTGTCGTATTTTTCATGCTTAGGATATACCTCAGTTTGCTGTGAAGTTTTGGCAGTGGTTCATTTGTCCCACTGAGTGCTTGTATAAAAATTCTCACCATGAAATCATGCCTGGTTTAGATAGAATTAATTTTCGAAAGAAGTGAGTGTTATGGAAATGAAATAAAGAAATCAACTCTTTAATCCCAAATATATCTTTAACCCTAAGTTAAACCCCTTTTTAATTCATCTTTAACCAACCTTGTTTATTTGTGAAGAAAAATAAATATAATTAAATAAATGTGCACACAATCCCCATTAAAGGGAAGGTTTACCCATCAAAGGGAAGGTTTAATAAATTGTTGCCTACCTTTTTCTTTTTAGGAAGAGTATGCTGAATATATGTTTATCTAGGTGAATGTGACCAACCATGCACTCCATGTTTGTCATGTGTTGTGGTACTTAATTAACTTTATTTCACCAACTAATTCTTGCATGTGCATCTCCGTGTAGAGATCCCCGACGGTAGCTATACGCTCGTGCCGACAGGCGAGGACGAGGGAGCTGAAGGAGAGGTGCACTACGTGTCCGTAGAGCAAGACCCGGAGCAAAGTCCGGAAGGTTGTCCGACTGCTTAAGCTGACGAAGGCAAGCCCCGATTCACCATTGACCTATTTGTTTCTTTTTTTAAACTTATGAATTTATCATTGATTATTTATGCGCATTTACGTTCAGGAGTTGAATTGAAACCCTAGTTGCATGATCCTCAGGTGCCTATGTTCTTTTACTAGTATACTAGGTCGCTAGTTGCTATGCACTAAGGACCCGGTACAAGTCGAGTGATGTTCGTCAATCACGAGAATAGGTTTTTATGTTAGAATCATAAGACTTGATAAACTGGATTGCTCACGTGGTAAGAGCATGGGATTCTGAGCTCCGGTCCAGTGGTTAGTAGATTAAGCGTTTGAACGTACTAAACATTTGTCGGTAATGGGAACGGTAAGCCTAGTACCTGAATGAGCTGATGCGAGAACTTTAGGCTACTAATCTTGGGTTGTGGCCCCGGTCTTGCAAATCGTGGTACATGTGTGAGGCTGGATGCTAGTGTGAGGCGGACCAGATAGCCTTGTACCTAGGACTGTGGCATCCGATCCTAATCCGAGGAATGACGGGAACCACTTGGTTGGTGGACTCATTGTGAGTACACTCTTCCATGTGTTTAGGTCCACCTTGCAAGGTTATTAATCGATCGATCGTCGGCCTCTCACTGTTATCCGAGATTGCTTATTCAACTGGCCATTGTGATCCCTTTATTATGGAATATGGATAAACTTGATGTTTGATTAATTGTATTGCACAACTCATACTTGCAATAGTTGCTTATCTAGTAATGATTTAATTCACTAGAACTTGAGCTAAAATATTGAAAGTAAGGATTCACTCCTTAGTAGCTTTTTAGCAAAACAAATCCACTAGCCAAAAGCTTTGCATTATTAGAGGTAAAGTCTTTTATTTTAGACGGGTAAGCCTTGCTGAGTATTAGTATACTCAACCTTGTTATATATGTTGTTTTCAGGTGAAGTTGTTGGCCTGGTGAGATACCCCACGGCTGGGAGCTGCAGTGGGTGTTGGACGATGAGTAAGATCATCATGGACGGCCTCCTATGATGATTATCGCATTGTTTAGTTTATTTCCGCTGTTTAAAACTCTGAACCTTTTATTTATCATGTCATGAACCATGATTTATAATAAATGACCCTACAGGGAAGATTTGGATTTAATTTGTAAGGTACTCTAGACTCGCCTTCATGTGAGTTGTAATGTATATGTTTCGATCTTTTGTGTGCTACATAAGTGATTTACCGGGCTTTGACTCGGCAACACTCAACGTGATGGTTCCTTATTATCTCTTAATGACCAAATGAAGTGATTTGGGTGATAGTACGGAATTATCTCGGGTGGGGTTGTCACAACAAGTCGTCTATGATACAGTAAACGAGTATCGTGATGCAGAAATAGGGGTGGTAATTTTCCCCGTGGGAGCGGATACCCGCAGAGACCCGACCCGAATGGGGGCGGGAATGGTGGGCAAATTTGCCCCGTGGGGGAAATGGGGCGGGGGTGGGGATGAGTTTTGCCCCGCGGAGGCACCACGAGGACCCCGAAATGCTGATGGCCCATAAATATACACTAACCAATAGCCTAGTTCCTAGCGTATATAAACAACATCTTCCTTCCAAACCCTAATTCTATTCCCTTTCTCCTCACTCCCGCAACCGCCGGCACCAAGCGAGCAAAGCGGCGGTGTCAAGGACGGTCATAAGGGGTCCCCTAACCAAGGGGATAATCACCCTCGGAAAACGCAAATCACCCACGACCAAGCCACCGCGGACCAAAATTGGACAAAGCACGCGCAAGGCCCATGGCCCGCTATGGCCCAACAGTCGCTTGAGCCCCTCCTGAGGGCGCTCGCTCGCGCATCCCATCTCTGCTTCGCTCGAGGGTCCCGGCCCCCTCGAGCAAAGTTCCGCCTCGCTCGAGGGCCTCAGCCCCCCCCAGCGAAGTTCTGCCTCGCTCGAGGGCCCTCGAGTGAAGTTCTGCCTCACTTGAGGGTTTCAGCCCCCCTCGAGCGAATATCAAATTCCGTCTCGCTCAAGGCCGCCCCACGACCAACGGTGCCCCGCCCATCCGCTTCGCCTGACAAGAGCATTAAATGCCCTGGTCTGCTGCGGGGCGCCAAAGTCAAAGGCGAATCACTTCCCACGCTGCGCGGCTGACACGACCTGGGGGCTCTGCGCGTCTGACCCCATCACTGTGCGGCCGAACCCTATCACTGTGTGGCTGACCCCGATCACTATACAAGTGCTGCCCGGCCCTGTGCGGACAGGTGGGCGTCGCTCCGTGGCACTATGCTACCAACTCACGTCCTCCTCCCATGACGAGACCCTCGAACGGGTATGGGAGCACCCTCGAAAGGTGTACGGACGGCGACCAGGCGCACACGCTGGTCGACGCTGCTGTGCGGATGACGTGGGCCGAGTCTTGTCCACCAACTCCGGCACTGTGCGGCCATCCCTGGTGCTGTGCAAGCCTGCGACACACTGTGCGGACAGTCCGGCGTCACTCCGCGGCCCTGTGCTGCCAACTCCCGTCCTTCCCCCGTGATGAGGCCCTCGAACGGGCATGGGCACACCCTCGATGGGCGTAAGGACGACGACCGGGCGCGGACCCCGGTCAAAGCTACCTCTCGAAATCACTCCTGGACAATCGCAGGAGCCACCACGACGCCCGCAGAAGCCGGAGCTCACCATCAACCCACGACAGGCGCAAGGATTCGCAAGGACGACGATCCTGCCCAGCGCTATGCTTGCTAGCACGCAACCACTGTACATTTTACTATGCAGCATGCCTGTAACTACCCCTCCTTGGCCTATAAAAGGAGGAGCCAGACGCCCAGCCACGGGTACGCTCAATTCGCTCGACAACACTCCCTCTCCACCACTCACACTCTCTCCACGATATTAGCACTTTGCCTCAATCATCCCAGTGACCAGGGACTTGGAGGTTTCGCCTCCTCTCCCACCATGCTTGTAGCCCCCCTCTACGAGCACCCCGGTGCAAGATAATACAGTGCTCACACACACTCTGCTGGACGTACGACCCTGTGGCCGGAACCAGGATAAACCCCGTGTCTATGTGTTAGCATTTGCACCAACCATCGAGAGACGGAACACAGCGCAATTCACTAGTTCGTGTCGGGACTAATCCGAACACCGACAGGCGGCCACCACACATAGCGAGGGTGGCGCAAGTGGAGAGCAGAGGGTGAGACCGGAGGGTCGCGGTCACGTGAGCGAAGAAGAGCAAGATGCCGACGCCTCACCCTCACTTTTGTTCCGTCCGCGAAGTCAACGAAGAGTACAATCTGTCGCCTGCTACTCCATGAGTTTCTTCGCTAGCATGCCCTGTTTAGTTCGCAAAAATTTCACCAACATCAATCTTCGGACACTAATTAGGAGTACTAAATGTGTATTAATGACAAAACTCATTTCATAAGCCTCCTAATTTTTTAAGACGAATCTAACGAGCTTAATTATACCATGATTAGACAACGTCGTGCTAAACAATCTCTAATGACAGATTAATTAGTCTTAGTGGATTCATTTCATGATTTTCCCGTCCATCTATGTAATTAATTTTGTAATCAGTCTACATTTAATACTTTTAATAGACTTTGAAAGGGAACTCCAATAATTTCTCCAAAATTTTCTATCAAACTGAAGTGTGCTTGATTTGTTAGTTGGCGCTAGCTGTTCACTCTCGATCTGCTAGTACTAGCTTCTACTAGAACTGTTAGCTTGTACTGGATGTATGACCTGTGCTTGGATATGTGTTCTGCATTATGGAATTTGTTTCTCTGATATTCTGATTTTCAATTTGTTTGTTTTACTGTTGATCCCCACGGGAACCCGTCGAGGTTCGGGTAAATTGACTCGCCCACATCTCTTTGACGAGCCTTTAGCGGCTGGCGCTTGATTGTTTGGGTTACAAAATCTACCCAACCAAAAGTCCAAAACTAGAGGAATCTCATAAATTGTGGGTTGGCACCCAATCAGGAGCTATTTTAAAAGTCTTGTCCATATTTTCTTAGAAATTTTCAGCCTGTTCGTTTGGTTTTTCAGCCACCAGCCAGCTGTATTTTTCTCTCACAGCAAATTAGCACCAGCCACGTGACATCTGTCAGCCAGCAGTATTTTTCTTTCCCAGCAAATCAACAACAGGCATCAACCAACCGATCAGGCTGACGTAACCATATTTTGACGTGAGCACATTTTGAATACCATTCAATAATGCATTGTCTTCTTTAATGATACCTGGTGTTCATGGATGCTCCGATCTTGCATGCACGGAGAACTGCGCTGCATACTATCATGTCGTGCCAAAAAACAAGTATGGGCCCCTAGAGTTGTCCTGTAGTAGCATGGAGGCAGGGCAGCTGCTACAGCCTAAACGAGCGGTGTGTGAGGTAAGAGATCTTTCAAAGAACGTATACTCCAGGTCCAGGCCACACATCAAAGAGCCCAATAATGCATGGAAGAGAGCAGGTGCCGCGAGACAGGGCAGCACATTTGGTTTGGGAAACGGCCCGCACGGCCGCATAAGTAACGTCCACATCACGGTGAGAGGTCTGGTACATATTTCTCGTACGTATGGCAGATATTTTGGTGCCACTTGAACCGCACGAGATGCATGGTTGGACGAGCGCCGCGTGTCATCACAAGCAGAAAATGTCACGTGATGTATGCTGTCAAGGAGTTTATACGTATTTTTAATTCTTGGAGATGGTTCTCATCAGCAGTACACACAGACATACACATAGTACTGTCTTGTTTTGTACACGTACGTACAGGGACCTTAGTCATAACGGGTGTCACGTGTAGTTATCTTGTTTCCACCGTGTTCAGTCTCAAGCGATCGAGTACGAGCTCTAGTGAACACATGCATAGTGTACTACGCGCGCATGTGCATGCATTAGCTTGTCACAGTTTCACAAACAAAAATCAGGTTCGTGTGTGAGATCGGAGAGGCAAAAGGGACATGTAATCAATTGGTGTTTCTTCTCTGATTCCAATAAATTGTATTTATTTAGAATTCAGAAAACCAAACAGAATAATTATGGGTAGTATATATGTCATTTGTCACAACTACTAGTATGTCTTAAAGTTTCTAAACAAACAGTCTTTGTGGGGTGGAGGGAGTATATATCGGATGAACCAATTACTTTTGATAAGGAAGCTCAGTCAACTCACTCACGACTGAAAAGGGTGTACCGATCAACATGAAAGACGGAAAAAAATACGTTTGTAGAGCGCATTGAATTATTGAGCCGACCCGTTGGATAAATGAAGGAACAATGGACAGAAGACTTACATGCCGCTAGATGCAAAAATGGAAGACTTGACATGTCGCTCGATTAGTGAGCTTAATTAGGTTTAATAGATTTTGTCTCGTGATTTTCCGTCCATCCGTATAATTCGTTTTATAATTAGATCATATTTAATGCTCATAACCGTTTATTTATAATTGCTACAGTACATTTTCAATGTACGGCGTGTTGGATTAGAGGTGAAAAAATATTCACTCAAGGAATCTTGCATGTATGGAGTACTAAATGTAATCTTTTTACAAAATCTTTTCATAGATGTGTGCAACTTTGCGCAACAAATCTAATCTAATAGCCCTAATTAATCTATGATTTGCTATAGTAATGCTACTGTTGACACCCTGCATTCACCGCGGAACCGTCAGTGTGTTAGTACATGAAGGTCCAATTTTTACGTCAACAACTACAGTGATCGTCTTCTAATCGTGTGGTCAAAAACCTCATGAGGTTCGTAACGTAGAGTTGTGAAAGTAATTTTGTAAACTGACTTTATTTAACACCTTTAATTAGCGGTCGAAAAAAGTGAAAAAATTTCACTCCTAACCGAACACTGCAGTTTTTCACTTAAGAAAGTATAATATTAGATCTCTTCCTCCTGCTGGATCAAGAAACTGACTCTTGAAATAATGAGCTGAGCAGTGCAAAAAAAAGCCGCATTTATGCATGCGTGGAGACGCTGCTGCCCTCATGCGTGCATGGCATACGCATACGTGTTTCTACGTCTAGTTTGGCAGATCGTGGGACATGATCCGGTTTGGCAGGCGAGCTGGTTCCGGTAATAGAAATGACCCTATTGTCAGCCCTAGGTCAACAACTTTTCTAGTTGCACAGGAAAGATAAAGTTATAAGACTCATGTGTATTCAAGGTCTTCAAGATCAGCATGCAGATGGTGAAAGCGACGTGCCTGCGGTAGACGGCTCATAGGCCAAACCAATGACTTCCACACGCAAAGCAGCAGCATGTACTGCATACTCATGGAGGAGAGACTTTTCGTTTTTGGGTCTGGATCAATCGCACTGCTCGCCCTCTTAAAATCACGGTGTTCAATATATATGAATTCAGATTTTATTCTTCCCTTATTAATAATAGCATGTACATCTAAATCTGAATTTACATCTTTTATGGGAAGACGTACTCTCAATCTAGCCCCAGGAAATACGTTTTGCAGCTAAAGTGGTGTACCACGTGAAATACGATTTCTAGGTAAACTGGCGCCTGAGCATAAGACACGAGTATTTCGTCTTCATCGGTCATCACCCCTTGGTGGGCGATAAGGCTTAACAACGGCAGAGCACTCTGCCGCTTCCCACTCCACTCGCCATGGCGGAAACCTTCGCAGGCCTCCGCGTCGTCGCCTCCGCCGTCCCTCAGCCTCGCATCCTCCACCGTCGCCTTCTCCGCGCCGCGCTCCGCGGCGGCCAGTTCCGGGGCTGCCGGCTGCGCGCCCGCGCCGCGGTCGCGGGGGCGCCAGAGGTGGACGACGACGATGCGATGAGCATCGACAACCTTCACCGGTTCTTCGATCTCAACGTCGGAAGATGGAACGGATCCTTCTATGTACGCTTCTATCCCCCGTCACTCCTCTGACCTTCTGGTTTCCTGTTTCCTTTTCGTGATTATGCTGAATGTTACTTGCGCGTGCGCTGTTGTTTTTCTTAGCAATTTGACGCGCATGGGAGAGTGCTGCAGGACATTAGCACGCGCTTGTCCGTGAGCACGTACGGAGAGGATGACCTCATCAGCCTCCTGCAATCGTAATGCTCCCTGTCAGCGACTACACAACCATAAATAAGGACGTCTTTAATCTTGCCCTGAATTCACACTCCGATTCACTCACCACATATATAGAATCAGTAGTGTTTTAATCTTGATTATGTGTAGTATTCCTTGCCTATATTGGCTCTTTGACCGATCATTATATTCAAGGTGCTTGCCCTGAATGATGTGTTTTAAATTTTGTGACCACAGGCTATATATTAAGCAAGCTTCCTCAAGGATATCAATTGTTGACGAGGAGGATTCTGAACCAGAGTGGGTGGAGTACAAAATCAAAGAGACAAACATGTTCACTGTGGACAAGTATCAGCAGGTGCACTGAAATCTGTAGGCCTCTAATTTTCCCTGTAAAATTCCGTGCATCTCTGAACTTAGTTAATGAGTGATATTGTCTAGTGTACAGATAGGATTCTTTCCTAAAGAGAAGGCATTTGCTCTGAGGTACCAGACTGCAGGAATGCTTGAGACTGTACTTCGGGTTGGTGTGCTTGGAGAAGATGATACTGGTGAAGACTCCCCAAAGTAAACAATACTAAGCCACAAACTTAGGAGCTTACTAATTTATGATGCTTTTCTAGGAGCTGTGACGTATCTATTTTATCTTCACCAGAAACTTGAAGATACCTTCTCGTAAACCATCTATTGTATGCGAGAATTGTCTTTACTCCCTTGAAGCCAATGGCCGAGTGAGGGCTTTCCACATTATGGACCCAAAGGGAGTGGTCGATACCCTTCTGGTTTTCCATGAAAAGCAGGGATCTATAGTGCCACAGCCACTTTTCGACTCTTCACTTAATCCTGAGGTAGTTCTTTTAGTCAATTGCTGAAATCTGTGAAACCGATTTTATGTGAGACACAGGATCATACTGAATCAGGCTCATTGTGGTATTGCTTTGTCACTAGAGTGCCAGCAGTGATAGGATAAATGCACTACTTGGAAGGTGGGAGGGGCATTCTGTGACTAAGAGGAGCGGGGTATATGGAGCAACCCTTGCTGAGGCAGATACAGCAGTTGTCCTTGAAATGGATGACAATGGCAAGCTGATTCAGGTATGCTTCGTAGTCCTGGTTTGGTAAATTACATACTTTGCACTTTGGAAATACTCCCATTGTTTGAATTGTATAGTTTGAACTAAAATTTGTGCAAATGCTTGTGCTCTTACTGTTTCTCTCCTTGAACTGTGTTGTACTGACTTGGTTATTTCCATGAATGCAGTGAAAACCGGAGCACCTGTTTCAGAAAAAAATTGTGCTCTTTCATTTATCTTATCCTAATTTGTTATTTACAAAAACAGAAAAAATAGAAGTCTAGCAAGTTATATATGTTGCATGCCACCTTTTATAATAAAAAAGGGCACTTTATAGTCACTTGATCGCTTTCAGTATTGCTACATTTTTTCCCACTAAATGTATATATATTTCTACTCCTGTGTATAGGATACTAAATCAACAAAATCTGGAACTAGCACAACAACAACGGTGAACTGGACAGGATCAGCAAACAACAATTTGCTTCAGTTTGATGGAGGATATGAAATCACATTGCTACCCGGTGGAATGTACATGGGATATCCATCAGACATCAGCAAATCCGTCGCCCAGTTAGATTCTTTCCACCTGGAGTTTTGTTGGATGGAATCGCCAGGAAAGAGGCAGCGGCTTGTGCGGACTTACGACTCCGCTGGTCTGGCTGTTTCGTCAACCTACTTTTTAGAGAGCAAAGTATGAACCACACCTTCCACCCCCAAAACGAGTGGAAACGATTTTGTAAGTTTTCTAGCAACCTCAGCGATTAATTTTGCCTTATGTTGCTCGGTACACGATACTTGAGTGTATATTGTCATCTCACAGACATCGTTGTATATGTAAAATACAGAAATGAATCAGGTGGTTCATTCTTTCTGCCAAAATTCTAAGGTTGTGTTCCATCCATCCCTTTCCAGTTGGCCTCCTTCACTTCATGTTTGTGTGATCTTGTAGATAGATTGCGCGTTCGAGTTGCAGTTTGCGCCTCTCCCCAATGAAGTGCCCACGTACTATAATGCATTGCCGATGACTGGACCGTGATCTGTATCTAAACCAAACATGAACATTATGGTCACGACTCGAGATATTCCTCCCAATATTCGTTCCAAGACTTTGGGAGTCAGAATTATAAATGTATTGATTAAAATTGGTGGGTGTAGATGTGGGGTGGAACTGTGGAAGTCTATATGGCCTACTCGGTGTTGATCATGATGCAATTGGTTTCACTCTTGCTGCTCTGCAGCACCGCCTGTTCTCGCTGCCATCCAAAGTCTCTGATGGTTGAGGACCCGGTTGTCGCGCTCCTTGCAAACAACACGTACTGAAGTCTGAAGGTGACGGATCACAGATCACGATTAGCGAAGGTGACTGGCTCCACGAGCACGCGGCTGCAGAGTGTAGGCGAGACGGCCCAGACGGGTCTTCATGAAACTTTTGGTCGTTAACACGCGTCTTCATGAAATAATAATTAGTTAAAAAACTTGACGAGAAAAAAGCAAACTGCACCCTGTTTTAAATCAAGAAGATGTAAGACTCGAACCTGAAACAATTACTAGCGAATTGCTCTCTCTTGTCAAAGATAAAAATGGTGATTAGAAGCCAAATAATCCTGATACATAATCGTAAGATCCTGTTTTGATCCACCAGTTAAATTTAACTGCTATGAATTCATACAGAATTCAGCTAAACTTTAGCTGCTGGCCTGCTGCTAAAATATTTTAGCTGGTTGAACCAAGCTAAACTTAGGTTAACTGGTAAAAGGTCGACCAATGCCTGACGGGTCAAGGCCTCAAGGGTCGTCGCAGCTCGGCAGCTGTAGCCGTCAAGCTGCGCTTAATAGCCTAATTAAGAGGCAATCATACTGCCCTGGATGAATGAATGGGAAGTGTGTGGATGCCGTGCGCACATGGTAAATTGACCATTCTAAACCCCGTCAGATTATTGAGCAAACTGAAGCGCTGAACACTGACCTCCAACTCCGAGTAGCAGTTGCGTTGCTTCGATCTGCAGCCAGGCGAATACCGAGGTAACCGAGCACGAGCGGCCGGCCGAACCGGCGTCCCTTCCCCTGCCGGTCCGCTTGCGGCTGGAAATCAGTTCTACACGATCAGGTAAACAGCATACTGCTCAGATGTGGGGGATGTCTTTTGCTGGGGGCAGTCGTTCAACTTGAGATCCCGGGCCGGCAACCCATCAAAACTTATATGCTTCCGTCTTCTGCTGATTTGTATTTCTGTGAGAAAAAAATACTGCATGCTGATTTGTACGACTGTTTTTGTTTGTGTTTGTGTTGATCGTATTTTACTGCTTCACCCGTCAAAGGGAATGTGTGAAAATCCTCATGATTGGAGCATCTTTTGCAGGGGTTCCTGAATCCTAACTTCTGAAGTGAAGGAAACTCACCATGCTTATGGCGCTGCAGCTGCTGTTTCTACTGTTCTGTCCAGCCGACGTCGTTCATGGCAACAGCAGCAGCAGTGACATGTTCTCTCTTCTGGATTTCAAGAAGACCATCACCGGCGATCCCAACGGGGCTTTGAGCTCGTGGAACACAACCACCCATTTCTGCCAGTGGAACGGCGTCGTGTGCTCCTTCGAGCATTCAGGGCGTGTGACATCGCTAGACCTTGGCAGCCATGGTTTGTCAGGCTCTATTTCCCCCTCCCTCAGCAACTTGACTCTGCTCAGGGAACTCAACCTCTCCTCAAATAGACTCACCGGTCAGTTACCTCCTCTAGGCCGTCTCCACAAACTTGAGGTCCTTGATTTAGGCCACAACTCTCTGCACGATAAGATTCCGGATTCACTCACGAACTTTACCAACCTAAGGATACTGGACCTTGGTTACAATCTTATATTCGGTGAAATTCCTCCCCAGGTGAGCCTCCTCTCCAACCTCTTGGTATTACGGCTTCGTTCGAACGACCTCTCAGGAATCATCCCCCCAACCATCAGTAACATCACTCATTTACAAACAATCTCTCTGTCATTTAGTGGACTCACAGGAAGCATTCCCTACGAGCTGGGTAAACTGTCGAATTTGTCGGTGTTGATCCTTGGTGAAAATTGGCTAACGGGTGGGCTACCACAGTCCCTCTTTAATGTGTCATCTCTTCAAATCCTAGGCTTGGAGCTCACCAGGATTGGGGGAGTGTTGCCACCGAACATTGGGGATGCCCTCCCTAATCTCCAATCGCTTTACATGGATAGCAGCTTGTTCCATGGGCACATCCCAGCTTCCCTAGGGAATGCTTCAAGGCTGGTGGTTCTAAACTTCGCATCTAACAATTTTAGTGGCCAAGTTCCTAATTCTTTGGGCAAGCTACCAAACCTATGTTATCTTAATCTTCAGAGGAACATGATTGAGGCAAGTGACAAAGAAAGTTGGGATTTTTTGTTTGGATTGGGAAACCGTACTATTCCGCATGTGCTGTCACCGCAAAATCAGCTATTGCGAGGTGTGCCGAAGTCAATCTGCAGTATGTCTGGCAACCTTGAAACTCTATTGTTGGGAGATAACCACCTATCAGGAATAGTTCCCCAAAGCATAGGAAACCTTCATGGCCTAACTGCACTTGATCTTGGTGACAACAATCTCACTGGTACCATTGGGGAATGGATCAAGAAGCTGACGAATCTAAAATCTCTAAACCTCGAAGAGAATAATTTCGTCGGCACAATACCATCGTCTATTGTAAATCTTTCTCACTTGGAGGCTCTCGTTCTATCCGACAATGCATTCAGTGGCCATGTACCAGGCCACATGGGGAACCTCAGTGGCTTGCTTGGCCTTGCGCTAGGTGGAAACAATCTTACTG
The DNA here is from genome assembly GCA_036936925.1 of Cenchrus fungigraminus. Classification (NCBI taxonomy): domain Eukaryota; kingdom Viridiplantae; phylum Streptophyta; class Magnoliopsida; order Poales; family Poaceae; genus Cenchrus; species Cenchrus fungigraminus. The sequence continues at coordinate 26,124,900 of CM072773.1, read as the reverse complement.
GTACAATTGAAAAATGGATTGGGAAGCTGGGGAATCTACAAGATATATATCTCCAACAGAATAATTTCGCCGGGACAATTCCACCATCGATGGGCAATCTTACTAACTTGAAGAATCTGTTTCTAGCAGAAAATGCATTTAGTGGTCACATACCCAGCACCATGGGAAACCTTCAAAACCTCCAGAAGCTGAACCTCAGCTACAACAATCTTGAAGGTGCTATACCATCCAACTTGTGAAACCTTGGCCAGCTCCATCACTTGGATCTTAGCGACAACAAGCTCCGTCCAATGTATCATATGTAGCTTAAGAAGTCATTATTGTATCTGAGTGTCCAAAATGTTGACCTACATCATTGTATAATGATTTAAATGTCCAACATACAAAGATTACTAATTTCTTCCAGCGATTTTCGTACCATGGTTGGTGGACTTGAAGCGACAAACACAATACCACAAGAAGATATGCACGCATGAGATCTATGACAGGTGACATTTAACGGATGACACCAAACGAACTCATCCTTTATAGTATTGATTGATGATGATGATTACTCAAGTTAGAACACCTTCACCAAATCGAAGAAGGCATTATCCTTTGGGCTATAGAAGCTGGGCCCAAATGGAAGAAGGTTGCCGCTTCAGCGCTGGGATCACCATCACTCCCATTGAAAAACGCAGAAAATAAAATCAGGAAACATGTCAACTTAACATTAATCGATTTAAATGAGTTTACACCATCTTCCGCAAAAGATATAGTATCTCGAATTGAACCAGTCTCTAGTGTTAGTTATGACGCCCCTGTCAAGTCAGAAAATTTGATGGGTCAAAGATAGTCGCTGCTGTATCCGTCAAGAGCTGCGGCGCTGCGCTAAAAGACTAGTAGCGGATGAACGAATTTGAAGTGTGAATGCAATGAACATAGACATCTTAAGTGCTGAACAGCTAGCTGGCCTCCGAGTAGCAGCTGCTCGGCTTCCATCGGCGATCGAGGCTGGTGAAACCGAGCACGAACAGCCGGCCGAGCAGGCGTTCCTTCCTTGCCTCTTCGCTTGCGGCTGGAGATCAATTCCACCCTACCAGCCTACCAGCAGGTAAACAATCTACCGCTCGGATGTGGGGGATTTAGTTGGAAACAATTGTTCAACATAGATCCCGGCATATCCATGAACACTTGTATGTTTCCACTTCCCCTTTTCCTGTTTTTGCAATTGACATGTTTATATATACTACTTCGATCACCCGGCAAATGGGACATGCGGAAATGCTTATGACGGCAGCGGATCTTGTTGCAGGTACCGAGGTGGTGTGCCCATGTTGAGTTCCTCAAGTGGATTCTGAAGGAAACTCACCATGCTTATAACCTTGCAAACCGTGCAGCTATTGTTCCTACTGTACCGAGGAATAGGAGGCACCCATGGCGCAACCGTCCATGGCAACAGCAGCGACATGCTCTCCCTTGTCGACTTCAAGAATGCCATCGCCAGCGATCCAAACGGGGTCTTGAGGTCGTGGAACGCAAGCACCCCTTTCTGCCAGTGGAACGGCGTCGTGTGCTCCTGGAACCACCCAGGGCGTGTCATGGCGCTACACCTTGGAGGCCATGGCTTGTCAGGCTCCATCTCCCCCTCCATCGGCAACCTGACCTTGCTCAAGGAACTCAACCTCTCCTCAAACACTCTCTCCGGCCGGTTGCCTCCTCTAGGCCGTCTCCACAATCTTGAGGTCCTTGATCTGGGCAATAACTCACTGCATGATAGGATCCCGGTTGCACTCACAAACTGCTCCAACCTGAGGACACTAATCCTCCGTTTCAATCTTATATTCGGTGAAATTCCTCCTCAACTGAGTCTCCTCTCGAATCTCCTGGTCTTAAAGCTTCGTCAGAACGATATCTCAGGAACCATCCCCCCAACCATCAGTAATATCACTCGTTTACAAATAATCTCTCTATCGATTAATCAGCTCACAGGAAGCATTCCTGATGAGCTGGGCAAATTATCGAATTTATCTCGCTTGAGTCTTAACAGAAATAGACTTTCAGGAGATTTACCGCAGTCCCTTTTTAACATGTCCTCTCTTCGATACCTAAGCTCAGCATTCAACCAGCTAGGGGGAGCGCTGCCACCTAAAATTGGCAATGCCATCCCTAATCTCTATTATTGTTACATGGACAACAACATGTTCCATGGGCACATCCCAGCTTCCCTGGGCAATGCTTCTAGGCTAGAGTTGATAGGTTTAGAATCTAACAATTTTGCTGGCCAAATTCCTAGTACTCTGGGCAAGCTACCAAACCTGTATGATCTTTACCTTTGGGGTAACAGTATTGAAGCGAGCGACCAAGAAAGCTGGGCATTCTTGTATGCCTTGGCAAACTGTACTTCTTCATCGTGTAATGAGTCTACAGACATTCAAGTTCTATATTTAGGAGAAAACCGCCTATCAGGAAAAGTTCCCCCAGTCATACAGAACCTTCGTGGCTTATTTGCTCTAGGGCTAGATGGAAATGATCTCACTGGTACAATTGAATGGATTGGGAAGCTGAGGAATCTAGTACATCTATATCTCCAAGAGAATAGTTTCGTAGGGACAATTCCATCCTCTATTGGCAATCTTACTAACTTGTCGTCGCTGGTTCTATCAAAGAATGAGTTAAGTGGACACATACCGAGCAACTTGGGAAATCTTCGACAGCTCCAGATGCTGAACCTCAGCCACAACAATCTTGAGGGTGGTATACCATCCAACTTGGGAAACCTTGGTCAGCTTGATCACTTGGATCTGAGATCCAACATGCTTCGAGGTATCATACCTTAAGAAGCCATTACAGTATGTCCAGAATGTTGACCAGCATCATCCTACTGTGATTTTGAAGGTCCAAAGCAAATAGATGACAAGTTTTTGGCAAAGATCACACCATGCTTGGTGAAATTGAAGCAAAACTTCCACAAGAAGATACTAGATACTGCATTTACTTGTGAGCTGAGGTGTCTAATGTAAAGATTTCAGAATCCCTGGTACATTTTCCACGAATATATTACCGTACCTGACAAAAATGTAAAGATTTGTATAAACCTGTTTTTTCCAGTAGCACTCATATGTTATGTATTACACAAATCAGAATGCCTGCACCACTGCAAAGAAATAAGGTTGGAACCTCTTGAAGGCCGCACCTGTATACATATGTTAATGTGTAGAATTTTTGAATTTCAATCCATTTTTTCAAAGAAATAAATAAAAGATATAAGAGTAAAGTAACATGCTTCTAATAATCACCCCGATATTGCACAAACAAATGCAACTAGCAAATGTGTTGTCGCAACTTCGATCAAAAGAACGAATAGAGAAATCTCCCATGCTACAATCAACGAGATCTTTGCTTTGACGCAAGAAGGGTAATCTATCTACAGTTGGAACGATGGCTCCCCAGAAATTCCTGTTTAACACTTGACATTCTTGATGTATATTTCAAACTCTCAATTCCCAGCTCAAAAAGAGTATTTGTCCAGAAAACATAACTGCTTTGCAGTTTGCACCAGGAGGATGAATGCAGAATGATAAAAGTCAAATGCAACACATAATGAATCACACCATCGTTGTCAATAGCAAGATCGCCTGATGGTTGAGTCTTTCACAAGAAGTGTGAATACAGATCACCTTCCTTTATTAAGCATCAGGCAACGATGTAATTCACTACCATATAGTTCAACTGCCTTAAAAAGAACCATGTAGTTCAACTAATGTTATCCAGGCAATAGTGTGTATCTAGCAATAGCATCATGAAACTCACAGCAATATATTGACCAAAATGAACAGACAACAAATGTATCTCCTGTTCTCAAACAACACTTGTAACAGAAATATAGATAACTACCAAATTATTAACACTTATCACATACGAAACGAGGACGAAAAAATCATTCTTCTAGCACTCCTTTTCCAAGCCATCGTTGCCCCAAGACAGTTGCTATATATATGCCAGATTAGGATAAATGGCCATCGTCTTCAAATGAAAGACATCAACTTGAAGTATACAATCAGGTAGAGGGAAAGAGAGAACACTGCACAAATATGCTGCCAGAATAGAAGGGCAGATGCTTCCTTAACACCATATCCTCTCAGACTGGCAATCGCTCCAAGCAAGATAGCACTTGGCGTGGAGTACTGAAGCGAAAGCACAAAGCGATACATATGGTCTTCCTCAACAAGTAGGTGCAATTTATCTGCTAGCGTCACAACACCAATGCCAATGCATGGGAGGACCAAAAGCCTTGTCACAATTATACCGATGGTAGTCCTAATACCCAAGGCATTATCCTTTGGGCCTTCTGCAAGCATGCCTCCTAGAATTAACATCACGGAGGGAACCACTGCAGCAGCCAGGATATCCAAACTATCAGTGAAGAACGAGAGTGGTGCATCAGCCCCAAACATAAAACCTTTCAATACAGGAACCATGCCGATGATAATGGCAAGTAAAGAGGCGATTGTTGGTGGCTGAAGGACGTGCTGAATTGGAGTCTTTTCAGCTACAACCCTGATCCTTCTGACCACTCTTGGCTCTGCCAAACATCTGAGAGACTTAGGACTGCTCGGACCAGCACCAGAAGTACCCTCTTCAGTAAAATCAATATCAGGAAACGTATTCTGCGAGGAACCTGAAATGCTCATGAAAACTCTGGCGATGAACGGTGTCTTTGAGTGCTCTGTTACTTTATCAACCATCCCTGGCCATTCTGCCTCATGAAGCAGAGACCTGCTGTAGTTGCTGACCTGCTCAGGTTCTTCCTGTACCTCATTACCCTCACCAACAATCTCATAGAACTGCATAGGTGGCTCCATCATGTGGTAGACCAAAGTGTAGACAAGAATGACCGCAACCCACTGCGCAAATGAGACATAAGCGATGCCCTTGGTATCGCATGCAGGACCAAACGGGTGATCACTGGTATGGCAGACCGACCCGATGATCGCAATCGGGAGATTCCCTGTGTTGCCAAACCCAGTCATGATCACCGTGAACCGGAACAAGTGTGGAGGCGGGCGGCAGATCAGGGCCACTATGTACCCAAGAATGCACCCGATGACAGTGCTGATGAGCACGTTGACAGGGATGAACCACCATTGCAGGATGTTGTCGAACGTGACCGACTTGCCGAGGTGGACGAAAATCAGGCAGGGGAGGAAGAGGGCGAAGACGAGCTTGCTCAGGAGCTTGAAGGTGGCCCTGGGCACGACCTGGACCCGTGGGTTGGCGAGGAGCAGGCCGATGACCGTCAGGCACAGCAGCTTCATCAGCGGCGCCACGGCCGACACCCAGTCTCCATGGATGTTCACCTGCGGGTCCATTGACCAAAGCATTGTCCCTGCTAAAGCTTCTCGCCTCTCTCCCACTTAAGTTCTCAAAGCAAATATTCCCCTATTTTAAACTCTAAAACAGCATTCCCTCTTTTTGTCTGTACAACCAAATTATCTTTCTCGCGCAGATACAGAGCCCAATCAGATACAAAGGTCTGATATTTCTGCACACCAATCAATGGAAATGAATCAGCAACGGAGGAAGCTACGAAATGGTACTGTATATGATTCAAAAGCAGGAAAGAATAAATCTAGCCAGGAACCGGTGTGGATCTTGCAAGACACCCGGTACTCAACTCGTGTTCTAAACTCCCTACTCTCAAATTTCAGGTCTCGGCAAGATTCAGGCAATCAATCAGCAAGAAAATCGGAAACTGCCAAAGGTAACGGCAAACGGAACCAAACTTTGCAAGATTCAGGGCGATACTTACACGGAGTTTCGATCCGGGAATGGACGAGAGGGAGGGACTCCCTCTCCGCGACGCGCCGAGGCAGGCCGGAGCGAGGACGACGGCGAGGGGGAGGAAGAGAGAGCAGAGTAGTAGTTGCGGCGTGAAAGGAAAAAGATTCCTGATTACTGAGAAGGGGCTTTGGCATTTTCCCCGTGGCTTTGTGATAAACTTTGGTGGGGTGGGACCCAGCGGGAAGGGACCCAGCCACCACCACCAGGCAGAGGCGTGATGTGATCTATCGATTTTTTTAAAATTTTTCCTCCCGAAGGCACGTGAATTTGGGACTGTGATGCAGATTGGGGGAAATTCTGCATGTGGCCTTGGTCAGAATCAGATCGGTGATCCCATGCTCCGGCTCCCATGTGGCCTTGATCTCAGAATTTGGGAGGAAGGATTGAGTTCGACCTCCAAATCCAAATCAAGGAGAACTGAATTGTTACCCTTTTTTTTGCATTTGGTAGAAAAAAACACTGTATCATGGAATTTGGGGTGGATCTATCAATACAGAATTTGATAAGGCTGCTTCTGCCCTGTTCGTCTGGCTTATCAGCCACCAGCCAGCAGTACTTTTCTCTCAGAAAAAACCAGTCACCAGCAACCAGCCAGCAGTACTTTTCTCTCAGAACAAACCAGCACCAGCCACCAGCAACCAGTCAAGCGAACAGGCCGTTCCTCTGCCAACCGCCATGGCTGGGTGCTGTCTTCCGCTCAGCATTATTCCGTCTGCTATGAAGTCTTGAAACTGAGGGTGTGTTTAGATCTAGATGTGAATTGGCTGAATTGAGGAAGAATTGGAGAAGAATTGGTGTAAATGCAGATGAGTAATGAGAGGTGATGTGATAGATGATGGGATATTTTTTGCAAACTTTTTGGGATCTAGGTCATGTTTAGATTCCCTCTAAAATTTTTTCGGAGAAAGGAATCTTGTATGCATGAAGTACTAAATGAAATTTATTTGCAAAACCTTTTCACATATGAGTGCAACTTTGCATGATGAATCTAATAGTATAATTAGTTTAACGAGTTGCTACAGTAATGCTACAGTATCATTCTCTAATCATGTGTCAAAGCCCTTATTAGATTGCTCTCAGAAATTTACATTGAGGTGTGGAAGTAGTTTTATAAACTGCTTTATTTAATACCTTTAATTAGTGGTAAAGGAGTTGAAAAAATTTTCAACTCCTATGTAAACACGACCCTAAACACACCCTGAAGCTATCAAAACAAACGTTGCCTAATTCATCAAAAAGCATTCCAATTCACCACTTAGGAACCGTTTCGCTCTCTCTCTAGTTTCTCTCTCTAGCTCCCACTCCTGTAGCCTCCTGGCCCCGACGGCCATCCCCACCGCCGGTGACCACTCCGGTCTCGGCGTCCACCGCATTCTGTAGATCCGCATCGGATCTATAGCATCCATGGTTGGATCTAGTGGGTCCCGTGAGGATGGGGAAGAAACTCCTCCTCCTCCACTTTCGGTCGTAGGTGGGGGTGCTGCTGAATCCCCGCCCAGGTCGCCGTCACAGCTCAACCCAGCAGCGCAGCCTTTCGTGTGGCGCCAAGAGGGCCCCTCCTCCGGCACCCCAGACTGGTTGCGCTACAGCGCTTCGTCGTCCTCGTCTTCAGAGGAACTGGATCTGTCCCCTTGGCCGCCGGTCGCTTCTTCTCGGCGGAAGGGGAAGGAGGTCGTCGTCGAGCAAGATTCCAGGCCCCGCCGTGAGGGTCCCCCTGGCGGCTTCATGGCTGACGCAAGGCGGGCGGGAGGCCCCCGTCCGAGGGCTGGTCGCTTCTCTCCGCCTCCGCCGCCCCGGAGCTTCGTGGGACAGGGGACTGTGCTCCCCCGGACCGCCGGTCGCGCTGAAGGGTTGGATGAAGGGTGGGAGGAGGTTCGGCGTCGTCACCGGGGTCGACGTGATGACCGGCCCGTCCGCCCTCCCTCTCGCCCGGTTCCGGCGGACCTCGTCGGCCGCTGCTTCAATTGCCTGGAGACAGGCCATGTTGCTGCAGCCTGCAGGAACCCCTCCCGCTGTTTGCGCTGCAAGCGGGAGGGGCACAGGTCGCGCTTCTGCCGTCGTGACCGTGTCCCGTCGGCGCCGTCAGCAGCTCGACTGGTGCGCGTCGTAGTCCGGGGAAACACGAACTCTCGGCCTCGCTCTGAGGCGTCGGACGCTACGTGCTCGGGTGGTTCTCGTTCCACGGGCATGATGGGAGCTCCACCACCCATCTGTGCCCCACCCTCCTCAGCTTCTGAAGGTGCGCAACAACCGGATGACGATGCCTCCATGCCATCTCCTCCCCAATCCCCATCGAGCATGCCGGTGGGTCACCCGTCGCATCGGCCGCAGCGTGAGTTCTGCGTGGTTCCAAGGACTCCACAGATTGATGATGCTGAGAACCTTCTCTCCTCGAGGGCTTTAGTGGCAATGGTTGCAGGGGCGCGGCGCGTGATTGCGTCCGATCAGGTCGGTCGACTGCTCGAGGAGTTCTATGTTCTCTTGCCTGAGGACTTTACTGTCTACCGGCATGCGCCTGAGGATTTCTTAGTCGTGTTCACCACTCCTGAAGTAGCACAGCGGGTGTTGCATGCGGTGCTACCGGTAGATGCCCCCTTTCAGCTCGTTTGGAAAAGATGGCACCGACAGATCGGAGCAAGATATGAACCGCTGCGCTTCAGAGTCCTGGTCGAGCTCAAAGGAATTCCTGCACATGCTCGTAATGTTCACACAACCCAGATTGTGCTTGGCTCCGCCTGTTCCGGTCTTGTCGAGGCACCGGTGTCACTGGTTGGTAATGACCGTCGCTTTCTGTATGTTGCTGCATGGTACGTCCACCCGAACCTGATTCCTGCTGAAAAATGGATCTTCATACCTGATCCCCCTCAGCCTCATGAACCTGGCAATCTTTTTCGGAGACCCTTCCTTGCTTTTGCTCGTTAACAATAATCAGGAGATGATAGTTGACTCTCAAGGGGACCCAATGTTACTGGAAGCCATTGGACAGTGCAAATGCAGGCCCACTCCGCATGTTGATTGCCTACTGTCACAGGACCGTAGCAACGAGTTTCCTGCCTGCAATGTGGCTGATCCAATGTTAACTGAAGCTGCTTTATTTTGTCACCTTGGCTCCAGCTCTCAGAATTATCATCAGCAAACCAATGTTCCTGCAGATACCCCCGTTTAGTCTAGACTGCAAAGTCTACGGCCTCACACGTCTACTCCCCTTGCTGCTCTTCCTGCTGTTGATGTGCTGCACGGCCCGTCGGAGCAGGCTGCTGTGCCCCAGTCAAACTTGATGCTGGGGGTGCTGCAGCAGGAAGCACTAGATGAGGGGCCAGATGTTGCAGCTGATGACATTGACACGGTCGCATCGCAAGTGGAGGTGGTACGCTTTCCGGAGGTACCTGAAAGGATCGAGGCAATATGACCTAGAGGGGGGGTGAATAGGCCTGCACACAAATTTAAACTTTTCCTGCAGAAAAACTGTCAGGGTCCGGAACTTCCGAGATTATTCTCGGAACCTCCGAACGAGGCAGCCTCCGAGAATAAACTCAGAACTTCCGAGAACTGTCAGAACAGAGCTAATATGAAACAAGCTGCGGATTACTTGATGAAAAACAGATCTACCAAATTCTAGGAGGTACTTAGGACCTAGCAAGAAGATTTCTAAGCAAAGAACAAGCTAGGAAGCTACCACAAAGTAGATCGGAGACAAACCCTAATAGATCTAGTCAAGAACAAGCATGAACATGGACAAGCAAGAATATAAACCACAGCACGCACGAGACAAGGATTTATCCCGTGGTTCAGCTCGCCACAAAGGCTTGCCTACGTCCACGTTGTTGAGGAAGCCACAAAGGCTAAGGACCACAAAGGTCAACTCCTCTCTCACACCTATCACTTTGGGTAATAGGTGGAGACTTTCCACTAGATTCACAAAGGGTAATACAAACACCTTGGAGCTTCCACAAATCGGGTTGGAGAGCTTCCAAGAACCTCTATCCGTCTAGGAGCAAGGCTCCAAGAGTAATAGATCCACCAAGCTTGCTAGGACTTCTCCAAGTGCTCAAGAACAAGGAATGGAAGGTTTTGCTCACAATCTCACTTGAATCCCCACTCTCAATCAATGCTAAGGCAAGGATTTGGAAGAGAGTAGGTTTGGAGTCAATGCAAGGTGAGAGAATGAAGCTTGAATCTGTTTCAGTTCGGGGAGGGAGGAGAAGTGACCGTTGGGGGACCAAGGGGTATAAATACCCCCAGATCCAGAACTGTAACGGTCAAAAATTCAAAGTCCGGAACCTCCGAGAAAAATCTCGGAACTTCCGAACCCTGAAACCTCTGCTGACTGAAGCCCGCACGGTCAGAACCTCCGAGAATAAACTCGGAACCTCCGAACTAGGAAACAATAGGGGCAAAACAGCATCAGGTCTCTCTCCTCAAGGAATGGGTTAGGATTAGGATAGATGTTCTAAGAGCACTTGAATCCACCCTAACTCACCATTAGTATCCCTCTTGATAGTATGGATTGTCCTATACTCAAATTCAAAAGATAAAATAAATAAACTTCTCCAAAGAGCATAGGTATCCTTCTTCATGTAATTGAGGGGTCTCCTTTCTTTCTTTTGCACCTGTAAAACATTCTTGTACTGCACAATAAACTCAAAGGCTCATTAGCTCTTTAATTGTGTGGTCAACATCACCAAAACCCTCATAGGGCTTGATTGCACTTACAGTACCAACCGACCATGTCGTTCCCCCATCTCGAGTTAACAGCTTTGTAACTCTAACTAGAGGGTCCATGGAGGCCCTCCCGTTGCATTTTTCCCCTGAAACCTGCACGCCAGTCAAACATGCGGTCGCTGATTTTGCACAATCTGTGTGCAGGAGGTCGTCACCAGGGCTCCTGCAGGGGACGCCTGCCACAAGAAACCCACGACTTGCTGCCCCAACCTCCACTCCGTCGATCCGAAGGAGCGAGCGGCTGGCCAAGAAGTCAAGAAATCGTGCCTCAAAGCCGGTGTTGCAGGCGCAGAATGTGTTGATGAAGCGCCTGGGGGTTACATCGCCATCGCGGCCACCAGATGCCTCTGCTTTCCAACGCTTTTTGGAGGTTTTTACCTCTATCCTTACTCCTTCCCAATGTGAGGCCCTGGATGTGTTGATTCCTGAGCACAGGCCGCCGTTCTCGGCCGTGGTCGATGATGTGGAGCCCTAAGAGGCTGTTTAATTCCTGGTCGCAAATCTGTTGTCATGAACATGGAAAATATTTTAATTTGGAATGTAAGGGGCTTAAATGCCCGCGCTAAGCGTGACATGGTGCATGGTGTTGTACTCCAGGAACGTGTTTCTCTCCTTATGCTACAGGAGACCAAGATTGATGTGTGGGATAATTCTCTGGTCGCTAGTACTTGTGGTGTCAGTTTTGATTATTTTGATTTGCCGGTCGCAAACACTTGTGGTGGCATTTTGTTGGCGTGGAACAGGGACAGCTGGGTGGTCTCTAATATTATTATACGTCGCTTCTCACTAACAGCAAGGGTAACGCTGTCCGCTAGTGGTGAACAATGGTGGCTAACATGTGTCTACGGCCCGCAATTGGAAGAGGAAAAGGTGCAATTCCTCGATGAATTAAGGCAGCTGCGCACTGTTTGTGATGGCATGTGGATGGTTTGTGGAGATTTCAACATGATTTACAAGGCCGAGGATAAGAATAACCTCAGATTAAATAGACGCATGATGGGTCGCTTTCGTCGTTTCATCGACGACACAGAACTGTTTGATGTGCATCTACAGGGGCGCCAGTTCACTTGGAGTAATGAACGAGAAAACCCGACAATGGAACGGATCGACCGGGTGTTTGCGACAGATGACTGGGTTGATGCCTTCCCTGATCACAGACTCCAGGCACTAGCATCTGAAGGTTCCGACCATGCTCCTTTGCTCTTGCAAACTTGTTGTGCATACACCTCCTTCAAGCGCTTTAAATTCGAAAACATTTGGCCGAAATATGAGGGGTACTTAGATACCATAGCACAAGCTTGGCACTGCCCCTGGCCAGAGCAGGAAGTAGATGCTTTCTGGGTGCTTGATTACAAATTGCGCAACACGGCCAAAGCACTCAAAAGTTGGAGCGCTAAACATGTGGGGAGCATCAGACTCCAGCTGGCTATCGCAAAAGAACTTGTTCTCCGTTTTGACACGGCGCAAGAGACAAGGCAGCTAGCACCTCATGAGCGCGCGCTTCAGAACAAAATGAAACTCCATTGCCTTGGTTTGGCGTCGATGATGAGGACTGTGATGCGGCAAAGGTCGAGGATTAGATACTTAGCTGAGGGGGATGCTAATACACGTTTTTTCCATCTTCAAGCCTGCCACCGCAACAAAAAGAGCTTCATCCCTTTAGTTAAGGTGGATGACATGGAGATCGTTCATGAGAAGGCCAAGGGTTAGGCGATCACAAATTATTTTGGGGAAATCCTAGGTAAAACTGCTACTGATGACATCACCTTGGATTTCTCTCGCCTCTCTGTTCCGACCTTGGACCTATCATCCTTAGAATGCTGCTTCTCAGAGGAGGAGGTCTGGGAGACCATAAAGGAGCTACCTTCAGATCGAGCTCCCGGACCAGACGGCTTTACCGGCCTTTTTTATAAAACGGCGTGGCCCATTATTAAGAATGACATTATGAGGGCCTTTCATGCCCTTTGGTCGCTAGACGGTCGGAGCTTGTACCTTGTCAACCAGGCTTACATGGTTTTGCTGAAAAAAAAGAGCGATGCCTCACAGATCAGTGACTATAGACCAATCAGTCTGGTTCACAGCTTTGCAAAGCTTTTCACGAAAGTGCTTGCGAAGAGGTTAGCTCCGAAACTTGACTCCTTGATTCGGCAAAATCAGAGTGCTTTCATTAAGGGGCGCGTCATCCATGATAATTTCAAGGCGGTGGATCTTACGGCCAAGTGCCTTCACAGACTAAAAATTCCAAGCGCCCTTGCAAAAATTGATATTGCCAAAGCCTTCGACACGGTCAGTTGGCGATACCTCCTCCGCATTATGAGACATATGGGTTTCACCCGCCATTGGCTGAACTGGATTAGCTTATGTCTTTCAACTGCTATCACCAAGATAATTGTGAATGGTGCGCCTGGGCGACGCATTTGTCATGCACGGGGTCTACGACAGGGCGATCCTTTGTCGCCAATGCTATTTGTCATTGCCATGGAGGGCCTCAACAGGTTGCTCAAGGTCGCGGATGATGAGGGGCTGCTGCAGCCGCTTGGCCACAGAGGTATAACTGATCGTGCATTTTTCTATGCCGATGATGTGGTTATCTTTCTGAAATCCAATCAGCAGGATCTGGTGCTTACTAAGACAATTTTAGACATTTTTGGCAATGCTTCGGGACTACTCATCAATCACCAGAAATGTCTCATCAACCCGATACAATGTGGACTGGAGGAGTCTGTGATGTTACTTAATTTTTTCCCTGGCCGGCTGCAGCACTTTCCATGCACTTATTTGGGAATTCCCCTCTCAATTAAGAAGCTCAAGAAGGAGCACTTGCAACCACTGGTGGACAGAATTTCTGCTACCCTGCCAACATGGAAAGCTGGGCTCATGACCAGGGCCGGCCGTGCCATCCTAGTGAAGACGAAGATGTCGGCTGTTCCTGTCCACACTGCGATAGCTGTAGAATTATCTCCATGGGTCTTACAAGCAATTGACAAAAGACGCAGAGCCTTCTTATGGAAAGGAACAGCTACAGTCTCGGGAGGGCAATGCAGATTGGCCTGGCCGAGAGTATGCAGACCCCCGGACCTGGGCGGCTTGGGGTTTCCTAACCTGGAACTCATGGGTTTTGCTCTGCGCCTACGGTGGCTTTGGACGCGCCGAACGGAATTAGATAAACCTTGGATCTCTCTGCCAGACCAAATCGACAAATTTCTCTCTGATGTGTTTCACTATTCCACTGTCGTTCAAGTAGGTGATGGAAATTCAACGCTCTTTTGGATCGACAGATGGCTTAATGGCCGATCCATCGCTGAGATGGCCCCGTGCCTCATTCAGTCAGTTGGACCGCGTGTGCAGAAAAAACGGACTGTTAAAGAAGCAATGGTTAATAAGAGGTGGGTGCGTGATATCAAAGGTGCTTTGACTGTGCAGGTCATATTGGAGTACTTAGCTTTTGGTCGGAGCTCGAGAATGTCACTCTGGATGAAACTCCGGACCAAGTTATTTGGAGGTGGACTAAAGATGGAAAATTCTCCACGGCGTCTGCATACAGACTGTTTTTCACCGGCCAACATCCCACTCCAGGAGCCAAGCTTTTGCACAAAACTAGAGCCCCAGGGAAATGCAAGTTTTTTATCTGGTTGGTGCTGCATGACAGGTGTTGGACTGCAGCTAGGAGGAGGCGCCACCACTTACAGGATGATGATCGCTGTGTGTTGTGCGACCAAGAAGCTGAAACGATAACGCATTTGTTGGTTGGGTGCTCCTTCAGCAGGGAGCTCTGGTTCACCTTGTTCCGCAGATGGGGCTGGGAGCATCGAACACCTTCAGGGGATGTTTTCAGTTTAGCAGATTGGTGGCCTACTGGGAGAAGGAGATTGCCTAAGGAAGGGAAAAAGGCCTTTGATTCACTCCTAGTCCTAGTCCTAGTCTGCTGGACAATTTGGCTGGAAAGAAATGCGAGGACGTTCAACCGACAATCGATGACCATAACTGAGATGATTGCTAAAATCCTTGAGGAGATATCCACATGGAGCAGCGCCGGTTTCAAAACTCTACTGCTTTTTTGCAGCAGCCTGTAGGTCGCCAAAGTGTTCATTATGTAATCTAATATAATTCCTTCTGTATTTGTAGCCCCGTCACCTCCTCTGTTGACGGTGCGGACTGGTTGTATTTCTTTCTCCTCTTAATGAAATACGTGCTAAGGCACGGTCGCGAAAAAAAAATTCACCATTTACTTGCCCAATGCATTAATAAAGGGATTGTTTTTTTGGGGAGCCAAGCTAATCTCGATGTTTCCACGTCTCAACCAGACAATCACACACACAGGGGCCAAATGCCTGTTTGCTCCCTTGGGCGGCGTCACCACTTGTCAATTCCAGACTCTGCTGATCACGGAGGCGTGTATAGCTGGTTAAGGGACGAAATGAATGTGGCCGGAGGGAGGTGGCGGGCGTCGCTTCCTGCAACAAAGAGCTGAAATGGCTTCTGCCTACTGGTGCTTGACTCGAAACTGCGGCAGCAACAGCATGAGAGCGACGGTGCGCACGCAGGCGACGGAGAAGGAATTTTTTTTATATTTTTTTTCTTTGATTTTCGAAAAATAAATGGACGAACCAAAAATTTCGAGTAATATACATCTGCCGCCAAACCCCACGGCGGTAGGGATGCCGCCAACGGTCGGCTGACCTGCCAGGTGGGGCCAGATTCCTGCCGCTGTGGGGCACAACGGCAGGAACCCTAGCGCCGTGCCCCAAGGCGGCAGGTGCCCTAGCGCCGTGCCCCACGGCGGTAGGGTCCTGGCGCCGTGCCCCACGGCGGCAGCGTCACCCCTACTTAAGGGGGCGACGGCTGCCGCCACCGACCCCTCCCTCCCTCCCTCCCTCTCTCCTCTAAATCTTCGACTTTCAACCATTCAGAGTACTTTTGACTGAGGTATGTTTCTAAATTTAGTTTAGTTTAGTTAGTGTAGTTAGTTTAGTTAGTTAGTTTAGTTAACTTAGTTTAGTTTAGTTAGTTTAGTTTAGTTAGTTTAGTTAACTTAGTTTAGTTTAGAAATTTCAAAAATTTTAGAAATAGTTATAATTTAAATAATTAGATTATATTAATATAAAAGTATTAAAAAATTATTTTAATTAACATAATTTGTTTAAATTGGTTTTAAACTTCTAGAAAATGGTTATAATTCACATAATTAGATTAAATTGATATAAAATTCGTAGAAAATAGTTGAAAATCACATAATTCGTTGTAATTCATTTAAAATTCCTAGAAAATGATTATAATTCACATAATTAGATTAAATTGATATAAAATTCGTAGAAAATGGTTTAAATTCACATAATTCGTTTTAATTCATTTAAAATTCCTAGAAAATGGTTATAATTCACATAATTAGATTAAATTGATATAAAATTCATAGAAAATTGTTTAAATTCACATAATTCGTTTTAATTCATTTAAAATTCTTAGAAAATGGTTATAATTCACATAATTAGATTAAATTGATATAAAATTCGTAGAAAATGGTTTAAATTCACATAATTCGTTTTAATTAGTATAATTCGACTAATTGAATAAATTATGTTATTTTTTTGCAGTTATGGCTGCACCGTTGGAGTACGTACGGCCGGAGTTGTTCGACGAAGCGGTGGACCGGTACCACCGCTCGTACGTGTCGGCTGTTCTTGGACGTTCGCCCGGCAACATACGTTGCCGGACGACCCGCACGTTGATGCCGATACACCAGCGGTGGATTCCGAAGTACGTAATTCATAATTATTATTTATTTCTGTTTCTTTACAATAGTAATTGCGTTAAGTAAATTAATTTTGTTTTTTTTCAGGCTACGCGCTGCAGGACTTCTCCCTTTTGCGCGGTTGGTCGAGGGGGACAGGCTACGAGCTGAGGTTCCCCGGGCGGAGCGGTTGACGCGGTTCAGCTACGACGCCCCGCTGATCGCCGCGTTCATGGACCGGTGGCGACCAGAGACACACACATTCCACTTCCCCGTCGGCGAGATGACGCTCAGTCTGGAGGACGCCGCGATGTTGGGAGGACTGCCGTGTGCTGGCGAGGCGATGGGGCCGATCGACATCCCCGCGACGTGGCACGCTGACTTCCTTGCTCGGTTCACGAACGTTCCTCGGAACGATCGCGCGCCAGCGCCGTACGTGCCCTTCGCCGACACCCATGGGCCCACCTGGACTTGGATCCAGCAGTTCAGCGTACGTGATTCTAACTCTTATTTTCAACGTTTGTATGCATTTTAAACGAATGTGACGATGGACCTTAGTGTGTGTGCAGGCTGACTACATGGCGGACGAGGCCAACGACCCGACGTCAGACAGGTTTTTGGAGGTCTACCTACTCTGGCTGTTCGGGTGGGTGCTGTTCTGCGAGTCAGCAGGAGACTCGGTGTCGAGGTACCTGCTCCCCTGGGCTCAGAAGATCGCTGACGCACCCCTCGACCAGATGCCCCAGATCAGCTGGGGCAGCGCTGTTCTGGTTGGGACAACACAGTTGACACAGGCACCGGTTGGGACTCAGCTGACACAGCCACTGGCCGGAGCGACTCCGGCGGCCGGCGGAGCGACACCGGCGGGCGGAGCGACAAGCGACACCGGATGCTGCAGGCTCGTCGCAGGCCGCCATGGCGACACCGTCTCCCGACCAGTTCGGACCGCGGGTGGTCAGGGCACCTGACCCCTGGACGTACGACCGGGACCACACCTGGGCTGGCGCTAGAGCTGTTAGGCCGAAGAGGCACCGGCGCATTTAGATGTAGTAGTACTTTTACCATGATTTTGTATAAACTATTTGCATCTACTCATTGATTATGATATAATCTTGTGATTATGCTTACACTTATCAGTTTGTTGTTTTTTAAAAAGGTTAAAAGTGTTTTAAAAATGAAAAATTAAAAAAATAAATAAAAATGGTCTTACCGCCACGTGGCACGGCGGGGTGGCGCTGGGCGGCAGGGTCCTAGCGCCGTGCCGCGCGGCTTTGCCGCCAGAGGTGCTCTCCTGCCGCCATACCCCACCTGCCGCCGTGAGGTTTGGCGGCAGATGTATATTTCTCGAAATTTTTGGTTCGTCTATTTATTTTTCGAAAATCAAAGAAAAAAATATAAAAAAAATTCAGGGAGAAGGAACGAACGAACCAGGACAGCGGGCCAGGCCGGGTGCACGAAAGCATTCACGGGCCGGGACGAAGAGCACGGTTGGAATGGGCTTTACTCATCGGGCCGTGCGGTGGCCTGCGCTTTGCCGGCCCGGCAAAAAAACGGAAGTCAGAGCGTGTCCTTTGCCCTAGTTTGACAAACAAACAATTTTCTCAAAAAAAAAAAAAGTTTGACAAACATTTCGGCGGCCCATGTATAGTTTCCGGATTTGGAGTGACCTCATCACGCAACCAAAGATACTCTGACCTCCGGATAATACAAGCATACTAGAAGTGAGATAGCCTGCCATGCAAATGTCGCCCAAAGTCCAAGCACAACAAGGTATCATGTACAACAACATACTCTTCATCACAAATTCTAAACTTGGGCAAAAGTAGCGAGGTCTAGCCCTAATGGTCTAAGCTCTGAACATAGTGACCAAATGTATATATTTCAATCAAATATCGTTATCACATCTAAAGCAAACAATATTACACATTTCTGTTTGAAAAATACAAAACAACTCAGGTGCGCCCTAGACAATACATTGTATCAATTTTATTGACCATATATGTTTGATATAGCTAGCTACCGTGGCAAACTGATGGAGGATGCCAATTCTTTCTCTTGGCTGTAGACCCGAGAGGTCTCTTCAGAAGGCATACAGGCAGCATTAACAAGCTCGATCTGTGCATCAGTGTTTCTAGCTTGTGGGCACAACTGATGCTCAATCTCCCCATTATTTACTGGAAAAATGTGTATTTTCCTTAGCCTCTTAGCTCTTAGAAACTGCAGTCTCGTCTCAACCTCTTTCATAGTTGGTCTTTCAACTCCTCTGGTCTTGAGGCATGCTTGTGCGATTGCAGCAATATCATCAATTTCTCCACGGTCTGCCTCTTCTACAATCTGTGAATCTATTATTTCCATAAGAGCTCCTTCTTGAAATCCTTCAATGAAGTAATGAGACAAGCTTTGTTTCATACCAAAATCATTGATGAAAATTGGCTTCTTTCTTGTCAGAAGCTCCACGAGTATCACACCAAAACTATACACATCACTCTTCTCGATAAGTTGACCACTATTGTAATACTCTGGATCTAAATATCCGAATGTTCCTTGGGCAATGGTCACCACATGAGTCTCATCAAGCGAAACAGATCTCGAAGCACCAAAGTCTGAAATCTTTGTGGTGAAGGTGGCATCTAAGAGTATGTTGGAAGATTTTACATCTCTATGATAAATTGGTATTGCAGCGGCTGAATGCAAATAAGCGAGCACCCCTGCTGCTTCTACTGCTATCCTAATGCAATCAACCCATGACAGCAAGCATTTAACACTAATATCAGCATGAAGAAGCCCATATAGCGTGCCATTGGATATGAACTCATACACAAGCAAGGGCACCTTAGTTTCCAAGCAGCAGCCAAAAAGCTTCACCACATTACGGTGGATAATTTGAGAGAGGATGGCTACCTCATTGATAAACTGGTCTATCTCATTTTGCTCCACAATTTTGGATCTTTTAATATCTACCACATTCTGATTAGATAGAATTCCTTTATAAACTGTGCCATGTCCTCCATGTCCAAGAACAAGAGCAGCATCAAAGTTGTTGGTCGCTTTCTCTAGTTCCTCCAAGGAAAATATCTTTGTTTTGTTAGTGGTGCTATCATCTGAGATGAGCTGCTCTAACAATAGGCCTTGATTTTTCTTGAAATATGCTCTTCGAATCCTCTTTTGTATCAATTGCTTCCACTTTCTGGCAATTATAATTACACCGAGTGCGATAGTTACAGAGCCAAGGCCGCAACTAATTCCCACTGCAATACCTAGACACAAGATTGCATAGTGATTCCAATGCCGTTAATCCGACAACCAAATCATCCTGCATTTTGAGAGCTGAAATGTGGACGACTCACCTAAAAGAAGATGGTGTGTGCAGTAATATCCTCCCAGAGTGTTGTGACATAGTCCATTGCAATCATTTGGCTCTAAGCACTCATTAATGTCTGCAAATAAACTTAAGTGAAGTGAGCCATCACCATGTCTTTTTTAATCACTGTAATGGAAACTTATTAAATTGTTGGTACGAGTCTCAGAGATACGTGCATGCACGTAATAAATTGTTCTTGGATATTTTTTAATAAATTTTGTTATTGATGTAGCATTTGCTTAAGGAGGTAGGTATTAATCAGGTTAAAATATATCAGTACGACAAAAAGCCAGGCAACCAGGCAGGTGAAAAAAGCCAGGCAACCAGGCAGGTGAAAAAAGCCATGTCAAAATATATCAGGTGAAATGCACCGAAGGTCCATCAACTTGTATGGAGGTCACTTAAGTCCATCAACTTTGAAAGTGTATTTTTGAGTCCACAAACTTGTTAAGTCAGTTCACCGTAGGTTCATAAGTATCCACACATACTTTTAGTGTTGACATGGTATGATGACTTGGCTGGAAGAAGCATCTCCTCGTTGAGGCATTTCATCGAGCAGCTTACGAACGACACAAGCTTGGCATTTCCCTAGGCTTAACGGTGGTAGCCTCCTCCCGTGCAGTGTCCGCCGCGTGATCAGCTTGGGGAATATAAAGCCTGCATCGCCTGTATGTAACATGCTCGATGAAATGACTCAACTTGAAGATGCTTATTTGAGAACTCATTATGTCATGTCAGCACTAGAAGCATATGTGGACAGTTAGAAACCTACGGTAAGCACTCAACATGTTATGGACCCAGAAATGCACTTTCGGAGTTAATGGGCCTAAGTAACACCCTCTTACAAATTGATGGAACTCTTGTGCATTTTAATCTTTAATTAAATTGATTTTGAAAACGATGTGTGTGAGAGAGAGACCTGTACAACCATAAAATCCTTTGACGTATGGATTCCCGGCAAAGCCACTCGAGCACTTGCAACGGTACCCTAGATACAGTGTACCATGCACTACCGGAAACGCGGCCTTTGCCGTGCGTTCAAATCTTTGCCGTGCGTTTTAATTTCCGGCGCACGGCAAATTTTTTTTTTCTCTTCCTCTACTTTTGCAATAAACGGCCGTTAGTCTTTGTCGTGCGTCGCTTGGAAACGCACGGCAAAGATAATTCTTTGCCGTGTGTCGCTTGTAAACGCACGGCAAAGAATTTTTAAAAAATTTGATTTTTGTACTTCTTTTTGTTTCTCCACCTCAAAAACATTATTTTGTACTCTATATTTCAATCTTATGCATGTCTCGATAAATTTACTATTTTTAATAATTATGTGTCACTTAAAGAATTTTTGTCGTATATGTCAAATTTGAACTGCAAGTGCATAAAGTAATGAAGTAAAATTTGTGAAAAAATGATATTCATGTAATTTAGTCATTTTAAAGACCTTATCCATGAAATTGGATAAAATTTTGATCATTTTGGTCGTGAATCATGACAATCCACATGCGGTTGAAATGTTTTTAAATTGTATAAAATGCAAACAAAGTTTGAAAATCATGAGATTCGTCAAGAGCTCATGATATCCTATGTGAAGCTTGTGATAAATCACATAGAGTGTTTTGAGCAAGCCGTGATGGATGTTGTTTAGAAACTGACGTATCTCACTAGAAGTTTCAGAGTGTTGTGAGCCACTTGATTAGATTTGTAGCCGTAATAAAGTTCAAATTTGAATTTGAATTCAAAGTTTTTTATGTAGACAATATACAACTTATATTGTCTCATCTTAATTTATGGTAATTTTTTAGAATCATTTGCTAATTTTATTACATTAACTATACTTATGAGGTGTGTAAAGACAAAAATGAATAAGGTCTTTGCCGTGCGCCAGGAACCCTTGGCGCACGGCAAAGAATCTTTGCCGTGCGCCTAGGAGCAATGGCGCACGGCAAAGAAACGTGCAGCCAATAGCCAGGCTTTCGAAATGGGCCGCGCTCCGCGCCCTCATGGGCCGATTCTAGCCCATCAATCTCGAGCCGTCGATCACCTCCTGGCGAGATCCAACGGCGGCAGACGTGTTTCCCCGGAATAAAACCCACCGCGTCCAAACCCTAGACCCATTCCCCCCACCCCTCCTCCCGCAGCCCCCTCCCTCCCCAGCGCCCTCCCTCTTCTCCCTCCCCGGCGCCGGCAGCTCTCTCCCCCAGCCCTCCCTCCTCTCCCTTCCCGGCGCCGGCGGCTTCCTTCCCCCGGCCCTCCCTCCCCTCCCCCCTCCGGCACCTTGCGCCGGCGACGGATCCGGCGAGGCGGGCGTGGTGCTGCACGGCGGGGTTGCCGGATCCGGCGAGGCGGGTGCGGTGCTGCACGGCGGGGCGCCTCGGAGGCCACGGCGCTCCCCTGGCCGCGGGGGCACCGGATCCGGCCACGGAGGCCCCGCCGGCCTTAGGGGCGCCAGCCGCGGAGGCCCCGCCGGCCTTAGGGGGCGCCGGCCACGGTGCTCTCCCTCACCGGTGCAAGGATCGACGAGCCCGACGCTCCCTCCTCCGGCCCGTCGCTCCCCTCCGCCGGCCCGGCGCAAATCCGGTGGCGGGGCCACACGCGGCCTGCTCCTCCTACAGCGGCAAGGCGGCCTCCAAGGCGCGGCCGACCTCCTTCCTCCTCGCTGTGCCCGACGCTCCCTCCTCCGGCCCGGCGCAGATCCGGTGGCAGGGGCCAGCGCGGAGGCGGAGCTCGCCTCCTGGAGTTCCCTGCAGCCCCTCCCCTCTTCTCTTCCGGCATGGATGGCGCGCGCGGCGGCGGACCCCCTCCATCCAGCCCGGCGGCCCCTCCTCCATCCAGCCCGCCGGCCCCTCCTCCGGCGGCCGGCACAAGATCCGGGGCCTCCTCCCCCTCCTCCGATGACCGGCACGCGGCGGCCCTTCTCCCCCGACGGCGTGGCGGCGCTCGTCCCCCTCCCCAGACTGCGCGGTGGCCCTCCTCCACGACGGCGGATCCGGGGTCCCCGACGGCGGATGTGGCAGCGGCGGTGGTGTGGCGACGTCAGCCGTCCTGTTTTTTTTGTTTTTTTGTAAATCTTTGCCAGGCGTGAGGGTCATGCGGCGCACGGCAAAGCAAGCCTTCTGCCGTTAACTCCGTTGGCGTCACGAGTTGCCGATAGCTACTTTTCTTTGCCGCGCGTGAGCTATGACGCACGGCAAAAATTCTGTGCCGTGCGTGTCCTAAAGGGGCGCACGACAAAGAATCTTTGCCGTGCATTATGCTGCCGTGCGGCCTTTGCCGTGCGTTTGGAAGGAAAACGCACGGCAAAGGCGGCGCCGTGCGTTTTTCTGCCTCTGCCGTGCGTCTGGAACGCACGGCAAATCGCTTGATTCCGGTAGTGATGGGTGACATTGACACATTCCCTATGATCACTGATGCACGCATAAGTTATGCTTCTTTGTGAGGCTGATTCGCAGGTTAAGTTGGTGACAGCCCACCTCATTCGAGTGTCGAAGTCTTGAGAGAACTCAGCAAAATCTGTCATGATGAGATCTTGTCTGTTCTCGAAGTCGCCATCGATGGTATTAACTATTATCACATCGTCATCGGTGCTACTTGAATCGTTCAGCATGCTGCTTACACCCAGGTATCCACCGTCTACTGACAATGTGGTCACCTGATATTTTGTGCCGTCTCCTCGTTCAAAAACAGCAAACTTATCTGAAACACAACCAAGATGGAATTTCTCATGTGCAAAGCAACCTTCTTCCAACCCAAAAGGGAAAGGGGTGGACATGTCTCCACATGACCTCGTACAATTCCCTCTAGGATTAGGGTTATATCCTGGTGTGACAGAAGAATTATGAGGATCAGATAATATAATGGAATAATAAGAAAGTACTCCCTTCATTCTTCTTTGATAGGGTTATTTTAAAATCTGAAAAATTCTCTTTTGATAGTCTTATTTCAATCCAACTACTTATTCTCTTAATGATTGTCTCAGATTTAACAACGAGTGACCCTTCATTCTTCCACACGAAATTGGTTATACGGGCATACAGTCATACAGAAATGTGAATATTAACGAATCCCTTGTTTATGAGGAATAACTAATGACATGTTTAAATAGATGATAAGTAAGATTATTTATCTTTGGTCATTGTACCAAGATGAAATAGGACTATCAAAAGAGAATGGAGGGAGTATATACTAGTTATATTAGCTATCAGATATAGAGCCATAGAGTACCATATATGAACCTAGCTAGTGATGCAAAACTCTAGCTATAATATATATTGATTAATTATTAGCAATGATAATTGACTAATTCCGTCCTATGTGCGTTGTAGTAGTATCGTTGTGTGATAGTTGATGAAGCAGGGCATAAATACCTCTCTAAAATTTGGGACTTTTTATAGTGGACCATACCACCTCATACTACTATTAGAAAAGGATCAGTATGGAAGGATATGATGGTTGAGATTAATTGTATATCACCACAGCTAGTACTAGTGGTATGGAGTGGTATGGGGTATTGTTGGTAGTTTTTTCTCGGTGGCATAAATGAAATTTATGATTTCTTCATTTCAATTTTTTTCATTTCCCTCTCGTGGTATGGTCAATTTTTTTTTCAAATTTCAAACAAAAATGAAACTTCATTTCAAAGTTCAAAAATGATTTTTTTTCAAATTTTTCAAAAACAAAAATTTCATTTCAAATTTCAAAAATGATTTTTTGAAATTTCGTTTCAAATTGTTTTCAAATTTAAAAAACGAAAATTTTCATTTCAAATTTCAAAAATGAATTTTTTTTCAAAAATTTTCATTTCAAAACTTTTTTGGCATAAACGAAATTTATTTTTTGGCCTGATGTTGCAAAAGTTACCTATTTACCCTTACCAAAAATAGCTATATACTGCATACCACCACTGGTGGGGTCCACCGTAAAAGAGCTCTAAAATTTAAGTTATTAGGGTTTAGGTTATAAGCAGTTTAAGTTCTTATTAGTCCTTACTAAAATTTCTAGCCCTTGTACTAGTAAGATGAACGTCAGAACAGATGGTTGTGTTACTATAAAAAAGGACCGATGGTTGTGATACTGTCACGAACCTTCGATGCAGCCATCCAAAATGTAGGAATTATTGCCTGTTCTTTTCGTTAAAAAAGAACAGTGAAATGCACTATTCACCTGTCATATCTATCACATCTTCCCACACAAAAACACTATTCTAATATTATTTATTTCTAACGTCACTATTCATTTGCACCCAAAAGAATACACCCTTACGCATTGCAGTAGCAGTAGCAACCTCGCGACTCTACAGTCTGGCATGAGCTGCAGGTGCTGCATGCATAGGTTCCTTTATTTGTAGATGCAATCTCACAACTTGGCTGATCCGTGGCCAAAATGTCAAATCTTGTCTCAATACTTGCGTTTATCCAGCTCGAGTAAAGGTCGCTGGTGTCAAATTTATATCCGCTTTCCGCTAAGAAAACCTTGACGATGGAGGGCTCTTCTTCATTAGATCCTGCTACGACGCCGTTCCTGTGGGATAGCGTGAATCGGAAGCCTCTCATGTATTCCGGCAAATAATTGATGCTGCAGCAGCCCAACCCATTGCACCGCTCCCCATCATCCACAGCTTCCACCTCTTTACGCATGAGCCCACTGTCCCCTGAGCATATACTTGTGCAAGAACCGACAGTCAGGTTCGTCCCCGTATCCAACAGGATCAGGATGACCTCGACGTTGCAGCCAACAACATACATGGTGTTGTCAGAATTGATGACGAGGCCCTTGTCAGGCGACTCCCATGACCTGGTGTAGGTGTTCGTGCCTGCCGTCATGGTGATGCTGAAGCCGATTGACCCATACACGGATGTCATGTCGCTCGCGCCAAGGATCTGAACGGTGCTATTGGGCCAGAAGAGCCTGGGAGGCCGGGTGGTGTTGTCGCAGGTGAGCTCGAAACCTTGCCGGAAGCAGCCGGGTTCCGTCCCCAACGGGTAGGAGAAGCTGACGTCCCCGCAGCTCGTGGGGCAGTGAGCTAGGTAGGACTTGGAAGGGACGAACAAGATCCCTCCTCCTCCAGTGCCGCCGCCGCCGGCGACTCCAGAAGCCCGGACGACGGGCGGTCGCGCCACCACAGCTCCCGCTAAGCACATTAGCAGGAACTGCATGCTGGTGAGCATTGCAGCGGTAGAGCTCATCTTGGACGTCACTGTGTTCTTGGTGCTTGAATGAAGTTACTGTTCCCCGCTACGGCTGGATATGTATAGAGCAGCAGATCGAATGCAACAGTCCACAGGTAGTCTCTTAATATAAGATGCTACAGTCGTCGTTGGCTCGTTGCCGGGTCATCGCGCGCGTTGATCATGACCTCGCCCTCGCCTCGTCGCCGGCGGCCGGACTGCTCCCTCCATTGACCGACCGGAGCTCGGTCGCGCACTCGCGCTCGATTGTGACGTGTCGGGCCTATGCCTTTGCTGACGTGTGTAAGCATCAAGGTCTCACCGTACCTTTGGTAAGAGTGTGTTTCGGTGATAAATGACAAACACATACTTGTGACTAACCTTGGCTTTGTAGCGGATTTATTCTTGGGTTATTGTCATGAGTAATAAATGAAAAGAGACCACTCAATTTGAAATCAATGGACAAAAACTACAAGGCTAAGAACATTTTTAGGTCCAAGTGTCACAAAGAGATGAAGGACACTTGGATTTGCTAGTTTGTAATGTTTGACCGTACTATTAAGAGGGGTTCACACTTGAGTAGCTTGACCATGCCAAATGTTATACCATATTTATGCACTATCAAGCTCCTTGGTCACTAAACAGCTCGAGACACTCATTGAAATACATTGAAAGCAAAAGACTTGAAGAAAAACTCAAAGGTGACTGAATTGGATGAGTTGAAATGGAAAAGGGCGCGTCGGATGATCCAACACTATCATTCCTAGTTGCACCGGATGATTAATGTGAAAGATTCAGTAGAGTTCAACACCACTGGATGAACCGACGGTGTCTCAGCAGAAGCATCGGTTCATCCGATGACCTAGGGTTTGGTAACAGTGACAAATCAAGTCAAAGGCCTTCAGCACCGGATGAAGCGACGGTCCCAGCAGCGGTTCATCCGGCGCATGCATATATTTCATACAGAGACGCACCGAGTGAACCTGCTTCAGCACCAGATGAACCGACGCTCATGAAGACCATTAGCGGTTCATCCGGCGACCATGTTTATTCTACGCAGAGACGTTTTGAGTAAAGTCGTTTCAGCACCGGATAAACTGACGCATCGTCGGTGTATGCGTCGGATGAAGTGGTACATCGTTCGAGTTCAACAGCTATAATTCGAGACACAGAGTGACCGGATGATACGACGCTGTCACAGGGGGAACCGTCGGTTCATCCGACGGTACTACTTTTCAGAGGACTTTTCCAACGGCTAGCCTCCCTTGCTAGCCCTATAAATTGGACTCCCCTGCGTCTCTTGAGCTGCCTTTGCCACTCTGAAGAACCACAGCAGCCAAGGAGAAGGAGAGTTAGTGCTTTCATCATTTGGATTTCATCTTCCTAACCAAGAGGAATTCTTTCTTGGTGATCAAGAGTTTCAAGGTGCTTTCATTGGCATAGCTGAGTGCATTGGTCAAGTGAAAGGTTGTGAGCTTGTTACTCTTGGAGTTTGACGGCTCCTAAACGCTCTCGGTGATTGGGGGTTCTTGGTGAGCTCTTGGAGATTGTGGGAGCCCCGGGAAGTTCTTGGTGTAAATGGAATGAGACCCACCATTCCGGAGATGGAGAACGGGTACTCTTAGTGAGCACTCAAGTCTAAGTGGCTTGAGGGGAGCAAAACTCTTTGTGAGTGCTCCAACGTGGATTAGGGAGAAGCATCAACTTCTCGATACCACGGGAAAAAATTCGGTTGTCTCGTGTCTTCCCTTTCTACCTTCGTGCACTTAATTCCGCATTTACTTTCAGCTCTTAAGTTTCCTTGTTTTTGTTCCCTCTAGTTTGCTTTGCTTGTTGCATATTTTGACTAGGGTGTTTTTCACATGTTAGTGTGATTCTTGCTAAGGAACTTGGTTGCTAGTGTGCTTAGCTGGTAGGAAGAATTCTTTTTAGACGGGCAACACTAGAGATATAGGTTAAGGTTTGCTTTATCTTCTAAAAATTTGAAGAAGGCCCATATTCAACCCCCTTCTATAGGCCATCGATCCTACAGTGTGGGAGACCCCTGCACTGCAGGTCGCGCCCCGTCAAAGACTGAAAGTGCATCTAGGCCCCTAAGTGGATTTTGGTAAATTGAATGACAAAGCGATTAAAGATCTAACTTGTTTGTTTAAGAATGTGAGCAGGTTTTTATTTAATTATTCATAAGTTAATATTGCTATATATTTGAGGATGAATGTTGTTTGGCTCACGTTATGAAGACAAGCAAGTGTGTGGTCCGTTGATAAGAAATGATAAATGTCAAGCGATCAAATGAAGATAAATATTGGGGATATTCTACAAAGATCAATTCCGAGTCTCTAATTATTGTGGTAGTTTGATTAAAAATCAATGGGTCATAAAAAGAGAAATGATGTTCTCCACTATATAATAAATACAAGACTTCATGTGATGATTGTGAAAGGATACAAGGATGAGTGTATATTTGATGATCCTAAGTTGGAAGCTTGCATAAACGTTGTCAATCAAGAACAAGCATTTGAAGCGGTATTTCAAATGAAGATCAAATTTAGATGAAACAAAGCCAAACTCAATGTGGTTTGGGTAAGTGATGAAGAGATCAACCGAGATGACTAGGGTGAGGGACTAAGCAATCTTTGGGGCCCTAGCTAAGCCGCCATTTCGTGTTTTGCTAAGGTGAAGTTCTAGCATCCGTGAGGTCTCCAAATATCATATCCAAGCCTTAACCGAGTGAAGCAATGCAACTCATCTACAGGTTATGTTTGGCAATATGGAGTGATTTAAGGATCTAAGCATGCATATCTATGCTATATGAAAAGATCTTAAGTTGCTAACTCAAGTATGGATGTGCTCATGAAGATAGCAATTGTTGGAAGCTCTCAAGTTCAAATCATTCAAGTATGGCAAGATGAAAGGCATACAAGCTCAAGTGGTTAACTAGGTGTTTACTTTTGTCCTTGAGTATAGGAATGCCGTACTATCAAGAGGGATGCAACATTAGCTTCATGACAAGTATCAAAAGTGCTCATTAGTTGACCTATGTGAGAAATAGCCTTGAGAGAGTCCCTGAGTGATCTAACAAATCTCTAACCCAACCTTAACCACTTCAACACGTCTTGAAGTATTTGCGAAAAGAGAAAAAGGGTTTTGGGAGCTCTCTGCCCAGGGCGGTCTGACCGCCCCCGGGCAGCCAACGGCTAGTTTTTCAAACTGGCCAGAGGGGGGCGGTCTAACCGCCCTGAACAGGCGGTCTGACCGCCCTGGTCGCTTTTCTAACGGCTAGTTTTTCTTGAGTGGGGTATTTATACCTCACGAGCTCCACTTGTTGAAGCTGCTGACTTTAGGGTTGTTGGTGTGCTTTCCCTGCTGTTCTTGCTAAGCTAAAGCCATAGAACCTCTCCCCAACCTTCTCCTTGTGAGATTTGTGAGATTCAAGCTCTATTCTTGTGTTGGGTTGAGAGAGTGAGTTTGTGTGAGCTTTGTGAGCTGAGAAGAGCCATTCCATAGCTTGAGCACTTGTGATTCACGTCTACAAGTCTTGAAGCATTTGTTACTCTTGGAGGTTTGCCTCCTAGATGGCTAGGCGTCGCCGGCTAGCTCCCAAGTTGTGGTGAGCAGTAGCAAGTTTGTGAGGGCTGTGATCTTGCCTCTTTGTGGAAAAGATCGCCTTAGTGGAATCGAGGAAAGTGGTTGAAAGAGACCCGGCTTGTTGTGGGAGACCTCTTGTGGTTCCCTTACAAGCTCCTCAACAGAGACGTAGTTTCCTTGGTGGAAGTGAACTTCGGGAAACAAATTTTGTGTCTCCATTGTGGTTTGCTTCACTTGTGGTTGTCTAGCATATTTATATTTGCTTCCGCTTTGATCTACTCGGGTGTGCTTGTTTTTGTGTGTAGGGATCATTACCCTGCTTGTGACCATCTACCAAGGCCACTCACCAAGTCTGGTTCGTGCTAGAAGTCAAGAGAAGCTTGAGCCACTCTTTGCTGGCTTTCTGCGAGGAGGCGATCTAACCGACCTCCCCCAACAGGAAGCAGCAGGGCGGTCAAACCGCCCTGTGAAGGCGGTCTGACCGCCTGGACCAGGGAGCTCAAGTTTTCGGGAGAAAAGTTTTATTTGGTCGACTCGCCTATTCACCCCCTCTAGGTGACATCAAGGTCCTTTCAAAGACGTCGCGCCCTCTCCCGGCCACCTGCTCCACCGGTGACCTGAGTCGCCGACCATGGACAGCGACAAGTTCATCACAAATTCTAGAAGTGGGCAAAAGCAGCTTGGTCTAAGCTCTAAAATTAAAGTAGGGACCAAGTGTATATATGTATATATTGCGATCAAATACCCTATTCTTGTCTAAACCAGACAATTTATTGCATATTTCTTTGAGGAAAACACTCAACATCTCAGGTTCGGCCTATCTAGACAGTCTTGTCTTTGTTATTGACCATGTATTTGATATAATTAGCGTGGCAAACTGATAGAGGATGCAAATTCTTTCTCTAGGCTGTAGCCTCGAGAGGTCTCTTCACAAGGCCAACGAGCAGCATTAACAAGCTCGATCTGTGCATCAGTGTTTCTAGCTTGTGGCCACAACAGATGCTCAATCTCCCCATTATTTAATGGGAAAATGTGTATTTTCCTTAGCCTCTTAGCTCTTAGGAACTGCAGTCTCATCTCAACCTCTTTCATAGTTGGTCTTTTAGCTCCTTTGGTCTTTAGGCATGCTTGTGCGATTGAAGCAATATCATCAATTTCTCCACGGTCTGCCTCTTCCACAATCTGTGAATCTATTATTTCCATAAGAGCTCCTTCTTTAAGTCCTTCAATGAAGTAATGAGACAAGCTTTGTTTCATACCAGAATCATTGATAAATATTGGCTTCTTTCTTGTCATGAGCTCCACAAGTATCACGCCAAAACTGTACACATTACTCTTCTCAGTAAGTTGGCCGGTATGGTAATACTCTGGATCTAAGTATCCGAATGTTCCTTGGACAATGGTCACCACATGAGTCTCATCAAGTGAAACAGATCTTGAAGCACCAAAGTCGGAAACCTTTGTGGTGAAGCTGGCATCCAAGAGTATGTTGGAAGATTTCACATCTCTGTGATAAATTGGTATTGCAGCTGCTGAATGCAAGTAAGCAAGTGCCCCAGCTGCTTCAACCGCTATTCTAATGCGATCATCCCATGACATAAGGCATTTAGAAATAGTATCAACATAAAGAATGTCATATAGCGTGCCATTGGATATGAACTCATACACAAGCAAGGGCACCTCTGTTTCCAAGCAGCAGCCAAAAAGCTTCACCACATTACGGTGGATGATTTGAGAGAGGATGGCAACCTCATTGATAAACTGGTCTATCTCATTTTGCTCCACAATTTTGGATCTTTTAATTGCTACCACATTCTGATCAGATAGAATTCCTTTATAAACTGTGCCGTGTCCTCCATGGCCAAGAACAAGAGCAGCGTCAAAGTTATTGGTCGCTTTCTCTAGTTCTTCCAAGGAGAATATCTTTGTTTTGTTTGTGGACGTTTCATCTGAGATTAGCTGCTCTAACAGTAGGCCTTGATTTTTCTTGAAATATGCTCTTCGAATCCTCTTTTGTATGCCTTGTTTCCACTTGCGAGCAAGTATAGTTACAGAGAATGCAATAATTATGGAGCCAAGGCCACAACCAATTCCAATTGTAATACCTGCACACAAAAATTGTGTATTGTGTATCATTTATTCCACAACCAATGAAGCAACTCATTCAGCAGTTTGATAACTGAAATGACTCACCTAAAAGAATATTGTGCAGCTTAGCAGATGTGACGCATTTCCTTTTTGTTGGTTCAAACACTTTACCATGAGGACATTGTGTGCAATAGTATCCTCCTGGAGTGTTGTGACATGGACCACTGCAATTATTTGGCACTAAGCACTCGTAAATGTCTGCAAATTAAAAACTAAAATTAAGTGAGCCATTATTATCAGGTTCTTTGAAATCACTGTTGTAATATAGTGGGCGGGAGGTAGAGAGACCAGTACAACCATTAAAACCTTTGACGTATGGATTACCATCAAAGCCAATCGAGCACTTGCAACGGTACCCAAGATATAGTGTGCCATGTGTGACATTAACACATTCGCTGTGATCACTGATGCATGCATAAGTTGTGCTTCTTTGAAAGGCTGATTCGCAGGTTAAGTTGGTGACAGCCCACCTCATCCGAATGTCGAATTCTTGAGAGAACTCAGTAAAATCTTTCACGATGTCATCTCGTGGGATTTCCAGAAATTCGCCATTGATGGTATGAACTACTTTCACCTCGTCATCGATGCTGCTTGAATCGTTCAGCATGCTGGTAACACCCAAGTATCCATCATTTACTGATAATGCGGTCACCTGATATTGTGTGCCGTCTCCTCGGTCAAGAACAGTGACCTTGTCTGACACACAACTAAGATGGAATTTCACGTGTGCAAAGCAACCTTCTTCCAACCCAAAAGGGAAAGGGATGGACATGTTTCCACATGACCTCGTACAATTCCCTCTAGGATTTGGGTTATATCCTGCATGCTCCAAGAATAAACGTGGTGTGACACAAGAATTATGAGGATCAAATAATATAATGGAATAAAAGAAAGTAGTATATATACTAGTTATATTAGCTACCAGATAGAGCCATAAGTACCATATGAACCTAGGGCCCGTTCTTTTGGGTGAAAAAAAATAGTAAAGTTGCAAATAAATAGTGCTGGAATAGTGTTTTGTGTGAGAGAAGATGTGATGGATGTGATAGGTAAATAGTGCTTTTCACTATTCATCTAGTGATGCAAACCTCTAGCTATGGTAAACTTAAGTTGTAATTCAAGAAAAAAGAAAGCGTGTCCCTCCCGAGCCGCTCCAGGGCGACTCTGGGGGCGACGCGGCTGCGCCGCCGCTAGCTTTCCCTAGAACCAAGCTTCCTCCCCCCGCCACCGTGGTTGCCCCTTGCCTCGGGGCGGCGAGCTCCGAGCCACAGCAGCCACCCCCAGCGACCCCCTGCCTCTCCTCGTCCTCCTCTCTCCATGGTTTTTGCGCCTCCTTCTCCGGTGGCTGATCTCCTCCATTGGCAATGTGCAAGCTCCGGGAGGGTGGTCAATCGGTAGATCCGGTCCCTCTGGGGCTCGATCTAGCCGCTCTGCGCCGTCACCCTCTTCCTCCCCGCACCGCTGTGCTCCACGGGTGAAGGTGGGCTCCACGACCGCCGCCGGCCTCCGGCGACGCATCTGCAATCCGTTCGTGCTTGTGCTGCTGCCTAGCGTTAGATCGAGGACCCTAGGGTCCCGATCTGTCCACTCCGTGGTGGCACCACCCCCTTCTTCGCATCGTCCTCCTCCCGCTACAGTCGACCTTTTCCGCTTCCTACAGCTGCGTCGGGGTCGACGGGAGGGGATCCGTACGTGGCCGCCACCGACCACTGCCAGCGCACCGGCACGTCGTGCCTATCTGCTAGCCATAGAGTTCGGTTGCCGACCACCGCATCCCAGGCCTCCCCTTCGTCGCGTTGGAGAGCTCAGCCTGGTGAATGCTCTCACCTAGCGCGTTGTTGATCTAGTGTCATGGCCGCACTACGAAAGTGTTGCGCTGTAACATCCCTGATGTTTGTTTGTGCTAATGACTTTACTTAGCTGTGTTAATCAAGGTTAATTAGCTCCTAAGTATGATTGACATATTTTGGCACACATTTGCACAAAAGACCTTGGTCAAAGTTCCAATTCTAGGTCAAACCCCTTTTGATTCAAAAGGCTGATTCTGTTTTTTTGCGCGTTCTCCAAATTTCTCTATAGAAGTTCAAAATCGGTCAATATAAAAGTTGTTCATTATTTCTGGGAACACATTTTTCATAATTGGTGGACATTCAAATTTTGAGCGGAAGTTCGCTTAAATTTGAGATGAACGCGCTGCGCACAGTATTACGGGGCCGAGAATTCCTGCATCTTCGTCGCGTTTTTCCCGTCAAACCAAACATCAAAACATATGTCGCCCTTTGTGAAAGTTGTAGGTCTATAGCTCCTCTACAACTTCTAGTTTTGGAGATTTTCAAGTTAGTTGGCACTTTTGAAAGTTACACATTTTTGAAGTCGGGTTCAGGAAATGAAAAGAGACGGCGACGTCGCGCTGCAGCACCGGCGTGCGCGCGCGTCCATACCGTCGCATCCACGTGGCATCACCACGCGCCTCCGGCGTACGGACACCCCGTGTACGTCGCTGTGGACCCAAGGCCGAGCAGTGGAGTCTCCGCCCGCCTAACGACCGTGCGCCGAGCTTAGGGAGCGCCGCGGCCTGGCAGCGGGCCCTGTTTGGCCACGCGCCGCTGTGCGTCGAGCCCGCGCAGGCCTGCGCGCATGCAGGGTGCCCACCTGGCCTGGCCAAGCGCTAAAGCCCCGAGGCCTTCCTTGAGCCAGCCATCCTCACCCTGTTTCGTTCGCGCGCGTACAGAGCTCCATCCGAGCGAAGCCGAGCTCCGCCGCCGCCCATTCCTGGGCAAGGCCGAGCCGGTCTTCCCTTCCGTGCGGGCCACCTCCACCTCCGCTCCCGCTCCTCCTCCATAGCAAGCCCGGGGTTTTGCTGGCCGTGCCGCGCTGCCGTCGCCGGTCCAGGGGCACCACGGCGGCCGCCGGGCACTCCTACCGTCGCCGGCTACCTTTGAACCTCCCTCTGTACCCCCGGAGCCCAAGAACCGAGCCAAGGTGGGTCACCGGCCATCCCTAGCTCCTCACCCGGCCAGCTCCGGCCAAGGGCAGCCGCCGGCGAGGTCCCCTGCTCCGGTAGGGGCCTATTTGAGTGGATTGCATTCTTTGTAGGGTGTTTTTGGCAAAGCGAGGACCCTTTCATAATTTCTGATTTTTCTTTCGAGGACTTCTCTGCAAAAGAGTTTTAGGGTTTTCGGTTGTAACTTTAAAAATCCATAGAAAATTGTAGAAAATTCAGTATAATATAAATCCAACTATTCTGGAATCCTTGTGAGTAGATCTACAACTTTTACAAAAGTTGTATAGTGTTTTTTTGTTTAGTTTTTAAATGTAAATTCAAACTCAGTTTGCGGCATATTTGTTGTAGTTCAAAATGTACACATTCAAATGCAATGAAATTTGGATATGTTGTTGTGTGCTCCATGTTCAGTGTTGTGACAAAATTTCGCACATGTTTGTTGTGTAGAACTCCATTTATGATTTTTGGAAGATGTATGCTAGTTTAAGCTTGATGCTTTTTATAGTTCCCTCAAAATATAATTTTTCAGCACCAATGCACTCTAGGCCTTTGTTGTGATGTTAAACGTCTCTGGAAAAATAATGGTGATTTTAGGAGCCTGTTTGATTAGTGTTTGGTATTTATGCTTGTGATGGATGTCAAATTTATAACTTGAAATATATGATGAATCCACTTGAACATGTTGGGTTAGAACTTAGTTTTGGCATATTGGAGCTGTAGAAAAAGTTTGGGATCAAAAGGGCTAGTAAATCTTTTTGAGTGAATTAATGAAGTTTATCTAGGCTATCTTTTGTCTTTTTCATTTAAATTAATGTATAAATGATTTTGATCTGAAAATTTATATTCAAGCTTATTTTGGTCATATGCTATTGTGGTAAAATTTTCATGACAGTTGGAGTCATAATTTAATTATTATGATTTATGGAGGAATGGCTAGTTATAATGAAATAAATGAATTTATTTTATCTTTTAATGTGGCTTAGAGGTATTTAAGTTCAGTTGCTGTTTAAAATGAATTTAAGCCCAACCCCCATGCTGATGGTGTAGTATTGTAGTTTAACTTTCTTAGATAAGCACACAATCACCATCAAAGGCATGGTTAGTCCACCATAATCCACCCTTGTTTTTAATGAAGTTTAATAAGTTAATTTGAATAAATGTGCACACAATCCCCTTTTAAATAGTTGTTAGCTCACTCTCACCACCCACTTTACTTTTGTAAGTTTTCTTTGTTATTTTGATGAATATGACCCACAAGAGTTGGGTTAATGATAAAATCTCTCACTCCACCTTGTAACTAATGCATATGCATAACGTGTAGATCTTCCCGATGGGACGTACACACTTGTTGAGGAGGAAGGATCCACTAGTGGAGAGCTGAACCAAGTTAGTGGGCAGCAAGACCTGGACCAAAGTCCAGAAGAGCCCAAGGCTGTTGTTGAGTCAGAGGAAGGCAAGCACCGGAGTCACATATAACCCTTTTGGATTAAAAGCTCATACCTTTTTACTTTTCAGTATTTATTGTTTACTTGTGCATTTAAGTTTCAGGTGTTGCTTTGAAACCTAGATGCATGATCCTTAGGACTCCTATGCTCTTTTACTAGTATGTTAGGAATGCTAGTGCCATGCTCTAAGGATACGGTACAAGTCGAGTAATGACTCATTGCTCGCGAGATATAGGATGCTTATGTTGGAATCATAAGTTGGTTAAATTGACTCGCTCATGTGGTAAGAGCAATGGGTTCGGTCTCGATCGAGTAGCATGGTGCTGGTCTAAGCTATTGAACGTACCAAGTGCTTGTCGGGAATGAGACCGGTAAGCCTAGTACCTAATGAACCAGTGCGGGGACTTTATCGCTACTAATCTTGAGATGCGTCTCCCGGTTTGATTCCGGTAGTGCAAGTGTGAGTCTGGATGTGCCGTGTGAGGGCGTTCCAGTAACCTTGTACTTAGGACTGTGGCGCCTGTCCCTAATCTGGGGAGTGACGGGAACCGCCTGGTCGGGGTAGACCCCGCATTTGTTTTTCTTTGGATTCTTTGGGGTCTACCTTCTTCCGTGTATTTTGGGTTTACCTTGCAAGGATATAAATCGATCGATCATCGGTCACTCGCCGTTATCTGAGTCGGCTTGACCACTGGCTACCTCATGTTTTTTTATGAAACATTTTGGATTAATATTGATGCTTGATTAATCTTGTTTGCACAACCATGCTTGTTTAGCTAGGTGCTTACCTAGAATGGTTAACATACTAGAACTTGAGCTAAAACTTAAAAGTAAGGATCAACTCTTAGTTGCTTTTGGCAAAACAAACCCACCAGCCAAAAAGCCTTGCATGTCTAGCTGTGTCTTTTATTTTGACGGGTCAGTCTTGCTGAGTATTAGAATACTCAGCCTTGCTTGTTTTGTTGTTTTCAGGTAATCCTATCTGGCCTGGTGTTATTCCAGATGGATGGGAGTTTGAGTGGGAAAACGATGATGAGGAGTGATATGCTTGGATGACCTCCCTTGTGTATCGCACACTAGTTTTATATTCCGCTGTTTAAACTCTGAACCATGTTTACTTTTATGTACTAAAAACCTGGTTTGTAATATTAAGTACTTATGGACTTGTATGTAATGTAATGATGTACTCTGGTCCCGCCTTCGTGTGGGCTTAGCGCCTTCGTGTGGGCATGACCCGGCAGAGGCGACAAAATAGCTCTTGGTTATCGCTTATGAGCCAAGTGGACCGGCTTAAGTGATAATCCGGATTTATTTTGGGCGGTTCTGTCACATGCGCTCTGTGCGTAGGGGGTGCCTTGCACCTCTACGCGGCCTCGGCGGAAGAATTCTAGCCTCTGTACCACTTGATTTGGCTATGTTGTCGGCAATTTGCAGCGAAAGCGCTGCGCCCGGTGTGCGGGGAGGTGCTCTACCTCCGCACAGCCCGACGGGTCTTGCCCTCCTTCATCAGCATCTGTTGCTCCTCTTGGTCACCAGTTCTTCGCCTATTGTTCTTTGTTTGCAGCTGCTCCATGGTTTGGCAAGCTTCTCTGCTTGCTTCTGTGTCGTCCTCCTCCTCTACGTTCGGATTGCTCGTGACTGTTAACTTCAGTGATCTTCCCCTGGAGCTTCCTTCCCCAGCGTGTGTTGATGATCTCCTGCATGGTGTGGCAAATTGGGAAGCTATTCTTATGACTTTATGCGGGTGGTCAAGGTCAATCCAGACGAATTGGACTTCGTGCGTCGGTTTCTTTGTGTTGATTCTTGCCGGCCTCTCAGTTGCTTGGCGATTGATTGTGTTTCCTTGAGCATGGTTTTTCCCTAGTTTTCTTTTGGTGTCGGGTGGGTGTGCTGCAATGTAAATCCTTTGTGGCTCTCTTTCTTTTTCTATTCTTATGTATCCTGATCACCGTCTCTTTTTTTGGGAGACGTATGCCTGATCTTGTAAGCACTTTGATGGAATAAAATATGTTCAGGTGGGTCTTCTAGACCCCGTTGATTCCTAAAAAAACCTCTAGTATAATATGTATTGATTAATTATTAGCAATGATAATTGACTAATTTATATGTGGGTTGTAGTAGACTAGTAGTATCGCTGTGTGATACTACCTCCGTTCTTAAATATATGACAACATTGACTTTCTTTCCGTTCGTTTGGCTATTCGGCTTTTTACAAATATTTTTGCAAATCGATAAACACCCAAGTTAAATATAAAGTTCATTAGATAATAGATATAATGATATACATTTTACTTTAGTTAACTAATTTATTCAATATATATTGGTGGTTAAAGTTTGAGTAAAAAGTCAACGGTATCATATATTTAAGAACGGCGGGAGTAGTTGATGAAGCCGGAGATAAATACCTCTCTCAAAGAAGTTTAAGTCCTCATTAGCCCTTACTAAAATTTCTTTTTGTTATACGAGCCCTTACTAAAAATTTCTAGCCCTTGTAATATAATATAGTAGTAAGTAAGATGCATGTCAGAACAGATGGTTGTATTACTAAAAAAAAGGACTGATGTTTTTTAGCAGAAAAGGACTGATGGTTGTGGTAGCTAGTGTCACGAACCTTCGATGCAGCCATCCAAAATGTAGGGATTATTGCCACTCACGCTAGAGTAGGTATTGCAGTAGCAGTAGTAACCTCGCGACTTTACAGTCTGGCATGAGCTGCCGGTGCTGCATGCATAGGTTCCTTTATTTGTAGATGCAATCGCACAACTTGGCTGGTCCGTGGCCAAAATATCAAATCTTGTCTCAATACTTGCGTTTATCCAGCTCAAGTAAAGGTCGCTGGTGTCAAATTCATATTCATCCGCTAAGAAAACCTTGACGATGGAGGGCTCTTCTTCATGGGGTCGTGCTACGACACCATTCGTGCGGGACAGCGTGAATCGGAATCCTCTCATGTATTCCGGCAAATAATTGATGCTGCAGCAGCCCAACCCATTGCACCGCTCCCCATCATCCACAGCTTCCACCACCTCTTTACGCATGAGCGCACTGTCCCCTGAGCATATACTTGTGCAAGAACC
Organism: Cenchrus fungigraminus; assembly: GCA_036936925.1. NCBI lineage: Eukaryota > Viridiplantae > Streptophyta > Magnoliopsida > Poales > Poaceae > Cenchrus > Cenchrus fungigraminus. The sequence goes on along the minus strand of CM072773.1, from coordinate 26,085,846 downwards.
GACGGTCAGGTTCGTCCCCGTATCAAACAGGATGACCTCGACGTTGCAGCCAACAACATACAGAGAGTTGCTAGAACTGATAGAGAGGCCATTGGCAGGGGACTCCCATGACCTGGTGCAGGTGCTCGTGCTCGTGCCTGGCGTCATGGTGATGCTGAAGCCGATCGAACCAAAGACGTTGTATGGCATGCCGCTCGTGTCATGGATCTGAACGGTGCTATTGGGCCAGAAGAGCCTGGGAGGCCAGGTGGTGTGGTCGCAGGTGAGCTCGAAGCCTTCCTGGAAGCAGCCGGGCGCCGTCCCGAACGGGTAGGAGAATGTGGCGTCCCCGCAGCTGGTGGGACAGTGAGCCAGAGAGGCATTGGAAGGGACAGACAAGATCCCTCCTCCGCCAGTGCCGCCGCCGGCGACTCCAGAAGCCCGGACGACGGACGGTCGCGCCACCACAGCTCCCGCTAAGCACATTAGCAGGAACTGCATGCTGGTGAGCATTGCAGCGATAGAGCTTATCATCTTGGACGTCACTGTGTTCTTGGTGCTTGAATGAAGTTACTGTTCCCCGCTACGGTTGGATATGCATAGAGCAGAAAATCGAATGCAACCACTACGGGAGAAGCAAAATTCCCCGAGTGCCAAATGCTTCCCCGAGTGCCAAAAATCGGGCACTCGGGGAAGCCACTCTTCCCCGAGTGTTGCACTCGGGGAAGAGAGGCTTTCCCGAGTGCCAAAAAGAGAAAGACACTCGGGGAAGCTAGGCACTCGGAGAAGGCCATCTTCCCCGAGTGCAACACTCGGGGAAGAGATACACACGTAAAAGAAAAGTTGCATTTGACGGCGTAAATAAACGACACCGTAAGGAAAAATTCTTCCCCGAGTGCCTTCACCTAGCACTCGGGGAAGCTTGCTCCTTCCCCGAGTGCCTCACCATAGCACTCGGGGAAGCTAGCCTCTTCCCCGAGTGCTTCGCTTTGGCTCTCGGGGAAGGGTCTCTTCCCCGAGTGTTACGCTGAGGCACTCGGGGAACTATTTTTTTTTAGTTTTTTTGCCTTATTTTTTTGTGAGGCCTTCCTACATTATTTAAAACTCTTTGCTCAAATTTGGGGTAATTCCAAGTTTTTAGGTATATTTCGTTAATTTTTTTTTGTTTTGTTGAATTTTTTTAATACTTCGAATTTGAACTGCAGGTGCATGAAATCATATAATTTGGCGATTCAAAAAATGATATTCATGATATTTGGTGTATATTGAGGCCGTATCCAGGAACTCACATGAAATGTCGAGCATCTTGTTGCCGTGACATGATGAACAACTTACGGAAAAAGTGTTTCTAAATTACAGAAAATCCGGACGAAGTTCGAAAATCACGAAACTTGTCGGGGCGTCGTGTTATCACATGTAGAGGTTGTGTGCAACAATTGAGAAGTTTTCGAGCAAGTTGCGACGTCTGATGCCTAAAATCAAGACATCTCCACATGTGATCAATGTGATAACACACATGGAGATGTCTGGGTTTTAGGCACCCGACATCCCAACTTGCTCGAAATCTTCTTAATTCTTGCACACAACCTATACATGTGATAACACGACGCCGCGACAAGTTTTGTGATTTTCGGACTTCGTTCGGATTTTCTGTAATTTAGAAACACTTTTCTCGTAAGTTGTTCGTCATGCTACGACAACAAGATGCTCGACATTTCATGTGAGTTCCTGGATAAGGCCTCAATATACACCAAATATCATGAATATCATTTTTTGAATCACCACATTATATTATTTAATGCACCTGCAATTCAATTTTGAAGTGTGCCAAAAAATTTGATAAAACGAAAAAACTAACAAAATATAACAAAAAGATTCAAAATTAGACCAAACTTGAGCAAGGAGTTTCAAATAATATGGGAAGGCCACACAAAAAAATAGGGCAAAAAACAAAAAAAAGAAATTATTCCCCGAGTGCCTTTGTTGGCACTCGGGGAAGAGATCCTTCCCCGAGTGCCTAAACTGGGGCACTCGGGGAAGAGGGCTCCTTCCCCGAGTGCATGTGAAAGACTCTCGGGGAAGAAATTCGAAAACAAAAGAGCACCGGTGCCAACCCACGGCCCAACAGGCCCACACACACCCCGCCCCGTGCTACCCTAATCTCGGACTCCCACACACACCCCGTCCCGTGCCCCTGTCCCCGCCGGCGCCAACCCGCCCCCGCGCCGCCGTCCCGCCCCCGCCCCCGCTGGTGTTGGCCCACCCCGCCGCCCTGTACGCCCCCGCCCCAGCCGGTGCCGACCCGCCCCCGCCGTCCCGCCCCGCCGCCGCGCCCCGGCCCCGCCCCGCCGCCGCGCCGCGCCCCCTCCGCCGCGCCCCGCCCCCGCGCATCGGCCCCGCCCCGCCGCCGCGCCACGCCCCCGCGCCAAGGCCCCGCCTTGCCGCCGCTAGTCTCTGTGATTTGTGTAGCTTCTCGCGTTCGTAATTTGTTGGATTGTCGCTCGCTGCTGTGGGTGCGTGGTTTCGGTTAGGGGTCTGATCAGGTGCGCGCTGGCAGGTCTTTGTTTTGTAGAGCATGGTGAGACCGTGAGAATGCAACCTTTTATGTCGACTGTTGAGGCATATGTCTTAGTGGGGGAGTTGGGGAGAATTACAATGGGAACTCAATAGTCATTCTGTTATATGAAATCTGTTTGCAATTCTGCAATGACCTTTTTTCTGCATTGACCTGTGCAAAGGAATCTTGCATTTGTTAAATGTTTTGCATATGGTGCAGTTATGTAAAGAATACAAAGTTATTTCTTATTAGGCAAGGAAGCATTTGCCTCTCAGATCATCTGGCTGTCATTATTTCCTACTCCAGTTTGAAGTAGTTAGTTCTCACGGCTAGTTCATATTACTAAAAAAAATGCCTTCGTGCCGGAATTGTGGATGTGTGGCCTTCGTGCCTTATATGTGTTGTCGGCCATTGAGCCGGCTTCTTTCTTGCAGGTTTTGGAAACCTCCCCGTGCAGGGGAGGTTCTGCCGAAATTTTGTACTTATAGTGTTGTTTTTCTTGTTTTGCAGAGCAGGACCTGTCGGAGGGAACCCGGAGCACCTCAGCTACCCCGATCGTCTTCGTCTGCACTACGGTCCTGCCTGCACAGCGCCGACTCGTCAGTGCACCGACTCGCCACTGCGCCGCTAGCCTGTCTCCACCGCCACCCTAGGTATAATTGAGCTCTTTTCCTTAGCGTTGTCGTACGTAGACCGGTGTAGCCCAGTTAGGCGTCTCCCGTCCGAAACAGATACGGTTGGAGATATGCGAATCTTTGTATATCTTTATGACCGTATCTGTTTCGGATTGTCCACGTTTTTTGGACAGCCTGCGGATGCATAGATGTGTTAGTTTCCATGTTCTGCTCGGATCCGAGATGGAGTTTCGGCACCACCTCCCCGTTGTTCTCCGGATACACACTCTCCCTTCCAGGATGTGTATCAGGAGAGCAGCGGGGAGGTGCTGCCAAAATTTCGTCTCGGATCATAGTAGAGCATGAAAATTAAACTCATCTACGCATCCGCGGGTGGGATTAGGACCTATCCTTACCTATTAGACAGTAGGCTCGCCGTGCAGATGCGATTGATGGTTATATTACTGCGTTATGTGTATATGCTAGAGAATGGATAACCGTGAGTGGATGTACACGGGACGCCCAAGTCAGACTCAAGTCACCCGTGAATGGATGGATAAGACCGAGAAATTCTTGGACCATGCATTTAAGGAAAAGGGAGCGGGAGACACATTTTGTCCCTGCAGCCAATGTAAAAACAAGAAGAAAAAAACAAGGGAAGTAATGTTGAGGGATCTTTGCAAGTATGGATTTATTCCAAACTATACCCAGTGGGTGTGCCATGGTGAAGCCTATCGTCCCAGAGGGGAGGCCATGAGACGACGCTTGGAGGCATTTGATGGTGATGGTGGGGTACCAGGATGGTTAGGTGACTATGAGGATGCGACATTCACTGAAAGGCCTACGGAGGACGAGCAGGATGATAAGGAGGAGGAGCCAGAGCCGAGCGCTAAGGCGTTCTTGGCCATGTTGGAGTCGGCACAGAAGCTCCTACATGAGAAGACAACGGTTTCTCAACTTGATGCCATTGGGCGCCTACTGGGGTTGAAGTCCCAGCACAACATGACTCGAGCCTGCTTCAATGCTATGATGGCAATTATTGGGGGACTGCTTCCGGAGGGTCATCATCTTCCGAGTAACTTGCACGAGTCAACGAGACTCCTTCGGGCACTGAAGATGCTGTATGATCAGATACATTGTTGTCCGAAGGGGTGCGTCCTATTTAGGGAAGAACACAAGGATGCAAAGTACTGTCCAAAGTGTAAATCCTCTAGGTATGTGGAGGTAGACAAGGGTGATGGAACGAAGGAGCAGAATGAGAAGATCCCCATGAAAGTCCTAAGACATCTTCCGATCATACCGAGGCTCCAACGGCTATTCATGTCCGAGGAGTCTGCGAAACAGATGACATGGCACAAGGAAGGCGTTTGATACAATCCTGACAAGATGGTACATCCAGCAGATGGTCAAGCATGGAAAATGTTTAATGCCAACCATCGTCTCAAAGATGGAGAGGCCCATAATGTACGTGTTGCGCTGGCAACGGATGGGTTCAATCCTTATGGAATGATGTCGGCCCCAGTACTCCATGCATGACTTCCTGGCATATGGGATATTCACCGGCTGGTGTGTCCACGGGAAGTTTCCATGCCCGGTATGCAAGGCAGCTCTAGAGTTCATTTGGTTGAAGAAGGGTGGCAAGTTCTCGTTGTTCGACAAGCATCGACAGTTCCTCCCTCTTGACCATGCATTCAGAGGAGACACCAAGAACTTCACAAAAGGTGTCACAGTGATCGGCCCTGTACCTCAGAAGATGACTACTGCTCAGGTTCATGCTCAGATAGATGCTCTTGTGCTACCGACGCAGAAAGATAATCCAAAGAAGGGTAAAAGAAAGAAACTTAATCCAAAGAAAATAAGCCAAACAAAGATCACTTTGTGGGCTATGGTGAGAAATATATGTGGACTCATAAGCCGGGATTAGAGAGGCTTCCCTATTGTGATGACCTTCTCCTTCCACATAACATAGATGTAATGCACACTGAGAAGAATGCCGCCGAAGCACTTTGGGCAACACTCATGGACATTCCTGACAAGACAAAGGACAACCCTAAGGCCAGAGTAGACCTGGCAACACTATGTGACAGACCAAAGCTACACATGATGCCTCCAAGAGATGGCAAACCATGGAAAAGGCCTAAGGCTGATTACGTCTTGGAAAAGAAGCACAGGACGGAAGTGATAGAATGAATGCAGACATTAAGTTTCCCTGATGGGTTTGCAGCGAATCTGAGGAGGGGCGCGAACCCAAATACTGGCCGAGTCTTAGGGATGAAGAGTCATGACTTCCACATATGGATTGAGCGGCTTCTTCCGTCGATGGTTAGAGGCTACGTCCCTGAGCATATCTGGAAGGTGCTGGCAGAGTTGAGCTTTTTCTTCCGCCAGCTTTGTGCCAAGGAGATATCTCTAAAAGTGGTTGAGGAGTTGGAAAAAACGGCACCCGAGTTGGTCTGTAAGTTGGAGAAGATCTTTCCACCTGGCTTTTTCTTGTCGATGCAGCATTTGATTTTGCACCACCCGAACGAGGTACGATTGGGGGGGGGGCGTGCAGAACCGTTGGTGCTATCCAATCGAGAGATTGCTAAAGACTGTTCGCCAGAAATGTGGAAACAAAGGCAGGATTGAGTCTTCCATAGCAGAGGCATTCCTTCGTGAGGAGGTGTCAAACTTCACAACAACATACTATAGTGACAACCTTCCAAGTGTGCATAATCCATCCACTCATTACAACGAGGACGAAAATGAATCGACCCTCAGCCTATTCAAAGGGAAACGTGGGAGATCAAGTGGAGCGGCCACAAAGTTCTTGACCAATCCAGAGTGGCGCAAGATCATGTTGTACTTGTTGACGAACCTTGACGAAGTCGACAAGTATTAGAGGTAAATTCTCAACGAACTTGTTACATACTTCATAAATTTTCTGCATCCAACAACCTTGTTGCTTGTCGGTGCAGGGAATTTTTTGATGAATACTGGCATGATCCAAGGCCACCTACTGAACATGAACGAGAGAACCTTCTTCTTGAACATGATTTCATTACATAGTTTCAAAGAAAGGTACCTTCTAGCCAACTTAGGTCGTTCCAAGTTTGGTGTTGATAGTTGCCTAATTTCATTTCTCTCCTGCTTGAGCTTGCAGTGCAAAAGTGATTTGTCTATAAATGTTGAATTAAGACAAGTGGCTAGAGGCTTTGACTACAAGGTCTTGTCATTTAACGCTTATGACGTGAATGGATATCGCTTTCACACAACAAGCTACGAGAAGAGTCGGCCCAATCCAAGGACCACCAATACTGGAGTATTTACGCCTGAAGTAGTTACGCCTGACGAGGAGCATGAGGAGCCTGAGGACTATTATGGCATAGTTGAAGAAATATACGAGCTCCAATTCCATGGTGAAAAGGCACCTAAGCCAGTCATATTCAAATGCAAGTGGTTTGATCCTGGAGTATCGAAAAAGTCTCCTAAATTTGGGATAGTCGAAATTAGACAGGATTCCTTCTATCTAGGAGAGGATGTCTATATTGTGGCTCAACAAGCCAGGCAAGTTTATTATTGTCCATATGCTTGCAAAACCGACCCACGTCTTCAGGGTTGGTATATTGTGCACAAGGTGTCACCACATGGTAAATGTGCTCGCCCAAACGATGATGATTACAACTTGAACCCACCCACGGATGACGGGGAGTTCTATCAACAGGACGAGGGGCTACCAAGGATGCTTGAGATAGACTTAACTGAAGATATTGAAATGAAAGTAGACGAGGAATGGGTTGTTGACGAGGAAGCTGCAGATGAGGTGCATGATCCGAGAGACTTGAAAATGCTTGACGGACTACAACTAGACAATGGCAGCGATGAGGATGAGGCTATTGACGATTTGGAGGCTCTTGATAGTGATGACGATACCTATCGTCCAGATAATCTCGATCATGAAGAATATTAGAAAAACATGTAATACTTCTCGTTTTAATACTTGTAAATATTAGAAAAACATGTAATACTTCTCGTTTTAATACTTGTAAATACATTTTCTTTGTTTTGCTTCCTTTCTAAGTACTTCTCATTTATCTAGACTAATACTGGTTTATTTGTTTTAATTGCAGGTGATGGGGCCCACTAGGAGGTGTCGCTCGGCTTACTTGAGACCGAGGGAGATGGAGCCACCACCGGTTGGGGAGCCGGAGCCGGAGCCGTCAGAGAGGCAAAGGAGGGCGAGGGGCAGGCCCAGGCTGGAGGTGTTGATTGACCACGACCTCGGCTCCTCTCGCTCTTCTAGGGACGACGACGTCCCTCCGCAGATGTACGACGAGGGGGTTCCACACGTGTCCGAGGAGGGGGTTCTGCACACGTCTGAGGAGGGGGCAGGGGGTTCGACTTCATCTGCAGCCTCGAAACCCTATAAGCGAGGTCCCAGCCAGCTCCCGAAGCGACTGATTCCTGTTGACCGCCACCCACTGATTGCACCCGAGGGGGATAGGTAAGTAACTTCATATGTTCTTCATTTGATATATAGAAAAATCATAATAAGAACTAATAATAACTATTATTAACCACTTGTACAGGAACTGGATACTTGTTGAGGAGGGGGTGGAGGCTCGCAATGTCAATGGGATCTTGGGACTTCTGTGTAGGGAACACTTCCCTGGCCTGGTGTACAAGTCAGAGGAGGATGTGGAGGGAGAGTTACCCTCGTTTGACCAGTACGCCCTCTTCCCCGCAGATGAACCGTACAGAAACTTGGCGGATCAGGTGATTTCGGAGTTGTGGGTAAGCCTTTCTCACTCTACGACCATCATTTCATTGCTTTCATTGGTCATTCTTGAAATAAAATAATGGATACCTCGTGTCTTTATGCAAGACTTCTTCAGATGCCAGCTGGGACAGGAGGAAAGGGCGTATCAGGTGGCTTACGCTTCCTGTAAAAGGCGTGTCTCGGACTTGTATTATGAGGCCCGCCTGCAGGCGCACATTGACTACAATGCCACCTACCGTAAGAGAACAATCAACAGAACTCAGGTGCAAAGTGAGACAGAGATTCTGACAAGGGAGCAGTACCTTGAGGTAAATGGAAAACATCTCCCATTGATCTCTTTTCAGATTACTTATGCCTAATTTGATCTTCTGATGGCTTGTAGGTGATTCCGAGCTGGTGCGCTACCTTTTGCGATTGCTGGGCTGCTATAGTGGAGAAATGGTTGGACGCGGACTGGCAGAAGGTGCACAAAGAGAAAAGAGAGCACCGTATGCTGATGCCAGGTGTACCTCACCATCAGGGCAGCGCCAGCCTCAGCAAATACAAAACGACATATGTAAGTCGCCACAACTTGTCTAATCTAGCCGCGCTCAATTCTGCATGATTCCTAACCACATGTTGCCTTTTTTGTAGGAGGCGGCACATGGTGGCTGGCCAATTGGCCAACTCACGGCGTATGCTCTGGCCCACATAGGCCCGGCAAAGTCCAACATCGAGTACAACCCGGATGCAGGCCCAGAGGCGTACACCAACTCCAGCGTCCACACCCGCCTTAGTTCATACACGGAGGCGTCAAGGTTAGTCCACGGGCCAGACTACGACCCGAGGACCGAGGAGCACCTTGATCTTGAGCTAGTGATGAGGATTGGGCAAGGCAAGAAGCATGGGCGGTTCTACATTGGTGATGGCATCCTCGACACGGCCTCTACTACTCCTCTTGACCGCCTACGAGCAGTGAGCACGAGCTCTAGTGTGCCCATAAGCCAGCGGCCGACAGCGATGACGTCACTCCAGGTAAGTATTCTCACTTTCATTAGTCGTTCTTTGATTTTTACGTTCCTTAGCTCTGCATTATTGGAACATTGGTGTCAAATGTTGCAGGCTGAGATTCAGCAACTTCGGGACCGGTAGGAGGCCCTGTTGACTGAGCGAGAGGCTGAGCGACAGGCTCAGCTGGCCGAGTGGGAGGCCGAGCATCAGAGGATACAAGCTTTGGAGGCCCAGACACAAGGTTTACTCAAGTTCGTGCATCAACTTGGGGAGCAGCAAGGTTGGCAGATCCCAACACAACTGCTTGCACCACCTCCACCACCTCGTCGAGAGTCCACTCCGGTGAGTATGAGTACGATTGTTTTACTTTCTGTGCTAATGCTTAGTGTCAAACCTAGTGATGGCCTTCGTGCCGGAGTTGTTGATCTGTCGGCCTTCGTGCCGGAAATGTGGTTGTCGGCCTTCGTGTCGACCTTCTTCTTGCAGGTTTTGGAAACCTCCCCATGCAAGGGAGGTGCTGCCGAAATTTTCAACTTTTCTTTACAACTTATATTTTTATCTTGTCACTCACGTGCAATTTCTTTTCTTTTTTCAGCAGCACTCGGGGGCATCGTCGAACCATGTCGGAGGGTCGCCTTTCAGCGACACTCGGGGGCATCGTCGAACCATGTCGGAGGGTCGCCGGTGTCGCACGTCGGGGTATCCCCAACTGGAGCATCGCCGGGATCGCACGTCGGGCCATCCCCAGCTAGAGCATCACCGGGATCGCACGTTGGGACATTCCAACCCTCCCAGTTGCCGTGAGCTGCCCGCGGACTCATTTTTATGTATTGCACTTGTGAACTTGGAATAATGTGTACTTTTGGATGTGTGGTTTGTAATATATTGTGGATTTCGGAGATATTTGGTCACACTTTTGGATGTGTACTTTTGGATGTGTCGTTTGTCATTTATAAATGTGGTTTGTGATATATTGAAGTCGATTTGTGGTTTGTATAAGTATATGCTTTGTTTGTCACACGGTAAAGCAAAAAAAAAAGAAGAAGAAGAAGAAGGGGGCTTCCCCGAGTGCCTGGTCAGTGGGACTCGGGGAAGAGGGTGCCTGGCCACGGTAAAGCAAAAAAAAAGAAGAAGGGGGCTTCCCCGAGTGCCTGGTCAGTGGCACTCGGGGAAGAGGGTTTCTAAAAAAAAACAAAATTCTTCCCCGAGTGTTGCACTCGGGGAAGAGGTTTAAAAAAAAAAGAAATTTCTTCCCCGAGTGTTGCACTCGGGGAAGAGTTTTTTTTAAAAAAAAATCGGGAGATGGCGCCGACGGCGTTAAATCGTCCCCGAGAGGGAGCATGGCACTCGGGGAAGGCTTCCCCAAGTGCATGAGATTTGGCACTCGGGGAAGGCCACTTCCCCGTGAGAAGCATCCCCAGTAGGCCTTCCCCGAGTGTTGCACTCGGGGAAGCCTTCCCCGAGTGTTTTGGGCCCTTCCCCGAGTGCATTTGGCACTCGGGGAAGCGGGCGTCTCCCGTAGTGAACAGCCCACAGGTAATCTCTTAATATAAGATGCTACAGTCGTCGTTAGCTCGTTGCCTTGCCGGGTCATCGCGCGCGCCACACATTCGCGCGTTACTGAGACTGACACGCGGCCCACCGTGCTTTGCCGCGTTGATCATGACCTCGTCGCCGGCGGAGTTCGGTCGACCGACCGGAGCTCCCTCCATTGACCGACCGGAGCTCGGTCGCGCACTGGCGCTCGATTGTGACGTGTCGGGCCTGTGCCTTTGCTGGCGTGTGGGAGACCCCTGCACTGCAGGTCGCGCCCCGTCAAAGACGTCGCGCTCTCTCCCAGCCACCTGCTCCACCGATGACCCGAGTCGCCGGCCATGGACAGCGACGCGGATCATGCACACCAACATATTCATCACAAATTCTAAAAGTGGGCAAAAGCAGCATGGTCTAAGCTCTAAAATCAAAGTAGGAACCAAATGAATATATGTATTGCGACCAAATACCATACTCTTGTCTAAGGCCCTGTTCTTTACGTTATAAAGGAACAGTGAAAAGCACTATTTACCCTTCACATTAATCACATCTTCTCTCACAACAAACACTATTTCAATACTATTCATTTGCAACTTCACTATTCCTTTTCACTCAAAAGAACGGGCCCTAAACCAGACAATACTGCATATTTCTTTGAGGAAAACACTCAACATCTCAGGTTCGGCCTATCTAGATACAGTCTTGTCTTTGTTATTGACCATGTATTTGATATAATTAGCGTGGCAAACTGATAGAGGATGCCAATTCTTTCTCTTGGCTGTAGACCCGAGAGGTCTCTTCAGAAAGCAAATGAGCAGCATTAACAAGCTCGATCTGTGCATCAGTATTTCTAGCTTGTGGGCACAACAGATGCTCAATCTCCCCATTATTTACTGGAAAAATGTGTATTTTCCTCAGCCTCTTAGCTCTTAGGAACTGCAGTCTCATCTCAACCTCTTTCATAGTTGGTCTTTCAACTCCTCTGGTCTTGAGGCATGCTTGTGCGATTGAAGCAATATCATCAATTTCTCCATGGTCTGCCTCTTCCACAATCTGTGAATCTATTATTTCCATAAGAGTCCCTTCTTGAAGTCCTTCAATAAAGTAATGCGACAAGCTTTGTTTCATACCAGAATCATTGATGAAAATTGGCTTCTTTCTTGTTACAAGCTCAACAAGTATCACTCCAAAACTGTACACATCACTTTTCTTGGTAAGTTGGCCGGTATGGTAATACTCTGGATCTAAGTATCCGAATGTTCCTTGGACAATTGTGACCACATGTGTCTCATCAAGTGAAACAGATCTTGAAGCACCAAAGTCGGAAACCCTTGTGGTGAAGGTGTCATCCAAGAGTATGTTGGAAGATTTCACATCTCTGTGATAAATTGGTATTGCAGCTGCTGAATGCAAATATCCAAGTGCCCCAGCTGCTTCTACTGCTATTCTAATGCGATCATCCCATGACAGAAGCATTTAGCACTAGTATCAGCATAAAGAATTCCATATAGCGTGCCATTGGATATGAACTCATACACAAGCAAGGGCACCTCTGTTTCCAAGCAGCAGCCAAAAAGCTTCACCACATTACGATGGATAATTTGAGAGAGGATGGCAACCTCATTGATAAACTGGTCTATCTCACTTTGCTCCACAATTTTGGATCTTTTAATTGCTACCACATTCTGATCTGATAGAATTCCTTTATAAACAGTGCCATGTCCTCCAGAGCCCAGAACCCTAGTAGCATCAAAGTTGTTTGTCGCTTTCTCTAGTTCTTCCAAGGAGAATATCTTTGTTTTGTTTGTGGAGGTTTCATCTGAGATCAGCTGCTCTAACAGTAGTCCTTGATTTTTCTTGAAATATGCTCTTCGAATCCTCTTTTGTATGCCTTTTTTCCACTTGCGAGCAAGTATAGTTACATAGAATGCAATAATTATGGAGCCAAGGCCACAACCAATTCCAATTGTAATACCTACATACAAAGATTGCATAGAGTATCCAATAACATCATTAACCAGACCATTCTTCATCTTGATAACGGAAATGTACGTGGATACCTCACCTAAAAGAAGATTGTGCTGCTTAGCTGATGTGACACATTTTCTTTTTATTGGTTCAAAGACTTTACCATGTGGGCAATGCGTGCAATAATATCCTCCTGGAGTGTTGTGGCATACTACACCACTGCAATTATTTGGCACTAAGCACTCATCAATGTCTGCAAATAAACTTGCATAAGTGAGCTATATATCATCAGGTTCTTTGAATCACACTGTAATGGTACTATTTAAATTAATTAATTGTAGGTTAGAGATACATGCGTATGTAAAATAGTCAAGAATATTTTTCTGGTTCCTCTAGCATTTGCTTAAGGAGTCAAGTCTTGGTGAAGGTTTCTGAATTTTAAATTGATTTTAGAAAACGGGGAGGGAGAGAGAGAGACCTGTACAACCATATAATCCTTTGACGTATGGATTACCATCAAAACCACCCGAGCACATGCAACGGTACCCGAGATATAGTGTGCCATGTGTGACATTAACACATTCACTGTGATCACTGATGCACGCATAAGTTGTGCTTTTCGAGGCTGATTCGCAGGTTAAGTTGGTGACAGCCCACCTCATCCGAATGTCGAATTCTTGAGAGAACTCAGTAAAATCTGTCACGATGACATCTTGCGGGGTTCCCTGAAATTCGCCATTGATGGTATGAACTACTTGCACCTCGTCATCGATGCTGCTTGAATCGTTCAGCATGTTGGTAACGCCCAAGTATCCATCATTTACTGATAATGCGGTCACCTGATATCGTGTGCCGTCTCCTCGGTCAAGAACAGTGAAGTTGTCTGACACACAACTAAGCTGGAATTTCTCGTGTGCAAAGCAACCTTCTTCAAACCCAAAAGGGAAAGGAATGGACTTGTTTCCACATGACCTCGTACAATTCCCTCTAGGATTTGGGTTGTATCCTGCATGCACCAAGAATGAATATGGTGTGGCACAAGAGAAAAGTATAAGGATTAGAGAATATATGTGAACAATATGAAAGTATATATAATGCTCCCTCCATCCATGCATATTTATTATAAGGCGCACACACATATCAAGATTCAAACTATGTAATCTTTGACCCGTAATTTAACTATATGTTAATTTATTATTTTAAATGTAAACTTTAGTTGGATTCGTAATTGAATATACTTTATTATGATTATAAATTTATAATCATAAGTGTCGTACGGACATTTATGGACCCACTACCGAAGTGGATCATGCCCGTGTACAGGACGGCCTATCGGGAATACTCTGAACGTGTGGGCCACGGTGCAAGATGGCGTGGACCACAAGACAACTCAGGATTAGTACTAGAATAGAAAAGCTTATCATGTGACTGCCATAGCTTCTCCTAGTCGTACTCGACTAGTACTCTTGTACCTAAACTAACTTGTAACCCTGCCTCCTATGCATATAAGGTAAGGCAGGGACCTCCCAGACAACACCTGAAACTTACGCAATCAATCAAGAGTTACGCATCATACATAATGTAAGGTATTACGCACATTGCGGCCCGAACCTGTCTAAATTGTGTGCCACGTGTCTCCTTCGAGTTCCTAATCTCGGCGAGCCCCACCACAATCATCTACCTCGGGTAGTCCCCTTGGTAGGTTGCCGGGTCTAAACATCGGCAGCCGGCGCGCCAGGTAGGGGATCTTGTCAAAGATCCACTGGCGAACTAGATGGCCCCAATCACCATCAAGCCCACCGTCATTTTCGAGCAAGGCGGCACCTTCGTTTTTGGCTCCTGGGTCTGCGTCGCTGCCGGTACGGGATCTTTCCTCCACTTCCTAGCGTCGACCCCAGAGAAGAAGCCCACGTCCACGACACTTCCTCAAGCCTTGGTGGACAATCTCGTCGAGAATTTCAGCGAAATTTCGCTTTCTGACCTAGTCAGAGGGCACGAGTCGGAATACGAGTACAACTCCACTTCGACCCAAGCTTGGATCGAACTGCACAAGCTGACTCCTGATCCTCGTCCGGTTCGGTCTACCTCTGTCAATCGCTCGTCTTCGGACACCGCTCCATCAGCGCCGCCTACCAGGCTGCGCTCCCCAAGCTCCATCACCCTGTCAAGGAGGCCATGTTCGAGTACTCCTCGGACTCAGAGATCACCTCCGACCACCTCGACTACTACTCAGATCCGTCTGAGTACAAGTTCGACTATGACTCAAACTCATTTGAAGAGAAGCTCCTCACGGGCCCTGCTCAGGGACTGGTGATCACATCGACACTACAAGGTAGATTCGTCTACTGGCCTGATCATAAGCCTGTCGACCTCGCTACTGATGACAAGTCGCACCTCATCGCCTGCCTCGACAACCTCCCATATCAAGAAGGTGTTCCTCTCTCAGGAGAAGGCATCGACACTGAGCTGGTCTACCACTCAAGCTCTGGGAACTACTCTCCACGTCGAGAAGTCTTTGTCATCGCTGCTGAAGGCTCTCGCAAAAATCAATGCTTCCCAGAAGACGCCTCCGTTGACGAACTCTCAGCGGATGCACCCACCGCAAGACAGCAGAAGCCAAGAATCAGCGACATGGGAGGAACGCCGAGCGCACAACTCGTGGTCAGCAGCTTGTGGGCACCTTTCCCATCCGCAACCTCAACGAAGCTCTGGATGCAGTGGCTACTTGACACCACGACACCCCAGAGGAAATCATCAACTCGATCAATGTCATTGGTCACTCAATGCCTCGGGATCACGTCGCCCAACAAATCGCCACACTAGCTGAGAAAGCTCACCTCTTGCTCCGTCAAGGTGCTTCTCGCCCAGAAGCAAGTCATCATGGCAGCAGTGGCAGTCGTGGCACTCACATGCCCAACCGCTCTCATCATGAGGTCAGCAACAGAGGCGGCGGAGGCGGCAGTCACGATGGGAGCGTCAACAACGCCTCTCGCCAAACTACTCATGATGCTCGGGCCACCATCAACAGGATACACCGAGATCGTGAGAAGGCCAAAGACGCCGAGACAAATTCTTTCCCCGCCTTCACCAAGCGCCTCAAGGGACTCCTACTCCCTGAAAAGTTCAAGCCCCTCGGCATCAACAAGTACGATGGCAAGCAAGACCCAAGGCAGTGGCTGCACAACTCGTCGTCAGTAGCTTGCGGACACCTTGCCCATCTGCAACCTCAATGAAGCTCTGGATGCAGTGGCTACTCGACACCACGACACCTTAGAGGAAATCATCAACTCAATCAATGTCATTGGTCGCTCTATGCCTAGGGATCACGTCGCCCAACAGATCGCCACAATAGCCGAGAAAGCTCACCTCTTGCTCTGTTAAGGCACTTCTCACCCAGAAGCAAGTCATCATGGCAGCAGTGGCGGTCGTGGCACTCACATGCCCAACTGCTCTTGTCCTGAGGTCAGCAACAAAGGCGGCGGTCACGATGGGAGCGTCAACAACGCCTCTCGCCAAACTACTCATGATGCTCGGGCCACCATCAACAGGATACACCGAGATCGTGAGAAGGCCAAAGACAACGAGACAGATTCTTTCCCTGCCTTCACCAAGCGCCTTAGGGGACTCCTACTCCCCGAAAAGTTCAAGCCCCTCGGCATCAACAAGTACGATGGCAAGCAAGACCCGAGGTAGTGGCTGCGCTGCTACGGCATGTCTATTGCCAACACCGGGGGCAACAACGACACCAAGTGCATCTACTCCCCCTTTTGCATGTGGGAAGCACCGCTCACCTGGCTCGAATCTCTCAAGAGAGACTCCATCAAAAACTGGGAACAACTCAAAAATTGCTTCACCAGCAACTTCGTCGGTGCCTTGGGTCGTCACGGCAATCGGATGGACCTCGCTCAAATCAAGCAGAAGCTCGGTGAATCCCTCCGCAACTACATGCGTCGATTCTTTGACAAGCGCGCCTCCGTTGTTTATGTCACTGACAAAGAGGTCATTGACATCTTCCAAGAAGGTCTCCCTGATGAGTGCACCTACATCGACTTTGATCGTACGTGCCCGACTACTATCACCAAGCTGAAAAACATGGTTCAATCTTGGGCCGACGAGGAAGACAAAGCTCGAGCCAGATACAAGTCTGCTCGCGGTGATAACAACCAGGGCAAGAACAAAAACAATGGTGGAAGCAACAGCAAGCAACAGTCGGGTCCCAACAGCACAAGTAATAACTACTTGAGCAATCCTAATCGCAAGCGGAAGCCGAACAACACTGTTGTTGGCGATCGATTTCCGTCAACCTAGCCATGAGTTTACCTTCAATGTTGGTATTAATTTGATATTCACACTAACGATCCTAACCCCCATTATATGTCAAGTTTGCACTCGTGCATGGTTTTTGGATTTTATTGTTTACACAGGGATTAAGAGCCTAAATGAGGACTTTCGGGTAAAGTTCATCAAGGGTTTTACAAGAAGATCATGAAGCCCGGCACAAGCCAAGACACAAGATGAACATGACTCCAAATGAGCCAAGGACTAAAGTGTGAAGCCGAGAAGTATCGAGGACCTAGACGGAAGATGCGGGAGTTCATGCGCCAAGCACCCTTATCTAAACCGCGAGGAAAATGACGTCAAGGACCCACATGCAGTTCGGCAAATAATCAAGAAAACACGAAAAGCGTCTGGAAGAAAATCGGGGATGAACCAGGCCAGAATGGGCCTAGGCCGGCCGGCCCAACCCATTCTGGGCCCTGTTCGCCTCCCCCTTTGACCTAGCACCCCTTCGGGCTATTTATAGTCCCCGTGCAAAGACCCACGCATCAAGCCATTCGTTGTCCGCCGCCGAGGAGCAGAGAAGCTAGAGGGACACCATATCAGAGAGGAGGGTCATGCTAGTTGTCTAGGTTTTCCCTAGCTGACATGGGAACCTTGCATGGGAGACCACGTCGGAGTTCTGGAGCTAGGATCAAGATCAAGGTAGGATCCCGATTGTGATCTTGTTCATGTATCATTCATGGTGAAGTCTTTGTGAATCCGATTTCTAGCAATCAAGTGCTTTCTCTACGGTTTTGTCTTCTCTTGGTTTTGCTTCTTCCTCAATCTATACTTAAGATAGATTACTTAGGGTGTTCTTGTAGCCGCAGTGGCTAGAGGTGCATACCCGATCTACTAAGTGTTTTCAACACGTTCCTCGTGAGCGTGCTCTTAGGTTCACCTACACAAGAAGCGGTGCATCGTGACAGGATGTCGATCACGTGTACGGTAGGTGCCTTCGAGGATTGGAACGGAATCCACATGCTTTTTATGAGATTCATTTTGCTATCTTCATCTCTCGCTTGGAACTACAACAAAGGCACGATCTAGACTCTCTAGATCGGTTACCTCTTTACTTTCTCTTGCTACCTCCCATGTTTTGGTAGATTAGATGCGTTTGAAACCTCTCTAGATCAAGGTGCTTTCTCGCTTTATTGGATCGATCTTGTGTTGCACATGTTCCACGGATTCGATACCTTGGGTTTACACTTAAGGGAAAAAGGGTGCCATGTGATCCGTATGCTTGCGGATCAAAGTTTACAATGATAATCAAACGTCAACAAGCCCCTTTTTCTGGTGCTGTTACCGAGGAACAAGCAATCAAGATCCGATCTAGTATCGTGTTTGTAAGTATTTTTTCAGTTTTTCTTTTGGTTTTTCTTTTGCATCTACTAACTTTGATCATCCTCAAAAATCAATCTAATCTAGTTTTTCACTAACCCTAACCGGAGATGGACGGCTACCTCTCCAACAAACCCTAGTTTTCTTTTGTGGATGATCCAGAAAAACTTTACAGGCAAAGGAGACATGCAACACAAGATAAGGAATTTGTAGATCCAAAAGCCGAGGCCGAAGGATCGTCGGAATCTCCAAAGAAATCACCACCTCCAAGTCCAAAGGGAGATCAACCTCAACCGCCACCCATGCGAGAAGAATCGTAGCCGGAGGGCAAGGTCGGGGAGCTATGCACCCCGAACATCGATGATCTACCAATCCTAAACTTTGAAGATGTCAAAAGGCCGTTCGAGATCAAGGTCTCAACTATCCGCATGGTGCAACAATCGCCTTTTACCGGTAAAGAGGATCCAAACCTTCACCTCCAAGTATTCGTTCAACTATCTCAAACTTTCAATGTGGATGGGGTGACTCAAAATCAACTAAGGGCAAGGCTTTTTGGGTTCTCACTACTTGGAAAAGCTTTGCATTGGCTCCACACTCTACCGGCGGAATCGAAATTAAATTGGGATGCATTGATGAGGGCCTTCATGAAGAAATTTTATTCACCGGCCAAGACTCAGAGTTTGCGCAACAAGATTGATACATTTGTTCAATTTCCCATGGAGATGATTGAAGAAGCTTTGGAGCATTTCGATGAATACATGCGAGTCGAATTCCTTGAATGGCATATCGGTTCACTTATGAGGAGGTTGGAGAAGATGGAGATAGAGAAGATAGAAGCTAAAAGGGCCGCCAAAGCAAGATCCACATGTGAGGAGTGTGGGGAGTACGGCCATGTCCAAGAAGATTGTCTGGAGGAAGCAAAGGTGCTCGACTACGTGAAAGGAGAATTGCCAAACTTCCGCTACGGGCAAGGTAAACCTCAATTTAATGCAAGCTCGTCCATTCAAAATTCGGTTCCTCTTCGTATACAATTGAAGGACTTCATGGACGAGCAAGCTAAGATTTACAAGAACACCGTCACTAAGTTCAAGACTATTGACAAAATATTGTAGAATATAGACGGCAAGGTGACGGAGGTCGGGAGCTCTTACCATCAAGTGCTCAACATGATGAAGATACTAGAAACACAAGTGGGACAACTTGCTGGGCGCCTAATGGGCAATGACGTACTTGCCAACAAGTATGAGATGGTGACACTTAGGGTAGATCACATCAAGATGTCCATGGAGTGCAGCGCCGCTATTGCAAATCAAGGACCCGAGAAACAAAGAGGCCCCGGATGTCCGACCATCCCGTGTTCCATTGGCTCATTCAAGTTCAAGAAGGCGTTATGCGACCTTGGAGCAAGTGTGGGAGTCATGCCAAGAGACGTGTTCGAGAAGCTATGCCTACCGAAACTAGAGCCTACGGCCATGTGTCTAGAGTTAGGTGACGACTCTATTTGCTATCCCGTGGGAATCGCCAAAGATGTACCCTTAAAAGTTGAAGATCACTTCATCCCCGTCGATTTTGTGGATCTCAAGATGGGAGAAAGGGAGAAGCCGCCACTCGTCGGGAGGTTGTTCCTTAATGCCGTCGGAGTGACAATTGACGTTGGCAAGAGGGAGATCAAGATCGACATCAACGGCGAAAGAAGTGCATTCAAGTTTCAACCACGTTTCGAGGTATGCAACATTATTAATGCTAAATATGTTCCACCTCATCGTCGCATTAGTAAGGGAGAGCCAAGGGAGAAGGAAGCAAAGGAGATCAAGGAAGATGTTGCATCCGTCAAGACTAAAGAAGAAAGCCAGCCTGTGAAGACCAAAAAATGACTAAGCCGAAGAATAAGCCCGCGCCCAAGATGGTGTGGAAGTGGGTACCCAAGATTGCAACACCCACAAAGAGCGTTGATCCGAAGTGAAGAAGAGAAGAAGTCTAGCTATGGACTCTAAACGAAGCGCTAGGGGGAGGCAACCTATTCGTCGAGTCAAGAATAAGCTACCGGGAGGACAACCCGATCAAGGATAAAGCTACCGAGAGGGCAACCCGGAATATTTCCGAATTTCAAGTAAGTGAGTCTTAGGATTTGCTACGCAAGACATTTTATTAACTCTTAAGTGGTTGAACAAGTTTTGGAGAACCTTTTATTTGCTCAGTCGTTTTATTTGGATTTTTCGATCTTAAACCAATGACATGAGTCATCCCATGATTTATTTGCCTCTTTTCGAGAAACTAAAACAAAAAATTCAGATCCTATCCAAGCCTTTCATCTTCTCCATGATGTTAAGGTTGGCTTGTTTTACATGTTAAAAACACACGAGTAGAGCCTCGCTATGTTCCTTAATGATTTTTAATCTTTGACGCATGGTAGGACTCGCGTGAACCTAGAAAATTTGATTTTTGGTTTCATTCAACTTGACATCCATCAGTTTCTCTAGATTTAGATTTTTCTAAGCCCCATTGATTTTATTTGTTCAAAATTTCTCTCTCATGTTTGGCCAAAATTAGAACCTAAACCCATACCCCCATGGTCAAGCCGAACGACCTTGCTGTCAAGTAATGAAAGCAAACGATCCCGGTGCAACCAAGATAAAGGTAGTCGAAAAGTTTTCGACTTACAAATGTTTTTGATGCCTAAAAACTCCTCCAAGAATACATTTGGACTCATTGCTAGCTCCGAGTTAATTTTCAATTTTCGAAATTAGAGGAGTGATTAGCGTCAAAACATGATTAAGGGGAGGATTTTGAGTTTGCTTAACGTTTTGTGCTCCATAATACATCATGGGAAGGCATCCATCATTTGGCATCTTGGGCACATGTGGGGGATATACCCCCCGGGGTCCCACACAGAGGGGCTTCATGACATGTATACGTATACGGGGATGGGCCCACCCATGTGGGGATACGGCATGGCGTACGGATCAGGATGAGGCGGCGCCCGAGGAGATATCACCCCATGAATGAAGAACGGTTAGTTAGGAAAGATATTACTTGAGCCCGAAGGCCAAATCTTGTAATTGGTTAGCTATAGATTCCCTGAGATCTGTAACCCTGCCCCCCAGGCTATATAAGGGCAGCAGGGACCCCCCTCAGAAAGGACTCCATCTGATTCCCATTCGTGGAACCATCAATACAACACACCGAGCACAGGACGTAGGGTATTACGCCTCCCGGCGGCCCGAACCTGGATAAACCCCTGTGTCCTTTGTTCACCATCTAGCTCCAGTCTCGGTGATCCCCTCCACATAATCTACCACCATAGCCTACCCTGTGGTGGACTGGCTGTCCATTGCACCGACAGTTGGCGCGCCAGGTAGGGGATTCGCCGCGATAATTGGCGAGCTTGATGGCCGCAGTTAAGATCCCTGCTAGTTGCCTCGCCTTCACCGCGTTGGGAGCGGGAATCCCTTTCGGGAGCCTCGATCCCGTCTCCACTGTCGACGAGCAGGCGACCGGCTACGTGACTCCTCCTCAGGGTTACATCACCATCGGGGAGATCCCATGTATTCTCTCCGACACTGTGATCACCAAGGAAAAGCCTTCCGGACCGGTTTCCACACCGCCCGCGAGGAGAAGACCGGCTGCCAGATCCAATCTGGACAAGCCCAAAGCCTGCCGAGTGCTTTTCAGCACGCCGCAGCAAACTCAGAGGCCACCCCTCCCCGTTCAAGATCTGACGGTTGCAGGGTCATCGAACCCTCCCACGGACGATCTGGTTGAATCTATCAACTGGGTCATTAGCCACATGGCTGACACCATCACCATTTGCGAGGCAACCTAGGGTACCCCGCAGTCCAAGTGCTTTCCCTTCGGGTTGAAGAGCACCGCCGCCTCCGTGATCACGGAGGAGGTGAAGCGAGACCTAGCGGTGATCCCTACACCCGAGCCGGTCGAATACCACTCGGATGAGGACTCGCCACGCTTCGTAAATGTGGTTCTCTCCCCCATACGAGAGGGAAACCGCGACGCGTCCCTCCTCCCCATACTGGAAGAGGATGAGGACGGTCAACTTTGCGATTGGACTACGGATGAATCTGGGGATGAGCGCCGGTCAGGCCGATCTACCAGGCGGTCCAGCCCTGAGTACGTCTCGGATGGGTCCTTTGCATCCCTTGAGGCGGCTCTTGGCCTGGACGAAAGCTCTCCCTCCCGCGGATCCAACGACACGATCCTGATCAGCTCTTCAAGCTCACCCTCAGACCTGTCTGACGGAAGCTGGTCGCCTGCCTTTGTCTACGCGGTAGCACCAGGAGCTCCGCCCGCGGTCTCCGAGGACGAGCACACTCAGGATAACGAGAGGGCCGCACAAAAGGCTGATCGGATACGAAAGAATGCAGACAGAGTGCGACAACGCTAGGAAGCCCAGCGCTCCAACCAGCGCGATGAGGAGGAGGACGAAGATCTTTTCGAAGATTCTGACCGCCCGCGCCGCAGCAGGCGGCGACGTCGCACCCGCCGATCCAACAGAGTTCAGCCCCGAAGGCTCGAGGATGACTTCACCCTTGAGTACGATGGGCACAAGGTCTACGCAACCCCCAAGGCAAACCTCATTGTGCTAAATGAGGCGGTCGAGAGGTTACCTCCGACTACGCCAGACACTGGGCGCATACGGGCCCTGGTGTAGGCCGTAGCGACCCAGCATAACCGCGTCGATCCCTCCCTGCCAGTAGGGCAGGGAGAGACGGAGGGTACCCGCTGCTCGCGCCATAAAAGAGCACGGTGCGACGAAGGTGGAGACTTGCGCGACAGGCTCCGCAGCCGCGTCGCAAGGACCACGATCAACCGCAACCACGAGGAGCGCCGCCGTCAGGAGTCGAGGTGACGCAACGACTACGACAGGGAGCATGGAGCTCCCCGCCGCCAAGAGAGACGCGGCGACTCGCAGAGCGGGTACGAAGACTACTACTCGGATTCCTACGGGGAGTCTGGGGAAAGCTACAGCTCCTACGAGCGGCCGGCCGGCGGACACCGCAGAGGTCGAGAGGGTGCCCCGTCCTACGATGGCTTCCTCTCCCTCTCAAAAAGGCTATGTCAGGTGACATGGCCCCGAGGTTTCAAGCTGTCCGACGTTGACAAATACGACGGCACGTTGGACCCCACACAATGGCTCCAGATCTACTCCACTGCGGTCAAGGCCGCGGGAGGAAACACCGACGTGATGGCAAACTACTTGCCCATAATGCTCACGAAGGGGTGCAGAAACTGGCTTGCGGGGCTCCCAAGGAACTCCATTACATCCTGGGACGACCTCTGCAAGTTCTTCACGAGCCAATACTCCAGCACATGGGAGAGGCCGGGGAACAGGAGGATGCTGGACCAGATCCAGCAGCGCAAGAATGAGTCGCTGCGCTCGTACATTCGACGCTTCTCCGAGAAGAAGAACTCTCTTCCTTTCGTCGAGGAGCACGACATCATCAGCGCCTTCCAGCATGGACTGGCTTACGGCAAGCTAGTGAATAGGTGGGCCCAGAGGCCCCCAAAGACTGCAAACGAGCTCTTCACCATAGCCAACAAGGAGGCTGACGGTGAAGAAGCAGAACGCGAGCAACTGAAGCACATCAAGTCCCGCTGGGAAGACGATGATTCCCCACGTCCGCGTTAGCCACGTCGCGATCCGGACCGAGAGGGAGAAACCTCCCAGCAGGGCGCACAGCGCAACAGGAGGCACAAGCCGGCCGAGGTCGTAGCGGCCGTAGAGCCTGCTCCGAAGCGCATGGACCCCTCTGAGTTCTAGAGGATGTTGGACATGCAATGCCCGTACCACAAGAACCATAAGCACTCGGCTCACAATTGCTTTGGCCTGAAGAAACACTTCTCTGGCAAGGGCCGCTCGAAGGGTCTCCCCAAGAACGACAAGGGCAAGGGGAAGCGCGCTCCCCTGGCGGATGATGACGAGGAAGACTTCCAGGTCGCCAACCGTACGGTCAACATGATCTATGGCGGCCCGGACCAGATCAAGGGAAAGCACAAGGCCAAGCTCACGGACAGGTTACTGGTGTATGCAGCCCAACACGGCACGCCCCAGTTCCTGCGGTGGTCGGAAGTCCCAATCACTTTCAGTAGGGAGGACCACCCGGAGGCAGTCGTCAAACCCGGGCGGTACCCCCTCGCGCTGAAGCCTACGATCCGCAACGTGGGACTTCGCAAGATGCTGGTGGACGGAGGCAGTGGCCTCGACATATTATTCGCCAGCACGCTCAAGGAGTTGAACCTCACTTCCTTGGACTTGAGCCCAACTGCCAAGCCTTTCTTCGGGATTGTACCCGGAGATCCCTCAGTACCACTCGGTCAGATCTCCCTGCCAGTTACCTTTGGCACGGTCGAGAACTACCGGACAGAGTACGTCCGCTTCATAGTGGCGGACTTTGAGATAGCCTATCATGGCATACTCGGCAGGCCAGTGCTAGCCAAGTTCATGGCGGTGCCCCACTATACCTACATGGTACTGAAGATGCTTGCGCCAAACGGGGTCATCACCCTCAGAGGTGACTCCAACACAGCTAGCGCCTGTGAGAAGGAGAACCTCCACATCGCTGCTACCCTGGATCTCTCCAGGTGCACTGCTGAAGTCCTGGCGGTTGCCAGCAAGCTCGACCCAGTAGATCTGGAGATCCCGACCAAGAAGCCGGCGATGGAGGTGATCCAGTGGGAGAAGGAGGCCGTGAAGAAGGTGTCGCTCAACCTCGACGATCCTGCGAAGATGGCGACCATAGGGGCCAACCTAGACCCTAAATAGGAAAGCGTGCTCGTCGAGTTCCTACGTGCTAACTCTGACATATTCGCCTGGAAACCAGCGAATATGCTAGGAGTGCCCAGAGAGCTCACCGAGCACTCCTTGAAGGTTGACCCGAGTGCTAAGCCAATCAAGCAAAAGCTTCGTCGGTTCGCGGCTGACCGCAAGGAGGCAATAGGGGTAGAGGTTACGAAGCTGTTAGCTGCCAAGTTCATCAAAGAGGTGTATCACCCAGACTGGCTGGCTAATCCAGTTCTTGTATCCAAAAAGAATAAGCAATGGAGAATGTGCGTTGATTATACCGATCTCAACAAACACTGCCCCAAAGACCCCTTCACCCTCCCTCGAATAGACCAAGTCGTTGATTCCACGGCGGGCTGTGCCCTGCTTTGTTTTCTCGACTGCTATTCAGGCTACCACCAGATTAGCCTGAAAGTTGAAGACCAGATCAAGACGTCGTTCATTACGCCCCATGGTGCGTACTGTTACTTGACAATGTCCTTTGGTCTGAAGAACGCCGGCGTGACGTATCAGCGTGCCATCCAGGCATGCTTGAGGACCCAAATCGGCGTAAACTATGAGGCATACGTAGACGATGTCGTAGTCCAGATTCGAGACCCTGATAACCTTATCAAGGACTTGTCTGAGACCTTCGCTAACTTGAGGATTTACCGGTGGAAACTTAACCCGAAAAAAATGCGTTTTTGGCGTTCCCTCAGGAAAACTACTCGGATTCCTTGTCAGCAATCGCGGCATAGAGGCAAACCCAGAGAAGATCCACGCGATTACTAGGATGAAGCCTCCCAAGTGCCAGAAGGATGTACAGAAACTAGCCGGGTGCATGGCAGCACTCAGCCGGTTCATCTCACGACTCGGCGTACGAGGCCTGCCCTTCTTCAAGCTCCTCAAATATCAAGATGATGATTTCAAGTGGGATGAGGAGGCCCAGAAGTCTTTCCTGGAACTCAGGAGCTATCTGCAAAAGGCCCCCATCTTCACAGCACCAGAGCGGGGGGAAACTCTCTACCTCTACATCTCGGCTACCATGCATGTGGTAAGCACGATACTAGTTGTGGAGCGCAAAGAGGAAGGACATGCATACACCGTCCAGAGGCCGATTGTCACATCCGATTTCCGAAATGAAACCAAATGCATCTCATATGTGCGCCAGGATCAAGTTACACACATACGATAGACAAAAGAGTGTAATACCATAACTGTAATCAAACGTACAAGAGTTTAACCAATACAATATTCATTATTGCACTCAGGCAGTGGACACGAATGTCCAATAAAACAAACGATAACTAAACGAGTGACTTCAACTTCATCTTCCACAGGCACATGACTGGGGGATCCTATGCCTCAGAACTCTTCAAAGTCGCTCCAGTACTCCTCACCGTTGTTCTCATCTGAACAGCGGTAAGCAAGGGTGAGCACTCTTATGGTTGGAGCTCAGCAAGTGGGGGAAAACATGCAAGACTATCAAGGATAGGCTAAGGTTTTGCAGCGGTTAGCATTTTAATGTTGATCAAGTTTTATTAGCAAGCCTATTACTAGATGTAAATTTATACCAACCCCAAAAGATTAAGCAGTTGTAACCATATCTCAAAACCATAAGGAACCACAATTTAAATTTATCTTTAAGTTCAATTATCATGTGAGGGTCCAAGCCGCTCTTGACTGTGAGCACGGCTGATCGATCAGTTTTAAGTCTGCAGAGGTTGTACAGTTTCACCACAGTTCGTGTTCCCCATGTTGCCCGGGTAAGCTAGACCCTTAAACACTTCCGAGGTGAGTGTCTAGGGGTTCACTACGAAGGCTTTACAAAGGCAATGCAAAAGACCAACAACTTGCGACAGTTACAGCAGTGGAGCGGACCATAACCCTCCCTAGTGGTCAGCACCTTAGCAAAGGCTGCTACTCCAAAAGAACCGGGCTATACCCCTACAACTCCGGCCCCCTGTGCCCCTTTCGGGAAAGGCTATCAGAACATTCACACGCCTAATTAATTGGCTAAGCCAGAGCCATTTGGACTGTGGTTGCACTGTTTTCTTGGGTGGTTCTCCATGTTCCAATTAAATCATATGATCTTGTCTCAAAACATAACCAACATTTCATAACATGAAAGTCTTGTATCATAAAACCATTTATAACCAGCCCATGTATAGCAACTAAGCATTCATATACCCAAAACATTTATTAAAAAGGGTTGATCAAGGTGACAGGGGTAAAACTCTAGTCATGTCCTTAAAAAGGTGATTTCCCATCAAGTTAATGCATAGCAACATATAAAAGTAAATATTATTTAAATATGCAGTTATATAGGTACAAGAAGAATGTGCAGAGGGAGAAGTCCACTTGCCTTCTTCTACAAACTGAGGATCCTCTGTTTCAAAGAAAGACTCTTCTTGATCCTCTCCAACGGGGTGCTCAGTCGAAACAGGCACGATATCTACGCACAAGCATGAGCAAACAATAAGTAAATAAAACAATACACCAAACAGTACTATATGCTAAAAACACACTGATAAAAAGGTTCTACTCACTGATATGATCATTTCGATATATTATACGCGAAAAACGGAGTTAAAACATAAAAGATATGATTAAAACAAACCACAGGGACTTTTCTACAAGAAAACTAGGTTCACAGGGCTTATTTGAAAGAAACCAGGGACTTGAAACATAATTTCATATATAAACAGAGAGGTTTATATGTGTAAACAAGTGAAAAGGACCTTTGGTGCTAAACCTTAGAAAAGACAGGGGCTAAAACATAAAAACCAGGACCTGTTCGTAAGGATTTTAGATGGTGGAAGGACCGGCTTGCGAAACAAAGGAAACTCAGGGGCTCTTAAACAAAATCACCCTGGTTAACAGGTACGCTCGGGTTTGACTCGCGCGGCCTGGTAGATCTGAGCCGTAGATCTCAGATCCGGCGGCTGAGGACGTGTGCAAGTGGGAGGCGGCAGCGGTGTCGCCGGAGAAGAGAGTTGCGCGGCGGCGATTCGCCGGAGTGAGCTCGGGAGAGGGTTCCCGGCGGCCATTTCATGCACAAGCAGGGGCTACGTGTAGTGGGGAAGCTCGTACACTCAACTAGGGCTTCTGGAGGAGGGCTCGGGCGTCCACGGCGGCCGGCGCCGGAAGGGGGCGGAACGGCCACTCCGGCGAGCCCGTGCGGGTGCTGCGGTGCACAAGAGAGAGGGAAAAAGATGAGGCGGTTTTGCTCACCACGCAGAGACAAAAAGAGCGGGCACACGGTCGACGTGGAAACGCTGAAGAAGGAGTTTAACGTCGACGACGAGCTCAGGCGGCGGTCCGGCGGACGAAGACACGGCGCAGTTCGACCCCGAGACGGAGATGTGCCCCTGGAGCAAAGAAAAGGAGAGCTCGGTGAGCTTCGTGCACAAAGAAGGGGAGGGGAAGGGGACGGAGTACTCCACCATCAGCGTTTGCTCCGGCGGCGGCGAAAACAGAGGCGGCAGCGTTGAGTGGAATTTGAGGTGTGCGTGCGTGAGAGCAGCGTGCGAGAGCAAAGAGAGGGGCTGGAGCTCGCGGACGATTTAAATAGAGCAATAGAGGAGGAAGGGGAAGTGGAAAGAGCTCCGGCGGCGGCGGGCTTGCCATTGATGGCCGGCGGCTCTTGCGGGAGTAAAGAGGGCAAGAAAGGGGGGAAACGGAAAGGAAATTGAAGGGGGGTCGTGGACGCGAGGTTTATGGCTCTTGATTGAGGCCTGAGGATGGAAGGGGGAGCGGAGAGGGCGCGGGGCAGGGTGGCGGTAACTGCGGCGGCGAAGCAGGGGAGGGGGAGTGCGAGGAAGGAGAAGCTGACCGGTGGGGCCGGCCTGCCAGCGAGAGAAAGGAAGGGGGAGGGAGAAGGTGGGCCACAGCTGAAGACGGGCCGGAGCGGGACGAAAGGGAGGAAGGGGTAGAAAAGATAGGTTTGTTCTTTTTTTTCCTTTTTCAAACTCCTTTTATTCAAACCATTTTAAACTCAAAATCATTCAAACTTTTTCCAAACTTTTCACAAAATTTTATAAACTTTTAAAACTTCACACAAGCAACCAAAAACCATGCATAGCCAAATAATGATGCACAAACACTTGATGTCTCTAAATTAATTAAATTAAATTTAATCACTTTAGAGCTCAAATTAATTAGCAAATTAATTAAATCCTTAAGACTAGTTCTAAAATACTATGTTGCTTAAGCAAATTTTAGCGATGGAATTTTAGGGTGTCACACCGATCTACTTCATAAGCGAGGTATTGACCGACTCTAAGGTGCGGTACAATCAGGCGCAGAAACTGCTCTACGCACTGTTGATCACCGCACGCAAGTTGAAGCACTACTTCGAAGATCATAAAATCCTTGTAGTTTCCGACTACCCCATAGGTGACATCCTGCACAACAGAGATACCATGGGAAGGATCGTGAAGTGGTCCATCGAGCTGGCCGCACACGACATAACTTTCGTACCGCGTAACACGATCAAGTCGCAGGTACTCGCAGACTTCGTGGCAGAGTTCACGGAGATCCAGACGCCATCCACTGCCGCTGAACCTAAGTATTGGACCCTGTACTTTGATGGATCACTCAGGATTAAAGGAGGCAGGGCCGGCATAATTTTCATCTCCCCAACAGGAGAGAAACTGCGATACGTGCTGTAGATCATGTTCAAGGTTTCGAATAACGCGGCCGAGTACGAGGCGGCTCTTCACGGACTCCGTATCGTCGTGTCGCTCAGGATAAAATACCTGATGGTCAAGGGCGACTCTGCTTTGGTGGTAAACCAAGTTAGCAAGAAGTGGAACCAGACCAGCGAGAAGATGGACGCATATTGCGCGGAGATCTGCAAACTCGAAGGCAAGTTCTACGGCCTGGAGTTTCAGCATGTACTCCGCGACGATAACAAGGCAACCGATGAGCTGGCAAACATGGGATCCACGAGAGCCCAGGTACCACTCAGCGTCTTTGTTCAAGATTTAGTCAAGCCCTCCATCAAGGACCCCGATGCGCAAGTCGATCCATCAGAAGGACTCGGCGAAGTCCTAATGATTGAACCACAACCTGAGTGGATTTCAGAGATGGTTGAGTACATCAAGGACGGCACACTCCCGAATCCTTCACCAGGTCAGGAAAGGAAGACACGAGCGCTGCATGAACAGATCAGTCGCAGCAGCAAGAACTATGTCCTGATTGGCGACAACCTGTATCGCCGAGGTGGACAGTCTCGAGTACTCCAGAAGTGCATACCGGAGGAAGAAGGATGACGACTCCTGGCGGAGATTCATGGAGGCATGTGTGGCAACCACGCCACGGCAAGAACCATTGTTGGAAAAGCTTTTCGGTCTGGTTTCTACTGGCCCACAGCCATCGCGGACGCTGAGGCGCTGGTGAAACGTTGCGAGGGACGCCAATTCTTCGCAAAACAAATACACGTTCCAGCCCAAACTCTGCAGATGATACCCGTTTCATGGCCCTTCGCATGCTGGGGACTCGACATGATTGGGCCTTTCAAGAAAGCATCCGGAGGGTACGACCACATCCTGGTGGTAGTCGACAAGTTCACCAAATGGATAGAGGTCAAGCCGATAAAGGTGCTCACGGCTGCCAAGGCGGTCGAGTTCATAGGAGAAATCGTGCATAGATTCGGTGTCCCTAACAGGATAATAACCGACCTAGGTACAAACTTCATAGGAAGGGAGTTCCAGGAATATTGCGACGAACTCCTCATCAAGGTGGCACGCGCCTCAGTCGTGCACCCACATGCTAATGGCCAAGTTGAGCGAGCTAACGGAGCAGTGCTCGAGGCACTCAAGAAACGCATCTTCGATCGCTTGAAAAAGTACTCGACTCGTTGGCTACGCGAACTCCCTGCAGTACTCTGGGGACTGCGGACACAGCCGAGTCGTGCTACTGGTCAGACTCCTTTTTCCTGGTGTATGGATCTGAGGCGGTGCTCCCCACCGACCTCATGTTCAATGCACCAAGAGTTGAAGTATACGACGAAAACGAGGCTGAGAAGGCGCGGATTGAGGACATCGACAGCATCGAAGAAGGACGGCTCGCGGCAACAATCCAGGCAGCACGGTACGCCCAAACTTTGCGGTGTTACCGTGATAAAAATGTGCAGGAGAGAGCTT
Source organism: Cenchrus fungigraminus (assembly GCA_036936925.1). Classification (NCBI taxonomy): domain Eukaryota; kingdom Viridiplantae; phylum Streptophyta; class Magnoliopsida; order Poales; family Poaceae; genus Cenchrus; species Cenchrus fungigraminus. The sequence continues at coordinate 26,054,861 of CM072773.1, read as the reverse complement.
TTTGCGTTGGAGATCTAGTCCCGCGAAGGATCCAAAGCAAGGAGGACATGCACAAGTTAGCAGCCCCATGGGAGGGTCCATTCATAGTCAAGGAAGTCAGTAGGCCGGGTGCTTATCGGCTGATGCGGGAGGATGGCTCGGATGTGCCCAACTCATGGAACATCGAGCACCAACGCCGTTTCTACACATAATAAAGCTATGTATCATTTTCTGTTCAAAGTTTTTTGTACATTATCCATGTTAGCAGTCTATGGTAATGAATTCAGATTCATGTCTCATGAAGTTTTTCTACTTCGCTCTTACATCTGCTCACATGCTTTTTTCACCCAAGTTTCAATCCTGAAACCTGGGGACTGCTTTACATACAGCAAAGTTTTCCATGTTAAAACTAAATAACGCTCATCTCACACGGACCTTACGACTCATAAAGTACTCGGTAGCACACGTCTTAAATCGTGGGTCGAGGTTTTCGCCAAGCTAAGGTACTACGCGTGTATGAGAGTACGCCCTCTGCGCTAGGAAACTATGGCCAACGAGCCTACGATTTCCCATAATAGACTAACTACCGGGGAAATTAACAGTACAAAGATACCGTCAAAGTAAAGCGCCTACTTAAAAGTACCAAATGTCAACGAACCAAAGTACCAGTGCACCAACAGCACCACAAAATATTACAATTTTTAACTTAAAAGTTTTTATGGCTGGGACAGGAGGGCATCAGCCGCCGCCACAACGTCGTCAGCAAGCTGCTCCGCCGTGTCCTTCACCTCCTCCAGCAGACGCTCAGCCTGCTGCGGCGACGTCCCACGGGCGAAGCCACCGCGAAAGCGATCCACGTTAATCGAGGGGTAGAAGGAGCGGAAGACGGTGAGGCAGTGGCTGGCACTCACCACGCCGACCTCGCGAAGACAGCCGGGGAATCCCATCGCCACCGCCTGGGCATGCTCCAGAAGGGTCGGCGGGTAGGGTCACCGAACTGGCGCACAGAGGAGGGCTTGGCAAGGGGCGCCAGCTCGTCCAGGATTGGGCGCAGTGCCTCGCTAAGAGCTTTGAACTGAGCCCTCTTTGATGCGATGCGGGCCTCAAGATTTGCATATTGGGCAAATTGTTTTTGACGGAAATCTGCTCAACGTCAGAAGCACTTATCAACAAACATCCAAGGAAAACACGAGGGTGCAAGGTAACCAACCTGACAGCTCTTTTCTGGCCACAACGGCCTGCCTGGACGATTCCTCGCCGTCCTTCCGGAGCTGCTTCATGCGGTCCCACAGGGATTTGAGCTCGTCCTCCACCTTGGCCTGAGCTATTGCCAAGAGTTGATCATCACAAAGCACTCGGACAAAGGCGAAACAAAAGCAAAACATAATCAACATACCTTGCTGGTGCTCCCCTGCCGCCGCCCGGAACGTCGCCTCGTTCGCCTTTGTAGCCGCCTTCTCCTGTTGCAGCCTCTCGACCACCTGGTTGTTGCTATCTCGCTGAGCAATAGCTTGCTGCTTGAGACGCTCCAAACGGGTGCGCAGAGTGGCGTTCAGATCGACAGCGGTGCCGACGCGGTCGAGCACAGCGCTCTTGCGTGCGGACTCCAAGGCCACAGGCTGTCGAGGCATAGCAAGAGATGAAACAACTACAGCTAGCAAGCGCCTACAAGGATAAGAGGGAAAAAGAATTACCTCTGCAAGCTGGAGGGTCCTCCGCGCAATGGTGACGAGCTCCGCACGGTTCTCGGCGTCGATCGCCGGATCCCCAAGCACTTCATTCACAAGGACGCCACGCACCTGGGCGACGCGTCCAGGATGTGGCGGGCTGAGACGTGGCTAAGGGAGCTCTCACTGGATCTCCTCGACGTCAGAGGCCCCAGCCGCAGCAGTGCCGGAAGCTACAACGTTTCCAGCCTCACGCTGCGGACTGGGATCACGAGCAGCAGCGTCAGCAGCGGCAGCCACAGCATCAGGAACCCCCGACGCAGCAGCCGGGTGCTCATCAGAAGCACTCAGGCGCGGCGACACCGGGGCGGCAGATGGTAGGGACGACTCGCCAACATCGGAAGACATAAAGATCTCTTTCCAATCCTATGAACCCAAGAGAAGCAAAGATGGAAAATTTCAAAATGACTTACTCGGAAGACACGCGGACGCGGGTGCGCCACAGAAAGCTGGAGCCAGAGGAGGCGGATCGCTTCACCCCACTGACCGTCGCAGTCGCTGCTGTAGGTGCTGGTGACGACGTTGCAGCGGCACCCTACGTGGTCTGAGCGGTGGGGTGCGCAGTGCCCGCCGGCGGCGGCACGAAGCCCGCTTGCTGAGAAGGAGGAGAAGTGAAGTGACCGAAAGGCGCCGGCGTCGCCTGAGCTGTCGTCACTGAGGGAGCTTCGTCGATGTCAAACGAGAGAGGGATCTCCTCCTCCTCGTCCTTCGGCAGCACGAGCTTGCGCCGGTGCGCCTCTGGGTTGTTGATCTTGAACGACCCAGGGGGTGCACGTCGCACCTTAGGATTCCGGCTGCCTTTGCGCTCCTTGCCCTTGCTGGCTGGTGCGGCGCGTCTCCTCTCCGGAGCAGGGGCTATGGGCTGACGGGGCTCAAACTGAATCGCCTCGTCGCCACCCGCCGTGACGTAGGTGGTGGCGTACTCCATCCTCTGTAGCTCACCAAGGCGGCCGGTCAAAGGACCATGTCCGGCCAACGAGCCAGGCACAGGTGCCACAGAGGCAAAAGCCCTGCGATCCTACGATTTCGTAGAAAAAACAAACAGAATCGTTTCATCAAACATCTGGTGGGCGCATGTTCATGCCTTAATGGGCGCCCTATAAAAGACAAAATCATTGCCTCAGGCGGATAGTTCGCCAGGTTGAATGGCTTCGGCGCGTTGAGGTTGGAGATGACGGTGCCGGGAACGAAGCACTGACGGATGCGCTCCTTCAGCTCCTCTGCTCTCCCTGGCTCCGCCGCTCGCGTACGCTGGGCGCACCCTATCCCGGAGCGGCTGCGTGTGCCGGATGGCGAAGCTTGCCATCACCGCGACGCCAGTGAGCCCGGCCTCCTTCAGCTTCCGGATATGCTCCAGCAGCACAGACACCTGCCCTTTCTCGGCATGGCCAAGCTATTCATCCCAGCATGGGAGAGGAGTCGACCGTGTGTCGATGTCGCAGGGCACCACCGGAGCATGGTTGGTGGTGTAGAACCACTCCGAATGCCAACCCTTGTTGGAGCTGACAAGCGGCACCGGAATGTACTCAGCAGAGTGCCTCTGCTTGAGCTGGAATCCGGCACCACCCAACACCCGTGGCTTCTTGGCATTCGGGTGGGGCTTCACCCAGAAGAAGTAGCGGAAAAGATTGAAATGTGGAGCGATTCCAAGAAATGCCTCACACAGATGCACAAAAATGGAGATGTGCAAAATGGAGTTGGGGTTGAGATGGCACAGCTCCAAACCATAGTAGTAGAGCAGGCCGAGGAAGAAGGGATGCGCGGGCAGGTCGAACCCGCAGAGGTAGGTCGACTCGAAGACGACGACGTCGTCGGTCGATGGCGTGGGGAACTCCTCCCCCGCAGCGGGCCGCCATCCGTCGACGGTGGACTCGAGCAGCACTCCGCCCAGCACTAGGGTGGTGATGCGCTCCATCGTGGAGACGGAGTGTACCCACTCCTCGCTCCGCACCAGCGGTGGAAGCAGGGACGACGATGACGGAGGCGGCGAGCGCTTCGCCTCGGAGGCACCGCGCCTTGACTTCTTCGAGAGCCGACGGGATCCCACCGGCGACATCCTCGCAGGGCTCGGGGACTCAGGCGGGGAGCGGTTTACACCCTCGTCACGCTCGGGGACTACCCGGGAACTGCGGCCTGGATGCGGCGCGGCGGCGGATCTAGATCTGCAGCCTCGCCGGAGCCAAATCTAGTGGAGATCGAGCTAATGCGGCGATGGATCCGGCGGATCGAAGGCAGAGCGGCCGGGGAAGGAAGAGCAAAGGGCAGCTGCGTGGTTTCCTATGGGAAGCGGAGCGACGTGACTGCAGGGATGCGTGGCGTACGACGCCCTCGGGCTGCCTTAAATGCAGCAGACAGAACGGTGGTTGTGGCGGGCCCCGCCCCCCGTGCGGTCGTGTCGCCGCAGCGCGGGAGATTCTTCTCGCGAGAAACTCGCGAGCACGACCCGTGCGTGACGCGCTACTGCCCAGCCTTATCCAGGATGCTTCTGATTCCGGCTGCTGGGCCTAAGTGGGCCGTGGCTCTAAATGGGCCAAAGGGTTAAAGCCTTTCCTTCTACGGGAAGATACCCTTAAACTTAAAAGAGCTTTCCAAAAATGATTGGTTGGCTTAAATCACTCAGAGGCCGTGACCCAGAGTCACGTACTGCCAGGTTATCAGATAACCCACCCTCGAAATTTTGGTTTTGACTCCTAAGAGAGCTCCAAAAATCTACTAGCTCATGAGTGTTCTCCCGGAGGCATGCCATACATAGGCCAAAGCTGTTCAGAAGTCACGAATATGCTGACTAGGACAGGTGACCTTGCGCGAGTGCTCCGTGAGAACACAATGGGCCACACGGCAAATTTGGCATAGGGCCAGAGCTCTAACCAGACACCGTACCAGGTCAAATGATCCGAGTGGTACTCTCCCAAACGGGATGATGGTAATACCGAACTAAACCCTTTTAGAGCTTCGTAATAGTTACTTTAACTATTACGAACCTCGGGGACTGCCCTAATGGGCACATCTCGAGATGCGCCCATTCAGCGGTTACAACCTGCCACCTTGATCATCCGGAATTATTCCAAGACAAAGTCTCATTGACTAAAGTCAGGATCGGGGATATGGGAGGCAATCAGTGGTACCTTTTTCCTAAAGGGGCACCCATTCTAAAAGACATCAGGGAGCGGTCGCTTAGATTCTCTTTTGACCCTAGATAAACCTCTTGAATCTTTATCTAGGCTCGGGGACTAAGTGTGTACACTTCGTCTTCGACGAAGGTGTACAACCTCCAAGCCCGGATGATCTGAGTAAATCACAAACATGGTGAAGAGCTCTCCTCAACCACCCGGCAACCACGAGTTCAGCTTCAAGACCGCTCGGCTGCACCGAAGATCAGATCAGACAGGATTCAAAGCACTCGGATGGAAGGCATTAAGCACTCGGCTAAATGGTGAAAGTACACGAGAAGGTACACAGGGCTGAAGATCGAAGTTGCAGTCTGGTCAAGAAGCGCTCGGGGACTGCTGTGGGGGATATACCCCCCGGGGTCCCACACGGAGGGGCTTCATAATATGTATACGTATACGGGGATGGGCCCACCCGTGTGGGGATACGGCATGGCGTACGGATCAGGATTAGGCGGCACCCGAGGAGATATCATCCCATGAATGAAGACCGGTTAGTTAGGAAAGATATTACTTGAGCCCGAAGGCCAAATCTTGTAATCGGTTAGCTATATATTCCCTGAGATCTGTAACCCTACCCCCAGGCTATATAAGGGTGGCAGGGACCCCCCTCAGAAAGGACTCTATCTGATTCCCATTCGTGGAACCATCAATACAACACACCGAGCACAGGACGTAGGGTATTACGCCTCCTGGCGGCCCGAACCTGGATAAACCCCTGTGTCCTTTGTTCACCATCTAGCTCCAGTCTCGGTGATCCCCTCCACATAATCTACCACCATAGCCTACCCCGTGGTGGACTGCTGGTCCATTGCACCGACAGCACATGCAAAGGACAAGCATTGGGGGGGCAATAATGACTTTGTTTTGCAGGAAATAAGTGAAAGCACATTAAGCATGGAAGACAAGAAGTGACACAAAGTAAAGGAGGGAGGCATTAATCTCATCATTCAAAATAAAGGTTGAGAGCATTTAGGCAATGGATTCTTGTGAAACACGAGGACACAAGACAACAAGGGAGTAAGAAGCAGCTCGGAGAAAACTGGAGCAAGGAAGAGCAGGAGGCCCCCTAGGCCGGCCGGCCTGCCCCTACCAATCAGCCCCCGGGGCTCCCCTTCATCTGGTAAGTAGTTCATCTATTTGCTAGTTCGTATTCTTGAGTTCATAGTCCAGAATTTTCAGAAACCACCCAGAAAAGTTCATGCCTCACTTCCTTCTATAAAAATTCCTAAATAATCATTACAATTCTTGTCAACTCATATACTTTATTTATGTGTGTTTCCACCGGCAAGAAACCCCCGGGGAGGTTGTTTGTGAGTTCGTGCAGCAAGGCACGATGAGAGAGGCCATGAACATCATCCTCAGAAGGAAGACACGATCATCATCGTCGGAGGCGCCATCAAGCTCTTCGCGGAGGCATTCTATCTCTGAGTCCCCGTGAAGCATGAGGAGGACATGGCACTACCGAGGAGTGACACGCTACTCCTTGGAGGCATGAAGAGTACACGAAGCTCGCCCATGCGGTACATCGAACCGCAAGGGCACATGCAGAAGCCATACGTTCAACCTCGACACCACCATACACTCCGAGGCACTCCAAGCTTGGTTTCATAAAGACGGAGGATCAACCACCGGAGGAGAGTGAAGGAAGGAAGAAGAAATAATGCTTTCAATTTTGGTATGATTTTTCCTTCTCCTTTCCTTTATTTTTCGGTTTGTGTGCAAATTTGTGCATGCGTAGCATTTTCAGTTTTTATTTTCAGCATGTGTGTGGTAGTAGTAGTTTTTGTTTTCCATCACCATGAACAAATTTCACCATCGGTTTATCATCTTTAATATGGATGGAAAATTGTGCCAAGTTGATATATGATGACCATTGCCGCTTTGCTCAACTTTGTACTTGTTTTATGCATGATTAAGCTAGTGCTCTCCTTAATGCAAATCTGAAATTAATTTAAATACTAGCTTAATCCTTTGCGGAGGTTATGATAAAGATGAGACCCATAGTTTTTCTCATGCTCTCAATTTTGGATGGGTTAAAGATGATTTATTTTTTGTCCTTAAAAATAATGGTAACCTCGTCATTAATACCTCTTGCATGTTGCTCTACCTATCCAAAGCCTTATATTTGATTGAGTGCAAAACCTTAGTGTACAAGATTTATTTTTGGGTGCATTGATTCAAAGCTTGATTTCTCTGGCCCAAGACTAAGAAGCTGGTCATTTCATTTTTGCGTATCTATCTTTATGCTAGCCTTTTCTATCCGTGCATTTTAAGTTTCCATATTGGGAATTTTGCAAACCTCGCCGGTGTATCCACCCACAAACCCAAAACATCTTTTTTGTGTTTACCTCCTTGGCCACAACCCAAGTTTTGAGTATGGATGAATATTTCAAGGAAGATCACAAGAATGAAGGTGCCGAAGATTGAAGTATGATTTTGGGAGACCTCCAAGACGACATGGTGTGTGAAGGATCCCTAGAAGATTTCAAGTGTTTCTCTCCAGGAAAATATAGGACCTTTTAGTACCTATCTTGGCACAAAATTTTCACCACCTCTTTGCCTGAGGACGTGCAATCGTCTAAGCATGGGGGGGAGTTTCCAAGGAGGTAGGTACAATGTAATCTAGAGTTCAAGGGGAGTATATAAAAAAAGGAAAAAAAGAAAGAAAGAAAAAAAGGAGAAGAGAAAAAAATATGTGAATATATATAAACAAAGAGAAAAAGAAAAAATAATAAAGCTCCCCAGCTCTCTAGATGCATTAGGAATTTCAAGTCAAGAGGATTCAAGATCAAGACCCATACTCATCTTTCCAACCATGTGCAATCCGATAACGAGGACTTCGTTTGTGCCTCGGGATCACTCTTTGCCATTTGCACATGTCCACCTATCTGAAAGTGTGTGTATTTTCTCTCCCCCTCCTTGAGAACATTATTTTTCCAATGACCTTTTTGACGAGTCTCGGTAAGACCATGAGAAGCTTGTCTTGTTTTGATAATATCTCGATTATAATATCTTGGTAGGACTAAACTTTTCCCAAAAGCTCCATATAAAGCCTTCCACTTATATATATTTTGAGAGGGGAAAGGAGTAGAACAAATAGGCTTGAGAGACTTGATGAGATGAGAGTTCATGAGCATGATGCAAGGAGGTTTAAATTTTTGAACTTGGTTTAGCTCTTTTTCTTCATCTTGCACTTCATTTCAAAATTTCTGAAATTCATTTAAAATTTGGGAGCATGATTAACTTCTTGTGGGAAGAGCTTAATTGATATCCACCCTCCGTAGGGATGAAGGCTAGTTATATTATGGAACTTTAACAAATATAAATTTAGAGAGCATTATGTTTTCTCATGTATGATCAAGTGCAGGGTATGAACATTGAAAGGCAACACTGATATCCATTGAAGGCTTACTCGAGGACGAGCAAGGTTTAAGCATGGGGGATGTTGGCGGTCGATTTCCGTCAACCTAGCCATGAGTTTTTACCTTCAATGTTGGTATTAATTTGATATTCACACTAACGATCCTAACCCCCATTATATGTCAAGTTCGCACTTGTGCATGGTTTTTGGACTTTATTGTTTACACAGGGATTAAGAGCCTAAATGAGGACTTCCGGGTAAAGTTCATCAAGGGTTTTACAAGAAGATCATGAAGCCCGGCACAAGCAAGACACAAGATGAACATGACTCCAAATGAGCCAAGGACTAAAGCGTGAAGCCGAGAAGTATCGAGGACCTAGACGAAAGATGCGGGAGTTCATGCGCCAAACACCCTTATCTAAACCGCGAGGAAAATGATGTCAAGGACCCACATGCAGTTCAACAAATAATCAAGAAAACACGAGAAGCGTCTGGAAGAAAATCGGGCACGAACCAGGCCAGAATGGGCCCAGGCCGGTCGGCCCAGCCCATTCTGGGCCCTGTTCACCTCCCCCTTTGACCTAGCACCCCATCGGGCTATTTATAGTCCCCGTGCAAAGAGCCACACATCAAGCCATTCGTCATCCGCCGCCGAGGAGCAGAGAAGCTAGAGGGACACCATCTCGGAGAGGAGGGTCGTGCTAGTTGTCTAGGGTTTCCCCTAGCCGACGTGTGAACCTTGCAAGGAAGACCACGTCGGAGTTCCGGAGCTAGGATCAAGATCAAGGTAGGATCCCAGTTGTGATCTTGTTCATGTATCATTCATGGTGAAGTCTTTGTGAATCCGATTTCTAGCAATTAGGTGCTTTCTCTATGGTTTTGTCTTCTCTTGGTTTCGCTTCTTCGTCAATCTATACTTAAGATAGATTGCTTAGGTTGCTCTTGTAGCCATGGTGGCTAGAGGTGCATACCCGATCTACCAAGTGTTTTCAACACATTCCTCATGAGCGTGCTCTCAGGTTCACCTACACAAGAACCGGGGCATCGTGACAGGATGTCGATGACGTGTACGGTAGGTGCCTTCGAGGATTGGAATGGAAGCCACATGCTTTTTATGAGATTCATTTTGCTATCTTCATGTCTCGCTTGGAACTACAACAAAGGCACGATCTAGACTCTCTAGATCGGTTACCTCTTTGCTTTCTCTTGCTACCTCCCATGTTTTAGTAGATTAGATGCGTTTGAAACCTCTCTAGATCAAGGTGCTTTCTCGCTTTATTGGATCGATCTTGCGTTGCACATGTTCCACGGATTTGATACCTTGGGTTTACACTTAAGGGAAAAAGGGTCCTATGTGATCCGTATGCTTGCGGATCGAAGTTTATAATGATAATCAAACATCAACAATTGTTACAATCATGGAGCAATCATCCAAGGAGTCTAAAAATGATGACCCGCCCCACTTCCAGAAGATGCTCAAGGAAAAGTGCTCATGGCACCCCAACGGTGGCCACACCACCGAGCAGTGCTACCAGCTTCTCCGCGTCTTGAAGGATGTTCCGGAACGCCAGCCCCCAAAGCACCGCAGAGGCAAGGGGACGAAGGACGACTCGGACAAAGACAGTGGATTCCAGGATCCCACTCAGTCTGTCAATGTCATCTTTGGCGGCGCACCCACAAAGCGCTCTCAGAAGCTTATGCTAATGGAGATCATGTCCATTGAACCAGCTGTCCCCACTTTCTTCAAGTGGTCAGAGGTACCCATTACCTTCTCACGGGTAGATCAGTGGACTAGCTTCTTAGAGCCAGGGTGATTTCCTCTCGTCCTGGACCCGGTGGTCGCAGGCTCCAGGCTTACCAAGATTCTCATCGACGGCGGCAGCGGTCTTAACATCTTGTTCACCAAGACTTTGAAGAAGATGAGCCTCAACGTCACTGACATGCTCACAAAGACCAACTCGCCTTTCTACGGCATCGTCCTAGGCAATGCAGTTGTTCCTCTTGGACAAATCATGCTTCCAGTCACCTTCAGGACCAAAGAACACTATCGCGCCGAGTACATCAAGTTTAAGGTTGCTGACTTCGAGACATCCTACCACGCCATCCTCGGCCGCCCTGCTTTGGCCAAATTCATGGCTGTCCTGCACTACGTGTACATAGTACTCAAGATGTCGGGGCCACAAGGAGTATTTGCACTACAAGGGGACTTGAAGCGCTCCTACGACTATGACACTGAAGTCGTGGAGCTCGTTGCTACTAACCAAGTACCCAACGCTATGATGGAAGTCTTCACTGCATCCAAGAAGATTGCTTCAAGCGAGCTTGAAATCCCATATAAGATGGACATCGCCAGCAAGACTCAGCCGACAAAGGAAGTCTAGCTCAAAACTGTTGACCTCGGTACCATGACAGCTCCAAGACGACCAAGATCGGCGAAGGCCTCGACCCCAAATAGGAAGACACGCTCAGCAACTTCCTGCGGGCCAACCATGACATCTTCGCCTGGAAGCCAACAGACATGCCATGTGTGCCCAGGAGATTGATTGAGCACTCACTCAACGTCGATCCTAAAGCTACCCCCAAGCGACAACATCTCTGCCGCTTCGCCCAAGACCGCAGGGACGCCATAAAGAAGGAGCTCGTGAAACTACTCACGGCCGGCTTCATCAGAGAAGTGTTCCATCCTGAGTGGCTCGCCAATCCTGCCCCTGGAAGAACACCAACGAGTGGAGGATGTGTGTCGACTACACAGATCTCAACAAGGACCACCCTAAGGATCCCTTCGGATTGCCACGGATAGACCAAGTCATCGACTCCATGACAGGCTGTGCTCTACTATGCTTCCTTGACTACTACTCGGGGGTACCACCAGATAGCAATCAAGGAGGAAGATCAAGTGAAGACTGTGTTCATCACCCAGTTTGGTTCCTACTGCTACACGATGATGTCGTTCAGGCTGAAGAACGCTGGCGCAACATACCAGCGAGCTATCCAGGCTTGTTTCAAGAAACAAATCAACACGAACGTCAAAGCATACGTGGATGACGTAGTCGTCAAGACCAGAAATCTCGACATGCTCATCGTCGATCTTGAAGAGACTTTCACTTCTTTGCGGGAGTATCAATGGAAGCTCAACCCCAACAAGTGCGTCTTCGGCGTACCATCAGGGAAACTACTCGGGTTCATCATCAGCCATCGCGGTATCGAAGCTAACCCGGAAAAGATCTCCGCCATCACCAACATGATGGCTCCGGCTGCCATCAAGGACGTCCAAAACCTCACTAGATATATGGTGGCTCTCAACAGATTCATCTTCGGACTTGGGGAACGGGGTCTCTCTTTCTTCAAGCTAATCAAGCAGCATGAGAAGTTTGTGTGGACTGAGGAGGTTGGCAAAGCTCTGGAACAACTCAATGACTTTCTGTCCAAGCCCTCAATCCTCACAGCACCTAGAGCCAAGGAGGAACTCCTCCTCTACATTGCTGCGACAACTCACGTGGTCAGTAGTGCCATTGTCGTCGAACGACAGGAGGCAAGCCACGCCTACAAGGTCCAATGACCCTTCTACTTCGTTAGCGAGGTCCTCAACAAATCCAAGGCTCGGTGCCCTCTGGTTCATAAGCTACTCTACGTGATTCTGATCACCTCACGGAAAGCTATGGCATTACTTACAGGAGTACAAGATCTCTATGGTGACTAACTACCCGCTCAGTGACATACTTCACAACCGTGATGCCACAGGGAGGATTTCTAAATGTGCGGTTGAGCTCAGTGCTCTATCGCTCGACTTCAAGCTTCGCACTGCTATCAAGACTCAGGAATTGGTCGACTTCATGGCTGAGTGGCGGGAGAATCAAGTTCCAACACCAACCGAGTGCTCAGAGCATTGGGTCATGTACTTTGACGGTTCTCTCAAGCTCGAAGGTGCTGGAGCAGGAGTACTACTAATATTCCCCAAGGGCGAGCAACTCAAGTACGTCCAACAGATCTTCTGGAAGGTCTCCAACAATGAAGCTGAGTACGAGGCTCTACTACACGAGCTCCGCTTGGCAGTCTCCCTCGGCATCAAGCGACTACTCGTCTACGAAGATTCCGCAGTGGTCATCAATCAAGTCAACGATTCCTAGGATCGCAACCGAGAAAACATGGATATGTACTGTCTTGAAGCATGCAAATATGAGAACAAGTTCTATGGTCTCGAGTTACATCATGTCATCCGCGACAACAATGTTGCCGCGGACGTCCTGTCGAAGCTGGGTTCTACCCGCGCTCAAGTACTGGCGGGGGTCTTCGTCCACAAGCTCCATAAGAAATCTATCCTAGAGCCATCATCTCCACTCCCGACTACTAATCCTGGCCCGTCCCAGCTAGACCGAGAGGTGCTGATGATCGACATGGACTAGAGGTAACCGTTGATCGACTACATTAAAGAGCAAAAGCTACCTTGCGACAAGTCAGAGGCAGAGCGGATCACACACCAAGCCAAGATCTATGTACTAGTCGGAGACCAGCTCTACAGGCGAGGTGCCACCTCTCAAGTACTCATGAAGTGCGTGTGTCGAGAAGAAGGCAAGGACATCCTGGAGGAGACTCACAAAGAGATCTGCGGCAACCACGCGTCCTCCCAGACTCTAGTCGGCAAAGTTTTTTGACGACCTTTCTACCGGCCAACAGCTCTGGCTGATGTAGAGGAACTAGTCAAGAAGTGCCAAGGATGTCAGTTCTTCGCCAAGCAACAACACGTCCCAGGCTACAAGCTCATCATGATACCACCAACTTGGCCTATCGCTTGCTGGGGGCTCGACATGATTGGCCCTTTACCAACTATGCCAGGAGGGTTCAATAGAGTTTTGGTGGCTATTGACAAGTTCACCAAGTGGATCCAGGTCAAGCCTATCATCTACCCAAAAGCCGACAGAGTACTTGACTTCTTGGATGAGATTGTGCATCACTACAGGTTCCCCAATCGCATCATCATGGACCTAGGTTCCAATTTCAACAACCACCAGTTCATGGAGTATTGTGAGAACAGCGGGATTGACGTTCGGTACATCTCTGTTGCCCACCCACGTGCCAATGGCCAAGTGGAACACACAAATGGGATGGTGCTCGACGCTCTCAAGAAATGCTTGTACGACGCTATGAATACCAAAGGAGGCAAGTGGATCAAGGAACTACCCAACACTCTCTATGGACTGTGTACCTAGCCTACAAAGCCAACAGGACAGTCAGCTTACTTCCTGGTCTACGGCTCTGAAGCTATCCTGCCTACTATGTGATGTGGCAATCTCCGGTAGTCGAACGGTACAACGAAGGCATCACAAAAGACAACAGGCGGGTTGACATCGACAACCTTGAAGAAGCCCGTTGTGCCGCCCTCATCCAATCCTATAGGTACCTCGAGGGTATCTAGTGCTACCTTGATCGCAACGTCAAGGAACTCTCCTTCAACACGGGTGATCTAGTCCTACATCGCATCCAAGATACATCTGGACTACACAAGCTGAGCTCGCCGTGAGAAGGTGCTTTCTCCATCAAGAAAGTCACTGGTCCTGGCTCCTATCGCCTCCAAACTCTCGAAGGTGAAGAAATTGACAACTCATGGAACATCGAGAATCTGTGTCAATTCTACCCCTAGTCCACGACTATGGATCGACAACCCGGCTCCGTGCCAAGAGTAGCAGTAAGCGACCCCAGCGTCCTTGCTATTCCACCTCTAGGTCATGTAGTAAGCGGCCTTCCTGGTCCGTGTAAACTACCGACCCTCCAGCTGTAAGCGGCCTTCGGGTCCTAGTGAATATCTAGCCGTAAGCGACCTACAGGTCCTGTCGACTTATGTACACGGCTCCGTGCCGGACTCTGGCCATGCAGTTGTAATCTTATACACAATAATAAAGATTGTTCTATCTATATCATCTTTTTACTATGATCAGCATTGCGCAACACCTACGCAAACAGGCTACCTATATTGTCTTCTATAAGACACTCTACAGTTCTTTGGAACTCATCATACTGCTCCTAGTAGCAGATCTACTCCGAGTACTACTACTCACATACTTTCTCTTGCAGCCAAGACTTGCCAGACTAGCTACTTGGTCCATCAAAGGTGCGCGGCTTCATCACATGAAAGGGGCAACACAGATAATTCATTACTCTAATTTCAATTACTACTCATTACATCATATTTGTTCATATTACACTTGTTTCCTACAAGTTTTTCTACAGATACATCTAACGCAGATCAATGCGGGAAGCCATCTCTTCTGTGATGGGGGCTGTCTCCTGCATGAGTTCTTGGAACTTGTCATTAGAGCAGTCAGCCGCGACACCATCCTTGGCCATGGACAAGTCAGCCATCAGGTAGAAGGACTTCAGAAAGCTGAGCACTTGATTGGCGATTGACCTTGCCAGCCTCTGCACGTACTCGAGCAGCCTGCCTGACGAATCCCTCAACCTTTCCACAAGTGGGCGCAACTCTACTCCAACAACTCTTGGTTCAAACAGCTCTGCCACAGGCTCTCCAGCTTCGTCAGCTCCTTCAACTCACGCTTCAATAGTTCAGCTTCGTCCATCTTCAACCGCAGCGACTGCATGCACGTCATCGGGTCAATTTTTCCATCAATGCGAAGTTGCAACTCATGAGTGAGCTCTATGGTCCGCACCTTGAGGATTTCTTCATGCTCTTTGTGCTCCCAGTTGAAGTCTTTCTGCTAGTTAGTGGCATTGTTCTTCCACTTCTCCACGGAGTCCTCAAGGACTGCGCAACAAGAGGCATAAGTCAGGGATGAACTCCAAATGAGTACTCAATGCAATGCGAGATTCATGGTGTTACCTTTCTTGTCCTGGTGCAACGACTTGTTCTTACAGACTAGTTCATCCTTCTGCTCCATGAGCTTCTGAATTTCATTACGACATTCCACCGCATTAGAGTCAAGCCTCATCTGCAGCCAAGACGACAGATCTTTCTTCTTATCTAGGTCCTCCTCAAGCTTCGCAAGACGGTTCATATCCGCGGCCTATTTCACGAGTACACGGGACTTTCGCCTCGACTGCTTGATGATGTCCTGCATAAATCACAAGGTTCTGCTCAAGCATCCGCTGGCTAAGTACACACATGACTTGTCTACACCTATGGGTACTTGATCTTACCTCTGCAAATGAGCCGAAATGCTGGAGTGTCTTCATCTGCATCGCTACATGCTCTGCATCCAGCATGGCATCGTCAACTGTTGCGAACACCTCGTCCGTGGCATGACTACTCACCCCATCTCAGGGTTCATTGCCATGCTCCACAAAGGTGCTAGATCTTCTATGTCCGCCTCACAAATGACAAGTTGCCTCTTTGGGCTCCCTTCAAGGACCAGTCGTGCGTTCTCTTGACACATGGGGGGTGGGATTAGAGTATTTCCTTGCGACGACATGTTAGCTTTCGGATCTAGCAGTACGGTTTCTGTTAGCTCTACTTCAATTTCTGCCAGAGGATTAGTCCTTATCTCGGGGGCTGCAGCATAAGCGACAATTATGGATTCGACTACTTTTCTCCACAGCTTGGACAAACCTATCACGACGATCGTTTCTTTGCCGTCACATCCTCAATAGTTCTGTCCTGGGTGGGTGGATCAACCCTCTCAATATCTACTGCACGGTCTTCGGTACCAGCATTCGCACTTGAGCCAGTCTCCTCCCAGGAGAGATCCGTCGATTTCCTGCAAATAGAAAATCCATGAGCAATCAATTCATCAAGACAAATAGGTACTCGAGTACTTACAGTGTTGATTTCGGCAATTGACTCTTGGGCCCTCCAAGAAGCCAGAACAACCCCGCGGCAACAACCGTCAGCTCCGAGGCATCCTTTGGTCCTTCAGGGGGCTCCGTCGCCTTCGTAGCTTCTACCTGCTGAGCCACTGACGGCTCGACTACTTCACTCGTGCTACCCATGGGAGTCTGCATGGGCATCGTGGCACCATCATTGTCAATATCCATGACGTTGGGGGGTCTCGGGGGCTTGGTCCTGAGCAGCCGCTGGTGCCTGCTCAGTATCCGTCGTACCCTACACATAAGACATCATCATCAAGTTCAGCGCCAAGTATTCAACATGCTACTTGCCAGGCGCGGATTTCTACCTCATCAGATGGCCCTTGCAGGCCCAGGATCTTCCTGATACAGCGCTTTCGCATCATCCTCATCTTATGCTTTGGAGGTGGTGTGATGTCGTCAGCAAATGCTCCCGCTGGCCTCTTAGACGATCCAGTGGTAGCAGCGATAGCGTACCCGTACCGCGACTTCACCTCGAAGCGTTGGGCAAGCGTCGCCTAGTCATCTTCCAATGACCAGCCAATCATGGCTCCTTCTTCAGTTTCTGTTGATGCTTCACCATCGACTACCTGTCGGGTCTCCGGGGACTTCTGCTCTAGATTCACTCTATATACAGGCAACAGAGGCATCAAGTAGAAGCACTCAACGTCCTCCTGCACATCATCAGACATATCAGCTACCCAACAAGCTACACAATTGGTACTCGGGGCTACAACTAATGGTACTTACTTGTTTTAGAGGCCTCTCTGTAGAGCACTCCTGTACACTAGCGGCAGGCACCCCGTCCTTCAAATTCTTGAAGATATTGCCTAGCCGCATCATCACAACATCAGAGCTGATCTCCACATCAGTGAATCTTGAGTTGTCATTACGGTCGGTGTACTCACATACCCGTAATGATCCCTCTTCATCAGCGGTTGGATCCGGCACTTCATAAAGTTGTACGCTACCCTCTCCGCTATCATGCCAGTTTCTTCAGATCTGCAATGCGTTGCAGCAACTCGGGTACTTGCATGCACTCTTCTGGGTTTTGTGTTCCAGTTATCACTATGCACTCGGATATGCATGCTGGGCTTCGGCAGTTGGGGATGCGGGTTGTCAGTATAAAACCACTTACACTTCCAATATTGGTTGGAGTCGATCAACTTGTACTCAAAGTACACGTCGTTGAGCTTCTTGCGCATCGAGATTCCGACACCACCGACTACTTGAGGATTCATGCTATTGGGTTGCGGCTTTAGGCGGAACAATTTCCTGAACAGTCCCCAGTGCAGCTTGATCCCCAAGAAGGCTCACAGAAATGAACAAAGATGGAGGTGTGGAAAATACCATTAGGATTCAAATGAACATGCTCAATCTTGTAGAACTCGAGCAGCCCATGGAAGAAATCCAATGCCGCCAGGTCCAGTCCTCGCTCGCAGAAGTGGGCAAACATGGGGATCTCATAGGGATTCTTCTCCATCGACCACGGATCTCCGATGGTGGTGTTCCACCCTTCAATCGCCTGCTCCCGCAGGAATCTAGCGTCGACCAGAGCCTGGATCTCCTCATGCTTCAACTTCGATTTCTTCCAGGCATAGGCTTGGATCGGTGCCGTCTATTTTATCTTCCCATAAATCAGCGGCAGCAGTTGGGGGGAACCTTCCTTTTCCCCCCTACCTGACTTCTTCTTCCGCATCTGCACTGTTGATGGTCTGCTCTTCATCCTCGTGGTCACGAGGGTCTTCACTCGCATTCGCTCGGGGGCTACACGCTGGTGTGGAGTGGCAGCATGGATTTTCTCTACGGCGGCGGCAGATGTGGAAGATTGGATCTACTGTGCGTCTGACTCAGCAGCTGATAGGAATGGAAAACCCTAAGGGGCTACCCCTCTATTTATAACCGCACGGGCTCTTCACAGTGCGATGGACTCTTCAACTTCCAAGACCATACACTCTCAATCTCGAGGGCTCAACTTCAGATCTGGGGATTGGAAGATTACTTGGCAACAAATTATTCACTTCGGCCACATTCTACAGTCAAGATTGATCCTTCAATTCGAGAGACTACTCGACTCAAGGCTCGAGGTTTCCGTACCACAGGTCCTTCGGTTTTTTCTCTAGATTTCTTTGGATAAGGTTGGCGGAACTTCAGATTGACCCACAACTAGAATCTACAATTTTACCTAAGGCTGGGGGCTACAGTCCATATAGAATGCGATTTTCGCAAATAGCATTTCCATATGGTTCTTCAACGAGAAGATATCAAGACATCACGAGTACTATTGAAGACCTTCGAGAGAAGAACTCGGGGATGCTTGTGAACTACTCGAGAAGACTTCAAGACTACTCGGGATCTGCTGGAGTACCTTCCAGCTTCGTGGTGATTCAAGTACTATTGAAGACATTGGTTTGTAGCGCTCGGGACGCTTGGGAACTACTTGCGAAGCCTTCAAGACTACTCGAACATGTCACACTCAACTACAAAAGTACCCAGGGGCTTGTCGTATGGACATCCATGGGCCCACTCTGACGTGTGGGCCACGGTGCAAGACGACGTGGACCACAAGGCAACTCAGGACTACTACTAGAATAGGAAAGCTTATCATGTGACCGTCATAGCTTCTCCTAGTCGTACTCGACTAGTACTGCTGTACCTAAACCGACTTGTAACTAGGGCTAGATATCGAGCCTAGCTCGGCTCGTTATGGCTTGGCTCGTTAGATCTCACCTCGTTTTAGCTCGTTATCTTAGCAAGCTAGGAACCTAGCTCGGCGCGGCTCGTTAAGAAGCTCGAGCTGGCTCATTAAGCTCGCGAGCCAGCTCGTTAACAGTTATAAATTTAAAAAGTCATAGTTAACAGGTAACTATGGAATCAACAAATGCAACATGTTTACAAGCCAACCAACAATGAAACCAAGTAGTCAACAAGCAATCTAATACTACAAGTTATTAGGTTGTGATATGAAGTTGGACCTATTAGGTTGTTTGCTGACTGCTGCAACCCTGGCTCGCGAGCCAGCTCGAGCACGGCTCGTTATCGTAGCGAGCTAAAACCTGAGCTCGGCTCGTTACAAATTTACTAACGAGCCAAGCCAAGCCGAGCCACTAACGAGCGAGTTCGAGCGAGCTAACGAGCTTCGAGCTTTTCGTCCAGCCCTACTTGTAACCCTACCTCCTGTGGATATAAGGCGAGGCAGGGACCCCCCAGACAACACTTGAAACTTACGCAATCAATCAAGAGGTACACAACATACATGACGTAGGGTATTACGCACATTGCGGGCCGAACCTGTCTAAATGGTGTGGCACGTGTCTCACCTTCGAGTTCCTGATCTCGGCGAGCCCCACCATAATCATCTACCTCGGGAGTCCCCTTGGTAGGTTGCCGGGTCTAAACACCGACAATAATGGTCAAAATTTTATTTAAAAGATCGTGCCAATTTGTAGTATGTCTTATAAAGATGGAAGGAGGGAGTAGTTATAGTATTAGCTATCAGATCGATAGAGCCATGAACCTAGCTAGTGATGCAAAAGTCTAGGTATAGGGCCTGTTTGGGACTACTCTACTCCAGTTTTTCCAACTCCGCTCCACCAACTTCACCATGTTGTAGCTCTACTGTGGAGTTTCTAGATCAAAGAGTCCTGTTTGGTACGCAGTCTAGCTCCAGCTTCAGGAACACAGGGTTCCCTTGAGAAAAGTCTAAAATACCCCAGGATGATGGACCCACCTGTTAGTCCCCTATCTTTTCCCCTTCCTCTCTCTTCTCCTACCTTTACCTCACACCGCATGCCAAGCGGTCCGTGCCGGAGGACAGGGGCCGGCCACGCCAGAAACCAGGGTCGGCCGCGGACGCCCGCGCCGAGTCGCAGGCCAGGGGCTGGCCGCGGACTCGGCCGGACGCCCTCACGCACCGGAGGACGGGCCGGCCGCGCCGCGCTAGGGACCAGGCCGGCTACGGACGCTCGCGCGCACGTTGGAGGCCAGGGGCTGGTCGCGGACTCGGCCGGACGCCCTCAACGCACCGGAGGACGGGCCGGTCGCGTCGCGCCGGGGACCAGGCCGGCCGCGGACGCCCGCGCGCGTGTCGGAGGCCAGGGGCAGGCCGCAGACGCCCGCACCGCACCAGAGACCGAGGCCGGCCGTGGACGCCTGCGCCGCGCCGGAGAGGATGAGGAGGGCCGCCGCGGCGACGGCGGCTCGCCACCGAGATCCCATCCACGGGGGCTCCTTCTCCTACGTATGCATGGAGCTCAGGGACCGCTCCACGGGGGAACATCCTGCTCGTGGCCGGGGTCACGGGGCTCAGCCGCCGTTCCTGGACTCCTAGACCCCATCGCCGCCGTTGTCCTTTGCGCCACCTCTGCGCTCGCCGTCTCCGATGCGAACCTCCGGGGCTGGGCGCTGCGGATCCATGGCGGCAGAGCCGAGAGGGCCTGGTTGTTGTGGGTGCTAGCGCGGCGGGGCCGGGCGCGGCTGGTTACGGCGGGAGGGAGGGAGCGGCGCGACGGAAGGAGGAGCGCGTTTGGGGAAGAAGCGAACAAAAAAGAAAACGAACCGTTTTTTACATAATCAGTGGCATTATTTGGTGGGTAATATTCCCACAACTTTGTGAGGAAGTTGGAAACGTGGGTTTTGGAAGTAGCTCCTGAGGTGCTCCAGGAAGAACGTGGAGTTGGCCCGAAACTCCACTTTTTTCTTGGAGTAGAGTTTTAGGAGTTGGAGGTGTTTGGCTGGACGAAGGTGGAGCGGAGTTGAGAAAGTTAGAGAAGAGTAGTCCCAAACAGACCCATAATATGGACCCATAATATGTAGTGATTAATTATTAGCAATGATAATTGCGTTGTAGTAGTATCATATCACTGTGTGATACTTGATGAACCGGGGCATAAATACCTCTCTCAAAGCAGTTTAAGTCCTTACTAAAAACTTCTAGCCCTCAATATAATCTAGTACTACCTCCGTTCTCAAATATATGTCGTTTAGGATAAGCTAACTAGTTCAAAATGAACTAACTAGTTTGTCTTAAACGACAGATATTTGAGAACGGAGGTAGTAGTAAGTAAGATGCATGTCAGAACAGATGCATGGTTGTGTTACTTAGAAAAAATAAGGACTGATGGTTGTGGTAGTTAGTATCACGAACCTTCGATGCAGCCATCCAAAATGTAGGGATTATTGCCACTTACGCTAGGATTGCAGTAGCAGTAGTAACCTCGCGACTTTACAGTCTGGCATGAGCTGCCGGTGCTGCATGCATAGGTTCCTTTATTTGTAGATGCAATAACACAACTTGGCTGGTCCGTGGCCAAAATATCAAATCTTGTCTCAATACGTGCGTTTATCCAGCTCGAGTAAAGGTCGCTGATGTCAAATTCATATCGTTCCGCTAAGAAAACCTTGACGATGGAGGGCTCTTCTTCATGAGATCGTGCTACGACGACGCCGTTCCTGCGGGACAGCGTGAATCGGAAGCCTCTCGTGTATTCTGGGAAATAATCGATGTGGCAGCAGCCCAACCCTTTGCACCGCATGGGCTCCTCCATAGTTTCCACCTCTTTACGCATGAGCTCCTTGTCGCCTAAGCATATACTCGTGCAAGAACCGATGGTCAGGTTCGTTCGGGTATCGAACAGGATGACCTCGACGTTGCAGCCAACAACATACATGGTGTTGGCAGAATCGATGACGAGGCCCTTGGCAGGCGACTCCCATGACCTGGTGTAGGTGTTCGTGCCTGGCGTCATGTTGATGCTGAAGCCGATCGAACCAAAGACGCTGTATGGCATGTCCCTTGCGTCAAGGATCTGAACGGTGCTATTGGGCCAGAAGAGCCTGGGAGGCCAGGTGGTGTGGTCGCAGGTGAGCTCGAAGCCTTGCCGGAAGCAGCCGGGCGCCGTCCCGAACGGGTAGGAGAATGTGGCGTCCCCGCAGCTGGTGGGACAGTGAGCCAGAGAGGCATTGGAAGGGACAGACAAGATCCCTCCTCCGCCAGTGCCGCCGCCGGCGACTCCAGAAGCCCGGACGACGGGCGGTTGCGCCACCACAGCTCCCGCTAATAAGCACATCAGCAGGACCTGCATGCTGATGAGCGTTGCAGCGATAGAGCTCATCTTGGAAGTCACCCTGTTCTTGGTGCTTGAAGTTTGAATGCTACGACGCTACACGTACTGTTCCCCGCTACGGCTGGATATGCATAGAGCAGCAGATCGAATGCAACAGCCCACAGGTAGTCTCTTAATATAAGATGCTGCAGTCGTCGTTGGCTCGTTGCCGGGACATCGCGCCACATATTCGCGCGTTACTGTGACTGACACCCGAGTGCTTATGGCCGACCGTGCTTTGCCGCGTTGATCATGACCTTGACCTCGCCTCGCCTCGCCTCGTCTCCGGCGGCCGGGACTGCTCCCTCCCTTGACCCACCCGAGCTCGGTGGCGCGCTCGCGCTCGATTGTGACGTGTCGGGCCTGTGCTCTTGGTGGCGCGCGTGTGTGGGAGACCCTCACTGACTGCAGGTCGCGCCCCGTCAAAGACGTCGCGCACCCCCTCCCGGCAGGGTTTTTTATCCCGACCGGTCGACTGAAACCGCCGGCCACCGGTTCCGGTAAACCAGACCGTTAGTCCGGTTACCGAAAAAACCGGCCGAACCTGTTTTTAAAATTCAAACGCACAGTTCAGTCGGTTTCGAACGGCCGGCCGGACCGGTTGCACCGGTTTCCGGTGAAACAACAGAAAAAACTAACATCTCTAAAAATGCATAAAAAGTTCGAAATAAATAAAAATTTTGGCATGAGCTAAGCACATATTAATGTAAGAGACCATATCAAAGTACAACAATTGATAAACATCCATACAAATGTAAGAGTAAGCATACAAATACCACCGTGCTTAGCGTGCATACAATTATGGGTACACATTAATAAAAGTTCAACGGTAGAATGGGAAGACCCCCATTTGGGACGCCATTTGGTATTCGGTCCTTAGCGTGCTTAGCGTGCATACAATACCACCCTTGCTTGAACTTTGCATATCGATCCTTCAAGTCTTTCTCATTTTGATCAAGGTACCTTCCATCTATATCTCGTCCAGTAGGTGATTGGATACCTTCACCTGCAACCATATGAAAAGCATAAGAGACAGGAATGTAAGCTCATAGGTGTCATTACAATATGCAAAGTATGAGAAAAAACTTACCCCACTTCTGTGTCTCCCTGACCACGCTAACAAAGTATGGATTGTCAGCCTGTCTTCCAGGTACTCCTGCAATATGGAAAAACTTGGACCAAGCTTTGCCAATAGCCTCCTTTGCATTCTTACCCTTCTCTGTCCAACGGCCTGTATCAATCCTTGGCTGAGTCATTCCTCTTCTCCCACCGGATGCCAAGTTATAGTCGGCCACCGCTGGACTCTCCCTCCTTGAAGTTGCTCTTTGAAACAACTTCGTCACAGGATTTCCACCACCCGAACCACTACCCCCTCCACGCTCATATGCACCTCCTCTCTCGTGCACCCTCTGTCGGTACTCTGCTTCTGCTCTCGATAGTTCCATGGCACGCTGCACCTGAGCCTCCTCATCATATTGCTCACCGAGAACGATTCCCTCTGCTGCAGCCAGCTCTTGTGCCAACTTCTCTCGAGCTCGATCAGCAGTTGCCTTCTTAGCCCTCTCAATTTCCCGCTGAAAGTAATCTCGCACATCTGGTGGCACATTCCTGCAATGGACCACCTCGGCCCCGATCCCAGCCAAATGTTGTTTCAATCTAATTGCACCACCTCCTCCTTTCTGCGAATGGCAATACTTGCAACGCCATCCGGGATAAAGGTTATCACATGTTCCCATACAACATCTTTATTTCTCCCTGACATTGTCTAGCTGCAAAAATTGAAAAGAATAACATATCAAACACAAAAAAATTGTACGTAAATCTAACTAAAAATGTACACCTAAATGGTACATCAAATCTACATATAAAATGTACCTATAAAATCTACCTAAATCATATATGCACCTTAATATCCAAAACTACCTATATCCTAATATTCAAATGTACCTAAATCCTAAATCCTAAATATACATCTAAATGAAATGTACCTAAATCCCAAGTCATACACTCATACCTACCCTACATCCTAATACATACGAATCAAATCCCACCTAAATCATCTATCCAATCAATCATACATACATTCCATAGAATAAAATCCCACCTAAATAGAAGTTTCGGTTGCTTACCTAGCTCTCTGGGAAGCCGGCGCAACCGACCGGCCAGCCGCCCGATCGGAGCGGCTTACCGCCCGCAGGGCGCGGCCAACCGCCCGGAGGCGGTAGATCTGGGCTCCGCACGGCTAACCGCGCGACCCGCTCGGCTTACCGGCCTGGAGCGGCGGTCAGGCGGCGGCACGGGGCGGACGGAGCTCCGGTCGCCAAGGGGAAGAGCGGACGGGGGAGAAGGAAACAGAAGAGATGCTCATGAGCCGTTGGGGAGTGGATAGGAAGATATTTTGAACCCCCCTTTGGGCCGAAGTGGGCTGCTGGACTTTTTTCTTTTTCTTTTTTGATTTAACTTCTAATTACGGTTAAATATGGTAAACGAACGAATTTTTGAAAACTTTTAGCACCATTGGATTCGTCATAGCTGGAAGTATTTTTAGGATTTTTTGAGATTTTTTCATTTTTTTAAATTCAAATTTTCAAATTTGAACTACCCCGGTTTTATACCGGCCAGAACTGGACCGGACCGGACCGGTTACCGCGGTTTCCGGACCGGTTCCGGTCGGAAAAAAAACCCTGCCTCCCGGCCCCCTGCTCCACCGATGACCCGAGTCGCCGATCATGCATGGACAACGACGCATCATGCATGCACACCAACGTATTCATCACACAAAAGCAGCATGGTCTAAGCTCTAAAATTAAAGTAGGGACCAAATGTATGTATTATATTGCGACCAAATACCATACAAAATTTATTGCATGTGTTTTGAGATCGTTTATGGTGCACAATACTATAGTAGTATGGAGTATAACCAGTTTTTAGTACGAATAAAATCATAATTTAATTGCACGAATTATATTATTATAATATTTTCTGCACCCTGTTTTCCCCTTTCCAGTTTCCACCGCGCTCAACATCCGCCTCGTTCTTTCCAGGCCCCCACCGCCGGCGGAGACACTACACGTACAGCGTGCTCCTGCTCGATCGCCGCCAAGACCGGAGTGCGTCCCATGAAACGGCCTGGCTCCGAGCGCCGGACGCTGCTGGCATCTAATCTCCCCATGACTCTAACTCTATAACCGTAGCGAACATGGTCGTCAATTTATTTGTTCGAGCATAATTTTAATGATTCATGATAACATGATCAATAAGACTAACTATACTGTTTGAGCATGTCTTTATAGACATTATAGGTCACATAGATGCAACCATAATAAGCTAATATACCACCGGTTAAACATAGAAAAGATCCAGAGTCCAAGTGCCGATGGTTCCTCGAAGCAGCAACGGTGCAAGTGCCGGAGCAATTGATACACTTCGGGGAAGGCTCAGTCAACATGGACCATCGGATGAACCGATGGTCTATTTTCTACATAAGGATCAATTCTTGCAGGCATGACGCGAAGAAGTGAAGCGTCAGATCAACTGACGCCTAGCGGTGCAAGCGTCAGAGTATGCGTCAGTCCAAGCATATTTCTAATATTTTAAGACAGAGAGATTTTGGCTGTTGAGGTATCAACACCGGATGAACCGACGGCAACGGTAGAAGCATTGGATGAATTTCAGAGGCAAGGTTGCTAAGACAAGAAAAAGTCAGAGCCACTGGATGAACCGACGGCTAAGCGAAGAAGGCGTCGGTATAAGTGTCAGATCAATTTCGTCAGCAGAATCACTAAGATTGGCGCAGGTGGAGTTTTTTTTACCCAGGCACATGAGTGACGGTCTAGTTTGAGGATTGGCCGTTCATAGAGTGCTTAGGTTATGGTTTGCTTTTCTTTTCTTTTTTTAGTTGTGTACATCTCGTTATGCAGAGGTCAGGAGTGTTTTAAGACATTATACCAACTCGATGTAATGCTCTTGAAATTAATAAAAACTTTCATTATAAAAAAAAGGACCTGGTGTACGTGCTCGCGTCGTGCCTGGCGTCATGGTGATGCTGAAGCCGATTGAAACAGAGACGTATGGCATGTCGCTCGTGTCAAGGATCTAAACGGTGTTGTTGGGCCAGAAGATAAATGGCTATTGGTCGTTCGATTTATACAGAAGATCGAACAAACGATAAGAGAGCGTGAGTGAAAGTATGTAAACTTTTTAAAATCTTCTTCTAAGAACTGGGCGTATATCTCATAAACTCATCTGAAAAGGCCAAAACACAGCGAAACAAACTCCTGGAGAAGAAAGAACTTAGACGAGCAAATTAAACAGCACAACCAAGCACCACCGATCTATACGGTCATTATGCAGAGAGTCACCATATCAATCGGTGCAAGTAGAAAACTCACGGCAGGGATATGCTGAGAAATTCTCGTCCCGACCAGCACCGTATCGAGTGTAAACCTACCGTGCACCATTTTTCAGAAAAAACAGGAAATAACAAAAAAAATCAGGATCTCGGGCCGCAATTTTCTAGCAGCCATCTCCTTTTCGCCGCCGCCACCCCAGGCGACCATGCTGCCTCGCGCCTACGCCGACACCAAGACGCCAAGACCAAGAGCCTCTCCATCCAGTAGACCACTCCTGCTCCTCCTCCCATCTCCGCTCCCGGGACCTCCTCTTCTCGGAGGGCCCAGGCGGTCTGACGCGGCAGCGCACAGCCGCACAAGCTTCGAGCCTATTGCGATTTGTGAAGTGAAGCAAAAGCACTACTTCCTGCTATCAATTCCTGTGTAGTGCGCTGTGCCTGTGAATGTCTCATCTGCTCCTCTCCTTGAATATGTCTTCGTGTGTTTGTTTTTCCCCCCTTGGCAGGATCTAAACTTGAACTGGAACTTGGCTATTGTGATTTGCGCAGTGCGCTCTGCCTGTGAATGTGATGTACTGTCGTATTGATGTGCATCTATCATCTATGAGACTGACGAAATTTTGATTAGTTACTGCGTTGGTGGTGCCTGTGATGTTACTTGAATTAAGGCCTCGTTTAGTTCCAAAAATTTCACCAACTACCAGTTACATCAATCTCCGGATACTAATTGGGAGTATTAAATGTAAATTAATGACAAAACCTATTTCACAACTCCTACCTTAATTTTCGAGACGAATCTAATGAGCCTAATTATGGCAGTAACCAATCTCTAATGATGGATTAATTAGGCTTAATGAATTCATCTCACGATTTCTAGTCCATTCGTGTAGTTAGTTTTGTAAGTAGTCTACATTTAATACTCTTAATAGACCTTGGAAGGAAACTCCAAAAATTTTCTTCAA
Source organism: Cenchrus fungigraminus (assembly GCA_036936925.1). Taxonomy (NCBI): domain Eukaryota; kingdom Viridiplantae; phylum Streptophyta; class Magnoliopsida; order Poales; family Poaceae; genus Cenchrus; species Cenchrus fungigraminus. The sequence continues at coordinate 26,027,413 of CM072773.1, read as the reverse complement.
AATTTTCCAACTAACTAAACAGAGCCTAAGCATGGTTGCAATTGTTGGGTCTAACTGTTTGAAGGGATTATAAGTGTCATGTTCCCATTTTGTGTTATTGATTCCCGACCGTAATCGACATGTTCCCGATCGTAATATTCCGTTTCCGATATCCTGTGTAATATCGAATTTGTTTTCCTGTCCATTCCCGTTCCCGAGAAAAAAATACAGAAACAAGAATCATTAGAGCGTTTTTCTGACTATTCCCGACCGTTTACATCCCTAGTTTTCACATAAACACAACATCAGATGAACCGGTGCACGAGCAAAAACTGGATAGAGACAAAACTAGACTCCCAAGTAGGGATGGCAACGGGTAGGGTAGGGCAGGGTAGGGTAAGGGTAAAGTATTTACCCGCCTGTTGGCATACCCGTCTATTTCTATTATACTCTTACCCGCCAAATGTAACGGGTAAGAATCCTTACCCGTGTCCTTACCCGTCGGGTACCCTCCGAGTAACAGGGTACCCGCTAGGTATTGAATATAAACATGTCAATAAGTTAATATCCAAGAGTACAATAATAATTTGATAACTAAATAAGTCTCAAACTTCACAATCACACACATATTGATACAGACATAAATAAGTCTCAAATTCTCAACTCTCAAACTGCCACACACATATTGGGAGTAGCGGGGCGTGGGGATCTGGCCGGACGCTGGAGGAGGCGAAGTGGGAGCGGGGCTGCGGCGGGGTGTGTTGCACGTGAGCGCGTTGGTGCGACAAAAATCTGGGAGAGGCGGCGTCGGGGTGTGGTCGAGTGGAGGCTGGAGGCACCAGGTGGGCTGCGCCGGTAGAATGGTAGACAGGGTGGTGTGTTAGAGTTTGGATATATGGGTTTGGGTCAAATGTTTGTATGAGCTTCTTTAGTGCGGGTACCTCTTGGGTACCCACGGGTATAATTTTATACCTTTAGTCTTGCCCATGGATAGAATTTCATACCCGTACTTTTATCCGCAGATAGAATTACATACCCTTACCCTTACCCAACATGGTAGAGTACCCTTACCCATGGGTAAAATTACCATTCTTACTCCCAAGACTCACCGACTCAATCAGCGACGCAATCCCGGACACCACCGTATCAATCGGTGATGACCAGACTACACAGGCATGTCGTAGTGCATGGTGTCGAGGTCAAAAACCAGTGATACTTTCAATTTTAGAGCCTCATTTTAAATATGTAAACTCATTTTTTATTGATGTATAACTGTTGTCAAATGTTAACCAAAGTTCATAGATTTCATTTTGCATGTCATTGACCACGTCTTACATATAAAACTATTCATAAAAAATTTCAAAGTGGGTTGATCGACACTATTTTCAAACTTGGAATTTTCATTCAGCCGACAACCTTACTTTCGATTTTTGGACTCTAATTTAAATACGTAAAGTTACTTATCCTTGGTTAACAATTATTGTAAAATGTTAATTAAGATGCATACATTCCATTTTGCATGTTGTGAGCCGCATCATACATACAAGTTTCTTTATAAAAAATTCAAAGTGGCTAACTGACATTATTTTCAGACTTAGGATTTGTCGCTGCCTCCATAAGAAAAATCCTAAGTCTGAAAACAGTGCCAGTTAGCCTATTTCAAAATTATTTTATGAAGAAATTTGTATATATGATGCGACAAACAATATGTAAAACGGAATCTATGGATCTTAGTTAACATTTATAAAAAATTATTGATGAGGAAGAAGTGAATTTACATATTTAAATTGGAACCCTAAAAAATTCAAAAATCTATGTCTGAAAACAGTGTAAATCAACCCACTTCGAAATTCTTTTATGAAAAGTTTTGTATGTAAGACGTGGTCAATAACATGCAAAATGGAATATATGAACTTTGGTTAACATTTGACAACAGTTGTGGATCAACAAAAAATGAGTTTACATATTTAAAATGAGGCTCCAAAATCGAATATATCGCTGGTTTTTAACCTCGGCGCTAGAGGTTGTGGCGCCTAGACGTCTAACCTCGGCGCCACACACTATGGCGCTGAGGTGAGGGTCCAATTTTTGAAAATTTTCTCCCAGAGGCGTATTTGTGAAAAACTTTTTCAAAAGACACTAAAAAACAAAAAAGTCGGTACACACGGAGCACCAATTGGTCAACGTACCTAGCCAACACATGGGTCGCACCGACTTTTTTTTTAAGACGTGCAAAGCATATTTTTCATTAAGAGGAGAGAAAGGTATAGTACAAACAGTTAGTTACAAACAACGGCAAAGTCGGCAAAAAAGTTCAAAGAAACAACAACAAAGGAGGGGGGAGGAGGGGAGAACAAAGAGAGAAAGACAAAGAGAAGGATTACAGCGGTCCAGAAGGCCGCACACCAAGAAGTCTAGCGTATACCTGAGCATTTTTAGCCCGACCCGGCCCGGCCCACCCACAGACCTTACGGGACGGGCTTGGACACATATCTTGCAGCCCGAAAAAAATCTTGCCCGAGCCCGGCCCGAAATGCTATTTTTAGCTATTTTACACTATAAAATGCACGGGCGGCCCGCCCAAGCCCGGGCCTGTCCCGAGCTCGGCCCGAAAATTGAGGCCCGACGTGTCCAGTGGGACGGTCATGGGCAGGATTTTCTCAGCCCGAAATAACCAAGTTTTTTTCAGCTCGGCCCGAACCCGGTCCGGCCGGAAAAATGCTCAGGCATAGTCTAGTGATCACTAAAAAAGCCCACATGCGCCCAGGTCTTGGCCTCCTTCATGATTGCAGGTGTTAGGGCACAAGATCCCTCCATCAGATGAATCAGTGACCCTGACAAACACAGCCACGCCTTGATAGAAACTTGGATCGAATTGATCTCCCCGCTCACGCAATGGATTGGAGATGAAACTTAAGACGGAGGTTCACTACATCAAGGGCAAATAGATATGAGAAGATCAAATTTCCGGCTTAAGTAAATCTTGCATAATCGTGAGTCAACTGAAAACCTAGCCAAGAACTCGAGGTAAAAGAAGAACTTCAAATCAGAGGCAAATTCATGAGTTTGAGAGGAACGAATTGCAAGGAATATGATCACCTTTGAGGGAAATTTGGCCAGGAAGGCATTCTCCTCAATTCCTCACGAGCCTTCAACTCCCATGTACACCTTCCCGAGAACAATCTCTCCAGCTACTTCAAAACTTCCCCCTTTAAGAGTTGTCCACCTTCCACCAAAATAATCACCATTTTTGAATCCTTCTTCTCCCTTGGCAGGGGTGGACGAGGAATATGGTAGAATCCAAGTCCATGAACAGCATACCCAACCGCATGAGCCACATGCCTTGGCGCTTTCAAGGGGGGCACTTGAAATTCACATGATCATGCCGGTCAGAGATGACACAATAAATCTACGTCGTGCAATGTGCCGCAACATGTCCTCTCTTGGTACAACGCGAGCACTTAGGCCAAGCTTTCGCCTCACCGCCTGCTTGATCTCCTCCCTCTCCAGCATCCCTCATCTCCACATCCTCTCCTCCAACCCATGCTGCTGTGATCTCACCATCTCCTCCGCTGTAACCTGCTTATCCTTGCGCTCCTCCGGCTGCAAATTTTTCCCGTCCAGCCTCCCTGCAAGTTCTCAATCCTGCCAGGATGCCGCCCACGGCCACCAAAGCTTCTTCCCTCTTTGCATCCTCCTCGACCACGGAAGAAACCTCTCCCACGAGCTTCAAACTTTCCTGCTCCGCCACTGCCAACATCGCTGCCCTCGAGACCTCTCCGAAAACCATGCCCTAACTCTGCCTCCCTGCCTTCGAGGTGCCTCGCGGAACCAAAACCGCCCTGCTCATTGCGTGCTGGCCACGTTCGCATGTCCTGGCCAAACGTGTGCTCGCTTCGATCACCGCCGGCCCAAGGCCTTCGCTCATCCCGTGGCCATCCGGCCATTGCCGGCGGTGACGCTATTTGTGCGGTGGGCAGAAGGCGATGCAACGCACGGCTGTGTGCTGTGGAATGCCAACCGACCGGTCTGCCTCCCTGCCGAAACAACAGCCCTCCTGCCCCTAGACCTGTAGAAGAAAATCAACAGCATGGCTGGGCCTCCGACTGGCACATTAGCGCCCGCGGAGGAATTTTTTTATATATTTTCCTCGATTTTGTAAAAATAAATGCCTCCCAAAAAATTTAGCAAATCTGTACTTCTGCCGCCATAACACACGGTGGTAGAGTTCCTACCGCCGTGTGGTACGGCGGCAGTTACCGTGGCTCGGTGGCAAGGGCACCAACCGCCGTACCACACGGCGGTAGGGCTAATCGCCGTGTGGGACGACGGTTGGATCCTGCTGCCATGCGGCAGCAGAGGCTGCAGCAACCGCCGTATGACACGGCGGTAGGTAGGAACCTACCACCGTGCCCTACGGCGGTAGTTTTTTTGTTTTTTGTTTTTTTGCCTGGTACCTTACATTTTTTAACACATGATACTTAACGAGCAATCACATAAATAAACAATGACACGTACGGCGCAAATACCCTAACCTTGTGCCGCTGCTAGTCCTGACGTGCCTTAGGGAATTTTGATAAACGGTTACAACATTTGTAATCTAGTTGTACGAGTAGTGCCCAGAGAACCCGGACATCATAGACCCGTCGGAGTGCTGGGAGGGCATGTAGTACCCGTACCGAGGCGGGGGTGGAGGTGGAGGTGACGGTGGTGGGGATGGAGTTGCTGGTGGAGTGTTGTCCTTCTTCTCGTGGCATGGACAGCAGCAGAACTCGTCCTGACAACTGGTGTTCGTCTTCACCACCATTGGTCCGGTCACCGGTTTGTCATCGTCGTTGGTAGATGTCGGATCTGGAGAAGCCAATGCCGACACGAGCTCTTGCTTCAGGTTGAAGATGACAACATCCTCGAGGTAGTCGATGTACTGTTGATACGGGTTTATAGCTGGGGGATCCACCCATTGCACGAAACCGCAGTTATCTGGTTGGTCGGAGTACTGCAGAAATCGAGATTACATTAGTAAACCATAAAATGATGAAGGACAAAGGTCACATAGCTTTTCTTACCCATGCTCGTGAGCAGTGCCAGAAGCGTCGACCAGAGTTGTTCCATCCCTGGTAAACTTGCATCACACAAAACTCACCGTGTGCACACCTTGGCCAGTTCACCATTTGATTTGGTGCGTACCTTCTAACATCATGCATAGATTTGAAATCTCTCTTATCTAAGACTGGAAAATTGCTGTTGAACTCTGGATCTTGCTGGCTCCACAGTGCTGGACTGACGGAGCCATCATCATCCCCAGTCCAGGAACTCATTGGTGCTTGTTGTGTTGAGAAGGGGCACTGGAGAAGAGTGGTCACATATATGTAGGCATTGAAGTAGACTGGACGGTGGGCCATTCGATCTGGGGCAAGAGAAACGGGCAGTGACTCAGAGGAAACACACCCTAGTACTAGGTTCACTGTTTGATGCAGTGACTCACAGAAAACACACCCTATGTACTAGGTTCACTGTTTGATGCAGTGACTCACAGGAAACACACCCTAGTACTAGGTTTACTGTTTGAGGAAACAAGCTCTAATGCATCTGGAATCAAGTTCTTAATGATACAAGCTGACTCTAGTGGATAATGAAATGAAATCATAGTTTTTATAGATACAGTAGCACTCGGCGTCTAGTACTCTATGTCTACTGGGTACAACGGGGGTATTTCCCCTTCCTCATGGCATCCGACCTAGCTTCCTTAGCCCGGTGAGCTCTCTCCCTCTTCCTCTCTCTATCTGCTTCACGGGCCGCGGCCGCTTCACGTTCTTTCATCTCCCGACGAATGCGAATTTCCTCCTGCTGCTCCTTACATTTTTCTTCTTGTTTTTCTGCCTCAACCATCCTTTGCCACCTCTCACATGTTGAACGACCCATCGCCTCGACGTAACGCTTGTTGACGAGGTCATGGACCAGGGCCCACCAGGACCTCTAAAAACGTAGTACAGACCAACGCACAGCGTGCTCAGTGGCTAGTACGACGAGTATTAAGCCCTCGAGTACCTGGATAGTCCGTACGACTTGTTTCCGCTGTGGGCCAGAAGACAGACGACCCCCGGCCGACGACCCCCTTTCCTCCGAGTACATGGCGGCCCACCCGACAAGTCCTCGTCTCCGTCTCCGACTACTCGCTTGTATGAGTAGCTACCGCGTCCTCCCCCGACTACTCGTTCGCACGAGTAGTTTCTGTCATCGACCAGTGCAGGCTTCACGTGGAAGGCAAAGGAGGCGTGGGCCCCCTCCCGTTGAGATCCCAGGATCTCTGCGCGCGTTCTTCCACGCACCGCCACGCATCTGCTCCACCGCAGCGGTCCGCCCGGGCCTGGCTGATTCGGTGTCAGGGGGCGGATCCGTCCACCCTGCCACGAACGGCACAGTGTCTGTCGTACCACGAACGACGTAAGATGTGCTGAGCCACGAACGGCACAGTGCACGCTACGCCCTAAGCATCGGAAGGCGCGGCGTAGACCACCTACTCGCACGAGTAGTTTTTTCCGCCTCCGACCAGTTCAAGGCTTGACCACCAAGGCTGCGGGTACACGGGCCCCGTCTATATCTTGTGATATCCGGGCACGTTAACCCGCGCCCCGCCACGTGCCGGCGCTTCCGCGCCGGTCCGCCCTGACCAGGTCGATCTGGTGTCAGAAGGCGGATCTGCCCGCCCCTCCACAAACAGGGCAGTACGCGACGTACTACGAACAGGCACGGGAAACGCTGTGCCACGAACGGCACAGTGTACGCCACCCCCTAGCCCTCGAACGCTGTGGAGTAGACTACTCCACCTCCACAGTACCCGGAAAAGACATGCTCCTGTTCTACTGACAGGGATAGGATACGAATCCTATGCCCTACGCCCGACTAACTACTCAGAGAAGAGTACGAGAAGCCCCAGAAGCTGTTACTTGGGACGCATGATTCCAGGGAGACCTACGTTGTCACCTGTGGCGCCGTAACTGTTCTTCGCCGCACCGCCCTGACAGCCCAACACGGGAGGAGGACGTCCTACGCTATAGCCTAGTTCACACCCTTGATGTAACCCCCATGAACCTCTCCCTTATGACTATAAAAGGGGAGGAGTGGGGCACTTGCAAAACACGTTCGTTTCCACCCCCACACGCACTCAGTATCGATATCTCATCTCATATTCCCCCGTAGACACACTCACACCCGTGTACGCAGAACTCTGCTACAAGAACCACATCCACGCCAGGGACTTGGGCTCGAAACCCTCTCCCGACTTGTTTGTAACCCCTACTACAAACTCCTGGGCATAAAGAACACCCCCTCTCTGACTGGACGTCGGGTATTACTCTCTAGAGGCCCGAACTAGTATAATCTCGAGTGTCTCTTGTGCAACCGTGCGGATCCACACACGCATTCTTATAAATTTACTTGCCGGCGGTAGCAAACCCCGACAGTTGGCACGCCAAGTAGGGGCCTTCGTGTGTTTTCGATGTTCCTTTCAGGGTCCGCACAGCCCTTTCCATTGCTTTCTTCGACGATGGTCATCGTCAAGCTGCTACTGATGAGCTACCCCATGGGATCATCCGACCCGCTTCTGGCCCGGCTCGAGATCCGTTTCAGGAGCCTGAACTTCCGGGCAACTGGAGACGGCTATCTCATGCACCTTGTCAAAGAGACCACCGACGCACCTGCATCGGCTCCTGCTCCGGCCGCCACCCCACGATCGCCCCGACGTAAGAGGCGCTCAGGCAAGCGCTCACGACAGGCCAAGGCAGAGCGACGCAGGGCGGCACATGCCAGCTCCCCTCTGCGGGTCGAAGCTGGCGCACTGTTACCCACCGACGCGGCGGAAGACTCCCTGCCGTCAGACTCGACGAAGCACATCGCCAGAGAAAGCGCACCGATGCCAACGCTCCCCTGAGGGACGCACTACACAGCAGTGACATATTCCTCTTCGTCAGGCACGAACCTGGCCGCGTACGAGAACTACCCCAGCCATCACCTCTGGTGTAACAGGAAGCTTCCGGCCACCTCGCCCGATGAGCAGTACCTTGACTCCGATGGCACGGATGACCTCTTGAGCTCGGAGTGGGACTACTCCGGGCTCCAGGACCCCGGTGCCTTCCGTCGTTTCCAAACGGCGGCAGACTACTGCTTCGGCTACTCTGACGATTCCGACACCGGGGGATACGACCCCTCGTGCGAGTGCTTCGTCGTGGGCAACGCCCCGGTCGCACCGGTGCCAGCCCGTACTCGCGAAGGGGTGGTCCACTCCGCTCACAGCTCAACGGTGGATAGCGTGGCCGAGGCGCAGGTCCCGCCCAATGACGCCGCGCAACGAGCACGACTAGACGAGTTGGAGGATGCACAGCGCCAGCTCGACGATGAGCGGGCCCAGCTCCACCAACAACTCGGGCAGGACCCGAATGCAACTCCCGCCCGCGTACGCGTGAGGGAAGTCCAGCAACGCATCATCAACGATGACCGAGACGTTGTCAATGGCACGCCCGTCTTCAAGAGGGTACCGCAGAATCTGGCGGCAGCCGCAGTTCTTCTCCGGAAGATCTCGGAGCCTGCCACCCCTCTGGAGAAGGAAATGCACAAGCAAATCATGATGCTCCTCGAGACTGCCGCCATGCAGCAGGCGGAGAGCTCTGCTTCTCGACAGCGGGGCTCGCAGGGTCGCGGGCACTCCGAGCCACGACAACCTGCGGCGCCATCGCAGCAGCCACGACGATCCGAGGAAGTTAACGTGTCAGTCAAGAGCCGCCTGGGTCCTCACCGTGACACGCGCGATACCATCAAGGCGCAGTGACGGGCGGACGTGGGTCAAGACGACGATTATGAGCAGCAGCCTCGTAAGGAGTACAACTGGCGGCGCGGGGGTTGTTACAATAGCGACGAAGATCGAAGTCGGAGCAACTCGCCTGACGCCCTGGGGCCTCGCGTCTTCGGGAGGAATGTGCGCAGCGCCCGTTTCCCTTCATGTTTCCGAGCTCCGACCACCGTACCAAAGTACGATGGTGAAACCAACCCCAGCGTTTGGTTGGAAGATTGCCGGCTGGCGTGTAACGCCGGCGGAGCGCGGGACGACCTGTTCATCATCAAGAATCTTCCGCTACACCTCGCGGACTCGACTCGCACATGGCTCGAGCACTTGCCACGGGGCAAGATCGACAACTAGTCGTAGCTGCGCGACGCCTTCATCGGCAACTTCTGGGGCATGTACGCCCGACCAAGGAACCCATGGGACTTGCGCAACTGTAAGCAGATGAAGGGTGAAAGCCTGCCCGACTACATCCGGCGCTTCTCCAAGCGATACACCGAGTTGCCCAACACCACTGACATGGTGAGGACCTGGTGTGTCCGAGGACCAGTGGAGGGTCGCTCCTTAGTGATGAGTGATTGACAACGTTGTGTGGACTGATGCTTGGCTAAGTGTGCAGGTACAGGTTGTGGCTTGACTCGTGTCGGTGCAGGTGAAGAACAAGCACGAAAGGCCTTAGCCGTGGCGGCCTTCGGGTGATGGAGTGGCAAGTAGGCTTGGTTCGATGGACCCGGTGGCTGATGGGGTCAAGTGCGTGCCGTGCAGTGCAAGACTGGCGGGCTGAAGTCGTGAACAAGGGCAGGTGCAAGGTAGCGGTTGATGCCCGAAGCTTGCATGCGGGGTTTGGTGGTTTGCCCACAAAACCATCAGGTGGACGGTTTCTTGGTTTGGGCCGCAAAATCAAGTCCGGAGACCCGAGGCGATGGAGACGGTGATCCGGGAGCTTCGGGAAGCTTCGAGGCAGAGGGCACGTGGCGTGATCGCGGGGTTTGCGTTGAGGTGAAGCGAAGCCGCGGTGGAAGCGCGTCCGTACGATGAAGTCTTGACCAAAATGCCCCTGAGGGGTTGTATCTTCATTTATGCAGTAGCGGTAGCGTGGTCATTTACCTCCCTTCGATGGACTTCGTATAAATAGCGGAGAGGTGGATGGCATCTCTCTCCCTTGGACTCTAGGGCTTTCTCCCCCGGTAGATTTTCTCTGAACTGCTTCTTTTCCCTCTGGATTCCTTATGCTAGACTCTTCTACAGAATCTGACCTCTGTATGTATGGAAGCATTCGGCGTCCCGGTGATCTCCTAGTCCTCTGTGATTTTCGTGTCATTTTTGGTACTATTTTTGGGAGTTTTCGTTCTTCGCTCGATTCGTGATTTTGGAGGCGTTTCTTCATGAATTTCTTTGAGGGGATCATGGGTGGATGCCTTGAGCATCTTTGTGTGTGATCTTGACCCCTCAAACACTGTGGAGAGCCTTCGATTCGTGCGTTTTTGGTTGGTGCCCGAGTTCATGGTGGTGGTTCGGTTTATCCGCGATTCCCGGTGATTTAGTGGCTTAGGGGTCGAGATTTTTGGGGCATAGCATCCTTGTGTGACGCTTTTCATCTCCCTGAAATCTTGTCTCAAGAGCTTCAACCGTTTGGGAGATCCGGTGATGGGAAGGTGGAGTTGACTCCCGAGGTCGGGCATTTTTCTACTCCGTCCGCACCTGGGAAGCCAAGATCGAGGCCATTGAGGAGTCGAGCACGTATGATACGCTTTCGCTTGATGAGCTATTCTCCAAGCTCAGGTCTTCAGAGGTGGATAGTAGCTTGAGAGCCAAGAGCGAGAGCCCCACTGATCCTCATAGTTTGGCTCTCATCTCAGGATCGAGGACTAACGCTAACTCTGGTGGTTTCTCTTTGTCTTGTCTTGTGTCCTTGCCAGATGAGGACTTTGATGTGCTGAGCGAGGACGATCTCACCTTGTTGAGCAAGAGGTTTGGGCGGATGTACGAGAACCGCAAGAATGCAAGGCGGAGCTCGGGGATGTGCTATCGGTGTGGGAAGCACGGGCACTTCATCCCTGAATGCCCTGAAGCCATGGAGATCAAGAACGACTACAAGGGCAAGCCCAAGCACGACTACAACAAGCACTGCTCCCGGAACGACTACAAGGACAAGCACAAGGACAAGGGCGAGAGAAGGCACACGAAGAGTGGCGGCCACAAGAGGAAGACCGCTCGAGCGATGGTGGCCAGAGCGAGCGACATCGACTCGACATCAAGCGATGCTTCTTCTGATTCGAGCAGCGAGGAAGAGCAAGAGAAGCGCAAGGACAAGCAGCACACGGGCAAGAACATCATCGGCCTGAGCTTCGTCACGCAAGGAGGCTTTTGCGGCATGGCGCACTCCAAGAAGGGTGGGAAGCACGGCTCGGATTCGAACTCTGACTCTGATGAAGAGGTACAACAAGATCCCAACTTCTTGCTAGCGGAGAATGCTAGGCTGAATGAGTTGCTTGACAACCGTGATGATGTGCTTAGAAAGACCAACAAGGAGAAGAGGGAATTCAGGTCTTTGTTGGGTGATGCTAAGGACAAGGTAGCTGAACTTGAATCCTTGCTTGTGGATGCTACAAATGAGATAGCTGCTTTAAAGTCTGCTCCTGTGGTGTCTGATGAGATTGATTGTGGTGATTGCTCAGTTTTTCTTGCTGATTTAATTGCTCTCAAGGAGAAACATGCCTCTGTTCTTGAGGAACTAGATGTGGTTAGGATTGAGTGTGATGAATTGAAGTCTAGGCCAGCTTTGTTCAGAGCTTGTACATCATGTCCTATTTTGCATGCTAGGCTAGATGAATCTCACACTAGAATTGTTTCTCTTGAGGCGGCATTGAAAGCTCCTCTTACTACATCATGTTCAACCTGTGAAATGCTTGCTTTGAAAAATATGGAACTTGCAAACTATGTTGATCGTCTGCAGGATGAAAATGATGAATTGAGAAAAATGATGGGGTAGTTGTCTGGGCATGAGCCACAATTGAGTATGATGTTGGCTCAGTTTAAGAGGTTTGATGGTCAGGTGTTGGGGGCCGACAAGTGTGGTGAGAAGAGTGGTGAGGGAGAAGAGAAAGCCGGAGAGATTCCCATTCCACCACATACCACACCAATGAACAAATTTGCACCCAAGCCAAACCATCTCAGAAACAAGCTAGACACAACCCCAGATCCTCCAGTGTTCCCCCACAAAGCTAAAAACTACCAAAAACCCATCAAGTTTGTGAGCACCCAGGGGAGTGTCTTTGATGGGAAGACAGGAGAGAAAGCTGCAGAGAAGCCACAGCCTAAGCCAGTGCCGATCCACTTCCATTGTGAGTATTGTGGGAGGGATGGGCATAAGGATGAGTTCTATTTCCGGAGGAAGAGGGATGAGAGGTTTGCTAGGGAGATGGCAAACAAGGACAGGTACCACCTTGCTCGTGGTGTGCCTGAGCCTCGTAGAGGGCCTCTACCTAGGGGTGATGTGTTTGTGAGGACAGTTCCCACTCGTGGAGGTGGAGGTGGAGGTGTGTTCCCTCAGAGAGACAGACGTGTTGGGTTTGGGCGTGGTGAGTTGGCTCGACGTGCTCCTTCTCGTGACCGTTACGAGTTTGGGAGGCACGATCGAAGCTTTGGGTCTCAGATGGACTACGGGCCATGTTTTCCCCCTCGTGGTGCGCGTACTCCTCCAGTGAGACGTGACAAGTCCTTTGGTGGTAGGCGTGAGAGGGCTCCGCCTAGAGGTTTTGGGAGGATGGATTTTGCTAACCCTTCTTTTGAGCAAATGGCTCAGCACTGGTTTGACTCTTTTGGTACTAACCCCAGTGTTGAGTCACTTGCTCATTCTCGTCCTCGTTTTTGATTGCAGGTGGGAGGCTTGGAGAACTTTTGGTTGATCGACTCCGGTTGCTCAAGACACATGACCGAAGATCGTGGGTGGTTCTCCAGCCTCACCCCGGTGAGTACGAGGGAGTACATCACTTTCGAGGACAATGGGAGAGGACGAGTGCTTGCTGAAGGTATGGTGAAGGTGAGTAACAAGGTGACCTTAAGAAGTGTGGCCCTGGTCAAGTCACTTGGTTTCAACCTGTTGTCAGTATCTCAATTACTTGACGAAGGTTTTGAGGTTCGTTTTAAGTCGGGTGCTTCTCGTGTGCTTGATTCTCGAGGCGATCTTGTCTGTACGATCGTCCCCGAGGGTCAAATCTTTCGTGCCGATTTTTCCTAGTCTGTTGGTCCTCCTCGATGCTTTGTTGCTGGCGTTTCGGCTGAGCTTTGGAAATGGCATAGGAGATTGGGACACTTGAGCTTTGAGTTGCTTTCCCGCTTGAGTGGTCTTGATCTTGTCCGAGGATTGCCTAAGTTGAAATTCGAGAAGGATTTGGTTTATGCTTCTTGTCAGCATGGAAAGATGGTTGCCGCTTCTCACGCCCCTCTGACTTCTGTCATGACCGAGCGACCTTGTGAGCTGTTGCACATGGATTTGGTTGGGCCAGCTCGTGTTCGCTCTGCTGGTGGGAAGTGGTATGTTCTTGTGGTTGTTGATGACTTTTCGAGGTACTCTTGGGTTTTCTTTTTGGAGGATAAGAGTGAGACATTTGGCTTTGTTCGAGACTTGATCTTGAGGTTGAAGAATGAGAGACATGGTGATGCCATTCGAGCTATACGCAGTGACAATGGCACAGAGTTCAAGAACTCCCATTTTGATGCCTTTTGCAGTGATCTTGGTCTCGATCATCAGTGCTCTTCTCCATACGTCGCTTGCTAGAATGGCGTAGTGGAGAGAAAGAACCGGACCCTTTGTGAGATGGCCAGGACGATGCTCGATGAGCATAGGACTCCTAGGCATTTCTGGGCTGAGGCGGTCAATACCGCTTTCTATGTCTCAAATCGCATCTTCCTTCGTGCCTTTAAGAAGAAGACCACTTATGAGCTGATGCATGGACGACAACCCAAGGTGAGTCACTTTAGAGCTTTTGGTTGCAAGTGTTTCATTCTGAAGAAGGGCAAGTTGGATAAGTTTGAGTCTCGATGTTCGGATGGGATTTTCCTTGGTTATGCGATTCATTCTAGAGCATATCGTGTGCTCAACCTTGACACTAACCGAACCATGGAGACTTGCGAGGTAACCTTCGACGAGACACAGCCATGTAGCTCTTCTGCTTTTGAGTGTGCAGGTGACGAGGAGATTGGAGCGAGGATCTTCGAGGATGAGATGGACGGAGATGGAGACGATGACGATGATGGTGGTGATGCTCCAGCGGCTGATCGTGTATGTACTACTTCCACTACTACGATGATGATCGAGGATGGACCATCCCCTACACCCACTATGACTGAGGCTGTTCGAGTGGAGGCTGCTGCTGAGGGGGAGGTTGTGTCCAGGCGAGAGGCTCCCCGGCGAGTACAAGTTGATCACTCGCCGACGACCATCATTAGTGACCTTCATGAACGCACTACACGGTCGAGGTCAAGGAACACGTCTCATTTCGCTCACTCTGCTTTTGTTGCTTCTTTCGAGCCCAAAGATATTCAACATGCTTTGTCTGACGAGAATTGGGTAAATTCCATGCATGAGGAGTTGGAAAACTTTGAGAGAAACCAAGTCTGGGTGTTAGTCGATCCACCGCCAAATTGCCATCCCATAGGAACCAAGTGGGTGTGGAAGAACAAAGAGGGTGAGAATGGGATGGTTGTGAGAAACAAGTCGAGGTTGGTGGCGCAGGGGTTCAACCAGAAGGAGGGGATAGACTATGAGGAGACATTTGCTCCTGTGGCCCGTTTGGAGGCAATTAGGATCCTTCTAGCCTTTACCGTGGCTAAAGGGTTCAAGTTGTACCAAATGGATGTCAAGAGTGCTTTCTTGAATGGGGTGATAGATGAAGAAGTGTATGTGAGGCAACCCCCGGGGTTTGAGCGTGAGAAATACCCACACCGTGTATACAAACTCCAGAGAGCGCTCTATGGGTTGAAACAGGTACCTAGAGCTTGGTATGGCAGGTTGAGAGGCTTTTTGCTGAGTAAGGGGTTTGTGATGGGCACAGTTGATAAGACCCTGTTCCTCCTTAAGCATGGGAATGACCTCTTGATTGTTCAGATATACGTGGATAACATAATCTTTGGTGGCTCTTCTCATGATCTTGTGGCCAGATTTGCAGATGACATGAGCAGGGAATTTGAGATGTCCATGATGGGCGAGCTGCAGTTTTTCTTGGGTCTCCAGATCAAGCAGTGCAAGGACGGGACTTTTGTGCATCAGGCAAAGTACACCAGGGACATGGTGAAGAAGTTTGGCATGAACGACTCCAAGTCGCTTACTACACCGATGAGTATGACTACGGCTTTGGATACGGACGAGGACGGCGAACCCGTGGACCAGAAGGAGTACCGGAGCATGATCGGCTCCCTCCTCTACTTGACGGCGACGAGGCCAGACATACAGTTCAGCGTGTGTCTGTGCGCTCATTTTCAGGCTTCACCGAGAACTTCACATCGGCAGGCCGTCAAGCGGATTTTCATGTACTTGAACTACACTCCTAAGTTTGGTCTGTGGTACTCCGCCTCCTCGACACTCAGGCTTCATGGTTTTTTTGATGCGGATTTTGCTGGGTGTCAGTTGGATCGCAAGTCCACTTCTAGGTGTTGTCAGTTCCTTGGTTCTTCTTTGGTCTCTTGGTCATCTCGCAAGCAATCGAGTGTAGCTCAGTCCACCACCGAGGCTATGTAGCTGCTGCTAGTTGCTGTTCCCAGCTGCTTTGGATGACCTATACCATGAGTGACTTTGGTGAGGAGTGTTCCCAGGTTCCTCTTTTCTGTGACAACACTAGTGCCATAAGCGTAGCCAAAAATCCTGTCCTCCACTCCAAAACGAAACACATAGAAGTGAGGTACCACTTCCTGAGGGACAATGTTGAGAAGGGAAACATATCTTTGTCCTATGTTCCTACCCAAGACCAACTAGCTGACATTTTCACCAAACCACTTGACCAAGCCACTTTCACTCGCTTGCGAGGTGAGCTTGGGGTGTGCTTTCCTTTCTAGTTTGGGTCTTGGATCTTCGCATGTATATATGTGTTATATGTTCATTTTGTTGCATTTCCTTCATGCATTTTACTTTCTGTACAAAACCTGGTAGAATAGACATCTTTGGATCACTTGAGCTAGGAATGAGCTTCTCTTATATACTCTGATCACTGATGTGCTATATGTGAGACTTGTGCATGTTTGGTAAATTGTGGATGTAAATGCTATGCTCTTGATGGTTTTGCTATATATGTATGATGAAATAGCATTTTGATTGTGAAAATGATAAAACTGCCTCTCTCATGAGTAGATGCTTGTCTATGCTCAATTTGTGCTTAAATGCTTATATCATGCTCAGTTTGTGCTTGAGGATCATATTCTCTTTGCTTGGGGTCAAAGACCTTTTTGTCATTGTAAATGTTTAGCCCTTTTGCTTGCTTGGGGAGGAGCATAAGCTTCTTTTTGCCGCAAAGGCACTTCATGTACCATGTTTAACTCAAAAATAAAATTGGTCTATGAATTGTCTTATGCTTGAAAAATGAGCTCCTAATCATGTTTTTATGGTTTGATATTCATATCTTGGGTGCTAAACCGTAGCATGCTTGTCTACCATGAGAAGTCTCATTTTAAGAAGTAGACACATGGCTCGGTGGCATTAACATGACTTGAGTAGCTTGTGGGTGTTTATAATGATCTTGTGATGAGAATTTGTGATCTTGCATAAACTTTGAATGATCTAGTGCCTTTATGTTCAAATTGGTATGGATAGGATCTTGCTCATGAGATGCATGTTTCTTTGTGAAAATTGCTTAAAATTACTTTTAGTCATGTCACATGCTTATATGTCTCTACCTTCTTAATGGCAATATGCTAGATACACCATGTCTACTTTGCTTGCCCTCTGTCTCAGTTGTAGCATTTTGTGGTGCTCTTTGTATATTTGAGAAGCTTGGTAGGTTGTATATATGCTTTGACATGCATTTTTCATGAAAACAAGGGGAAGAGTATCATATACCATGATTCATGCATTGTCAACAAGGGGGGAGTTTTGTATGATATGGGGGAGAATACACATGCATTTGGGGAGAATTTTCATGCATTGGGAGTTTTTATGCAAAATTGGTATGCATTTGTGAGATGTGGCATGTGAGGAGAAAAATTTGAGAAGAAGAGGTTGCATTTGCTCAGGGGGAGTTTACACATGTGCAGGGGGAGCTCTTTTGATTTTCCTGAGTTTTGTGCTTTGAGGTGTGCTCCTTGTGAGATTTGTTTTGTCTCGGCTGTGTCGAGCCGTTGCCCTTGTCTTAGGGGGTCGAGACTTGGATTGGCGAGTGATCGAGTTTTCACTTGTTCTTTGGCTTTGGATCACTTGCTTGGGAGGTTTGTGTTCGTGGTTGTTTTCTTTTCCTTTTCTCTATCATGGTTACTATGGGTGTTGTCAATGCACTCATCAAGGGGGAGATTGAGGACCAGGTGTGTCCGAGGACCAGTGGAGGGTCGCTCCTTAGTGATGAGTGATTGACAACGTTGTGTGGACTGATGCTTGGCTAAGAGTGCAGGTACAGGTTGCGGCTTGACTCGTGTCGGTGCAGGTGAAGAACAAGCGCGAAAGGCCTTAGCTGTGGCGGCCTCCGGGTGATGGAGTGGCAAGTAGGCTTGGTTCGATGGACCCGGTGGCCGATGGGGTCAAGTGCGAGCCGTGCGGTGCAAGACTGGCGGGCTGAAGTCGTGAACATGGGCCGGTGCAAGGTAGCGGTTGAAGCCCGCAGCTTGCACGCGGGGTTTGGTGGTTTGCCCACAAAACCATCAGGTGGACGGTTTCTTGGTTTGGGCCGCAAAACCAAGTCCGGAGGCCCGAGGCGACGGAGACGGTGATCCGGGAGCTTTGGGAAGCTTCGAGGCGGAGGGCACGTGGCGTGGTCGCGGGGTTTGTGTTGAAGTGAAGCGAAGCCGCGGTGGAAGCGTGTCCGTCCGATGAAGTCTTGACCAAAATGCCCCTGAGGGGTTGTATCTTCATTTATGCAGTAGGGGTAGCGTGGTCATTTACCTCCCTCCGATGGGCTTCGTATAAATAGCGGAGAGGTAGATGGCATCTCTCTTCCTTGGACTCTAGGGCTTTCTCCCCCGGTAGATTTTCTCTGAACTGCTTCTTTTCCCTCTGGATTCCTTAGGCTAGACTCTTGTATAGAATCTGACCTCTGGATGTATGGAAGCATTCGGCGTCCCGGTGATCTCCTAGTCCTCTGTGATTTTCGTGTCATTTTTGGGACTATTTTTGAGAGTTTTCGTTCTTCGCTCGATTCGTGATTTTGGAGGCGTTTCTTTACGGATTTCTTTGAGGGGATCATGGGTGGATGCCTTGAGCATCTTTGTGTGTGATCTTGACCCCTCAAACGCTGTGGAGAGCCTTCGATTCGTGCGTTTTTGGTTGGTGCCCGAGTTCATGGTGATGGTTCGGTTGATCCGCTATTCCCGGTGATTTAGTGGCTTAGGGGTCGAGATTTTTGGGGCATAGCATCCTTGTGTGACACTTTTCATCTCCCTAAAATCTTGTCTCAAGAGCTTCAACCGTTTGGGAGATCCGGTGATAGGAAGGTGGAGTTGAGTCCCGAGGTCGGGCGTTTTTCTACTCTGTCCGCACCTGGCGGACGGTCCGCGAGGTCCACGCGGACGGTCCGCGAGGCCCTGACAGCCCAGCTGTTCTTCATGTTCTTCGCGTGGTCTTGAGCGCTTGAGTTTCGATCCGTTGAGGTGTTTTGGTTCGGTGGCAACGTGTTTGGCGGACAGTCCGCTAGGGTGTCCCGGACAGTCCGTGCCAGGCGGACGGTCCGCAGTGAGCCGCCGGACAGTCCGAATTTCGGGGGTGCACTACTGGTGGTTCGAGGCTCTTTTACAGACAGTCCGCCGTGACCGTTCGGACGGTCTGCGACCCCCACGCGGACAGTTCGCCCGGGCACCCCGAACAGTCCGCCAGGGGCTTCGCAGCAGTGCTCAAGTTCTTTGATTCTTGCTTTGGTGCTTCCGCTCTTTGCTCCTAGGCATCTCTCGTGATCCTCTAGGCTTGTGTGAGTCTTGTTTGGAGCTTCCTTTGTGTGCAAGGATTCGTGGAGTGGCAATCGGGGCATAGGCCGAGTTCGACCGTAGGGAAGAATTTTTATCGGCTCCCATTCACTCCCCCCCTCTCTGGTTGCCCGATTCGGTCCTTCACACGGACATCATCTCGGCCTTCCAGAATGGTACCACATGTGCCACACTGATCCATCAGAACCTGGCGACGGAAGTCGAGATCTACTTGGGAGCTGCTCGAAATCGCGACCAACCATGCCAACGGGGATGAGGCCGTGGCCGCAACGCTCAGTCCCGGCACCAGCAAGGGAAGCAGCCGGCCGAAGCTGATGGCGATCCGTCCGCACCAACCAACAAGAAAAAGAAGAACAAGGATAAGTGGTACTGTGATGACACCCTGGTGGCGGCTGTCGACCGAAAGACAGCAAGACCCAGGAGCGACCCACCAAAAGATCACTTCGAGAAGCTGCTGGAGGCTCCGTGCCCCAACCATGAGGGCCTGGTCAAACATGCCTTCAAAGACTGCAACCTGATGAAGTCCTATCTCTCCGGCACGCTGAAGAAGCGTAACACTGCTCCGATCGGTGATGGAGGGAAGGACAAGGGCAACGACGAGGCTGGTTACCCCTGTGAAGACAAAGCTGTTATGATGATATTCGAGGGCTCGGAGGCACGACCGCCCAGACATCAGGAGAAGCTGATCCGACGAGAAGTTTACCACACTGAGCACACAACTCCGACATACCTAAAGTGGTCAGAGACACCGGTCACGTTCGACCGTCGCGATCACCCCAACCACGTCCCTCGTCTGGGCAACTACCCGCTAGTCGTGGCACCCTTGTTCAGCACCAAGCGCGTGCACAAGGTACTGATGGACGGCGGTAGCGGCCTCAACATCATCTACATGTCGACCCTCGACGACATGGGGATCTCGCGGTCCCGACTTCGTCCGTCGACAGTGCCCTTCCACGGGGTCGTACCCGGGATGGAGGCGGTTCCCCTCGGGCAGATCGATCTGCCTGTCACGTTCGGAACTCTGAACAACTTCCGAAAGGAGACCCTCACCTTCGAAGTGGTAGGGTTCCCGGGGACGTATCACGTGATACTCGGAAGGACAGCTTGTGCGAAGTTCATGGCCGTCCCCAACTACACATACCTCAAGCTGAAAATGCCCGGCCCGAAAGGCATCATCATAGCAGGTACAACGTTCCAGCACGCATACGAATGCGATGCTGAGTGCTTCCAGTTCGCCGAAGCACGGATCCGGTCCGAGAAGCTCACTGCAGAGCCCCCCTCCGAGGAGCAAGAAATCCCCGAGTCATCCAAGCGAGCGGCATGCTCTTTCGAGACCATCAAGGACGCCAAGGAAGTGCCCGTCTCTGAGGACGGCTGCACGATCCGTATCAGGACGGCGCTCGGTTCTGACTAGGAAAGCGCGCTCATCGACTTCCTCCGTGCGAACCTCGACGTGTTTGCATGGAAACCCTCCGACATGCTGGGGATTCCAAGGGAGGTCGCCGAGCACAAGCTTAACATTAAGCCTGGCTCGAAGCCGATCAAGCAGCGCCTTCGCCGCTTCAACTCTGACAAGTGCAAGACCATTGGCGAGGAAATCAAGAAGCTCCTTAGTGCAGGATTCATTCGTGAAATGTACCACCCTGAGTGGTTAGCAAACCCTGTAATCGTTAAGAAGAAGAATGGAAAATGGAGGATGCGCATTGATTACATGAGCCTAAACAAGGCATGTCCAAAAGATCCATTTCCTTTACCGCGTATAGATCAAGTAGTCGATTCAACGGCAGGGTGTGAAACCCTCTATTTTCTCGACGCTTACTCCGGGTACCATCAAATCGCAATGAGCCTGATCGACCATCTCGCGACCTCATTCAGCACCCCATTCGGTGCGTACTGCTACGCTTCCATGCCGTTTGGGTTGAAGAATGCAGGGGCCACATTCCAGAGATCCATGCGATGCGTCTTTGGAGACCTCATCGTCGGCTAATCGAGGCCTATGTAGATGATATCGTGGTTAAGTCAAAAAAGGTGGGCGACCTGATCCCCGACCTCACCGCGGTCTTCGAAAAGCTGAGGGAGCACGGTGTGAAGTTAAATCCCAAGAAGTGCATTTTCGGGGTCCCTAGGGGCACGCTACTCAGTTTCGTCGTATCGGAACGTGGCATCGAGGCCAACCCCGAGAAGATCTCTGCGATCACGAGCATGGGGCCCATAAAAAACCTGAAGGGAGTACAATGCGTCACCGGATGCCTTGCTGCTCTCAGCAGGTTCATCGCTCAACTAGGTGAATGCAGCTTGCCACTATACAAACTCATGAAGAAGTCGGAGCATTTCGTGTGGACACCTGAAGCGCAAGAAGCACTCGATTCGCTCAAAAAACTACTCGAGAGCCCACCAGTGCTCACCGCACCAGCGGAGGAGGAGCCGATGCTCCTATACATCACCGCAATGACCCAGGTCGTGAGTGCAGTGCTGGTAGTCGAGCGAGATGAGCCTGGGAAGACGCAGAAAGTGCAGCGCCCAGTCTACTTTGTGAGCGAGGTCCTCTCCAACTCAAAGACGCGCTACCCGCAAATCCAAAAGTTGATCTATGCTATCCTCATCACCAAGCGAAAGCTCTGGCACTATTTCGACTCGCACCGCATCACAGTGGTGTCTAAATATCCGCTTGGCGAGGTCATACAGAGCCCGGAGGCAGAAGGAAGAATTGCTAAATGGACCCTCGAATTGATGGGACAGAACATCGAGTACGCACCTCGCACCGCCATCAAGTCGCAGGCGCTGGCCGATTTCGTAGCCGAATGGACCGAGATCCAAACACCACGTGCTCCAATCGAGCACGAGATGTGGCTCATCTACTTCGATGGGTCACTCATGAAGGAAGGAGCCGGGCTCGGACTTGTCTTCATCTCGCCTCTGGGCATGCGAATGGAATACATGGTCCGACTACATTTCGCGGCCTCCAACAACGTCGCGGAGTACGAGGCGCTCGTCAACGGTCTCTGGATCGCCCTCGAGCTCGGGATCCGACATCTTGAGATTAGGGGAGACTCCGACCTGGTCGTGGGGCAGGTGATGAATGAGAAAAATTGCTTAAGCCCAAAAATGGCAGGATACTGCCGGGTGGTGTGCGAGTTGGAGGACAAGTTCCATGGGCTCGAGCTCGATCATGTGCTGCATGAGTACAACAAGGTAGCAGATACCCTCGTGAAAGTGGCATCGAATCGAAAACCCGTCCCTCACAGGGTCTTCGCCATCCGTACAAGCCATCCGTCCGCTCTGAGGAGGACAAGTCACCAGAGCCATCGACACAAGAAGTCATGGAGATTGACGAGGTGCGAGAGCCCAACCTCGAGGTCTGGACTCGCGAGACAGGCACCAGCCAGAGCGGTTGCATTTCCAATTCTTCCCCCACCGTCGACGTGGTCGACCCCGGTCCCCTCAAGCTCTCTCCGACCTCCGAGGTCGAAGGTGGCATCTATTCGTCCGCCGCCGCGGGGGGAGAGGCGACCGGAGAGGGTGACTCCGGGATGACAACCACTTCCGCGGGGCTCGGCGAGGAGATGGCGTGGCTCACAGACATGGCGGCCGATGATACTGGGATGGCCTCCTCGGTCACTCCAACGATCGTCGTAGCCGACGCCTCCTCGGGGACGAGGGTGGCCATCTCCACCACTGCTGCAGCGCCTCCCGTTCCTGCCAGCGACTCGGGGGCTGGGATCCCAGAGTCCGCCACAGCATTGCCCATCCCCTCGAATGACTCGGGGGCTGGTCGCTCAATGTCTGTGTCGTCGCCATCCGCCCCCATCGACGACTCGGGGGCCAGCTGTTCGACGTCGCCTACCGGCGCCTCAGGAGCATGGTCTTCCTAAGGTGGCTCCTGGGGTCCGGACAGGCACTTCGCTAACTCGACCGCCCGGGCCGAGAGCGCTTCTTCGGTGGGGGCTTCACCCCCCAAATCCATCGTGCCCATCGACAGGTCGCTACGAGCCGGGCTCCCAGCTCCCCGCGGTGGGACTGTCACCTCCTGGGTCCTGGACCCTCCCATCTCTTCAGCCACCGCGGACCGCCCAACGGCGGCACATCTCCGACCACCTGGGCCAGGCGGCGCAACGACTTCACGGGTGCCGGCCTCATCGTACGGGGGTCGAGCGCTCTGAAACAGGGAAGGACGTCACAACAACAACAAGCGAAGGGCATGCTTCCCGTGAAGGCAGAGTAATGATCGAAAGTTACAACTCGGAGCTTACCTTTCTGCAATGTTGCGGGGCCGTCTCGAACTGAATGTCGGGTTCGGAGGAGACAGCGCTGTTTTGCTCCCCGCGGCCAAAGTAGAGGTCAGGGAAGGTGTTGGTCCGCCCCTAGCAACGACGATTGACGGAAGACGTCACTAGGTGGAGGCCGGTCCTCCACTCTGGGCCGCGCGCAGAGAGGAAACCCCCAGCGCATTCCGTCGCTCCTGTGGCGAGCGCGCAAGTGGAGAATGCGACCTCCGATGCGAAGAATGGTGGCGCGAGGTCTCGCGCCTCGATGAACGGCGAGTGGGGTCACTGCACCGTAGGGAACTCCTACTCCTCTCGCGGCAGCTCCGCTGAGAGGTGCGGCTGCTCGTCCCGAGCCGGTCTGCTCGGGAGGACTGAGGCGGCGCCTGCTGGCTCGAGCCGGTGCCAGCCATGGCCAAGACGGGCACCGACCCACCGCGTGGCTGAGACATCACCGCTGCATCATTGTCGGTCCACACAAACTCAGACTCAGATTTGTCCGTGTTCGGCGGTGGTGACGAGGGGTCTTCGTCCTCGGAGACGTCGGCCTCCTTGGCGCGCCGACGCGAAGCACGACTGTCGTTCCTCGACCTCTTGTCGATCTCCTTCTGCTGATGCGCCCTTCTGCGGTCCGCTTGCCGTTTCTCCCGTGCGGCGATCTCCCGGGTGAGCACCCTGTCCTCTTCCAGTGGAGGACGCGAAGCAAGGATGCGCACCGACCCATCTGGGCGAACACGAGAAAGTCATTATCCACTGTCGCAGCAAGCAAGTCGAAAGAAACCGAGAGAAGTGTACCAGGGTCGCGGTGGTCGGATTAGGAAGCATTGGCAGCACGTTCGGCAGCAGCCAGAACAAATAGGTGATCCCGGTGGCCTGGGACACCCGGCGTGGGACCTCGTCCATCGAGGGCAGAGGGTCGACCATCACCGTCCCCACGAAAGCAGCCCGGTCGTCCGTCATCTCGGAAAGGCGCAGAGTGCAGCACCGGAGCGGGACGACCCCCCTCGCGTGGTAGCTGCCAATCACAGTGATGAAATCCACGCCATTGTCACGAAGCATCTTGAGGGCGTTGAGGGCGGCCGAGAGGAACCGAGGATGCTCCTTCTTCTCCGGCCCACATTTCCACTTCGCCGGCGCCCAGTCGTGCCAGCGGTTGGTGAACTTGGGCAGTGGGTTCTCAAGATCGTTCTTGAGGTAGAACCACTCCCGGTGCCACCCACTGTTGGAGCTTGTCAGGGTAGTAGAGATGTACTCCTCCATCCTCCCCTGCTTCCCGCGAATTCCGGCGCACCCGATCGCCGTCGCAGTTCCGTCGTCCTTCAAGCAGACGAACTTAGAGAAGTACCGGAACAGGTCCCAATGGGCTCCCATTCCCAGGTACCCCTCGCACAGTGGCTCAAATGCTGCCATCTGCTGGACACCGTTCGGGTTTAGGTTGTGGAGCTCGAGTTCGTACTCCTCGAGGATGGCACGGATGAACCGCCCTGCCAGGACGGAGAAGCCGCACTCGTAGAAAGCCACGAACGAGACCACGTACCCCTCCGTGGGCTCGGGGATGTTCTCGGCTCTAGGAACCTTCTACTCCTCTGCTGCAGTCTGTGACAGTAGCATCCCGTCGACGGTGAGGTGATGGAGTTTGGACCAGGTCAGGGTCGAGGACGCCCAGTTCGACATAGCGGCAGCGGTGGAAAGAGCAAGCTTGCGTTTGGAGGCGCGGGGGGCTTGGCAGCACGCACACAACGGATGCGAAGGCTAAGGCAGAAGACCACGACAGAGAAGAAAGCAAGAAAGAATTAGGGGAAGAATCCCAGGCGGCGGCCGCGGTATAAAAGGGGAGAAATGATTATACCCCTAGCAGTTAATGCCTGGGCCCGCCTCGGGTCATGTCCTCCACTCGCTGAAAAAGTCGCTGCTCAAAAGACGTGCCTGCTACTGCCAACCGCCCACTACCGTGCTGCCACATCATCCGGAACAGGGCCCACAAATCTCACACCCGGCGCAGGACCTCTACCATTGACCCCGTAACGCACACGGCGCAACGAGCAACAACGCGATAACTTCCCCGAGTACCTAGGACTTCAACATTCAACCCCACGCACAAGTCTCTGACTTGTTCGTGAGCTTGGGGGCTACTACCCGCAGGTCCGCTCGCGCGCCCCCATCGGGAAAACACATCCGACCTTCTCATTCCAGCGGCAACTAAACCTAGGAGCGAGTCCTTGACTCCCTCACCAAGCTCAGGGGCTACTGACGAGGTCATGGACCAGGGCCCACCAGGACCTCTAAAAACGCAGTACGGACCAACACACAGCATGCTCAGTGGCTAATACGACGAGTACCTGGATAGTCCGTATGACTTATTTCCGTCGTGGGCCAGAAGACAGACGGCCCACAGCCGACGACCCCCTTTCCTCCGAGTACATGGCGGCCCAGCTGACAAGTCCTCGTCTCCATCTCCGACTACTCGCTCGTACGAGTAGCTACCGCGTCCTCCCCCGACTACTCGTTCGCACGAGTACTTTCCGTCATCGACCAACGCAGGCTTCACGTGGAAGGCAAAGGAGGCGTGGGGCCCCTCCCATTGAGATCCTGGGATCTCCACGTGTGTTCTTTCATGCACCGCCACGCGTCTGCTCCACCGCAGCGGTCCGCCCGGACCTGGCTGATTCGATGTCACGGGGCGGATCCGTCCACCCTGCCGCGATTGGCACAGTGTCTGTCGTATCACGAACAGCGTAAGATGTGCTGAGCTAGGAACGACACAGTGCACGCTATGCCCTAAGCATCGGAAGGCGCGGCGTAGACCACCTACTCGCACGAGTAGTTTTTTTTCCGCCTCCGACCAGTTCAAGGCTTGACCACCATGGCTACGGTACACGGGCCCCGTCGATATCCCGTGATATCCGGGCACATTAACCCGCGCCCTGCCACGTGCCGACCCTTCTGCGCCGGTCCGCCCTGACCAGGTCGATCTGGTGACAGAAGGCAGATCCGTCTGCCACTCCACAAACTGGGCAGTACGTGACGTACTACGAACAGGCACGGGAAACACTGTGCCACGAACGGCACAGTGTACGCCACCCCCTAGCCCTCGAACGCTGTGGAGTAGACTACTCCACCTCCACAGTACCCGGAAAAGACATGCTCCTATTCTACTGACAGGGATAGGAACGAATCCTATGCCCTACGCCTGACTAACTACTCGGAGAAGAGTACGAGAAGCCCCAGAAGCTGTTACTTGGGACCCACGATTCCAGGGAGACCTACGCCGTCACCTCTGGCGCCGTAACAGTTCTTCGCCGCACCACCCTGACAGCCCGACGCAGGAGGAGGACGTCCTACGCTATAGCCTAGTTCACACCCTCGATGTAACCCCCATGAACCTCTCCCTTATGACTATAAAAGGGGAGGAGTGGGACACTTGCAAAACACGTTCGTTTCCACCCCCACACACACTCAGTATCGATATCTCATCTCATATTCCCCTGTAGACGCACTCACACCCGTGTACGCAGAACTCTGCTACAAGAACCACATCCATGCCAGAGACTTGGGCTCGAAACCCTCTCCTGACTTGTTTGTAACCCCTACTACAAACTCCTGGGCATAAAGAACACCCCCTCTCTAACTGGACATAGGGTATTACTCTCCGGAGGCCCGAACCAGTATAATCTCGAGTGTCTCTTGTGCAACTGTGCGGATCCACACACGTGTTCTTATAAATTTACTTGCCGGCGGTAGCAAACCCCGACACTTGTCTTCTTCAGACTGCTCACAATCTAACCACTGCATAAAATCACAGAGAGGAGGTTGAGTCTTTTTTGAAAGACAAGTTAGCACATAATAAACTAGCAATGACATATTATTTATTTAGTAATGTAGTTTGTTCTTACTTTGGGTCTAAAATTGCGACATGGCATGATCGGGTCATGCTTGTAGTTCACGTAGATGAAGAACCTCATCCCGTAGACGTACCTGAGAACGTTGCACTTGACAAGCTTACAGTTGTCACCACAGTAGCACATAGGAGTGTGGATCCCCTTTGGCACCGCAACCTTGTCCTTCCTACTGGTGAACAACTCCAAGTCCAACTCAGGACCCGAGGAAGCCATTGCAAACCTACAAAACAGATGACAAATATCATAACTCATTACATGTTTCATTTAAAATTAGAGAACAATACATATCAGGATATGGTAATAATTTTGTAGGCAACAAGAAAACAACAAGCAAATGAAATAGTTCAATTATTACAACACGATAACATGCATAAGTTCTAACGGTGTTGGAAATTAAATGGTTCAAATATTACAATACGATAACATGCATAAGTATTTCAAATATTACAACACGGTAACACAAACAAGTACGATCACTGCATTCCTTCGGTGTAGCGATGGGAACGACGTCCACGTCCACTAGCCGAAGGTGCTGGAGCAGTGGCAGTGGAAAAGTAAGATGCTTCGGTGCATTTCTTGTAGGAGTGTCCTGGAGTGTTGCACTTAGAGCATATCTTCACCTCGTCCATGTTGTTCCTAATCCTCTTCTTCTTGCGTCGACCAACACCTTGGCACATGGTTGGATCTGGATTTGGTATGTACAACGCATTGTCTTTGGGGTCTTGAGTGAAAGTACCAAGATGCAGGTAACCCTCAACAGTGTGGTTCCAAGTGTCTAGAATGGTTTGCTTCAACCAGTATTTAGGCACGTACCGACCCCAATAGATATTCTTAGTTGCAAGGCATGCAGCGATCACATGTGAGCAGGGGAGGTGTAGCAGGCGCGACTTCTGGCAAGAGCATGAGCATGTCTCATTCCCAATAACTGTTTGTTGTGTTGTTATTTCACCATCCGCTTTTTGTGATTTGGACTGGCAACTTATCTGATACTTCCACTTAACTTCCTCGCCAGGATCACGGCGTAGAGGTTTTGGGTAAGCTCTGTGAGCAAGAGCCCCCTTCTGTTTTTTGTCCAAGTACTCAGTCATCCATGTTGAATACACCTTTTGACAGTCTTGCATAGCTTCATGTGCTGCAGTAGCACGCTGAAGAAAGTACTTCATTGTACGGTACAAGAAGAACTCAATGACACCAACAAGAGGGAGAGCTCTGGCTCCACACAAAACCGCGTTGTAGACCTCAGCAAAATTTGTTGTCATTATCCCATGCCTCACACCTCCCTTATCAAACAGCAGGCACCATTTCTCCTTCGGCTCATTCTGAATCCACTGGCTAAAGGTCTTCACAGAATGTCCCCTTCTCCTTCTGACATTTGGAGCATCTAGCCCCACGTCCTCAAGAGAAACTGGCTCTTCCCCAGGTTCAGTACTTATTGGCTTCTTAGCTATCTCTTCTGATGCTTTCTTTGTCAGGTCATCTAATTTTTTCCAGATCTTGAAGAACTTTTTCTCCTGATTCGTCGCACATAACCACTTGAACACTGTAGTAAGTTCTTTGTTCTTGAACTGGCTATGAAAGTTTGCTCCCATATGCCTCATGCACCACCTGCTATGTACATCTGGCCATTGTGGTGCTCTGTGACGTTCTTCGCTACCATCTTTGATGTCATTCATTGCCTGCAAAATACCTTTGTGTCTATCATGTATCACACACATGTTTGACACATCTCCCACCACCATCTACTTCAATCTCTCCAGAAACCAATACCAACTGTCACTGTTGGGTATGCGAACCTCCCGAACAGAAATGGGATTACACGATGAACAACTCACAATCGACACATTTAATTCAGTTGCATTAAACAGTTAGTTTGCCTCAATATATTATGCACTTCACTTTCCAAAATGGCGATCCCTTTACAATGAGGAAGGGACCTCCTTTTATAGTGCCAAAAGATCAAATTTACATTCCACGTATGCCCCCAAAACCCTAACACCTAATAAGAATACACGGGGGCAAACTTAGTTTTTTACATACATTGTGGATTTGACGCCGTAGTTCGCGGAGCGCAGATTGCGCCAGAGACAGCAGAGCGGAAGATGCACTGCAAAAACCGGAGACGGTTCCGTGTTGGAACAGCTTTTGACTGAGTCTTCGTGCTTGAAACCTTGAGAAGCCCCAAGCTTCGCCAATTTGTTCCTCCCGATGCTTCATTTTTGGCGCGACGCAGAGCTTCAGAGTCTTGGGAATGGAGAGCTGTGAACCGACTCAGCCTTAAGGCGAAGCCGAGACCTCCGTTCCTCGTCGCTATCGATCGGGAGCTCCGGGATGTTTCCTGAAATGAGACATCTTGCCACGGTGTTAAATCTTGCAACTGCCTGATGTATGGAGAAGATGCCGGAGCCCAGACTCCTTAGCTGTTCCTGAAAAAAGAAACTGTCGAGACCGGATGTTCATGGGGCAAAACAATCGCCTTGGTATTTTTGACAACGAGAAAAAAACATCCGGAGCTCAACTTCCTTCTCCTGTTGGCTCTTTGTGTTCTTGGGCGCAAGACAACCTCTAGTTTTAAGAAAAATCTTTGCGAAGCCCACGACTTTTATCTTGCCTAGAAAGATTCTGAAGCCCAATCCGTTTAGTTTTTTTTGGCAAACCCCCGGTGCCCATAGGTGAGGTTTTCTAGAGCCCCAACAGTAGCCCCTCGAGGAGAAGCGTTTGAACAACAAGTTCTTAACCTTCTCCTCAACTTTGCTTCGTGATTTTTGATGAAGAAAACGTCACCTTCGGCTCCGGGGAGTTTGCTGGTTAGGAGCTTTTTGGCATTGCGTGATTTCTTTTCTGAAGACTACAGTGAAACCGCTGCTTCCCGAGGTGTCCGTTTGTATTCTGAGATCGTTGCACTTCTTCTCTCTCCTCGGGCTATATAAGGGGGGGTCGGACCCCCCTGCTTTCTTACTTGTGTTGAAGCGAAGCCTCCGCCCTTCTTTCTTCTGCTGCTTTAGGATTCGTGCTAGCTGCGTGATTTCTCCGGAGCTGCGACGTTTGTTTCTATTGCGGAGCTCAAACTTTTTTAACTCGTCCTGGCCCGTACGAAACAAACTGCGCGGCCAATGACTGAAGAAGAAATAGCTGCTTCAGTCACACCAGTCGAAGCCCCAGAGGAGCCGGCTGGGGATATAGTTGATTACGAGCCGTCGCCATCGGTCAAGGGGAAGGAGATCGATCTGGGTGAAGATATTTCTAGAGTGGAAGCTTCGCCATCGGAGCTGATGGCTGGGAGGGAGTCTAAAACTCCATCATTCGTTCTCGAGGCCTCGCTGGTCTCTGAGAATCTGATCAAATTTTACGAAGAAAGGGGGTTTTTTCCCGAAGGTGTCGCCCGTCATCCAGAGGGTGAAACCACTCCAGAGCCTAAAGCCGGTGAAGCTGTGGTCTTCTGTGATTTCTTCAACGTCGGCTTGAGGTTTCCTTGTTCCCGGCGCCTGCCTGAGATCCTTCATCGCTACAGTGTGAAGTTGCACCAACTGACACCGAATGCGTTTGTGCAACTGTCTAAGTTCTTTTTTGCCGTGCGCTCTTGTGATGGTCGGGTGGATACCGAAGTCTTTGTTCGGTTCTACGAGCTTCACGTCTAAAAGTAGAATTTTCGGGTGGACGACGATCCTGCTATTTATGAAAATCATTTTGGGTGCATCACTTTCACGACCCGAAGGAGGAATACCAAGAAGGATATAGAGAGAGTGGAGCTTAGCCCTGCCCACAAGAACAAATGGGATGATGATTGGCAGAACTACTGGTTCTACGTGAAGGTCGATATGCCCCGCGGCTCTGATGGTGTTGCATATTATCCCTTCAGCATTACAACAATGACTCCTTTGAGTTATGTGACAGGCCCTGACTTCGCGAAGACCAGGGGTTTTAAAGATTGTGAAAAAGCCTTTCTTTTGGCTTCGCAGTTTCTTCCTGGTCGTGATATCACTGAAGAATTTGTTGCTGCTGATATTTGGCCTCTCTCCGCTGGCTGGAATCCTAAGGAGATTAAGTGGCTTACAGTTGATTGGTTTTCGAAGGCTATTCCTTTCCCTCGCTTCGGGCTGAAGATTCCTGAAGGAAAGAATGCTTACAAATTCGTGGGTGAAGTAGAGCGCCGTGTGGTGGACCTGCTTGGTCCTTACACCGAGGCGTAGTACCAAGCTTCGCGAAGACTACCTACTGGGGGTCGTCGTGTGAACTGTATTTTCTCTAAGCTTGGCGTTCAAGTAGAGGACCGCGCGAAGCCCAAGGCTTCTTCTAAGTGCGCCCGTGATTTGACTCAGGCCGCGCCTGACCCGGCAGACGCAAAGAAGAAGAAGAAATCTGTGACTTCGCCGGAGGCGTCTGGCGAAGCCGCTGCTGCTGACTTACGGAAGCCTGCAGCTCCGCTGTCTTCTTCAAAGACAAGTCAGCTTGAGCGCGCTAAGAAAAAGCAAGTTGCGACACAAGAGAAGGGTCCCTCCGCTGAGAAGGCGGCGAAGCCCGTCCTTCATCTCAAAAAGGCTGGTTCAAAACCTAGGCAGCAATGCCGCATAGTGAATATCCTTGGTTCTTCTGACACCTTGGAATTTCTTGACTCGGGGGCCGAAGATGCTGGAAACAAAGAACGCGTAGCCGACCCTGAGCCTGAGGTGGAAAAAACCGTTGTGCCCAGCCCCAAGGAGGTTGTTACAGATGCACCTGCCATAGGGAATTCTGGTGGTTTGGGTCCGGCTGGCGAAAGTGCGAAACTTTCCGGAGCCGAGAACGTTCAAGACAAGGGAGAGAGTCCTTCGCGCCTTGGCGATCATCCCGAAGCCCCGAAGGATACCAAACCATCGCCCGAGTTCATGCAGTCTTTGGCCGAGACTGTGAGCTCGTCTGGTGTTGTGGAGGGGCATACCCTGGAGATGGTGCTTGCGGAGAAAAGCTCCTTTGACCCCTCCACTTACTCTTACAACAAAGCCGTTGGTATGAGGGATTTACAAACTTTACTATCTGTTCGTTTGCGTTTCATAAAGAGAGTGGGGTGATCGAATCTCGTGTGCTTTGGGAGCTAAGGGATTCTGCTCGGCTTGCAGGAGCGATAGCTAAAGACGTTCCGCAGGTGGAGGGTGGTGCCCCTGACGGCCAAGCTCTGGAAGAAGGGGAAATTCCCGGAGCCCCGGCTCCTTCTCTGATTGTGAAGCAGCCAGGAAATTTCGTCAGTGCTGGGCCCTCGGTGCCTTTTAACCCTCAAGGTCCGTTCTTTTTTGTGTTGATGTACGCTGAGAAAGTGTTGTACATTTTTGCAGCTTACGAGAAATCTATAGAAGACATGGAGGCTGGCAACTTGGTTGGCTTGTCGGCGGAGCTCTATTACAAATCGATGATTTCTAGTCAAAAATTGCTTGAGAAATATCATGCTCAGGAGAAGAAGTTCTTGGCGTCTGAAGCCGCACAAGTTGATCTGAGCCGCGAGATTATTCAACTGAAGGAAGAGAACGCGACTTTAGTTAAGCTCCGCAAGATTCAAGAAGAGACAATTGAAATTTTGAAAGAAAACGTCCAGACTTTTCAGACCGCAGTGGAGAATTTGAATAAAGATGTGGAAAAGCACAATAGCCTGCTTGAGGAGTTTAAAAAGATAGCGGAAGAAGATGGCCGTACTATTGAGTCTTTAAAAAGGAGAAAAAAGCCCAACAGACTGAGCTTGAAGATCTTAAGAAGGAAGTTGAGGGGTGAAACAAATTTATAGATGCCACTGAAGAAGTTTTGAAGCTTCAAAGTTTTATATGAGAAGTATCGTCGTGCTCAGGGGGAGTTCGGTGCGGAGCCCCTGCCTTTTCCCGGTGATGAAGATGCTAAAGCTATCTTTGACTAGATGGAGCAAGAGTTCGATCATCTTCTTGGAGTGATGATCGGTGCCAGCGATTACGCAGCCTCAATGTGTGTGGAAACTTTGCTTGGACTGCTTGAGAGAACTGGATGCACAGACTTTCTGGCTTTGGGCGCTAGAAACTACAAATTCCCAATGGCAGAAGATCTTGAGTGCGAGATTGCTTCGAAGAACGTTCGAGTGATTAAGAAGATTTTCTTGACCTTGTTCTGGGAGGCGTCCGGGCAAGAACATGCTAAGGCCATGGCTCATCATCTTTTGGCGGAGGTAAATGATTAGATCGACGATTTTTTACCTAAGTTTCCCATCTCTTCTGACTAGGGTTGATTTTTTTTTGCTTTGTAGGCTAAGGAAAAGGAGGCATCGGGATCGGACTCGAGTGAAGGTGACTGTGAAGGCGATGGATCCCCTACGAGCGCGGTTCCTGGTGGTTCGGGCTCCGGTGTTCCCAAAATGCGGCGGATGATGAAGCTGAAGATAAAGATGCCAAAGTCTGAAAACTTCTTTTGAACTGTTTGTCTTTTTGTAACGCCCTGCGTGGCGAGTAAACTTTGGGGTAGAAAACTTAAGGTTAAGTATGATAACTGTAAAATGTTGTTGGCTTTGCTGCCATTCTCTTTCTCGTTCTTAGGCTTTAATTTTTGTTGACCCTATTTTGAAGAAAACGTCACCTCCTTTTTTGTGAACGGTTTTCGAAGGTCGATTTCCACATTTTAGCTTCGGAAAAAAGAGCGAAAAAACTAACTTTGTTTTTGAAGAAAACGTCACCCCCCCCTTTTTTTGTCTTTTTTCCGAGGTTTCTTGCTGGAGAGGCGCTCGTAAAGCTTTCAGTTTTTTTATTTATTTTATAGGAAGGGTGTGCTTTCCAAAAGAGCTCAAAGTCTAGCGAAGCTTGTTCCGAGCTTCGCAGACTTTCCTTCTGATGGTCGAATATTAGCAATCTTGTTGCTTTTTCGAATGAGATTTGAGTTCGAGGGATTCTTGTGGCTGTATGGGAATGATAGGCTTTATGAAAAGGCCAAAGGCTGGCGAAGATTTATTCCATGCTTCGCAGACTTTCTCGAATAAAATCAATGTTTGTTTCTTGATCGCGGGTTTGTGTTCGAGTCTTTAGTACTCTTTTTGTTTGGAGAAATAACTGATCCCGCAACTTAGTCTGTTGCTATGGGATTTTTTGGTGCTTAGGCATGAATGCTAAGACTTTGATGAGACAACATTTATAACCTTGTTGCTTTTCGTTGCTCTTTGGGCAGAAACCCCCTTTGCGATAAGTAAAATGATCGAAAATAAATTGCTAAAAATAAATAACACAGGACTTTAAGGGGAATGTAATTTCATTAAGACTGAAATTTAATACAAAGACCTGCCTCATTAAAAACCTTGCCTCCTGATTTGGAGTCCCCTTTCTGCAAGGAAAAGAGTACGGATCTCGAAAATGTAAAGTGCTGAGAAATGTAAAGAAAGAAGACAAAACGTAAGGTAACTAAGCTCCGGCTCTGTTTATAAGTTTATGAAGCTAGAGCTTTACACTGTTTCGTTTCTACAGGTAGTACTTGAGGAGGATATCCACGTTCCAAGTGTGTGGCAACGCGTTGCCTAGCTGGTCTGCCAAGTAAAATGATCCTGGTCTAATGCTTTTTGTTACGATGAATGGGCCTTCCCAAGGTCCTTGCAACTTTCCTGGGTTGTCAAAACTTTTCTTCTTCTTGATGACTAAGTCCCCTACCTGTATTTCTTTTCTTACAACTTTCTTGTCCCTCCATTTCTTGGTTTCTTGTTGATATTTTTCCAAGTTCTCAGCAGCTTGAAGTATGTCTACCTCGATCAAATCGTTCTCTGCTTCCTCGAAGCCCAAGTCTTGCACTTTGAGGACTCGCAAACTTTGGTTTTTGATCTCTTCTGGCGTCATGGCTTCGGAGCCAAATAGCAACTTAAAAGGTGAAAAACCTGTAGTTCTTGAGACACTAGTGTTGTGAGACCAAGTTACCTTCAGCAGCTCATCCACCCATTTTCCCTTTCTCAGGTTGAATAAGCATTTTTTATGCTAGAGAATATTTGGCCATTTGCTCTTTCTACTACCCCATTTGATTGTGGGTGATAAACGGAAGCGAATTTTAACTTAGTCCCCATGGTGAGCCAGAATTCTCTGAAATTGTTGCAATCAAATTGCTTTACATTGTCCACAGTTAGTTCCCTAGGAACCCCTAACCTGCAAATTATGCTTTGCCAAAAGAACTTTTGGATGTTGCGAGATGTGATGCTGGCCAACGGCTTGGCTTCGACCCATTTGGTGAAATAGTCCACGGTGACAGCTGCGAATCTATAGTTTCCTTGTGCTACTGGGAGGGGTCCGACTAGGTCCATTCCCCATCTTTGCAATGGCCAGGAAGGTGGTATTAGCTGTGTAGGTATCGACGGGCTTCTCTGATTGTTTGAATTCTTCTGGCAAGCTTCGCAAGTTTTTACCAAGTGATGGGCATCGTCAATAATGGATGGCCAATAGAAACCTTGCCTTAGTGCTTTTTGAGCCAGAGCTCTAGAGCCTATGTGAGTGCCGCAAAAACCTGAATGAATTTCTTTCAACAGCTCTTTTCCCGCATCGAAGCTGATGCATCTCAAAGTTGGAGCTGATATGCCAGATTTGTACAATTCTCCATCAATTATTTCGTAGCCTCGGGCTCTTTGTCTCATGCGATTCAAGGAAACTTCCTCGGTAGGTTCATAGTGACCCCTTAGGAAAGCCAAGATTGGTGCTCTCCAGTCATATTTTTCTATGACATTGATTGTTTTGGCTTTGGGCTCTTTCACAGCAGGCGTGGTGAGAACCTCATAGAAAACATCCGGAGGCAAGGCTTGATTTTGCGCGGCAGCTTTTGCTAGTGCGTCTGCCTCATTGTTTGAGTTCCTTGGGATGTGCTCAACTGTGAATCCTTTGAAATGTTTTTCCATGGATCTTACCGCGGCGAGATATTTGACTAGTTTTGGCTCTCTGGCTTTGCTATCTTTTTCTACATGGCCTCGTATGACTTTGGAGTCTGATCTCACGATAAAACTTTGCTAGACTAGTGCTTTCATTTTCCTCAGAGTAAGGAACAAGGCTTCATATTCAGTTGTGTTGTTGCTTGCTCTCTCACTTTCT
Source organism: Cenchrus fungigraminus (assembly GCA_036936925.1). Classification (NCBI taxonomy): domain Eukaryota; kingdom Viridiplantae; phylum Streptophyta; class Magnoliopsida; order Poales; family Poaceae; genus Cenchrus; species Cenchrus fungigraminus. The sequence goes on along the minus strand of CM072773.1, from coordinate 25,991,292 downwards.
GGGAAGTCCAATCTGACTGCGAATCGCATTTTGATCCCCGTTGGAGAGGTTATGATTGCAGAAGCCCCAGCTCCTTTGTGGCAGTAGGTGTCATCACAGTATGCGATCCATGGCTGTTCAGTGTCTGCGGAGCTCGAACTAACTGGTGAAGTCCAATCCACAACAAAATCTGCTAGGACTTGAGATTTGATGGCGCTTCTTCTTTCGGAGTCAACTACATGTTCTGATAATTCAAGAGCCCATTTAGAGATTCTCCCTGAAGCTTCTTTGTTGTTGAAAAGCTCATGCAGAGGTTGATCTGTCACAACTATGATTCTATGGGATTCAAAATAATGCCTGAGTTTCCGTGCTGCCATAACGACTGCATATGCAATTTTTTCAAGTTCTGAATAAAACACCTTTGACCCCGTGAGTGTTTCGGAGACAAAATAAACTGGGACTTGAGTTGGCTTCCCTTCTATTTCTTTTTCTTGTATTAATGTTGCGCAGACGGTGGTTCGCGAAGCCGAGATGTAGAGTAACAAGGGGGATCCAGGCTCCGGTGGGCACAACTTGGTTAGCTTGGTGAGATAGACTTTGAGCTCCGCAAATGCTTTGCTCTGGTCGGGCCCCCATTCAAACTTCTTGTTATTTCTGAGCACTTGGAAGAAATGGAGGCTTCGCTCCGCAGCCTTGGACACGAATCTATTTAACGCTGCGATTCTCCTGGTGAGTTTCTGCACATCTTTCAGAGACCTAGGCTCCTCCATCTTTATTAGTGCCTGAATTTTGTCGGGATTAGCTTGTATTCCCTTTGTTTCTGCCAGGCATCCAAGTACTTTTCCTCGGCGAACTCCGAACACGCATTTCTCAGGGTTCAATCGCAGTTTTGCGGCTCTCATGTTTGCGAAGGTTTCCGCGAGGTCAAAGATGTGATCACCGCGCTTGTTGCTTTTGATGACTATGTCGTCGACGTATGCCAGTAGATTCCTACGCAACTGGTCGGGAAACACCGAAGCTATCAGTCTGGTGAATGTTGGTCCTGCGTTCTTGAGCCCCTCGGGCATTCGCAAGAAACAAAAGATGCCGAACGGGGTAATGAAACTGGTTTTGTCCTCATCCTCTTTTCTGATCCTCACTTGATGGTAGCCCGAAAACATGTCGAGTAAAGATAACATCTCGCTGTTTGCCGCATCATCCACTATTTTGTCTACTCTTTCTAGTGGGTAATCGTCCTTTGGGCAAGCTTTGTTCAAGTCTATGAAGTCTATACACATTCTCCACTTTCCATTTTTCTTTCTTACAGGGACTGTATTCGCGAGCCATGTTGAATATTTGGCTTCGCGGATTACATTAGCGCTGATGTTTACCTTTTCCTTGTCTCTTTTGGGCTCCACGAACTTTTTCTTCCTCTCTTTCTCCTTAGCTTCGTCAGCTTCGGCCTGGGTGAGATGGTGGATGCTTTGTTGGCCTGGAGATATGCCTTTTTCAATGTCTCTTGCTGTCTGCTGGTCCCCAAACACAGTGATTACTCCTTTGAGCGCTGGGATTTTCATACATAAAAACAGTTGTCGGACCGCTGCATCGAACTTGTTGATGAAGCCCCTGCCCAAGATGGCTAGGTACGGATAATGCATTTCCACTACATCGAATGTGATCAACTCCGTTCTTGGGTTGTCGAGATTCCCGAAGGAGACAGGCAGTGTGATTTTTCCCAATGCTCTGACGGGCTTTCCGCCGAAGCCCAGAAGTGGAACATCTGCTTCTTGTAATAAGTGTGGGTCTATTTTCATTTCCCTGAAAGTTTTGGCGAAAAGAATGTCCGCGGAGCTGTCGTTGTCTATCAAGACTTCCCCAATTTCCCAGCCTGCGATAATTGTCTTGATGACCATGGCGTCGTTATGCGCAACTATTTTTAGTTTGAAGTCTTCCTCTGTGAAGGTTATGGGTACATGCGCCCAAGGTGGATTGACCGGAGGTCCGTCTTGGACTATAGTGTGCACCTCTCTGAAATAATTCCTTCTCATCCTTTTGTTTTCGAATTCGAGGGATGACCCCCCCCCCCCACAATTGGGAACACATGGTGATAGGATTTTCCTAGTTCTGAGCTTCAGTTTGGGAAATGGCCATGATAGACCCGAAGGTTGGTAAGGCTTTAGGATCGTTTCTTGGGTTTGGCGGCTCCACCTTTGGAATTACATTTGGCATGCCGGGTGGCGGAGGTGGGATTTGCTGCATTGGCTGAGTGTTTTGTTGGTTTTGCGGCTGGTATTGTTGTGGTGTTGGTGCTTGCCATGTTGGTTGTGGCTGGCTATATGCGCTGGTTTGGAGATAGCTTGGGTTTCCTTGGTTATAGGAGTGGAGTGGAGGTGCGGTGGGATATGGGTTTTGGTGGAAAGGTTGCTGAGGCCAGGTGTGATTGACAGGTTTAGGTGGCGGAGGTCGGTGATGGGTTTGGGCGGCCCTCTTTTCTTCGGCCATTCTTTCCAAAGTTCTTTTGGTTTCGGGACAGTTGTCTGTGGAATGGTGAGGTTGTTTTCCGTGGAATGAGCAGTAAAACAGGCGTGGGCGAGAGTTTTGGTTTTGGGGAGGCGGTCTGTTACCCCTCCCTCTTCCTCTTTGGTTGTGACCTCCGCGGTTCGGAGCTTGCGGAGCCTGCTGCGGAGGCTTGTTTTGTTGTGGGTTTGGGTTTTGGTTTTGGGTGTGTGGCGCAACCTTGATTGGGAGCACTTGGTTTGGCGGGTACGGAGCTCTATTGTTTTGCACACTTAGGTGTGAGGGAACCCACTCCTGCTCTCTCTGGGTTTGCCTTAGGCGATTTCTCTCAGCCACTCTTCTTCTGTGATCTTCATCTGATCTGCAATACTCTTCGAGCTCCGCCAAGAGTGCTTGCATTGTTTTTGGCTTTTTCCTTGAGAGGTGTGAAGTTGTTTGCCCTGGAGTGAGCCCCTTGATACAGGCAGCTATGGCAACCTTCTCTGATACATCCGGAGTTTGGGATTTCAGTTGGAGAAATCTTCTTACATAGTTTGCCAAAGGTTCCTTGTCCTTTTGGATGCAATAGAACAGGTCCCCCTCATCTGGGGTTGCGGCTTGGAAGCCTTGGAAATTTTGCATAAGTTTTGTTTTGAGATCGACCCAGCTGTATACTGAGTGTGTGGGTAGGAGCGAGTACCAGTTTAGCACTGCGCCTTCGCACGCTATGATGAATGACTTGGCCAGAACAACTTCATCACCTCCGGCCGAAGCTACGGCAGCTTCGTAACTCATTATGAACTGCCTCGGGTTTGTTAATCTGTTGTACTTTGGTAAGGAAATTGTTTTGTAGGAGAAAGGCCATGGTGCCGTTTGCAGACCAATGGACAGTGGCGAGGTTGAGTCGACAGTCATGAACATTCCCGCGGTGTTGTGGGTTGGAAAATTGAACATTATGTTTTCATTTTGCGGAGGAATGTCTTCCTCATGGTTTGGGGTGGGGGTTGGTGGTGTATACCGATGAGATTGCAACTCATCGAGCTCTTGCTACATCCGAGCCAACTGCAACTTCGCGGCTTTGAGTTTTTTGAGTTTTTCGTCGGCTTTTTTCTGGGCTTCGAGTTCCATGGCTACTCTCTCCTTTTCCCTCTTCATGGCTTCGATCTGTCTTAACACCGAGTCCAACTCCCTTTCAGACGCGCCTTCTTTATCGTTTGTGAGACTGGTTTCTGGGTTTGAGTCTTGTGTGGCTTTGTCTGCCACTTTTCTTTTTTCATTGCGGGTCCGTGCGAGATCTTCGTCCTCCGGCCTTGGCTCCGGAACTACTATGAGCTTCTTTTCCTTAGCAGCCACTCTGGACTCCTCTTAGTCAAGAGGCTTTTTCTTTGAGGGTGTCATTGTGGATTTCTTGATGGCTAAGAACACAGTGGGCGCCTCTGTTGGGTATGCGAACCTCCCGAACAGAAATGGGATTACACGATGAACAACTCACAATCAACACGTTTAATTCAGTTGCATTAAACAGTTAGCTTGCCTCAATATATTACGCACTTCACTTTCCAAAATGGCGATCCCTTTACAATGAGGAAGGGACCTCCTTTTATAGTGCCAAAAGATCAAATTTACATTCCACGTATGCCCCCAAAACCCTAACACCTAATAAGAATACACGGGGTCAAACTTGGTTTTTTACATACGTTGCGGATTTGACGCCGTAGTTCGCGGAGCACAGATTGCGCCGGAGACAGCGAAGCGGAAGATGCGCCGCGAAAACCGGAGACGGTTCCGTGTTGGAACAGTTTTTGACTGAGTCTTCGTGCTTGAAACCTTGAGAAGTCCCGAGCTTCGCCAATTTGTTCCTACCGATGCTTCATTTTCGGCACGACGCAGAGCTTCGGAGTCTTGGGAACGGAGAGCTGTGAACCAACTCAGCCTTAAGGCGAAGCTGAGACCTCCGTTCCTCGTCGCTATCGATCGGGAGCTCCGGGATGTTTCCTGAAATGACACATCTTGCCACGGTGTTAAATCTTGCAACTGCCTGATGTATGGAGAAGATGCCAGAGCCAAGACTCCTTAGCTGTTCCTGAAAAAAGAAATCGTCGAGATCGGATGTTCATGGGGTAAAACAATCGCCTTGGCATTTTTGACAACGAGAAAAAAACGTCCGGAGCTCAACTTCCTTCTCCTGTTGGCTCTTTGTGTTCTTGGGCGCGAGACAACCTCTAGTTTTAAGAAAAATCTTTGCGAAGCCCACGGCTTCTATCTTGCCCAGAAAGATTCCGAAGCCCAATCAGTTTAGTTTTTTTGGCAAACCCCCGGTGCCCATAGGTGAGGTTTTCTAGAGCCCCAACAGTCACCATTCTCTCCCTCTGCAAAAGCAATTGCCAATGGCAACAATCAGGCAAACCCCCGGTGCCCATAGGTGAGGTTTTCTAGAGCCCCAACAGTCACCATTCTCTCCCTCTGCAAAAGCAATTGCCAATGGCAACAACTGATTGTTGCCGTCTGCAGCCACAGCTGTAAGGATTGTGCCCTTGTATTTTCCTGTTAGGAATGTGCCATCTATGCAAATGACTGGTCGACACTGTTTGAATGCCGCAATAGTGGGACCCAATGCTAAGAATGCCCGCTGCAAGACTTGCTTCCCTGGCCTTGATACAAGATTATAAGTCTTGATATCATAATAACTACCCGGATTTAGCGTGGCAATTGTGTTCAGCAATTGAGGCAGATTGTCGTAGGATGCTTCGTAAGTACCCCACCTCAACTCCAGTACCTTCTTCTTCGCCATGTATGCCTTACCGTAACTTATCATGTACCTAAATTTCTCCTCAATTGCCAAGATAATGGACTTGGGCTCATAAGCAGAATTTTCCATAATCTTAGCGAACATCTGGCTGGCCACAAAACCGGCCGACAAATTACGATGGCTTGCATCTAGCTGGTCAAGTACACAAGTGTGATCCACAACAGACCTGACCTCCCAGCAATTTTTCCACTTGCCCTTATAAGCATACACTCGAAAAGGACAGTTGGGCTTCAGACATTGTGAATCATATATGTGTGGAGAACTCTTCACTACCCTGAACTCTCTCTGCTGAGTAAGGGTGGCCCACCTCTTCACTGCATCCTTGACCTCGACTGCACTCTTATACATGGCGCCGACACAAACCTGATTCTCTCTATACTCCCAGGACACATTCTCACCAGGATTGACAGTGAGCTGTGAGAAATTGTAGCTGTCCCAGTCCCTTGGCACTAGCGGGTCATCCTCATCATCTGAGGAGTCCTCTTGCAACCCACGTTCATCATCACCGGCCTCCATTTCGTACTACCTCGGTACTTCATCATTAACTTCCCCCTCGTCAATTTGACCACGGGCCTCAAAGGGTGTGTGACTGTGTTCCTCCTGAACTCCTACTTCTGCCTCAGTCGCGGCACCATCTCCTTCTTCTGCCTCAGTTGCAGGACCATCTCCTGCTTCTAGTTCAGCCTCACCCTGGTTAGCACCATTACCCTCCTCATGCACTTGACTACTAGACCCAGCCTTGTGAACAGTTTGGACAAACAAAATCACAGGCAAACCACTTTGACATGCAGATCTGATATAACTCCTCCAATGTTCAGTGCATTGAAGTGGCATAAGCTCCCAATATACTACCTCACTCCTGTTGATTAGAGCCATAATCGACAAGTCATGTTGCTCTACATCTACATGGAATGCCTTATAAAAAAAGTTGGTTATGCCCCCCAAGTTCTTTCTGCTGCTCTTCTAATCACATGGTCAACCGAATCAAATTCTGACAAGTCAACTCCATTTTCACCATATCTAATATGGCCATTACCGAAATACAACTTCACAGTAACTACATCCGACATGTCTGACAGCATGAAAAAAAATAATCGCTATTAACAAGTGGATCTGTAACTACAAAATCTATCTACTCAGATGTACACTAAAACTATAATTTTACTAAGCAGATCTACACTAGAACTATAATTTTACTAATCAGATCTACACTAGAACTATAATTTTACTAAGCAGATCTACACTAAAAACACTACTTAAAAATATGAATTGCCAGAGTTCAAAAATATGAATTACCAGAGTATTTACCTCTAACGAGACAAACAACCGGCAGAGCTTCGCACCTTCGCCACCTCCTCCTCACTCCCTTCTCTTCTCCCACCCCCTCTCTTTTTTCCCCGAATTATTATGACATTTTTGGCTGAATTTCGACCTTATATAGGCAGGAGATCCAAGCACTGTGTGGTATGGCGGTTGCAGTCCTGCAGCCGCCGTGCCATATGGCGCTTGGACCTGCCGCCGTACCACACTACCGCCGTGTGGAACGGCGGTATGTACATCCGACAGTTGGGGCCCGCGTCCGGGCGGCCTTGCCACAGTGCCACGCCAGCAGCCGTCGTACCACACGGTAGTAGGAACCCTACCGCTGTGTGTTACGACGGCAGTAGTATAAATTTGCTAAATTTTTTGGGAGGCATTTATTTTTGCAAAATCGAGGGGAAAAATATATTAAAAAATTCCCCGCGGAGCCGTCGTCCCACTGCCCGAGCCGACACAGGGATCAGGAGCTCGCAATTTGAATTTAGATCGATTCGTGCTCCTGTTTTCCTCCCCAATGCCGGCTACGCCACCGGCGACCCAACAGGCGACGGCAGAGCTATTTCTTCAGTAATATCAGCGAACTTTGCGACAACGCCCGACCTCCCCGGCCTACGGTCGACTACCCAGAAGTCCCCTAGTGACCTCAATTGGACAACCCACACCGGCGGCAAAGGCCCCTTCCATTGCTTACACTTCTTTGCTCGCCGTTGCATCAGCTTAGGATGCGACTCCGGCGAGAAGTGTACCTTGACACGGCCACAGTCCCTGGGCCCTTTCGGTACAGCGTCGTCCATTGCACCCGACACCACGGTCGAGTCTTCCTCACTCCCTGATGCCGCCTTCCTCCACGAAGATGAGCCACCAGCAGCAATGGCGGTGTTCAGCTCTTCCTCTGACTCGGACTCCTCGTCAGAGCTCACAGCAGCCGCTAGCGCCCAAAAGCGAGAGCTGGACATCACTGTCCCAACCCCTGTCGGCAGACTCGGGGACGAGGAACCAATGCTCGAGACAGTCCAACTCCCCAGGCTTGCTGCCTCCGACCCTCCCCCCATCAGAATCTGCAAAAACCACCGTGCTTACCTTAGCTCCCTGCCCGTCGTTCCTCGCCGTGGGCTGGGGGGCTAGCGTCAGGCGGCGCCGCCGCCGCCCGACACCCTAGACCCCGACGACTCTCCCCTCACTCATTCCCGCCAATAGAATGAAGAGGATACCTGGTGTTATTTGTAGTTTTTACTTCCTGACATGGTTTGTCTCCGAGATGCAGTGGATACATGGCTCCAGAGTACGCCTTCCGTGCCATCGGCATGAACTTTTCTCTTGACTTCACCACACTCCGTCGACCGCTGTGGTATTCATCACTCGCACATCACAAGTCAAAAGACACATTAATCCATATCATGTTGATAATGGATGGGACGCAAACGAGGTTTTGGGAGGATACATGGGCAGGCACTAGGCCTTTCAAAGAGATTTTCCCTACTCTATATAATATTGCACATTATCAACACGCTACAGTGGCAAATGTTATGTCCACCGTACCGATCAACGTTTCCTTTAGGAGAGCGTTGACACAGGAAAAACTCTTAAATTGGCATAACCTGGTAACTATGATTTCCAACTTTCAGGTACAAGAAGGAAATGATAGGTTCAAATGGAACCTTCGTAGGGATGGAACCTTCTCAGTGCGCTCTATGTACCTTCATAGGTTGGATAGTAGTGCGTCGTACCGTAATAAAGGAATTTGGAAATTAAAGGTTCCTCTAAAGATAAAAATTTTTCTTTGGTTACTTAATAAAAGGGTAATTCTAACAAAGGATAATTTAGCGAGGAAGAACTGGAAGGGCAGTAAAAAATGTTACTTTTGTAATAATAATGAGACGATACAACATCTTTTCTTTGACTGTCCTCATGCTAGGGAGATTTGGCGCTTAGTTTACTATACTACCGGGTTGACCCCGCCTAGATCGATTCCACATATGTTTGGGTGATGGCTTTCTAACCAAAATAATATTATCAAAAAGATGATTTTGGTGGGAGTCTCTGCATTATGTTGGGCAATTTGGAGATGTCGTAATGACCTTATATTTAACAAAATCAAGTATACTTCGTTTATGCAGGCTCTTTTCAGGGGAACTTATTGGTTGCGCTTTTGGTCGCAACTACATCTTGATGACGACACAAAGGAGATGTTCCGGAAGGCGAGCTCGATGCTAGAGGTTATTACCTTGGAACAGACCAATCATGGATGGAAGCATATTAATAGATTGACACCTTTTTGATGTCTTTTGTTGTCTTTAGTTCCCTTTTGTGTTCAACAATGCAAGCTGATAAGTGGACTTTCTTGTAATAATGAGGCCGTATACGTTTCGTAGAGGCCGGATTTTAATCCATTATCTAAAAAATATCATGTTGTCAATCACTCATCACTCGAGAATGATCACCACTGGGCAAGGCTCATGACACATCTCAAAGTAGGACTAGAATTATTCCTATTTAGTTGAGTTAATAAAAAGTGTAACTTGGAGGTTCCTCACAGTCTCACACACAGTAATCCTCTGAGAGTTGAAGGCTCTCCTTATTTAGGTGTGATTTGTTTAGAACCTAGGATGACAATTGCATGCAAATTAATATTACCTTAGCTAATAGCGTTCGAGCAGACAACACCAGTCGTGTAACTCATCAGCCAGCCGATTCACACCCGTAGTTCTCTATATGCTACCTGCTGTCGGTCTCTCGAAGACCCCAGCGTTAGCCAGGAGTACCCACAGCTGCGTCATGAACTCGCCGCCGGCGCCGAGCATCCGACCGTGGATGTCCACGTTGTCCGACGGGGCGAGGAACAGCAGGAACTCCGTCCAGAACTCCGCTAGCACCTGCCACCGCCGCGCGTCGGAGGGCACAGCCGCCCTGAGCTGCCCCCACAGCACCGCCGCCCGCTCGATGACGGTGGCGCTCCCCGCCCTGTCGTACGTGCCGCCCTCCGCCACGCACGACAGCTCCCCCACCTCGATTTGCTCGAGCCTGTGCAGTATGTCGCTCGCCGTCCTGCAGCCTTCCAGGTGGTCACGCGCCTCCTGCACCGCCGAGTCGAAGATCTGCTCGGCTTTGTTCCTGGTGTCCGGCAGCATCTCTGGCACGAAGGCCACCAGGTAGGCGCAGTAGTTGGACAGCATCGTCGCGGTTAGCCGGTGGTGCTCGTCGGCGGCGGTGGCCCGGCCAGCAGGGTGGGGGTTGCCGCCTTCGTAATCCCACTCGCAGACCGTGGTCGCGACGTGCCACGCCAGGATCTGCTCGGTGAGCCTGGGGAGCATACACGCCCACGCCAGGCGCGGCAGCAGATCGTGCCTCCGCAGGGTCGCGACGCCGTTACTGAGCTTGCAGTGGCTACGCTTCAGCGAGAGGAGCACGTCGCGCCTCACCTCGTGCGGCAGCGGCTTCCTCCGGTCCTGCTTCTGGCCCTGCCGCTGCGGCTCCACCAGCAGGCAGAGCGTGAGCCACGAGAGCAGGTTACACGGCCTATGGCGGAACCGCTTCAGGAACACGTACTGGCCGGTCTTCTTCTCCCAGTACCTGGTCGCCGGCGGCATGATGCTCTCATTCCACCAGAGGTGTCTCCGCCGCCGCTTGGACCATGGCTCGTCGTCGCACACGCACAGGTACACAGTCTTGATGTACCTCCAGCTGGAGGGGAAGCCGGCCACCGCCTGGAACACCTCGAGCCCCGCGGTGATGACGACGACGAGCACCGTGATGGCGCGGTCGAGGTCGCGCACGCCAACATTGGGGTGTTCGTATCCGGGGCCCAGCGTGCCGAAGAAGGCCGTCCACATGGTCAGCCCCGCCACGGCGACGGCGATACAGATGTACGTCTTGGCCCCCACCAGCACGATGTTCCGGGTGTAGAAGAAGTCGTAGAGGAAGGCGATCTCCGCCTCGACGACGCGGAGCGCGGCGTCGGCGCCGGTGGTGCCGTCGTGGATGAGCCCGGTCAGTACGAGGTCGCGCGCCTTGTCCGAGCCGGCCTCCGCCGGGACGTGCCAGTAGAACCGCCGCTTCAGCAGCTTGAACAGGGCGAACGCGAGGCAGAATTCCCTGGCCCTGTCCTTGTCGAAATCGCTGTACGGCTGCTGATGGATCCGCCGGTACACCTGGTCGATCGTGACGACCGCCCTGGCGGCGCTCTGGGAGAGCATGCTGTCTCTCGCGGGGCGGATGCCGACACCTGGCTCCATGATCTCCTCGCCGTGGAAGATGTACCTGTACCCTTCCTTGCTGGTGGCAGGGTCAGGTGGCTGGTCATTATTGCCAGAGGCGAGGTTCTCCTCGGCCATGTACTCGGCGACGGCCTTGACGGACATGTCGGGATGGTCCGCCTCGATAACGTCCACGATCTGACCTGCTGTCTTGAGCAAGCTGAGCGCCCAAAAAGTCCAGATGGCCGCGCGGTACCAGGCGTTGCGGCTTCTCCCGTTGACGATGAGCCAGAGCACAAGGCCCGTCTGAAGGACGTGCTGCAGCAGCAGCTTCTTGCGCTGGGCGTGTTCACAGCGCCCGGATTGGATCAGGAGCTGCGCCTTCCTCTCGCTGGTCGACATCGCGCTCGTCTGGATCACGAGCAGGGCGGCCGCCCAGAGCACGAACGCCTCGTCGTGGAAGGGCCCATCCTCGATGAGGCCGACGGCGTAGGAGACAACCACGCACGACATGGAGTACACCACCCCCATGAAGCCGCGGTGCACGGAGCGGTTGAGCACCAGGACGGTGAGGGTGAACGCGCTCAGTTGGACGACCACCTCCAGGCGCACCAGCCGAGCCAGCACCGTGCCGAGGATCAGCTGGGTGATACCGGCCATAGCTGCTTGTCTCTCTAGCCAGCTAGTAGTCTCTACAGGAAGACATACGGGAGCGCTAGCTCTTGCAACGACTGAAGCTAGAAGATGATATGGTACGGTGGAAGGAGAATGTCTTAAGTTATGATGATATATGTGATCTATGGAGGAAGAGAGATGGTATTTGGTGCCGCACGAGTGCAAGATGACTTCTTTATGCGTTGTGCATCGATATGAGGTATGTGAAATGAGGTGGGAGGAAATAAAGAACTCAGCTGCCAATGCAACTCTCGTACCAAAACAATATATGGTTCACAATCAAGGGGGAAAACACATTGGCTGCAAGGACATGGGCGTACCAATTGCCACTTTACCTCTGCATTTTCCAAATCTAAAAGTAGATGACTAACTTTTAGATTTTCCAAATGTGATGGCTAAACTTACAAAGTTTCCAAGACGTGACAGATTTTAGCTAGCATCTCGAGGGAAAAAATCGATCACACGCAAAGCACAAGCTTGGATCAAGCTAGGCATTATACTATTAGTACCGAGAAGCATGGAATATAGCCCTGTTTGGGGAAGCTTCTGTAAGCTGTTGCTTCTGCAGGAAGCTGTAAAAGCTAGATGCTCTCCCAAACGAGCTCCATTCTCCCACAATTGAAAAAACGTGACAGGCCTTATTTCGTCTTACCTTGGAAACCAGACATTGCTTAGAAAGCTTAATCTCTCCTCAAACAATTTGTCTGGCCAATTACATGCATCCCCTAAACCATCTACACAAATTAGAGGTCTTGAACTGGACAATAGTTCTCTTTTTTTATATAAAGAACAATAGTTCATTTGGTACTGTGATAGCTTTTGAAGAAAACACGAAATTTGTGAATTAGTTTGTAGTCTAATGGTAGGACGGTCCAGTAGAACGCTACCCAACAGAGTTCAAATCCTAGATTTACTGTGCGGGTTGGGACTTGGGAGGAGCTACCCAGCCAATTCCTGGCAGCGGCGGCGGCGACGATTAGCGTCGCATCCCAAGGTCGCGCGACGGAGAGAAAACGGAGCGACGGCAGGTCCGTCCGTCCCGCAAACCGTTTGCAGGTTTTTTTGCTAGATTGTGATCGGAAATGGTAGAGGTGGGGATTTAAGTGCTAAAAATTCTCACCTCTCAATCTGACCATCGGATGGGGATCCAGCGATTGTAGTGGGAGTTTGCATAGTTTCCACACGAAATTGTTTTACATAAGATATGTTGCCATGTTCCCCCACCGCCGCCGCCCCCACGCCCCCCTTTCTCTTGCGCCCCCATCCCGCCACCGCCGCCGCCCTCGCCCCGCTCGCCTGCGTCCCTACCCCGTCAGAGTTCAAATCCTGGATTTACCGGGTGGGTTGGGAGGAGCTGCCCAACCAATTCCTGGCAGTGGCGGCGGCGATTCGCGTCGCGTCCCGGGGTCGTGCGACAGAGAGAAAACGGAGCGACGACAGGTCCGTCCGTCCCGCAAACCGTTTGCAGGTTTTTTTTTGCTAGATTGTGATTGGCAATGGTAGAGGTGGGGGGTTTAAGTGCTAAAAATTCTCACCTCTCAATCTGATCATCGGATGGGGATCCAGCACCTGTGGTGGGAGTTTGCATAGTTTGCACATGAAATTGGTTTGCATAAGATATGTTGCCCTGTTCCCCGCCGCTGCCGCCGCCGCCGCCCCCACGCCCCTCGTTCTCTTGCGCCCCCATCCCGCCGCCACCGCCGCCCTCGCCCCGCTCGCCTGCGACCCTACCCCATCGCCGCCACCCCGGCCGCCCTACGGACGCGAGTGGAGACCGTGTGGTCAAATGGAATTGACAGTTCTAGCTCGACTCTATCCGTCTCCTTGCGTTGCTCTATTGCTGGGGATACAGCCGGCGACACCGCTGCCTCATCTCGAGCTCCACCAACCACCACGACCACCACATTCCCCGCAGACCTGGAGATCTTGGGCGCTAGGACTGAAGGAGCACACGTGAATACGACATCTAATATGCAGAAGCAGGTTCCCTCGTCAAGGACTGGAGTTTTCCCAAATTGCTCTTAATCCCACCCTCTATTTCCTTGAATACCCATCTATTCGATTTCCAATTATTTCTCTCATTTGCTGCATAGGTTCGCGATTATCCAGATTGGCAGATTCGGCAATGCTGGATTAGAATGGAGTTGGGCAGATCTGACAGTGCCTGGTCTGGTCTGGGATTGAACCACAAGCGGAGGTGAAAGGGCTGGGGATGGGTGATTTACCAACTAGTGGAGCCCAGGACTTGCTGCTGGCCGCATGATCTCGCTTTCGTCCCCATTGCCCCAGCCGGATCTGTGATCTGCTTCTTCAACCTTGCTTGTTGGGTACATCTCTGTTCTATATATCCTTTTGCTTTTTTTGCGCTGCTTGTACTGGCTAGGTGTGCTTAATTTTGCTAGCCTGATAGATACTGCTTCAATTTTGCCTATTTGGTTGAGCAAAATTAGTTGTTATATGCCTTCTTGTTATCATTGCCAAGATTAATGTTTTATGCACAACGAAATACATGGCATTACTGGGGGCCTAGAGTGCCAGCATAGGTTTATAAGCAGCCTGGGTTAGAGTCTCCAATGAAAATGCATGCCTTTCCTTTTGTTGATGCTTGCCACAGTTGCGCTTCCTATGCCTAGTGCATTGCTTTTTCATTTGTGGTGATAGAAAATTGAGGTGTGTCTTTTTAACAAGTTGAGATTACGTCTTTTCTCTGTCATTGGCAGTTTAGTGTTAGTATTTATATTTTACAGAGTGTATCTATTGTGGTTCCTGGGTCTGGGACTGATAGGCAAGGAGACTAGATCGGGTTGCAGAGAAGAATCACCTCATGTATGACGGCGTCAACATCATCTTGATGGCATTGACACTGGTTAATGTGGATCGATCACTGTCCTTCTGGGATTGGGTCTAGGAGCGGTGTTGCAGCAAACTAAACTGCAAGCATCAAGTTCCCAGCTGTACGAGGGATGTAGCAGCCGAAATGACATGGATTCGATGCAACCCTAAAACCCCAATTCTCTCCTACATTTAGTTATGGCACCAGTATACCTAGCAGCATCGTAGGATGAATTCTAGATACTAATATCTATGTGCCTTGTACATAGTGATTAGGATTTCTCCAGATGCAAGTCCCCACTATTTTTAGTATATGATGTCATTATGCTATCTATTAGGATACTATGATTGTAAACAGTCTTGGGCTTTATGGTTCACCAGCTTCACAATATTGACATCTAGGAAGTTATCTGTACATATCACGTAATTGAAGCTTTTGTGGTCAAGCATAACATTTTAGGTGGCTGAATGTTCAAATCCCTAGTAGAATGCTGATTCCCTAGTTATATTCCCTATCTGCTTTTCCAAAGATTTGCAAAATCACAGAATTTGGATGTTGAGGTGCTATACGTAGTCGCGTTGCAGAACAAATTACAACCGTAGGTGTAGGTGGCTGGCTATGGTTACTGACAGCCATGGTGGTGTTCCATTCCAAAAGGTATTGCGGTGCGCTAGAACTAGTCAGCGGAGATTAGATTAGGAAGTGGAAAATTGAGGGCTATGATGCTATTTTTTTTATTATTTTAGACCACTATTAAGCTTTTGTTTTGTCAGCAAGTTTCTAAAATTGCCCTATTGCCAAGATGAATCTTGTCATGGTTCCTCACCGTAATATGCAAATGTTTTATGCATTCATATATGAATCCAAACAAAAAATGCCTTTTTAGTGGCTTGTGCTATTTATTCTAGAATCTAGAATGGAGATAAGTCATTTTTTGTCAAGGTTTTGCAGTATGCGGTTAACATGGAACATACTGACGAAGGTTGTGGTCTATATAACCAGAGTTCTGCCTAATTCAACAATAATGTACTGACAATTTTTTCTATAATTCTAATTGAAATTCTAGTTTCTATCTTGTCAATCAGTCTTAATCCAGAATACTTTTTTAAGATAATTATGCATGGTTTCACCACAACTAGAAGCTTGAAAAGTTGTATTGCAGTTTTTCGTCTGTTCCTTGGTTTTTATTCCGCTGTCATGGAATTTAATTTTATGTCAAGCAAACTCAGTGTTAGATTTGTATATGATTATAGTTTTCATGTTCGAGTCAGCCTGTTCGTCCGGCTTATCAGTCACTAGCCAACAGTACTTTTCTCTCAGAACAAATGAGCCACCAGCCACCCAACAATACTTTTATCTCAGAACGAATCAGCACCAGCCACCAGAGAGACGAACGGGCCGATTTTTTGCAGGTTAGCATGAAGTTTCAACAACATTAAGAATTTTATTCTCACATACTATCTATATATCCATCAGTGTATATTGATTTTAGGACTACAAGACTACCTCAGATGCCACAAATTTCATATGTTTCCAGTTTTGTGTTCACATATCATTATTTGTGATCAGACTACTTTCATTGTAAAACAAAATTCATGGTTTTTGTGGTTTGCCAATATTGTATGGATGATTGTGATTTTTTGCACGCAAACATTAATATTTGCAAGGAAGAAACTCGATGATTTTGTATCACATGTCACAAACTCAATGATGAATCCACATCACAAAAACACTGTATTTCAAATACAAGTGTTAGACTTATATGTCAAAGCGGCACCAAATTGTTAGTGCTGCAACACTACTGTAAATAAATTTCTGTCATTTATGAAAAAGCCAAGTGTTTTCAAAACTCAAAAGTATGCCCGTTGAAAAGGCAAATTGGAATCCTTTGTGCCTAAAATATGATGCGGTCAATCTACAACGTCAGGAAAAAAATCATCAAAATATCATCAGTCACCAAAAATCCTTTGGACAGCTAGGCAGCCCCGTTCTTGGAAAATAAAAGACTCCTTTGGTCGCGTGGTGGGCAGACAGCGGGAGCCGTGGCTGGCTGGGGTATGGAATAACATCCTGTACCCTGGTTATGGAATAGTGTCGGTCTATATATTATGAACCCGGATGGAGATAAACTTTATATGAAAATTGTAGCTTTCGACGAGATCTATAACTTTGTAGTTCAAACTTTTTTCATTTGAAGTCATCTTGTGGCTCAAATAATCGATATACTACCCAGATCTCGCACATACCTTGCACAAATGCCAGTAGCCCAAGCTCGTGATCCATCACACATAGTGACGTGGCCTGCAATGCAAATATCAAAAGCCCAAACACAACGAGGGAAAACATGTACAAATTCTAAACTTGGGCAAAAGTAGAGTACGGGTGGTATAAGCTCTAAACATAGTGACAAAATGTATACATTACAACCCAATAGCACGCTCTATTACAAAGGGAGCAATAATACTAAATATTTCTTTGTGAAAACTATACAACTATAAAGGGAGCAATACTTCTCTGTTATTGACATGTGTATGCTGTAATTAGCATGGCAAACTGATTGAGGATGCAAATTCTTTCTCTTGGCTGTATCCCCTATACTCCCTCCGTCCCAAAATAAGTGTCACTATGGTATTCGTGCCGGTCAAATATTTTCAACATTGACTACATTTGTAAAAAATTATAGTAATATTTGTATCTCTAAATAAGTTTATTATGAAAATGGATTGAAGAATCTATCTAATGATACTAATTATGTACTATAAATACTAATATTTTCTTATCTATAATTGGTCAAAGTTGAACTTGTTTGACTTCTCGAGAAGTGAGAATGACACTTATTTTGGGACAGAGGGAGTAGACTTCAGAAGGTAAACGGGCTGCGTTGACAGGATCGAGCATTGTGTGGGAGTTTCTAGTTACTGGGAATAACAGATGCTCCATCTCTCCGTTATGACCTGGTAAATTCTGTATTTTCCGTAGCCTCTTACATCTAAGAAACTGCAACCTCATGTCAACTTCTTTCATAGTAGGTCTCTCTGCTCCTTTGGTCCTCAAACATGCTTGTGCAAGTAAGGCAATATCATCGATTTCTCCTTTTTCTGCCTCTTCCATAATCTGTGAATCTATTATTTGCATAAGAACTCCTTCTTGGAGTTCTTCAACGAAGTAATGGCATAAGCTTTGTTTCATAGCAGAACCATTGGTGAAAATTGGCTTCTTTCTTGTCAGAAGCTCCACGAGTATCACTCCAAAACTGTATACATCGCTCTTCTCAGTCAGTTGGCTAGTGTGGTAATACTCTGGATCTAGGTAGCCAAATGTTCCTTGGACATTGGTCACCACATGTGTCTCATCAAGTGAAACGGATCTTGAAGCACCAAAGTCAGAAACCTTTGTGGTGAAGGTGGCATCTAAGAGTATGTTGGAAGATTTCACATCCCTATGAAAAATTGGTATCGAAGCTGCCAAATGCAAATAAGATAGTGCCCCTGATGCTTCTACAGCTACCCTAATGCGATCATCCCATGACAATAAGCATTTAGCATTAATATTATCATGAAGGAGGTCATATAGTGTGCCATTCGATATGAACTCGTAAACGAGCAAGGGCACCTCAGTTTCCAAGCAGCAACCAAAAAGTTTCACCACATTGCGGTGGATGATTGAGATAAGATAGCAACCTCATTGATAAATTGGTCTATCTCACTCTGCTCCACAATTTTGGATCTTTTTATTGCTACCACATTTTGGTCAGATAAAATTCCTTTATAAACTGTGCCATGTCCTCCACGGCCAAGCACACGGGTAGCATTAAAATTGTTTGTCGCTTTCTCTAGTTCCTCTAAGGAGAATATCTTTGTTTTGTTTGTGGCACTTTCCTCTGAGATTAGTTGCTCCAGCAAGAGGCCTTCATTTTTTCTGTAGTATGCTCTTCGAATTCTCTTCTGTTTGTACTGCTTCCACTTGCTAGCAAGTATGGTTGCACTTGCACAGAGTACAAATATTATGATGCCAAAGCCAATACCAATTCCAATTGCAATACCTACACAAAATATTGGCAGCATGCATCCAATGCTATTAATTTTCCACAGCTAGATCATTTTGCATTTTCTTTGTGAGGAAAATCATATCGCAATTGAATAATTTGAACGTAGATATATATGTAGGGTATAAATCACCTAATATAAGATTGTGCGTCTTAGTTGGCCTGACACATCTCCACTTTGTTGGCTCAAACACTTTACCAGAGGGACAACTCGTGCAACTGTATCCTCCTGGGGTATTATGACATACCCCTTTGCAATCATTTGGCTCTAAGCACTCATCAATATCTGCAAATTTATATTAGTAAACTTAATGGAGTGAGCCATGTAGAAAATCATAGGAGCGGAAGATTAGATGGGAAATGCCGTGACCTTGTGCTGGCCGGCGGGTGTGTGTTATATAGGGCGAGGAAACTCCCCTCGTGTGGATTTACATCGTTGTAGATCTCCTGGTCGGCCGGTGGTTGTTGTACAACAAACTAGCACATGTAAACCAACTCTACCAGCCGGGCAATCAATCTAGATTACATACAACTTGTATAACACGACACACACCCTATACATTCATCTAACAAGCCACCGTCGGGTACTTTGAAATCACCGCAATGAGGCTACACAAATACTAGTACTGGATAGATAGGTATACACATTTGTATGTAAATTGTTCAACGAATATTTTTTATCTAGAATTTTCTTATTTCTCTAGCATTTACTAATAAGGAGAGAGGCATTGAATAAGCCAAAAATACACCAGTACGAGAAAACTAGAAAAGGCAGGCACTTAGTTGGTGAAAGCTCCTGAAGGTTTCTGAAATGAGGTCTTTTACGATGCACAATAGTACACTATACTACTTTTTGAAAAAGATTCATATATAATAAAAAAAAGACCTATTTTGAAGGATTCGACGGTTGTAATTAATTCTATACTACCGGCTTTTTTAGTGGTAGTATGGGTAGTATCATAGGTATTATAGGGGTATGATTGAAACTATGAAAAATAGTATTGTTGTAATATAAGAAATCAAACATATGAAATCTTTTATGTAACCTTATCTTACGCTGGTTAATATATTTTGAGCAAATTACCATTTTATATTTTGAGCAAATTATCATTTTAACTATAGCAAAAAACCAATTATACTACCATATTACCGCTGGGTAGTATTGTGTACCGTAAAAGACCTCTTCTGAAATAGAAAACCAAAACAATAGCAAAAGAAGACTATATAGTTATGGCAGAGAGAGAGACCTGTGCAACCATCTTGTACGTATGGATTCCCAGTGAAGCCGCTCAAGCACTTGCAACGGTATCCTAGATATAGTGTACCATGGGTGACATTAACACATTGGCTGTGGGCGCTGATACATGCATAAGTTGTCCTATGCGAGGCTGATTTGCAGGTTAAGTTGGTAACAGCCCACTTCATAATGATCTCAAATTCATGAGAGAACTGAATAAGATTTCTCATCATGAAGTCTTCCTGGATTCGGCTCTCAAAGTCAATATCGGCGATGGTATGAACTATTGCCATTCTGTCGTTGCTGCTGCTTATTGAATCGTTCAGTATGCTGGTTACACTTACACCCAGGTATCCATCTTCTACTGACAATTTGGTCACTTGATATTTTGTGCCTCCTCGGTCAAGAACAGTGAACTTATCTGACACACAACCAAGTCGGAATCTCTCCTGTGCAAAACAACCTTCTTCCAACCCAAAAGGGAAAGGGGTGGACATATTTCCACATGACCTCTTACAATTTCCTCTGGGATTATTGGGGTTGTAACCTGCGAGCTCCAGGAATTAACAGTGGCTCAAGAAAATACGAGGAACAAAGAACATATGAAAATTAAGAAAGTACTAGCTACATTTAGCTGCAAGATAGAACAGTTACTAAACGAAAAAAAATGATAGAGGGTTGTAGGCACAGCAGTGTCACGAACCTTCGATGCAACCATCCAAAATGTATGGGTTATGACCACATACGGCGAGATTGCAGGAGCAGTAGTGTTGACACCCAAAATTGGCAGGTCTGGGCAGGAAGGTTAGACCGCCCCACCAACCCGGTTAGACCGCTCTTGCCAAAGTCTTCAAAACGTAATTTGGACTCCACCATTGGATAGGTCTTGTTGAGTAGGTCAAGATTCATATGTGGAACGTCCAAATCGGAGTCCAGATGAGAGAGATATGACTTCGAGAAGGTATGCACGTCGGACACGCGGTTAGACCGCGTCCCCTAGGCGGTTAGACCGCCCTGTCCTGCCAAAACCGGTTAGGAGTTGTGACGAGGGCCTGGATTAGAGCCCCCTAAGCAACGAGATAATTTCTTTTGAAGTGGAGTCATCTGACATCATTGTCAATATCAAGGCTAAGATCCAGGACAGGGAGGGATGCAGATCTTCGTCAAGACCCTCACTGACAAGACTTCCCCACCTCCGAGTACCTTCCGCCTCGCACGAGTCCTCTCCGCCTCGTCTCCGAGTACTCTCCGCCTCGCACGAGTACACTCCGCCTCGCCTCTGACTAACTCATTCGCACGAGTAGCCTCCATCTCCGACTAGGATGGGGCCTGCACGTGAAGGTCGGAGCGCGGGTCAGGGCCCACACGAACGTGGCACCGCCCCAACTCTCGGACTCCCCCGCAACGACACGCGGGACGCCAGTTTTCCACGCCATGCAAAGACCACAGCTGGCGAGACGGGAGGACGGCCGGTTCTGACAGGAGCCGTAATGCTGCACAGTGCAGCCTCACGGCCTCCAACACGCCGTCCCATCCAACACCAAATGCACACCACCCTGTCAGAGCAGGCACTCGATTACCATCTACGGGTGACGCCTACCAACACTTAGGCCATAACGTGGCGGGCCTAAGCAACACTCAAGAGGGCTGAGTCATCAAGTGAACTACTCGGAGGAGGCGCCAAGTACCCGGAAAAGTACAGTGCCACGAGCACACGCGGCGGACTCCAACGACACCACAGCTCAGCGCCCTTCAATGCCTCCTGACGGATGTCGACATCAGAAAAGACCCTCCATTACCATAGAAATGTAGCTTATTTTCGTTTTTCCTCTTTGTCCCTCGCCCTTGCATCTATCAAAGGGGGAGGAGTGCAGCCGTTTGAGGGGTTGACCGATCACCAAGTTTGTAACCCCCTACTACAGACATCCCTGGTATAGGAACACGAGTACTCGGAACTGGACATAGAGTATTACTCTCCGGAGGCCCGAACCAGTATAAAACCATTGTGTCCGACACATGATCCGTTACAAATCTACTGCCGGTGGTTGAGAACCCCGACAGTTGGCGCGCCAGGTAGTGGCACATTGTGTGTCTCGCCGAACCACACCAGCGATCCGGGGGGAGAGCCGCGGAGTTTCGCTGACTCCCGACGCCATCATGCGCTTCGGCTCCCTCGGCTTCGTCTACACCGGGCCGGCGAAGTCTGTCGTCGGGAGGACTTTCTCCCGACCCGCGCGTCCCACCGCCTCGATGGCGGCGGCGGCACGCGCTGCTTTCGTTCGTGGCTTCACGGACGAGACGATCATGGCCATGTTGGGGCCTAACCCAACGCAGGAGCGTTTTAGGCTCGCCGCCTTCTACCTCACCGACCTTGCCTTCCAGGCCAGCGGGTCCGAGCCGTTGACCTGGGGTGAGTTCATGGAGCGGTACACCGCCATGTACCCCCATGGGCAGCAAGGCCTCCCGGACGACCTCGGGGTTCGCGATCATACGGCGGGGGCCACCGGCGCCTCTGCCGGACTTCACGCGTGAGTGCAACGTCCTCGAGCCCCACACCGCCACCAGCTCATCAGATGGCGAGGAGAACCCTCGCCACCGCAACGGGGACGCCCAGCGTCGGGCGCGCCTCGACGAGATTGCTGAGGCCAAGCGTCAGCTCAACGAAGAGCTAGCGAACCTCCACCAAGCACTCGGAGTGGAGGATGAGCCCCAGCGTGACCAGCGGCGTGAACAACATCGCGAGCAGAAGGCGGAACAGCCAGTGCCACAAGCTCGTGTACGCGCGCGTGATGTGAACCGGCGCATCAACGAAGACGCCGCTGTCGACGGCGGTGACGCGCCACTCTTCAGGCGCGCGTCGCAGAACCTCATGGCTGCAGCCATGCTCCTGCGAGGCTGCCCCGAACCTACCACCCCCGAGGAGAAGAGGGTTCGCCAGCAGCTCAAGACCCTCCTCGAGACGGCGGCCGCGCAGCAGGCTGAGAGCTCAGCGTCACAACAACGCTCGGCACGCGATGCACGAGCAGCGCCATCCGTGCGACGCCAAGACCCATCTCTGTCGCGGCACCGAGGACACGACAAGGTGGCAGGCGAACTGTCAGTCAAGACACGCTTGGGACCCCACCGCGACGCCTGCGACATGCTCAAAGCCCGCCGTCGAGCTTCAAGCAACGATGAGTATGAGTACGGCTACGGCAGCAACGACGACGACCGTGACCACCATGATGAGCACCGCACGCGCCGATGATCCAGCCAGAGACATAGTGGGCGCTACGACAGCGAGGAAGATCGTGACCGCAGTCGGTCACCTGATCCGAAGGGACCTCGCACCTTTGGTCGAAAGGTGCAAGACGCGCGGTTTCCCTCGCGGTTCCGGGCTCTGACAACAGTCTCCAAGTACGACGAGGAGACCAACCCTAGCGTGTGGTTGGGGTACTACAGGCTCGCGTGCCACGCGGGGGGAGCGACGGATGATCTCTTCGTCATCAAGACCTTACCGCTCCACCTCACCGACTCCGCGCGGACCTGGCTTGAACACCTGCCCCGAGGCAGGATCAACAGCTGGGCAGATCTATGGGACACCTTCATCGGCAACTTCCAAGGCACTTATGCCCGTCCCGGCAGGCAGTGGGAGCTGCGCAACTGCAAGCAGCATCCGGGTGAGAGCCTGCGTGACTACATCAGGCGCTTCTACAAGCGCTGCACCGAGCTCCCAACTGCGACCGATAATGACGCCATATCGGCGTTCCAGAACGGCACGACCTGCACCACCCTCATCCATCGGCTAGGGTGAAGGACCCCGAGGACTACTCGGGAGCTCCTCGACATTGCGACCAACCACGCCGACGGAGAGGAGGCAGTTGCGGCGACACTGGTCCCCCCTCCGACCAAGGGAAAGCAAGTCATGGACCCAGGCGAAGGGCCTTCTTCACGCACCCAGAAGAAGAAGAAGAAGAACGACAAGCGCGGTCGTGACGACCGCACCATCGCAGTAGTTGAGCGCAAGGCCACCCGGCCCAAGATCAACCAGAACGGTCCCCCGAGGGACCATTTTGAAAGGCTTCTGAGGCGCCATGCACCCACCACGAGACGCCCGTCAAGCACACGCTCAAGGAATGCCGCCTGATGAAGAACTATGTCAATGGCACGCTCAAGCCCAAGGCGACGGACCCACCAAAGAAGACTGCGCCCCTCCCCGACAACGACGACGATGAAGAGGAGGTGGTCTTCCCCCGCAAAGACGGTGCCGTCCACATGATCTTTGGCGGGACACCGGCACGACCGTCAAAGCGCAAGGAAAAGTTGATCAAGCGTGAGGTCTACAACACCGAGCCCACGACGCCGTCGTACCTCAAGTGGTCGGAGACTCCGATCACCTTCGACCGAGCAGACCACCCCGACCATGTGCTGCAGCCAGGATGCTACCCACTCGTGGTGGCCCCTCTGATTGGGACCAAGCAGGTCCACAAGGTGTTGATGGACGAAGGGAGCGGGCTCAACATTTTGTACATGATGACGCTCGACAGCATGGGCATCTCGCGATCTCGACTGCGCCCATCACCAACACCTTTCCACGGGGTCATCCCCGGGAAGGATGCACTCCCGATAGGGCAGATCGATCTGCCCGTCACGTTCAGGACATCGCGGAACTTCCGCACAGAAACCCTCACCTTCAAAGTGGTGGGGTTCTCGGGGACGTACCACGCTATCCTCGGGAGGCCGGCCTACCCGAAGTTTATGGTTGTGCCCAACTATACGTATCTCAAGCTTTAAGATCCCCGGTCCGAAGGGGGTCATCACAGAGGGGACTACGTTCCAGTACGCATACGAATGCGATACGGAGTGCTTTCAGTTCGCTGAGATGCTCATCCGGTCCGAGAAGCTCCATGCTGAGCCTCCATCCGAGGACCAAGATATCCCCGAGTCGTCCAAGCGAGCGGCCTGCTCTTTCGAGCCCGCCAAGGATGTCAAGGATGTGGCTGTCACTGATGATGGTCGCACGCTCCGTATCGGGACGACGCTCGATCCTAAATAGGAAAGCGCGCTCGTCAACTTTCTCAAAGCGAACCTCGACATGTTC
This sequence comes from Cenchrus fungigraminus, assembly GCA_036936925.1. Classification (NCBI taxonomy): domain Eukaryota; kingdom Viridiplantae; phylum Streptophyta; class Magnoliopsida; order Poales; family Poaceae; genus Cenchrus; species Cenchrus fungigraminus. The sequence continues at coordinate 25,966,646 of CM072773.1, read as the reverse complement.
GTGTGGAAACCCTCCAACATGAAGGGGATCCCGAGAGAAGTTGCTGAGCACAAACTGAACATCAAGCCGGGATCGAAACCGATCAAGCAGCGCCTGCGCCTCTTCAACGACGACAAGTGCAAGGCCATCGGAGAAGAGATCAAGAAGCTTCTTAGTGCAGGGTTCATCCAGGAAGTGTTCCACCCCGAGTGGTTAGCTAACCCTATACTTGTAAAGAAGAAGAATAAGAAATGGAGGATGTGTGTTGACTACACGAGCCTTAACAAGGTATGTCCCAAGGACCCGTTTCCTTTGCCTCGCATAGATCAAGTAGTCGATTCAACAGCAGGGTGCGAAACCCTCTGTTTTCTCAATACGTACTCCGGGTACCACCAAATTGCGATGTGCATAGTGGACCAACTCGCGACGTCCTTCATTACTCCCTTTGGCGCTTATTGTTACAACTCGATGCTGTTCGGGCTCAAGAATGCGGGCGCTACGTTCCAAAGATGCATACGCGCGTCTTTAGCGATCTCATAGGACGAATAAGAGAAGCAGATGTCGATGACATCGTGGTCAAGTCAAAGAAGACGGATGATCTGATCCCCGACCTCACTGAAGTGTTTGCAAGGCTGAGGGAACACGGGGTAAAGCTAAACCCCGAGAAATGCGTTTTCGGGGTTCCGAGGGGCATGCTCCTCGGTTTTGTCGTGTCGGAACGCGGCATCGAAGCCAATCCCAAGAAGATCTCGGCCATCACTAACATGGGTCCGATCCAGAACCTGAAGGGTGTGCAACGTGTCACAAGCTGCCTCGCGGCTCTCAGTTGATTTATCGCTCGACTCGGAGGGTGCAGCTTGCCGTTGTACCACCTGATGAAGAAATCCGACCACTTTACATGGACACCCGAGGCTCAGGAAGCGCTCGACTCACTCAAGAATCTCCTAAAAAGCCCTCTGGTGCTCACAGCACCAATGCCAGAGGAGTCGATGCTCTTATATGTTACTGCAACGATGCAAGTTGTGAGCGCTGCGCTGGTGGTGGAGCGAGAAGAGCCAGGAAAATCACTCAAGGTGCAGCGGCCTGTTTATTTTGTGAGCGAGGTACTTTCCGACTCAAAAACTCGCTACTCGCAAATTCAGAAACTCGTGTATGCTGTCTAGATCACCAAACGCAAGCTTCGACACTATTTCGACGCACATCCCATTACGGTGGTGTCCAAGTACCCGCTCAGAGAAGTGATCCAGAATCCTGAGGCCGAAGGAAGAATAGCCAAGTGGGCGCTCGAGTTGATGGGACAAAATGTGTCGTATGCACCGCGCAGTGCCATCAAGTCACAAGTGCTGGCGGACTTCGTTGCTGAGTGGACAGAGATCCAGACTCCGCCGGCACCGATCGAGCACGAGACCTGGACGATGTACTTCGACGGCTCCATCATGAAGGAGAGAGCAGGGGCAGGCCTTATCTTCATCTCACCCCTGGGCGTGCGTATGGAGTACATGGTTCGACTGCACTTCCCTGCCTCCAACAATGTCGCCAAGTACGAGGCGCTCGTTAACGGCCTTCGGATCGCAGTCGAGCTCAGAATTCGCCGTCTCGAGATCCGTGGGGATTTCGAGCTTGTCGTGGATTAGGTCATGAAAGAGAAGAACTGTGTTGATCCGAAGATGGCGGCCTACTGTCGGACTGTACGTTAGTTGGAAGACAAATTTTACGGCCTCGAGCTCCATCATGTGCTACGCGACTACAACAAAGCTGCTGACATCCTTGCCAAAATAGCATCGAGCCGCAAGCCCGTGCCACACGGTGTGTTTGCTAGCGATCAACACGCACCTTCTGTCCGTCTCGACGAAGAGCAACCACCAGAGCCTGAGGCGCCAGAAGTCATGGAGATCGATCAACCACAAGAGCCAAACTTAGAAGACCCAGACTGGCGGTTCCCGATTCTCGAATGGTTGGTCGAAGGCAAGCTACCTTCTGACTAGACGGAGGCACGCCGCATCTCACGGCGAGCCAAGGCGTTCGTCCTCATTGACGGCGAGCTCCACAAGCGAGGTGCAGCAGACATATTCATGCGCTGCATTCTAAGAGACCAAGGCAGGGAGCTGCTCCAGGAAATCCACGCTGGCACATGCGGACATCATGCTGCTCCAAGGACTCTAGTCGGGAAGGCTTTCCGACAAGGTTTCTACTGGCCCACTACACTGGCCGATGCCAAGGACATTGTACAACGCTACGAAGGTTGTCAGTTCTACGCCCGCCAAACTCACCTCCCAGCTCAAGCACTTCAGAACATACCCATCACTTGGTCGTTCGCTGTGTGGGGGTTGGACATAGTCGGACCGTTCCGGCAAGCACCCGGGGGCTTCACGCACCTGCTTGTAGCTGTCGACAAATTTTCAAAGTGGATTGAGGCCCGACCCGTGGTCAAGATCCATTCGGAGGAGGCCGTCGCATTCTTCACTGACATTATTTATTGTTTCAGGATCCCGAACTCGATCATCACAGACAACGGCACACAGTTCATGGGAAAGAAGTTCCTCAAATTCTGCGACGACGACAACATCTGCGTGGATTGGGCTGCTGTTGCGCATCCAAGGACCAACGGGCAGGCCGAGAGAGCCAATGACATGATCCTGCAAGGATTGAAGCCCCGGATCTTTAAACGACTCGAGAAGTTTCGGGCAAGATGGGTCGCCGAGTTGCCATCCATTCTCTAGAGCCTGCGCACCACGCCGAGTCGAGCCACTGGCTCCACGCCATTCTTCATGGTGCATGGGTCGGAAGCGGTCCTCCCGACGGATATCAACTATGGCAGCCCAAGAGTCCGGGCATATACTGAAGAGGGGAACCAGGTCGCACTCAAGGATGCGATCGACCAGCTCGATGAAGCACGCGACGTGGTGCTCCTACATTCTGCCCGGTACCAGCAAGCTCTACGACGCTACCACAAGCGCAACATCCATGATCACCAGTTCCAAGTCAGAGATCTGGTGCTCCGACGAGTAATGAGCAACAAGGATCGACACAAGCTCGCGCCCCCGTGGGAGGGGTCGTACATCGTCGACCAAGTGTTCCGACCAGGAACATTCAAGCTCCATCACGACGACGGCACAATCATCGCCAATGCATGGAACATAGAACATCTACATTGTTTTTACCCTTGAGTAATGTTTCCTCGTTCAACTTATGATCAATGAATAATGCCATGTGCCTTTGTTCTCGCTTCATAAGCTCCAAATCTTCTTGTGTTGGCATCTTTTGTGTTTTCTTCAACGCTACCTAAGGGTTGAGCGGCAAGTGTCCCTGCACCCATGCAGAAATGCTCACCGCTCGGGGGCTACCCAAGGCACGATGCCCTCCTTTCATTTTCCCGTTTTTAAAACAAAACTCGCCGACAACTTTGTCGTGACCAATCGCACGAGCGAGCGGTTTTTTGGCAGAACACCTTTGTCTTGCGAAAGGAAATGATGTTGACCTGTGAGCATTTTGGTGTTGTTGCTTGTTCAAGGCTCTTAGCACTTACACCCCCGCGGCTACGGTACGAAGACCTACGAGCGCAGCCCGGACCCACAGGTTGACATCCGACTACTTTTAGAAAGTACTCGGGTAACCGCTCAGGCTCCGACTCAAAACAATTTTTTACAAAAAACGCAAGTCACTTCCTGAACGTCTCTAAGTACTCGGGGCTGCGAACGTGTGGCATCACTTCGCGGCTCAGGCTGAGCTTTCCGACTCTTATGCCCCTGCGGCTCCAGAGAAAAGTTCGATCGGCATGAGTCTCTAAGTACCACTACTTCGTTTTGCAGTCATTCTCGAGTACTCGGGGAATGCTCTAATAAGTGACGGCTTTAAAACAAAATGAAAACTATTCGAAATAGTGCGCACACAAGTTCATTTTGTCCCTCTATTATACAAACGGATACATCTAATGAGAAGGCCCGGAGCCGTCTGCTGGTGTGTCTCTTGGAATCAGGTCCAGGTCCTTCATTGCGGTGTCAGCCAAGGCACGGGTGAAGGCGGCGCAGTCTTCCTCGATCTTGTTGTACTCCTCGTTCGAGTAGCTGGGAGCCCAACCGCCACTTAGTGCCAGGAGGTCCAACCCCTGGTAGTGCGAGTTGAACATGGAGAGGACTCGGTGCACCACCTTCCATGACGTCGACAGCTCTTTCTCCCTGACAACACCTGGCAGAAGGTTGACTCGATCACCAAGCTTCCGGGGAGGCATCTGGACTGGAGGAACGCCGAGTTCCGATAGAATCCGCTTGATGAACTGACTGAATTTGATACGATCCACGATATCCTTCTTGCGTGCCTCCTCCGCCTTGTGCTGGGTCTTCCGGGAGTCCTCGAGCTCGGCCTTGACCTCTGAAGGAGGAACGGGTCAGAGTTTGGTTGCAGGAGGCGCAAGTGAAGAAGAAGAGACAAGGCGAGGAGATCTTACTCGCGAGTTGGTCTGACAAATTCTTGGCCACCCCAGACATCTCATGGATCTTGAGCTCGGCGGTGGTGAGCTCCTGCGCCTTTTCCATGAGCTTGACGACCACGGCAGCATGAGCCAAGCAAAGACCTGACAAAATCAAAGGACTAGTCAGCATCTACAATGAGTAACACAAAGAAAAAAGGCATCACAAAAGCTAAAAGCGCAAAGCTGTCCACCCTCAAGATCTTGCGCTAGCTTGCTGTTACCTTCTCGGAGCCGGGTCCCCTCATCGGTGGCCTCCTACAGCTTGGTGGAGAGGTCATAGACCTGCTTGTTCGCCATTTTAAGGTCCACCTCGGCGTGCACCAAGTCCTGCTACAGATCCGCCACCTTCTTCTCGAGCGCCGCCTTCTCTTCAGCAGCGGCCTGGGACACGGCCTCAGCGGCAGCGGCAGCGGCAGAAGCAGCAGCAGTTCGAGCGGACTCCGCGGCAGTTGCGGCGGTGGTACGCACCTCCGCAGCCATGGCCTCTGCCTGGGCAAGCTTGGCCTCGAGGGCCACTTTCTCCGACACAGCGGCGTCAGCAGCAGACTACGCAGCCATGGCACGGTCCTCCGCCGACTTTGCCGCGGCCTCGAGCGTGGTCCTTGTCGACACTTCACTCACCGCCGCCCCTGCAGCTGCCAGTCGGGCGGCAACCAGCTGCATCTCCAGCTGGACCTTCTCGGCCTGAAGCTCCTCGATGGTGCGCGTCTTTCTGGCACTGCAGCTAGCAAGCACCCAGACCGAGTAGAAGATCAACCACAGAAACGACTACGAAAACAATAACATGAAGTCAGGATTGGGTTCGGCTAACTCACCGACGAGGTCGGAATGACAAGCTCGTTGACTGCCTGCTCCGCCCACCGTAGGTCCCACTCGAGGCGGTGACGGGCTGTAGCCTCTTCATCCTCGTCGTCGTGCGTCTCGGCTTCGTGGGCTCCGGTCCATGAGGCGTGCCCGAGGCCAAGGTTGCGCTCTTCCCCCTCTGTGGCTGGGAAGGGGCGGGCTCCCGAGCTCTCGCCGACCTCACGGATGGTGATCGGGGAAGCGCTGCTCACCACGTTCTTGAGGGTGGCAGGTACCTGCACGTCCGGGTGCGGCGAGTCTGCACTCACCACCACATCTACGGCGTCAGCGGAGGGCTAGCACAATGGCTCCTGCGGCACGATGGAGTCCAACCCTGCTTCCACCGTCTGGGTTGTGGACTCCTCAGGGCTTGCGACGGCCACCTCAACCGCGACGGTGACCACAGAAGCAGGTGGCACGAGCATCTCGGTCGGCGGCTCCTCCGGCACCGACAGGCACCATTCCAGCTCAGCCACGAAGGCAGCTGCATCACCACCTGTGAGGTTGGGCCCTTCCATGTTGGTGGCCTCCGGGAGCAGCGTCGACGACTCGGGAGCCGCCATTGCCTCAATCTCGCCACCGCTGGCGTCCGACGCTGGGGGCGCGTCCACCTCTGGAGCCACCTGTACGTCGGCGTCACATTCGATGATGGGCGCCGTCGGGGGCTACCTGCCCCCCGACCACGTCTTCATCCCCTGATGCTGGTGGGGGCGCCACCATCTCGTGAACCTCGACCACCTCAGCGGCCTTGCCCTCGGCTTGTGCCGTTGCCGGCACGGGCGGAGGGGTCGCCGAGTGGGGGATGGACGGAGGGTCACGCGCGCTCAAGGCCACACGCTTCTGCAGCACAAGGCTGAGCATGCCGGTATCGGAACGACTGACACGAGAGAGCGAGTCAAAAGGCGAATGAAAAATCAAAAACAAGATAACAAGATGGCACGGAACAACGCTTACATGGAGGAGGTGACGCGGGCCCACTTGATGGGCTTGGGGGCCGCACCCGACGACTCGGGGGCTGGTCTTTTGCTTGCCGCCACGTCAGACGACGAACTCCGACCTCCACCTTGGGCGAAGGGAACCTGCACGGGCGAGACCCTGCCGCCCCGGATGACCAGGGACTGGAGGCGCTGCGGGGGTGCGTTCACATTCTCCCCCTGCGACGCACTCGGAACGGGCGCCGGCGATGTCGATCTCGCCTTGGGAGGTGACCGCCTCCTCGGAGAATGCGACCCCTACCGTGATGAGTCGCCTGAGGGACGGCGGGCGGATGAATCACAGTCCGCCGGTCGCTTGGACGAGTCGCCTCGTCGCGTGGAGCTCCTCCTCTCCCTCTGATGTTCTTGGCTGCTGGGGCCCGACCGGAAGCGACTCACCCTCCGATCCTCTTGGACGGGGCGCGGAGACGGGCGTGAGCTAGAGCTCGTCCCCTGCTCACAGACGGCCGGCTCTGGCCGCTGTCTGGAGCTGGACCCCGTGGCCTGCTGATGGGGAGGGGGCGACACAGACGACGACGACAGTACACTCCAGTCGACGCCAGCACCACCTTCATCACCGGACCAGGGCGGCGACGATGAAGGATCCTCATCTGAGGAGACGGCGATCTCGTTCATCCTCCGACGCTAGGTGTGGCGGTCATTCCGCTCGCGCTTCGTGATCTCCTTGTCCTTATGCTGGGCCTTGCGATCGTCCCTCCTCTTATCCGCGGCAACCTGGGCGCGATTCGGCATCACGTCCTGAGGAAGAGGAGGCTTCGCGGGGAGAGGGGTCGCGGGCCTCAACTAAATGCAGGAAAGAAAACGAGATCAACAGGAAGAACGGAGTTCCCTGAAGAACATAGTCGGAAAAAGAACGTGAGCTAGTCGAAGGGCTAGTCGGAAGGAAGAAGAACTTACGTATTTTATGGTCCCCTCTCGGGGGAGCATGGGTAGAAGTCGGGGCGGCGGCCACGAATAGGTGGGCTTCCCGATGGCCAACCCCACGCGACGCTGGATCTCATCCAACGAGGGGAGCTCGGGCGCCGTCACGGTCCCTTCGAAGGGAGCCTTGTCGGGCGTCATCTGGCAGATGCGCAGGCGCCGCCACCGGAGCGGGACGATCCCCAGTGCGTGGTACTGCCTGATGACGGCCGCCAAGTCAACCCCGGCGTCACGCAGCTTGGACAGAACCATCCAGCAGTCCCCAAGCAGCCTCTCCTGCTCCGCCTCCGAGGGCCCGTAGCTCTAGTTCACCAGCGCCTTGGCGATTGAGGCACCAGTATACTTCGGTAGCTGGTGCTCAGGGTCGTTCTTGAGATAGAACCAACCTTTATGCCACCTGCTGTTGGAGCTCGTCAGCGTGGAGGGGATGTACTCCTCTCCCCTCCCCGTCTTCATTCGAAGGTTGGCACACCCAATCGTCACAGGGAGCGACTTGTCCTTCAGGTAGACGAATTTGAAGAAGTACCGAAAGAGATGCCAATGGGTGCCCACTCCCAGGTACCCCTCACATAGCGCCTCAAACGCCGCCATATGCTGGATGCTGTTCGGGTTGAGGTGGTGGAGCTACAGCCGGTACTCCGCGAGGACGGCGTGGATGAATCGCCCGGCGGGGACGGAGAAGCCCTTCTTGTGGAACATCACGAACGACACGACGTGGTTGGGCGGTGGACGCGGAACGGACTCGCTGCCCGGAACCTTCCACTCCTCGGCGGCGGTAGGCACCGGTAGCTCACCGACGGCGACAAGGCGCTGGAGGGTGGCGTGGGTGACATTGGAACACGTCCAGTTCAACATGGTGCTGCCTAGCTTGGTGGTGTGAAGCAGACAGAAGAAGCGGCGGCTGCGGCGCAACAGATAGAGCAAAGGAGTGGATAGTGCTAGCTAAGGCAAGAAATCATGAGGGCAAATGGCTCGGAGCTCAACCGGCACGCGGTTTATAAGGGCCAAACGTGGACGCTAGCCTTAAATGCAGGCCCCACCACGCTGTAAAACCCCCCACTCAGAAGATGTGTGCCCCGAGGCAGTAGGGGCACGCTCACGTGACGGTTTGATACCAGGTGGGCCCGCGAATCTGAACCGGCAGTGCGTCGTCCCCTCCAACCGTCACGACTGCCACGTCAGCCACGACCGTCATGATGGGCACAACTGCCGACACGGCCACGACCGCCTCGGCCAAGCAATTTCAAAACGACAACAACTTTTCAAGATTCAAAACCCCACAAACGAGTCTACAACTCCTTCGTGGGCTCGAGGCTACATCCGGCGGATGCGCTCGCGCGCACCCACTGAGTAAATCAAGGAGCAAAAACTACAACACTTCCCCAGCGCAAAGCCTGCGAGCGAGTCCTTGACTCCCACCACAGGCTCGGGGGCTACTGATGAGGGCCTGGATTAGGGCCCCCTAAGCAACGAGATAATTTCTTTTGAAGTGGAGTCATCTGACACCATTGTCAATATCAAGACTAAGATCCAGGACAGGGAGGGATGCAGATCTTCGTCAAGACCCTCACTGACAAGACTTCCCCACCTCCGAGTACCTTCCGCCTCGTACGAGTCCTCTCCGCCTCGCACGAGTCCTCTCCGCCTCGTCTCTGAGTACTCTCCGCCTCGCACGAGTACACTCCGCCTCACCTCCAACTAACTCGTTCGCACGAGTAGCCTCCGTCTCCGACTAGGATGGGTCCCTCACATGAAGGTCGGAGCGTGGGTCAGGGCCCCACACGAACGTGGCACCACCCCAACTCTCGGACTCCCCCGCAACGACACGCGAGACACCAGTTTTCCACACCATGCAAAGACCACAGCTGGCGAGACAGGAGGAAGGCCGGTTCTGACAGGAGCCGTAATGCTGCACAGTGCAGCCTCACTGCCTCCAACACGTCGTCCCATCCAACACCAAATGCACACCACCCCGTCAAAGCAGGCACTCGATTACCATCTACGGGAGACGCCTATTAACACTTAGGCCATAACGTGGCGAGCCTAAGCAACACTCAAGAGGGCTGAGTCATCAAGTGAACTACTCGGAGGAGGTGCCAAGTACTCGAAAAAGTACAGTGCCACGAGCACACGCGACGGACTCCAACGACACCACAGCTCAGCGCCCTTCAACTCTCCATGTGCAAGCGCATCATCACCGAGACTAATGAAAATCAGCGTGACATCATTGAGATCAAGTCTCATCTTGGGATTCCTACGGACACCTATCATGAGCTCCTCGAGTTTGATGATCCATTTGCGGAATGGGACGCCCATGACACCGCTGCTGCTGCACAAGAAGAAGAGCAAGAGCAAGAGGAAGAAGAAGAGGAGGAGGAGGAAGAAGAGGAGGACAACAATGAAGAAGAAGGAGGAGGAGGAGGAGATGATGAGGACACGGAGTGATCCCCTGCTGCTGCTACTGCTCCTACACTTCCTTTTTGGCGCTTGATGCCAAAGGGGGAGTGAGTATCTTTATTTCATGTTTTAAGACTTGGAGAATTTGAGAACTTGGTCTGTAATAACTCTTTTATGTGTGAGACTATGTGATGTGAGCTTGAGACTATTTGGTTGTGTGCTTGTGGTGCTAGATATCTAGGCTGCATTTATTTCACTAAGGATGCTTATGATAGTTTGAAAATTTCTGTGATGAATGATTTCTGCTGAGTACTCAAAGTCCGGATACTCCGGATTTTTCTCCGGACTCTCCGGGTTTCTCGGATTCTCCGGGGTAAGTCCGGACACTCCGAGCTCTGACACCTCAGCCCCTTTTATCCTTCATTGAGTGTATAAACTGCCATGTGCATCGCATATATCTTGTTTGCACAAACACAAGCACCCCACCGTTGATCATCTTGATACACTCCCTTGTTTTTCTCTCTTGTGCAAAATTTGGTGCTAAAAGCACCCTTGAGATTTAAACTCCATATGCACAAATTAAGGGGGAGTGTTGCAAGATAGATCAAAGCTCTTTACTGAATTTATTTATCTCTCTTTTAAAAAGCTTAAAGGTATTGTCATCAATCACTAGAAAGGGGGAGATTGAAGAGTATCTTGGCCCCCCTAAGTGGGTTTTGGTGATTTAATGATGGACCATTAAGCTACTAATGATGTATTGAGTATATGAGCAGGTACTAAAATTCTAAGATGGCATCTAAGCGCTTCATTGCTTTACAAAAAGGAAGTGATGCTAAAAGAAGGATTCCTTGGAGGTTTGTTTATTTTATATTTTGAATTTGAGTCCTAGGAATGCCGTACTATAAAGAGGGACATGAATTGTATCTTCCAAGAGTTGAAAAGGTGCTTTAGATGACTAACCAAAATCCTACGAGAGACACCTTGCACTACACGTTCACCGAGCCATCCTTTAGTGTGCTAACTCTGGAAGGCCAGATACTCCGGGTTTTACCCCGGATAGTCCGGACTTCCCGGAGTCTCCGGACCAAGTCCGGATACTCCGGGTCTTAGAGCTGTAACGGCTCTTTTTCTAGGTGAGGAGGTATTTATACCCCCTCAACCCTATCCACTCCCTCTCTCTTGCCCATTTCGACCTGCAACACTCAGAACTCATTCACTCCCCCTCTTTACTCCCCTTGGCCTTGGTTTGGTGAGATTTGTTGGGGATTAAAGGAGGGATTGAGAGCAAGAGCTTGGAGACTGCTAGTGAGCTGATTTCCCATCTCTAGAGCACCTCGTTCTTTGCTCGGTTGGCAATCTCGTGTTTGTTACTCTTGGAGTTTTGAGCTCCTAGCCGGCTAGGCATTGCCTTGGAGCATCCAAAGGATTGTGGCTGCCCAAGGAAGTTTGTATTACCCTGTGATTGAGTAAGTAACCCTAGCTCGATCTTTGTGGTCGCTAGGGAGAGGAAAGTGACCTAGGTGTAAAGGTCCACCCTTTGTGGGTTCCTCAACGGAGACGTAGAGCTCAAGGTGTGAGGTTAAACTCCGGTAACAAATCATGTGTCCCCTTGTGATTGTTGCTCTTGTTGTTTGTTTGTTATCCTCTTGAGCTCATTTCTAGGGTTTGTTGCCGATCTACATTTTGGTAAAGTTGTTGCAGGTTCTGGGTGGTGAAACAGGCTCTATTCATCTCAGTGCATAACCTATTTTCATAGATTCACATTTGAGCAAGTTTAATTCTGTCGATTTAGTTTCTCCCTCTGAAGCCCGGACAATCCAGACATTTTCTCGGATACTCCGGACTTTCTGGAGTATCCGGAAAAATATCCGAAGACTCCGGACCTCAGCCTGACAGTTTGTTTTAAGATGCAATTTTTCAGGAATGACTATTCACCCCCCCCTTCTAGTCGACCTCTAGATCCTTTCAATTGGTATCAGAGTCGGTTGCTTCGTTTGAAGCTTAACCACTTGGAGAAAAGAGATGTCGACCCCAACGAATCAAGCAACACCACCCGAAGGTGACTTGACCAACCCCAATGGTAACCAACCTCCCGTGCATACACTCGAGGATCCTACGGGTGCAGCGGGAAGTGCCGGTGGAGCAAGCACAAGTCATCATCCAAGAAATGACGATGGTAGATCATCCTCCTCAAGTGATGAGGACTTTGATTATGCAAGATCGAACCGCTCCACTCGTCGGCCGTCGGGAAGAAAGTTCTCTAAATCTCTTACGATTACTCTAACTTAATCTTTGATAAACCATCGAGTTCACACCACATTGGAAAGATACCCCAATTTGATGGAACCGGCTATTCCAAGTGGAAGAACTCAATGGAGGAGTATTTGATGGCGGTAAACCCCGCACTTTGGACTGTTGTGAATAGGGGAATCACCTTTCCAAGTGGAGATTCTACTTTGATGCAAGCTCAAGCGAATGAAATCCAACGCAACTATCAAGCCATTCGCATCATCAAGAGCTCTCTCACCGCCGAAGAGTATGACAAGGTTGATGGTTTGAAGTCTGCCAAAGATGTGTGGGACACTCTCTTTATCAACCATGAAGGAACAAGGCAAGTTAGAGAAGGAAGAATTCGAGCTCTTGAAAGTGAGCTCAACCGCTTCGTCATCAAGGAAGATGAATCTCCACAAGACATGTACAACCGCTTGAACAAGATCATCAACAAAATCAAGTCTCTTGGGAGCACAAGATGGGGAAGAAAAGAAGTTGTTGATAAGATCCTCTCCACTTACATGGCTAGGGATGTCCAACTCTCTACACATATTAGAGAGAAGAGAGGCTTCAAGAAGTTCACTCCGGCAGATGTGATTGGTAGAATTGAAGAACATCTTATCACCGTCAAGGAGTCAAAGCTTTCACAAGAAATGTCAAAGATGCATGAATAAATTGAGAAGAACAAGGGAGTAGCTCTCAAAGCTTCAAGCAAAGACAAAGAGCAGAAGGCAAGCTCTTCATCCTCCAAGGTCGTGGTCAAGGAAGATAGTGATGAAGATAGTGATGACACCTTGACTCCCGAGCAAATGGCTCTATTTGTGAAGAGATTCACAAAAGTGATGAAGAAGGGTGGCTTCTTCAACAAGAATAAGGACAAGGACAAGATCAAGACCAAGAGAACATCCAAGAGGCCATGTTTTAAGTGTGGCAAGAAGGGTCATTTCATTGCGGAATGTCCCAACATCAAAGTGAGAAGAAGAGACACCAACAAGTATGACAAGAACAAAAAGAAGGAAGTTGGTGAAGCACATTTGGGTGAAGAATGAGATTCAAATGATGATAGCTCTGACTCCGATGATGAAGTGGGACTTGCTACAATATCCATTGCTCAACCTATTGACAAGCCATCACTCTTTGGAGATCTCACCGATGACGAAGATGACTTCACCCACACATGCCTCATGGCTAGGGGTACTAAGGTAGACACTAAACCTTCTCCCCTAGATGTTGATGATGATAATGATAGTGATGATGAATTTAAAAAAATGATGACTAGTTTTGGCAAGAAAGCAACCAAAGAATTATGAACCTTCTAAATGAAATTAAGAATAGAGATGAGACTCTTGAGGTGCAAGAAGAACTATTTAGACTTGAGCGAGAGAAAACCATGGCCCTTGAGAATGCCCATGTAATTGAAAAGAAGGGTTTCAAGGTGCAGGAGTGTAACATCCCGCATTTTCAATACGGAATGTTAATAGTAAAAATGGGGATTTAAAATTTTTGGTGAATTATTTGAGTGCTTGATAAATAATTTAAGGATGTCTTCTTTTATCTCTCCTAAATTCCTAGATTTATTTTTGAGCTAATTAAAAATTTCTAGGGAATATAAAATGCTAGTGTGAGGACTCTGGAGTTTATTTGGCTTTTATTTGGAGTTTTATTTGTGTGAGAATCAAATTTGAATTCTAAATTCAAATTTGAATCTAATTTGAATAGGGTTAAGGAGTTAAGGAAATAGGAAAAGGATAAAAACCTAGTTGGGCCTCAGTCCTCAGCCGAAGTCCGCCGAAGACCCCTCATCTCTTTTTCTTAAACCGACAACACCCCCTACACTTCCCGACCCAGCTAACCCCGCGGCCCAGTAGCCCACGCGCGCGCTCCGCTCCTCTCTCTCGCTGACGCGCGGACCCCGCCCGTCAGGCCGCCACGTCGACATCGTCTTCCTCCTCCTTTTTCCCCTTTTCCCCTCTCTGTTCCGCGCCGCGGCCAATTGGGAGCCCGCCACCTCGGCGCTGCTCGTCGTACTCGCTCGTGGCGGAGCCACAGATGCGCACCACATCAGTACCCTCACATACGGCCGTCCGCGCCTCGCACACCCGCCTATATAACCCACCACCGCGGCCGTGCCCTAACCTAATCCTCCCTTGGGGGTTTCCCCTGTCTGCACCGCCGCACCTGAAGAAGAAGAGGAAGGGGAGGAGAAGGAGGCAGGGAGGCTGTCCGTGGGATCGCCGTTGACGCTGTGAAGGCGGAGGCCGCCCGTGGAGCACCCATTCGCCGTGAAGCCCCGTACCGCGCCGTCCGCTCTGCTTCCTCTGCTCCAGCTCGCCGCGCCACCGTCCCGCTTCATCCCCCTTCACCGTCGCTCTGCACGTCGACCTGTGGTCATCAGGTGAGCCCGTCGACCCTCTCTCGCCTGTGTGAGCCAGCCTTCACGCCGAGGGGAGGAGAAAAGGCCCCGCCTTGACCATGTGATTGACCTCGCCGCGCCACCGCAGATGACCGCTGTCACTTGTGTCGCCGGCCATCGAGCCGTGCCTTACGCCTGCAGGTGTCGCTGCCTTCACCGATGTGCACGCACTCTCCGCCTTGTCCTGTTCCTTCCCCTGTGTGCACGCCGGAGGCCCCCGCTGCCCTATTCGCCGCGCCGCCGTGGCCATCACCGTGTCAGTTTGCCTTGTGCACGCGCGTGCAGGAGGAAAAGGCAGCGCCTTTAGGGCCTCTCCGTACAGGTCTCACCACCGGTGCAGCGATGCGCTCACGCGCGTCCTCGCCTGGCTGTGGGAGCCCTGCTTTCTGCCGCCGCAAGCACCGGCCAGAGCCCGCCATGGCCACTCCGGCCGTGTGCGTCCGGGCAAGGGGCAAAAGCCCCAGCTTTTGGTTTGATTCGCTTCGTTTGATGCACGCACACGCAAACCTGGCATCTTGGCGCACCCACACGCCGTCGCCAGTGATCGCTGCACTGCGCCGCTACACCCGTCTCTACGTCGCCGCTGTCGAGCCTTGCTCCGGCCAAGGGAGCCGCCTTTCTTGGTATGGCAGGGTGCGCACAAGATCCCTGAGTCACACCCTGTCGCCTGTTGTCTGACCGCGGCCACGCCTCGCCGCCGGCGAGCCTCGCCGCGCCGGAATCCCCTTTGGGGAAAACCACCGAACACCTACCGGCGCCGACCCAAAACCCTGGGGTTTTGTTGCACACGAACACACACACGTGTACACGCAGAGGATTTGGAGGATCCCGTGCGGCTGGCCAGTATCGGCTGAGCCACACACGCACTCACACCGCGCCGCGCCGCAGGGATCCGCCCTGGGATCCGCTGCACCACGCCACGCGCACAGCCACGTGGGCGAGCGCCGGCTTAAAGCTGCCCAGTGTCCGCCACGTGCGCACGAGGAGATGGCCTGCAGCCGGCTTAATGCCCTATTTGAGCCAGTTAGAGATGCCCTATAGCTAGCCTAAAGATTGCAATATTGTATATGCGTATTTGATTTTCATAAATCTATTTTATCTTTAGAAATTCATATTAAATCCGTTTTAACTCTGAAAAATGCAAAACTTCTTCTGAAAATCTTCTAAAATTCCAAACTCTGCGCTAGGCTAGAGTTTGCCTCTTTTTGGGTCTTATTTGTTCTTCATCTTGGATTTATTGCAATTAGCATCCGTGTTTATTTATTTAAATACGATTCTAGGAGCCGCCGGAGCCGGAGAGCTGAACCAAGACTACGACGACGACCTCGGCTATGATGACTACTCGCACCCAGGTTCACGCCCGACCTACTTTGAATGCCCATTAGGCATAGCTATTAGAACAGCTAGCGCTTTAATAATTGCATAGTGATGATTATGATGAAACCATGCATAGCCTCTTTAAAATACCTTGTCCTTGGTTGACCTACTACTACTACTATATTTACGCATGATGATACACTGAGCTTGCTGTGCATGTGTTGGGATATCATGGTAGTATTCTTGGCGTGTGTGGGGAAAAATCGGCAGGAGAAGGTGTTTTTGGGATATTTTGTGGGGGTGAGCTCAAGACAACCCGATCCGGGATCGGGGGCCAGGGACCGTCTTCTCGGACGTTGCCCAGTTTGGTGCTTATGGCGGGTACACTATTTTAGGAGCACAGGTGTTGGGGTTTTTGTGATGACTTGGAGAATAGGAGCTCGCCCCGGTCTGAAACCGAGTGGGTCGCTTTGTTACACGGGACTTTCGTACACACCACCTCGCCGAGAGTGGGGATAGGGCCGTTTTGACCCTAGCAAGTACGATACCATACCTACCAGTAGGATAGAGGGTATCAGTGAGAGGGTTAGGGTGAAGTCCCTTCCCTATTGGGCGCTCCCCGTGCGGCCACACGGGGGCATGTTCACAGTTCTGGGGTGGTCCTTTGCGAAGGACCGCATCGAGGCCCAGATGCAGGATGGAATCGTAACTCCTAGGTGTTTGTTCGATTGGGTAGGCTCGGTCGGCCGTACACCGTCCGAGTGCTATTCCGAGTTGAGTACTGGTGTGCACGCTCTGCAGAGTTTAGATCTATACATATAGCCGCGTCCTCGGTTATGGACATGCCCGTTGTTTACTCCGACTCTTACGTTTTGAGATTTCTACCTTCCCCCTTATAGGATGAGAGTATATGGTGAGTCGTGGTTGTATTCGGGGAGAGGAGAGTTGCTCCCTCTGCCTCGCGGATCCGGGTGCAGCCATTGAGGTGCGAGGAGTGGGAGTTCTCGCACCGACCCTAGATGGAGTTAGGTGATGGTGACGGTGATTTGGGTGACCTGGTGTAACCGTTTGTGGATGAGTGATATGGGATTTGGTGGGAATATGGAGATGATATTTTGTATTGATGCTGCTACTGCTTAGGAAACCCAGCCTCTACCTTGTTCCTCTCTTTACCTTTAGAAGTAGGCCACTTAAAGCTTGCATACGGTTGGTGACGTGAACCTATCCCGATCCTTGGGGATAGCCCCTGAGCTTGCAGGGTACGAGTCAGACTTCGACAACAACGCCGACGGATGGTACGACTGAGGGGCACGTCGCTTCGCTCAAGGATGCCTGTGGGAGGAGAATGAAGATGGAGACACCTTTTGGGAGCTAGCTACCGCTGCGTAGGCTCTTATTCTTGTTATTCCGCCAAGAGGCGTGTATTGATGTACTCCGATTATTCAAGACATGTAATAATAAGATTATATTTCGTACTCTGATGCTTTATTTTGATGTATGTATGTGATATTTATCTGTGATGAATACCTGTGCGTGATAGCGTCTGATCCAGGGACTATCACGAGACAAAATGCCGGGCTTTCCGCTTTTGAAAACCCAACGCATTACAGATGGTATCAGAGCCATACTTGACCGTAGCACGTGCCCTTAGAAATGGTCGATAGAAATTTAGGACTCTAAACGGTCTCTTTTGCTATATACAACTCTTGACCTATATTACAAAAACTTATCCTTCTTTGAAAAGTTCTATCTCACCTGCGCTAACTAGAAATTTCTTCTGTGTCACAGGAAATGGACCGACAGGAGATGGAGGTACTCCCAGAGCACATGGAGGGACTCGCCAGTTGGGTGGACCGGGTCGTCCTCAGGCTGGGGATTCCCCCTACGCACGTCACCTACAGCGTCGAGGACATCTGCACCCTGTCAGGACCACTGGTGCTTTGCATGGTGGCCATCCTGCCCCACCAGGCGCGTCCAGACTTTCCCAGGATGCTCGAGCACAGCACAGGACTCAACGTCAAGAACGCTGTGGACACTGCCTGCAGCCACGTACTTCGCCACCTGTTGGCTAGGTACCGCGACGTCTACAGGACAGGAGACCTGCGGCTGATCCCTCAGGACTACTACAGAGTGGCTCTGATCATGGACGGACTGCCAGACCCTTCAGCACTCTACGAGGAGGAGGTTGTCTAGGGACCTCTGCGCGAGTCCGACGACACGCTCGTCACCACAGGGAGCTACCTCGTGGACCTCGACACTCACGCCCGCCGACTGAGCGAGCAGACGAGTGCACTCTTCAGCAGACTAGAGTACACTACCCTGGAGCTCCGTGAGCTTCAACCTCGCAGCCAGAGTTTGCTCATGGAGAACCACACCCTGCGCCAGCGAGTCGAGCAGCTCGAGCGAGGGTTACGCCACGCCAACTCTTTGGCAGTGCAGGCAGAGGCTGAGAGGGTGACCGCACGTGAGGAGATGCTCTATGCTAAGGAGGATCTACGCAAGCAGGAGGCCAGGTTCACCCGTCTCTTCGCCAAGCTGGACCTGAAGGATGCACAGTTCACCACGCAGGGACGCAGTCTCATTCGTGAGAAGGCTAAGGTGGCCGAGCTTGTGGAGGACCAGTACTCCAACACCGCCAACCTCGCTGCACTCACCAGGACTTCTGTGTTCCTGCTGGACAAGTGCAAGAGGATGCTGAGGACTTGGGAGGACGCTGACTCTCTTCGTGTGGACGAGCTTCAGGAGCTCAACGATCTGCTACCTCCAGAGCACCAGCGGGCGATCCGCAAGGAGACTTTCAAGCTTCACCCGTTCGCCCTCAAGCTTCACCTGTGTCCGATGGCTGACATGCCCGCTCCGATTGAGACCCAGGAGGTGAGGGCTGCTCACGCCATGCTGACGAGGATGTTCCCCAGAGACTTCCCCGAGGAGGACCGTTGCCCCGTGAGGTACAAGAAGGCTCGCTTTGAGTAGCGTGCTGGAGCATGATCATGCTAATAAGAGTAGAGTTGTAATATAGGTAGTTTCCTTGAGATGTTCCATGTAGTCGAGAGCCAGTTCCAGTCCATGAGGAGTTATGAGTCTTTTCACACCTAGATGTGCACACCCTTTTGAGATCATGTAACGCTATATTAGATCGCTGCTGTGTGTGACCTCCAAGGCTTGAGTCAGCCTCGAGGGAACTTATGTACTCATAATGGATGCTGATTGTTTGGTCTTAATGGAGTTAATCGTTCTTATTACTTTCTCCCTTTGAGTGTTAGAATTATATTAGTAAAAATATTTTCATACTTGTAAATCAGACTCAATTTGTTAGTGAGTGATGTATCTAAGGTTTTCTATGCCCTTGGTCTTGTTTTCAGTAAGATGTCCATCCGGAGGTCAGGACGTCTGTTGGCTCGCCTCGAGGAGGCCGAAGCCGAAGAAGAGCAAGCCCCGCTAGTCCGTGGTCGTGGACGTGGCCGCGCTCCCGCTCGTGGGCGTGGATGCGCTCGTGGTCATGGACATGCACCTGTCCAAGGACGAGACTGAGGCGTTGTGGTGCCACCACCACCGCCTCTGCCCATCGGTGAAGGTGATGCTAAAGGAGAGGAAGAAGCTGAAGGAGAACCTGAGCCGGCACCAGCTCCCTAGGGTCGTGGGCGTGGTCGTGGCTGTGGAGAGGCACCGCCACCGCCACCGCCTAACCTGGCTAAGGTGATGGCCGCTCAGACTGCGCTGATGCAGAGGATGGCGAAACCCGTCGAGAACCGAGTCAACTGTGGGAACCACAACATCCCGCCGGAGGAGGACTTCGCCAAGAAGATCGAGAGGTTCCTCCGCCTGAAGGCCCCTACCTTCAGTTACTCGGATGACCCTCATGAGGCCGACGACTGGCTCCGTGTGATCGAGACGAAGCTCGACCTTACCGCCTACACTGACGAAGAGTGTGTGGCTCTTGCCGTCCACCAGCTCGAGGGTCCTGCCAAGTCATGGTGGGACAACTACTCCGACAGCCACCCGAACCCAGCCTTCATCACCTGGCTGGAGTTCTGTGAGGTGTTCCACGAGCAGTACCTACCACGGGAACTCATGAGTCAGAAGGCACAGGAGTTCCGCACCATGACTCAGGGTGCGATGAGGGTGGAGGAGTACAAGAGGCACTTCATGAAGATGATGCGCTATGCCCCCGACGACACCAACTTCGACGACAAGAAGCAGTTTTGGTTTCTACGAGGCCTCCACCATGGTCTCCGCCAGGGCTTGAAGGCCAGTGAGCACAAGTCCCTTCGCCATCTGGTGAACAGGGCTATCGCGCTCGAGGAAGAAAGGAGGGGGCATGAGGAGCGCATGAAGGGCAAGAAGAGGATGGGAGATCGGGACCATGGCGACCGATCCTTCCAGAGGCCGAGGAGTGGGCAGAGCAACCTGCTGAGAGGGAGCTACCACCCGGGGAACAACCAGCCTGGACGTGGCTTCGGAGGAAGCTGTGCACCGTACCCTGGAGGAAGGAGCTCCGACTACCAGCAGCAGGGTGGAGGCTACAACTGCCCGCAGCAGAGCGCGTCGAGACCCGGCACAGGAGGTTTCACACCTACGTGCTACGCCTGTGACAAGCAAGGCCACAAGTCGTACGAGCACCCCAGCAAGAAGACCGCTGCTACACCTACCAGGGCACCAGCTCCAGGAGGGAGGCCACCTCAGGCTGCTCCCCAGCCTACCGCTGATCGCGGGAGGCTCAACCTCCTGATTGAGGAGGAGGCTGCCGACGCTCCTGACATCGTGATCGGTGAGTTTTTAGTTTGTGGCACTAAGGCTTTGATTCTTTTTGATACTGATGCAACTAGTTCTTATGTGTCCTCTAACTTTGTAAACAAACTATCTCTCCCCATGACTCCCCGACCAAAACCTATTGTGACGAGCTCACCGCTCAGAGATATCAGATGCACCCTACTATGCATAGTTATTTAGACCGGACCGGACCGGCGGTTCGACCGGTAAAAGACCGAACCAGAGCCTCCAACGGTCCGGTTCACTTAAAAGATCGTTCATGCAATCAGACCGGTGAAAACCGGTAAAACCGGCCGGTTTTTTCCGGAACCGGCGAACGGACGGTTCCACACAAACCAATCGGTTTTTGTTCCTACCCTCTCCATCTGCTTGGCTCTCCCCCACGTTGGCCCAACAAAGGTCCAGCCCACGTACACCTTCTGCTCATCCGTCATTGGTCCGCTCCATCATAGCTCGGACGACCCGCACGGCGGCGGCGGCGCATCGCAGAAAAAGAGACACCGGCGCCGGCGTATCCCGCTCGATCTGCGAGCAGGCCAGCAAGCCAGCGGCACATCACGAGCAGGCGGCGGTCCCCTTCTTCTTCCACATCACCTGCACCCCTGCCCCTTCTTTGCTGGCTGTAGCCGCAGGTCAGTTCGTTCGCTCATCCCTGACCATCCGTGAGACCCCTCCTTTCCCGTTCTTGACCAGGTGGAGAGGGCAAACCCGCAAAAGTCAAGCAAGCCATGGGGCAAACCTATAGAGGCACCCAGCGATAGCACAACTGCATTGCGTACAGTCAGCATCCAAATTCCATACATAATGATTTGATTTGTATATTGCTGGTAGATTTGTATATTGCTTATCTGCTTGTATGGATTAAACACCGGAGTAAAGATCTTGGCAACATGGAATTTTTTGTTCACTGTGATCTTCTAGTGGTATGTTAAACCGTGTTCCATTGGACTCTGAAGAAAGCTTTTGAGTTGTCAGATTGTACTTTAGGTTGTGAACTTGTCTGTGCGGTTGTGCATTTGTGACTTATTGTTCTTGCCATGTGGTCCTGTATGGCTGTGTTAGTCCTATACTACTCCTGTTGTGAAGAACTTGTTATATCATATGTGAATTGTGTTTTTTATAAGCATATTTTTTTAATGTGCAAATATATAATATGTTATGTACTTGTATATTGGACCGGTTCAATTGCATGTGTGACCGGTTCGCTTCAACGGTTCACTGTAATTGAACCGGCGATTCATCCGGTTCATAACGGTTGAACCATTGAACCATTGAACCGAAGGCCTCACCGGTTCGATTACAGGTCCAGTTCTAATAACTATGCTACTATGCAAAGGGGTGGAAATGTTCATCAAGGGTCACAAGTTCCTCGGAGATCTAACTGTGCTGAAGTCCAATGGGATTGATGTTATTCTGGGCATGGATTGGATCACCGCTCACAAAGGGGTTATCTCCTCATCACCCCGACAAGTGACCCTGATACACCCGAAGGGGACGAAGATCACGTTCGAGCCGCTGAAGTCACGAGAAGTACCAGCTGTGTACAACCTCAGTACGAAGACAGTGGCCGATGTTCCAGTGGTTTGTGAGTACCCCGATGTCTTTCCTGATGATCTGTCGGGGTTACCACCAGACCGCGACATGGAGTTCGTGATCAACCTTGTGCCAGGTACAGCATCCGTGGCACAGAGTCCTTACAGAAAGGGCAAGTTAGAGCTGGCAACGCTGAAGGAGGAACTCGAAGCCCTCCGACAGAAGGGGTACATCCGACTGAGTGCATCACCTTGGGCTCCACTGGTGATGTTTGTACCGAAGAAGGATGGGACGCAATGGCTGTGCATCGATTACCGCGCTCTAAATGTGGTAACCATCAAGAACAAGTACCCGTTGCCACGCATTGATGATCTGCTCGATCAGTTGAGGAAGGCAAAGTACTTCAGCAAGATTGACCTTCGATCCGGCTATCATCAGATGAAGATTCGCCTCGAGGACATCTACAAGACCGCGTTTGTGACCCGGTACGGGCAGTATGAGTTCACTGTCGTATCGTTCGGTCTTACGAACGCCCCAGCTTACTTCATGAACATCATGAACAAGGTGTTCATGGACGAGTTAGACAAGTTTGTCGTAGTCTTCATTGACGACATCTTGGTCTTCTCAGAAACTGCGGAAGAACATGAAGAACATCTGAGGATAGTGCTGGAGAAGCTGAGACAGAATTAGTTGTATGCCAAGTTCAGCAAGTGCGAGTTCTGGCTAGAAGAAGTGGCTTTCCTTGGGCATGTGTTGTCAGGTGAGGGAGTTGCAGTTGATCCCTCGAAGATCGAAGCTGTGTCAAAGTGGCAGTCGCCCATGATAGTGACAGAGATCAGGAGTTTTCTCGAGATGGCAGGGTACTACCGCCGTTTCATCGAGAACTTCTCCAAGATTGCGAAGCTGATGACCGAGTTGCTGAAGAACAACACGCCTTTCGTGTAGTCAGAGAAGTGTGAAGCAAACTTCCAAGAGCTCAAGACCCGACTCACCACAACTCCTGTGTTGACGCTTCCTGATGACAACAAGGACTTTGTGGTGTACTGTGATGCTTCGAGACAGGGTCTTGGTTGTGTGCTGATGCAGAAGGAAAGGTGATCGCTTATGCTTCAAGGCAGCTTCAGAAGCATGAAGAGAACTACCCGACACATGACCTCGAGTTAGCAGCTGTTGTTCATGCTTTGAAGATATGGAGGCACTACTTGATGGGCAACAAATGTGATATCTACACGGATCACAAGAGTTTGAAGTATATCTTCACCCAGTCAAAGTTGAACCTGAGGCAACGCAGATGGCTAGAGTTGATAAAGGACTATGACCTCGACATTCACTACCATCCCAGCAAGGTGAATGTTGTGGCCGATGCTTTGAGCCGAAGAAGCTATTGCAACAACCTGATGGTGCAAGAGGAACAGCCAGAGTTGTACAAGGAGATGGAGAGATTGAAGCTCAACATCGTCGAGAAGGGTCAGCTCAACGAGTTGAGGGTGAAGTACGGTCTTGAAGACCAAATCAGGCAAGCCCAGAAGAAGTGTCCTGAGATTGAAGAAGTGAAAGACCTTCTGACGAGAGGTAAGGCCCCTGACTATCACATTGATGAGCAAGGTACGTTGTGGTTGAAAGATCGCATATGTGTGCCTAGTGGAGAGGATATCTGGAAGATGATTCTGAAGGAGGCTCACGATTCTCGGTATTCCATTCACCCCAGTTGCACCAAGATGTACCAGGACGTGAAGTGTCGATAATGGTGGGAGAATATGAAGAAGGACATAGCTAAGTATGTTGCCCGATGTGACACATGTCAGAGAGTGAAGGCGGAATATCAGAGACCCGCCAGATTGCTATAGCCACTTGCGATACCTCAATGGAAATGACATGATATTAGCATGGACTTCGTGGTGGGTTTACCCCGCACTCAGAAGGGGAATGACTCGATTTGGGTGATTGTGGACCGTTTGACCAAGGTAGCACACTTCTTGCCAGTGAAGAACAGGTTCACTGTGAGTCAGTTGGCTGATCTCTATGTTGAGCATATCCTGAGGTTGCATGGAGCACCCCGAAGCATAGTGTCCGATCGTGGTGCTCAGTTCACTACTCAGATCTGGAAGAGTCTGCATGATTCGATGGGCACACACTTGGATTACAGTACAGCCTTCCACCCTCAGACAGATGGACAGACTGAACGAGTAAATCAGGTTCTCGAAGATCTTCTGAGAGCTTGTGTGTTGACTTACAGCAATGATTGGGAGAAGAGTTTGCCCTATGCTGAGTTCTCATACAACAACAGCTATCAGGCAAGTCTGCAAATGGCACCCTTTGAAGCTCTGTATAGCAGAAAGTGTAGGACCCCGTTGATGTGGTCTGAGGTGGGAGAGAGGACTTTCTTCGGTCCGACTTCCATTGTCGAAGCTGAGGAGAATGTGGCTAAGGTTAGAGAGAACCTGAAGATAGCTCAGAGCAGGCAGAAGAGCTATGCTGATCCTAAGCGAAGGGATATCTCCTTCGAAGTGGGTGACTACGTCCTTCTGAGAGTGTCACCGCTTAGAGGCACGAAGAGGTTCCATGTGAAGGGGAAGCTAGCCCCGAGGTTCGTTGGACCCTACCAGATTGTGGCAAAGGTGGGGAAACTTGCTTATAGGCTGGAGTTACCGCTTGATCTTGCCGAAGTGCATCCAGTGTTTCACGTTTCGCAACTCCGGAGGTGCCTCGACCCGAAGCTTGACAAGCATGTCTCCACCGATGCTATCGACTTGCAAGACAATCTGGAGTACTTGGAGTATCCGGTAAAGATACTGGATTGGGCCGAGAAAGCTACAAGAAGTACCACCACTCGTTTCTGCAAGGTGCTTTGGAGCATTCACACCGAGCGAGAAGCGACATGGGAGAAAGAATCGGTCATGAGGGAGAAGTACCTGCACCTCTTCGAGACAGAGGTAAGTTCTTAATCTCGAGGACGAGATTCTTTTGAGGGGGGAGTCTGTAACATCCCGTATTTTCAATACGGAATGTTAATAGCAAAAATGGGGATTTAAAATTTTTGGTGAATTATTTGAGTGCTTGATAAATAATTTAAGGATGTCTTCTTTTATCTCTCCTAAATTCCTAGATTTATTTTTGAGCTAATTAAAAATTTCTAGGGAATATAAAATGCTAGTGTGAGGACTCTAGAGTTTATTTGGCTTTTATTTGGAGTTTTATTTGTGTGAGAATCAAATTTGAATTCTAAATTCAAATTTGAATCTAATTTGAATAGGGTTAAGGAGTTAAGGAAATAGGAAAAGGATAAAAACCTAGTTGGGCCTCAGTCCTCAGCCGAAGTCCGCCGAAGACCCCTCATCTCTTTTTCTTAAACCGATAACACCCCCTACACTTCCCGACCCAGCTAACCCCGCGGCCCAGCAGTCCACGCGCGTGCCCCGCTCCTCTCTCTCGCTGACGCGCGGACCCCGCCCGTCAGGCCGCCACGTCGACGTCGTATTCCTCCTTCTTTTCCCCCTTTTCCCCTCTCTGTTCCGCGCCGCGGCCAATCGGGAGCCCGCCACCTCGGCACCGCTCACCGTACTCGCTCGTGGCAGAGCCGCGGATGCACACCACATCAGCGCCCTCACATCCGGCCGTCCGCGCCTCGCACACCCGCCTATATAACCCACCGCCACGGCCGCGCCCTAACCTAATCCGCCCTTGGGGTTTTCCCCTGTCTGCGCCGCCGCACCTGAAGAAGAAGAGGAAGGGGAGGAGAAGGAGGTAGGGAGGCTGTCCATGGGATCACCGTCGACGCCGTGAAGCCGGAGGCCGCCCGTGGAGCACCCGTTCGCCGCGAAGCCCCGTACCGCGTCGTCCACTCTGCTTCCTCTGCTCCAGCTCGCCGCGCCGCCGTCCCGCTTCATCCCCCTTCACCGTCGCTCTGCACGTCGACCTGTGGTCATCAGGTGAGCCCGTTGACCCTCTCTCGCCTGTGTGAGCCGGCCTTCACGCCGAGGGGAGGAGAAAAGGCCCTGCCTTGACCATGTGCTCGACCTCGCCGCGCCACCGCAGCTGACCGCCGTCGCTTGTGTCACCGGCCATCGAGCCGTGCCTTACACCTGCAGGTGTCGCTGCCTTCACCGACGCACGTGCGCTCTCCGCCTTGCCCTGTTCCTTCCCCTGTGTGCACGCCGGAAGCCCCCGCTGCCCTGTTCGCTGCGCCGCCGTGGCCATCACCGCGCCGGTTTGCCTTGTGCACGCACGTGCAGGAGGAAAAGGCAGCGCCTTTAGGGCCTCTTCGTACACGTCTCGCCGCCAGTGCAGCCGCACGCTCACGCCTGTCCTCGCCTGGCTGTGGGAGCCCTGCTCTCCGCCGCCACAAGCGCCGGCCAGAGGCTGCCATGGCCGCTCCGGTCGTGTGCGTCCGGGCAAGGGGCAAAAGCCCCAGCTTTCGGTTTGATTTGCTTCGTTTGATGCACGCACACGCGAACCTGGCATCTTGGCGCACCCACACACCATCGCCGGTGATCGCTGCACTGCGCCGCCACACCCGTCTCTGCGTCGCCGCCATCGAGCCTTGCTCCGGCCAAGGGAGCCGCCTTTCTTGGCATGGTAGGGTGCGCACAAGATCCCTGAGTCACACCCTGTCGCCTGTTGTCCGACCGCGGCCACGCCTCGCTACCGGTGAGCCTCGCCGCATTGGAATCCCCTTTGGGGCAAACCACCGAACACCTATCGGCGCCGACCCAAAACCCTGGGGTTTTGTTGCACACGCATGCACGCACACACGCTCGCGTACACGCAGAGGATCCCGTGCGGCTGGCCAGTACCGACCGAGCCACACACGCACTCACACCACGTCGCGCCGCAGGGATCTGCCCTGGGATCCACTGCACCGCGCCACGTGCGTAGCCACACGGGCAGCCACGTGGGCGAGTGCCGGCTTAAAGCTGCCCAGTGTCCGCCACGTGCGCACGAGGAGATGGCCTACAGCCGACTTATGTTGACGGTCGAAAAGTGCTACTTTTACACCGTCAATATCTGCATAAAACAAATGTAAAAGGATCATCAACACTAGAATAGGGCTTGATACTGATAGTTTCCACAAGTGTTGGTGTTTCTAGCTTTTGTTGCAGGATGCACCGGAATATGTGCCAAATGGTACAGTTGAGAGCAAGTAGTCCAATGGCTATTAAAGGACATCATCATAAACATCCTCAAATGCCAATTTGGACTGCACCATTGCGATGGGCTCGTCGAGACGATCGAAATGGACATATTATATGCCTACATCAGAGTCCGAATGAGAAAGATATGCACAAGACAAGATATCTTGTGAGCTCAGTGGGACCCACACCAGACCACGTGGCGACGTGTGCCACATTGGATGCCATGTGTCCATGACACCTCATCAATCCATGTGAAGCAACTCCCGACAAATCAGACACCGCCACGTGTGCAGCACAAGGATCCAAGGGCCCACCAGGGACCCAAACCACCTCCAAACTCGGCATGCACCTAGAACCGTCATAAGGGCCCACATATCAGTCACCCAGAGAAAGAACAAGCAAGAAGGAGGTGGGCTAGGGTCGGCCGAACCCTTTTTACCACCATTCGCCATCTGCTTCCACGTGGTGTTTCCTGGTTGATCCCTTGCAACGCCCCGGGGTGGATTGGTGACATGGCGCCCATTTATTGGCCGAAAGAAGGTCGGTTTGGTTCCTTCCCCTGGAAGCTAGAGAAGAGTGGATTGCACTTGCCATGTGTCACTCTCCTATTGGTGGCGCCCAAGGATGGATGAAAATGTGGAGGCAAATGGTGCCAAAGGAAAGCCTCTCCCTCCTCTATAAATAGGAGGGGAGGGGCTCCCTTTTGGAGCACACACTTCTCCTCCTCCTCTTCATTTTGGCTTGGAGCCTCTCTCTTTAGGAGAGGAGAGCTCTTTGTATAGGATTAGTGCTAGGAAGTGAGGTGGGAGGCTTGAGGCCATGTCATGTTCATGACATCTTCCTCAAGAACGATCCTCAGCGGTGCCTTTGTTCTTCAACTAGACTAAAGTGAGTATTTCGATATTTCCTATTTAGACTAAAGTCGTATGCATGCTTAGAATGTTGTGTTCTTGTGTTCTTCGTTTGTTCTTGGTTTAGAGGCTTGTGTTCTTCGAACACAACCCTTTCGATCCAGTAGACTTAGATCATAAGTTTGCATCTAGTTTGCCAGCTTGTCTAATTAGAGTAAAGTGAAGCTCCTGCATGTGTCTAGTAAGATCAAAGTGCATTCGTGATCTTGCATGAGTGATAGAGCCGTCCGAGTGCTATTCCGAGTTGGGTACTGGTGTACACACTCTGCAGAGTTTAGATCTATACGTATAGCCGCGTCCTCGGTTATGGACATGCCCGTTGTTTACTCCGACTCTTACGTTTTGGGATTTCTACCTTCCCCCTTATAGGATGAGAGTATATGGTGAGCCGTGGTTATATTCGGGGAGAGGAGAGTTGCTCCCTCTGCCTCGCGGATCCGGGTGCAGCCATTGAGGTGCGAGGAGTGGGAGTTCTCGCACCGACCCTAGATGGAGTTAGGTGATGGTGACGGTGATCTGGGTGACCAGGTGTAACCGTTTGTGGATGAGTGATATGGGATTTGGTGGGAATATGGAGATGATATTTTGTATTGATGCTGCTACTGCTTAGGAAACCCAGCCTCTACCTTGTTCCTCTCTTTACCTTTAGAAGTAGGCCACTTAAAGCTTGCATACGGTTGTTGATGTGAACCTATCCCGATCCTTGGGGATAGCCCCTGAGCTTGCAGGGTACGAGTCATACTTCGACAACAACGCCGACGGATGGTACGACTGAGGGGCACGTCGCTTCGCTCAAGGATGCCTGTGGGAGGAGAATGAAGATGGAGACACCTTTTGGGAGCTAGCTACCGCTGCGTAGGCTCTTATTCTTGTTATTCCGCCAAGAGGCGTGTATTGATGTACTCCGATCAGGACATGTAATAATAAGATTATATTTCGTACTCTGATGCTTTATTTTGATGTATGTCTATGATATTTATCTGTGATGAATGCCTGTGCGTGATAGCGTCTGATCCAGGGACTATCACGAGACAGAATGCTGGGCTTTCCGCTTTTGAAAACCTAGGGCGTTACAAAGAGGGCTTGCTCAAAGAAAAAGAGGAAGAAATTCTTAGCCTCAAGAACTCTCAAGCTAAAGAGGCTGTTGTAGTAGATGAATTAACTAGGAAGTCTTTCCTAGCTAAGGATGCTTGCACTAGACTTGAGAATGAAAAGATTGAACTTCAAGAGAGCTTAAAAAGCTTGAAAGCTAGTCACATTGCAATTGAAATTCAACTTGACAATCTTAAGAATAGTGCTAAAACAACCTCTAATGATGCTACCTCTAACTCAAATGCTTCTACAAGTAATGGTTGTTCTAGATGCTATAAACTTGATTTAAATGCTTGTGCTACTAACATTGCCGAGATGAACGCAATGAAGAAAGAGATTGCTCGGTTGTCAAACTCTCTTATTGAGGAAAAGAAGAAGGAACCTAAGAAAGGAGAGTTTGATAACCATACCAAGGGCTTTGGTTCAAACTACATGAAGATGTTTGGATTTGAGAATGGGAAGGGGCTAGGTAAGAATGAGCAAGGCTCCAAAGACCCTCTCCCATTCATCAAGAACAACCACACAAGGGGTGTGGGAACAAGAAATGTGGTGCATGGGATGAAGCAATTGGGTGCCAAGGTTGAAGGTAAACAACCTAGGCTCAACACTCCCATCAAGTTCAAGAGCTCCAATGGCACATCTCATGAACCACAAGTCAAGACCAAAGTGGTGCAAGCCAAGCAAACCAAGAAGCCCAAGGCACATGCTTCACAAGACAACTTTTATGCTGATTATGTGTTGACTTAGAACCACAAGGGTAAGGTGGTGGCCAAGTATGTGGGACCCCGCACACAAGGTTCTATAATCAAAAGGAATGTGTGGGTGCCCAAAGTTCTTGTGACTAATGTGAAAGGACCCAACTCTAATTGGGTACCTAAAAACCAAGCCTAATTTGTTTTGTAGGCATACTCCTCCGGTGGAGCCAAATGGGTGATTGATAGTGGATGCACTAATCATATGACTGGGGATAAGAAGATGTGTATGTCTTGTGAAATGATTGAACATCCTACGGAAAAGATTGCCTTTGGAGGCAATGGTGGAGGAACGGTTGTTGGTCTAGGTAAAATTGCTATCTCAACCAATCATTCAATTTCCGATGTTTATTTGGTTGAATCTTTGGACTACAATTTGTTATCCATGTCACAACTTTGTGAGATGGGCTACAATTGTTTGTTCACTAATGAGGGTGTGACCGTCTTTAGAAGAGGTGATGACTCTGTTGCTTTTAAGGGTGAACTCAAGGGAAGGCTTTATTTGGTGGATTTTACATCAGAGAAAGCCCAACTTGATACATGTTTAATGGCAAAGTCTAGCTTGGGTTGGCTTTGGCATCACTGGCTAGCCCATGTTGGGATGAATAATCTCAACAAACTTCTAAAGGGGGAACACATCCTAGGACTAACAAAAGTTCATTTTGAGAAAGATAGAATTTGTAGTGCTTGTCAAGCCGGAAAGCAAGTTGGTGCTCCTCACCCCTCCAAGAATGTATTCACCACTACAAGACCATTGGAATTGCTTCACATAGATATATTTGGTCCTGTGGCCTATGTTAGTATTGGAGGAAGCAAGTATGGATTTGTCATTGTTGATGATTACTCTCAGTATACATGGGTATTCTTTTTGCGTGACAAGAGCAAGGTTCATGATGTATTCAAGAAGTTTGCAACTAGAGCCCAAAATGAGTTTGATATGAAGATCAAGAGAGTAAGAAGTGACAATGGCACCGAGTTCAAGAACACCAACATTGAAGAGTATCTTGATGGTGAAGACATTGGTCATGAATTCTCCGTCCCATACACTCCTCAACAAAATGGGATAGTGGAGAGGAAGAACAGGACTCTCATAGAAGCCGCAAGAACCATGTTTGATGAGTACAAGACTTCGGATAGTTTTTGGGCGGAAGCGGTCAACACGGCTTGTCATGCTATCAACCGTCTATATCTTCACAAGCTTAGACACAAGACCGCTTATGAACTCCTAACCAGTAAGAAGCCTAACGTGTCTTACTTTAGAGTTTTTGGTTGTAAGTGCTTCATTCTCAACAAGAATCCCAAGAACTATAAGTTTGCACCTAAAGTTGATGATGGTATTTTTCTTGGTTACGCCTCAAATGCTCACGGCTATCGCGTTCTCAACAAGACCACCGGTAGTGTTGATATAGCGTGTGACGTGACATTTGATGAATCTAATGGCTCTCAAGTGGAGCAAGTTGATGAAGTGTGTGTAGGCAAGGAAAAGACCACTACAAATGACATCAAGAAGATGGCCATTGGTGAATTCAAGCCTCAAGAAGAAGATGAAGAAGATGAAGTCATTGAAGCATCACCAAACTTGACTGCCGCTGCAAAACCCGGACACTCCGAAGAAAAGTCCGGAGAATCCAGAAATTCCAGAGACTCCGAACTCAACCCCGGAGAATCAGGGCCCTCTGAAGAAGATGCTCAAGACTGTCAAGAAAATGAGAAATTAATTCAACAAGAAGCTTCTGAGCCGCATCCAAGAGTTCGTCAAAGTGTTCAAAGAGATCATCCCGTTGACAACATTCTTGGAAGCATAAGAAGAGGGGTTACTACAAGATCAAGATTGGCAAACTTTTGTGGGCATTACTCCTTTGTGTCCATGATTGAACCTCTCTCCGTGGAAGAAGCACTGCAAGACGCCGATTGTGTGATGGCCATGCAAGAAGAATTGAACAACTTCACTCGGAATGAAGTTTGGTCCTTAGTGGAACGCCCTAAGCAAAACGTGATTGGAACAAAGTGGGTGTACCACAACAAACAAGACGAGGATGGGGTAGTGACCAAGAACAAGTCAAGGTTGGTTGCCAAGGGCTATACTCAAGTTGAAGGCTTGGACTTTGGAGAAACCTATGCACCGGTAGCAAGACTTGAAGCAATCCGAATCTTATTGGCATTTGCTACTCACCATGATTTCAAGCTATTTCAAATAGATGTCAAGAGTGCTTTCTTGAATGGCCTAATCTCCGAAGAAGTTTATGTTGAGCAACCACCGGGCTTTGAAGACCCTCAATTCCCCAACCATGTCTACAAGCTCCATAAGGCGCTCTATGGTCTTAAGCAAGCACCTAGAGCATGGTATGAATGCCTTAAGGAATTTCTCCTAAGGAAAGGCTTTGAAATAGGCAAAGCCGATCCTACTCTTTTCACTCGCAAAGAAGGAAATGATTTATTTATGTGCCAAATATATGTCGATGACATCATATTTGGTTCTACTAACAAAGCTTGGGCGGATGAATTTAGTAGGATCATGACAAACAGGTTCGAGATGTCCATGATGGGAGAGTTGAAGTTCTTTCTTAGATTTCAAATCAAGCAACTCAAGGAAGGCACGTTCATAAGTCAAACAAAGTACACTCATGACATGCTCAAGAAGTTTGACATGGACAAAGCCAAGTCCATCAAGACTCCAATGCCATCCAATGGACATCTTGACTTGAATGAAGATGGAAAAAGTGTGGATCAAAAGGTATATCGCTCCATGATTGGATCCTTGTTTTACCTTTGTGCATCTAGGCCTGATATTATGCTTAGTGTGTGCACGTGATGAGGACATCCCAGGGCACGATTTGGCCAGGCGCACGACAGTGTAGGCGGCAGCCGTTCAAGCGGTTTGGCCAGGCGCACAATAGTGTAGGCGGCGTGTCGTGATCCACGGGAGCATGGTTTGGCCAGGCGCACGACAGTGTAGGCGGCAGTCGTGTGCACGCGGTTTGGCCAGGCGCACGACAGTGTAGGCGGCAGCTGTCTACGTCCGAATTATCCCACCTTGCTTAGCGAAGGAGGAGGAAGCCACCTTAAAAGGGAGAGCCACCCTTCCCCTATCAGACTAGTCTTTTGGGGTGATTGGGCCTTTCCCCGAGAGGTGCGCCGGAGTGCGGTGCTAAGACTGCCGAGGCGCAACAGGAGGCCCTACGGGCGTTGCAGCCGGGTCGGTGTGTCGTAATTTCGGCTGCTGGTGCTAAGACTGCCGAGGCGCGACAGGAGGCTCTATGGGCGTCGCAGCCGGGTCGGTGTGTCGGGCTTTTCATCCTATCCTGCCTGGGCCAGACTCATCATTTGGTATCAGAGTTGGGCCTTCGTTTAAGGGGGTGGGAATGATGAGGACATCCCAGGGCACGATTTGGCCAGGCGCACGACAGTGTAGGCGGCAGCCGTTCAAGCGGTTTGGCCAGGCGCACAATAGTGTAGGCGGCGTGTCGTGATCCACGGGAGCATGGTTTGGCCAGGCGCACGACAGTGTAGGCGGCAGCCGTGTGCACGCGGTTTGGCCAGGCGCACGACAGTGTAGGCGGCAGCTGTGCACGTCCGAATTATCCCACCTTGCTTAGCGAAGGAGGAGGAAGCCACCTTAAAAGGGAGAGCCACCCTTCCCCTATCAGACTAGTCTTTTGGGGTGATTGGGCCTTTCCCCGAGAGGTGCGCCGGAGTGCGGTGCTAAGACTGCCGAGGCGCAACAGGAGGCCCTACGGGCGTTGCAGCCGGGTCGGTGTGTAATAATTTCGGCTGCTGGTGCTAAGACTGCCGAGGCGCGACAGGAGGCTCTATGGGCGTCGCAGCCGGGTCGGTGTGTCGGGCTTTTCATCCTATCCTGCCTGGGCCGGACTCATCATTAGCAAGGTGAGATAATGAGGCTCACACGGTCACCGCCCAACTACAACTGGGCTTCGGCCCATGTTGCGTCTTTACCAACGGGTAATAGTGGAGGAAGATGTCCTCATCATTCTCCCCTTCTTAACAAGGGCCCTTGTTAAGAAGGGGAGGATGATGAGGACATCCCAGGGCACGATTTGGCCAGGCGCACAACAGTGTAGGCGGCAGCCGTGGAGCACGGGTTGGCCAGGCGCACGACAGTGTAGGCGGCAGTCGTGTCCAACGAAGATACCAAATGATGAGTCCGGCCCAGGCAGGATAGGATGAAAAGCCCGACACACCGACCCAACTGCGACGCCCATAGAGCCTCCTGTCGCACCTCGGCAGTCTTAGCACCAGCAGTCGAAATTACGACACACCGACCCGGCTGCAACGCCCGTAGGGCCTCCTGTTGTGCCTCGGCAGTCTTAGCACCGCACTCCGGCGCACCCTCGGGGAAAGGCCCAATCACCCCAAAAGACTCTTTTGGGGTGATTGGGCCTTTCCCCAAGAGGTGCGCCGGAGTGCGGTGCTAAGGTTGCAGAGGAGTATGGTGCTAAGGTTGCTGAGGCACAGCAGGAGGCCCTAGTGGCGCTGTAGCCGGATCGGTGTGTCATGCTTCGGCCGGATCGGTGTGTCGTTATTTCGGCTGCCGGTGCTAAGGTTACGGGGGCCAGATTGTACGTATTTGAAGCTGGAATCTTGGGGGCCAGGTCGTGTGTACCTGAAGTCGGATTTGCGGGGGCCAGATCGTGCATATCTGAAGCTGGACCGGTGTGTCGGGCTTTCCATCTAACCCCACCTGGGCAGGACTCATCAGCACGGTTTCAAGCCAATCCTAAGGAATGTCATCTCATGGCTGTTAAGAGAATCTTTAGGTATTTAGTACGCACTTCTAACTTTGGTTTATGGTACCCAAAGGGATCCACTTTCAATCTACTTGGTTATTCCAATTCGGACTATGCTGGTTGCAAGGTAGATAGAAAGAGCACATCCGGGACTTGCCAATTCCTTGGAAGGTCCTTGGTGTCTTGGAGTTCCAAGAAACAAAATTTTGTTGCCTTATCCACCGCCGAGGCCGAGTATGTTGCAGTCGGTGCTTGTTGTGCTCAACTACTTTGGATGAGGTTCACTTTGAGGGACTTTGGTTGTATGTTTAGCAAGGTGCCACTCTTGTGTGACAATGAGAGTGCCATCAAGCTAGTGAACAACCCCGTAAACCACTCAAGAACAAAGCACATAGACATAAGACACCATTTCTTGAGAGACCACGAAGCCAAAGGAGATATCGCTTTAATTCATGTGAGCACCGAAAAGCAATTAGCCGATATCTTCACAAAGCCTCTTGATGAACTAAGGTTTTGTGCTTTGAGGAGTGAATTGAATATCTTGGATTCTCGTAACTTGGCTTGAGATCATGCACATATTTGATTGTGTTAGGCTAGATCTTTACAAAAGAAAAGATTTGAAAAATAGTGTGGATTTACTTTGAAAAACATTTGGATTTTCTCTAGGTACAACACTTGGACTATTGTTCTCATTGTATGATTGTGGCTAGTCTCAAGCGTTGGAACCTCTCTAGCTCACATAAGTTTCATTCATACTCATCTTTATCTATCTCAATTTCAATTCCTCGAAAAATCTGTTGCCAAGTCTCAGGGGGAGCCGGAGACTCCGGGCTTTTTCCCGGATACTCCGGATTTCCCGGAGAGTCCGGGTTCAGCCCGGATACTCCGGACCTTTACTCCTATATAAGACTTTTCACCGCAGTCAAACCCTAACTTTTCACCTTTTACTGCGTGGACTGCCTCCCTCCGCCTCCCTTCTCACCCCGTCGCCCCTCTCCCTCTCACCCTTGGTTCCTCCATTGAACCTAGGGTTCCAACCCTCAAAATCTTGAGAGAGTGAGAGATTGAAGACTCCAAGGAGTGGGAAACAAGGTGCTGCACTTTCTTTGTAGATTTGAAAGCTTTCCCCTTCGGTTTCCTCTCTTCCCTAAGGTATTCAAAGGCTCCTTTGCCTGATCTCTTTTCTTAGGCCATATCTTAGGAAATCTCTTGGATAGGAATGTTCCTTAGACTCTAGAAGTAGTGGATCTGCAATATCTCAAGTTTCCCATGGTGGATTTGTGTGGCATTGCAAACTAGGGTTTCGCCAGGAAAACCCAGAGACTCCGAACTTTTTCCGGACACTCCGGATTTTCTGGACTGTCCGGGGATTTTCCCAGAGACTCCGGATTTTTTCTGCTGAAACTCTAATTTGCTTTGCTACACGCGTTTCCCATGGATGCATTCTCATGTACTCCTTGCTACTCATCTCCAGATCATGAGGAAGAAGTACAAGCAAGACGAGCTGGCCACCCAAAGGAGGACCAAGGCTAGGCACGACCCTCAAACCTTGGGGGTAGTGCAAGAGACTTTGGGGCTTGGCTCTTCTCAGCGATCCACTCATGCTCGTGCTCCTGTCTACACCGAGTAAGAGATTGAAGAGGAGGAAGAACAGCAGGCTGTTGGTGAGGAAGAAGAGAAGGAAGAAGATGTTGAACAATATAGGGTTGCTCCTAGGCGTCACCGGAAAGGTCCAGCTCAACCATCTAGGAAACCCCGTGAGGCCCCCTACATCTCTCATTCTAGGCCCGTTCCTCGACCATCAATGCCAAAGAACCGTCCTACTCCCTACTCCCACATATGTCCCCGAACTCCACCCCATCTCACAGTTTCTTTTCCATCAAATGTGAGGGTGGTGACCGCTCCTATCAACCTAAGGGACCCCGGGGCTGTGCAAGGGTTTGCTCAACAAATGGTGAGAGATTACTCTAGGAATGCCCTTGCAGTCAGAGAACAAAGGGAAGAGGATGTCTACATGTACATATCTAGTGAGGCACTTGAGTCAAGGTTTTGGTGTGACTTCCATAGGGACTTCTATCAGACAGTGATAAGGAGTTCACAGATGAAGGCAAAGAACAAGTCACCCATTGTGGAGATGAAGTACATTGATTGGCCCTACTATGAGAAGTTGGAGAACCCCACCTTTGATGTCGTGATTGATAGATGCAAGCAACTTGGGCTATATGAGATCATGGGCTTTCGCTATGGATGGAATAGAGAGATTCTTGCTCAATTCCATTGCTCTTACTATTATGATTCTCATCAAAACACTATTACTTGGACCACTCAAGGCGAGAAGCACACCATTGATTACATGACTTTCTCTCGCTTGCTTGGTCTTGGCACAAAGGATGAAGAACGCACTCCTATTCATAATGAAGACAAGTACAAGCCCAAGGACATGGCATATATGTTCCCCTTTGCCTTTCTAGCTCATGAGGGAAAACCTGACAATCTCATCCCATACTACTACTATTTCAATCAGTTTTTCTATGCCACCATTGATCCCAAGGGAGGAGACATCACTGCTCTTAGGCATTATGCCGTTAACCTCCTCAACCGTGTGGCTCCTGAGGAAGAAGGTTTTTGCATATTGGACTTCATTTGGAATGAATTTCGACGTGCTATGTATGATCCCATGAAGCATCTTCCCTATGCTCCATATCTCATGTATATGATTGAGAGGGTCGCCAATACCTAATATTCAAAGGATGTCACTCATGAGCCTCTTAGGCATCTTCGTGCTAGAGACAAGAGAACTCCAATGAAGAAAAGCACAAGATTTGCCGGATCCTCTAGTGCTGCCCCTCGCCATGATGATGAGCCTCTCCCTCGCCCTACTCACACATCTAAATCTTCTCGTAAGGTCAAGGGATCCATGGTCAAGAGGGCTTTCATAAGCATTTTCTCCATGTGCGTGACATCATTGAGATCAAGTCTCATCTTGGGCTTCCTACGGACACCTATCATGAGCTCCCCGAGTTTGATGATCCATTTCCGGAATGGGACGCCCATGACACCGCTACTACTGCACAAGAAGAAGAGCAAGAGCAAGAGGAAGAAGAGGAGGAGGAGGAGGAGGAAGAAGAGGAGGACAACAATGAAGAAGAAGAAGAAGAAAAAGGAGGAGATGATGAGGACACGGAGTGATCCCCTGCTGCTGCTGTTGCTCCTACACTTCCTTTTTGGAGCTTGATGCCAAAGGGGGAGTGAGTATCTTTATTTCATGTTTTAAGACATGGAGAATTTGAGAACTTGGTCTGTAATAACTCGTTTATGTGTGAGACTATGTGATGTGAGCTTGAGACTATTTGGTTGTGTGCTTGTGGTGCTAGATATCTAGGCTACATTTATTTCACTAAGGATGCTTATGATAGCTTGAAAATTTATGAGATGAATGATTTCTGCTGAGTACTCAAAGTCCGGATACTCCGAATTTTTCTCCGGACTCTCCGGGTTTCCCGGATTCTCCGGGGTAAGTCCGGACACTCCGGGCTCTGACACCTCAACCCCTTTTATCCTTCATTGAGTGTATAAACTGCCATATGCATCGCATATATCTTGTTTGCACAAACACAAGCACCCCACTGTTGATCATCTTGATACACTCCCTTATTTTTCTCACTTGTGCAAAATTTGGTGCTAAAAGCACCTTTGAGATTCAAACTCCATATGCACAAATTAAGGGGGAGTGTTGCAAGATAGATCAAAGCTCTTTACTGAATTTATTTATCTCTCTTTTAAAAAGCTTAAAGGTGTTGTCATCAATCACCAAAAAGGGGGAGATTGAAGAGTATCTTGGCCCCCCTAAGTGGGTTTTGGTGATTTAATGATGGACTATTAAGCTACTAATGATGTATTGAGTATATGAGCTGGTACTAAAATTCTAAGATGGCATCTAAGCGCTTCATTGTTTTACAAAAAGGAAGGGATGCTAAAAGAATGATTCCTTGGAGGTTTGTTTATTTTATATTTTGAATTTGAGTCCTAAGAATGCCGTACTATAAAGAGGGACATGAATTGTATCTTCCAAGAGTTGAAAAGGTGCTCTAGATGACTAACCAAAATCCTACGAGAGACACCTTGCACTACACATTCACCGAGCCATCCTTTAGTGTGCTAACTCTGGAAGGCCAGATACTCCGGGTTTTACCCCGGACAGTCCGGACTTCCCGGAGTCTCCGGACCAAGTCCGGATACTCTGGGTCTTAGAGCTGTAACGGCTCTTTTTCTGGGTGAGGAGGTATTTATACCCCCTCAACCCTATCCACTCCCTCTCTCTTGCCCATTTCGACCTGCAACACTCAGAACTTATTCACTCCCCCTCTTTACTCCCCTTGGCCTTGGTTTGGTGAGATTTGTTGGGGATTAAAGGAGGGATTGAGAGCAAGAGCTTGGAGAGTGCTAGTGAGCTGATTTCCCATCTCTAGAGCACCTCGTTCTTCGCTTAGTTGGCAATCTCGTGTTTGTTACTCTTGGAGCTTTGAGCTCCTATCCGGCTAGGCGTTGCCTTGGAGCATCCAAAGGATTGTGGCTGCCCAAAGAAGTTTGTATTACCCCGTGATTGAGTAAGTAACCCTAGCTCGATCTTTGTGGTCGCTAGGGGGAGGAAAGTGACCTAGGTGTAAAGGTCTACCCTTTGTGGGTTCCTCAACGGAGACGTAGACCTCAAGGTGTGAGGTTGAACTCCGGTAACAAATCTTGTCTCCCCTTGCGATTGTTGCTCTTGCTGTTTGCTTGTTATCCTCTTGAGCTCATTTCTAGGGTTTGTTGCCGATCTACGTTTTGGTAAAGTTGTTGCAGGTTCTGGGTGGTGAAACAGGCTCTATTCATCTTAGTGCATAACCTATTTTCATAGATTCACATTTGAGCAAGTTTAATTCTGTCGATTTAGTTTCTCCCTCTGAAGCCCGGACAATCCGGACATTTTCCCGGATACTCCGGACTTTCCGGAGTATCCGGAAAAATATCCGGAGACTCCGGACCTCAGCCTGACAGTTTTTTTTAAGTTGCAATTTTTCAGGAACGACTATTCACCCCCCCCCCTCTAGTCGACCTCTAGATCCTTTCAATAGCTTAAGCTTCTTATGTGTCTCTTCAAGAGCCTTGAGCTTACTCTTTTGTTTCTTGATCATGTCGGTGTATTGATCTAGAAGTCCCTTAAGAGCATGAGGTGAAAGTTCATTATCACTATCCGAAGAGTCACTATCTTCACTATCACTCACCTTGGAGTGTTTAGCCATGAAGCACATAGGTGGTGGAGGAAGAGGAGGTTCTTCATCCATGATCACAAGACCGGCAAACTTCTTATTCTTCTCATCTTCACTACCGCTTGATTCACTTGAAGTTTCATCATCCGTGATCCACTCATTTGCCAAGAGAGAACGATGACCACCCTTCTTCTTGTTGTAGGGCTTGCTAGAAGACTTCTTCGTGTATGAGTCCTTCTTACAGTGCTTGTCATCTTTCTCATTATCATCATCATTGTCGTTCTTCTTGCTTGAGCTTGACACTCGCTTGTCAGGCTTGGGGCAATCATATGATAGATGATCATAGCTTTGGCAATTGTAGCACTTCCTCTTGCCACCTTCACCACTTCTTCTTGATGAGCGAAACTTGTTCTTCTTGGGATCATAGTTGTAGCCTTTCTTGCCAATCTTGGAGAGCAATTTGGTAGTCCTCCTCATGAGGAAAGCAAGTTCACCATCATTTTCATCACTTGAGTCACTCTTGTCTTCACTTTCACTTGAAGAGGGATGAGGTTTTGCTTTTGACTTTGGCTTGGGCTTGGTCTTGTCACTAGCTTTGAGTGCAAGATCCTTCTTGGAGCTTGATGTGGAAGTAAATGATTCAATTTGACCCATCAAGAACATCTCATGAGACCGAATCTTGTTCACAACTTCGGTGGTGGTGAGAGTTTCGAAGTCCTTCTCAAAGATGAGTGCCTTGACGATGTTGTACTTGGGCTTGGGAAGCATTTGAAAGATTTTTCGAATAATTTCCTGCTCGGACACGTTAGCAACATCGAGAGCATTCATATTTTGAATAAGAACACCCATCCTAGAATACATTTCCTCTACACACTCATCATCCTTCATCTTAAACTCATTGAGCTCAACCTTAAGCAACTCATACTTCTCCTCACGGATTTTCTTGTTGCCTACATGAATTCTTTTGAGCTCCATCCAAATCTCATGAGCGGTATCCAAGGCAAACACCCTATCAAACAAATCCTCCTCAAGAGTCTCAAAGATAAAGTTTCTAGCACGATAGTTCCACTTGGTTTCACTTTCAGTGGGAACATTTGGAAGAGGATACATGGTGGTGATCCATGCATCATGGTGTTGTGCTTGAAGAAAGCTAGCCATTCTATGTACCCAAAAAGTGAACTGTTTCCCCGCCAACTTGGGAGGGCCATTTCCACTACCCTTGCCCATCTCTCTAGACGGTTAAGCCACCAAAAAGAGAGCCTAAGCTCTGATACCACTTGTAGGATCGATGGCCTATAGAAGGGGGGTTGAATATGGGCCTTCTTCAAATTTCTAGAACATAAAGCAAACCTTAACCTATATCTCTAGTGTTGCCCATCTAAAAAGGTTTCTTTCTACCAACTAAGCACACTAGCAACAAAGTTCCTTAGCAAGATTCACACTAACGTGAGAAAAGCACCCTAGTCAAGATATGCAACAAGCAAAGCACACTAGAAGAAAACTAGAGCAAAGGAACTTAAGAGCTGAAAGTAAATGCGGAAATAAGTGCAAGAAGGTAGAGCAAGTGGACAAGAGACAACCGAATTTTTTCCCGTGGTATCGAGAAGTTGACGCTTCTCCGTAATC
This sequence comes from Cenchrus fungigraminus, assembly GCA_036936925.1. Lineage (NCBI taxonomy): Eukaryota > Viridiplantae > Streptophyta > Magnoliopsida > Poales > Poaceae > Cenchrus > Cenchrus fungigraminus. Next base: position 25,925,232 of record CM072773.1, on the reverse strand, counting down.
CACGTTGGAGCACTCACAAAGAGTTTTACTCCCCCTCAAGCCACTTAGACTTGAGTACTCACTGAGAGTACTCGTTCTCCATCTCCGGAATGGAGGGTCTCAATCCATTTACACCAAGAACTTCCCGGGGCTCCCACAATCTCCAAGAACTCACCAAGAACCCCAAATCACCGAGACCATCTAGGAGCCGTCAAACTCCAAGAGTAACAAGCTCACACACTTTCACTTGACCAATGCACTCAGCTATACCATTGAAAGCACCTTGAAACTCTTGATCACCAAGAAAGAATCCCTCTTAGTTAGGAAGATGAAATCCAAATGATCAAAGCACTAACTCTTCTTCTTCTTGGCTGCTGTGGTTCTTCAGAGTGGCAAAGGCAGCTCAAGAGACGCACGGGGTCCAATTTATAGGCCTAGCAAGGGAGGCTAGCCGTTAGAAAAGTCCTCTGAAAAGTAGTACCGTCGGATGAACCGACAGTTCCCCCCTACGACAGCGTCGGATCATCCGGTCACTCTGTCTGAAGAAATATAGCCGTTGAACCCAAACGTTGTACCACTTCATCCGACGCATGCACCGACGATGTGTCGGTTTATCCGGTGCTGAAGCAACTTCACTCAAAACGTCTCTGCGTGAATTAGACATAGGCACCGGATGAACCGCTGGGTGTCTTCATGAGCATCGTTTCATCCGGTGTTGAAGCAAGTTCACTCGGTGCGTCTCTGTATGAATTATATGCACGCGCTGGATGAACCGCTGCTTGGACCGTCGCTTCATCCGGTGTTGAAGGCACTTGACTCCAATCCTTACTGTTACCAAACCCTAGGTCACCGAATGAACCGCTGATGTACCGTCGGTTCATCCGACGGTGCTGTTTTCTCAGCAACTGTCACATAGATCATCCGGTGCAACTAGAAATGATGTCGTCGGATCATCCGACGGGCCATTTTTCATTTCAACTCATCCAATTCAATCGTCTTTGAGTTTTCCTTCAATTCTTTTGCTTCCAATGTGTTTCCATGAGTACTTTGGGCTGTTTAGTAACCAAGGAGCTTGATAGTGCATGAATATAGCATAGCATTTTGCATGGTCAAGCTACTAAAGTGTGAACCCCTCTTAATAGTACGGTCAAACACTACAAACTAGCAAATCCAAGTGTCCTTCATCTCCTTGTGACACTTGGAACTAAGAATGTCCTTAGCCTTGTAGTCTTTGTCCATTGATCATCCATAATTTTAATTGAGGGGTCTCATTTCACGTATATCTCATGACAATAACCCAAGAATAAATCCGCTACAAAACAAAGGTTAGTCACAAGTATATGGCTGTCATTTATCACCGAAACACACCCTTACCAAAAGTGTGGTGGAACCTTGATGCTTACAACCTAGATTATATATATCTTAAAAACAACGGGTTCACTGGCTCAATCCCCCGCTCCATCAGCAACCTTAGCCAGCTGGTCGTCCTAGAATTGTTATATAATAATTTCAATGGTACAATTGGAGGGTGGATTGGAAAGCTCACAAAACTGGAATATCTAGAGCTCCAAGATAACAACTTCATCGGGTCGATCCCACCCTCTATTAGCAATCTTACTCAGATGTCGACACTATCTCTATCCAACAACTTGTTCCGCGGTGTCATACCTTAATCAAAAGGTACTTTAAGTTGTGATATGCAGTATATGACTATTTTTTAAAAGATAAATAGGTAATTTTACAAATTTCAATAAATTTGGCAACCTCCTAATTCCACCCCACCCCCACCAAGGAAATGAGAAAATTTAAAATGAAGAAATCATATATTTCATTTATGCCACCAAGATAAAACTTCCGATAATACCTTTATACCACTTATGTATACCACTTCGTACCACAGGTGCAAGTTGTGGTAGTATAAATTAATCTCAACCGTCTGATCCTTTGATATTGATCATTTTCCAACAGTGGTATAGAGTGATATGGTCCACCGTAAAAAAGCTTTTTAATCTAAACGCATTCAGTGCACTCGCGACACAGGTTTCGTCCTAACACCCGCTTGGATCGAATCCCCTGGTGTTTTTCTATCACAAGCAGACCATAAGGGGTCTGAATGCAGAATCCAGGAGCAGTGATGTAAATTAAATCAACATTCCTTGTTCTTATTATTGTAATTTTTCAATAATTCATGTGCTTTTTTTCAATTTGTGAGGAATAAAGGTTGTTTGACATCCAAAAAGTTTATCTTGTTATAAAAATGATCTCTGCACAACCTCTTTCCCGACGGGAGGAGTTCGCCGTGGCGCGCTACTCTTCTTCCCCTTCTTCTGTACTTTCATGGCGTACATGCTGCGAAAGAGGACGACTTGTGATTAATGACAACTCGACATGTGTGAGCCCATATGTATATGTATACAGGTATAAATAACAGTCGCGATGTTCCAATCCCAGTCGCGATGTTCCAATAACAGACACGCGACCGTATCCTTCTGAAGGAAATTAAACTCTCGTCTATGATTTCTTTGCAAATACCAGACGAAGCGAAGCCGTGTCTGATAACGCGGGTGCATGCAGGGCGGTATTCGTATCCATTTTGTGAAGGCTCACATTCTGATGAAGGTGTGATCCGATTACTTGGAAACCAAAAAAACAACTCGACAGCCTCAGGCTACCATCTACAAAGGCGTTGGTATACGTCATTATCCCAACGAACTATTTCCTTATAAGCATCTCCAAGAGTTTGTTAAATTTTACTTGACAAATCTTGTGTTTTGCCAACTTCTGAAAAGATATGCCAAGTAAAAAAAAACTCGTCTCCAACAGTTTGGTATAATTCACTTACCAAATCCAGATCTAATTTACATCAGGAACCCTGAGAGAGAAACAAAATCATGTTATGTCCTTCCACCTCTTGAAAACTTACATCAGGAATCCTGAGATAGAAACAAAATTATTTTTAGGTCTTTCCACCTCTCTGTTACGGAGCGGATGCGCCGCGGATACTCGCGCGCATATATACGCGCGGCGAGGGGAGGGATGCCAAGTTGCTATTGATGTCAAGTTGTTTTGCCAAACTGTTGAAGGCTAATTTTTCATGTTTTGCCAAAATTAGATGGATGTCAAGTTAAGATAGCAAACTGTTGGAGTTGCTCTTAGGACGAACACCGTCTGACGTTGGTAAATTTTATAACGACAGATGCACGGATGTTAGAGCATCTTCGAGAGTTTGTCAAATTTTACTCGGCAAATTTTGTGTTTTACCAACTTTTAAAAAGATATACCAAGTAAAAAAAAGACTCATCTTCAACAATTTGGTATATTTCACTTGCCAAATCCAGATCTATTACATCAGAACCCTGAGAGAGAAACTAAATCATATTATGTCCTTCCACCTCTTGAAAACTTACATCAGGAATTCCGAGATAGAAACAAAATTATTTTTAGGTCCCACCTCTTCTATTATGGAACGGATGCGCTGCGGATAGCCCTCACGCGAGGGATGTCAAGTTGCTATTGATGCTAAGTTGTTTTGCCAAATTATTAGAGACTAATTTTTCATATGTTGCCAAAATTAAATGAATACCAAGTTAAGATAGCAAACTGTTGAAATTGCTCTTACTAAGCGAAATAATGACAGATGGTGGTTCGACAAGCAGTTATAACGACAGACTGTTCAACGGTAATTTCATACTTATAACGACCCACCTCCGACATTAATGTGGGGTTGTGGTATAGTGATCCTGCAAAACCCCGCGAGCATTGAGAACGGTTTGAAAAACAGACACGTGCACCGGAAACTCATGAGACCAGTTTTGATTATATACACGATATTAGTAGACCACTCGTGTCATAATTAACTTTGTTTCACCACGCTAAAGTATCACAATAAACTCAACCAAGTACTTATAATTTGTGCTAGTAAACATCGAAACAAACCACCAAAGCAACCGAAGTGGTAAGAGCAAGTGCTTGGAGACTAGTGGAGATACGCAGCATGGTGTATGTTACTTCTCGAGATACTACTGGTACCAAAATTAGCCTCAAGCGGCAGCTTCCACCTTCTGTGCCTTGTTAGAATTCTTCTCAGCATCAGGGTTTCTTCCTCGCTTCCCATTGAACTGCTTTCCTCCTCTGCTGTTCTTTGCGGCCCTACAAAAGTTACAAAAGGAAAGTGAGTAAGCCCAGCTACCTTCTTCAGAAACTTCTGCCGAAGAGCTCCCGATGAGAAAGAATCTTTTCAATATAATTAAATATAAGAAATTGCAGCATCAACAACTTGTCTATCCAAAACTGTCAGATTGCAGCATTCATTAAAATTACCATGTAGTTTGTACTTATTGTTGAATCCAGACCAGATATTCAATTAAAAAGTGGTAGGAGACCTGTTACTTCAACAAGACTGCAATTTACTATATTAATTTTATTGGGTAAAAAAACACTTTGGTGTAATCACAACAGTTGGCATGGGTATCATTCAAATTAGTGTCACATTCCACGAGAGGAGGATTTTTATATAGAAATGGCATAGCATACGTGCAGTGGATTTTATTTTAATTTTTGGGTAAAACTTTCGTGTATAATACAGTGCAGAACAAGATATAAACAGATAAAAATAAAACAACCAACCAAGAGCTAAATATTACCTTCCTTTGTAGCTTCTATTGTCCTTGTAATTTTCTTGAATGCCGCGAATTTTGCTCCAATACTCCTTCTCTGCTTCACCTGCAGAAACACGAGTAAGAACCAGTTTATGGACACAGCGCGCTGTGCTGTGCTGCACTAAGGAATTTGTTATGGAAATATCAACTGGTAAGATTTTTCGTTATGGATCTAAAACATGGTCTAAAAGTAGCTCCCACATGACACGTCCAAATATATAAAGAAACAAATGAATTTGAAAAAGGCACCACAATGCCAAATTATTTGAACTCTCACAGATAAATATCTTTACGAATATCAAGATCAGCTATACAAAAATGATTTTAGCCTGTTGGGAAAATACTTTCATAATTTTCATAATATCACAATTTTATTAGCTTTACAAACACAATAGAACAGAAACTGAGGCCAAAGCTGCATTCTCGAGCATAATCAATGACCAAATAAACACTTGTTTCTTACTAAAGCAAAAAAGTGGTAAAAAAACACACATTCAAGCTTCAAGAAATCAATGAGAAATAAAGAAAGCTTAAAAATCTTACCAATCACAGCCTCCAAAGTAATGATGTGCTCTTTTATTATCAAGCCACCTTCATCAGCTAGTACAGCAGCCATGCGAGCCTTTTCAGCTGCCTTAGAATCTTCAAAACGAAGGTATCCTGAATCATCCCCGATGCTGAAGTCTACATACTAAAAGGAAAAATATGGTAAGGAAATATATTGTACCGACAGGTCCAAACTAATAAGAAAAAACAATTCGCCATGCAGGAATCTACAATGAAATATAAATTTTCATTCAGTACCAGTGTGGCCGTAAATTGTCAGGTTAACAAATTTCAGAAGCATTTCCCAGTTGTCAACTTTTTTTTTTTTGAGCCCGGATCCCTAGTACACAAGCTGTAGTCTCTGAACTCTACTCAACACACTCACACCACACCCACGCACACCCCTAGAACTACAACTCATACACAACTCGCGTCCTTCTGGAGATCACCGAAGTTGCACGAACCTCGTAGACGACGGGCACGCCGTAGTCCCATTGTGGCATCACGCGAATATCCAGGACCTGTAGGAAACAATCTGGGAAAATCCCACTGGGGACTGTGCCCCGGTGCGAAGCCGGGAGTCGAACTCCCGACCGGCAGCCTCGCCACTGCGAGCGCTACCACTGAGCCGGCGGCTCGTTCGCTCCCAGTTGTCAACTGGTCTGAAGAAAGTACATCTTGAAAAGGAAAAGGAAAGTATATGAAAAACATAAACAGTCCATTATTTAACACCAAATAACTCATTGCACTCCAACTGTATTTCAAATTTTCTTCCTCCACACTATTGGTATCATCTTATTGTTCAACTGCAGCTCTTAAAAAGTATCCTCATTGGTCTCAAGCCGTTACCATGATGAGAAAACCGCATCAGCAAGGGCAATGGTGAGGTAGTCAGTACGACACCACCTATTGGCCAGCGGGAGCTATCATTACGAGAATAAGAGAAGTGCGAGAGGAAACGAATACGGTGAGGGAGGAGAGATTCAAGCAGCACTAAGACAGCAGTCACAGATTGAGTAAGATAGTCTATATTACTTGTGGTGCATTCATTAGTCCCAACAAAAATAGATAAGCTGGACAAAAGAATAGCATGTAGGGGTATGGCTGTTATTCACATGCTAATGGCAAACTGTTCACCAGATGGCTGGTAGTGAGACATGAATGAACAGATTCCGTAAATTAATGGCTTCGGATGAAGAAGCATTTAATTAGAGGTGGAACACAATCACATAAGCGGGAATTATTCAGTGGCAAACAAAGATTTTTCTGCAGCGTAAGTTTGTAACTCATGAGCTGAACTTTGAGCTATCGGCTTCATTTGTGGAGCATATATGAATTTGAATAACTGGTATACTTGCAACTTATATTATAGGCTACATGAAAGTGAAAAGAGACCCATACTATTTCTTAATAAAGGCAATAAAATAAAACTACGACTGATGTTATAAAAACAAAAGCAAAATCCTGAAAGTTGTGTGAATTATTATTACCCGAACATTTCCAAATTTCTTGAGTGCTTCTTTCAGATCCTCCCTCGAGATTGGGCTCTTCACATTGCCGGAAACACTATTGCCATCCCTGCTCAATGATTCACTATCTCCACGCTTTTTGCTTTCTTCCAAGGCATCACCAGTGCACTTCTCAGATTCTGTAGCTTCCTTAATGTTTACCTCTTGCTCCTTGGTCATGTCGTCTGAGGACTTGTCATCCTTTGAATCAGTTTTATCTGGGATCCTCTCAGATGCCTCGCCTGATGGATTCTCCATAGAATTGGAAGTATCGTTAGTTTGTTGAACCGCAGACTCAGCCATATCCTTCTTCAATTTGAAGGCCACAATTAGGCCTTTTGGAAAGCTGCAATTAAATTTCAGGGACTCTTAATTTTTATTTGAACTAAAGAAACACAACACCAGTAGTCTAGAAAGGCTGTAAGAAACTCACCCTTCATGCTGACTATCCTTGATAGGGTGCGCCTTTTCGTATTCTTCTCTTTTAGATTCCTGTTCAGCATCAAATTCCTTCCTTCATAATTCCGGCAAAGATTTACATGTTACAATATGAAAGAAATAGGTTAATTTGCATATCATGAAAACATGTAAACAATTAGGATGAACAATCTAAAAAAATGTTTTCAAAATCGAAATAGGTAAAAATGGTAGTATCAAGATACTGTTGGCTTGTTTAGCACAATTCATCCAGAAAATTAAAGATGGCTCCTAGTTACAGATATTTAATGATAATTACACTGCAGCAACCTTATAATATTTCACTTGATCAACATAGATTAACCTGCTTTCGCAGACTTTCATGGTGAGAAAGGACCAAGAAAACATTTAGTCCTTTTAGGTACAGTATATATATCAAAGTGCCTTATAGTCTAAACTAAAAAATACATATAAATGCAGCTCATTTCACATACTTTCATACCAGTAGCACACAAAAGAAAGGAAAGCAAGTTACTAACAGCAGCTACAGGAGGTTTGACCATTAGTCAACAGAGGGGACAGAGATCAAAACTTAACACATTTTATGAAGGTACTCATAAAACGTGCATTTTGTGCACATAAAGGAAACCATGCACCATGATAAGCTAGTGGGCTTACTTTGGTCTTATTTCCAGGTTTACCCCAGCAAAAACCAAACTATTCTCTGAAACATTTTTTGCTTCCTCTTCTTCAGAAAACTCGACTAGAGCAGTGCCACAGAAGTGCTTTTTGTTTGCAATATGACGTGGTAGCCTCACACTGTTCACCTATGAGTTTAGACAGAAGTACATAAAAGAAATGTTACCATAATAGTTATTTGTGTTATATGATTCATGTACTGCAGTATAATAACTTCAAAGTACATCATAACATAAAAAAACGCCAGATAACTACATCAGTTCATAAGCTAACAGTAGGGGGGAATCCTAATGGAATTGAATGCATTAACTCCGTTTGAGAATCTGAATATCAAATAATACAACAGCAATCTGACCATATATTGGTATTGATTGTATGCTAAAGCAGTTGATCATGCTAAACAACATTTTGGAAATGGAAGTACAATTTTTGTCGTATTTCAGTAATTTTTTTAATCAATCACTAGCACATCGACTGCAGTATTTGAATGAAAAAAGAACACACCTTTGCATATTGTGCAAAGAAAGATTGGACATCTTCCAGCTTTACATTGTAAGGCAGTGGCGACGCAGCAACGGTCCTAGAATCTACTTGCTCTATGACCTCATCTGGCTTCAGCAACTCACTTGATCTACCAATCTTCTTTCCTGCATTTGGAAAATATTATAACAAAGTTACAATACATATTATGTCAGATACTCAGATGATAGTGAAATGAGTGCTATCCCAGTTCACATCTGAAAGCAACTACTGCTCTGTGGCATCATGTCTCATGACATAATGGAACATCATAAGTAGTTTTGTGTCTATCAGTATGTTTGATGGTATGAGCTATTCCTTTAACACTGTAATATAAAGAATACAGAATAATGACATGGCTATCCACACAGAATGGCTGCTATTAACCTATTATAGTAGTAGCTTATCAATACAGCTATAAACTTTGCATTAATGCATTTGAAGCTAAAATTAAACAACAGACAAGAAGGAATAATGATATTAAGCAATCTCAAGGCACATCACCTTATTAGATATCTAGATGTACATGTACTATAAGAGTATAAGTGATAACCACAAGCTAAGATTTATGTTCCCAGATTTAGCTCCTGGAATCTATCTTCCTAGCTACTGTTAGTATAAAGAGGAAACACCACCACTGAATTGCGAAGCACCAAGTTCTAAAGATGCGCAATAAATCTAAAAAAAAAGGAAAGGGTTAGGGATGAATTACCATCCTCCGATACGCAGAGCACAGGAGAACGCCTTAGCACCTCGGCCACCGCAAGCACAGTTTCCTCCGGCATAGTCTCAGGCTTCACATCGGCTGCAAGACCCAGGTGGGACTTCATCCGCGCGAAGGAACAGATCAAGGCCAAGCTCACCACTGCACAGTTCCCCAAAAAAATAAAAAATATCAGAAGATTGCCGACAAAAGTACTAATCAACAAGGAGATGGAGAGATCGTTACGGCCATCGTCGCTCTGCTCGACTGTCTCCCGCAAAAACTTGTCGCGGGGGAGGTTGCTGTCGCTGAAGTAGAACTCCACCTGCGCCAACGAACTGAAAATTCTCAGAAAAATGGCCAAAAAAGAGGATAAAAAAAAACCGCAGCGGGCAGCAAGGCTGGACCACGGACCTGGCGAAGGACGCTCTTGGCCTTGGCCTCGTCGAGCGGCGCTGCGGCGGGGGCGGCCATGGATGCCTGGGCTCCGAGCCTCCGGCTGCGATCGAGCTGGTGGAGTCCGAAGAGGAATCGGGGGTTAGGGTTTACGTGGTTTTAGCAGCGGCGCCGGTTGCGTCGGCGAGGAGACAGGGAGAGGGAGATGCGGCGGCGGCTGTTCTGCTCCTCTCTCTCAAGCAGGCAGAGTCCACAAAGTTCTTTTAAACGGGCCAGCCCATAAACCAAGGAGACATTTCGAAGGCTGGCTTAAAAAAACGGGCCGAGAACAAAGGTGCTTGGGCTTGGGCCTCCGCGCGAATTCAGTAGTGGCCTTCGGGCAGCACGGCAAATCGCCAGTCGCCGCTCAACACCGACGTGACGACGGCGACGTGCCTCCTTGTGCCGATCCGTACGTGCGTTATCTCTCGCCGTGTCCGCGTGATCCGGATCGAGGCCGGATTGAGATATGCCGTCTCCACTTACGTGCAGGACCGACCGTCACCGGCGGGGCTCTCTCTAATCCAATCCCAATTCCAATTCCACTTCCTCGGCCTCCAGTCTTATCATCTCAGCAGCTTATCTGGATTTCCGAAAGGAACGGCCGGCCGGCCGGCCGGAGGGAGCGTTCTTCTTTCCCAGAACAGACATGAACCGGCGCTTTCAACATCCGTCGGAGCTGAGAGCCGTCACGCTCACGCTCCACTGATGTTTAGCCATCCATTTAATTAGTTTGTTAGCTTTGGTTATTAGTCTATTCGACTTGTTTACATACGTTATTACATCCTTGTTTCCCCGCTCGACGGTCGTTTTCGGTTTTGTGCAAATCAGAAAGGTGTCTTTTTTGTTATTGTTAGGATGATGGTGGAATATTATTATAGTAGTAGCATTAGCATTTAGTACCGGAACTTTCCAGTGGTTTGGTTTTGTAGACTTGCCAAGATCGGCCATGTCGTGTGCTGCTAGACCAAGAGCAGTAGAGCACGTCGTGTGCTTTCAGTGTACCTGCTAGGGGCACACTCGTGCAGACAATTTTCTATGCCAAGCAATGTCTGTATTTGCTCTTTAAAAATGCCAAGCGATGTCTTTTTTTAAGTACTTGCTAGTGGCACACTTGGTTTTTTTGCCAAACAATGTCTGTATTTGCTAGTGGCGCGCACTTGTGCAGTTGTGTTCTTGTCAAGCCATTTTTTTTATAAAAAAAAAGCACCTTTTTGTGCTGAACAGGGGGGCAGATGGAGAAAGAGACGGGTGTTGGGCCCATCGGCTCGCCAAATGGGCTGGCCTGGACGGACAGCGTTGCACCACAACAAAGCGCAGCGAGCCCCAGGGGCCAGGGCCCAGGAGCCTCTAGCCGCGAAGGATCTAGATCTCGCCTGTGATTCGCCGACTGGCGGTGGACCCCACGCGTATCCACCGGGGATAAGGGCGATCGCGCCGGCGGCCAACCGGAGCGCGCCGGCGGCCAACCGGAGCGCGCCAGCTGGCGAGGGGCGACCGTCCTACGGGGTGAACGGAGGAGGGAGCTGCTGCTCCCGTCGCGGTCGCATCCGGCCGGCATCCGGGGTCTCCCCACTCTCGTGTCGCACAGCAGCGGGCGAGTGACACCAACCGCCTCTTTTTTTCTCCGGCGCATCCAAAAGCTTTTTTTCCCGAGGGGAAAAGGACGTTCTGCCAGTGTGAAAGGGTATCTGCTCGTGCACCACGGGTAGCGTGCGCGCACACAACTTGTCACTACTGTTTTGTTTGCTGAAGTTTACTGTGTCACTACCGTAAAATCTTTGCTGCACTGTTACATGTCACGGGTAAAACCATTCGTCCCATGGTAGATCATCCATTTTTTTAAAAAAAAGACTACAACAGCAAGTGTGCAGACGTCAAAATGCATCAGAAAGTATTGAAAATATAATGAGCTCAAACTATGATGGAAATCTCTCAAATGTTTATAGGAGGCACCTCTCCGCCTATTTACACAAAAGGGAACCTCTCGAGCACAGAGGGCCCGAAAACACTTGCACTTGCTCATTGGGGGAAAAGAGATGTCGTTTCGCGAGACTTTTTCAAATTATCAGGCTCGTAGGAAAAGTTACGGCGGACACAAGATAGTGATAGTGTTGGATGCGGAGTGGAATAAGGTTGTTGAAACACTACCGACTGCAACATCAGGCTATGCTAGGAGTAGAGGTGTTTACACATTTTGACAAGTTAACACGGTGATAGATCTTGATATACATGCTGTGGCATGACCGCATGAGGGTGTGAGAGAAGCCACTCGAGTTGACAAAGAAGAGGATAAAGTCATAAAGATGCAAAGAAAAAGTGGTGAAAGGATGAAACCTCGTTGTAGTTGGATTGCGGTTGACAAGAAAATTTGTGTGGATTCAGAGGAAAACTCAAGTTCACCACGAACACTGATACTATATTACAAAATAAGCACGGAGTACTACTCCTTACAAACATCAACATAGGATGTTTATTTTAACAACATCAAATTTACTTTAAGAAAGATCAAATTGCATGTCTTTCTATCAAAAATACCTTTTAAATTTAGGTTGATCCTGTAGGAATAAACAGTTTATTGCAAAGCTCAAATTCCATGCATGCTTTTAATTCAAAAGTACCTTTTAAAATGATATTGTTTCTAATGGCAATTAATAGTTTATTGAGAAGATAAACTTTGATCATAGTAATATGCTTTTGAGGATTTCCTCCTTTCAAAGTACACTTTACATGCAGTGGAAGTGTTGTGCAACCGACAGCCTAATGTGAAGCCTGAACTGGAAACCTTTCGGTGTTACTTTCCCTTTGATCAAAGGCATCTAAGCATCTTACGTTGGCATCGAATTTAGAGGTCAATTTCCAGTGACGATTAGCAACTCCACTAATCCAGCTGCTAGCAAAGTACTCGGATCTAGGCACCATCGGACAAACGAACAAAGGTGGTGGGTGGCCCGGCGAGACAGCGACGGGACGCCGGTCCACTGGCCGCCCAGCTCGTGGCCGCCAGCCCGTCCACGTGCCGGCCGACCCCTCAAAACGCCTCCTCTGCCGGGCGCGCACCAAACGCCCAACCATTTCCGACGCAAAACCCCCGTGACACCCGCAGCAGCAGCGTCTCGCTCGCCTCGTGACGCGCCCCGGATCGGAGCAGAGCAGTGAGCAGAGGCATGGACGCCACGGCGGAGCTGGAGCAGAAGCCGGCGGTGGGGTACTGGGGCGTGGTGGGCGTGCGGCCCTGTGACGCGTGCGCGGCGGAGCCGGCGCGGCTGCACTGCCGCGCGGACGGCGCGTTCCTGTGCCCCGGGTGCGACGCCCGCGCGCACGGCGACGGGTCGCGCCACGCGCGCGTCTGGCTCTGCGAGGTCTGCGAGCACGCCCCCGCCGCCGTCACGTGCCGCGCCGACGCCGCCGCTCTCTGCGCCACCTGCGACGCCGACATCCACTCGGCGAACCCGCTCGCGCGCCGCCACAAGCGGGTCCCCGTCGCGCCCTTCTTCGGCGCGCTCGCCGACGCGACGCAGCCGTTCCCGTCCCCGGCCTTTGCCGCCGCGGGGGCCCAGGCCCAGGGTGAGGCGGCAGCGGCGGCCGACGACGACGGGAGCAACGAGGCCGAGGCGGCCTCCTGGCTCCTACCTGAGCCCGACAACAGCCACGAGGACAGCGCCACCGCCACCGACGCGTTCTTCGCGGACTCCGACGGGTACCTCGGCGTCGACCTGGACTTCTCCCGGTCCATGGACGGCATCAAGGCCATCGGCGTGCCGGTACCGCCGCCCGAGCTGGACATCGCCAGCGGCGGCTTCTTCTACCCCGAACACTCCATGAACCACAGCGTAAGCCTCGTTCCTGTGCCATGATTTCTGGATCCTCAGTGAACATCACGAAAAAAGTGGCTTCTTTGTGTGGACTCGGGGATGATGTTGACGCCTTGAATCGCTTACTGCAGGTCTCGTCGTCGGAGGTGGCGGTTGTGCCGGACGCGCTGGCGGCGGCCGCGCCGGCGTTGCCGGTGGTGAGCAGGGGGAAGGAGCGGGAGGCGCGCCTGATGCGGTACCGCGAGAAGCGCAAGAACCGGCGGTTTGACAAGACCATCCGCTACGCGTCCCGCAAGGCATACGCCGAGACGCGGCCGCGCATCAAGGGCCGCTTCGCCAAGCGCTGCTCGGCGGAGGCCGAGGACGAGGCGCTGGAGCACGAGGAGGCGGCGTGCTTCTCCCCCGCGGCGTCGGCGCCCGCGGCGTCGTTGGACGGCGTCGTCCCGTCCTTCTGCTGAGGGAGAAGGCGGAAGGCGACCCGGCGGCGGCCGCCCCGACCCCCCCTCTCCTCGGCGACGGCCTCGCTAATTCTGCCGACTCTGAATGGATCCGAAGATTCTGAACGCATGCAACGCGCGCGCTTTTCCGTGTAGCATGAATAATTGTACAGCAGTTCGATGCACGGCACGAACTCGATCGCAGTCGCACGGAACGCATGCAGTCCTCCTCACCTTCTGTGTAATCCAGCCTTGTACATACCCATCTAGAGGTGTTCGTGTTTCTCTTTTGCATGTGAGTGCATCTCCAACTTGAAACTTCGCTGTTCATGCGTCACAGCGTCAGTGCCCCCAACATTGCAGGAATTTGACCTCTCATGGAAGATTGTTCGGTGATGTTGTCAGCAGTATGCAGTAGTGTAGAGCTTTCTGGATCGTCCGTCCCTGGGGTTTGCGAACAAGGGAGAAGGTGGGGAGGGAGCACGTGAACGGTGAGGTGCGCAGGCGCGCAGCAGTTACCTTTCCCGAACGAGATCGCTGGTAAATTTCTGATTCGGGCAATGGAATGAGTAGGCTGGATCAATGGAGCCTTTTCAGCCGTTGGTTGCTGCCTGTGAAGTTGCAGCTATGACAAGGACAACCACGTGACCCAAGTGTACGCCACTGCGCCCACTGTGCTGGATTTTTCCTTAACAAGTGGCACGGGCGTGCACATCCAAAGTCCTCCTGTGCTGTGCGGTGCGGGTGCGGCAACCTTTTGGCAACTTGTAGATGGGGAAGAGTCCTGGTGCGCCACCCGTGACTGATGAGAGATCTGCTTGTTTCCCGTGCATGCTGGTGCCATGCGGCCATGCCGAATGGCGACACCGGTGCCGCATCGCTTCCATGATTCACGGGGTCAGGGCTGCCACCGCTAGCTACCGGTAACCGGTGCATGCTGGTGCCATGCGGGCCATCTCCCGCTGCTCCTACCTGCTACTCCCTTCGTTCTCATTTATAAGGCGTACACGCAAAACGAGATTCAAATTTTATCATTTTTGACTAATAATTTACCCATCTATTTTTTTGTTTTGTCATTCAAATTTGACATGATTTGATTTGTAACCAAATGTACTTTCCGATGAGTATAAATTCATAACCATAACTAATATAATATAAAAAAATGAATAGTCAAAGTATGATTTAGAAAACCGTGTCGTGTTAGCTCGCGCCTTATCAACAGCCTTATCAACAAGAACGGAGGGAGTAGCACAGAGTAGTGACCCTCTGAAATCACGAGCCCGCAGCTGGGCTTCAGCTCCAAACATTTGTTAACACGTCGCACAAGATAAGCAATCTGTCCATATTCCAAGCAATCTACGAATACAAATCTCACAGGAACCAGATCTTTTGTCTTGACAACTACAAGCACCCAGAGTCATGTAGTCAAGACTCGAAACAGAAACGTTATAGGCTCCTGCCTCCAATTGTATCAGCAGCGGTGTCCTCACAAGAAACACAAAATACTGAAACGATAGAATGCAAGAATTTAAAATCCTATAGAGTTACAGAAGTTGTACCGATGCGCACGGGCAAAAACAGGCTGGGGCCCCTAACATTTTTCCCAGCATCTTGGAGCAGCTAAGGATCTCAAGCATCATTGCCATTGCCGTATGGGGACTCATCACGCTGGGGCTGCTGCCCCGGGGACCTGCTATAGCTCCTCCTGGGAGGAGGTGGCGGTGGTGACCTGCTGTTGTTCCGCGGAGGTGGTGGAGGTGGCGACCTGCTGTAGCTCCGCGCACGAGCTGGTGGAGGCGACCTGCTCAGACTCCGTGCACGAGGTGGTGGTGATCTGCTGTCACCCCGCCTCCTAGGAGAACGATCCCGTGGGCTGTAGCTCCTGAAAAATGAAAGTTTCTTTTTCAGATAATATGACCACAAAATTAACTTGTTGAAAAGGTAATGTGTCAAAAAAGGCATTGTGCAATGCAATGTTACGAAATTGGTCAGCATAATGGCTGCAAGAGTCTCAATGCATGATAAAGAACCAAACTATAAATTCACTGTGTTGAACATGATACAGCAAGCCAGGCGCTGTAGAAGTTAACAGAGCAAAGAAGCAGCCTTTGAAGCTTTGGATCAACATTGGAAATGGAAGCTTTGAGAAAGAATGTGTCGAATACATCTAGTCTTCAATTAAAAAAAAAAGAATACATCTACTCTAGTCATTCAAATTTAGCAGCAACAGTATCCCTATTATACATTACACTTTTTTTAATCTCCATGCTTCTTCCCACATGCCATTTTTATTTTTGCCTACCATCTTATTAAAATATCAGTGAGTATACAGAGGCTAGTTGAATTGCTAAGCAAATTGCAAAATGCAAAAACATAGCTACGACTAGGCTGGTCAACAAACACAAAACTCCCACAAAATTGCATTTGAAGACCAGATGCCTTTTTTTAGATCATTAACTAGATGCCATTTAGGAATTGGGTTTTGTGCTCAAATGGACACTGTTTTAGATTTTCTAGGTGCCGTTTTTCTGAAGAATCCTTATCAAAATCTATTGCATATTGCACAATTAATGCATGAGATGGGAATGGTGTTATGACCTTCTGCCGTAGCTTGGGCTCCTCCGATATCTTGGGCTGCGGCTGCGGCTTCGGCTACGACTGCGATATCTAGGACTTCGGCTGCGGCGCCTTCCACTACCCAAGCCTCCGGAACCAATCCGTAAGCGACATTCACGAGCAAAGTGACCATTTTCACCACACTCATAGCACTTCATATCAGAACCATTACGGTCTCGGCCACGTCCACCACCAGCTTTGGTTGACAGCTCAACCCTCCATCCATTCTTACCTATCAAACACGGATTGACAACAGTACATGCAGAAAATCATGAATGGAAACATTCTCAAGAGTAGTAGATTAGCAAAGAAAATGGTTCAATCACTAATAGCAAACACTCTTCAAGAGTAGTAGATTAGCAATTTAAGATGAACTCAAGCAGCTTTTAGAGTCACGCAGTTGTATTCATTTTGCAGGACAGTACATGAGTGTCACTAGTAAACACATGCATTTGTAATATAGGCAGCACCAAGATATTAAACATCCCACTCATGCTATAAGTTTCGCTTGTTATCACCATGTTTTTCACTAAGTTCATATAATGGATACCAGTACATTTCCTGGTAGAAATATAACTGCCAGGTACCAAAATGCAGGCACAAATATTGCCAAAGATAATTTCCTCCCATGTCATGACATGAGCAACAATTAACTTCTAGAAGGCAACAAAGCAGAAATACATATGACACCATCAAGTATAGACGTATAGTAGCTGAACAGTACAGATTAAATTTTGTAACAATACTAATTACTAGCCAGCTGTAAGAAGAAGCAAGGAACCAAAGAACCCAACAAAAAATCACTTGCTAGAAGAAAAGACTTTAATTGTAGCACCCCCAATGCCATGAGAACCCACAAAAGCAGGTGCACTCAGTATTTTTTCAGAATTTGACCTTGCATAAGCTACCACTTTATTGGAGATGCAACTTCCTACCAAAGAGTGATAACTGCTGGAAATCACATGCAGTTACCCTATTGTCTAAGTTTTATCATATACTGTACAAATAAGTGAGAATTTTCCAGGAAACAAGTACAGATAAGTGAGAAGATAGAGGGAAACATTTTAATTAAAATTTAGAAGTATTCTTCATAACAAAACTACCTACTGCCAGAAAATGCAATAATTAACCATGAGAAAGACAAACAGCTAAGGGCAAGATCTTTAAAGTGCAAATAACAAATAGACATCCTTGATTCTTACCATCCAATTCACGAATGGCATCTTGTGCATCCCTACGGTCATCAAAGTCAATGAAGGCAAATCCTGGTGGTTTTCTAGCAACCCATACACTGCATTGGAAAAAAAAATCAGTACAAGTGAATTCCTCTAATCATGTAATGTACAAAATATATGATACTGATTACTGAATTAAGCTAAAAAATGGCATACAAACAAAAAAAATTTACAATCAAAGTTTTTGACTTAGTATACTCTTAATCAACACCAACCAAGAAATAACACTTCGGCATGCAAATGCAAGAAAAACTGCCTGATGCATTCAACAAGACCTACATAAGCCTTCCATGGAATCCACCAACTCTGAATATATACCTATCATTGCACAAGTCCACATATAACCCCTCTGCACAGAGATACATATCACTCCGTATAATCATAAGTAACTATTCTCTAATATGAATCTAATGGCATCAATTTTGTGTCACAAAAACTAACAATTAATAGAGTAAATGTTGGTCAATGGCTTGCCCTAACTAAATTAAATAAGCCTTGTAATTTCAAGTGGAGAGAGCATAGGAAATGTGATTCTGGATTAATTTCATGAGAGTATCATCTATTATTGCATCAACTGCAGTTTACTTTTATTTATAGATTGTACACATAAATTCCTAGGTCAGATAATGTTGTTATGTTGTCATGTTGGATGCACTCCAGAAATACTAGCCTACTTGCATGATTCCAACTTTTGCTCTATCATAGTAATTCAAGTTCATTCCATCTTACTCGTAACATTCACCTAGTACTTCTATTATGTTCTTTTTATCCACATGCAGCATAATAATAACTTTAATGCTAGCTCACTGAACGAGCAAAAGGTGACCTCTTAGCTTTTAAAAGGAGCCCTGCCTAATAAAAGGATAATCACAAGCCTTTTAAAAGAAAAGAAGCCCAAGCCCCATATGTAAACATGAAATGGGATTGTAAGGAAGCAGTAAACATGAAATGGGATTGTAAGTCTGCACTGAAAGTTCGTCTTAGGCTAAATAGATAAGGCCAAGCCCCATATGTACTGATAAGTTAAAACCACACTTGCTAACTTATCATGAAAAACCTTAAAAAAACCAAGCCCTGGCAAAATAGGACTTACAGGTGCTCCATGTGCTTCACATGTGAACATAGTGCTCCCACTTTTCCCTTCTATTTCTCAAACAGTAGATATGCATTACCGAAAAAAGATTTATAAGAAACAGCCTCAACTCTACTGAAACCTGTTCTACTCAACAAACTAAACACATGCGCAAATGGTGTTGAATCACTCTACCACATTAGCCTTACTGATTTCCATATCACATAAGTCGGCAACTGGCTGCTGTACAGCTGTTCTACCACTGGCACCCTCGGTGCAAAACTATATCATACCCAAAACCACAAAGTACTTCATTCTTGTGAGGCAAAGGAACGAACAAAGAAGCTCATACAGTCCTATAGGCTATTAACAGTACTACAGTACAATATAGATGACTGGGGAAAACCATATGCGCAGTAGCACTATCTTAGCACTTCCATCCAAAACTTAAGAAAAAGAAGCTTAGAGCTATCGAGCAAAAGGTGCTGCATCTCACCTCTTCAGAACCCCGAACGTGCGGAACTCGTCCTCGATCTCCCGCGCCGTGACGCGCGGATCCAGGTTTCCCACGTAGACGCGAGCCATGAGAGAAACCCTGCAAGGGAGAAAGAAATTTCAACAACAAAATCTCTCAAATCCACTCCAAGCGCAAGCGCAAGCGCAGCAGCAACCACTGTGCTCCACCGAGGAAACCATCAAATTTCTCATGGAATAGGTCGAAACAGAAGCGAAATCGAGAGGCGCTCGCCTAGGAAGCAGAAGCAATGGGGGATCTGAAGCATACTTGCCTTCGAGCGCGTGCTCCCCACGGGTGATTTGAGATTTGGGGCCGCGAGGGCGACCGGGGGGAGCGGCTCTAGGGTTGAAGTTCGAGCCGCAGCCGGAAGAGAAGAGGGGAGCGGGGAGGGCAGGGAAGCGTAATTTTAGGTGGAAACGGGTTGACGTATCAGGGTCATTTTCGGAATTAGGGTATAGTGGCAAAAGATGATTTCCTTAGCTTTTTTCACTTTTGCAAAAAGACAAAACGAGAGCAAGATAAGTACAACGGCTAATCTGTATTTCAAAGAGAATATAGAAGTTCAAATTATACAGCATTTAGACAGTCTGCAGCAGCTCCCCTTTCCCGCACCCCTTGCGCAAAATCAAGAAAAAATGGACAATGTAGACACTCCAGCGGTTGCCTCAACAACATCTACATTATGCGGTAGGCAACTTTCCGTAGCGCATCTCGACGATTTTTCGCTCCACCCGCATTCTAACCGCCACATCACGCCCTTCCTTCCTCCGCACTCTCTCTCCTCGTCCTCCAGCACCCTTCCTCTCCCTCTCCTCTGCCCTCCTTCTCCGTCTTCCTCTCCTCCTCCTCCTCCTCCTCGAGCAAGGGCGCTCGGCCTCCTTCTGCGGCACTCCTCCTCCAGCACCCTCCACCCTCCCTCTCTGTCTTCCTCTCCTCTCCCTCAAGCAGGGGCGGACGGCGTCGATCTGGAGGGAGCAGGGGCGCGGCCTCGATCTGGGGCGGCCGGCCTCGATTTGGAGCAGGGGCGCGAGGCGGAGCCCGAAGGAAGGCGTGCCGGCGAAGGAGGCCACCTGGGGATGGCGACGACTTCCTCCACGCCAGCTCTGACGGCGACGTAGCAGCTCCCTCCGCGCGCGTTGACAGCGGATTCTTGACAGGCGGAGCGGCAGCGGTGGCTCCCGGCGGTGGCAGGCCCTCCCAGCGACAGCGAGCCCGTGTGGTTGCTCCGTCCTCGCTCTCAACACCGTCCTGCTCTTGGCGCTGGGCCACATGCGGCTGCGGAAGCTGCTGGCCTGCACGCGCGCGTGCCACGGCCTCTGTGACGCCGTCGTGGGGACCTGCTCCTGTGGTGGTGCCTCGCCGTGGAGCCGCCGCTCAACCACCAGGTCAGCCCCGCTCGGTTCGGTCGATTCCCGCTCATCCTGCCATCGACGACCTCAATTCGGAGCAGGGGTGCGACAAGGACGCGCCCGCGGCCTGCTTAGCAGCGCCCCTCGGTCTCCGGCCGGCCGCGGAATCTGCTCCGGGAGGCCGCGACGGTCGACCCTGCGGCCACCTCCTCCCCACCCTGACGAGGCGAGGCAGGGCCCGTGTTGACACATATTAACGTATACTTTTACTTGTCAACTAAACATGAAAAAGGGCATAAAATAAATATAAACATAGACCTAGGGGTTTATCTGACAAGATTTCCATGAGTTTTGGTGAAGTTATGATTTGCAGGGACTAAACAGGAAAACACGAAAGGAATCAAGTCTAGAAGGCTCCGGAAGACTCCCGAACTTAACCAACGTGATCTACAAGAAAAGAAGCATCTATAAGGAACAAGAAGACACCACGCAAAGGCGGGGCCCACCACCGACGCCACGTCAGCCCTGCTTCTGGAATGTTCCTTCCACCGCTTATGAGGATCAATCTAAACCACATGTTTAGGTCGGTTTGATCCTACGGTGACGGATTACCTCCTCCGGACTATATAAGCAACCCCAGACCCCCCTGACGCATAGATCAGATCATTATCAATCAGATCTTCAACTCCAGTCGACAGGCCTTTCCTTTAGTTCTAGAACCAGAATTAGAATTAGACAAGATGTAGAGCTAGAAGCCCTGTATTAGAGTTGAGAGCAGAGCATCAAGTTGAGAGATTAGATCCACGATCCTAGAGATCTAGCTAGTCTTGTTCGAGAGATTGGAGCGCGGTGATGGGGAAGAGTTGGAGGAAGCGCCGGACCTGTCGGTGTCTCCTCTTCGGCTTGTACCTGCGGGATCAAGTTCCTTCGGGGGCTTGCTTCTGAGATTCTACGGCATGATCAACTTCTTATTTGAGTAAGCACATTGTTCTTATTATTCTTATTGTCCGCAACTCTATTTTGAGTACTTTACTTTATACGAATCTATAGAGTAGAGGAGTAGTTTGGGTGTAAGCATGGTGCTTACATCTGGGTTACTTGTGGATGCTCCCTACATTCCGGATAGCCTGTGGTAGATCGTGGTGGTGACAGCATCATTGAGTCCTTTGCAATCCACATCCCGTCTGTAGGCCTTTGTAGGATTACCCCTGTTGCCGGGAGATTCCCTTTTCAAAGTGTTTCTCCTTGTCAATGTCCCCTTAAGGTAGTACGAACATAGCTTACAAGAGTAAGAATTAGAACAGCCGTAGCACCTCCCTTACCTCTTATCTTCTCAAGTCCTTAGATACTCACTCAGTTGGATCAGCTATACACCTCAGCATACTCTCTCACCCTTCTCCCTGTGGATACGATATTTAAAACCCTCTTCCCGGGTGAAGTGCTCACCAGTATCCGTGCGCTTACGGATTATTCATCATAATATTTCGGTGGGCTTAACAAATACCAACAGCCCGCGCCCACCTCCTCCATTCCCGTCGGCCGCCACCCACCATCTCCTCCATTCCCTCGGCGCGCGGGAGGCAACTGCCTTTGCAGGATGCACAAGGGGATTCAGAAGCTGCTGAAGGGCTCATCCTTCTCAGCTGCTGTTCTCTTCTCTCTCTTTCTCTCAAAACGAGAGTTTGGGGAATGGGATCCAGTTCCTTACTGGAGTTAGTCTTAGGGTGCATATGGTAAGGATTCTTCAGCAGCTTCTAAATCTGTTTTTGATGGAGCCCTACCAAACGCGGCAAGAAAACAGCTTCGGACGAGAATCGGTCGGAAATCACGCTCTCTAGAGCAGAAAGCGAGCGATAGAGCCAAAAATAGTGGCTTCGCCCGCTCCGCATGCCCTTTGCCAACCCTGCCCCCGGTGGGAGATGGCCGGGGCGGTGGCGCGTCACGGGCAGGGCAGCGACGGCGCACGATCGATGAGAGGAGCGGCGGAGCAGGGGAGCTCGAGGTCCGGGTGCGGCACCGCGGAGGAGGTGACCGGCGGCGGACGCTCAGGCTTCGAGGTCGAGGGAGAAGGTGGCGGCGGGGACGTCAGTGGCCCCAAGCTCTGTGCCGCTGGCGGTGCCGGCGATGTGCGCAGCAAGTGCAGCGTGGAGTCCTGCAGGTGGTCGGGGGCGCTGCTGAATCTGGAGATAGGCCGGCAGTGCGAGGGAGTAGGCGAGCATGGAGGACGTCGTCGGCGCGTGTAGGTTGGAGGTGAGTGGGGGCGAGCCGGCGGTGGGAAGGAGGCGAGGTGGGGGCCAGCAGCGGGGAGATGGTGGTTGGGCAGTGGCGTGCGAATGGATGAGAACGGAACGAGCGGAAGGATAAGAAGAGAAGATAAAAAGAAAAATAATATGAAGAAAAAATTGAAAATAAAAGAAGAAAATAGAAAAAGGAAAATGAAAGGACATTTTGAACATTTCACGCTCTTATCCACATGACACAACCAGGAGAAACTGTTTTGTCAAACATTTTTCTAAAACAGTTTCAGATTTATGAGAGAAGCACAGCCACAGCCGGAGCTGTTACAGTCACAGCCAAACGCACCCTTACCAAGTACATCGACAAGTTAATATTTTTTCATTGAAAAAGTACATACATATTTAGCAACAACCAATTCATACTGAAGGAAGACTTATCCATCTATTATAAAATGGTTATAATACCAAACACTTGATTTTCACTTCCATTTAGTCTATGAAAAAAAATAAATTTATTGGAGTTCTTTTTACTCATCTTTACCCATTTTTTCTTTTTATTTTATTATGTGCCCCTACGCCTCTTCTCAAAGCATTGGCATGAATCACAATTGGTTGTGGGTTGTAGACTGTAGTGGTCCACTAGCTGCATGGTGCAAGGGAGTGAGGAGGTTGGTCAATATTTGTGTTAGGAGTGCCATCAGAAATCGTAGGGTTAGGCCCTCCACAACGTGACAGTAGAGCTAAAAAAAATCTGGGTCCCAGTTTAGATTATGAGCATCACTCTTTGCCTGCTGCAGTGTGCAAGCATCACTGCGGGACCTACTTAGCAATAAACAAGGACAGAATTAACTCCATGCATGGTCTTGGGTGCTAGGCCTTCAATCATGCATGTGTGTCAGAGAGAGATAGCATCAGCGCAAGTAAATTCACCGCTCTCCATTTTTTAGACATCACTCAAAGCAAGCATCACTAGCCATAGTGGTAGGAGTGATGCTCAAATCTTCTCTCTCCTGTTTTGGCATCACTTTAGCAGCACATTGTGGAGGGTCTTAGAGAGGACTAGACGATCTTTACCACCCTAATTTGTAGCTATCACTATCTATCAATGTCAAAATTACCCTCTCTAAACTAGGCATGCCACTAGAAAGGGTATAGGCAAGCCCACTCTTGTATACACCCAAATCCAAATAATTATTATTCGCTGCTTACCCTTCTCATTCCCACCCATATATCCAATGAATAATAACTTTGTACTATGTATATATACTTATCCAATTGATTGATTGTGCCATCTCCATTTCTAATGGATACTTAATTTTTTGCAAAATAGACAATGTCATCCCTAAACTCTTAACAAAGGATCAAGTTCGTCCCTGAACTTTTGAAAAGGTCAATTTAGTCCCTGAACTTTTGTAATCCGCATCAGTTACATCCTCCGTCTCTTTTTGCCGTCGATGCCATTATGCGTTAGCTGACAGATGGATACGAACCCAGCCATGAGCGGGCAGAGGACGCCGGCGAGCATTATGCGGCAGATCTCCGTCTTGTAGCGCGGGTGGCGGAGCTCGACAATGTCGTGCGCGAACTGGCAGTGGTCGCCGTACGGGCACGTGCCCGTCTCCTCCCAATTGTTGCACATCTCCGTCTTCAATGTGCCTTGGCTGTACACCTCGAACTCCAGCCCGCTGCTAAGATTCTTCTCCTCCCCGCCCTTGTGCTCCCCATCCTCCTTCACGCTACCGTCCATGCCACCGAGCCCACCGTGCATTGAGAACAGGTAATACAAGAGGCATGAACTGACTGATCGAGCAGTGGACTCGGTGACCAAAACGGGGGAAACGGAGTGTGCGTTGATCTCACGGAGCCCAGCTTCGTTGGCTTGGAAGTGCAATGCTTGCCATTCTGGTTCATCATGAGGTACCCAGGCGAACGGACGGAGATGCTCTTCGGCGAGGGGTGGGGTGGGGGCAGAGACCGCTCAACTCGTTGGCGAGCTTGTCGCCGACCATCTTGATGCGGCGGGCGAGGTCCTCGTTGGCGATGCAGAGCTCATCATTCTCCCGTAGGAGCGCCGCTGCCTCGTTGCTGGCATCGGCGAGGTACGAGAGGCAGAGCTCAAAGCGGGGACCACCTCCTAGTACTGGAGCGCGAGGCGGGCGAGGCGGTGGCGGCGAGCCGCGGCGGCGGTCGCATCGTCCCCGTCGTCGACGACGGAGCCGGAGTCGCGGCAGCCGCGGGAGAGCGAGGCAGCGCGCAGCGACGGCGTGGAGAGCACGCTGGCGAGGCCGAAGCGGGACTCGTGGCTGGTGGGCGGCGCCAGCTATCCATCCGTCAGCAACCGCATAACGGCGTCGACGGCAAAACAGGATGGAGCATGTAACTGGCACGGATCACAATAGTTCAGGGACTAAACTGGGCTTTTCCAAAGTTCAGAGACGAATTTGACCATTTGACAAGAGTCCAGGGACGTCATTGTCTATTTTACCTTAATTTTCTACGAATACCATCCCCATTCCTCTTCGTTGTATGATAATTGAGCAAGGGATATATAACTGCTTGATTCTTAAGAACTGCGATAAAATCAACACACGTTAACATCAAAGTTCCTCTAAATTTCAAAATTTTCATGTAAATGGTGTTTTAAGGGTAGCTCCGTACTTAGTGTTTAGTATTCAGGTTAGCAGTAATTATTTTTCAGTGTTTAGTATTTAGTGTGTACTTCGTAAAGTGCTGCCCGACGCTCACTTAGAGGGTTGTCACATCAAATGTTTGGTTACTAACTAGGAGTATTAAATATTAGATTAATTACAAAACTAACTCCAAAGATGAAGACTAATTTGCAGGACGAATTTATTAATCCAAAATTAGTTCAAGATTACCCCCTCTACTCTTGTTTATAAGCCGCGCACGTATAACGAAATTCAAATTTACAATCTTTAATCAATAATTTGCCCATCAATTTTTTTGTTTGTCATATAAATTTGACATGGTTGAATTCGTAATCAAATACTCCCTCCGTTTCTATTTATAAGGCGCGACGCGACATGACATGGTCTCCAAAATTAGACTTTGACCATCTATTTCTCTTATATTATATCTTTTATGGTTATAAACATATAATCATTAGAAAGTATATTTGATGACAAATCCAACCATATCAAATTTACACTACAAAAATAAAAAAATTGATGCGTAAATTATTGGTCAAAAATCGTAAAGTTTGAATCTTAATTTGCGTGCGTACTTTATAAAAAAAAGGGAGGGAGTATACTTTCCAATGGGTATAATTCATAACCATAAATCATACTCCCTCCCTTCTCGTTTGTAAGGCGCATCACAGCGCTCTGCATTGGTATAATGGTACCCCCATACCCCCTCCCTCGAGTATGCAGGAAATTAAATAGCTCGAGAATGAAACTTCGGGAATATACGGGAATTAAAACTAGCCTTTCTATCCATCACGTGTCCCTTCCATCTACCACTCTTGTATTTTGGCAGTTGAATCTAACGCTGGAAAAAATAGCCTCGAGAACAAATGACGCCTCATGTAAACATGCTGATGATGTATAGCGGTTCAATCAGTGCAGCATTTAAAGCTACCGCATGTGCTTCACTCGTACCTTGGTCTCTGCACAACTCGTTGAGACTTCTTTCTCTTTTGAGTTTTTCTGGCGGACCGGTCGCGCAAGATCTTTGGTCTTCCCCCGGAACCGACGAAAAAGTGAGTCGCTTCTTATGGACTTGCTCAGAATGATTCTTCTCTATCTAATCTATAGTTCATGGCCTATTAGAAGTAGAAGGTGCTCTGGTGCAATCCTTACCGACAGAAAAAGATTGCACTCGGGTTGATAATAATCGAGTGCCATTACTTCGTCGGTCCGAACCAAGGAATCCGTGCGCCTACATACGAGAAGGGAGGGAGTATAATACAATATAAAAGAAATCAATGATCAAAGTATGATTTGGGAGAATGTGTCATGTTACTTCACGCCTTATAAACGAAAATGAACGGAGTAATTGATTATTTAAGCTTAATAAATTTGTCTCGTGAATTAGCCACAACTTCTACAATTAAGTTTACAATTAGCTCATTTTTAGTCATAATTAGCATCTGAACATTCGATGTGACACCTTCTAAACTTTATTCCAAGAATCGAAACACCACCTTACACTTATGTTCGTTTCTACTCTATGTTACAACATTTCAGTGAATACTATTTTGATCCGGAGTTTCCAGACACATTGCACTTCCGCTCGGGTCGAGGCGTGGTACAATGTTATGCATATAAGCCGAGAATGTACAGTCTGCAATTAGTTCTACAACTAGATGTTTAGTCCTCCTAATTAATATATAAACATTCTCTGCCATGTTTTTATATGCAGAGGCCTGAAATGATCCTAGTATGTGCAACCGTCTAAGATTAATGAAATTTCCCTTATCGAAAAAATGCAACTGCCATGTTTCATTGACAATAAGATCAAAGTTAGAAAACGAAACTTTCTTACACAGCCATCATCTTGTCACCTTGTCACCGTATAAGATAAGCAGATGAATTTGTTCAAACCAAATTCACCAAAGTGCGGAAATAATATCTAGCAAGTCAAATCTCAAATTAAAGAGCTTCCTTCTTGGGTAAAACATTTAAAATAAATTCATAAAAAAATGTAGCAGGTAACATGAAAAAATAATCTGCACCAATAGCCTCCATTAGGACATTAACTTAACAACATAATACGAACCTCGAACACAACCAACAAGAAGACATACCAAAATAACACTTGAACTACCCACACCTTGAAAATGAGACCAAGTCACGCGTAGGCAATAGATTCATCACTCCCATTCATAAGCATAGAATATACAAGCAACCAATCATAACCTTCTAATTACAAGCCGCATCTCCACTACAACCTCAATGGTTTGGGCAAAAGAAAATAAAAATAGTTCTCGATGACATGAACATTTCACATTGAAGCATGAGTGTGAAGCAAGAGTAGGACTGCTCTTTAGCAGATGCTAAATATCATCATCAGAAAATGTTGGGGTACATTGAATAAATCTGTTATACTGTATATCAATGTTCAGCCCATGCTATAGCGCTCGATAAACATACAAATCTGGGTGTGTTATTGCACAGCCAGCTAGGATTAACTTCCCAAAAATTGGATGGATCCAGCAAATAGATTCAGACAAGAGCTGTTCTGTCCAAGAAATGTGAAAATAAAACTTCAAACATGATCCTCTATTGCTCAAATAAACTAGAAATAGCCGCCAAATATCCAGCTAGCTGCAGGGATTGATGAGCACGAAGTCACATATTAGTAGTGTGCAAGTGTGATTAGCATTCTAAGTTCTAAGTAATTAACCATTTAGCATCACATATCACAGTTATCCATTATAATATTTCTCAAATTAAGTTATCTGTTACGACAAAAAAAAAACTTGCATGTACTACAAACCAAGTTCCTCATATATTCAGTTGAAGTACCTGGCCCAAGATACCCTTTCCTGTCT
Source organism: Cenchrus fungigraminus (assembly GCA_036936925.1). NCBI lineage: Eukaryota > Viridiplantae > Streptophyta > Magnoliopsida > Poales > Poaceae > Cenchrus > Cenchrus fungigraminus. The sequence goes on along the minus strand of CM072773.1, from coordinate 25,896,975 downwards.
GACCTTCCAGTACTAATCCAGCAGTCAGTCCTATCATTGCCAATGCGCCGTTAATCGCTTCTGCTTGAGGTCGCCTCTGCAAAAACAGACTACAATTGAAATTTGAAGAGTAACAAAACACAAGTAATATAGAATATTGACCAATCTTGGAATTCAGAAGGGAAGTGCAAAATATGGGTTTTGAAGGAAAAATTAAGACTAAGTAGTGATATTGTATGAGAAAATGGCTATTTGTTAACAGAGAGTGGAACTACTATCTTAGTAAAATAATAAACACATATCTATCTTGTATCACAAAGGATTCTCAACATCTCTGATACAAGTTAACACATACTCCGTATGGCATATCCATGTGAATATTGCAACAGACAGTCCACAAGGTAAATCATGTTGCATATCTTTTTACAATTAGGTAGGTGCCTCAACTGCACAATATGCAATGACATTTTCGCCTGCTCAAAGAATTAAATCAGGAATGGGGAAATTTCAGGACAATATGAACAGGGAGTTGTCCAGGAGATTTTTTTCCTTATCCTGGAGATTTCTTCCTTTAGCAGATACGATTGATTTAATCTAAAGAATGATACAGTCTAATATAGCAACAATGCACCTTCATCTTTTCTTTGGCCCTAATTTCTTGCATCTGTTTAGCAGCTAGACGCTTAGCTTCCAGTGGATCAACCATCACAACATTATCACCTGAGCTTCTTTTGCCTCGTGGTGCCTGATTTATTTGAATAAAAGCAGTTGAGCAACCAAGAAAGAATATACTACAGAATAAGAATGCAGCAACTGACACTAAAAAAGTTGAATAACTTTCCCCAGGGTTAGTATGCCATAATGCATAAAGTCAAGAGTGCTAAAGCATTACGGCATCCTGATTAGGATAGTAGGCCTTAACAAAACTAAACCTTGATCAAATAACTAAAAACAATATCACATAAAGAGTTCAGGAAACATTATTTGTACTATTAATGTCATAGCCCTACCAACCCTGAGTGTACTCCAACCCTCAAAATTAGATTGTCTACTCAAAAAAGCCTGATGCATACATCTGCACTAGCAAAGGCCAGCACGTGGCTTCTCCGATGTAATGTATGCTCCGATTGCTTGTATGGGATTGTCCATCTATGAGAGAAGACATATAACCGAGAGGTCAGTTAAGCCAATGCAGTTACTATTGATGTTACACGAAACCACAACCAGAATATAGCCACTAGCACACAAGTTAAACCAACTGATACAATTTAAAAGTACTGTTCTCCTGGACACTTGCCAACCCCAGTAAGAAAGTTCAACTGCTAAACCAGCGTGGAAATTCCTAAGTTCGTGTGGCCTTGTGGGCTAGCATCCGAAACAAATACAAGTATACAACATTCTGATCACTACAAAGAAGAACATCTGAAATCATGTAGCACCTGAATTTGGTGTTTGGGGCCATGAATTGGTTAAGAGCAAATACTGCATCAATGGGGACATGGCAACAAGAAACCAGAGCATACCTGAACAAGGACGGGGCAGAGGACACATACCTGAACAGGAAGCGGGAGGAGCCGGAAGAGCAAGAGGCTGGAGGACGAGGAATCGACGCTGAGAAGCAGAGCCTGGTGGAGCACGCCATTCTTGCTGCTGCCCGCCTCCTCTCTATTTCTATGGTGTCCGGACGCCGTCGTCTTCCACCCTCTAGCCTCTAGTTTTTGCCCCTTTCCGTTCCATGACGTCGTCGTTATCCTGTTCCGCTGTTCAGCTTCTTTGTGGGCTTGGGCCGTCCACGGCCCAAGCGGAAGAGAACATTGGTGGCTGGAGTGGCACGCTGCGCGGCGCGACGCCACCATCAACGTTAGCTTCTGCGTGTGGCCGTGGGCGCCCGCGCGCGGCATGACGACCGCCACCGCCATCGTCGCCGGGCACGGCCTCGCCCTGCGCCGGAACCTCCCGCTCCCTAATCCTCCAGGGAGACCCACCTCGGTCTGCCTCTCCGCGCGGCCCCTCCCGCACGCACGCCTGATTGTTCCGCGGCGGCCGTACCGGTGCCGGTCCATCTCCTCCGAGAGCTCCGCCGCCGCCTCCTCCGCGGCTGGCACCGTCGAAGAAGAGGCGGAGCCCGCCGAGACCTACGACGAGGAGGAGGATGAGGAGGTGGACCCGCAGGCGGAGGTGTGCTACCTGGACCCCGACGCGGACCCGGAGGCGATCCGCGAGTGGGAGCTGGACTTCTGCTCGCGCCCCATCCTCGACGCGCGCGGCAAGAAGGTGTGGGAGCTCGTGGTCTGCGACGCCACGCTCTCGCTCCAGTTCACCCGCTACTTCCCTAACAACGCCATCAACAGCGTGACGCTCCGCGACGCGCTGGCCTCGGTGCCGGAGGCGCTGGGAGTGCCGCTCCCCGACCGCGTCCGCTTCTTCCGGTCGCAGATGCAGACCATCATCACCCGCGCGTGCGGCGAGCTGGGGCTCAAGGCCGTGCCGAGCCGGCGGTGCGTGTCGCTGCTGCTGTGGCTGGACGAGCGGTACGAGACCGTGTACAGCCGCCACCCGGGGTTCCAGGCCGGAACCAGGCCGCTGCTCGCGCTCGACAACCCGTTCCCCACCACGCTCCCGGAGAACCTCGTCGGCGACAAGTGGGCGTTCGTGCAGCTCCCCTTCTCCGGTCGGCAGCTCGATTTCAGTTTCCACCGTGCTTAACCTTTGATTATTAGGCCATGATCGTGTTAGGTTGATGTGTGATTGTTCTTCTTCGTCGATCTGCAGCTGTAAGAGAGGAGGTGGAATCACTGGAGAGGAGGTACGCGTTTGGTGCAGGGCTCGATTTGGACCTGCTGGGGTTTGAGCTTGACGACAGCACGCTGGTTCCTGGTGTTGCCGTGGAATCATCTCGCGCCAAGCCTCTAGCTGGTAAGTTTGTACCAAATATTCAGCAAATGCCATGCCAAATTCTTTGTGTAGAAGATGACAATGTGCTGTCAAGTCAAGGCACACTGAAATTAGCAAGCAGTCTGAAGCTCCCAGCACACTCGAAATTCAGTAGCAAACTAGCAATGATCAAATGTGCTGATTGCAAATACATGTGGCCCGTACGATCTGTAGTCGTAACTCTAAGTATGAACAATAAATTAATATTGATGTGCAATGTTCTTTGCCAGTAAAAAAACGATGTCTTCTACTGCTAAGTAGGTCACTTCGATTGCTATGATCTTGTTGAACTATGCAATGCGACAGGGTATCTTACTATACGGTATCGAGTATTCATATAGAGATTAGTTGTTGTACACCTTAGTAGGCAAGTTTTGGCATGTCATATGAGATAATCTCGCACGTTCATCTTTCCAAGATTCTATCAGCAGTGGTGGTTGTACAACCATTTACTTGATTTTGCACTACGGTGCACCAATTCTTGGTTAAGTGTAAACTTCTTCATATATGCATGCATCTGATTCTGGACAAGTAACAAACTGCACTTGAACTGCATTCTGGAAACCAATTCTTGATTTGTGCTTTCTTTGTCATCCATTTCCAGCGTGGATGAACGGTCTGGAGATCTGCGCGATGGAGGTGGACACGAGCAGGGGGAGCCTGATCCTGTCGGCGGGGGTGGCGACGCGGTACATCTACTCCGGGTACGAGAAGACCCCCGCGGCGACGCAGGAGGCGGAGGCCTGGGAGGCGGCCAAGAAGGCCTGCGGCGGCCTCCACTTCCTGGCCATCCAGGAGAACCTCAACTCCGACGGCTGCGTCGGCTTCTGGCTCCTCCTCGACCTGCCGCCGCCGCCCGTGTGATCCGTCATCCATCAGGCTGACAGGATGCTTAGTTTTCTGTACCCTGAATTTTGCAAGAAAAAATGGCTGTAGCATGTGTAGTGCCAGTACAAGATTTTTTGGGATCGGTATACAGGATTTCGCTTCCCCATTTGCTTGTGTGTGTTTACGTCGTCGTCGGGCGGGAAAGGCTTAGGTTGATCGTCACGTTTTTTCTCTCAATGAGCCTCTGTTTAGTTTGTTGAAAATTTTAGAAAATTTTTTTGGAGTTCCTTTCCAAAGTCTATTAAGAGTATTAAATGTAGACTACTTACAAAACTAACTACACAAATGAACTAGAAATCGTGAGATGAATCCATTAAGTTTAATTAATTCGTCATTATAGATTGGTTACTGTATCACAACTTTGTCTAATCATACCATAATTAGTTTCATTAGATTCGTCTCGAAAATTAAGATAGAGATCGTGGAATGAGTTTTGTCATTAATTCATATTTAATACTTTTAATTAGTGTCTAGAGATTGATGTGAGTTGGTAAAAAAATTGAGAACTAAATAGGACCTGAATGGGCTGATGGCCCAATGGCCCGCAATCCCCTCGTGGCAGCCCAGTTCTTTTGCCGGGCCGTGCGTCCACTCGATTCTTTTGCTTTTGCTAAAAAAAAAAGAAAAAACTCGATTCTTTTGCTTCCCGCACGCCACGGCAGCTGCTCGCTCATGGACGCATGAAGTTCAAGTGTTCAACAGTAAAAACGGGAGTGTCGCTTCCACAATTTTACAGTTATCTACAATTTTTACTCCTCTCCTCTCTTTATTTTACCTCCTTCCCCACCCTTATCTATCCTGCTCCTTTCTTCTTTCCGATCACCTCCGCTCCCACTCCCCCGCTCCCACACGCCATCATCCGCCGCCCGCTGCCCCGTCGCTCCACACCTTGCCTGAGCTCTAGCCCCTCCCACCGCTGTTGTGGAGTCCCCGCCCCGACCTGGCCCCAACCGCCGGCCTCCGCCGCCCGTCACCTCTGGCGGGCCGGCCTGCCGCCGCCGGTCCTCCCTCCATGGCCAGTGGTGAGCAGAGCCCCCCGGCAACCCCTGAACCTCTAACCTCGAACTCTACAAACCCTAACCTCGCCGGAGTTCGTCGGAGTTGAAGAAGAAGGTGGAGATGGTGGACATGGGATGAAGAAAAATTTGTGTGAGGAGGAGTTCCAAATCACACATGTGACATATAGCTTTTCTAAAAACAAACGTGATATGGCATCTAGACTAGTGGTTAGAGCACTTGAGTAGCACCCAATAGACTCGAATTTAACTCTTTGTGGGAGTGAAATAAACGGAGTTAGAGTAAAATTTATAAAAGAAAACTATGAACTTCCCCGCCTGACTTCTGTAAAGAAAAACAGTAAAAACAAACAAATAATGACCCTGTGCTGGCGATCGAGCAGGCTGAATAGTAACACGATCTCTATGAGAATATATGAGCAATAGTATCCAAAAGTAAGCCATATGCAACTTTATTATCCTATTAAAAATCGTATTTGTCACGTTAATTGCAAAAAAAACATAAAGGCTTGTCAGGACAATTTAACCCTGTCAAATAGTTAATCGGTGCGAAGTAAGCCATATGCAACTTTATTATCCTATTGAAAATTGTATTAGTCACGTTAATTGCAAAAAAAAACATATAGCCTTGTCAGGACAATTTTCTATCAAATAGTTGATCAGTGCGATAGACACATCAAAGCTTATGTTGCGATTTGTTGCATCCCACACTCTAATTTTTCAGTACGCAAAGTGTTGGGATAATTTTTTTTATCAACACATGAGAGTAGTAGAGCGTGCGGGTCGCGAACAGATCAAACGGCAATATACTGCTCAGACAAATCAGATTGGTCCACCGTGCAAGCCGGTTAGATTGCTTCTTAGATTTTGCCTAGATCGGTCGTTTGAGTGGATAACTATCACACTTACGTGATGATCCAGCTAAATTTACAAGCAAATCAGCAAAAGGAGAACTAACCATTTACGTGGCGAAGAACAACTAGTTTACAAGCAAACTAGCAAATTAAGCTCGTTGAATCTCTCATTTAGGAGGGACCCAATCATAGTGTGGATGTCGCTGGCGTGCTCTAGATTGATCAGCAAGCCTAGAACGCCATCTCTAGTCATGAAGAACAGTAGATGAATAACATGAAGGTTGGAAGATAGATTTAGGATTTACAAAATAAAAAGTAAATGCATATTTATTTGATTCGATTGGATGCCCTTGATCAGTCGTTTTTTATATATTTATTATAGGATAGGAAAAATATTGTCCTAGTAGAAGTTGAAGTATGTACAAATCTCATGTCAAAATACAACTTCTAACTCTGATTAGGTTGGACCGATAGGTCATACTGTCCATTCAAACAAGTCTGACCAGCCTTCCACAAGGTTAAATCTTGCAAGAGTCATAAATCCCTCATCTGAACTTCAAATCTTGCATTTCGAGCGTCTCGATAAGATATACACAATGCTGAAATCCAATTTGCTTTTTGAGTACTTTCATCACAACGGTTGGGCGAGAGATCTGACATGTCTGCACTACCGGATCGGCTACATATCTAACCTGTCTGCACTGCCAAATCGGCTACAGGACCAACAACTGCTCATACCACTTCAATATACCGGTCCGACCTATTGGCTTTGTCATATCAGCCAGATCTACGAATTCTGATAAGTAGACAGTGTTGAACTTCAATTATGCAATCCATATTTCCATCTAGATCATCTTGACGAAGGCTTCATCTTGGTACAGTCATTGACATTGTATTTATGTTGTTTCAAGTGCTTCTTTAACCCTCTAATTTAATGAAATCACGTCCGGAATGTCTAAGAATCAGACAAGTTTGGTTAACTAGCAAGTGACCCGCGCTAATAGCGCCGCTAGTTTTAGTTTTTAATGTTTCTCTGGTGTGGTTGTGGATAACGGTCCTCAATAGATGATGACGTTGTACCTAGAGGACGCATAAAGGCCAAATCTCGTTTTGTCGTCCTTTTTCCATTGAAGAGATATTGTTGCTTTGCAAAACTCCTAGGATGTTATATGATGGATTATTACTTATTGTGCATACTTGAAAATACTTTGGAGTTTACTTATTTCTGAAAATATTGTTCAGCTGATTTGTACGACTGATTTGTTTTTAAGACAAAAATAATACGCGTTGATTTGTAATAAACTAATAATTAAAAAACTTGAAAGATATGTCCATAAAATATTATCATCTAAATAAACAAAGGTCTGTGATAAGAAGAATATAAAAAAGAAAGAAACTTTCTCAGCTCATTATCAGGTAGGGGGGAGCCTGATTAGACCTCGTGCTCTCTCGCTACTTATTTTGCTATACATCAGACCCTTACCCGTTGCTACACCGGTGCGTGGCAATTCACTTCAATCCCTCGCTTGCTCTTTTCAGTTAGTTGTAGGCCGAACAACTTTGGCCTCATTTCCATCGCACTTTGATGGATGCCAATTCTCCTCTGCCACTCATTGCTATGCTCGATGATGCTATTTGACTTTGCCACACCGCTTTGATGCATGCAGCTACGTACTCGCTGCTACAGGTTGACTACATCTTTCACCTTCTCGTCGAAGCTTCCCGCTTGCCTTTGCTCCCTACTGCATGTTGATTGCATCGTCTAGTGGTGCAATCCCTCTAATACCTCTCTCTTCCTGATGTTCTCACGCATCCAAAGTATATCAAGCACACAATCATTGTCCAACAGGATTAAACGTGTCTAGCCACTGCAGCTAGGTTTGAAAACAGTCAGGATAAACTTTATTTTGTCCCATCCCATTTTCTACATTTAACTGCTCGATTTTGTATTTTGGACAAATTCAAAATCGGAAGGGAAAACGGGATATCAAATACAAAATCGGGATGGAAATGGTTTGATCTGTATCCCGAACATTTTCCGTATTTGGTCTAGATATCCTTTTTTACTAATTGGGGATATCCTGTTTTCCTTTACTAAAACACGCCCCTGAGGCCATACCTTACGCGCCATCACACCGGTCCGTCCCTAGAGGCAGTCACCTAGCATTTAGCTCTTTATTTGGACTAAATGACCAATTAAATGGTTTAAGTAGTAAATAGGTGATTAAATTTATTGGAACTAAATGATCAATTAAATGGTTTAAATAGTAAATAGATCATTAAATGTACATGGGTAAGGGATATGTAATGTTTAAACCATGTGTAAACAGACTAAATGGCTGGGTAGGCAGGCCAACACTAGGCCAATGCAATATGGCCATCAATGCAATCAGTTTCATTTGTTCCTCACCGACGCTTTGTGCGGCTTCTCATTTGGCCATCCCTCTATCACTGAACAATTCTCTTCTATATTCGATCAGTTTATGCTCTACTAATTTTCTTGGTGCATTATATGCAACAATGTATGTACTCGTATCACACTTTTTCCTTATGAGGTTAAAATTTCTTCTAAATCAGAGTTATACTCTTGCACTATACTTGTGTATGATAACAATCTCTTTCTGTGTGACTTTGTTCGCTAAGGCCTCATAATTTAGACACAAATTAATTAAGTTAATATAGTTGTATTGTGGAATATATTTGTATATTATTGTCGGTCATATGGGAGAGTTACTTATGTGCTGCACTTCTGCTATAGGAAAGCGAGGAAGAGCGTGATATAAGTTGCACATTAAAACATAGCTTGAGGATCTATAGAATCAATTTCCATCTTCCACCCTCGTGAATTTTAGATGGACTTATATCTAAACTTTGAAAAGTTGCGAAATGCTAAATTTCAAGATAATTAGCCTACTCCATATAGTAGATTTCAGTTCCTTCAAAATGAAGGGATGCAAAAGGGGCCTAGTAATATGGACTTGAACCTTTGTACGCTTTGACTCTTAGTACACAATTTTGTTGAAAAATAATGGTTGAAAATAAGCGTAATAGGCTTTACAAGTGATTTCATCATATTTATTATATATCCTTTGATAATTACTCTCTATGCCTTGGTATGTTCAAGTGCAAGCTTGGCTTGAGAACTTTATTTAAAGAAAAATACAGACCTTAGTCATCACCTAATAAGCATATGGCCAAATCCTACTCCACCCACATATAAAATATTTTTGATGTCTAAAATATGCTAGTTGCCATCTATTTGTTTAATGCGTTGAGACCCTTTCCATGTTCGAGTAGTATTTTTTTTGAGTCTGAACCTTTTCATGGGTTATTAAGTCCACGTAACATATTTTATTAATTACACTTTGAATATGGTATAGAGTATTCTCTTATTATCCGAGACCGTTAGATCATCATAAAATCCAACGGTGTATGTTCTTTTCTTTTTTAGATTAACACGGGATGGAGTATTCTCTTATTATTTGAGACCGTTAGATCATCATAAAATCTAATGGTGTATATTCTTCTCTTTTTTCGATTAACGTGGGAATTTCTAGATCCTCTCAGCGAGCGTGGTGGCTTCTTTTAACACTGAAGTATTAAGATAATAGATAGATTTAGTTTTTTTCTTTTTTACTGTATCAGAACCTAGTTCATTACTCTTGATGGAGAGGGAGGATCTACCTTTTTAGATTTTTTTCTATTTATTTTTCCATCTAGGATTAGAACCATATACTTGGTAATAATAGGAACGACACATTATGGCAAAAAAAACTTTGATTCAGAGGGAGAAGAAGCGGCAAAAATTAGAAAAAAAATATCATTTGATCCGTGGACCGTTTAATGTTTGTATCATTTTCTTGAATTGATGATCGTATAAGAACCCTCTTTACCATTCTGTATAAATGGACTATTCGATTTATAAAGATATGGTAGAGGGGCGTATCCAATCCCCTTTTATCCACAAGTTCCTCGCTCTTTAGTTTAAGAAGGTAGAGCTGTTTGGTAGGTCACAAATACTCCGTACCCGCTCCATATTCATTCTTTATGACACTAGGCCAAAATCAATTTGTACTGACACATGAAAAATAGATTACTGGCGGTCGCAATTGTCACCCGTCAGCACAAATGTGATCATTTTTGCTGGCGGGCGCTTGAAGTCACCCGCCACTATTGTGACCGCAGTGCTGGCGGGTGACTTAACACGACCGCCAGCAAAAATGGACTCATTTGTGCTGGCGGGTGACTTAACACGCCCGCCAGCACAGTGCTTTTCAAAATTTTGGGTTGTGTGACAATCCCTTTTTAAAGTAGTAAAAAGTTGGCAAATCAAAAACTTGTCAACTACAAAGTTTCATTACTTCTCAAGATGTAAAACTTTTATTTAGATTGTTTTTTCATTTGACAAAGTGGTAATAATTTTGTTCACAAAAGCTATCTCTCTTATATAGTTTCATGAAACTATATGAGACATGTATAAGATTTGTGAAGAATGTTACTACGACTATACCGAATGACTAAATGACCAAAATAAAAGTTATTCATCTTGACAATTTATGAAACTTTGTAGTTGAACCTTTTTGAATTTGAATTACTTTCGTCAATGAAAAGTACATCTGAAATTTCTCGAATTTGAAAATTTGGATTTTTCAAACGACCTCGAATGGAGAAACATTCTAAATAAAAGTTGTATGTCTTGAGAAGTAATAAAATTTTGTAGTTTACAACATTTTTATTTGAAAACATATTGTCAACGAAAAACTAAGTTTGAATCTCTCAAATTTGAAATTCAAATTTTGTAAATGACCTCAAATGAAGTTTTGCTCAACATGAAAGTTATAGATCTCAGAAAGTTATGAAACTTTGTAGTTGACAAGTTTTTAATTTGAAGCCATTTAGAGTCTCAAAAAGGCAATTTACACTCGGTGTAGTATAATATGAGTAGAATGGAAACTGAATATGGACGCATATGAGTGTGTGGTGTAGTGGTAGAGGAGGCTTCGCGCGAGGAGGAGCTCACAGGTTCGAATCCCGCCGGCCGCGTAGCGACTTGCAACTTGATGACGGGGACGGGTGGCTGGCCGGCCGGTGGGGTTCCTCTCCTAAATAAAATTTTTTTGCTATTTATTTCGAGCCGTTTTGTAAAATTCACAGTGCTGGCGGACGCTTAAGTCACCCGCCAGCATTGTGGTCTCAGTGCTGGCGGGCAAGCACCCGCCAACACAAATGACGATTTCTCCTGGTTCAAGGTTGCTGGCAGGCGCTTCACCCGCCAGCAAAAACCCCTTTTACCCGCCAGGACAAATCGTTTGTGGCCTAGTGTGATATATGTGTCATCCATTTGTATACGGTATATATCCTCATGTGTTGCACAATGCATATTCAAGGCAAATTTGTAAATCTTGACAATTCTGATGTTAACCTCACATATCTTGCGGCGTGTTATTTTTTGTGGGAACACAAAGCATAGAACACTCTGTGATGAATCAGACCTCACGATCGACCAAAGGGATCGAAGTGAATATCCCATTGGTCCCGCCATGCGGTGTTGTCGAGGAAGTGATGTTGCAAGGAAGAGATCGATCCATGGAGACTTTGAGAGAACGCCGGGACGCGAGATAGGGGGATAGGGCGTGTCCTTTGCACACCAACCCGGCCCGGCCACCAAACGCACGGCACGGCACGGCACGGCACGGCACGCACGCTCTCACTCCAGCCAGCATACACTGTTGGATGTGTTGGTCCCAACGAACGGAGGAACGGACCGGGCCATCAGCAACCGCCCAACAAACAAAACGGCCGGCCGCGTGCCCGCAGTGCAGACCGACGTGCTCGATGTCCCTGCTTGCGTTGCGGCGTACGTAGGCACGTGCAGTAATGAGGCGCATCCACCTTCTGATCGGCGTCGGCTGATCGCGGGCGCACACGCCGGCCGGCGCATGCACAACAGCACAAGCAAAGTCTAGGTCTCGTAGCTGTATGTACGTAGCTGGGCTAGCACCAGCGGCCATAGCCCATAGCTTTGCAGGAGCTAGCAAAGCGAGCATCGCATGCAGCCATGCACACTGCACTCCGATCGAGGAAGTGCATGCGTACAGCGTACTAGTACAGTACGTGGTGCACACCTGCACGCACGATCTTTTCCTCAGCTAGCCTAGGAAGCCGCGGCCGCGGATCCGTCGCCACTCGCCCACTCACACCTGGTCTCTGGTGTGCACGGCGGAAATGCTAGAGCACTGCATGCTACACGTAGGGTGTGTTTAGAAGTCCAAATTTTTCCAAAAAACATCCCATCATCTATCACATTTCATCACATCACCTCTCACTATTCATCTGACACTACAGTGTATTTTACACTAATTTTGATCAGAATTGTCAAACTTTGCCCAAACGATTTGGACTCTAAACACAACCGTACTCTAGTAGAGAAGCCTAGAGCCAGGAGGAGTATAGGTACTAGCACCGTAGGAGTACACGTAGGCGCAGCAGGCCCTTCTGGGACTTCTGGTTCTGGAGCTGCATGGCTTTGGTGCATGCGCCGATCTCTGGAGCGCGAGATCCTCCTTGGCTGCCGCGCGCTGCGTCGCGCCGATCGATCCGATCCATGCACGCATGCATGAAGCATCCAATCCATCCACCGATCCGTCAGCAGGCGTTCGTGCGTGCAAACAGCCGTGCCCATCGTGCGTGTGCATGGTGGGGTGGGCGGCTCGTGTCGTGTGTTGTTACGTCGTGGCCGGCGCGCACCCGCAGCAGGCCGGCCGGCCGGCAGGGAGAGAAGAAGCTACTGCTACTAGCTTTTTCTGCCGCCTGCTGCTGCATGGAAGCCGGCCGAAAGGCATGCCGGCGCTTGTACGGGCGGCCAAGCGCCGTAGCGTGCATGCAGGCAGGCATGCGCGGCGATGCGATGTGAGAGGAGGAGGAGGAGGAGCGAGGGATCCAGCGAGGCACAGTGACAGCCGGGAAAAGAGAGGTTGCATGCGATGCGCCGATCGGCCATGGCCCGCACGGATGATCTCGCTCCTTTTGTCTCGGTCGGTCACGTCAGCCAGGAGGGAAGGGTGGAAGGAAGTGCGCTGCACAGTGGCACGTACTTAGCACACACGATCGATCGACTAGTGCGCGCATGCATGCATACTGTGGCAGCATGTACGTGGAGATCGATCGCATATGCAAGGCGGCGGAGCTAGCACGGCCTGTGTGCACAGCATGGCATGCGTGGCCACGTAGACGCTGTAGGTCTGTTCCCGGGCCACGTAAATGCATGCATGCACATGCATGCGATGAGTAGGAATGTAGGGTTGGATGGTCCATCGGAGATTCGGAGCACGGCAACCCGATCCGTCTCTGGCTCTCGGCATCGAGCTCTCAGATCATATATACACAGTTCGTATTCAGTAGTATACTCGTATGTCGAGCCGCTTTGGTATCGACCTACATGCAATTAACAGCCTAATTGAACTTTAGTTACAATGACAAGTACGGATGGCATTGTTCTTTGGTCCTGCGCAGCACTAGCTACCTACTGCTGTCAAATGTTGGTTAAATGATGAGCACTCAAGCACATGCAGGCCTTGGCCTGGCCTGCTTCTGAGATGAAATTATTGCTGCATCATGTATCTTTCTCTTCAGGCAGCACGTACGCCGGCCTCACTAAACATGCATGATTGACACATAATGAGAAACTTCTCGTAAAGCCGGCCTTAAGCTACATAGCTACTAGGTCCTAGCTAGTATATATCTCCGTGGCCATATATAGCCCATATGATCAGACCCCTCTCAGTCTCATGTACGCCGTACGTGCCCACCATCAAGCAGGATTATTGATTGGGTCGCAGTTAGCATGCATCCATGCATGCACGCGGCCCAGCTGCTGGTACGGGAAAAGCCATGCACGTACGTACGGTCTGGAAAGGGGAGGAGCAATTGACCACGGACCAGAAGACCAAATGAATGTGCATGCAGGTCAGCAGGTGCAGGTACCAGGCATGAGGCATATGGCATGCATCCCCTCCCCCCGGCCCGTAAAATCTCACGCCAACCATTCAGCGTCGGGCATTCAATGCAAAATTGGCCGGCAGATTGCGATCGACCCTGGGCGTCGTCGTCGTTGTTGTTTGAAGCGCAAGCGCAAGCGCAGCGCTCCCTAGCTTTTTGCTTGCTCGCTGCGTGTGTGTCTGTATATCCCTGTTACTGTGTAACTCTGTAAATGCAAGACCATCACTGCTGCCGGCCGGTCAGCAGGTCCCCATGCATGGATTCGATCAGTTTTGAAAGCCAAGGTAATTGTTGGATGGATACAATGCATGGCTTGTCCTGGGCTATAGCGAGGCTCTGTGCGTGCATGTGTATGGGTGTGTGTGTCTGACTGCTGAGAGTACTAGTGAGCAAGAGACGACTGATCTCTCTTTGGAACCGATCGAACGGGCAATGGCCGGTCCTGTGTCTGTGACTCTGTGTGCGTGCATGAGAGAGGCCCTGGCCAGCAGCGCGGGCGCGTAAATGCAATGCAGCACAGGGCACAGGCACAGCAGGGCGTGCAAAGAGGGGGAAGGAGGCCGGGCATGCATTGAAGGAGGGGGCTCAGTGCGCTCTCATCATAGCATAGCTACCCCCGATGGGCAAATGGCGATTGGCGACCCGGCCGGCCGGCCGGCCATCGACGCCGGTCGCATTTACTTTTGCACGGAGCGCAGGGCGCTGTGCATACGTGCAGCAGTAGACGCTGCTGCGGGCTATAGCGGGTGCTGCTTGGTTGTGTAAAACTTTTGCGAACCCGGCCTATGCATATGCGTGCATCGCTGCTGCCAGCAGAAAGGTGCTAGTCAAAATGCAGGCGATCGGTCCACGCTCTCCTCTCATATCTACACCCCTACCCCCCAAACTTGGGGGCCTCTTCATTACTCATTAGCTCATCGATCGATCCTCTCCCACTATCCATCTACATACACTGCAGTCACTGGCATGCATGCATGAGATCGTCTTCGTCTCTCTCTCTCTCTCGCTGCCTGCCTGTGCCTGCTCCAGTGCTCCCGTTGCTGTAGTTGCGTGAGTTTGTAGCAAATAGATGTGATGTGATGCACCAGCTAGTATGTGTACTGTACGCACTAGCCAGTAGCTAGCTGTGAGTGGTAGAGAGGTAGGAGTAGCTTTCTACAGGCAGCATCCTGCATCCTACCATCTGAGCCTCCGATCCTGGTGGTCTGATGTGTGACCATGCATATACGGCGCAGGCAGAGAAAGAGAAGGACTCTCTGTAACCACAGCTTCAAGGCTCAAACCCCTGAAGAAGATTTACTTCAAAAAAAACCCCTGAAGAAGTGAAGAGAGTCACAACTCACAAGTCACAGCACCTCGCATGCAGCACACTGGGTGTGTTTAGAAGCCAAAATTGAGATGTAAAATTGGGAGATTTTGTACGGATTTCGGGCTGAAAAGCACTGTTCCGAACTTAAAAGCACTGTGGTACTTTTCGTTTGTTTGTGATAAATATTGTCTTACCATGGCCTAACTAGGCTCAAAAGATTCGTCTCGCAAAGTACATTCAAACTGTGTAATTAGTTTTTGATTTCATCTACATTTAGTACTCCATGTATGTACCGATATTTTTGATGTGATGGGAAATCTTCTTTTTGCATAGTGTATTTTGAGGGAAGTTGGGCTGTAACAGGGCCACAATTCTTTTCTATCGCCCATGGCTGGCCATTTTTCCTTCACACAAAAAAAATGCCAGGCTGCTACTCCTCCATCTCGTGCAGTAACTTAACCTGAGCGTACGTACACTCACATGTACGTACGGCCGGGCTACGTATATACGTACGTACACTCTTATAAGGCGGTGATGGTTAATAACCATCGTCACAAGCTATAGAGATAGCCAGATAGGTCCGGTACCCGTACCATATAGAGAGTCCCCGTGTTGGGCATGGCCGATTCGTCAACCACCGTCCGCGAGCGGTTTGGGTGCCGAGTACAGCAACATTTCTCTCGCCGGCCGGCCGGCCGGGCACGCCAATCTGCGAGACTTTTCTGCGAAACGGTGCGTGGATGGCCACTCCCTACCTGGCAGGATCTCATCATGGCAGCCGGGAAGAAAATGTGTGGCCGGCCGCGCGCCGTTCGTTGGGCATGTCGAGTTGGTGGTGCCGCGAAGCACGCGCGCGCACAATGATAATGCAATGCAACCGCTCGAGTCATTTGCATTGTATTCCTCCTTCTTTACAAAGTATTTTTCTCTCGTAACAAATCAACCTAGTGAACACACTAAATCCATCTGCCCCTGAAACGTAAGCGCAAAAAAAAATGCAAGAAGAGGAGGAGAGGGGGATTCGAAAAACCACGGAATTAACAAGCGGCAGATTCGGCCGTTGCTGCTGCTGCTGCTGCACGTAAATGGCGTGCAGCTGCTAGCAGGGACCTGGGTCGTCCTGGGCTGGGACCCCGTGAATTGAAACGCTCCCACCATTTGCCTGTTCCATTCGCCCAATCGCCATAACTCGGACGCGCAGTGGAGTCACGCTACTAGCTATTCCTTCACCTCCGACCGATCCGGCTGGCGATATGATCGACGGCGCGTGCGATCGAGTCCAATGCAAGCGGCTCATCAGCTCGATCGGCATCGCCGGCCGTCGCCGGCCGGCCGGGATGAAAGGCGTTTTGTTGCCGTGCCCATAAAGAAGAGGCACAGGGAGGAGGGGGGCACAGGGCTGCTGCTACCTTCACATCTATTCTGCCAGCAGGGCCGCGCTGTTCCACCTTACGCGATCCACGTGAGGAATTAAGGGCTGTCGTCTTGACGACGACGATGCAACAACAACTTGGCGTTCCTTCTGTCCCTTTACCTTGTGCTTGGTACATGTACTGGTAGCTGAATGCATGGGAGAGAGATCGTGTAACTGTGCAGGTAACAGATGGTCATTTCGATGCAATAACATCCTCCCATTCTCTTTCAATTCGATCCACATTGCTACCTAGAACAGTCGCACAATCAATGCAATCTCTTTGATTAAGACCTCTCAATTAGCTAGCTATTTCTCTCAATGCAGGCAATACCACCAAATATTTTCACCAGTGTCTATATTACGAAAAAAAGGATAAATAAAGCTTGTAAAATGCAGTGGGTGATGAGCACTATCTCTTTTTTATATCTCCCTGTGCACACATGTACTTTGTTCAAGATCACATTTTGCTTGATGGTATAGATGGTAAAATGCAGTATATACCTGCCTGTCATTTTAGTAGAAATTGTTTATGCTTTTAAAAGTGCAACAACCATGGGTGTTGTGAATACAGAAACAGTGTAACACATCCTCCACCGGATTTCAGGACACAGTAAAAAAGGACTGAAGAATCACATGATTCTTTTACCCATCCTGAACTTTGGTTGTTGTAGGCCAGTGCCCGTGGACCATTTCTCTTTTTTTTTCTCTCTTTCAAGAAAAGACAGGGAGGGAACTAGTGATTGCAGGGAGGCATTTCTTAACCGGACGCCCTGCTTCCTCCCTTTTGCCTCCCTCCCCGGCCATAACTCCTCCAGCACCGCCCTCCCTCTCTTCCTGGCTATATAAAGCCAGGCCAACCCTTTCACCTCCACCGTTCTTTGCCACACCTCTTCTCTTCTCCCCTCTCCTCTCCTCCAGGCTCCAGCCACCAAAATGCCTAGCCCCAACCACCGCCACCGCTTCCTCCCGGTCTGCTGCCCAAGCTTCCCGGCCGCCGGTGATCCGTCCCCGGCAGCTGCAGCCGTCTCCACGGGGCGCTTCACGGCGACCAGCAGCAGGAAGAAGCGGAAGCGACTGAAGCCTCGCCCGAGCTGCGAGTGCAGCGGCGCTGCTGTTCTGTGATGGTGCTATCCTCACCGAGCTTCTTCTACACCATTCTCTACCTCCCTCTTTCTTCCATAATCATTCGCTCTCTCTCTCCCTTTGCTGCGGCAGGTATTTTTCATCTAGGGAAAAGCCAATCACATGTCTTCTTGACCTTGCAAGACTTTTCGCTTGATGATGAATTCCTACGTGGTAGCTCTCACTATCTCACACCTATCAATCCTCCCATCCTTCGCGTCCCCGTCTATCCCTCTTGAGCTTGGAACACTTGCAGCTAGCTAGCCACCACTTTCGTGCGAGCTCTCTGCTGTGTTCGGTGTACTGGAAGTTATTAAGTTTCTAATGTATCCCGGCCGTCTCGTTCATGCCGTGCGTCGCCGCTGTTGCCTCTCAGCTACTACGCGCTTCCGCATGAACTCTGCTCTTTGATTTGGTGTAATAAAGTCAGTCGCCTGATATTTCCTAGTCCTGTATTTTTTTGCCTTCCAGCTACTGTACTTTAGCATGGACAGTTTGGTTGTGTAGGAACTGAAGTGTTCTATCTATTATTGTCATGCCGTTTGCCTTGTTATTTTTTGCACATATGTATATTCCTCTCCTGCTGATGTTGTCTTCTTGACCCAACTGGGGAGGAAGGACAAAATGCATGATTGCCTTGTTGACACACAAACACTGCGGCATACTCCTATATCTCAGCTGGCATCTATAGCTTCTGCCTTTTATTAGTTCATCATGAGATCACGTTAAATAACATGCAAAACTGGATGAAAAAACGACGAACAAGTATGACGCAGCATGCACGCGTTCAAACGGCGCAGGAAAATATATACTCCGTGCATGTACTAGTATGTGCAGAGAGCACCCTAGCTCGTGCGCCATGCGTGCCGGCGTGTGCTGCACCATCTCATTTACCGTGTCCCCAGCTGCTGCTATACCGCACCGTCGTCGCGCGCTGATTCGATCGGCAGCGTGCCCGGAGAGTCGCTGACTACTCGCGCTAGCTGCCTGTCGATCTGGACACGCTAGCTGATTGATTCGGCAGAGTCGCGATCCAGGTCGTTGCGGCCGCCCGGCAACCTCAGCGGCGCACGTCGGCCGTGTTCCCCTCGTTCCCGTCGCGCGCAACGCCACAACCCCTCGCCACGCAGGCAGGCAGGACGCTTTCTAACCGACGACGGCAGACGCGCGCGCGCGGCCGGCGGCGCGAGGAGAAGCTAGCTCATCGGGTGCGTAGCAGGAGGGGCGTGGTGTACGCGCGCGCGTGCTCCTCTCGCCATGTCACGCAATAACTTCCGTCTTGCGCTCTGAATGCGATGCCCCAAGCAAAGAATGGTGGCGCCACCGACCGCCCGCCGGCCGCGTTCCGAGCTGCACGCTCGACCGCCGTTCCGATCGATCGTGGCAGGCACGGCGCGGCGTGAGCGTGACCGCGCTGCCCCATTAATGCCAGCTCTGAACGCACGCCGCCGCATGGGCGTAGCGAGCGTTGAAGCTTTTGCAACCGCACCACGAGAATGCCGATGGTGATGCGGCATGCCGCAAACGGCGCCAGGCATGGCCGTGGCGCGCCGGGCGTCGTCGTCGGCGTGGAGCCTACTGTACACGGGAATTGAATGGCACCCCCTGTTGCCGTCGCAGCGCGCGCCAGCGGCAGAAGGGATGATTGAGCCACCGGGCATGCATTTTTGTATGCGACTGTGCGCGCACGCTTTGCTGCGTGCGAGTGTCTGAAAACCCGGCCGGGCAGCAAGCGCCAGAGCGAGAGACTTCACGTCAAGTCGCTAAGAGCGGCAGTCAGGCGTAAATGCCACAACAGTTAGCCAAGCCAGATGCCTGAAGACGTTCCTACTGGAGTAGCTACACGTGACAGGACGGCTCCACTGTGCGATCCTTTTTGCAGGTGCCGCAAGAACTTGTTAGCAGAAAAAAGATTGTGCCGGTGCGCGTAAGCATCTGGACGAGCGAGATATCAAGCAACAGATTAGAGACAGCGCCATTAGGGACTATTCACCAGCAGTTCCTCCATTGCTGAGCAGACAGCAAGCCTGGGAATGTTTTCAGGGACACAGCCAACAAAAGTGTCGCTATCATACACGGTTCTCATTGCGACGAGGGCCGGGGCGGCAGATCGCACCGCATTCCAAACTACTACCGGCGCATCTCCGGATCCGGCCAGTAAAAACCACGCAGCCCGACCGACAGCGAGTGAAGACTGAAGAGGTAACAGGACGTTCACCTGGCGTTTTTCTTTTCTCATCCCCCGGTCGAATTAGTTTCCTGTGCGCGCGCCTGCGGTTTGCAGGGGGCACAGCGATACTTTACCATATAGAGTATAGCTTTTTCGCAGCACGGCATGGCTGAACAATCAGGACAATCACAGAGCAGCAAATGGCCCAGTTATTACAGATGAAGTAGTAGCACACTAGGGCCTTCCAGTTCCAGCCACAGCAGCCGGGCAGCAAAAGGGAGCTACTAGTAAACTTTTGAGTCCAGTTACAGATGTGTAGTAGGCGTACCACACTAGGGCCTAAACCAAGCTTCCAAAGGGGTAATGTCAAGAGGAAGAGCCCTAAACTGATCGTTACATGCTTGAACATTCAGTAGCATTTAGTATAAAGATTCAGCACACTGGGCCCTAAACTGATCTTCCAAATTGATGAACAGCTTTCCAAGAGGTAATGTAAAGAGGAACATACCCATCAGTGCTACGCTGCTACCGATATAGTGATCAGGATTTGATGCAAAAGATAACGTACTGGTTAGTGGTTACCTACCACCCGAGGCAAGAACTGTCTAAACTAAATGAACATTCAATCTTGAATTCTCTTTGACATGTGCTACTCCTACACTTTCCAGCAGATAGTTCTTCCACACACAAAAAGGTTGGACCTCACCAGGTAAAAAAGCTTTGATTTCGAAATCTTACCCCGGGAAAAGTACACGGTCCACCCACATTCATGGGCAGTATGTAATCATTGTCCTACCCCTGATTCCCAACCATTTACTACAATTCCAGCATATTGAAGACACAAAAGACGCGGTACAGGGAGGTACAGTCGCAAGCACGAAACGATGCAAGTTCCAATTCAGACGTTTATACGCGAATAAAATGAGGTCCACACAACACAAGGTAGCATGTGAGGTCGCTGTACCCAATTATTAGAACAGCGTAAGGAGGGCATCACTAACAGTTTTGTAGCGACTGGTTGAAGAGCAAGGGACAAAGGCATTGACGATTCTGAAAGCAGGAATGCAGAATGGAACAGTGCGACTGGCCAATGTGTTGACTAGTCCAAGGGCAGGTCTGAGGCAGTAGTAGATTCAGAGAGGTCCTGGAAACGTCCCGTTCTCCCTCTGCTCGTTCCATTTCTCAACCTGGTTCAGCAAACAGTCAGCTGGTGATGATTTCAGAGAAAGCATACATGATAGTTCTAATTGCAAAATAACAACCCAACATAAAAAATAATCAAATCAGTAAACACATGAAAGTATTAAAGCTTACGTTACGGGCAGGAAGGTAGAAGGAACAATAGGAAGGAAAAATAATGTAGATCACTAGATCAGAGCCAGCTAATATAACATGTGCTCGAAACCTTCTGAGATTCAGTGTGTGTATAGTATCATATAAACTGGATTTCAAACATGGATGAAATATATTGCTTCACTATGGCCTGAACCTGGAGACCGGGAGTAAATCTATGGTAGCTTATGAAAGGCAACTAACATATCTGATGCACCAAATGTAGGGCTGACTGCCAGTAACAAAAATAGTAAATCTATTGACGAATAATATTAAAAAGTTTCAGTACAAGAAGGTGAAGTAACACGTTCTTTCCTACACTAATTTGGAGGTAAAGTGTAGTTTAGGTGGCACAGATATTTTTATTTTCCATCATCAAGAAACAGCACATGTTATGCTATAATGACACTCCATCGAGGCACCGACATCAACTATCTATCTTCCGAGATCCATTGTCTACGAGATGCAATGAAGCAAAGTAAGAATCCTTCAAAACAGAATAAAACCATTTTTGCCCAAGACAAACAACAACTGTTTATCATCAAAGACAGGGACCCTCAGAACGTATCATTCAAGAGCTGCACACATCATGAATTCTTGCATGCATCTTTACTGTTGACAAACAAAAGTGGAGGGGCTGAGACGATACAAAGCAATTCAGGGTAAATGTGTAACACCTCCTCTTGAAGTGAATTTGAAGTTAAAACAAGTCAAGGCAAATGTGAGAATATCAAATGATATGCATTTGATAACAATGCAAATGTAAATGCATGCTATTTGTGCAAATTTGCATACACATACCACTATTTGCATGTGCAAGCACACCCATGGCCATATGTACAGCCTACTAATGACACACAGCACTGAGAAGGGAGCATATTATTGAAAACCAACTTAAGAAGAGCCGGTTGACAACAAACCACTGGCTGAGTCTGGACACTGAACAACGACAAAGACAACTAACTTAACTCAGGTTACAAGAAAAACTATTAGAATGAAGATTTATCAAAAAAAAAAAAAGTTACAAGGGTCAAGGCAAGGGTTTTCACATAGTTAGATCAATCACAAATGTCATATGAATACATCCACTGAAGCATACTGATAACTTCATGATTTTCGGATCCAAAAGAAAAGGGAAAAAAATGGCGGTGACAAATCCAATTATCATGTGTATATTACTTCATTCAAAAAGATATGTTCCCAAGAAGCATGGTTAACAATGGCAGCAGTAAAGGAAAAGGCACTCACCCATTCTCCAGGGCAAAGAGACCTGTAGTACTTGGCAAATTTGTCACAATCGCCAGCATCACCCCCTTTGGCATTCACGCACCTGAATCCCATGAAAGGAGTAATATAGTAACAAAATATGATTGGGCACTGCCTATAAAGTTGAAGAAGAAAACACTGGCAAACCATAAAAGTGTATGGTTATACCTGTGGAACTCAACATAGCGAGTAAAACAATGCCTTGTCTGGTTTGTTGTAGGGAAGCGGAAGTCCGCAGGTGCTGTTTTTATCTCAATCTGGCATATATAAGCAAATGAATAAACTTGCGACGGATGATAAACAACACATAAAACACTCTAATGGAGGCTGGAATAGAAAGAAAAGAACAGAAAGCAAAGAAGCCCATCGAAAGACACGGTTGACAAGATAAGCCTATTTGCATAACCAAAAAGAAATGCCAAATTATCTCCAAAAGAACTGGACTTTTCCAATGTGAAGTGTGCAGGAAAGCATGTAGATGTTAATTGATGAAATGCGTATGCTAATTGGTGAAATGGGCAATGCAGGCAGTAGTCATGACGAAACCAAACCATTACAAAATCACGGTCAGCAATATACCACAGCTAAAAAAATTTGTAGAGGAATATATTGTGGAAACCAGCAAAACGGCGACAAAATGCCCGTTTAATGTAAAAACACATGCAGATTAGAGAATACATATAGCACTACTGTAAAACTATCATCTTGCAGCATTACATGGGCCAAGGATGACTCCAGGAGTGGAAATATAATTATTTCATTCAGACACATACCAAATTAGCGACCGGGCTCATATAGGTTTGAAGTCGGAAATCACCTGCAAATTACATTACTATCTCTCATCTACTTGTCCTCTCTACCTAAAAGAGTTCAATTCCCATTCACTGATCCCTGGAATATGTCGAGCAGAAGCAAACAATTTGGCATAGTTTCGGATGTTCAAAATTGATACATATCCCTAAATGAGTAATCGACACACTGAGGGCAGGCACGAGCGAAAATTTCGTCGATGAAGCTCCGAAATGCGTCGGCAACCCTATCCAGATACCCGCCGAATCTGTAACCGCGGCATACAGCCTCGCATTTCTGAATCGCTCAGAAATCGGAAGCCATCGTCATGTTCCCGCGCGATCCTAGCATCTCTCTCGCGTCGCCGCTACCTATTTGTCCGGGCAGACTGGATGAATGATTCATCATGAATCTACCGGCGGCGACCTAACGGTGGGTACGCACGCAGAGCTTGTTCGGGGAGGGCCAGACGGAAGGAGGATCCGGCAGATGGCGCGGAAGGGGCTGAGAGGATCGCGATCTCACCTCGGCCATCGCGGTGCGGAGGGGGGGATGGAGACGGCGGCTGGTTCCCGGCGGCGCGCGGTGGAGAAAGGGGAGGTGGTGGCGCTTGGTGGGTTCCGGACTCTGGTCGGGTCAACCTCGATGGCTTTTGCGAGCCGGAACCGAAGGAGAAGACAGAAGAGGGAATGAAGACCGAGCCCAGGTACAGCCGAAAATGTCGCGGTCCTTCCAGGCCGCCACCAGGAGATGAGAGGCTGCACACCAATCCGCCGCCGGGCCAATTGACGCCGACTTTATTTCGCTGAGCCTCTGAGGCCCGTTTGCTTGCCGCGGCGAGTCGCGCACGCGCCGTATTTCCTCGGACTTCGGGACTTGCACTTGCTTGCAGGAAAAGGTTCTAAAAAAAAGAAAAGTAATGTGCAGGAAAGCACGAACACCTGAAGTCCGGAACACGCAGGAAATCTGGACTCTGACGAGTGACGAGCCGACCTTGTTGAGCAGCAGCCAGCTTTCAGCGAACGCTGATCTGGAGTACGCGATTACTACGATGAGCCTGTGACGTGCGAGCGAGGCAAGTGTGACCGGACCCGCGCCCTGCCGATGCTGATCGCCTCTGCTCAAACAGAGTCCCAGCGGCACAAGTCCAAAAGAGAACACAAAAAGCGAGCGGCTTTCAACGAGAGACGAATCCCTTTTGACATCGGCGGCGCAAAAGCCAAAGGATAACGACGTTGGGGAATCGCGGTGAGCCGGCACGTCTCTGGCGCCGTCCAGCTGCACGGCCGCCCAGCGGCGACCCGAAGCCACCAGTCGCCGCCCCACCTTCCCGTCCTCGGCTAGGCGCGATGCCGTGACGAATCCGAGGGAGGCGCCAAGGCTAAGCGAAGGGCGACGCGTCGCCGCGTGGGGCCCACCTGACACCCTACCCGCGCGCCCCGGCCCTCACGGTGAGCGCGGTCCACGGCATCCGCGGCCACGAATCCGCGGGCCCCGCGCGCCGTGCGGTGCAGTGGACCGGGTGCCTCCTCCACCACGCAATCCGGATGCGCGGCGGGGGCGGGCGCTATAAATACGCGGCCTGGCCCGTCCCCTCCGTTCTCATCCTCAGCAGTCAGCACCCCACCGCGTCCTTCGCTGGGAATCGATCCCCAAATCTTGCCGTCCCCAAATACCCATCTCTTCGGTGCGAGAGGAATCAGCAGCTGCCCTGCTTTCTCGGAGAGGAGAAGGAGAGGGAGATTTTCCTTTCGTTCGCCCACCCACCCCGCCGATCGGGATTTGAGATCGTCCAGGCCGCTGGTTTCGCAGCGTGGTTCGGGTCTTCGTCGTTGGATTGTAAGAATCGTTTCTCCCTCCCGTAGGTTCTTGTTGTTCGATCTATCTAATATAGGGCTATGATGTTTGTTTGATCTTTTATTTGATGGTGCTGGTTTTACTGAGAATCCCCCGTTCCTCATCTAGATGCTGATGGTTAGGAAATTGTTTGCCCTGTGACGAAGAATTAGATTGATGATGTGGATCATATTTCTTTGCTGCGATGTTAAGGATCATGATAATATTGATTTTGCTAAGGTTACTTTGTATAATTTTTGATAGATTCTCTGTTCAGCTCAGAAATTTGTGTGGATTATGTCTTTATACATGTTCCAATTATCTTGAGCTATCTGTTTCGCCCGTTGTGAGTAGCAATTCTCTCCTGTTATCCAGGATTTGGACAATTTATTGAACTATTACGATAGGAATATTGCTCATCAAAGAAATTAAGTCCCGTATTTTTTTTTACGTTTGTGATCGCCCATCTGTTATCTCTGCAGTATCTCACAAGTTGTTTGGTTCTTCTCTACAGTGAAAATTTGATGTGCTAATGGAGTCCAAGGGTGGCAAAAAGAAGTCTAGCAGTAGTCGTTCCTCCCTGATGTACGAAGCTCCCCTCGGCTACAGCATCGAAGACCTCCGCCCTGCCGGCGGCATCAAGAAGTTCTCTGCTGCTTACTCGAACGTATGTACAAGACGATTTTCTTTCATTTTATCTATATAATTTCAGCTCTTGTATGATTTGGTGCTTACAGTGTCAATTGTTTATCTCTTGCAGTGCACGAGGAAGCCATCCTGATATCCCTCTCGTCGATCCTGTCCTAGTAGATTAGAAATCACCTGCAATTTGATTAAATCTCTCTGGCTAGCTGCTTTCTGGTGACCAAAAAGATTTCAAGAACCTGCTTCCTGTCTTCCTCCCTTTGCTGTCTGTCATCTTTCTCTGAAACAATGGCAGTCCTGCAAGGTGCTGCTGCTGCCCCTCCCCAGGTCTCTGCAATTGGGTTTGAGGGATATGAGAAGCGCCTTGAGATCAGCTTCTCTCAGGCTTCTGTCTTTGCTGACCCCAGTGGAAGGGGACTGCGTGCTCTCTCGCGTGCCCAGATTGACTCTGTTCTTGACCTTGCGAGGTGCACCATCGTGTCTGAGCTCTCAAACAAGGACTTTGATTCTTATGTCTTATCCGAGTCAAGCCTGTTTGTGTACCCATACAAGGTTGTCATCAAGACCTGTGGGACTACCAAGCTTCTGTTGGCCATTCCGAGGATTCTTGAGCTTGCTGAGGAGCTCTCACTGCCGCTTGCTGCTGTTAAATTCTCCCGTGGGACATTCATATTCCCTGATGCACAGCCTTCCCCACACAAGAACTTTGCCGATGAAGTTGCCCTCCTCAACCGCTACTTTGGTGGTCTCAAGTCCGGTGGCAATGCTTATGTGATAGGAGATCCTGAGAAGCCTGGGCAGAAATGGCACATCTACTATGCCACTGAGCACCCCGAGGAGCCTGTTGTTACTCTGGAGATGTGCATGACTGGGCTGGACAAGGAGAAAGCTTCTGTCTTCTTCAAGACCTCTGCAGATGGCCACATCTCCTGTGCTAAGGAGATGACCAAGCTTTCTGGCATCTCGGACATCATCCCGGAGATGGAGATCTGTGACTTTGACTTTGAGCCCTGCGGCTACTCCATGAACGCCATCCATGGCCCTGCGTTCTCCACCATCCATGTGACCCCAGAGGATGGCTTCAGCTATGCAAGCTATGAGGTTATGGGTTTCAACCCAGCCTCTTTTGCATATGATGACCTGGTTCAGAGGGTGCTGAGGTGCTTTGGCCCATCTGAGTTCTCTGTTGCTGTGACCATCTTCGGTGGGCGGGACAATGCAAAGACCTGGGGTAAGAAGCTGGATGTAGAGGCCTATGCCTGCAGCAACATGGTTGAGCAGGAGCTGCCTGCTGGTGGCTTGCTCATTTACCAGAGCTTCACTGCTGCTGGCAAAGCTCCAGTTGGGTCGCCGAGGTCTGTCCTCCATGGCATTGTTTGTGACAGTGTTGAGAATGGATCTGAGAATGGTGAGCTCGATGCCCCACTGTGCTGGGAAGTGGAAGCGGAAGCAGATGCCGCGGATGAGACTGAGGAAAGGGAAGCCAAGAAGATGAAATGCTGATGCTGATGTGCTACTTTGGAGATTGAAGTTGAGACCTGAGAATTCTGTCTCTAGTATATTTGCTGCCCTTATCTTGTGAAGCAGCCAAGCCAGATTGTTTATGCTATATAATTTGTGTAATAGTGCTGTGACGGCACATGCTTTAAATAATATATAAAATGCTCTAGGTGGCCTGCTCTGTCTGCCACGGTGAGCCGATGTACCGCTATTGTTTGTGTGAAACTTTATGAGTTGATAAAGCCTAAACATGAATAAAGTGTTCTTATGTGATTTCAGTGTCACATCTTATATTAAGTTAATGCCTTAATGGGCGAGTCATAGCATCAATCGTATATTGCCTTTCTTCATGTTGAGTATTTCATTCCTATATCGCCTTCGTTCATGTTGAGTATTTCATTCCAAGAAGCTTGTTCTCTCTGGTCGATGCAATGTGAAGAGAATATATGGGAAGCTTGTTCTCTCTAGGTCCATGCAATGTGAAGAGAATGTATGCGCCAATGTTACTACCTCACGACTGACGTCTTTGGAATTGGACTCGGCTAGGCATCCTAGCAACTGGATTGCTAGAATCTGATGCTTGATTGAGATGGGGGCATTTCTCTGGCAACCGGGAACCGGTCTGGCAAAGTCGGCTGGATTACTATGCCAAAATGGCAAAGTCGGCTGGATCACTACTCTTCCGGTCGTGAGGTACGTGGAGCTTCAGTCTGCACCGCCACGTACCTCTGGAATTTTGCGACATTACTCAGCACAAGCCAAATCATGGAACCCATGCACACGGCGATGCAAACAACAGACGACAGCAACTTATCCATGTTGGAGATCGGAGGAATGGAGTTGATCGAGAAGGTAGGCCAGGTGAGAGGTGAAATTTTGACGCTTAGAGAAATGTGTGCAGAGTGGAGAAATGAACTAACACGGTCCTCTAGGTGAGGATTTTGGTGAAATTTCAGAGAACTAAACAGGGTCAGCTAGGTCTTCTTTGCAGGGATGATCTTTTGTTCCAAGTAGTCTCTTTCTGGCTGTGCTGCGTTTGTTATACTTTATCAAGCTGATGATTCAGCTCTGCCATGCCTAGGGTGCTGGGACTTCTGCTCCTCCTACTAAAAAAGTGCCATTCTTCTTCTTTTTTAAAAAAAATGCAAATTTATTCACATACAGGGACAAGAACAAACATTACATGAAGCTCAACATTGGTTGCATCAGAAAATCTGGGTACATGGTTTCCACAAACCACCAACTGTAAACTGACTGAATTTCCTATGAGATCAAATAAAGAATGTGGTAGGTTACAACATAGATGAGCAATGTGAAAGAATTGTTTCCAACCAATACATATAAAGAATGTACCATGAAATTATTGTACATGAGGCCAATATGCCTGCTGTTTCAGCAGGAGCTCGGGCAATCAGATATCCGCAGCAGGAACTTCACTCACCGATGTTGGCATGCTTGTTGAAGCTACCGCGAGAGATGTTCTCTTCCTCTTGCCGATCCAGCATAGATGGGTTATTTTGCCTTTACTTCTCAGGTTAAAAGACTCTGTACAGTTGGCCCAGGGTAACAAATGAGCCATTGACTCCAATGTTGGAGCAGAGCTGCGTCGTGTGGGCGAGTGTTCCCTCAACTGCACTTCTTGCTCTGCTATAATTGCAAGATGGTTTTGAGTTGGGTTCTTTATTTGACTGCCCAGGTACCCCTGGCAGTTTAGTGCCTGGCAACGGCACTCCACTTTCGCTCCAAAATGCACAAACCTACAGAAAAAAAAACAAGCAAATTATCGTTGCTCCAAGCAAAGAGGATAAAATACACAGTTCAGTTTCAGTAAATCGTCTCCCCTCTGAATTTAATCCTGGTCTTTCAAAAACACAAGTGTGCCAATGTCTGGGTTAGCGAACCAAGGGCAGTAGGGGACTAGTAGTTGACTTGATACCAGAAACCAACAAAACAGCCATGTTGATTTCAGGGGAAAAACATGGCAATAATGTCTACCACAACCATCCTGGCCTATGTTTGAACATAAAAGCAGTTTGAACTAAAAAGAAGCCAATGTCCCATCCTGGCCTATGTTTGTAAGCTTTATTGACAATTTCATATGACCAAACCATCGCAAAAGTGGCTTCAAGATGCATGCAAGTCAGAGAGCAAAAGAACCTTAAAAAAGCTAAATAAATAAGTATCAGTCTCTGGTACTGAAGTTTGCATTTGTGATTCACCACACAGAAAGGTAAAGAAATGGTTCTAAGATCTGAGATTTTAGACTGGCAAATCATTGATCACACGAAAACACTATGAGGAGACGTAGATGCTAGTTTAATCACTTCGGCGCTACCTGCCCAAACTAGATTTCACAAATTTCTTTTGATGTCACTGCATGACTGCAATCAGCAGACTGCAGTGAGGCCTTTTCTTTTATCAAATATATAGCGTAAGAAATATATATATTAGCCTTTTAATTAAGAATGTATGTCCTTTTCATAAGTGCACTAGAACAAAAATATTTGGTTGAAATACCTGTAGTCATAGGTTAAGGAATCTCCAACTTTGACGGAACGAGATGCGAAGACACCGACTCTTGTCTCACCATCAACCTGCCTGGCAATGTCATAGAAAAAATCAGGAACATGATATAACGTGATTTCCTTATCTAGTTCAAGAACACAGTATTACCATTTCTCGAGTTTGCAGTTGGGGTCACAACTGTGGTTTAGAAAACGTGATACATTTCCTTTAAATGTGGCATCTATTGTAAAATCTTTGCTGATTTCACACATGTAGAAGTTTTTGTCACCACGCTTTCTTATATCCCAAAGCCTTTGTTCACATATTGCATCATCAATGACTGAGAAAATGATCAACAAAGAGGGAAAAATATACATGAGGCAAAGCTGTACAATACAATAAGCTTCACAATGATTAGCTTGTAAATCTGAAGCAAAGCAGCAAAATTTCAGTATTCTCCATTGACCAAAGAGTGAATGGTCCCAATATGAGGGCAGCATGAAGTTCAGAGAGGAATAGCTGAACCATAAACAGAAGGGAATGATAAGAGCAATGCTTTAAAACATTGTACAGTTCCATACTACAGTAGGTTCTAAATAAATTGTCTCCAAGCGTCCAATACTGTCAATACACAGAAGACTGTGGCGCAAATGATGAATAAGTGTCCCTGTTTTTAGTTGTAGCTATGTTATATATGTCTATAACTATTGGCTCAAAATTTCCATTCAGTATCCAAATATCAGACTATATAGCTGAACTTTTTTTAAATAAAAACAACATTAAATCCCTAGTTGGGAAAAAGCATCAAGCAGCATGTACTTTCAGGTTAGCTACGATAGCTATGTGCTACCTTCAGTATCTCTTTACAACTTGCATAAGGCAACTTGCTAGATTTACCTTGGCAAAATTATTTAACTAAAAGAACCTTTGCAACTTTTGACCATCGATTATCTAACTGCATCAATAGATTTGCATGGACAACTGCTAATTTGAGAACGATAGCAAAATGTGACCATATTTAGCAAAATGTGAGCCCACCACCACATATGTACGCGGATGGGTCATCTATCAAGAGCTTGCTATTTCTGTTGGTTCTATTTTCAATTAAACTAATAGCACAAAAATAAAACCTTACCTTCACCAACATACTCAATTACAAAATCACCTTTCTCCAATGGCTCCAATGCAACAGCACCCCATCCACAATGCTCTGTCTGTAAACAGAAAATGCTGCTGTGGTCATAATCAAATGAAACCTAATGCTAAGTAAAACTGCACTCAGAAAATAATCATTCTGGCAGCACTGAACCAGGCTACCTCTATTGCCCATATGATATATGAAGGTGCAAAAATGCAGATGTGCCAGATTTTTTTTTTCATAGAACCAAGTGAAGTGGCCTCTATTACCCATATGGAGGTGCAAAGATACAGGTGTGTATGACTTTCTTTTTATTGAACCATGACGCCAAGTCAATTCACAGAACACTGAGCACCCTATCATTGGCACCTGTTTTGCATCGCATACAAGGGGATATTCAGGTCTGAATGTACAGGGTTTACTGTGAAGAAGTAGATGGTAAGAAACCTGAAGGCCTGTTGAATGAGGGAATTTGGATTTAATCCTAAGGGTTTGGATCCACACACCACTATCCTCGGTGCATTTAGTGATATTTAAAAAAATGTTGGATGCTTTTGTAACTCGCAACGGCTTAAAATCTGACACTAAGGTAACAGTAACACTTAGCCCTGTACATGGCCTGGTTTGGACCCGCGAAACTCATCGAACCGGCCCGTACTAAACCATTTGGGCATGCGCCTATGGGTTGGATTTATACTGGGTTCTACCCACGTAACCCGGCGCTCAGCATATTCTCCAAGTGCCTCAACTATTTCTCGCGATATACTTTGGGGAGTCAGCACTCAGTAGCAGGCCCACCAAAGAAATAGAAAAAACAAAAAGTTATTTATCCTGCCGCATCTTCACCCTCTCGGCTCTTGTCAATGGAGCGCCGCCGCCTTTAGATCCACTGCCGGCAATTGCAGATGTCGTCACCTGCTACGAAAAATCGACTCCCCAAGCATCTACTACGCTGCTATTTATGCTGCTCTCCCATTCTATTAATCTTCCTCATCGACGTGTTCACAGGGCCTGCCTGTCAAGTTCTGAACCCACTGCGACAGAATCGTGCAGGGCCTCGATGAACGCCGCCAGGAGTTCCTCACCAGGTTCCCCAAGCTAGTGCACACCTGCATATTCCTCATCCTCGTGCGATGTACCCACCTCTGCAATTCTGGAAGGAGGCCGCTACGCCGTCGTCACCGCCACCGCTGACAAGCAGCACATGCTCAACCTGCACCGCTAGCTCCACGACCTGAGGTTCTTCCCATTCCGTGTTGACGGCTGGGACCTTGGCCGCAAGAGCACGTCCATCATCACAGCACGCCGACATCCGCTGAAAACTGTGAAAACTGACAAACCCGCTGGTTTCTAAACCATCTAGCTGATTCTCACAGCTTAAAACCTGGTAAAACCGAACTACGTACAGGGTAGTAACACTCCTGATCATATGACCGTTAATACCATTCCTAAATAAACCAGTGTTTCAAAGATTAGGCGACACTGACCTACCACTTTGATACACAAACTCTTAAATTGGTGGCATAAGTTCCTGGAAAAGCAAATAAAATAACATATCATTGACAAGAAAGCTACCTTCACAATTTTAATTTTCTTATCCTTGCGGAATGGCCTGTTGGTACATAGATCTGAGCAGCGGCAATTCTTGGAACAACTCATCGAAAGACCCCTGATAATTCAAAATCAAATTAAACAATCATGTTGGAGGAAAGTAAACATGTGTGGATTCTATACACATCATACAGAACTTCCTAAATGGTCATGCCAATGTATTCATCAAATATTAGTAATCATGAGTGCAAACATCCATAATACAGTATGCACAAGTACCAGTGCCACTGTTCAGTGAATATGGTACTGCAAAACTTAGGCCCAAATTAAAATGCAGGAGTACTATAGAAGTTCAAGTAATTCTCAAAAAAAAAAAACTATAGAAGTTCAAGTGGAGCAAAAACAATAGGATTAAAACCACATGGAAGTTGAGGATAACAGGATATATTGTGGGCAAGACAGACAATGTGGTTGGAACGAAAGGTTCAGATTACTGTGGAATTCCTCCAAAATCAAAGAGAAAGGAATCATATATACTGACATTCTTTTTCATTATGATGTTTCAAGCATTCAATAGTGCTCATTAATATGAATGGAAAATCCTATATTTTCCAGTGAACATCCTATGTTCCAAACAGCTTTTGCATAGTCAGAGCAGCACTATAACATGGGAGTGAACATGCTCTAAACTGCAAGACAGCTTATACATTAAGACTTTCCACAAAACACAGAGTACCAAATGGCATATAGTAACAGAATTTTGCTATTTGAGGTGACAGATCTGGATTTTGTGCAAGCCTTGCAACCTGTAGGTGCAATACCTAGACCATAGAAGTGCACTTTAGGGAAAGACAACGATATAGACTATATCTTACTTTAAAACAGCTTATAACACGGTAGTTCTAATACAATCAAATAGCACATGTTTATGCCTTCACTTTGCTCAAATAGTTCTGATTCCATGTTTAGTACACATATTTAAATAACAAATTCACGTCTTTGGCATGCTTCAATAGAGCAAGAACAAATACCTGCATTCACAATCTTCTTTGCAAGTAGAATCAGCTCTACAGTTTGTGCACCCAGTATCTACACGAACACCAGTGCGCTTCTTTTTTATCAAATATACATCTTTTACAAATTAAGGAAATAAATATGATGTACTTGTGCAGGGAACGAAAAGCAGACAAACAGAAAGTTCATCTAACTTCATAGCTCCAGAGAATATAGAAATCTTCATTACTGACAAGTAATGCTTTAGGTAGGATACTGCGCCTGATAGACGTATAGGGGGGTGGCTTGTAAACAGCCTCAGAAAAATCCCTAATGGTTGAATCAATATTGAATTCTTCGTTAACATATGGAAGAGGTAGCCGGCGAAACACTTCCTATCAAATAAGCATGTTAGTGTAGTGATGAATATTGCGTAGGAATGCATTTAATCTTGATGAGGCAGTAGTACTTGTACGGTTGTACTAGACAAAGGAAATCTTTTTGCCCGAGGCTTTACATCATTAGAATAGAAATTTAACCATGTTCCTCATCAAATCTTTATTTTACTACATGTTCTAGTTGCATACTAAGTATTAAAAACTAGCAAAGAAAAAATAAAAAATTAGCCCATTAATTCTAGAAATGTGGTGCTTTTGACTTCCCAGTCCCCAAGATGCAACATGGCCATAAGTTTTTTAAAAACATAATGGCAAGGATCGTAACTAAAGACGCTAATCATATATGCTAATGTTAGGAATAAACCACACCATGGTGTTCGTGGCTGTGGCGTGCACGTGTGTTGTGTTCGCTGGCGCACGAGTTGGTGCTTGTGTTCGCGTCCAGTGACGTTGATAGGCACATTCTGTTTAGGTTGTTAGCATCTCGTCGCGTGCTTCGCGTTCACGGTGAGTCAGTTAGTTTGTTTAGGGTCCGGTCAAGTCTGTAGCATGTACGTGCGTGCTAGCAGGTTGGTTAGGAAGTTGCAGGTGCATGGTTGGCCGACGTAGCGGCTGGCAACAAACGCGGAGGATCGCAAGACTTTGGATCAGCACTGAAGACCGGTTCTCACGAACGGGGAGTACGTGGCTCACATCGTGGAGACGGTCGACAGCAGAGCGCGTACGTGCGCGTGAAGATCGACGAAGTGGATTGCATGGGCGCGGCGTCGCGCAGGCGCTACAAAAGGCCATGTAATTCCTGCGTTTAGTTTGTTCGAGTCCCTTTTGAGTTCAGTAAACAGCCAAGATACAGGCCGTGTGTGCGGCTGCGGCGTTCGTTGCCGGCGATTGCTGTTTGTGTTTTGTTCATCTCCTACTTCCGTTCGTTGCGTGAGTGAGAGATTAGAGGGTTAGTTCCAACAGCTAATACCATTTTTATGCAGCCATTCTAATAACTATACACATATTACTGGCCAACCATGCAAACATGGTGGTAAAAGTACTAAAACATCATTTTAGATATTTTCTTCTTCTCATAGTAGTAAAAGCACATCCTGAAACCTACACAGCAATGCCATTATAAAGAAGGCTGCTAAAGAAGATCTGAAAATGCTTTATTCAAGAAAACGACATGCACACTCTACATGAATGCAATAACCATAAAAGAAAAGGTAGTAAAGGTGCAGTTATGTCATGCTCGCACTCACCTCTATGCTGTTGGTAAAGTCAGCACTCTGTCACCAGTAAACAAAGTATTCCTGTCAGACACCTCAACCATTACAAATATTAACAAAAGGGTGTGGGATGCATTGTCATAATATTTGTCCAAGCTAAACATCAAAGGTAACATATTCTTGTTTGGTATTACTCTTCCAAGGATCCAGATATGAAATAAAAAGATAGTTGGAATGTACATGATGGAGGAATCAGCACCGAGCTTGGAGAAAATACAATGACTATGCATATAATTTTTTTAAGACTTGTACTAGAAAGTTTCCCTCTTGCCTGTTTATCAAATTAGATTGGATAAGCTGTTATTATTTCTTTCACATATGACATATGACAACATGAATTGAGCAATTGTAAGGGAAAAAGGATAGACCTCATTTTGTAGAAGCCAATCGGAAGGATGCCTCCAGCAAATTGCACTTCCTTTATCGTCTTTTAGATGAACCACTGGCCATGGTGCACATTTTGTATGTGCTGTAACTGTACAACGCCCACAGCGCCAAAAGAACATCTTTTGCTTACAAACCATACAGGCCTAACAGGAGGCAGAAAGTTAAACAGATGCCCCAAATGATCAACTAATGTAACCAATCCAAGGACAGGAACTGAAATAGTATATAATTTGAAAAACAAGATACAGGTGCATCTACTGCAATGGCAGAACCCAAGTTTATTGCTGATAAATCTCTATATTATTGTTACATTTACAATATCTACAATGCACACTGCACACCTTGCCTTCGGACCATGAAATCTTGCAATCATATATTGAACATATCATTCACTAATATGAAAACAGAAATAGCTAGAGAAGAGCATAATAAAAAAAAAGGACACTGGAGTATGATAATCAGAGAAGTTTATAATTAATATTATATATGTAGTTCTGACTTGTATATTTGGTAAAATGTTATGTCTCCCACGCCATAAAATTGGAACTTACATGTTGAGGGCACCTGAAGCTTTCAGTGGTGAAGTTTGAAGTCCCTTTCACAACACAGCTAATATGGAACACATCTGTACAGCGAGTAACTGAACAATTTATTCCTTCTCCAGCATAAATAATCTTGGAGCACAAACGGCATTCAACCTGGCACAAACAAAGATGGCATGAGATGCTAACCATATGAAAGGAACAAAAAATGGATCCTAAGTCAATGAATAAGACTAATTGCTCCCGCAGATCAAAATTATAATTCATTTTAGGATTCCTAAGAATCAAACTTTTCAACTTTGATCATCAATATAATAAGTAATAATATAAGCTATGCTGCATGGATACGGATACGTGTATCAGTATCAGCCCGATAGGAATACGAGGATACGCCATTTCCCCCTAAAAACCGATACGTGAATACATATTTAAAAATAATTAATACAGTGCTTATAATGGCAGAAACTATAAATAAGTATGCAACCCTATTAGAGCACAACATTGAGTCAAGAGGCTACAAGAGGGGATAAAAGAAAAGCTAGGAGTCATTGATCAGCCAAAGAAAAAGGTGCGGGAGTAGCTCAATCTATCCGTGGTGTATCTGTGATGTATCAGTATCGGATAGGATACGGCACCCTCCTTGACGTATCGGGGTAGCATAGAATATAAGATTGATCTCGGTAGATTCATCAAGAAAAGCATTTTTATAGCATACAATCCTTTTTTATTATAGGTATAATATTTTCTAATAGAAATAGCTAGTGAAAGTTTCACCCTATAGACAACGTCAATATCCTAAACAACTTAGATTTATAACAGATATTTTAACTGATAGATAGGCATACTAAGTATGATGGGGTTAAGTTATGGGACAATAAGCAATTCAGAGTAGAAATCTTTACAAAATGGTTGCAGCCTTTGTATCTAGGGGATCGTCCCCATTAAAGAATTCAGAATGTTGCAATGTTTATTTTTTTCAAAAAAATTGCATCTAGTATAATACATTTTTACATACAGATAAGTTAACTGTTAACCTGCAAAAAAATAACAGTACCACTTGTTTCATCAACCATGATATCATAGATGATTTGAAATTGAATTTTTGCCTGTTTCTTTGACTTTGTACAGTATGTACATGATTTTCAGATTTTCTTAAGAAACCACAGAATGTTGCATTAATAGTAGTTTCACTAGGGCATGCACCAGAACCCTGAACCCTGGTCACCAACACATATTCAATACATTTTAACACATATCATATTATCTTTGCCTGTCCTTGGGTTTCATCTTTAGCCTATCCCAGCTTGCTTGGGACCAAAGACAATGTTACGCACCATATTTAATACTATCTGCCCCAAGCTCTCATGGTGACAGAGCTTGGGGCACTATATTTGTGGCTTTTCAAAGTCTCTTATTCTTGAAGGAAACTTTGAGCGTTAGCCCCCGACCTTCCGTGGTGACAGCTGTAAAGCTATTAAGTATAAACATGGCATCATTTTAACAACAAACAACTAGCACTATTTAGATGTTACGAATGCACATAATTAAAAGTATGTCACAGTAAAAGAAAAACTGATTGCAAATTGAAAGTCTTAAATCTCAAACAGTAAGTGACTAAAAGGAGTGAAATGCACAGAAACAGTCACGCACATGGACGATGATTACAAATTAACAATGCTCAGGTGTAGGTGTAATTGTGACCACAATGCTAATGAATTCCCCTGATGGACCTGAATTGTAAGAACGAATAAGCATTGTAGCTGCATTTTGCTTGATCCGCCCAGACATAAAGAATCTTGAGTAAAATGGGAATTCGAAGTGAGCTGAAACAAACATTGGTGATTTGTCCACCAACGCGAAGCACTTAGAGCAAAAATCCTTACCGCCTTTGGTGCGCCGGTGAGGAAAGGCAGCACGCAGTGGTGGGCAGGGACGCCGGCCGCTGTCTTCCTAGCCGCCCACTCGCTCACGCGCTTCTCGAGCGACGGACCCCGGACTGGAGCCTGCGTCCGCGACGGCCCGGGTGACGGAGCAAGGGACGGCTTCTTCCCGCCGCCACTGCCACCGCGCCGCGCGGCAGGGCAGGTGGGCGCAGCGTCCGCGCCCGCCATGTCGAAGGAGCGGACACGGCCGCCCCACCGGCATTCCATTGGAAGCATGAGGGGGCCGCCGCCGCCGTCCACGGAGGCAGGCGAAGACGCGGACGCGGGCGCCGCGTCGATCGATGCGGTGGCGGCGGCGGCGGCGGCGGCGGCGGCGGCGGCATCCCCGGCGTGGTCGTCGGCGAGGTCCCCCGCAGCGTCGACGGAGAGTTCGGGGAAAGGAGGGAGGTAGACGGTGCTCAGATCCGGCATGGCCGCCAGCGGGGAGGGGCTGTGGGCTAGGGTTTGGAGGGCATTGGGGGGTATGGGGTTGGTCGGAGACGTGGAAATGGACGGAAGACGTGAGCACCGGGGAAGAAGACTACCCCTCACTCCCGTGCCTCGCTCGCCAGATTTGGGAGGCATTTTGTGAGCCAAAACTGCCAAGAAATTAAACTTTTCTGAATTTTTGTCGACTTTTTCTTGCTTGAATCGTACTCCGTAGTAATAGCTTAAATATTTATTAGAGTAGTGAAATCGTTTTTTTTTTTGTTTGCTTCGACAGCTGCTAATATTTTATCTTGCTAGAGCGGGAGTCAGTTGAACTGTAGGGTTTGCTCACTTTTCACTTACACTAAAATTGTGATTGCAATAACATGCAATTTGGGGATGGATTTACCATATTATTTTAGTTCTAAAATAAACCATGGCTCGTGTGAAAAAGGCTGAACCGAAATCTGAAGACCACAACTTGTGTGTGTCTTTACTGCCTGATAATTTTGTAATAATGATAATTTATCAATGATTAGGACCTGAACGCATGCATAACAATGGTATAAAAAAGTTGCCTTAGCGAGGCTCCTGTAGTGTGTTTTGTCAATGATTGACTAGTGTGTCTACTTGATAAACACTTGGGAAAAAATGTATTCAGAGAAGTCAAATCGACAAGTAATTTGAGACTGGAGGGAGTATATATGGTGAAGATTATGTTTTATAGTTGCTACTAAGCTATTTAAATTGTCCAGACTTCTAAAATCTGTTGGGTCCGCCATTGAGTTAAGTTCTAGAAAATTATGGGAAATCGAAATATCATTCCAGGTAACTTCAAATCTATTGTATATCAGACCTTGAATTTTCTCACGCTTTCAAATTCTTTTGCCCAATTATTAATCAACAACCTTGTGTCGAATTAAACGGATCCAGGAAAAACCCATGGGCCATGGCATATCATGCCGCCCGGGGCTTGTAATAATGCAAGTCGAGAAAGAGTGGAGGAGAGACTGGAGAGTGTGGGCCCGCACGGGTGGGCCAAGGAGGAGGAGGAGGGGCGCCGCGCGGGAAAACTAGCCTCTCCTCCTGTTGTAGTCCTGTTTGGCATTTTTAAGAACGGAAATCTGGCGCGGCCGCACCGAATGGCAAATGGGCCCATGATTACGTAGCACGTGCTGGCTCCATGTGCCACGAGGCAGGACAAGACGGACGACGCGGCGCAAGTGATGTGCCTGCGTGGCCGTTCTGTGCGTCGTCCCCACTCCCCTTCGGCCCTTCCCCCTCACGGCCTCACCTCGCACGCGCGGCGGGCATGTGCCGTGCCGGCGTCGCTGCCGACCCGCGCGTCAGCAGCTGGCGGGGGCGCGCGGCGCGCCCACAGATTTTGGCGGCTCCCGTGGGTTTTTTCTCCGCGGCGGTACGAGGTTGTTTTTCCCCCATCTGCAGTGCTGGTGCTGCTGCTGCTCTCCCGGATACGCACGCTCTCGCTCGCTCCCTGTTTAGACTATCCGCATTGGTGTACGCAAACACCCACGCTAAACGTTTTGCGTCGCTGTTTTCAGGAAAAGGGGCTGCAGCGGCGTACTGGATGCCCCCTGTAAGCAAGCGGACTCTCCCCGTTTCCTTGAAATCCAGAGGAGGCAGCGGAGAACGCAAAAGCAAGGGCCCGCCGTCCCCGCCTCGCGCGTCCGGCCTCGAACCGTGCGCTCCACCTCCCCAATGGCGGCCGCGAGGGAGAAGGAGAGGGGGAGGCCGCCCCTCACCGCCGTCTTCATACCCGAAACGAGGAGGCCCACCGCCTGCTACGACGGCGGAGGTTGGGAGAAGCGGCTTGGGCGACGACGACGCGGCGCGGCCGCCGGAGCGGAAGGGAGGCAGGGCCGCCGCAACCCGCGCTCCACCTGCCGCGGCTCGACAGCGGAGTAGGCGCGCGGCCGCCAAGCTCCAGCTCGAGGAGTAGCTCACCATGGCGGCTCGAGGAGGAGCTCGAGGTAGATGCGACCAAATCGATGACCTCCAGAGAGAGGCCGCGGAGGCAGAGCGATGGATCCTCCGCCGAAGAGGCGAGGGAGGCCGCGGAGGCAGGGCGAGCGGCGGCCGGCGCTGGCGAGGAGGAAAGAGGGCTGTCGGAGGGCTCGCCGGCGCCGGATTCGGCCGCCACCGCAGTTACTCGCGCCGAATTCAGTCGACGTAGGAGCTCCTCGCCCCGACGTTGTGACTGCCTGATGTGAGCTCGTCGAGGGCCATGGATGGAGGTTGAGCACGAGGCCCGCCGCCGCCGGGACCGCCGGTCGGCCGTCTGCTCTCTCCTGCGGACGGAGCTCGTCCCCGCCGCCAGGATCCGGGCCGCCGCCGCCTGGAGCGCGCAAAGCAGGGAGGAGGGGACGCGCCGCCGCGCGGGACCCTCCTGGATCTGCATAGGTTCAGCTCCGCCGGCCGGCAACAGGAGGCGAAGGGAGGAGGGCCCGGCAATGGGAGGGAGGGAGGCGGCGAGAGAGAAGCAGAGGAGAGCCGGTGCGGAGTAGAGAGAGAAGGGGGTTGGTGGGGGAGGGGGTAAAAAATTGTGAGGCTGACATGTGGGTCCAGGTGTGGGTAGTTAGGATAAAGGATGAGATATAAAGTATGACGAGTGCGGAAGAAGTTGTATAAAGGAAAGAATCTTGATGACTAGACGAGAATATTCCGTTTTAGAGGAGGATATAAAGTATGACGAGTGCAGATAGTCTTAATTCCCAAAATTTTTGTATTGCAGACCGTGTTACCTCTCACAGAACACGTTTTTCAATGCAAAAATTTTATTACTTTCATCAAAAATTTCACCAACTAAACGAGACCCAGGTAGAGTAAAAAAGAAACAGGGCTAGCACACGGCAGCAAAAATGTAACATGCCTTTAAAAAAAAAAAGAAATGTAACGTGCCTTTTTTTTAAAAAAAGAAATGTAACATGCCTTTGGCCTACCTGCCAGTGGTCATGTACGTGTACGTGTGGTAATATAATGCCGGCTCGAGCATCGGCGTGCACGAGGCGTCCGATGAGAGGCGGAATGAATAGGAAACATACCACAAGTAATTAGTTGACGCTCGGGAGTCAATTCACTGCAGACTGAAACAATAGTTCTGCAAGAAATTGATCTCCTCATGAGCCATGGAACGAGTCAATTTTGCAAAAGGCTAGTAAGGTTATGCTACCCATCGTCATGCTAACATTACAGTGCAGGCA
Source organism: Cenchrus fungigraminus (assembly GCA_036936925.1). Classification (NCBI taxonomy): domain Eukaryota; kingdom Viridiplantae; phylum Streptophyta; class Magnoliopsida; order Poales; family Poaceae; genus Cenchrus; species Cenchrus fungigraminus. The sequence goes on along the minus strand of CM072773.1, from coordinate 25,855,563 downwards.
CATAAAAATTAAAACCCCACTGCCAGCAAATATGTACCGAATACTCCAAGTACCATCAATGCCAGCAGCTGAATGAAATGTCAGGACAACAGAACAACCTACACAGAGATAGTTAACCCTGGCGTGAACCGTGAAGCTTCTCAAGCTCCCTCTTCAACCACGGACCACGAAGCCTTGGTGCATAACACAGAAACATCTCCCGATTCGTCGCGTCCCTGAAAACATCAGAGGCGAGGATCTTCATCCCATCCGGCACATCATCCATGGCTTCTAGCACATCTAGGCATCTCGATATCGAGTAACCTTTTCCTTCATTTGCTTCTTGTTTGCTCACGTTAGCTTGTGCGCACCTGCACTCTGGATGAACTGACCTGGTCTCCTCGATGCAAGGCACCTCAGCTATAGCCTTGTGTTTCTTCAATCCATTCCATGCGCTCAAAGGTCTTTCAGTTACATGATCATCGCTTCTTTGGGCTTGTTGATCGGCATCATTAGTTGACACATTCAATGGTTCCCCACAGAGATCTTGCTCAAGTTCATGGTCCAAACCTTGCCTCCCAACGTCAACCATTTTTTGCAGGGAATTCATATTATTTTGTTCTTCACCGTCACATGCAACAAGTTGAGCTCTGGCACCAACGCTTGCATCATGTGATTGTTTGCTCACGTTAGCTTGTGTGCTTCTGCACTCTGGATGAACTGATCCGGTCTCCTCGATGCAAGGCACCTCTGCTATAGCCTTGTGTTTCTTCAATCCATTCCATGCGCTCAAAGGTCTTTCAGTTACATGATCATCGCTTCTTTGGGCTTGTTGATCGGCATCATTAGTTGACACATTCAATGATTCGCCACAGAGATCTTGCTCAAGTTCATGGTCCAAACCTTGCCTCCCAACGTCAACCATTTTTTGCAGAGAATTCATATTATTTTGTTCTTCACCGTCACATGCAACAAATTGAGCTCTAGCACCAACGCTTGCATCATGTGATTGTTTGCTCACGTTAGCTTGTGCGCTTCTGCACTCTGGATGAACTGACCCGGTCTCCTCGATGCAAGGCACCTCTGCTATAGCCTTGTGTTTCTTCAATCCATTCCGTGCGCTCAAAGGTCTTTCAGTTACATGATCATCGCTTCTTTGGGCTTGTTGATCGGCATCATTAGTTGGCACATTCAATGATTCGCCACAGAGATCTTGCTCAAGTTCATGGTCCAAACCTTGCCTCCCAACGTCAACCATTTTTTGCAGGGAATTCAAAATATTTTGTTCTTCACCGTCACATGCAACAAGTTGAGCTCTGGCACCAACGCTTGCATCATGTGAACTTATACCAATAGCTGAAAGCGCGTTGTTATTGTTCCGCATCAGAGTTTGTATTTGAAAAACAAATGAGGAGATGGACTGGAAAACTATGTTTCTCTTTGGCTACTTTTCCAGTTTAAGTACTATGACATCTACTTAGTTTTGAATAATATTACACCTCAGTCAAGATTCAAGAACATTTCAGAAAATTGTACAGCTTTACCTTCACATATGAGATCCAATGGATGAAATGATGGTTTATGCCTCCTTAACGTCCTACAGGATTTATCAAGTGATGACAACAAGTAGGAGTGAATAAACTGGTTACTTAAATAAAAAGGCCATCATTTTGGAAGAGCTTGAGATATATTAAAGACAATTTCAAACCTTCTAAACCTTGTGATAACTTAAATCTAAAAAAGGGGTGTCAATTGCAAAGAGTCTAAGATTGTAGTTGTACTAAAGACCACTTAAAATCTTCTAAACTTGTGAAATGGCTTGTTGGTACACCGTAAAAAGCAGAGCAATGGCAACTTTTCCAGAAACTCAATAAAATACCTTTGATAAGTTAGGTGAATTTAGTTTCACCAGACAAAATGTATAATATATACATATTAGCCTTCTTCCAATTAAGAAAGTATTATCCTCTTATAAGTGGAATAAAATAAAATAACTGTGTGGAGTACCTGAAGTCATAAGTTAGGGGCTCTCCAACTTTTATGGAATGAGATGTGAAGACACCAACTCTTGTCTCACCGTCAACCTGCCTAGCAAAGACATACATACATCAGGAACATGATATAACATGATACCTTTTCTTGCTCAAGAGTACAGTATTACCATTTTTCGAGTTTACAGTTGGGCTTACAACTGTGGTTTAGAAAACGTGATAGGTTTCCTCTAAATGTCGCATCAATTGTAAAATCTTTGCTGATTTCGCACATGTGGAAGTTCTTTTCACCGCGCTTTCTTATATCCCAAAGCCTTTGCTCACGTGTAGCATCGTCAATGACTGAAACAACGTTCAGAAAGGAGAGGTAAATAATATACATGACATCCCATACAATACAATTAACTTCACAAAAATTAGCTCGTAATTAGAAGAAAAGTAGCAAAGCTGCAGGAAATTAATTTCTCCATTGACCAAATGGTAGCAATATGATGGTGTTAAGATATTTTCATGAGCTTTACTAGAATCATACTGTTAGAGTATGTGTGTGTATGGCCCATATAGAGGCCCATGTATCACTGTCTATATACCCACCCATCTAGGGTTGGAAGAATACTATAGAACATTATTCTCCTACATGGTATCAGCTAGGTTTTCTTCTCCTTCCTCCCTTCACCTTCCCTGAGCCGCCGGCGCCCCTGCCATGGCCGGCCGGCCGCCGCCTCCTCCCCTCTCCTCCTTCCCTCCTCTTTCCTATGCCGGCGCGGTGGCTGCGGGTTCTCTCCCCGGCGGCCTCGCCCATGGCCTCACCGTCCAGGCGCCGCCGCAGCCGATCCCGACCCCGTCTCCCTCCGATCCGCCACCTCCTCTGCTCGATTCTGCCGTCGCCGCCTCGGCTCAGGGCGCCACGACCGCGGATGCGGCCCGCACAGCCGCGGACGCCCTCCGCACGGCCGCTGATGCGACCCGCACGACTCCGGTGGACCCGGCCGCCGCCGCTGCCGCCCTCCGCGCGGCGCGGCTGAGCGCAGACGCGAACGCGCGTGGAGGGCGAGCTCGCCGTCCTGGCCGTCGCCACATCCCCTGCCACGGCGGCCGCAATCGCTGCCGCAGGGCCCGCCGCCGTGGCAGCTGCCCCAGGGGCGGGCCATCCCCTGCTCCAGGCGCCCGGCTCCCCTCCTCTGCTCCTGGCGCCATGGATGGGCTGGCTGGGCCGGCCACAACCCCTGGCTGCCTGGTCACGGCTGATCCCCACCCGCCCTCCTTTGCTCCTGCTGGTGGCGTTCCTCCAGGCTTGGGTGACGATTCGGCTGGCACTGGTGGCGACCTCCTCCTCCCGGGCCACCCCTACATCGGCGCTGTCTCCTCTCTTTGTGGGTTCGGTATGCCCCCCGTGGCTGCGCCCTTCTCCGCCACGGCCTTCCTCCGGGGCCAGTCGCCGGTGCCGACAGCGCCCTCGCTGCTGCTTTGGAGAGCGCCAAGACCAGGGCTGCAGCTGCTCAGGAGCGTGCGCGTCTGGCTGCCCTCACCTGGGAGCACGAGCGTGCCACGGCCGACGCTCTTGCTCGCCAGGTCGCTGAGGCGGAGCACTTCCTCCACGCGTCCGAGGTGGAGCACGTCGCCTCCTCTTCCCACCAGGCACCGCCCACCGCTCCCGTTCGGCAGAGTGCCGGGACCCAGCTCGGTCAGGTCGACCCCATGACCGCCTACCTCCACCTTCAGGCCGCCGGGGTCCCGCACATCAAGAACCTGGTCACCGTCCTCCTCGACTCCACCTCTACCTCCTACGCTCGCTGGCGGGACCAGATTCTTCTCGCGCTCCGCCGCTACGCCCTCGACGACCACGTCCTCACCGACACTCCGGTCCCGGCTCGCGACCTGGGGTGGCAGCGCCTCAACAGCATCGCGACATCCTGGGTCTTTGGGACCATCTCCCACGACCTGCAGGACATCGTGAGGACTCCGGGCGGCACCGCGCGCACGGCCTGGTTGGCTCTCGAGACCCAGTTTCTCGGGAACGCCCAGACGCGTGCCCTCCAGCTCGACACTGAGCTCCGCACCCTCGAGCTGGGTGACATGTCCGTGGGAGACTTCTGCCGGAAGATGAAGAGCACGGCCGACGGACTTCAGGACCTTGGGTACCCGATCCCGGAGCACGTGCTGGTGCTCAACGTCGTCCGGGGCCTTCCCGCCAGCTACGAGGCCCTGCGGACGATGTTCACTCACCAGAAGCCGACTCCCACCTTCCTCCAGCTTCGTGATGCTCTCACCCTGGAGGAGCTCACCCGGGGCCTCCACACGCCTGCCTCGACCACGTCGTCTTCCACCACCTCTCGTGCTCTCGTCGCTGCCCCGCCACCGTCCTCCGCCTCGCCACCCGCCTCTCTCCTTGGTTCTCCTCCCCCCGGGCCGAGCGGGGGTGGGGGGCCGTGGGGGTCGCCGAGGACGCGGTGGTGGGGGTCGTGGGACGCCCACCCAGGCTCCGACCCCCGCTCTCGCTCCTCCTCCTCCGGGGGGGCGCCCTAGCCGAGCTTCGCAAGCCCATGGTCCGGGCGCATCTCCATGTGGCCCTTCCAGGGTCAGGAGGGAGGGACCTCGTCCCCCGCACCAGCCGGCTGCCATGGTCACGGGTGCTGCCTCCTACACACCGTCCTGGACTCCACCTCCTCCTCAGCCCAGTTCAGCGTGGCCGGGGGGGGGTGGGATCAGGCTGCTCTGGCGCAGTCCTTCAGCACCGTGGGCCTGACACCGCCCGTCGGCACGGAGTGGATCGCCGACTCGGGTGCCTCCTACCACACCACCTCTGATGCGGGTATCGTTTCTTCTGTCCGACCTCCTCACCCCTCTTGTCCTTGTTCCATCATGGTCGGTGATGGCTCTCGTCTCCCTGTGGGTTCTGCTCCCGGTCCTTTTCGTCTCTCTGATGTTCTTGTGGCTCCTCAGATCCACAATCTCCTTTCCATTCGTCAATTTACTTCTGATAATTCGTGTTCAGTCGAATTTGACACTTCTGGTCTTTCTGTGAAGGATTTGGCTACCGGGCGTCCACTCCTCCGATGTGATAACTCCGGGCCCCTTTACACCCTTCGCCTTCCGACCTCCGCTGCTTCACCTTCGACCTCTTCGTCTTCCTCCGCTGCTCTTGCTGCGACGCCGTCCTCCACCACCTGGCACCGCCGTCTTGGTCATCCTGGCCGAGATGTTTTGGCTCAGATTAGTCGTAGTGCAGATGTCACTTGTACTAGGACTAGTGCTGAGCACCTCTGTCATGCGTGCCAGCTTGGTCGCCATGTTCGGCTTCCTTTTTCTTCTTCTTCGCATGCGTCGCATGCTTTTGATCTTATTCACTGTGATTTGTGGACATCTCCTGTACTTAGCATGTTTGGCTATAAGTAGTATCTTGTGATCATTGATGATTTTTCTCACTACTCCTGGACTTTTCCTTTGCGTGCCAAGTCCGACACCTTCCCCACCCTCCTTCACTTCTTTACCTGTGTGTCCACTCAGTTCGGCCTCACCGTCAAGACCGTCCAGTGTGACAACGGTCGTGAGTTTGATAACAACACCTCTCGCTCCTTCTTTCTCTCTCGAGGTGTTCAGCTGCGTATGTCTTGTTCGTACACTTCTCCCCAAAAGGGCAAGGCTGAGCGCATGATTCGGACCACGAACGATGTCATGCGCACCCTTCTCCTCCAGGCCTCCCTGCCCCCGCGCTTCTGGGCAGAGAGCCTTCACACCGCCACCTACCTTCTCAACCGTCTTCCTTCCACAGCTTCCCCTGCTCCGACTCCTCACCACGCTCTCTTCGGTACCCTACCCACCTACGCTCACCTCCGTGTCTTCGGGTGCGCTTGCTACCCGAACCTTGCTGCCACTGCTCCTCACAAGCTCGCACCTCGCTCGACACGTTGTGTGTTCCTTGGTTACTCCCCTGACCATAAGGGGTACCGTTGCTTTGACCTCACTTCTCGTCGGGTTCTTATCTCCCGACATGTTGTGTTTGACGAGTCGGACTTCCCCTACTCCACCCCCACCCCTTCTCCTGACCCTGACCTTGAGTCTATGTTTTCTGACACGGTGGTTCAGCCACCTGTTTCTGTTTTTCCTTTTCCAGCAGGTACTTCTGACCCACCACAGGCTCCGGCACCTTTAGCTGCGCCACACGTGGCGCCGGAGCCTCTTCTTGCACCACCCGCTGTTCCGGTGCCCTTTGTCGCACCTGACGCGGGCTTGGTGCCTCTGGTCGCGCCACGCGCGGCCCCGGCACCCCCGGAGCCTCCCGCCGCGCCAGACGCGGCACCGGCGCCTTTTGCGCCACTGGAGCCTCCAGCCGGGCCACGCGCGGCCCTGGCACCTTCTGCTACGCCCGGCACCGTCCTGGTGCCTCCTCCCGCGCCACGCGCGGCCCCGACGACACCTGCACGCTACGCCGAGCCGGTGCAGGTGTACCGACGCCGTCCACAGATGCCTGCTCCTCTGGCTCCGGTTCCGGCGGTGCCCGTGGACTATGCGCCCTCTGTGCGCTATGTCTACGAGCGCCGCTCGACGGCTCCGCCTCCTCCGCCGCCGCCACCGCCGCCTCCACCACGTCGTTCTCGGGTGGAGCCGGCCGTGTACCACCCGCCGGTCATCCATCGGGATCCTCGTCACACCCATCCCATGGTGACTCGGCAGGCGGTCGGGGTTCTTCGGCCCGCGGCTCTCTCCGCCACAGAGGGAGAGTCGCGGCTCTCTCCGATCCCGACGTCAGTTCGTGAGGCTCTGGCAGATCCGAACTGGCGTCGTGCGATGGAAGAGGAGTATGGAGCTCTTCTTGCCAACCAGACTTGGGATCTTGTGCCGCGTCCGTCTGGTTGCAATGTGGTGACCGGCAAGTGGATTTGGACTATCAAGCGTCAGGCAGATGGTACTCTGGAGCGCTATAAGGCGCGTTGGGTTCTTCGGGGGTTCACTCAGCGCCCCGGTGTGGATTATGATGAGACCTTCAGTCTAGTGGTGAAGCCCACTACAATGCGTACTGTCCTCTCTTTAGCTCTCTCTCGCTCTTGGCCAGTGCACCAGCTCGATGTCAAGAATGCATTTCTCCATGGCACTCTGACAGAGACAGTCTACTGCAGTCAGCCAGCAGGTTTTGTGGAATCTACTCGTCCGGATTTGGTCTGCCGGCTGAACAAGTCTCTCTATGGTCTGAAGCAGGCTCCTCGGGCATGGTACTCTCGGTTTGCTGCTTTCTTGGTGACACTGGGCTTTGTTGAGGCCAAGTCAGACACTTCACTGTTCATATATCACCATGCTGATGGCATTGCCTACCTCCTTCTCTACGTCGATGATATTGTCCTGACTGCCTCCAACCCACAGTTGCTCCAGCGGATTATCTCCTCTCTTCAACAGGAGTTTGCTATGAAGGATCTGGGCAAGCTTCACCACTTCTTGGGCGTGACAGTTGAGCCCCGCCCGGATGGTCTTCTCCTTCACCAGCGTCAGTATGCTATTGATATCCTGGAGCGTGCTGGGATGACTGATTACAAGCCTTGCTCCACTCCTGTTGATACTCAGGCGAAGCTGTCTGCTACTCTGGGTGATCCGGTCGCAGATCCGACTGCCTATCGGAGTCTTGCTGGAGCCTTACAGTACCTCACTTTCACCAGGCCGGACCTCACCTACGCTGTCCAGCAGATCTGCTCCATATGCATGATCCTCGGGAGTCACATCTTGCTGCGCTGAAGCGCCTTCTTCGCTACGTTCGAGGCACGGTTGACTTCGGCTTGGTCCTCCACCGGTCTTCTCCTACAGAGCTGGTTGTCTACACTGATGCTGACTGGGCGGGTTGTCCGGACACCCGCCGCTCTACCTCAGGCTACGCTGTCTTCCTCGGCGGCAACCTGATCTCCTAGTCGTCGAAGCGACAGCCGGTTGTCTCCCGCTCGAGTGCTGAGGCGGAGTACCGGGCTGTTGCTAACGGCGTGGCTGAGGCGTCCTGGCTCCGGCAGCTCTTGGCTGAGCTTCACAGTCCGCTCGCCAAGAGCACGCTCGTCTACTGCGACAACGTCAGCGCCGTGTACCTCTCCACCAACCCGGTTCAGCACCAGCGGACGAAGCATGTGGAGATTGACTTGCACTTCGTTCGTGACCGGGTGGCTATCGGCGATGTCCGTGTTCTCCACGTACCAACCACCTCCCAGTTCGCTGACATCTTCACCAAGGGTCTTCCCTCCTCGACCTTCTTGGAGTTTCGGTCCAGCCTCAACGTAGTCAGTGGCTAGTTGTGGCTGCGGGGGCCCTGTGTGTTTCTTTCTTTGTTGGCCAGTCTCGTACACCGCTGCACCGGTAGTCCAGACTGCCGGGGGGGTGTTAGAGTATGTGTGTGTATGGCCCATATAGAGGCCCATGTATCACTGTCTATATACCCACCCATCTAGGGTTGGAAGAATACTAGAGAACATTATTCTCCTACACATACCACAAGCATAGTCGTACTAACTTATTAAGAATACTGGACTACTGATAATTTAAAGTTAAGTAATTAGTTTGGAGGCACAAAATGCATTAGAATTTGGGTGGAAGTAAACTGATGAAAAAGGGAACTACTGCATATTTTGAGAGCAGAAGCAAAATGTGACTTCACTACACAAATGTTATGCATAAAGTCATCTAACAAGAACTTAGAGTTTCTGCTAGTTTTCTTTATTTTTTTTAAAAAAAAACATGAACATGAAAAATAATTTACCTTCACCAACATACTCCATTACAAAATCACCTTTCTCCATTGGCTCCAATGCAACAACACGCCGTCCACCCTGCTTTGTCTGTAAAGGGGAAATCTTGTTGAAATCACAGTCAAATGAAAACTGAAGCCATCTTTGAGTCAGTAAAATTGCACTACTAAAACCAAACTCTCAGGAAAATGAATCACTCTCACTGCACCTTATCATTGGTCCACATCGTTTTGCATCCAAAACAATACAAGGGATTTTTTATGTTTAAATGCACAGGGTTTACTATGGCTGCACCAGATGGCAAGAAACCTAAAGGCCTGTTAATGAGGGGATTTTGGACTTAAGGGTTTGGATCCACATGCTGCTATCCAAATAGGCCTTAAGAGTGCATCAACAGTGTTAAAAAACATGCTCGGTTTTTTGTAAAATGCACTATATAGAATTCTGACACCGAGGTAACCCTAACACCCACAGATAATTAATACCACTACTAATTCCTAAATAAACCAATGACTACAAAATTAGACGCCACCCGCCTAGCGCTTTGATCGGTTTCGAAAATTTTGGAAACTGTAAACATATGATACCAAAACATGCCACTATTTTGAACTGAAAGGAAATACTCCCTCCATTCCACAAAACCTGACGTTTTGGACAAGGTTTTGGTCAAACATTGGGAACATAAATCATGAATAACTTTTAAGTTGTTGAGTATATGAATATGAAAACTATATGAGTAGATTTGTCTTGCAAAATACTTTTATAAAAGTATACATATTTCAGTTTTCGATAAATATTTATATAAAAATAAGAAGTCAAAGTTATGTTTTGGAGACCGTGTCACTATCCCAAACGTCAGGTTTTGTGGAATGGAGGGAGTAAGCAGGAGTGAATAAATTGGTGAGTTCCTAAAAATTCAAGTAAGCACATAAATGACAAGAAAGTTACCTTCACAATTTTAATTTGCTTATCCTTGAAGAATGGCCTATTGGTACATAGACATGAACAGCGGCAATTCTTGGAACAACTCATCAAAAGAGCCCTGATAAGTCAAACTTAATTTAAACACCATTTTTGGAGGAAAGTGAACATGTATGGACTCTATATACATCATACAGAACTTTATATCAACCATGCTAACTTATTCAGCAAATATTTTTTGAAGCAAACAGCAGGGGAGGCCCCTACTGACTTATTCAGCAAATACTAGTAATACACAAGCACAAATATTCATGCACTAGTAACTGTTATTATGTTTCTGCATGAATGTGCATGTATAGGATTGGATTTTGTGCTATCCCATCTACGCCTAAGCAATCCACATAATACTGACTAAGAGAAATTTACCGGGTAGAATTTCGTGCTCTTTGATTTTAGAGGAATTCCTCTGTAATCTGAACCTTCGTTCCAAGTTCATTTTCCATCTTGCATTCTTGCTAGTGTATGGCTGAGGCAATGTATCATGTTACCCTTAATTTTTATGTGGTTTTCAATAGCGTTTTAACTTGGAATACTAAAGTGTTCCTGCATTTTAACTTGGGCCTAAGTTTAAACATTTGAATACCTCACCTTTTAGCAATTATTCATATTGTTTCCTGCATCATAAACAAAGCAGATGCAGTGCCATATTTGCTGAACGTAATGTTACTAGTGCAAAACTGTTATTATTGTTAGTGTATATATGTGTGAGTGGCCCATAAGGCCTGTGTATAGCCCATATAAAGGCCCATGTATAGCTAACTATATACCCACCCTTCTAGGGTTGGAGGAATACACACTGAATTATTTCCTCTTACATGGTATCAGCTAGGATTTCCTCTCTCCTCCTCCCTCTTCCCTGAGCAGCCGCCGCCGCCATGGCTGGCCGGCCGCCGGCGCACTCCTCTACTCCGGCCGACCTCCTCTGCTCCACGAGCACGGCGATCTCCTCTCCCTTCCGGCCGCCGGCGAGTTCCTCTGCTTCCCTCCCTCCCCTGCAGCAGACTGCTGCGGCCGCCCTCGCCGTGCACGCACGCGGCCCCGGCGCGGGCCCTCCTCTGCCTGCGCCTGCCACCGCCGCCTCCCCTGCTGCTCCGCCAGGCCCTGTTGCGGGCGGCCACCTCCCCTGCTCCGCACTGATGCGCAGCGCTGCGCCGCCGAGGCCTTGGCCGCCGCGTTGGTCGCGGCCCAGGCCGTGCGCGCGGGGCTCCCGGCAGCCCTCCTCGCGCTGCCTGCCGCGGGAGCAGCAGGCTCGTCCACCCCGGCGGACATCTCCGCCTCTCCCGGAGCGGGAACGGGAGCGGATGGCCTCCCTCTGGATGGCCTCCCTCTCTTCGGTCTACCACCGCCGGCCCCTGCTCTGCCGGACACAGCCGCCGGCGCGATTGCGGGCGCTGCTGCGGAACCCTCCTCCTCCTCCGTACTGCCCGCCCTGGCTCTGCCAGCCCCTGCCGTGGGCGGCCACCTCTTCTGCTTCGCCCCTCCTACAGCGGGAGCTGCTGGCCTGCGCTGCTCCGCCGCCGCCGAAGCAGCCCTCGCAGCCGCCCTAGCCGCGGCCCAGGCTGCGCGTGCGCGCGCCCTGGTCGTGGGTGCGCCGCCCCACGCCGCGCCTCCTCTCCGGACGGTCCTCGTCGCGTCGTCCGCCGTCGGCGCCGCTGGGCACACCACGGGCGTGGAAGCCCCCTCCGCTCCGCCCGCGGGAGATGCTGTCCCTGCATCAGCGGCCCTTACCGCCGATACCCTCGCCGCCGCCTTGGTCGAGGCCCAGGCCACGCGTGCGGGGACTGCGTCCTTCCCGGTGGTCCTCTTTGCGCCGCCCGCCGTCAGCGCCGCTGGGCACGCCGCAGGCGTGGGAGCCTTTCGCTCCGCCTGTGGCCGCTGCTGCCCCGCCTCCTCCTGCCGGCACCTCCGCCGCCGTCCCTGCTCCACTCCTCGCCGCAGGCGTGGGAGCCTCCTCCGCTCCGCCTGTGGCCGCTGTTGCCCCGCCTCCTCCCGCCGGCACCTCCGCCGCCTTCCTCCGCGGCACAACGCCTGTGGCTTCGCGGGATCCTCGACCTCAGGCCCCGCCAGTGGCCATGTTTGCTGTCGCCGCTGCTCCCTTCGCACCGTCCTCGACTCCACCCATTCTGCCCAGCCAGTATCCGACTTGGCCTGGGCGGTGGGAGCCGACCACTATGGCGCAGGCCTTCAGCACCGCAGGGGTGGCACCACCTGTCCACACCGAGTGGATTGCTGACTCAGGGGCTTCCTTCCACACCATACCTGATGCTAGCATCCTCTCCTCAGTTCGCTCCCCTCATCCCTCTGATTCTCCTTCGATCATGGTTGGTGATGGGTCCTGTATCCCTGTCACCTCCGTGGGTTCTGCTCCGGGTCCCTTTCGTCTTCCTTATGTTCTAGTTGCCCCTAAGATGGTCCATAACCTCCTTTCCATTCGTCAGTTTACAACTGACAATTCCTGCTCTGTTGAGTTCGACCCCTCTGGCCTTACCGTGAAGGATTCTACTTCTGGGCGTCCACTCCTCCGCTGTGACAGCTCAGGACCTCTTTACACCCTTCGCATTCCTGCTTCCGCTATACCACCTTCGCATTCTGCTGCCCTTGCCACCACTCCCACTTCCTCTACCTGGCACCGTCGGCTCGGTCATCCCGGCCGCGATGTGTTGGCTCAGCTCAGCCGTAGTGCACACCTTCCTTGCACTCGGGCTTCTGGTGAGCATCTCTGCCATGCGTGCCAGTTGGGTCGCCATGTTCGCCTTCCTTTTTCTTCTTCTTCTTCGCGTGCGACACACACCTTTGATCTTGTTCACTGTGATCTGTGGACTTCTCCTGTTCCTAGCCTTTCTGGCTATAAGTACTATCTCGTAGTAGTCGATGATTTTTCCCACTACTCTTGGACTTTTCCGCTTCGTGCCAAGTCTGAGACTTTCCCCACCCTCCTTCACTTCTTTGTTTGGGTGTCTACTCAGTTCGGCCTCACCGTCAAGGCCGTTCAGTGTGACAACGGGCGCGAGTTCGATAACAACACCTCTCGCTCCTTCTCTCTCTCTCGGGGTGTTCAGCTCCGCATGTCTTGTCCGTACACTTCTCAGAACGGCAAGGCTGAGCGGATGATTTGCACGACGAACGACATCATGCGCACCCTTCTAATCTAGGCCTCCCTGCCCCCGCGCTTCTGGGCAGAGAGTCTTCACACCGCCACCTACCTACTTAACCGTCTTCCTTCCACAGCTTCTCCCGCTCCGACTCCTCACCACGCTCTCTTCGGTACCCCTCCTAGCTACGATCACCTTCGTGTCTTCGGGTGCGCTTGTTACCCTAACACCGCCGCCACTGCTCCTCACAAGCTGGCGCCCCGCTCCACTCGTTGTGTGTTTCTCGGTTACTCCCCTGACCACAAGGGGTACCGTTGCTTTGACCTCACCTCTCGCCGAGTCCTCATCTCCCGACACGTTGTGTTCGACGAGTCGGATTTCCCTTACTCCACCTCCTCTACACCTTCTCCAGACCCCGAGCTGGCGTCTCTGTTTCCTGACCCGGTGGTTCAGCCACCTCTGTCTCTGTTTCCCTTTCCCGCAGGTTCCCCCGGTGCACCACCGTCTCCGGTGCCCCCTCTCGCGCCACACGCGGCCTCGGCGCCCTCTCTCGTGTCGCGCGCGGCCTCGGTGCCTCCTCCCGCCCCACACGTGGCCCCGGCACCCTCTGCTCCACCATGTGTGGCCCCGGTGCCCCTGTTTGTGCCACGCGCGGCCTCGACACCCTCTCCCGCACCACGCGCGGCGCCTGAGCCTCCTCTTGCACCACCCGCGGTTCCGGTGCCCTTTGTCGCACCCGACGCGGGCTTGGTGCGTTCGGCCGCGCCACGCGCCGCCCTGACGCCTTCTGTCGCGCCCCCGGAGCCTCTCGCCCCGCCGCACGCGGCTCCGGCGCCCTCTACTGCGCCCAACACCGTCCCGGTGCCTCCCGCCGCGCCACGCGTCGCCCCGCCACCACCTACACGCTACGCCGAGCCAGTGCAGGTGTACCGACGCCGTCCGGTGCCTCCACAGCCGCTGGCTTCTCTGGCTACTGCCCCGGAGGTGCCCGTGGACTATGCGCCTCCTGTGCGCTATGTGTACGCGCGTCGTTCGACGGTTCCGGCTCCTCCACCACCGTCACCGGAGCCGTCTCCGCCTCCTCCACCGGCGCCCACACCGCCTCCGCCGCCACCACCGCCGCCTCCACCATGCCGCTCTCGGGTGGAGCCAGCCGTGTACCACCCGCCGGTCATCCATCGGGATCCTCGTCACACCCATCCCATGGTGACCCGGCAGGCGGCCGGGGTTCTTCGGCCGCGGGCTCTCTCCGCCACCGAGGGGGAGCCACGGCTCTCTCCGATCCCGACGTCAGTCCGTGAGGCTCTGGCAGATCCGAACTGGCGTCGTGCGATGGAAGAGGAGTATGATGCTCTTCTTGCCAACCAGACTTGGGACCTTGTGCCGCGTCCGTCTGGTTGCAATGTGGTGACCGGCAAGTGGATTTGGACGATCAAGCGACGGGCTGATGGTACTCTGGAGCGCTATAAGGCGCGTTGGGTCCTTCGGGGGTTCACTCAGCGTCCTGGCGTGGACTATGATAAGACTTTCAGTCTGCTACAGTGCGCACTGTTCTCTCTCTGGCTCTCTCTCGGTCTTGGTCGGTGCACCAGCTCGATGTCAAGAATGCATTTCTTCATGGCACTCTGACCGAGACCGTCTACTGCAGCCAGCCAGCAGGGTTTGTGGACTCCAGTCGTCCGGATTTGGTCTGCCGGTTGAACAAGTCTCTCTATGGTCTGAAGCAGGCTCCACGGGCATGGTACTCTCGGTTTGCCACCTTCTTGCTGACACTGGGGTTTGTTGAGGCCAAGTCAGATACTTCGTTGTTCATATATCACCATGCTGATGGGGTTGCCTACCTCCTCCTCTACGTTGATGACATTGTTCTGACTGCCTCTAGTCCACAGCTGCTCCAGCGGATTATCTCCTCTCTTCAGCAGGAGTTTGCTATGAAGGATCTGGGCAAGCTTCACCACTTCTTGGGCGTGACAGTTGAGCCCCGTCAGGCTGGTCTTCTCCTTCACCAGCGTCAGTATGCCCTTGATATCCTGGAGCGTGCTGGGATGACTGATTGCAAGCCTTGCTCCACTCCTGTTGACACTCAGGCGAAGCTGTCTGCTACTCTGGGTGATCCTGTGGCTGATCCTACTGCCTATCAGAGTCTTGCTGGAGCCTTACAGTACCTCACTTTCACCAGGCCGGACCTCACCTACGCTGTCCAGCAGATCTGCCTCCATATGCATGATCCTCGGGAGTCACATCTTGCTGCGCTGAAGCGCCTTCTTCGCTACGTTCGAGGCACGGTTGACTTCGGCTTGGTCCTCCACCGGTCTCCTTCTGCTGAGTTGGTCGTCTACACTGACGCTGATTGGGCGGGGTGCCCGGACACGCGCCGCTCTACCTCAGGTTATGCCGTCTTCCTCGGCAGCAACCTGATCTCCTGGTCGTCCAAGCGATAGCCGGTTGTCTCCCGCTCGAGTGCTGAGGCGGAGTACCGGGCTGTTGCTAACGGCGTAGCTGAGGCGTCCTGGCTCCGACAGCTCTTGGCTGAGCTTCACAGCCCGCTCGCCAAGAGCACACTCGTCTACTGCGACAACGTCAGCGCCGTGTACCTCTCCACCAACCCGGTTCAGCATCAGCGGACGAAGCATGTGGAGATTGACTTGCATTTCGTTCGTGACCGGGTGGCTATCGGTGATGTTCGGGTTCTTCATGTACCGACCACCTCCCAGTTTGCTGACATCTTCACCAAGGGTCTTCCCTCCTCGACCTTCTCGGAGTTTCGGTCCAGCCTCAACGTAGCCAGTGGCTAGTTGTGGCTGCGGGGGGCCCTTGTGTGTGAGTTTCTTTCTTTGTTGGCCAGTCTTGTACACCGCTGCGCCGGTAGTCCAGACTGCGGGGGGTGTTAGTGTATATATGTGTGAGTGGCCCATATGGCCTGTGTATAGCCCATATAGAGGCCCATGTATAGCTAACTATATACCCACCCTTCTAGGGTTGGAGGAATACACACTGAATTATTTCCTCCTACAATTATATATCACGAAAAATGCCTATACAAACCAGTTACTCTGTTATTGAATGGTTTTGCACAAATATAAAAGAATACCTGCATTCACAGTCTTCTTTGCAAGCGGAATCAGCTTTGCATGTGCACCTAGTATCCACATGAACACCAATGTGCTTCTTCTTGATCAAATATACATCTTTTACAAATCATTAAGGAATCGACCATGATGTAATTGTGTAGAAATGAAAGGCAGACACAAAGAAAACTCATCTAGATAAGCAGGTTCACAAACATAGAATCTTCATTTGAAAACAAAAAAATATGTTAGGATACTGCGGCTGATATATGTATAGGGGGGCGGCCTGCAAACAGCCGCAACAAAATCCGAAATGGTTGAATCGAAGTCTTCATGAACATATGGAAGAGGTAGACGGCAAAAGACTTCCTATTAAAGAATAAGCATGCTAGTGTAACCATTAATAAATATTCTGTCGGAAATGCACTTCTTCTTGAGGAGACAAATACAAATTAACCCCCCCCCCCCGGCGCATGCGCGCGCCCACCCACAGAGGCTTCCCGTCACTAGAAACTTAACAATTGTTCTCATGAAATATTTATTATTTTCACACGCATTCCAGTCGCGTATTTAAGTACGGTAAGTATAAATAAACAATAGCCCATCAATTCTGATAATTCTTGGTGTTTTGGACTTCCCCAATCCCCAAGATGCAGCATTACCATATATATTTTTAAAATAAAAGGACGATAGCAAAGATTGAAATGAATGAACATAAAATCATAAACATATATATTAATACCATATTTCGATTTTCATGTGCCATTCTTAATACTTACAAATTACAAATATTCGCAGTCAACCATGAAAACAAATGATGGTAAATGTCATAAAACATCACTGCAAATTAACATTTTATGGTTTATGAAAATAACAAAACACCTAAAAAACACATTCTGAAACCTACCCAGTAATGTCATTGACATGGACAAGCTGCTTAAGGAGTTCTGAAAATGATTTATTCAAGAAAAAAAACATGCAAAGTTTACATGAATGAAATAATCCTAGAAGAAAAAGATATAGCTATGTTATGATGAACTCACCTCTATGCTGTCGGTAAAGTCAGCTTTCTGTCAAAAGCCAACAAAATATTCCTGTCAGCCACCTCAACCATTACAAATATTAACAAGGAAAAATTCCATTTTACTCCCCTCACCTATCCACTCAACCCCCTGAAGAAAGTTATGGTTCACTTTACTCCCCTGAACTATTTCATGTGGTCCAATCTACCCCCTAATTAGATTTCTCTTTTTTGTTTCTTCGTGTATGAGTTGAATTTAGAATTAAAATTTTGTGAGCATAACTAAACATGACGCCTTATGTTAAAAAAAATATAGTAAGAGAATTTCATAGTTATTTTCATAGGTTAGGAATATTTAATACGGAATTGATCCTAATGTACAAAATTGTACGAAAAGTAACCATGAAAATTTTCTAATGTATTTTTCTAACATAGAGCATCATGTTATAAGTCAACTGATAAAATCTGAAATTAAAACTCAATTTGTATGCGAAGAAAAAGAGAAATCTAATTAAGGGGTAGATTGGACCAAATGAAATAGTTTGGGGGAGTTAAGTGGACAAAATAAATAGGTGAGGGGAGTAAAATGGACTTTTCCTATTAACAAAAGGGTGTGTGCGATGCAATGTGATAATATTTCCAAGCATAAACCTCTAAGGTAACTTATTCGTGTTTGTTATTAATCTTCGAGGGATCTAGAGATGAACAAAACATTATTGAAATGTAATGGAGAAACAATATTGAAATTTTATTTAATAGTTATACTGTAACGTTCCACTCTTGCCTATTTATCAAATTAGACCTGGATAAGCTGTTATTTTTTTTACTTCATCCGTCCCAAACTTTAGGTCATTTTGGTATTTCCAAATTCATAGCTTTTCCTATGCACCTAGACTATGGGGGTGTTTGGAGAAGTAGCCAAAAAATATTTTGAGAGCTCCACTCCAGATAGCTCAATTAGCACCTCTTGGGGGGATAATTTTTTAGAGTGAGTTAGTTGCAAATAGCTCTAAAATAGCCCACACGTTTGGCTCCTTTTGAGCTATTCGGGCTAAAAAGGAGAGAGCTAAAAAAATAACCATGGGATTCAAACACCCCCAGTGTCTAGATATATAGTAAAAGCTATGAATCTAGAATAATCAAAACGACCAACAATTTGGGACGGATGGAGTATTTCATATATGAAAACATGAAGTGACAAATTTTTAAGGGGAAAAAAGATAGACCTTATTTTGCAGGAGCCAATCAGAAGGATGCCTCCAGCAAATTGCACGATCATCTTTTAGATCAATCACTGGCCGTGGTGCACATTTTGTATGTGCTGCAACTGTGCAAAGATTGCAGCGCCAAAAGGACTCCTTTTCTTTACAAACCATACAGCTCTAACAGGATACATAAAGTTAAACTGATGTGCCTAATGATCAAGTAATGTGACCACAATACATGTTTATGTCTGCAGTATTAATTGTATCTATTAATACATTTTTCATGACAGCAATAACAAAGCCAAGGTTTATTGTAGATCAATCTCTAAATTCTAATGGCAGTTACTATATTTATAATAGACCATTTATTATTATGGCAGTTACTATATTTGTAATGGCCTTCAGACCATCAACCTGTATATTGGTACCAATATGATAAAATAAATAGCTAGAGGGAGCAGATGCAATAAATAGGGGCACTGGAGTATCATGATGAAGAGAGCTCAACACGAGTTCCATCACTGGTTCTTCATAGAAATATTTATAATAGCTGCTTGACACATTTGGAAGCAAAGGAATAGTCTCATCTTTGAAGGCAAAAGATCATCACTTCATCAGTCCATGACTGGATATCCAAATTTATAGAAGAGGAAAGACTTCCAGCACACAGAATCAGGGAAGACAAAAAACAGACCTTTCTTAACTGGGTCAACAATGTACAGATTTAGCCCCAGCTCTTACAAGCTTTGTTCAGCTGTATTCCTACCTCTTAGCTTTCTTAGAAGAGGCCTTCCTAAGGGGTTTTTCTTTTTTGGGCACTTGGGTTCCCTTTGGACTCTTGTCCTTGTGTAGTTCTTCTTTTCATTTCCTATATTAATATATTTTACCACACTGGGGTCTCCCCTGATGTACAGTTTTTCAAAAAAAAATCAAAAAAAGTTTAAATTATTTTGACGAGTAATATTCTATTCAGAACTCTGACTTGTATACTTGCTAAAATATTACACGCTCCAATGTGAAATAGTGCAAATCGAAAAGCGTCTGATGCCATAAAATTGGAACTTACATGTTGAGGGCACGTGAACCAACCAGCAACGAAGTACTTTGGAGCATCTTTCTCAGCACAGTAAAGATGGAACACCACTTGACAATGACTAATCGAACATTTTATTTCTTCTCCAGCATAGATAATCCTGAAGCATGCAGGGCATTCGATCTTTGCACACATGAAGAAGGTATGAGATGCTAAGCACATGGGGAAAAAAACTAGATCTTATGCCAACAATAAGACGATGCATACTTTAAGTGATAGACAGATCTATTGAGTACAATGAGTTTCAAGTTGTGGAATGAAAATAATAAGTTCAGTGGTAGAAATCTTGGTCCTATACATAAAATGAGTGCGGGATTTGTATCTAGAAGATAGTGATCTCCATTAACGAATTCAGCATCTTGCGGTGTTTCAAAATTGTCAAAAAGAAATCACGAATATATTCAGTTAAGTTAATTGTAACCTGCAAAAATGTGTCACCCAAGCAAGATGTAATTCAAAGCAGGCAGAGGAAGAAGGTCAAAGAAGTTAGCAGCAAAGGGAAAAGAAAAGCGGGATAGTATCCAATTCCTGTATCTGCATGCCGTATAGTAGATTGATCTAGTGGGGAAGGCAAGCTCAAGTAGTGGAATCCTACAAGCCGAAGGGTAAGGGTGATGGGGGTTAGTGATCTTACCATCCAAGACCCTAGAGTCCCAGAATAAAGGGACAGTAGTAGGGAGTTGGTGCTGTATAGGAAGATAAGAATCCAAAGCCTAAAAGGGATAGCCCCCTAGTTTGATAGTGGAGGATTCAAAGTTTATGTTTTTATGTGATCGCAGCATCAAAAAGAAAGTCTGAATTTTTCACAGGAGCTGGCTCAAAATATTTGATCTTAGGTGCATTTCCCCTCTTTCCGAGCTGGAACGACCCATCTCCTATTTCTGCTTCCAACACCTAGTAGAAGTGGTGAGGTACCAGGGGGAAGATGAAAAATTCTTCACAAGCCTGGGCTGGGCCTACCCCCATCCCTAGAGGAGCCGTATGAGGCGGAAGCTCCACGTACGGAAGCAGGTCGCTCGAACACTGTCTGTTTTTTTTTTAAAAGACTCGATCTTATGTATCTACTTATTGTCTTTTTGCCTTTGCTCGAGTTGGAAAAGACTCATATCGCCTTGTAAATCGAGCTAGAAACCTAGGTGGGTGGCCGCTGGGTAGCTGCTCACCATTTGAAAGTCTATACCCGTGGTTCCAGAAATGGAATTGTTATTCTCGATTCAGACAAGATACTGATTTGTTTACGAAGCGCTCTTCATTTTATAGGGTTGATCAACCTAAAAGAAAAGATAAAGAAGAAATAGCACCAACCGCAACAATGGTAGCTAGAATCGATACAATGGTAGCTAGTTTCAGAGAATAAATGTTAAATACATATCCTCGACATCGAGAAACAAAATAGACAAGAAATCAATCTGGCATTGTTCATACTAAGCTAAGAGAGCACCTGTATTTCTTGAATAGTGATATTAAAGATGAATTAGATCTTGAATTTTTAACTGTGTACTATAAACTGTTCAGACATCTTTTACAAATGCAGCATCTGGTACCAGTAAGCGGTGGAGGGGAAGGGTCCAGGACCAGATTAGTCAACTGATACCATATTGGAGGAAAGCCAAAAGGCTTAGATTACTTGATAATGGATTACAGTAGGGATTACATATATATAGGAGAGGAGAGGGAGCCCAAAGGGCCTAAGCCAGCCAGGAGGCAGCACAAGAAGTAAAGCAGGATAATTAATTCTAACAGATATGACCGAGGTGCATTACATTATCAAAAGTATGTCACTGCTGGGACATGGAAAAGCTGATTGCAAACTGTCGAGCATTAATACTAAAGGGGGTGAAATATACACAGAAGAAACACGCTATAAGTTATATACCCATCACTCAAGCGCAGGTACAGTTGCCAAAATGCTCAAGAATGTCAGGTACAGTTAACCTGAACTGCAACTGTACGAACGCATCACCAGCTGCATTTTGCTTGATCCGCCCAGACATAGAATCTTGAGTTAAGTAAGCTGAAGCACACATTGGTCCAACAACACGAAGCACTTGGATCAAAATCCTTACCGCCTTGGGCGCGCCGGTGAGGAAAGGCAGCACGCAGCGGCGGGCATAGGCACCGGCCAGCATCTTCTCCAGCGTCGGAGCACATCCGCGGCGGTGGTCGACGATGTCCCCGTCCGTGTCGGGGGAGTTGTTTGCCGTGGCGGCCGGACGGGAAAGAAGAGGATGCGGCCGTTAGGAACTAGGGTTCAAAGCAATTTGGAACTGAAATTGGTGGGGTTGTGAAGCGAGAGGGTTGGTTTTCCCCCTTTTTTTTCCTCACTTTTTTTTTGTCTCGCTAGCAAAATGTAGGTGCGGCACAGACTTATCTATAAATCACAATGGAGAGGGAGCGTGTGCTAAGCACGGAAAATTTGGAAGAAGTAGGTGAACAGCAATGGCGCGGGGCTCACGGGACAGCCCTACGCGAAGAAATAAAATCATTGCATGGAATTGCTGGGGATTGAGGAATGACCCGACAATTCGCGGCCTTCTGAACCTTCCGAAGGAGGAAGACCCGACATCCTCTTCTTGTCTGAAACAAAAATAGACAGGAATAGGATAGAAGGAATGAGGTGGTGGTTGGTGTCGGGGATAGCCATAAGGGTCCCCTAACTAAGAGGATAATCACCATCGTTAAACGCAAATCACGTACGGACAAATCCCCACAGACCCAAAAGGGGAACAAGGTACACGTCGGGCCCACGGCCTGCCACGGCCCAACAGCGGCCCAGAGCTCCCCGTCGAGGGGACTCGCCCGTACGCCCCGTTTTCCGCCTCGCTCGAGGGTTGCGACCCCCTCGAGCGGATTTCCGCCTCGCTCGAGGGTCACGGACTCCTCGAGCAATCTTCCGCCTCACTCGAGGGTCATGGACTCCTCGAGCAATCTTCCGCCTCGCTTGAGGGGCTCGACCCCCCTCGAGCGGGTATCCAGCTCCGCCTCGCTCGAGACCGTCTCTCGACCGACGGCGCACCGCCCCCACAGCTCCACCTGACAAGGGCATTTAATGTCTGGATCCGCGGCAGGGCACCAAAGTCAAGAGCAAATCTCTTCCCACGCCGCGCGGCTAACACTGTCTGAGCGCATGACGCCGTCATTGTGCGGCCGGACTCGTCACTGTGCAGCCATCCCCAGTCCTATAATGGC
The DNA here is from genome assembly GCA_036936925.1 of Cenchrus fungigraminus. Lineage (NCBI taxonomy): Eukaryota > Viridiplantae > Streptophyta > Magnoliopsida > Poales > Poaceae > Cenchrus > Cenchrus fungigraminus. Next base: position 25,833,228 of record CM072773.1, on the reverse strand, counting down.
GCTGCGCGGCCCTGTGCGGACAGGCCGGTGTCACTCTGAGGCACTGTGCCGCCTGCTTCCGTCCTTCCCCCGCGGCGAGACCCTCGAACGGGTACGGGGACACCCTCGAAAGGTGTATGGGCGGGCGAGTAGGTGCACACGCTGACAGGCGCCGCCGTACAGGCAACGTGCACCGCGTCTTATCCACCCACTCCGGCGCCGCGTGGCCATCCTCGACCCTATGCATGTACTGTGCGGCCCTGTGCGGACAGGCCAGTGTCACTCCGTGACACTGTGCTGCCTGCTCCCGTCCTTCCCCTACGGCAAGACCCTCGAACGGGTACAGGGGCACCCTCGAAAGGTGTACGGGCGGCAAGCAGACGCATACGCTGACCGGCGCCGCTGTACGAGCGATGTGCACCGCGTCTCATCCGCCAACTTCGACACCGCGCGGCCATCCCGGCACTGTGCAACCATCACCGGCGTTGTATCGCCATCCTCGTCACTATGCGGCGAACTCCGCGACCCTGTGCGGACAGGCTGGCGTCATTCTGCGGCCCTGTACTGCCAACTCTCATCCTCTCCCCCACGACGGAACCCTCGACGGGCAGGAACGCACCCTCGAAGTCGCACCCAGACAAGCACAGGAGCCGCCACGCCGCCCGTGGAAGCCGGAGCTCGCCACCAACTCGCGCCAGGAGCAAGGACTTGCGAGGACAACGATCCCTGGCGCCACGTCCGCTAGTACGCAACCACTGTACATATCACTGTGCAACTTCCCTGTAACTGCCCTTCCTTGATCTATAAAAGGAAGAGGCGGACGCTCACAACACACGATGCTCATTCACACCCGTACGCGCACTCACTCACTCCACGATCCACCACTCACGATATTGGCACTTGCCTCAATCATCCTTAGCAGGGACTTGGAAGGCTCGCCTCCTCTCCCGCCTTGCTTGTAGCCCCCCCTCTACGAGCACCACCGGTGCAAAGCTAATACAGTGCACGTGCACACCTTGCTGGACGTACGGTCGCGTGGCCGGAACCAGGATAAACCCTTGTCCCTTGTGGTAGCATTCGCACCGACCATCGAGAGACCGATCGCAGCGCGACTTACTAGTTAGTGTCGGAGCTAATCCGGACACCGACAGTTGGGGTTGACAAATATGGTTGTCAAAGATTGCAATGGGAGTGGTGGTCTTGCAGTCTTTTGGCGTAGGGGAATAAATTTCCACCTTCATGCAGCGACTCGGTTGTACATTGATGGTGATGTGGTGGAAAAAGATGGCTATGTGTGGCGGTTCACCGGCTTCTATGGTGAACCAAGGTTGGATCAGAGAGAGCTGTCCTGGAGAGCTCTCCGAACTCTAAATGCAGCAAGGAAATACCCATGGTTATGTATGGGGGATTTCAATGAGATCTTGATGAGCCATGAGAAGGAGGGGGGCTTGCCTAAGCCATAGATTTGTATGGACAGATTTAGAGAAGCACTAGAGGATTGCTCGCTGGTTGATCTAGGTTTCTCGGGTGATATGTTCACATGGAGGAACAACAGCCATGATAGTGAGCGGTACATACGGGAAAGACTTGACTGGGTTGTGGCAGATTTGGAGTGGCGCACTCGGTTTCCAGACTTCCACGTGAAGAATGGATCACCACACCATTCTGATCATAGACCGGTAATTGTGACGGTGGATGAGGATGTGCCAATTCTCATCACAATAAACAACAGTGTTTTCGTTCTGAGGCATCATGGGTGTGGGAGTAGAATTGTGAGGTGATTCTGAATAATGCCTGGAAGTTGTCGATGAACACTGGGGAGGGGAGCGTGGATGAGGCGATAAAGGGAGTGGCTGGAGATTTATGGGATTGGAGTAGGAATGTACTGGGAGATCTAGAAAAGAGAATAAAACATGCAAAAAAAGCTTTAGAGATTTGTAGAAGAGTGTTGACATTTCTAAACGTCGATCACTTAAGAACAGATTTGGAATCCATCCTCAGCGTCGGCGCTAGAAATGCTTGTTCGCATTTCCCAATGTCACAACTAATGGCGCAGGTTAGGGTGAACATTGAGACTTGCCATAGGTTAATCTAAATGATCATGAACGAATCCGCAAGCGCACAGATAAACTATTGTAGCATTTCCCTAAGGAAGGAGAGTATTCCAAGGGTATCGAATCCAAGGAAGGTAATGGCGGATATCTTAGACTTATGCTTTTGCTCTGAATGTAAACCAAGAGATAGATATAGGGAACAACACACTCAAAGGCAGGGGTAAGATAAAAGATAATAGGGGTAGTGTGACACACACACCTCAAATCTATCTCTACTCTAGCACACTACGGCTTAAAGGAAACATACGAGTTAGCTCTAGGTTCTAATGTACTAAACATACAAAGCTAGAAGATACAAGAGATGGGCATGAGTATTGCATTAGGGAGACATGGTTCAGCACTAGGTACAAACGGGAAGCTAGCCCGCGACGACCAGCACTCTGCGAAACTAGACTTTAGACTCCTACAGCAGGTACCCCAGCGCGGAGGTTGCCCTAGGATCCAACAGGGCTGTCACCACTTGAGGACCGACCTCTCGTTACGGGGGGTATGCTCATAACTATCGTAGCCAGACAACCCAGGCACCATGCCTACGTTGCTGCTAGACTTCACCCGGCCCGGGCTATTGTGACCCAGGGTGAGAGCCAACAGAAGACTGGTCAACTAGACCGAGTACCGTAGCTTGAACATAGACCCTATGTAACACTCTCATGCCATCTAACAAGATCAACTAAGGCTAGACATACGAACAGATATGAACTCTCTTATGTCTAATCAACAAGATCAAAGGGTCGTGTTCGTGAAGAACATGAGCCTCTAACTTATGAACAAACACATAAGGAAAGAGTTTATCACCCTTCAAGTGGATCAAAAGGTAGTGTTCACGAAGAACACGAGCCTCTAAATGATGAACAGAGGATGAACTTAAGAACATATCAAGAATATGATCTATCATGATTTTATATGAAATAGCTGAATAACTGAAGTAGATCAAAGTCATACAAAGAAATAAAGATAAAAGAGAACTCATACCTAAACTTCCAAGAGGACTTGGAACCTGAAGAAGAGCTACTCTAGCCTACCCCCTAACCTTGGAAACTAAAAGTGAGAGAAGAATGAGAGAGGGGTGTGTGAGAAATGGGAGCCCCTCCCCTTCTATTTATAGGCAAGGACAAGGCTTGCTCGGTCGCCCAAATGCCCCCTAAACACCCGGGAGTGAGGCAATGCACCAACGATCAACCACCACGTGGAAGGCCAGGATAGGACGCCACTAAGGCGGTTCGGCCGATCCTAGGATCGGCCGACCCCCTAGGACGGTTCCACTTGGTGTGCTTCCTCTGGTTGGCTGCCTTGTGGGCCCTCTGATCCATCCCCGGTGCATGGCTTGATTTGGTATCCGAGGTGGGCCCTTTGATTCATGTGAAGTCCATGTGGCGTCCTCTGATTCGTCGGTGAGCGCCTCCCCTAGATCGATGACGTGGATTGCGATGTTTCCCTTGGTGGCAGCCACCTCCTCAGCTGAGTTGGCATAGTTTCTTCATAGAAGTGGAGTTTCCATCTCTTTTAAGGGTAAATCACCTACATACAAATAATCTCTAAGGACAAGTGGAACTACATTATTCAAACCTAAATGCTAGTAAATAATGTATATGCCTCCATTTTTGTGAGAATATTGAGGGTTGGAAATGGTGAATTTCCACCGTCAACAAACTCCCCCAAGCTAACCTCTTACTCATCTCGAAGCAAGACATTAGAGACTTTGGTTGGTTGATCAGGAGTTACTACAATGTTGTATTCTCAACTTATGGCAAACATACAGCAAAGTACTCTACCAAGAGTTGAACAAGTTGGCAATGTTCTTACCTTTCGCCTGATACGTGGGGCATATAGCTTCACATGCCTTGGACGGTTGAGAGACAGAATGGTTATATAGCATGTGCATAATCTCTCATACCTTGATCAGCTATCAATCCGGAGGTTTTGCAAATTTTTTAAAAGAAAATCAGAGTTCCTCAAATGATACTCTCGGATCGCTCAAAAGTGTATGGTTCCTCACCAAGGCATCAATGTTGCCTTTCTTCACATCCTACTCCTAATAGGCTTTATGTGGAGCTGTAGGTAGGGAAGATGTGACATACTTGTCTCTCATGTTTTGCTAAGTCAAAAACCGGATCCTTGAAAGAAACAAACATACATCCTGATCAAGATGTGCATATGTGTGTGATGGATATGAGCATGGCAAGGTGAATACTAGGCCCGGAAATGGGTGCTAGATATTGCCATGTTTTATATGAGGGAATGAGGAATTGATGGTAAGGTGGACACTAGCCCCGGAGTAGGTACTAGTTATTACCATCTATATGGTGGAACTCTTTCTCTTGCACATATCAATCCCTTTTTCTCCTTTGAATTTTTTTCCCCGAGACTTGGGCTAGCTCTCTTTATTTATTTTTGCCATGGTATTGAGCATGCTTTTTTTAGCTAACCCTTTGTCTCTGTTGGAGATATTTGGAGAGGGGTGAATGATGCAAAGATACATAGAGTTTTATTTATGAAAGAATGCATAAGCAGTATGGAGCAAATGATGAATGCTTAACTTCCAGTGTAGAAGTTTTAGCATGAACGTGTACGTGATCTTGATCAGGGGAGTATGAGTTCTAACAAGGGTCACAACAATTTGACAAAGCTCAATGAGAGAACAAGCTGCATATGTGGAGGCTAACTAGAATCTACATATGGCCTTGGATGAGAAATTCTCATCATTGAGGAACTCATCATGTTTTGATTTTTCAAAAAGGAAAACTCCGGATGTCAAGCATCACTAAGCACAAGATCATAGCACTCTATTATACCATATCATGTCTCACAACAACTTAGGCAAGGATCATGCTTTCTGCTACCCACAGTTTTCAAGCTAAGGTTTGAACATACAAGTCAACAAACTCAAAACTTAGGTAGGATACAAAGTTGTAAGCAAGACATACGAGGAGAATAAACAGAGCAACTATTCGTCATTTCAACCATAGAGGCAAAGCATTCTTACTAAGCATATCAAAGCAAACTAAGCAAATGATGATGATGAAAGCAAATAAATATTTTTGGTCTTTTTATTTTGCAGATTTTTTTGGATTTTCATTTATAAGATATTCTGAAAATGAAGGAAGATACAAGTTACCTCAGAATGGGGGTCCTCCCCCAAGTTAGCTTCAGGCTCACTGCGGAGGAGGGTAGAAGAAACCCTGACTCGCGTAGTAAGCCCTCTGCGCCTCCATGTACTGCCGCTGATCTTGCTGCATGGCTGCTATCCTCTCACCAGCCTGACGCTGCCACGCTGAGGTAGACTCGACGTGGGTGTTCAGCATCTCCTCCAATCCTGTGACCTGAACGGTGAGCTCTCCCATCTGCTGTGCGAGCTGAGCATCATGTGCAGAGGCTGAAGAGTGTCGCCGGAAGGACGAAGACGGAGGTGGACCACCTGAGCTGGAGCTAGCGGGTGTGGCCCACTGAGCTCTGCTCGCGCTCGCCCAAGCCGTGCCACTCACACTCGGCTGGTAGGTGGGTTGGTCCCAACCAGGTGCATATCCAGGGGTAACCCCGAACATGTACCCCGCAGGGGCCCCTCCTGCCACCGGTGGTGTAACAGGCTGTGGCTGAGACTGTGGTGGTGGTGGTGTCGGCTGTGACTGCTGTTGCTGCTGCATGTGTGCTCTCTTCGCCGCGCTCCTGGTGAACCTGACTGAAACACTAGCACAACGGCTTTCCTCTTGTGTAACAAGGGGAATGGTGAGTGACTCTGAGTTATACAATCCAAACCCCGGGTTAGGTAACAGGATTTGGTTTGCATAGCCCGGAAAGAAGAAAGTCAAAGAATCATTTGGGCCCCTCTTGAGTATATGCCCCTGGATCAAGTATGCCTCATCAATGAGAACTCGGGGCGTCCCGATGAAGGGTACGGGATTCCCGCTAAGAACCCCGAGTCTGAGAGCAATACGAGTCACCAAAGCCGTACACTCAATAGGACCTATCATCTTGAAATTCGTCATCCACTGCCGAATCATTACTTTAACGGGAGAGACCTTGATCCGGTTGACAGCGACGTATAATAGCATCATCTCATCGCTGCGCACGGGTCGAACATTCTCTCGTGGAAAGAGAGTAATGGCGAGCCACTTGTGCCACAGGCAGAGAGTGGGATGCACAATATCGTTGCAGAGAGGTACAAACTTGCCACTGTAAACAAGACCAGAGATATCTGCCCAGAAAGATTCCCGAACATAACCCTCACAAGCTCGCTTCAAAGAGACAGCACAACGAGGACTAAAACCAAGAAGACGACTAAGATCCTTCCAAGAAAGACGATAATCGGTCCCAAAAAGATGAAACTCAACGCCATCCGGGGTCTCGGTAAGAGAGCAAAGAAACTGGATGGTGAGGGGCCGAGAGCCAAGCTCTGTGACCGGCACAAACTCCTCCCAACCAAGAGCATTCCAAATGGAAGCGAACTCAAGATTCATACCTGTCTTCTCCATGAGAGCCGGGTCGAAGTCCCTAGTGTGGGCGAAGACTCGGTCCTTCAAGAGAGCATAGGCTTGCTCCTCTCGATCGCCCCACAAGCTGAGGTAGGGGGTGTCGTCGACGACCTCCTCCGCGGCTTGTGGCTCAGCTTGCTCTTCTTGCTCTTCTTCATAATCCATCGTTGATGGGCTCGGCGTCGGCTCGGCGGGGTTGGATGCACTCGTGCTCGCCCGCGAATGGGAGTGTGAGCGTGTCACCCTCCGGAGAGTGTTCGCCGCCCAATTCATGCTAGCACAACAACAAACAACAAGAGCAACTCAGCGATGGGTTAGTGAAATCGAATGAAGTCCTTACCGAGTTCGCTCCACCAATAACAATATTTTCAGCAACACAATAGAGAGACCACTTGATGATCCAATCTTGAGCAAGAAATCCAAGAAAACCAAGAGAGCAAGGAGTAGAGAGGGGAGTGTGAGTGAAGAGTGTTGAATGGGTGAAGAACACCCCCTCTCCCCTGCTATTTATAGGCAAATACGCCGGGCATCCAGACATAGCCGTTGGGCAACGGCTAGGAGCCGTTGGAGCAAGGTGGGGCCCAGCAGCCGTTGGGCTGCTTCGGCTGAACCTGGGGTCGGCCGTCCCCAGGCCGGGCCCACCTGCCCTCTGCCTCGGTCAGTGGCTCCCCAACGGCTAGCTGGGGGCCTGCCTGAGTGCCTCGGCCCAAATTCCCTCGAAATATTTTTCAAATGATTTTTCTTGAATTTTCAAACTTAGAAATGATTTTTAGAATTTTTATTTGAAAAAGGGAAAAGGGCTAGATAAATCTAGCATGCAAATGCAGAGTTTTGGAAAATCAAATATGCAATTTTGGAAATGAAATTTTGGAAAGGGAAATATGAGATAAATACCAGCTTTAACCTTTTTGGTAGAAAGGATCCATCATTTTTAGTCCGATGAGTTGGACTCTTCTCAGTGATCAATTCCATTCAGCACCCCACTCCTGAGAAGTAGAGGTTGGTGCCATCTCAATCTTCCGCCATTCTTTCCGAATTTTCCTTAACCTCTTTGACAGAGATTTCTTCCTTAGGGGTGAAGGCTCCGTCCTTCCCCCAAGCTGCTTAATACTATCTTGCACCAAATAGCATTGCTCTTCTTTGTCCTGAAACTTGAACTTCAAGTTCCTCTCCCTAATGCGGAAACGGATGATACCGGATCCCACATTGATTCTAACACGGACATCATTGAGAAATGGTCGCCCAAGGATGAGCGGCATTCCTCCCTCGTCATCCATGTCAAGGACCACGAAATCCGCGAAGACATAAGAGCTCTTGACCTTAACCAATAAACTCTCAGATATCGGATCGTTGAATAGGCGAGTTGGATAGTCCGTGCTGTTGGAGAGAGACCCAGATATCCCAGTTGCTCGAACATGGCCTTGGACATGAGATTAACACTCGCACCAAGGTCACAAAGGGCATGCCTAATCTTCTTGTAATAGATTGTGCAAGTGATAGTCGGGCAGCCTGGATCTTTCTTGTGCACCACTGCTGATTCCTCCCATAGATCAAGAATTTGTTGAATGGGCTTTCCTGCATAGTCAGAAGCATGTGTCCTTCTAGGTGGCTTACCCCACCTGGTTGACACTACACTAACATTTTCACAAGAGGATACGGGTTGCCCCGGGATCCTCCCGTTATCAGGAGATGGAACCAAAGCAGCCAGCTGAGCCAACTGGGTTTCTAACATTTTGTTGAAACTTAGCTGACTCTTCTGAGCAGAAGAAAAACTATCAAGCTTAACGTTGAGGCTTTCCACAGTTTTATCAAGGGCAGCTAGCTTCTTGTTAATACCTTCATTAATCTTAGCTTGCCCAAAAACAACATCTCTCAAGGAAGGTTGGTTAGAATTGTACGAGTTACCTTGGTTACCTCCTTGATAATAAGGGCGTTGTTGATTCCACGATTGACCTCCTTGTTGAGATGGACGATAACCATTGTTATTGCCATTCATGTACATCACTTCCTCCTGAGTCTCCGGACAATAGTTGCCTGAGTGCCCAGTGTTGCCACAGACTTCACAAGTAATGTGAGAGTCCATAGGCAGAGAAGTAGTGGCCATGGCAGCCTTCTCGCTGGTGTAGTCATCCAATCTCTTCATAAGAAGATCCATCTTGGCAGTAATCATGTCTGCTTCCTTGACAGTATGAGTACCCCTCGGTCGTGGTTGGAGTCTTTCATCACTCCACCCTTGGTTGGAGACCATCTTCTCCATGAGTAATTTAGCATTATCAACAGTGAGTGAGAAGAATACTCCTTGAGCAGCAGCATCAATATGGCCTCGGGCTGTCGGAGTCAACCCATTATAAAAACTTTGAAGAATGAGCCAATCTTCCATCCCATGATGAGGATAGGCCAGGACATACTCCTGAAGCCTCTCCCAAGCCTCTGGAATAGATTCACTTGCTGCTTGCTGAAAACCAGAAATCCTTCCACGAAGAGCATTGGTTTTACCCAATGGGAAGAACTTCTTGAGAAATGCCTCTGAACACTTACTCCAAGTGTCAATAGATTCCCGATTCGCATAGAACCATTGCTTAGCTTTCCCCAGAAGGGAGAATGGAAATAGCCGTAAACGAACAGCATCCATATTTGCACCCCTGATGACGAAAGTGCTGCATAGCTCTAGGAATTGCTGTAGATGAGCATTGACATCCTCATTTGGCTTGCCACAGAATGGGCTAGCCTGTACCATCGTGATTAGACCCGTCTTGATCTCGAAATTTTCAGTCCCCATTGCCACCTCAGGACCTTGCAGCACCTGGTCAGCGGAAGGAGCTGAGTACTCACGAAGTGTCTTCTGGGCCATAGCGTTGGACGTGGATGGTATAAAGGAAGCTGGTTCGCCCTCCGGACGAGTACGACGAGGTGAGCCGAAATGAATTCGAGCTTTCCTCACAAGTGACTCGGGATCTTCAGTAAAATTCCCCGGTAGGTCGAAACCAGTCATACACTATTTGTGTTCATCATCCAAAGATAAAAGAAGACAATCAAGGTTAGCCTGCATTGAGAGTTGTCCTAACCTGCTTAGAGTTTATAAACAGATGCAAAGCATAGTCAAGATAATCCTGTGCCTTCCCCGGCAACAGCGCCAGAAATGCTTGTTGACATTTCTAAACGTCGATCACTTAAGAACAGATTTGGAATCCATCCTCAGCGTCGGCGCTAGAAATGGTTGTTGGCATTTCCTAATGTCACAATTAATGGCGCAGGTTAGTGTGAACATTGAGACTTGCCATAGGTTAATATAAATGATCATGAACGAATCCGCAAGCGCACAGATAAACCATTGTAGCATTTCCCCAAGGAAGGAGAGTATTCCAAGGGTATCGAATCCAAGGAAGGCAATGGCAGATATCTTAGACTTATGCTTTTGCTCTGAATGTAAACCAAGAGATAGATATAGGGAACAACACACTCAAAGGCAGGGGTAAGATAAAAGATAATAGGGGTAGTGTGACACACACACCTCAAATCTACCTCTACTCTAGCACACTACGGCTGAGGGGGGACATATGAGTTAGCTCTAGGTTCTAATGTACTAAACATACAAAGCTAGAAGATACAAGAGATGGGTATGAGTATTGCATGAGGGAGACATGGTTCAGCACCCAGGTACAAACGGGGAGCTAGCCCGCGATGACCAGCACTCAGCGAAACTAGACTTTAGACTCCTACAGCAGGTACCCCAGCGCGGAGGTTGCCCTAGGATCCAACAGGGCTGTCACCACCTGAGGACTAACCTCTCGTTATGGGGGTTATGCTCATAACTATCGTAGCCAGACAACCCAGGCACCATGCCTACGTTGCTGCTAGACTTCACCCGTCCCGGGCTATTGTGACCCAGGGTGAGAGCCACCAGAAGACTGGTCAACTAGACCGAGTACCGTAGCTTGAACACAGACCCCATGCAACACTCTCATGCCATCTAACAAGATCAACTAAGGCTAGACATACGAACAGATATGAACTCTCTTATGTCTAATCAACAAGATCAAAGGGTCGTGTTCGTGAAGAACACGAGCCTCTAACTTATGAACAAACACATAAGGAAGGAGTTTATCACCCTTCAAGTGGATCAAAAGGTAGTGTTCACGAAGAACACGAGCCTCTAAATGATGAACAGAGGATGAACTCAAGAACATATCAAGAATATGATCTACCATGACTTTATATGAAATAGCTGAATAACTGAAGTAGATTAAAGTCATACAAAGAAATAAAGATAAAAAAGAACTCATACCTAAACTTCCAAGAGGACTAAACTTCCAAGAGGACTTGGAACCTGAAGAAGAGCTACTCTAGCCTACCCCCTAGCTTTGGAAACTAAAAGTGAGAGGAGAATGAGAGAGTGGTGTGTGAGAAATGGGAGCCCCTCCCCTTCTATTTATAGGCAAGGACAAGACTTGCTCGGACGCCCAAATGGCCCCTAAACACCCGGGAGTGAGGCAATGGACCAATGAGCAACCACCACGTGGAAGGCCAGGACGGGACGCCACTAAGGCGGTTCGGCCAATCCTAGGATCGGCCGACCCCCTAGGGCGGCCCCACCTGGTGTGCTTCCTCTGGTTGGCTACTTTGTGGGCCCTCTGATCCATCCCCGGTGCATGGCTTGATTTGGTATCCGAGGTGGGCCCTTTGATCCATGTGAAGTCCATGTGGCATCATTTGATTCGTCGGTGAGCGCCTCCCCTGGATCGATGACGTGGATTGTCATGTTTCCCTTGGTGGCAGCCACCTCCTCAGCTGAGTTGGCATGGTTTCTTCGTAGAAGTGGAGTTTCCATCTCTTTTAAGAGTAAATCACCTACATACAAATAATCTCCAAGGACAAGTAGAACTATATTATTCAAACCTAAATGCTAGTAAATAATGCATATGCCTCCATTTATGTGAGAATATTAAGGGTTGGAAATGGTGAATTTCCACCGTCAACAGAGAGCTATAACAAAATACAGTGTTGCAAAAGAGGAGATTTTGAAGTACAAATTAGAGAGGTTGGAGGAGCAGAAGGAGCTGTATTAGCGGCATCAAGCAAAAGTGCATTGGCTTCAACATGGTGATTGCAACAAGAAATGTTTCCATCAATTTGCTTCTAAAAGGAGGAGGACGAGTAGAATTCGCAGATTAGTGAAGGAGAATGGAGAGGAGGTGGTGGATGAGGCGGGGATCCATACACTAGTCACATATTATTACAAATCACTTTTTATGTCCCATGCAGGGGATCGATATGACGAGCTTCTCCAGCATGTTCCAGTCAGGGTCACATATGCAATGAATAGTGGCTTGCTGAAGGAGTACAGTGATGAGGAGATAAAGAATGCGTTGAATAGCATGGGGGATTTGAAGGCACCTGGCCTGATGGTATGTCGGTCTTATTTTACAAGAGCTATTGGAACATTGTTGGGGAGTATGTTGTGAGAGAGGTGAAGTCCCTTCTAAATGGAGGTGTAATGCCAAATAAATGGAATGAGATAGTGGTAGTGTTGATCCCAAAAGTGCCAAATTCTGATAAATTGAAGGACTTGAGACCCATCAGCTTGTGCAATGTGGTGTACAAAATTGCATCGAAGGTTTTGGCAAATAGATTGAAGCTTGTTCTCTCGGACATCATATCTTTGAATCAAAGTGCTTTTGTTCCCGGGCGCCTAATCACATACAATGTTTTTCTTCCTTCGCAAGATGATGTGCAAGATGTGTTTTCACCAAAGTTGGGTGGAAGTGGTAATGAATTTTTTATCCTGGTCTCATACAGAGTTAAAGTAAATGGCGAGCTTACTGAAGAAATTATACCCCAACGAGGCCTCAAACAAGGAGACCCCTGTCCCCCTATCTATTTCTTTTGTGTGCTGAAGCTTTCTCTTGTCTGTTGAACTTGGCTGAAGAAAGAGGAGAGTTGATGGGTATTAGAGTTTGTCAAGATGCACCGAGCATTAATCACCTTTTGTTTGCAGATGATTCATTGCTACTCTTCAAAACTAATGATCAGAGTACAAGTCAACTGCAGAATATTCTTTCATTGTACGAGAATTGCTCGGGACAAATGATAAACAAGGATAAATCATCCATCATGTTTAGCAAAAACACTAGGGAGGAGGACAGAGCTGTTGTTATGTCAGGATTGGGAATTGCATGTGAAGCGAGAAATGAGAAGTATCTAGGCCTTCCAATCTACATGGGAAAGTCTAAAGTACAAACCTTCACATACCTGAAAGAGAGAGTGTGGAAGAGAATGCAAGGGTGGAAGGAGAAGCTCTTATCTAAAGCTGGTAAAGAAGTGCTTATAAAGGCCATTGCGCAAGCTATTCCTACATATGCCATGTCATGTTCTGACCTTACAAAAACCCTTTGTGATGATATTGGGACGATGGTGGGTCGATTCTGGTGGGCACAACAAGAGAAGGAAAACAAAATGCATTGGCTCTCCTGGGAAGTACTATGTAGCAGGAAAGAGAAAGGAGGTTTGAGGTTTAGAGATCTGCATCTTTTCAATTTGGCCATGTTAGCCAGGCAGGGTTGGCGCCTAATACAACAGCCAGACTCTTTGTGTGCCCAAGTGCTTAGAGCAAAGTACTTTTCTACAGGAGACCTGTTACTAGCAAAAGAAGAATCGGGGATCTCCTATTCATGGAGTAGTATTGTGAGGGGAATTCAGCCTTTGAAGAAGGGGTTTATATGGAGAGTGGGAGATGGATCACAGATTGATATATGGCGAGATCCTTGGCTGTCTCATGGAGTTATGAGGCGTCCAATTACACCACGAGGAAGAATTGTTTTAAACAAAGTAGCTGATCTAATTGACCCTTATAGTGGTGTTTGGGACAAGGAGCTTATTGAGGAAATTTTCTGGGAGGAGGATGTGAAGCACATTCTAGCTATTCCTCCCAAGGCAGGAAAGGAGGACACTTTGGCATGGCACTATGATACTAAGGGTTTGTTCTCAGTTAAATCTGCTTACCATGTCCTTGCAGATGAACGCGGGGCTCAGCATTAAAAGCAGGAAGGATCCTCGAGCTCTACAAACCCTACAAATAGTGGGAATCAGTGGCTGCAGATTTGGAAGCTTCCCTACACACCCAAGATGAAACACTTCCTATGGAGGCTAGCACATAATAGTTTGCCAATGAATCTGAATATCAAACGTAGAGGTGTGGAGAATGACTCGAGATGCCCATTATGTTGGCGGCTAGATGAGGATGGTGGCCATTGTTTTTTGAAATGCAAGTTGGTGAAAAGGTGCTGGCATCACCTGCAAATGGAAGAGACTCGGCTGCAGCTCCTAGCGTTTGTCACAGCAGCGTAAGTGGTGAGAGATATTCTGGACAGGAAGGAGGAGGAGAGAGCTTTTATTGTTCATATGTTATGGTCATGGTGTGGAATGCTAGAAACAAAGCTAATGCGGGGGAACAAATGCTGACTCCTAAGAATGTTGCCTCACAAGTGATGGAGATGACATCCAGCTATCTCTTTGCTCGGAAACAGCAAGCTAAAAAGCCTCTAAGTGCGGCTAGTAGGAAGAAGTGGCAGCCACCTCCCCTGGATGTGCTCAAGATAAATATTGATGGTGCTTTCTGTGTAAAAGAGAAGAATGGTGCCTGGGGTTTTATCGTGAGAGATAGTGATGGCCATGTTGTGTTAGCAAGCTCTGGACACCTCCCAGCTGTGAATGATGTCCTGACAGCTGAGGGGGAATCTTGTTTGAATGCCCTTGCTGCAGCAACAGAAAGAGGGGTATCTCGAGTGGTGATTGAGACAGATGCTACAAACTTGGTCCATGCGCTGCAATCAAGTTCCTTTGATCAGGCTCCAGGGGGTGTCATTTTGTTGTTAAGAGTATTTGATTTGTACCACGTTCCTGTAACCAGTGCGCACATGCGCTTGCTCATTCCGGTTTAGGTGGGGACCCGGGAAATCCTGTTGCTTGGGATGACCCTGTAACATCACCGATGTTTTGTTAACTTAAGTATCTTAATTAATTTTTCTAATCAAGTTTAAATAGTGCCCAAGCATGTTTATCATGGTTATGAGCAACTTTGCAATTAAACCCTTGGTCAAAATCCCAAAATTTCAGTCAAACCCCTAAGAGCTCTAGACGACTGAATTGGTTTCTCCAAAGTTCACTATAGAAGTTCAAAATCTGCCAATATAAAAGTTTTTCCTTATCTCCGGGAACACATTTTTCATAATTGGCGGACATTCAAATTTTGAGTGCAAGTTACCATAAAGATGAGTTGAAGTTCCTGTGCACAATACATAAGGGTCGAGAAAAAACTGAATCTTTGTCACGTTTTTCCCATCAAACTATCATCAAAAGATAGGTCACCCTTTGCAAAAATTGTAGTCCTATACTTGCTCTACAACTTTGGTTTTTGGGAAAAATCGAGTTACATTTGAAAATCTTGAGTTCCTTTGGGTCAAAGAGGCGCAAATGAAATGGACCGGCGCCCTGCGCCGACGCGCCCGCGTTCCCGCGCTCCAGAGCGCCACGCGCTAAGTCACCCCGGCTGCATCCTCAGCTCTCTCGTGCACGCACGCGCGCAAACTCGCTTCAATCGCGCACGCCAAAGTCGTCGTTCCCCTGTCTCGCGCGCCACCGCGCTCCATTACCGTCGCCGCCGAGTTCTTCTCCCTCCGCTCGCGTGCGCCGCCGCCCGACCCCTTCTTCTCCTTCCTCTAGCCCTCCTGCTCCTTCCCCACTCACCGCTGCTGCACTTTGGAGCCAAGGTCGCCGGCACGTCGGGCTCCGGCGGACGACCTCACTTCACGCCGGCGAAGATCTCCGGCCGGGCCAACACCTCCAGACGCAGCGGGTAGGTGCCCTAAGGCCTCCAAGCAGCTCGCACGGCCGGCTCCGGTCCTCCTCTGGCTGCCGCCGGCGTCCCCTGCGCCGGCGAGGGCTGTTGTATAAGGATTGATTTTATTCTATGGTGTTTTCGGTGAAGTAAGGACCTATATGTAATTTCAAAAAAGTATTACAAGGGTCTGTCTGTAAAAGCTACATTAGGTTTTAGCAGCAACTTCAAAAATCCATTAGAAATCGTATAAAATTCATAAAAATGTAAATCCAATTGTGTTGGATTCCTTGTGAGGAGGTCTACAATTTCTAGAAAAGATGTATAGGGTTTTTCTATATAGTTTTAAAATGAAAATTCAAACTCAGTTTGAGGTACTTTTATTGTAATTCAAAATGTACTCATGCAATGGAGATGCATTTTGGATATGTTGTTCTTTGAGCCATGTTTAGATCTGTGACCAAATTTGACACATGTTTGATGTGTAGAGTTATAGTTATGATTTTTGGAATTTTTATGTTAGGTTAAGCTTGATTCTTTTTATTGTCTCCTCAAGGAATAATTTCTTTAAGCACCAATGCACCCTAGGACTTTGTCATGATGTTTAGCATCTCTGGCAAAATAATTATGATTTTAGGAACTTGTTTGAATGATGTTTTGGATTTACTCTTGTGAAGGATGTTAAATTGATAACTTGAAGAATATGATAGCTCTACTTGTGTGTGTTGGTCAGGAGCTTAGAATTGTCATGATTGAACTGTAGGAAAAGATTGAGGTAAAAAAGATTAGTACATCTTTTTTATGAATTAATGAAGTTAAGTTAGGCTGAATCTTGTCTTTTTCATATAAATTAATTTATATAAGATCTGAGGCTAATTTTTGGTATTTAAGCTTGTTTTGGTCATATGCTGCTGTGTGCAAAGTTCGAGATCAGTTGGAGTTATATTTTGGTTAAAATGAATTATGGATGAATGGCTAATTAAGAATTGAATAAAAAAGTTTATATTTATTATTTAAGTTTAAATGAGTGTTTCATCTTTAAGTTCCTATTTGAACTCATTTAAACACACCCATGCTGTTTGGTAAAGTTTGTTAATTTAATTTGCTTAAATATGCACACAATCACCATCAAGTAACAATTAGTTCATCATCACACACCCCATACTGTTGATGAAGTTTAGTAAGTTAAGTTGCTTAAATGTGCACATAATCACCATCAAAGTAGTAGTTATTTCACCATCACACCACACCATACTTTTTGTGAGAATTAATAATTCCTTAGATGAATGTGGCCAATAGAGTTGGTTTAGTGGTAATTCTCCCACCCTCACCATAAGCTAATGCATATGCATATGAACGTGTAGATTTACCGGACGACACTTACATGCTCACTCAAGAGGAGGAGGGAGCAGTTGATGGAGTGGTGAACCAAGCTATTGTGCACCAAGACCTGGACCAAAGTCCAAAAGAGCCCAAGGCTAGTGCGGAAGTAGAAGAAGGCAAGCACCGGAGTTATATATAACCTTTTTGGATAAAATCTCATAACCTTTACTTTTCAGTATTTATGTTATGTTTTGTGCATTTAAGTTTCAGGAGTTGAATTGGAACCTAGATGCATGATCCTTAGGATTCCTATGCTCTTATACTAGTATGTTAGGACATTAGTGACATGCTTTAAGGACACGGTACAAGTCGAGTAATGACTCATTGCTCGTGAGATATAAGATGCTTATGTTGGAATCATAAGTTGGATAAATTGACTCACTCATGTGGTAAGAGCAATGGGTTCGGTCTCGACCGAGTAGCATGGTGCTGGTTTAAACTATTGAATGTACCAAGTGCTTGTCGGGAATGAGACCGGTAAGCCTAGTACATAATGAACCAGTACAGTGACTTTATCGTTACTACTCTTGAGATGCGTCTCCCAGTTTGATTCTGGTAGTGCAAGTGTGAGTCTGGACGTGCCGTGTGAGGGCGTTCCAGTAACCTTGTACTTAGGACTGTGGCGCCTGTCCCTAATCTGGGGAATGACGGGAACCGCCTGGTTGGGGTAGATCCTGCATTTGCTTTTATTTGATTTCTTGGGGTCTACCTTCTTCCGTGTATCTTGGGTTTACCTTGCAAGGATATAAATCGATCGATCGTCGGTCACTCGTCGTTATCTGAGTCGGCTTGACTACTGGCTACCCCATGTTTATTTATGAAACATTTTGGATTAATATTATTGTCTAATTAATATTGTTTGCAAAAACATGCTTGTTTAGTTAGGTGCTTACCTAGAATGGTTAACATACTAGAACTTGAACTAAAATTTGAAATTAAGGATCTAACTCTTAGTCATTTTTGGCAAAACAAACCCACCAGCCAAAAAGCTTTACATGTCTAGTTGTACTTTTATTTTTGTCGGGTCAGTCTTGCTGAGTATTAGCATACTCAGCCTTGCTTAATTTGTGGTTTTCAGGTAACCCCATCTAGCCTGGTTCTATCCAAGATGGTTGGGAGCTTGAGTGGGAGCAGGATGACGATGATGAGTGATATGCTTGGATGGCCTCCCATGTGTATCACGCGCTAGTTTACTTTCCGCTGTTTAATCTATGAAACTGCTTACTTTTATGTATGAACAACCCGGTTTGTAATAATGTAACTTGGTGAACTTTTTATGTAATATTGAAATTGTACTCTGGTCCCGCCTTCGTGTGGGTTTTGCGCATATCAACGATCCTGTTGTAAGTGATTTACGAGCATGACCCGACAGAGGCGACAAAATAACTCCTTGTTATCGCTTATGAGCCAAGTGAACTGACTTAGGTGATAATACAGATTTATTTTGAGCGATTCTGTCACAGACCCCCTCCTAGTCTTTGTAAACAATCTAGTTGATCGTGATCTCACTGATCACTCGTCGGTTGAATAAAGGAATGAGTAATATGATTTTCAAAAAAAAATCACAATAACAAAAAAAATTATTTTTATAGTGTCATACATGTCTAAAACTATTTGCAGACCCAACTGCAAAAAAATAGAGACCCAAACGATCCCAACTCCAGCAAGAAACTCAACTTGGGCCTCTATTTTTGATGTGGACTCCACCAAACCTATTCTATCCGCCCGCCCTGCTTCCGTCGCTGCGCACCCTCGCCCGCCCAGCAGCCGTCACGCACCTCCGCCCGCCCGGCCGCTGTCTTCGCCTCCGCGACTCCGCCCACCCAGCCGCCGTCCTCCTGAGCGGAGGGAAGCGCGCGTGGTGCGGCCTCCTACTTGAGTAGCGCCGGCGGCGACCTCCTGCTGCGGCGGTGGTGCCCTCCCCGCGCTCCGACGGCCGCCATGGATGATGGACCCGTGCCCGTTCTTGGCTCGCGAGGAAGAGGATGAGCCGGAGGCGGTCCCACCCGCGCGCATGACCGCGTCGATCCCCGCGCCCTGCCGCGCATCTCGGCCACGAGCTCCTCAACGCCGGCCACCAATAACGAGCATTGCGAGGGCGACCTGGAGGAGGCGTCCGACGGGCAGGCACCACGGGCATGCGCACGACATGTTGGTGGTCCGCCGGCGACGAACTCGTGCGCCACCGTGTCTCAGTACGTACGACAGCCACACCTCCCCTGATCCAAGAAACAGAGAGGTGCGGTGCTCCACGCCTCCGACCTCAGACGACACGACGGTGCCGCCCACCCGCGCAGCCGCTGCGGCGTCGGCCGCAACGCTCGAGCCCCTTCCCCTGCAGCGAGACGTTGGCGACGGATGCACGAGCTGCTCGACGAGAAGCTGTCCGGCGATGGAGCAGTGCTTCGCGCGGATGGACGCCGAGGCACGACGCCGCGGCCGCGAGCGTCAACTGCCAGTGCGACTGCCACTGAGGCCGCACGCGACCGCTGTCGCCACCTGCCGACACACATCTTCCTTCTCTTCGTCCGCCGAACGGCGATGGGGCGGTCGAGGTGGGTCCAGCGGCGCAGAGCTCGGCCGGTGGCGGAGGAGGAGGTCCCCGCCGGAAGGCCGCGTGCCCGTCTCTGCCCCTCGCGCCGCCGTCTGCCCGCGGCAGGCTGTGCTCCCGCCAGCCGCCCGCACGCGAGCACCTGGCCGTGGTCCCGCCAGCCACTCGCACACGCGCGCCTGGCTACTCTCCCGCCGGCGCGCCGGAGCTGGAAACCAGAGGTCGGGCACTGCCACTGCGGCGGCGGCCGCATCCGCGTCGGCCATCGCAGGCGTACATGCATCTACAGCTCGACGACACGGCCAGCGGAGGCGCTAGAGCCGCGTGCGCACGCGACGCCGTGCCCGGAGCACGGGAGCCGAAGGCGACACGGCATTCCACCAGGACACACTTGTTGTTGCCGAGGAACTCGAAGTCGATCTCGTCCATCTCCTTGCCGAGGCCAAGCTCAAGGAGGCGTCGACGGCCACCGCGGCGAGCCACCACTAGCAGCCGCAGGAGTCTTGCTGCTCCATGGACCAGCTGTGGAACGAGTTCACGGCAGCTGATACGGCGGCGAGCTACGTTCTCGACGGCTGGGGAACCACTCGTGCTCCGCCTCGTGCGGGGGTTCTTGCGGAAGGGCGGCGGGCCTCCAGGTCCCCGAGCAGCGGGTGACGCCGCCGGCCATGGCGTAGATCCGGTTGCGGGAGAAGGGAGCAGAGAAGGAAAAGAGATAAAAAAAGAAAAGAAAAAAGGTGGGACCCACTTTTGGAGGGGGGATTGGATGGCCTCCAGGAATGGAGACTTGGCGGGAAAATTTGGAGAAACATGCAAAATGAAGGCTCATTTGGAGGTATTGTTGGAGTTGAGTTTTTACACCAAACCTCCAAATTTTGGAGTAGAGACTCATATGGAGGTCTTTGCTTGAGTTGCTCTTAGGAACTAGGGTTCGAAGCAATTTGGAACTGGAATTGGTGGGGTTGTGAAGCGAGAGGGTTGGTTCCCCCTCTTTTTTCCAACGGGACTGCTAGCGCCCAGATGTCCGTTCTGGGCGCTAGCATCGGACGCTTCCGCAGCCGTCGGATTCGAAGCAACTCAATTGTCAGCCGTCAGATCGAAGTCCAGCGACCCATGTTGCGTGCAACATCTAACATCAGTGGCCCTCCTCCCTCCTCCTTCCGACACAATACCCAAGCGATCCATGTTGCAACCCGTGTTGCGTGCAACATCCAACATCAGGAGCCCTCCTCCCTCCTCCTCCTTGACACAACACCCAACATCATATGTCTGCAACATCGAAACTCAACATCCGCAATATTGAAAATTAACGTTTGCAACATCCAACATCAGGGCCCTCCTCCCTCTTCCCACTCGACACAACACTCAACATCACATGTCTGCAACATCATCCGCAACATCGAAACTCAATGTTTGCAACATCAAAAATATTTAGATCTAATTTTGAAACATTTACATGGAACACTCGCAACATGTCGAGAACGCGGATGCAACATGGTCACAACGATCGCAACATGAACGACAAACGATTGCATCATGAAAGCGACCAATTGCAACATGCCAAGAATATTGTTGCAACACCAATATACAACGATTGCAACATCCAAAAAAGCAATGCAGCGAGGGAGAGGAAGGACCCGTCCACTTCTAGCACTAGGAACATGACTCGCAACATGACTCTCAAGTCGCAACATGACTCCGTCCGACGCGTCGGACGTCGTCTCCTAGCATTACTATTTTTCCAAACTTTTTTGTCCCATACTAGGACTGCAAATACCTGCTTGTAGTTTTACCACATTATACTAGGTCAAGACTGTTCGCAGAAAAAAATATTATGTGCTAATTTATATAACAGATTTGTTCTGAAAAAAATACTAAAAAAACAGAAAGAAGAAAAGCCGACCACCCATTCAAAGTAAAGACTTTGGATACTCTTGTTGTCAATGAAAAACACATAGTATTAATCACTGATGAATAAGATAAGGAATTGTTTTTTTCCACCTAATCTGACTGAGAAGTTGAGAAACAGGAAAATAGGTGGAAAAGGAAAAATATAGGCGAAAAGAGTGAAGACCAACTTCTCAAAAACATACTACCTACATATATCGAGCACATATAAGTGTATATTAGATTGAACGGTGCACTCTTTTTTTTTTCAAATCACGAATTTTCTATGTATTTTGAAGATATATAGAGAATCATTGCATGCTACTAGTAAACCGTGAAAAACGTCCAAGTGCTAAATTAACAAACGCAGTCTTCGGTCAATTTTTTCAAAAGGCTAGTACGCTCATATTGCAAACATAGAAAGCACATCAACAGCTGACTCAGAACACGATACAGAATTACAAATATATACCGAACACTCCAAATAAGCTAAACAGATATATACATACTTTCACGGTTCTACCAGCATCCAGATGAAATCCACCAGTTGCATCAGCAGAAGCATCTCTTGGCACACAGCTGGATACAAGGCCAGGAGAACGGAACAGCTTACAGAGAGCTAATTAACCAGGCGTGAACTCTGAAGCTTGTCAACTTCCTTCTTCAACCGCGAACCACGAAATCTTGGTGCATAACCAAGAAAAGTCTCCCGCTTCATGACATCCATGAAGACATAAGAGGCAAGGATCTTGATCCCATCCGGCTCATCATCAATGGCATCTAGATATAGAGTAATCTTTTCCTTTGACTAGCTTCTTGTTCATTCGTGTTAGCTCAGTGCACTTCCTGACTCTGCATGAACTGACCCGGTGTCCTCAATGCAAGGCACTCTGCTATAGCCTTGTGTTTCTTGAATATTCCTCCCTTCGATGCACTCAAAGGTCTTTCAGTTACATGCTCATCACTTCTTTGGCCTTGTTGATCACCATCATTAGCTGCGACATCCAATGATGCATTCATGTTAGCTTGGACACTACTGAACCCTGGATGAACTGATCCGGTCTCCTCGACACAAGGCGTCAGCGTCACTGCTATAACCTTCTGTTTCTTGGATATTCCTCTCTTTGATCTGGTCAAAGGTCTTTTAGTTACATGCTCATCATTTCTTTCGGCTTGTTGACCGGCATCGTTAGCTGAGACATTCAATGATTCATCATGGAGATCTTGCTCAAGTTCATGGTCTAAACCCGGCCTTCCAAAGTCAACCATTTTTTGCGTGGAATTCAAAATATTTTGCTCTTCACCAATGCTTGCAACATGTTGAGCTCTGGCGCCAATGCTTGCATTGTGTGGGTGTCTTGTAGCAATAGCTGAAAGCATATAGATATTGTCCCACGTCAGAGTTTGTGTTTGAAAAAAAGAGAGGATTACTGAAAAACTATGCTTCTCTTCAGTAACTTTTCCTGTTCACTACTAGGATATTGACTTAGTTTTGAAGAATATCACACCTCTCTCAAGAATATTTTGGAAAATGTACAACTTTACCTTCACACATGGGATCCGATGGATGAGACGGCGGGAGATGTTGATGTTCCAGAAACAAGCACTTTGGTACCTTATCTTTACACCTCCTTACAGGCCTACAGGATTTATTAAATGATCACAATAACTAGGAGTGAATGAACTGGTAACTTAAATAAAAAAAAAGAGGTGTCATTTACAAAGAATATGAGATGCACTAAAGGCAACTTCAAATCTTCTTAACTTTGTCATAAAATCTATTAACAGGGGTTTCTTTTGCAATGAATCTGAGATGTACCAACTACCAAGGGCAACTTTAAATATTCTAAGCGTTGTGATTTGTGGAGTGGCTTCTTGGTACATAGTGGAGCAATGGCAACTTTTCCAAAACTCAACAAAATTCCCCTGACAAATCAGATTAATTTAATGTCACCTGACAAAATGTACAATGCTAGAACCTATAGCCTCTCATCAATGCACCAGTATATATTAGTCTTCTTCAATTAAGAAAGCATGTCCTCTTCACAGAATAATAAAATAAATTGTTTCAAGTACCTGCACTCATAAGTTAATGGCTCTCCAATTTTGATGGCACAAGAAGCGAAAAAACCAACTCTTGTCTCACCGCCAACCTGCCTGGCAAGGCCATATGCCCATATAAACAATCAGGAATATCATATAACATTATAACACGAACTTTTTTTTTCTTGTTCAAGAATGTAGTATTACCATTTTTCTAGTTTACAGTTCGGTTCACAACTGTGGTTTAGAAAACGTGATACGTTTCCTTTAAAAGTTGCATCTATTGTAAAATCTTTGCTGATTTCACAAATGTAGAAGCTTTTGCCACCACGCTTTTCTAAATCCTGAAGCCTTTGTTCACATGTCGTGTCATCAATGACTGAAACAATGATATGAAAAGGTGGGGAAAGGAATATACATGACACGTTATACAATACAATTAACTTCACAAAAATTAGCTCACAAACTAAAAGAAAAGGCAGCAAATTGCAGTAAATTGAATACTCCATTGACTAAATGGTCCCAATATGATGATACCATACGGTGGCAGAGAGGAATAGCTGAACTATAACAGAAAAGTGAATGAACAGTTGAATACAATGTACAGTATTATACAATAGGTTCTAAACAAATTGTCTTCAAGTCTCCAATGCATCACAAGTCAAAAGACTATCCGGCACAAATAATGAATAAGAGTCTCTATTTTTAGTTATAGCTGTGTTATATATGTTTATAATTATTTGCACAAAATATCACTTCAATATTCAACCATTGGATTATATGGCTGGACAAATGCATTAAGCAACAAGTCCATTCAGATTAGCAATGATAGGCATGTGCTACCTTTACAAATCTTGCACAAGTAATCTGCAAGATTTTACCCTTACAAAACTATTTTAAAACCTCAAAATAATCTAAATGGTTTTAGAACTTCTTCATGAGTTTTAATAGAATCATACCATCAAGCATAGTAGTACTAACTTATCAGTACTAGACCACAGATAATGGAAAGTTAAATAATTGTTTGGAAGCACAAAATACATGAAAATTTGGGTGGAACTAACCAATGAAAATGTGAAAACTGCATATTTTGAGAGCATTAGCAAAATGTAACTCCAAATGTTGTCATCCAACAAGAATTTGCTATTTGTGCTGGTTCTATTTTTTGTAAGAAAACACGGCCATGAAAAAATAGCTTACCTTCACCAACATACTCGACTATAAAATCACCTTTCTCCAATGGCTCCAATGCAACAGCACCCCATCCACGCTGATGTGTCTGTAAAGGGGAAATGTTGCTGCATTATAATCAAATGAAAACTAGTGCCATCTTTGACTCTGAGTAAGTAAAATTGCACAACTAGCACCAAACTCTCAGAAAAAAAAATCACTCCTGCACTATACCAGGTCACCTCTATTGCCCATAGGTAGGCGCAAACATGCAGGTGTGTCCATTTTTATTGTTTCATCCAAATGTCCTCTAGTCTACATGATGCCAGGTCAACTTCACAGAAAACCAAAGGGCCAACATCGTTTTGCATCCAAAAACAATACAAGGGGATTTTGAGTTTTAAATGTGCAGGGTTCACTATGGCATCAATGGATGCTAAGAGAAGTAAAGGGCCCCTGTTGGTGAGGGCAATTTGGACTTAATCTTTAGAGTTTGGATCCACACCCCTATTTACATAGGTTATAATAGTGCATTTAACAACATTTAAAAATAAAATAGATATTTTTGTAAATCACACTATATGGAAGTCTGACATTGGGTAGCAGTAACTATTGAGTTGCATGCACCAACAAATTTGACCCAAAAGCTTAAGCTGATAGGGAAAGGTGGGCAATTCATTTATACTCCAACACTCCCCCTCACGTGCAGGCTCCCCCAGGCCGCATACGTGGATATTGGAGTGAGGCTGTAATTATTTTAATTAACGCGCCCGCCAGGATTCGAACTCGAGACCTCTGACTCTGATACCATATTGAGTTGCATGCACCAACCAATTCAACCCAAAAGCTTAAGCTGATAGGGAAAGGTGGGCAATTCACTTATACTCCAACAGTAACAATCGCAGATCATATGACCTTTGCTACCACTCCTAAATAATTTAACAGTTAATTATTAGATGCCACTAGGCCATCGCTTTGATCCACAAACTCTTAATCCTAAACAAGTTGGAAACTGCAAACAAATAATATCAAAACATGCACCACTTTTTTTGTGCTGAAAGGAAATAATGAGTGAAAAAAAATTGTAACAGTTCCCAGAGAATCAAGCAAGCACATCATTGACAAGAAAGCTACCTTCACAATTTTAATTTTTTTATCCTTGCGGAATGGCTTGTTTGTACATAGATCTGAGCAGCGACAATTCTTGGAACAACTCAGGGAAAGGGCCCTGGCAAGTCAAAGTCAAATTGGAACACCATTTTGGAGGAAAGTGACGTGTATGGATTCTATATACATCATATAGAACTTTACCATCAATCATGCTAATATTAATAACACACAAACGCAAACATTTATAAACAAGTGCCAATGTTAAAAAGTTAAGACGCAGGAAACTATATGAATAATTTGTTAAAAAGTAGGTATTCAAATGTTTAAACTTGCCCAAGTCAAAACGCAGCAATACTTTCGGATTCCAAATCAAGTTAAAAACGTTGTATTGAAAGCCACATGAAAATTAAGGGTAACAGGATATATCACCTCAGTCTTATATGAGCAAGATAGGAATGAAGGTTGAGATTACAGTGAAATTCCTCAAAAATCAAAGAGAAAGGAATCCTATCCAGTGAAACTCTTTTAGTCAGTATGATATGGATTATCTAGGGATAGGGGATAGATGGAATAGCAGGAAGAACCGGCTAGTCACACTCCTCTAGAGGCTCTGACTGCATTTAAGGATTATTCTTGTTCATCCTAGAGCTTGCTGTATGCCTTTCCTTTACAGACCAGCACCTAACACATGTGGCTAACAGATTCAATTAAATGATCATATCTAACAGACCATCTAATAAACCGACTAATACTATTTTAGCCTTCATGTGTTTCCTTGCCAAACACACAGCTAGTTCGTTGCATTGATGTACGGCTGTTGCCTAGCCTTGCATTATGGAACCAGACTTCACATGTCTTTGGAATGTTTCAACAAAGTAAGGAAGAATACCTGCATTCACAGTTTTCTTTGCAAGTAGAATGAGTTCTCCAGTCTGTGCACCCAGTATCCACACGAACACCAATGCGCTTCTTCTTGATCAAATAAATATCTTTTACAAATGAAGGAAACAGCCATGATGTAATTATGTAGAAAGAAAAGCAGGCAAACAGAAAGATCACCTAACTAAACAGCTTCACAAACATAGATATGTTCAATTAATAACAAGTAATGTGTTAGGATACTGCGCTTGATGGCCGTATAGAGGGGTGGCTTGTAAACAGCATCAGCAAAATCTATAATGGTGGAATCACTGAAGTTTTTGTTAACATATGGAAGAGGTAGCCGGCAAAACACTTCCTATTAAATAAGCATGTTAGTCTAGTCAGTTCGAACAAAGAATGTTAATCTAGCCGTGAATAAATATTGTGTAGGAAGTGCACTTCATCTTGATGAGACAATAGTACTTATATACTAGACAAGGGAAGAAAAATCAGTAATTTTTCACTTGAGGCATTAAATTGGTAGAAAATTAACCATTTTTCTCATAAAATATTTATTTTTTAATGGATTCCAGTTGCATCACGAAGTACTAAAAACAAGAGAAGTACAAATAAGCAATAACCCGTCAATTATAATATATGTGGTGTTTTGGACTTCGCAGTCCCCAAGATGCATCATGGCTGATTTTTTTATAAAAATACTAGCAAAGATCGAAACAAATGACCAAAAGATATCTACTAATACCATTTCCATTTGGCCATTCTAATACTTACAAAAATATTAGTGGTTAACCATGTAAACAAAAGATGGTAAATGTCCCAAACATTACTGACAAAAATACATTTTCTACTTCAAGAAAATAATAAAACACGACTAAACAATACATTCCAGAACCTACCTAACACTGTCATTACAAGGACAGAGCTACTAAAGGAGCTCTGAAAATGATTTATTGCAAAGGAAAGTTATGTCATGAGTGCGCTCACCTCAATGCTGCTGGTAGACTCAGCATTCTGTCATAAGCAAACAAAATATTCCTGTCAGCCACTTCAACCATTACAGATATGGATAAAAGAGTGTTTGGGATGCATTGTGATAATATTTTCCAAGCATAAATCTCAAAAGGTAACTTATTTTTGTTTGCTATTAATATTCCAGGGATCCAGAGATGAAATAAAAACACATTTGACATGTAATGGAGAAATCAGCCTTGAATTTTTATTTAATTCTATACTAGAAAATTTCACTCTTGCCTATTTATCAAACTAGACCTGGATAAGCTGTCAGTATTTACTTCATATATGAAAACATGAAGTGACTGGTTTTAAGGGGGGAAAGGATATACTTCATTTTGCAGGAGCCAATCAGAAGGATGCCTCCAGCAAATTGCACTTCCTCGGTCATCTTTTAGACGAATCACTGGCCAAGGTGCACATTTTGTATGTGCTGCAACTGTACAACGTCCACAGCGCCAAAAGAACATTTTTTGCTTACAAATAACACAGCCCTACAAGGAGACAGAAAGTTAAACTGATGTGCCTAATGATCATGTAATGTAACCAGTACAAGGACAGGAATACATAATTTCAAAAACAAAATACAGGTTTATGATAAGAGAAATTATGATGGAGATGTGTAGGTTATAACAAATAGATGGAGAGGAGTAGGTTATGATGTGTTATAATCAAAGAAATTTAAATTGCTTTGGCAATTAACATTCTATTCAAACCTTGTATACTTGGTAAAGTATTACATGTTAACTAATGTGAAGTAGTGCAAACTGAAAAGCACCTCATGCCATAAAATTGGAACTTACATGTTGAGGGCACCTGAAGCTTTCAGTGGTGAATTTTGAAGTATCTTTCACAACACAATTCAGATGGAACATCTCTTGACAGCGACTAACGGAACATCTTATTTCTTCTCCAGCATAGATAATCCTGGAGCATAGACGGCATTCGACCTTTGCACAAATTAAGAAGATATGAGATGCTAAGCTCTTGGGATATTAATTCAAGATTAACGAGCTGTGGTTTTAAACTTTAACTGATGGAGAGATATATACCAAGTATGATGAGTTTCAAGCTGTGTAATGAAAAATAATAAGCAATTCCGAGCTAGAAATCCCACCTCCAAACTATATAAAATGAGGGCGGGGTTTGTATCTAGAGATAGCCTCCATCAACAAATCCAGGATTTTGTGATGTTTCAAACATTCTCAAAATGAAATTATGTGTGTTTTACACATAAAGTTAACTTTTAATCTCAAGATGTCAAGAAAATAGATAAGCGGTCAGTCTGGCATTGTTCATTCATCCTGAGCTAACAGAGTACCTGTTTCTCTATTATGGCATCAAAGATGATTCCAATCTTGAACTTTTGCAAGTTTCATAATTTTGTGTGCTACATAATGTTTCTTCAAATTCGTTTATAGAAATGCAGCATGTTGTATTAATAGCATTTTCACTGATTGAGAAGCTATGGTACGCGACCAATTCCCCATAAAAATTTATACATATCATATTCTCTTTTTGGCTGTCCCTGGGTTTCATATTTTTCTTACCCCAGCTTGCTTGGGACCGAAGGCGTTGTTAGACCACCATAATACATCTTTTTTCAGAGTGTTACTCTTGGATAAATCTTAGAGCATTAGTTATCATGGCAATAGAGCTGTACAGCTATCAGGTATAAACATGCTAGCATTTTAATAACAAATATAAGAGCGTTGTTTCGATAGTACCAACATGCGCTACACAATTAAAAGT
This sequence comes from Cenchrus fungigraminus, assembly GCA_036936925.1. Classification (NCBI taxonomy): domain Eukaryota; kingdom Viridiplantae; phylum Streptophyta; class Magnoliopsida; order Poales; family Poaceae; genus Cenchrus; species Cenchrus fungigraminus. Next base: position 25,804,044 of record CM072773.1, on the reverse strand, counting down.
ATGTCACTACTAAAAATTGAAAAGCTGATTGCAAACTTCAGAGTGTCCTAAATCTCAACAAGACTAGAGTGAAATGTACAGAATAGAACACAATCACACCCTATGAGTTCTATACTCATCACTCAAGCGCAGGTACATTTGTAAAAAATGCTTAAGGATTCCGCGGATTGACCTGAGCTGCAAGAACGCAGCTGCATTATGCTTGATCCGCCCGGGTATGGAATCCGAGTTAAATGCTAATTTTAAGTAAGCTGATGAAGCAGACATTGGTCCAACAAACACGAAGCACTCGGAGCAAAAATCCTTACCGCCTTGGGCGCGCCGGTTAGAAAAGGCAGGACGCAGCGGCGGGCAGGGACGCCGGCACGCATCCTCCGCGCCGCTCACTGGTCCACGTGCTCCTCGAGCGTCCGAGCGTCACCGCGGCGGTGGCCGGTGGCGCCCCCGTCGCTGTCGAGGGACATGTCCGCCATGCCGGCTGGACGGAAAGGAAGGGGCTGCGGTTGTTAGGGTTCGGAGCGATTTGACATTGGAACTGGGCGGAGACACTGGAGCGGAGTGGACTACTGGAGTGGAGTATGAAGTGAGAGGGGGCCAGGGGGGTTTCTGCCAATTGCAACTCTTTACGAGGGGCCTTATCGCCTTGTGAGGACTTCTCCGTTCGTCCTGCTTATCAGCCACCAGCTAGCAGTACTGTTCTCTCAAAATAAATCAATCACAACTATCAGTCACAACTACCAGCCAGAGGTATGTTTCTCTCAGAACAAATCAGCATCAGCCGCCAGCGCCAGTCAGACAAACAGGATGTTGACGAGGGCTTAAGTTGGAGCCCACCAACGCGACGAATTCAAAAAGGAGGAAGTACGGTCTACACTCTGAGTACTTGCCGGCCCGTACGACAAGTACCTCCGTCTCCGAGTACTTAGCGGCCCGTACAACAAGTACCCCCATCTCCGAGTACTTAGCGGTTCGTACGACTTCTCCAACCTCCGACCTTCACCACGACTACCTGCTCGCACGACAAGTTTCCGCCTCCGCCACGACTACCCGTTCACACGAGTTGTTTTCCGCCCCCCGACCGGGCCAGTCTTCACGACGAAGCAAGCCACGGGCGGGGCCCACTCCCGATGTGACAAGTCCTCCGCGCACGCTTGCTCCTGTAACGCCACGTAAGACCTTTTCCCATACCGGGTCGTACTGGCAGGGAACGTCTGGTGTCAGGAGGCGTGGACGCCCATTACACCACGAACGACACAACACGCGCCGTACCACCCACACAGGAGCTCTACAGTACCCCCGAAAAGACACATATCTACTACACTGTCGGGAACAGGAGCACGAAGTTGACGCCCCACAGTGTTACTACTCGGAGACGTACCCGGGGAGTCACCTATGCTAACTACTCGGAACCAACTGCTCCTGGAAGCCTATACGGTCAACAACAACTCCGCTACAGTCCACGGCTGCTCACCACGTCCGGACGGCCACCCGACGTGGGGAAGGACATTCAACACCGTAAAAGAAACTTTCATACCCTTTTTACCCCTCTTTCTCATCCCTTGTGTGACTATAAAAGGGGGAGGGGGTCAGTAGAACACATGCTAACATGCAAGCGACACCACACGTACGCCTTCAGGCTACAAGAACCACTTCACTCTCACGTCAGGGACTTGAGCTCCGAAACCCTCTCCCGACTAGTTTGTAACCCCTACTATGAACTTGGGCATAAAGAGCACCACTCTTCCTGACTGGACGTAAGGTATCACTCTCCGGAGGCCCGAACTAGTATAAACCCTAGTGTCTCTTGTGCCACCATCCGGACCCAGATACGTCATCGTATAAATTTACTTGCCGACGATGACAAACCCCGATAGTTGGCGTGCCAGGTAGGGGTCTTCGCGTGTCACGACTTCCACCTTAGGGTCCGAATGGCCCACGTCGACTTCCCCTTGGTGCCTGGCACCACGCTGCGTTTCGGCTCCCTCGACTTCGTCTTCAGCGAGCTGGTGCCGTCCGTCGTCGGGGCCGTCTTCGTATGCCCTGAACCTTCCGTCGACAAGCATGACGCTGAGGATCAGGGCGAGCAGCCTGAGGCACCTTTGGGCATGTCAGGCCCCACCGCCTTCGTCTTCGGGATGCTAGGCAACGACCTAGCAAAAGTGCTGGGGCCGAGCCCATCCGAGGAACACTTCCACGCCATCGCGTACTCCATCTCCAACCTCGCGTTCCAGGTCGCGGGGAAAGACCAGCTCTCCTGGGATGAGTTCGTCGACTGCTATGACGCCATGTACCCAGAGGGCCAGCCAGATCTGCTACTGAAGAGTATCTCGGCCCCTAAGTGGATTTTGGTGATTCAATGACACACTAATAAGCTACTAATGATATGTTGAGAATATGAGCAGGTATTAAAATCTTATGATGGCATCTAAGCGCTTCATTGCTATAACAAAAGAAAGTGATGCTAAAAGAAGAATTCCTTGAAGGCTTATTTGTTTTATATTTTGAATTTGAGTCCTAGGAATGCCGTATTATAAAGAGTGACATGAAATGTATCTTCCAAGAGTTGAAAAAGTGCTCTAGATGACTAAACAATAACATATGAGAGACACCTTTGCACTACACATTCACCAGGCCATCTTTTGAGTGCTGACTCTGGAAGGCCGGACACTCCGGGTCTTAGGGCCCCAACAACTCTTTTTCTGGATGAGGAGGTATTTATACCCCCTCAACCCTATCCACTCCCTCTCTCTTGCCCATTTCGACCTGCAACACTCAGAACTCATTCACTCCTCCTCTTTACTCTCCTTGGCCTTAGTTTGGTGAGATTTGTTGAGGATTAAAGGAGGGATTGAGAGCAAGAGCTTGGAGAGTGCTAGTGAGCTGATTTCCCATCTCTAGAGCACCTCGTTCTTCGTTTGGTTGGTAACTTTCGTGTTTGTTACTCTTGGAGCTTTGAGCTCCTAGCCGTCTAGGCGTTGCCTTGGAGCATCCAATGGATTGTGGCTGCCCAAGGAAGTTTGTATTACCCTGTGGTTGAGTAAGTAACCCTAGCTCGATCTTTGTGGTCGCTAGGGGGAGCAAAGTGACCTAGGTGTAAAGGTCCACCCTTTGTGGGTTCCTCAATGGAGACGTAGAGCTCAAGGTGTGAGCTTGAACTCCGATAACAAATCCTTGTGTCTCTTGTTGCTTGCTTGTTATCCTCTTGAGCTCATTTCTATGGTTTGTTGCCGATCTATGTTGTGGTAAAGTTGCTGCAGGTTCTTGGTGGTGAATCAAGCCCCTTTCATCTCAGTGCATAACCTATTTTCATAGATTCACTTTTGAGCAAGTTTCATTCCGTTGATTTAGTCTTCTCCCTCAAAGCCCGAACAATCCGGACATTTTCCCGGATACTCCGGACTTCCCGGAGTATCCGGAAAAATATCCGGAGACTCCGGACTTTGATATGACAATTTGGTTTCAAGTTATAAATTTTAGAAATGACTATTCACCCCCCTCTAGTCGACATCTAGATCCTTTCAATTGGTATTAGAGCCAGTAGCTTCGTTTGAAGCTTAACCGCTTGGAGAAAAGATGTCGAACATACCACTTCCCGAAGATGGTGGCAACGATGGCAATCCTCCTGTCATGTCGCAAGGTAATCCAAGCATCAACAACAATCCAAGAAATGAAGATGGTGCGGAGACTTCTGATAGTGAGGAAGAAGAAGCTATGTCAAACCACTCCGGTCGACGACCAACAGGGGAGTTCTCTAATGTCCCTTTTGATTACTCACGATTATCCTTTAACCATCCATCGGGTTCTAACCACATTGGGAAGATACCCCAATTTGATGGAACTGGCTATTACAAGTGGAAGAACTCGATGGAGGAGTATTTGATGGTGATGAACCACGCACTTTGGACTATTGTGAATAGGGGTATCACATTTCCAAGTAGTGATGCGACGCTAACTCAAGATCAAGCAAATGAGATACAAAGAAACTATCAAGCTATTCACATCATCAAGAGCTCACTCACTTGCGTGACAAGAGCAAGGTTCATGATGTATTCAAGAAGTTTGCAACAAGAGCCCAAAATGAGTTTGATATGAAGATCAAGAGAGTAAGAAGTGACAATGGCACCGAGTTCAAGAACACCAACATTAAAGAGTATCTTGATGGTGAGGGCACTAGTCATGAATTCTACGTCCCATACACACCTCAACAAAATGGGATAGTGGAGAGGAAGAATATGACTCTCATAGAAGTCGCAAGAACCATGCTTGATGAGTACAAGACTTCAAATAGTTTTTGAGCAGAAGCGGTCAACACGGCTTGTCATGCTATCAACTGTCTATATCTTCACAAGCTTCGACACAAGACCGCTTATGAACTCTTAACTGGTAAGAAGCCCAATGTGTTTTACTTTAGAGTTTTTGGTTGTAAGTGCTTCGTTCTCAACAAGAAGCCCAAGAACTCTAAGTTTGCACCTAAAGTTGATGATGGCATTTTTCTTGGTTATGCCTCAAATGCTCACGGCTACCGCGTTCTCAACAAAACCACCGGTTGTGTTGATATAGCGTGTGACGTGACATTTGATGAATCTAATGGCTCTCAAGTGGAGCAAGTTGATGAAGTGTGTGTAGGCAAGGAAAAGACCTCTACGAATGACATCAAGAAGATGGCCATAGGTGAAATCAAGCCTCAAGAAGAAGATGAAGTCATTGAAGCATCACCTAACTTGACTGCCGCTGCAAAACCCGGACACTCCGGAGAAAAGTCCGGAGAATCCGGAAATTCCGAAGACTCCGGACCTAACCCCGGAGAGTCCGGGCCCTCTGATAGAAATGCTCAAAATCATCAAGAAAATGAGGATATTCAACAAGAAGCTTCTAAGCTACACCCAAGAGTTCGTCAAAATGTTCAAAGAGATCATCCAGTTGACAACATTCTTGGAAGCATAAGGAGAGGGGTTACTACAAGATCAAGATTGACAAACTTTTGTGGGCACTACTCTTTTGTGTCCATGATTGAACCTCTCTCTGTGGAAGAAGCACTACAAGACGTTGATTAGGTGATGGCCATGCAAGAGGAGTTGAACAACTTCACTCGGAATGAAGTCTGGTCCTTAGTGGAATGCCCTAAGCAAAATATGATAGGACAAAATGGGTGTACAGCAACAAACAAGATGAGGATGGGGTAGTGACCAAGAACAAGTCAAGGTTGGTTGCCAAGGGATATACTCAAGTTGAAGGTTTGGACTTTGGAGCACCGGTAGCAAGACTTGAAGCAATCCGTATCTTGTTGGCATTTGCTACTCATCATGATTTCAAGCTCTTTCAAATGGATGTCAAGAGTGCATTCTTGAATGGCTCAATCTCCGAAGAAGTCTATGTTGAGCAACCACCAGGCTTTGAAGACCCTCAATACCCCAACCACGTCTACAAGCTCCATAAGGCGCTCTATGGTCTTAAGCAAGCACCTAGAGCATGGTATGAATGCCTTAAGGAATTTATCCTAAGGAAAGGCTTTGAAATTGGCAAAGTCGATCCTACTCTTTTCACTCGCAAAGAAGGAAATGATTTATTTGTGTGCCAAATATATGTCGATGATATTATATTTGGTTCTACTAACAAAGCTTGGGCGGATGAATTTAGTAGGATTATGACTAAGAGATTCGAGATGTCCATGATGGGAGAGTTGAAGTTCTTTCTTGGATTTCAAATCAAGCAACTCAAGGAAGGCACGTTCATAAGTCAAACCAAGTACACTCATGACATGCTCAAGAAGTTTGACACGGACAAGGCCAAGCCTATCAAGACCCCAATGCCATCCAATGGACATCTTGACTTGAATGAAGATGGAAAAAGTGTGGATCAAAAGGTATATCGCTCCATGATTGGATCTTTGCTTTACCTTTGTGCATCTAGGTCCGATATTATGCTTAGTGTGTGCATGTGTGCAAGGTTTCAAGCCAATCCTAAGGAATGTCATCTCATGGCTGTTAAGAGAATTTTAGGTATTTACTGCACACTCCTAACCTTGGGTTATGGTACCCAAAGGTCTCCACTTTCAATCTACTTGGCTATTCCGATTCGGACTATGCCGGTTGCAAGGTAGATAGAAAGAATACATCCGGGACTTGCCAATTCCTTGGAAGGTCCTTGGTGTCCTGGAGCTCCAAGAAACAAAACTCTGTTGCCTTATCCACTGCCGAGGCCGAGTATGTTGCAGTCGGCGCTTGTTGTGCTCAACTACTTTGGATGAGATTCACTTTGAGGGACTTTGGTTGTACATTTAGCAAGGTGGCACTCTTGTGTGACAATAAGAGTGCCATCAAGCTAGCGAACAACCCCGTAAACTACTCAAGAACAAAGCACATAGATATAAGACACCATTTCTTGAGAGACCACGAAGCCAAAGGAGATATCACTTTAAGTCATGTGAGCATCGAAAAGCAACTAGTCGATATCTTCATAAAGCCTCTTGATGAACTAAGGTTTTATACTTTGAGGAGTGAATTGAATATCTTGGATTCTCGTAACTTGGCTTGAGATCATGCACACATTTGATTGTGTTAGGCTAGATCTTTACAAAAGAAAAGATTTGAAAAATAGTGTGACTTTGTTTTGAAAAACATTTGGATCTTTCTAGGTACAACACTTGGACTATTGTTCTCATTGATTGATTGTGGCTAGTATCAAGTGTTGTAACCTCTCTAGCTCACATAAGTTTCACTCATGATCATCCAAATCTATCTCATTTCAAATTCCTTGAAAAATCTGGTGCCAAGTCTCAGGGGGAGCCGGAGACTCCGGGCTTTGTCCCGGATACTCCGGGTTTCCCAGAGAGTCCGGGTCCAGCCCGGATATTCCGGACCTTAACTCCTATATATACCTTTTCACCGCAGTCAAAACCCTAACTCTTCACTTTTTACTGCGTGTACCGTTTTTCCCCTGCCTTCCGTCACCTCTCCCTCACCCCGTCGCCCCCGCTCCTCCTCCCTTGGTTCCTCCCTTGAACCTAGGGTTCCAACCCAATATCTTTGAGTGAGTGAGAGATTCGAAGGCTCTAAGGGAAGGAGAACAAGGTGTTGCCCGTGTTTTGAAGATTTGGAAGCTCCCCCCTTGGTTCCCTCTCTTCCCTAAGGTATTCAAAAGCTCCTTTGCCCGATCTACTTTCCTAGGCCATATCTTGAGATATCTCTTGGATAGGAATGTTTTTTAGACTCTAGAACTAGTGGATCTGCAATATCTCAAGTTTCCCGTGGTGGATTTGTGCCGCATTGCAAATTAGGGTTTCGCCAAAAAAACCCGGAGACTCCGGACTTTTTCCGGATACTCCGGACTTCCCGGAGTGTACGGGGATTTTCTCGGAGACTCCGGAGTTTTCTGCTGAAACTTTGATTTGCTTTGTGACACACGTTTTCCATGGATGTCTTCTCATGTACTCCTTGTTACTCATCTCCAGATCATGAGGAAGAAGTACAAGCAGGATGAGCCAGCCGCCCAAAGGAGGACCAAGGCTAGGCACGACCCTCGAACCTTGAGGCTAGTGCAAGAGACATTGGGTCTTGGCTCATCTCAGAGATCCACACGAGCTCGTGCACCCGTTTACACTGAGCAAGAGATCGAGGAAGAAAAAGAATAGCAGGCCGTTGGTGAGGAAGAAGAGGATGTTGAGCAATATAGGGTTGCTCCTAGGCGCCATGGGAAATGTCCAGCTCAACCATCAAGGAAACCCCGTGAGGCCGCCTATGTATCTCGTTCTATGCTAGTACCACATCCCTCAATGCCAAAGAATCGTCCTACTCCTTACTCCCACATATGTCCCCAAACTCCACCCCACCTCACAGCTTCCTTTCCATCTAATGTGAGGGTGGTAACCACTCCTGTCAACCTAAGGGACCCCGGAGCTGTGCAAGGGTTTGCTCAACAAATGGTGAGAGATTATTCTAGAAATGCCCTTGCAGTCAGAGAGCAAAGGGAGAAGGATGTCTACATGTACATATCCAGTGAGGCACTTGAGTCAAGGTTTTGGTATGATTTCCATAGAGACTTCTATCAGACTGTGATAAGGAGTCCATAGATGAAGGCAAAGAACAAGTCACCCATAGTAGCGATGAAGTACAATGATTGGCCCTACTATGAGAAGTTGGAGAACCCCACCTTTGATGTCGTGATTGATAGATGCAAAGAGCTTGGGCTATATGAGATCATGGGCTTTCACTATGGATGGAATAGAGAGATCCTTGCTCAATTATATTGCTTATACTACTATGACTCTCACCAAAACACCATCACTTGGACCACCCAAGGAGAGAAATACACCATTGACTACATGACATTCTCTCGCTTGCTTGGTCTTGGCAAAAAGGATGAAGATCGCACTCCTATCCACAATGAAGAGAAGTACAAGCCCAAGGACATGGCATATATGTTCCCCTCCGCCTTCCTAGCTCATGAGGGAAAAGCTGACAATCTTATTCCATATTACTACTACTTCAATCAGTTTTTCCGTGCCACCATTGATCCAAAAAGTGGGGATATCACTACTCTTAGGCACTTTGCCGTTAATCTTCTCAACCGTGTGGCTCCCGAGGAAGAAGGTTTTTGCATCTTTGATTTCATTTGGAATGAACTTCGCCGTGCTATGTGTGACCCCATGAAGCACCTCCCATATGCTCCATACATCATGTATATGATTGAGAGGGTCACCAACACCTAATTCCCAAAGGATGTCACTCATGAGCCTCTTAGGCACCTTCGTGCTAGAGACAAGAAGCCTCCCACGAAAAAGAGCACAAGGTTTGCCGGATCCTCTAGTGCTGCCCTCCTCTAAATCTTCTCGCAAGGTCAAGTTGTCCATGGTCAAGAGGGCATTCAAGAGCATTTTCTCCATGTGCAAGCGCATCATCACCGAAACTAATGAGAATCGTCGTGACATCATTGAGATCAAGTCTCATATTGGGCTCCCCACGAACACCTACCATGAGCTCCCTGAGTTTGATGATCCTTTTGCAGAGTGGGATGCCCATGACGCTGCTGCTGCTGTTGCACAAGAAGAAGAAGAGGAGCATGAGGAAGAAGAAGAGGAAGAGAAAGAAGAGGAAGAGGACAACGACGACGAATAAGAAGAAGGTGGTGATGATGAGGACACGGAGTGATCCCCTGCTGCTGTTGCCCTTACACTTCCTTTTTGGCGCTTGATGCCAAAGGGGGAGTGAGTATCTTATTTTCATGCTTTAAGACTTGGAGAATTTGAGAACTTGGTCTGTAATAACTCTTTATGTGTGAGACTATGTGATCTGAGCTTGAGACTATTCGGTTGTGCGCTTGTGATGCTAGAAATCTAGGCTGAGTTTTAATTTCTAAGGATGCTTATGATAGTTTGAAAATTTTCATGATGTCTGATTTCTGCTGAGTGTCAAACTCCGGATTTATCTCCGGACTCTCCGGGTTTCCCAGATTCTCCGGGGTAAGTCCGGACTCTCCGGGCTCTGACACTTCAGCCCCTTTTAATCTTTATTGAATATATAAACTGTCATATGCATCACACATCTTTTGTTTGCATAAACACAAGCACCCCACTGTTGATCATCTTGTGACACTCTCTTGTTTTTCCTCTCTTGTGCAAAATTTGGTGCTAAAAGCACTTTTGAGATTCAAAACTCCAAATGCACAAATTAAGGGGGAGTGTTGCAAGATAGATCAAAGCTCTTTACTGAATTTAATTATCTCTCTATGAAGCTTAAAGGTGTTGTCATCAATCACCAAAAAGGGGAAGATTGAAGAGTATCTTGGCCCCCTAAGTGGGTTTTGGTGATTCAATGACACACTAATAAGCTACTAATGATATTTTGAGAATATGAGCAGGTATTAAAATCTTGTGATGGCATCTAAACGCTTCATTGCTATACAAAAAGAAAGTGATGCTAAAAGAAGGATTCCTTGAAGGCTTATTTGTTTTATATTTTGAATTTGAGTCCTAGGAATGCCGTACTATAAAGAGGGACATGAAATGTATCTTTCAAGAGTTGAAAAGGTGCTCTAGATGACTAACCAAAAACCAATGAGAGACACATTTGCACTGCACATTCACCAGGCCATCTTTTGAGTGCTGACTCTGGAAGGCCGGAGACTCCGGGTTTACCCCGGATACTCCAGTCTTCCCGGAGTCTCCGGACCTAGTCCGGATACTCCGTGTCTTAGAGTCCCAACGTCTCTTTTTCTGGGTAAGGAGGTATGTATAACCCCTCAACACTATCCACTCCCTCTCTCTTGCCCATTTCGATCTGCAACACTCAGAACTCATTCACTCCTCCTCTTTACTCCCCTTGGCCTTGGTTTGGTGAGATTTGTTGGGGATTAAAGAAGGGATTGAGAGCAAGAGCTTGGAGAGTGCTAGTGAGCTGATTTCCCATCTCTAGAGAGCACCTCGTTCTTCGCTTGGTTGGTAACTTTCGTGTTTGTTACTCTTGGAGCCTTGCCTCCTAGCCGGCTAGGCGTTGCCTTGGAGCATCCTAGGTGTGAGCTTGAACTCCAGTAACAAATCCTTGTGTCCCTTGTGCTTGTTGCTCTTGTTGCTTGCTTGTTATCCTCTTGAGCTCATTTCTAGGATTTGTTGCCGATCTATGTTGTGGTAAAGTTGCTGCAGGTTCTTGGTGGTGAATCAGACCCCTTTCATCTTAGTGCATAACCTATTTTCATAGATTCACTTTTGAGCAAGTTTCATTCCGTCGATTTAGTCTCCTCCCTCAAAGCCCGGACAATCCGGACATTTTCCCGGATACTCCGGACTTCCCGGAGTATCCGGAAAAATATCCGGAGACTCCGGACTTTGATCTGATAGTTTGGTTTCAAGTTATAAATTTCAGGAATGACTATTCACCCCCCTCTAGTCGACATCTAGATCCTTTCAGCTACGCGATCAGGCATTCACTGAGCCGGTCCCTACCGCTACATCTGCCAACACCGATGGGGACGGCGAGCGGTGTGTCGAGCCTCCGCCGAGCGGGCGCGCACTAGCGCCGTACGACCCCTCCCTCGAGTGCTTCATGTGCCAAACCCCCGTTGGAGCTGCCCGTCCCACCAACAGTTTGACGGGGGACAACGACCATCGTGCACCGCCCCCAGACGGACCCACGGACAGCCTCACTCCATCAGCTCAATGACGAACGTGCCTCACTCCATCAACAGCTCAGAAAAGATGCGAATTAGACTCCTGCTCGTGCATGCGCACGAGACGTCCAACAACACATCATCAACGACGACCGTGACGTCATCATGGCACACCAGTCTTTAGCGGGCGTCACAGAACCTTGCAGCGGCGGCCGTTCTTCTTTGGAAGATCCCACAGCCAGCCACGCCCTAGGAGAAGGAAGTGCACCAGCAGCTCAAGAAGCTCCTTGAAACTGCTACCGTCCAGCAGGCAGAGAGCTCCGAATCTCATCAGCAGGGCTCACGGGGGCACGGACACTCCGAACCTCGTCAGGCGACCGTCCCGTCGCAACGTCAGAACCGCACGGAGGAGGCTCACAACGTACCTGTCAAGCAACGCCTCAGCCCCGATCGTGATGCCCACGACACCATCCGTGCTCGACAGAAGGCGGCTGCCGACCGGGATGACTATTACGAGCACCAACCTCGCAAGGAGGGGGACTATGAGCACCAACCTCGCAAAGAGTACAACAAGCGACGCAGGGGCCGCTACGATAGCGAAGAAGACTGGAGCCGGAGCACATCGCCCGACACCCGAGGCCACGTGCCTTCGGACGAAATGTCCTCAACGCTCGCTTCCCTCCGCGCTTCCGGGACCCGACGACAGTGCCGAAGTACGACGAGGAGACCAACCCTAGCGTCTGGCTAGAGGACTACCGGCTAGTTTGTCACGCTGGAGGGGCACACGACGTTCTTGATGTTCATCATCAAGAACCTCCCGCTCCACCTCACCAACTCGGCCCGCACCTGGTTGGAGCACCTGCCCCGAGGCAAGATCGACAGCTGGGCGCAGCTACAAGATGCCTTCATTGGCAACTTTCAGGGCACCTACGCGGCTACGCCCGGCCTGGCAACCTTTGGGACTTGCGTAACTGCAAGCAGAAGAAGGGGGGAGTCTCCGTGACATCATTCGACGCTTCTCCAAACGGTGCACCGAGCTGACCAACACCGCCAAAACAGACATCGTCTCGGCGTTCCAGAACGGGACCTCGTGCGCCACCCTAATCCACAAGATAGGGTGTCGGAAGCCTCGAACTACTCGGGAGCTCCTCGACATCGCCACGGACCACACCGACGGAGAGGAGGCAGTCGCCGCAACCTTGAGTCCCCCTCACGGCAAGGGAAAGCAGCCGGAAGAAGTTGACAAAGGTCCTTTGACCTGGTCTGACAAGAAAAAGAAGAAGGACAAGCGACATCGTGACGACACCCTCGTGGCAGCGGCTGATCGAAAGACGGCGAGATCCAATAACAATCCCCCCAAGGACCGCTTCGAGAAGCTCTTGGAGGCTCCGTGTACCAATCACGAGGGCCCGGTGTTGACGGTTGAAACACGTGTCACGTTTCGATCCGCAAGCGTACGGATCATGTGTGGCCTTTTTCACTTGGGGTAGCCCAAGATATCAAACCGTGGATCAAAAGAAAACCGCTAAGGTTCTCTACCTTATCTAACCAAACTAACCTAACATTAAGCGTTGATTGCATATGAGATAAACCTAATAGATATGAGTGAAGTGTATATGTTGATCACATCCATAACAACGGCAACATAAAAGGATCAAGCAAGGGTAACTGGGGCCTATCATCATCTAGTTGTAGTTCTAGCCAAAAGAGCAAGTGCAACATGCATCTCATCTAAAACTATCTTTAAACTACTACCCTCCGGTCAAACCCTCGAAGGGCACCCGTCGTACTTGGAGTCAACATCCGGTCACGATGCCCCCCTTTCTTCACGGGTGAACTTAAGAGCACGTTCATGAAGAACGTGTTGAACTCATTGGTGGATCCGGCATGAACCCCTAGCCCCCATGGCTACGAGATCACCCCAAGCAATCTATATCGATAGTAGATTGAAATAAAGCAAACCCAATAAAGCACAAGATCATAGAAGGAGGAATCGACTCGCTAAAGATCGGATGACATGAAGTACTTTACTCACATAGTAGATATGATTAGGTCATCGCCACCGAATACATACCATCGAAGACCTCAACTAGCTCTAGTAGAAATGTTAATATCTATGACGATTTGGTAGTGATGTTTCATTTATTCGTCATGGAAGTGGTCTCTACCGTGACGAATTTTGTAACTTTCATCACAGATAACGAGTGACAGTGCCAAGCTACTCAAAATAATGACGAAACTCAGAGTATCATCACCGAAAACCGAACCTGTTCGTCACAGATGAATCATTCTAGTTGTGCTCGTGAGGAATCAATGACGAAAGCAAACTGGCATCACAGAACAACAACGTTATCGTCATAAGAATGGCCGGTCATGCCCAGAATGGAAAATTCAGAAAAAAAGAAAAAACATGGCAGCACCAAGAATAGAACCTAAGACCAACCTTTCAAGAGACAAAGAAATTACCACCATGCTACTTGGTCATTAGTGTCCAATATTAGTATTTATTTCTTTTGAACAACCTCACCCAGGCCGCGCGCCACGTCACTCCCACATAGGCCAGCCGCCAAGCGCCACCTCAATGAAAAAAATTGCTTCAGGGGAGATTCGTAACCCCAACCTCAGGCTACAGACAATTGCACCTTACCACCACGCTACCTCCATGTTTTTGTCTTTGTTGAGCATTTGGTTGCTTTTGTATGTGACGTGCTACTGCTAATAAATAAAAAAAAACTTTGCGCAGAGGAGGGGAAGCTGGGATTTGAACCCTGGCGGCGGAGAAAAGAGAACGGCATCTTACCACTACGCTACGCCAATCTTGGTTACCTAAACGGTAATAATATTTTACATAGTTATATTCGTGTTTTATTTCGGAAAAAATAAAAGATGGGCTATGGAGGATTCGAACCTTGGCCTGGGGGCAAGGGGCCCTCCGCGCATTAAATTTTAGCTTTTATTTTATTTGTATACTTATTACTAGGCACCAGGAATTTTGCCACCTCACTGCCACCTACACCGCCACCTCACCTGCATGTTCGGGCCGAGGACGCCATGCCAGCCCAGCCACACACCCCGCTAGTCTGGGCTGCCGGCGCCACGTTGGCCTAGCAGCACAACCACACTCGTCCGGGCCGCTAGTGTCACGTTGGCCCAGCGTTAGCCCAGCTGCAGCGGCCTCCTGAACATAACCCGAGACGCAAAAAAATGGGGCAAGGGTGGGATTCGAACCCAGGTGGTGGAGACAAGGTTGAAGCGCCTTACCACTACGCTACGCTCATGTTTGTGATTTGGAATGACAATAAACATTTATAATATATTTCATATACTGAGTGATGAAGCTTCGCCGGGACCACGTGGCAGCACTGGGTTGGTCGAGTTGCTTCGCCGAGACCACGTGGCGCACGCTAAGCTCGTTTTCCCCATTGTTTCCTCCTTTTAATCTACAATTAAAATTTGAAACTAGTGTTTCTCGGTCATAATAACTCCAAATTCATTGATTCTTTTTTCTAATTTTTTGTAAAATCATGATCTTTCATGTAATATCGTTCGTTTGCATATTAATTGCTATTTCATTTTTCTTTTTTATACAACTTCTTTTCTTGTACTGAAAGAGAATAAATAAAAGATATTTTTATCATAACAAATGGTAACATAACTTCATATTTTCTAATGTTATGATAAACATAAGGTTGTAGCCAAGTTTGAGATGCATACGACTTTGAAAATGTAAAGCGTCACTCAAATATCAAAGTTTGTGTTGAGTTATTAGAAACTATGTGAGAGATGCATCCATTTGTGAGCAATGTATATCGTCACTTCCTTGAAACCACTTAAATTTTTTATGCCAAGATTGTGGACCAAAAACATGTTGTTATGCCAATTTGTTGAATTTTTTTGACAAAATTCAAATATTATTTTAATTATCATGTGGTAATTTGGACATAAAAGTTTGAGTGTTCCTTATAACTCAAATTGAATTTCTCATCAATCTCCAAGGCATGGTCTAGAATGGAACATAGAAGCCTAAATATGATTTTTGCGAAATTTTTCCAGTCTTATTGGAGGTACACATAGGTCAACTTGGAATTACTTTCGGTAAGCACGCAGAAATTCAATTAAATGATAGAAAATAGCAAATTTATTTGAAAAATCATGAAACTCCTAGAAGGAAACTTAAATGTTGTCTTTTACATGTTAAAAATGTGTTGGAGGTATATAAGGTAATTACTTTTCAAGTTACTTCATAAAGGTGTCTTAATTAGGTATTTAAAAATAGAAAAAACAATTTTTTGCACAACAAGTGGCATTGTAAATCAACAAATGTTAATAGGAGGGTGAATGTAAGAATGTTTCCAAATTTGAGGTTCATACGAGTTCAAAAATGTCAAGAGGTATTCAAATCCCTCCAAGCCCTAACTTTGAATTCTCAAAATTACTTTTGATTTTGTGTAGCAACTTGAAAAACTCCAAAAACAAAAGTTTGTCAAGTTTTCGTGCTCTACAACTTTGTTTTAAGAATCGCTTTCAAATTCGGCCTCCAAATTGACCTATGTGTTAAAATAACATTTTAGATACATGCAGTTTAGATTATAACTATTTTCAAGAAACTCACTGAAAATCATTTAAATGATAGAAAATAGCAAGTCTACTTGAAAATTCTTGAAACTCCTAAGTAACAACTTATATGCATACTATTATATATATATAATATATATGTACATATATGATAATTATTTTTAAGTGTTACTTATTGGTACAGTAAAAAGAAAAAAGAAAAAGAAAAATGATAAGTAGAGAAGCCCATGTCGGCCCAGATGACCCAACTCTTTATGGCCGTCGATTGTCGATCGGATGGTTCTGATCGTGTTTCCTTGGTATATAATGCACTTCCCATTCGAAATCCTAGCTCCAAACGCATTCCTCCCCACCCAGCCGCACACCCGCACCCTCCACCGCCACCTCCTCCCCGACCTCCTCCCTCACCTTCGGTCCCCGTCTCCGCACTCCATTCCGGCCCCGAGCTCCGTCCCGTTGTACGCCACGGCAAGGTGGCAGCACTGATCTGCGGTCGCGGCGAGCTCCACGTCGGCAGCAAGGGCGACTCCTCCTCCTCGGACTCCGACAACGACGAGAGGCCACGACTCGGCCCCCACCCCCGCCCCGACCCCGCCCCCCGCTGCCGATGCCGACTTCGACAACGCCGAGTCTTCTTGACGCGGAAGCTCCGGTTCGACCCCTCCCTCCGTGCGTGTTGATGAGGCGCTCTTCGGGGAGCAGCGGATGGGCGGGATGGCCGTGGGCGAGGAGGAAGAGGAGCGGTCGCGGGACGTCGCACTCGTGCTACTCGACGCGGCGATGGAGCCACCCGACGAGGAGGATGTGGTGGCGGTGATGGGGATCCGCATCACGCCGCCGGAGGGCCACCATCATCCTCGAATTCATCTGTGAGTACTCCCAATCGCTCCCGTCTTGCTTCCTCCTCGCAATCCCCCCAACTCTCCTAGTCTCCTCTGCTCCCTGCCGATGCGAACATTCCCCATCACCGCGCCTCCTCGCTTTCCCCACCCTCCTCCTCCTCGCTTAAGCTAGCATACACAGTGTGCCTTATTTTCAAGCCTTATTCACAGTGTGCCTCCTCGCTTATCTATTTTCAAGCCTTATTCACAGCATACAAAGTGTTGACAAGGTGTTTCGATTTGCTGTCGCTAGGTTGGCTGATTTATGTGATAGATAGATGCTGTGTACTACGCGTGTTTTGATGATCTGAGGATTTTCTGCTGCGTGCGGTGGTCTATTGGTACGATACTTGAGATTAGCCTAGCGTTGGGTATAGGTAATATTTGGAATTCTGTACACCTATCCATTGGTTGATTGTTTAACATGACCTTTGGAAGCACTTTGGTAGCACCTTTTATCAGTGCCCTGCTAGCAGTCATTTAAGTGAACCTGTACATAACTTGTATGTCTACCACTTTTGACTTTAAGCTTTGACATCTGGTAGTTAATATATAGATGAAACATACATGCGATTTTTTCAAAAGAAGAAATAAAAAGTGTCTGTGCATGTTTCTGGGTAAGTTAGCAGATGTCAGATGCAATTTATGTTGTGGAGAACTTGATATGATTCTTACTTCTTAGGGCCAATTTGGATAGATGACTAGAGCCAGTCTTTATCAATATGGATGGAAGATTGGGTCTGGTCCCGTTAATAGTTTGACCCCATTGTGCCAATTATGTTTAATCATGCTACTTATGTACTTGCATTCGATGTACTTCACTTGTTTTATTGGGACAACATAGCATCACACAATTAATTATTTCTTCTACCAATTGGTGTTTTCTCTTGTCCGTTATGTGCAAATTTCTTAGTGAAACTTACTGTAATCACCTCATCCGACTATTCTTCTGCAAGGTGAGTTGTTGGAGCTTTTATTGGAGTTCATTAGTACTCCTTTGTTGCAGTACTGAATAATATGGAAACCCTCCATATTTGGTCTTAGTTCAAAGTTCAAATCTGGAACCAAAGCAAGGCTGGATGCCTGGATCCACATAAGACTTGAGCAAAACTTCTGCATCAGCACATGCGATATGTTTGATGCAAAATATTACATGTGACATGAGTTCCCACTATCCAAGTTAGTCGTGTTAATCAGAAGACACTGTATTGATTAGGGATGAAAATTGATCGAATACAGACGGATACTACGGATACAGATACAGATAATTTTTCTTTCTCAGACTGAATTCTCGGATCGAATACGGATACAGACAGTATATTTTTTGTCGAATAGTTATATTCATCATATATGGATCATAGAAATTCAACTTTGAATTTCCGGATACTAATGTGGTATGGATAGTTACGGATATTAAATGTCCGGATTCGAATACGGTCTTACCATTTGAGTGTCTGACCCTTTCGGTCAGTCGGTCGGACGGATAATATCCGTACCACTTTCATCCCTAGTATTGATGTAGAGAAACCAGTTTGGTGTCGAAGTTTGCCAAATGCTCCCATCCTCGCTTGCATTATCTTTTTCTTTTTTTGTGTGTGAAATTACAGGTCCATCTTGTGGAAAAAATTAGGCAAAAATGCCAAACTGAAACTTCTAGGTATTTTGGTGACCCTGATCTGGTTTGTTGTGCTTGGCACTGTTAGTGTCTTTTGTTTTGACCTTTGGTCAACTTTGACTCCATAGAGGATTTGGTTTTGAGTTGGTCTGCTTTAGGGCTACAATTCATATAAACAGGTGTTGCAAACTATAATTGCTTCATAGTACATAATGACGAATACTACTTTCTTCAACTCATTCTCCTGTATCTTGCGTATTCAATAATAGAAGTTCCTTGTATGAGATTACAAGCTGCCTAACCTGTCACTGGAAATATGAGAAATTATGCTAGAAAAACAGATTCTATGTTGTTATTTGATTAGGCTCACTTTCTGCTCTTAATGGGATCTGTTACTTTCATGAATCATACGTTCAGTTTTATGCAGCTGCTTCTGAGATTATGATGTGCAGTCTGGCCATCAGTTAGCAAATTTATTTACATTTACTATGGCCATAGGGTGACAAAGAAACCAAACAAGGAGCACCATTTGTGGATCAGGAAGGAGACAGCTCGGTCAGGGAAGAAGGCTCTCCGTCTTATTGATACTGTAAGATATAAGACCTCTTTATCACACTTCAATTATCCTTGCTTAACATGTGAAAATATGTTGAACAGATCCTTCTTTTGTTATCACTTCTTTTGAATTCTGAACTGAGCATGCCTGCTGTGGTGGTTGGAACTGCATGTTTTCTGACTCATTACTTTTGTGAAAATTTGGGTTACAGTAATAGCTACAAGTGATTTCTCCATTCAATTCTGTCCAATGAATTTTGTGTTACTAGACAAATCATCAGTATTGTTGCAATGTCAAACTTGTAATGCACTAATACACATGACTTTGCATGCTTCATTATTAACATATGCTAGCACATCTGCTCACTGCTTATATTTCTATTTTTGACCGAAAAAGTTATATTTCTGCCAAACCCTTGTTTAGAAAGTGTCTTTATATGTGTTAATCTGACTACAAACATTTCATATAACAAGTGCCTGATGGGGTAGTCATTGTTAGCAACTCGCACAGTGGTTAAAATCGTTTTGCCCTTGTAGTCCTTTACTTGCTAAATATCTTCAGATTTGAAAGCTTGTTTTGTATTATTGTAAATATTACATTTGCTTCAAACACTAATTACATTTGATCTGTTAATTTCAGGAACAAAATTGACCTTAATTTCCTGGTGTTGGAACCAAAATGACCTAGAGTGTTTTTGAAACTTCGGATGATTCTGGCTGGGAGTAAATTTTGGTTGATTTATTATTCTATTATTCATGAATGTAAACATGTGATTGTATATGATTTGGATAAATTTTGTATGTCTTGTGGCTGAATGGATTCTTCTGTTGAATAAGCTAATTTTTTCATGAATTGTGTTGTGGGCTGAATTTATTTGAAAAATAGCTAGTGATCCAGTTGTAAAATGGGCCAATTTATTAAATGGGCTACGACTGCTATGTCATCAGTGATAGCCACGTCATCGTCTATGTGGGCAGCCACGTCATCCTACACGTAGGCAGCCACGTCATCGTCCACGTAGGCAGCCATGTCATCCTCTACGTAGGTAGCCACGTCATCGTCCACGTAGGCAGCCAGCGTGGCAACGAACCACGTCAGCAGCCAGCGTGGCACCGAGCCACGTCAGCTGGTAGCATGCACGGCGCCACGTGGCAGTCACTTCCATGATGAAATTAGTGACGAAAGTCCTTAGTCATAGAAGACGAGCGGTTACGTGATGAAAAACGTGTTCGTCACGGAAAATGAGCATTTCTGTGACGAAATTACCCGTTTCGTCACGGTGCGTCAAATGTGACGCGTGTTCTATGACGATTTTAGAATCGTCATAAATTCGTCACAGAAGGTTTTTGATGACGAATTTGGCATGTTTTGTGACGAAAGTGTTTTGTCATTGATGTGAACTTTTGTACTAGTGTCTAGAACTCTGCCATGACACAACCACGCAAGGCGTCCATGGCGGCTAGGGTCGGCCTAAGCCATCTCCTAGACAACTTCAAGGACTTGCGGCGGCCGTCGTCTCCCTCCGGTGCTTGCTTATAGGTTTCGCTGAGTTGTGATGAATGGATGTGGCGGCCATCGGAGTCAGGGGATACAAATACACCAAGGAGGCACTAGGTCAAAGGGGAGGCCGAACCGGGCCCGAAACAGGGTAGGCCGGTCGGCATGGGCCGGCCGGCCCAGGCCCTTTTCGGCCCGGTTCGGGCCCATCTTGCTCCCTGACGCTTCTTGTGTCTTCTTGATTCTTTGCCGAACTTCATGTGGGTCCTTGACGTCGTTTTCCCTGCAGTTTAGATAAGGGTGCTTGGCGCGCAAACTCCCGCATCTTCTGTTCGGGTCCTCGAAGTTTCACGGCTTCATGCTTCGGTCCTCTGGTCATTTGGAGTCATGTTCACTTCGTGTCTTGATTTGTGTCGGGCTTCATGATCTTCTCACAAAGTGCTCGATGAACTTTACCCGGAAGTCATCATTTAGGTGCTTAAATTCTGCGTAAACAACATACTCCAAAAACCACATGCAAGTGCAAACTTGTTACATCATTATTAGTATGCCTAGTGGCGCGTTAGTTATAATTCAAAGCTCAAACCAAAGTGTAACAAGTGCTTTTAGTTGATGGAAATCGACCGTCAACACCCGGTCAAGCACGCACTGAAGGATTGCAACTTGATGAAAAGCTACCACGCCAGAACGTTGAAGAAAAGGGGCCTTGACCTAGCTGGCAAGGGAGCCAAGGACAAGGAAGACGACGACGCCGAGTACCTTGGGGAAGACGGTGCAGTCATGATGATATTCGGGGGTTCACTGACACGCCCTCCGAAACGGAAAGAGAAGTTAATTCGGCGGGAGATCTACAACACCGAGCCAGTTACGCCGTCGTACCTCAAGTGGTCGGAAACGCCGGTCACGTTCGACCGTGGCGACCACCCCGACCACATCCCGCAGCCGGGTTCCTACCCGCTGGTCGTGGCACCCTTGTTCGGTACCAAGCGTGTACACAAGGTGCTGATGAACGGAGGCAGCGACCTCAACGTCATCTATGCCTCGACCCTCGACGACATGGTGATTCCGCGGTCCCGACTTTGGCCGTCTTCGACACTATTCCATGGGGTTGTACCCGAGATGGAGGCGGTTCCCCTCAGGCAGATCTGCCAGTCACTTTTGGAACACCACGCAACTTCCGAAAGGAAAACCTCACCTTCGAGGTGGTGGGGTTCCCGGGGACGTATCACGTGATACTCGGAAGGCCTGCTTCCCGTGGACTGGATGCACCTCTGGTGATTTTATCACGTTTTTATGAATTGTCTATATATATGTTTTTGAGTTATGCTTGTGCATAGGGTTAATTTTGTAGTTCATATTATGATGATCTAGTGATGCTCATCTTTGAACTAGATGATGTTTGTGGCATGTTTGTGCTGTAGGAGAAAGTTTGGTTGCAGAATAGTTATGTATGTCTCTGTATAGATTCTTTATGCATGGCTAGGCTGAAAATGGTTATTTTTGTGTAGCTTGATAGAAGTAGTTTCTAGAGCTAATTTTTGGTATGTAACCTATTTATATCCCAGAGAGGCTCTGTGTAAAATTTGGGCTCCAGTGCAAGTGTAGTTTTCTCTGTATTATTAGATCTTGCTTTTGCTAGTTATAACTTGTCGTATTTGTCATGCTTAGCATATGGCTCGGTTTGCTGTGAATTTTTGGCAGTAGCTCTGTTGTTACTTTGTGTGCAGGTACAAAAATTCTCAATATGATATCCTGCATGGTTTAAACAAAATGGATTTTGGAAGAAAACAAGTGTTATAAAAAGAGAAATTAAGAAATCACCCTTTTTAATCCAAATGTGTGTTTCACCCTAAGTTATACCCCTTGAAAGTCACCTTTCACCCACTTGGTTGTTTTGTGAAGGAAGATATAACTAAATAAATAGATGTGGACACAATCACTATCAAAATAAAAATTACTAAATGGTTGCTTACTTTTTCTTTATGGAAGAGTATGCTGAATATATTCTTGTCTAGGTGAATGTTGTCAACTTTGCACCCTAGGCTTGTCATGTGCTGTTGTATTAATTAATTTACATTCACCAACTAATTCCTGCATATGCATGCTCCGTGTAAAAGTTCCCGACGGTAGCTACGAGCTCGTGCCGGCAGACGAGGACGAGGGAGCAGGAGGAGACGTGCACTTCGTGACCATATATCAAGACCCGGACTAAAGTCCGGAAGTTTGTCTGACTGCTGGTGCTGCCGAAGGCAAGCCCCTATTTATTCATTATCCTAGTGTGTTTTCTTTTTAACTTCTGAATTTATCATTGATTACCTATGTGCATTTACGTTCAGGAGTTGAATTGAAACCCTAGTTGCATGATCTCTAAGTGCCTACGATCTTTTACTAGTATGCTAGGTCGCTAGTTGCTATGCACTAAGGACCCGACACAAGTCGAGTGATGTACTTCGCTCGCGAGAATAGGTTCTTATGTTGGAATCATAAGATTTGTTAAATTGGATTGCTCACGTGGTAAGAGCACGGGATTCTGGGCTCCGGTCCAGTGGTTAAGAGATTAAGCATTCGAACGTACTAAACATTTGTCAGAAATGGGTACGGTAAGTCTAGTACCTAAATGATGCGGTGCGAGAACATTGCGCTACTAATCTTGGGTTGCGGCCCTAGGCTAGCTACCTGTGGTGCATGTGTGATTCTGGACGCTAGTGTGAGGCAGGCCAGATAACCTTGTACCTAGGACTATGGCATCCGATCCCAATCCGAGGAATGACGGGAACCGCCTCGTGAATGAACTCTGTGTGAGGGCATTCTCCCGTATGTTTAGGTCCACCTTGCAAGGTTATTAATCGATCGATCGTCGGCCTCTCACCATTATCTGAGAGTGCTTAATCATCTGGCCATTTGCGATCCCTTTATGATGGAATATTGATAAACTTGATGTTTGATTAAATTGTATTGCACAACTCATGCTTGCAATAGTTGCTTATCTAGTAATAAATTAACCTACTAGAACTTGAGCTAAAATATTGAAAGTAAGGATTAACTCCTTAGTAGCTTTTTGGCAAAACAAACCCACTAGCCAAAAGCCTTGCATGATTAGAGGTTAAGTCTTTTGTTTTAGACGGGTAAGCTTGCTGAGTATTAGTATACTCAGCCTTGCTATATATGTTGTTTTCAGGTGATAATGTATGACCTGGAGAAATCCCACTTGACAGGGAGCTGGAATGGGTGGATGACGAAGAGTGATGGCGTCATGGGTGGCCTCCCATGATGCCACTGTATCGTTTAGTATTTCCGCTGTCTTTTTAAACTCTGAACCTGTTATTTCCATATCAAGGACAATGGTTTGTAATAATTGACCCTACAAGGAAGATTGGTTTTAATTTGTAAGGTACTCTGGACTCTCCTTCGTGGGAGTTTTAATGTATGCGTGTTCGATCCTCTATATGTTGTACAAGTGATTTACCGGGCTTTGACCCGGCAACACTCAACTTGATGATTCCTTATTATCGCTTAATGACCAAATGAAGTGATTTAGGCGATAGTATAGAATTATCTCGGATGGGGTTGTCACAGTTGGTACCAGAGCATCCGTATACACCAGAGTAATTAGATTAACACTAATCACATGTTTTAGAATAAAACTTGCCAAGATTGTTTGGATTTTGAAAATATGTTGGATTGCTAAGGAATGATTTAGACCGAGAGGCCCTAGAGGGAATTTTGGGTTCTTTAAGGTGGCTAAGTAACCTATGGTTTAATTATACTAACTTCCAGCACTTCCTTAAGCCACGTGTTTCATACATGTGCTATGCCGCATCACGAGCATGCGAGGGTTGATAGGGCAATCCATTCAACGGATCCTATCTTCTCGGTTGGATGCTCACGTGTCTTATATGTGTGCTTTCCGTATGCAAGTCATACAAAGGATGGCATGTTCTATTTAAGATGAACATGTCATGGGTTGTGATGTCGCCACGTTTTGCTAGATGTGTGCATGATTCCGCATTACAAACATGCGAAGGGGGACACCCTCCATTCAAAAGGGGCGTGTCTCAGGTAGGGTGCTGTCCATGCGGTGCAAAATGCATGGGTGCCATTTCTAAAGTGAATGGTAATGGTTGTGGACGCTTCTGTGATGTGCTAGCACGGAAGGTTCTTTTCTGCAGGTACACTAACCACGTTTCGTACTATTGTTATGTGGCCAACGTGTAGCTCCGACTAGTTATTATTGGGAGACACGTATATAAGCCTTGCCACGGGCGCTAACTTCGATTTTTGGCTTGATCGCCTTGTGAGGTCGTATGTGACGCTTTTGCATCATGTTAAAAACTGTTGAACCTTAAAATTTTGCAATCATACATGTTTGTATGTTCTCTAGGTGCTACCTTGCTATCTCAATGTTTTAGTATAGCCTTGCATGTATAGCTTGCTTGTTGTTTTGTCATCGAGTCGATGTGTCTGTTTGCTTAATTTTACCCCCTGTTCAAAAAATAATTTGAATAGATGATCTATACCAAAGTTGCTTCATATGTAATCTAGTTTTTGCTACCAAAATTTCTTGGTCATAGCTTCTATAGATCTCAAATGATGCTCAAAGTAGGGAAACCATGTCTTGCTGTTTTTCATGGGTACCTCACTCTGAGACGTGCATCTTTTGAGCACTGTCCTAGTTGATCTAGCTCAACCTTTGAATAACAAAAATATGTCCTTATAACCTTTCGGAGATGTTGGAAGAGTTTTGGAATTTTTGGGACTCTGGTTTTTAAGTTATGAATATTTTATTCAAAGCTGCCAGAATTTACGCCATATTGTATGATGTGCTCATTTCGAGTTCTGACATACCTTGTACCTTTGTACATATGGCTGTGTTTAACTTTATGGCTTCCCAGAAATGACTCTTTTCTGTCACTATCCGAACCTATCTTTGGTGATCACACATCTGTCTGGTTCTCACATTGTCTTTGTATCCAGATGGCCAACCTTGGATTTGTGACCGTTGATGCGGAAGTTTGGACCCTCTTGGATGGCCACAAGGAGGGTGGATTCCCTACGCTTTTGTGGGACACCCTGAAGGGTTTTGGATATGCCACTTATACAGAGTACCTGTGGCATGAGCACATGACCACCGGACAGATCTTGCGTTGTGAAGTGAAGGTGAAGATCCCCGTTTGTTCGACAAATCCCGGTTGGAAAGCATGGGAAAGTAAGGCAGAAGGTTGGAAATTGGCTGATACTGTGCAGAAGGCTACTCTTGAAGCACTCACAACCTTTTGTGGGAAACATCCTGCCTCAGTAGCTTGCACTGCAGCCATGGTCTTTCCTTTGCTAGAACAACACCCTGGACAATGGGTTGAACGCGAAGCTTTTCTCACCACTCCGGGCAATGCTCACTATAGTCTTGATCTTGTTACCTCAGTCTGTTTCTCCAAAGCTATGTATGACACCTATCAACTGATGGTTGAAGAAAGTGTTTTCTATAGACACCAAGTTTATAGGCAACAAGTTAAAGAAGTGAAAGATACCACACAAGAGTTGAAGGAAGCCCGAGCACTGATAGCCACTCTCAAGAAAAGAAGACGCAAGGATAAGGCAAGAATACGTGAATTGGGTCAAACTATTCATGAATAGAATTTCATGTTACAATATAATGATCAATATATGCTAGAACTGGAGAATCAACTGGAAGCTATAGCAGCGCCACCTCCGAAACCTGTCATTCCTGAAGCAGAAGAGGAAGGAAATCCGGAGGACACTCAAGGAGAATCCGGGGTAGAGTCTGGACCTGCCTCACCTTGATCTTTCTTCGACTTGGGGAGGCCAAAATAAGTAGAAAGTGAACCTAGGACAAGCTTGCCATCCAGTTGGAGACGGGTATGCTTGCAATAGAGTAAGGAGATGTACGAGTGTTGTAGTAAGAAGGACATTCTCTAGTAGGTGCAACCGCTTTTGGATGGTTTTTGGGATAGGCTGACCTGGAAGTATGCTCTTGCGCAGCAAGGCTGCTTTGTAACCCCATGTTTTGTGTTATGGTGATTCCAAAATCGGCATCGAGGTAATGCTATGGACGAACACCTTCTCGCAGCAAATTGGTGAATAAATTAATAACGCTGGTTGTGATCAAATCTGGATCCAAGTTGAATACCAAAGTTGTATCTTGTGAAGGACTCCATCTGTTACCGAAAATGAGAGTTTTTGGTTAAATATTTTGGGAGTACTCGACTATTCCTCGATGAGACCTCCTTGCCATGATCTTTATTGATCTCCCAAACTTGAGCTTCTATTCTTGGTCTTGCTCACAAAATTTTTGAATAAATGAAACATGGATAAAGAGTGTCCAAAGTATTTTAGTATGTAGGAGCATCATCATCTCTTGCATATGTTGCACCCTTAATGAAATCATTCACGCGCATGAGAAGGCATTGCACAACATATGCATGTATAAACCTTGGATGACTAACATGCATATAGGTTTCAACCTTTCTAGTCTATCGTCCCTCTGGCTGATGATGTTGTTGTTCCACGACCAAAGGTGCTGCGTCGGGACCTAGGGTATCATGTGTGCTGCAGCCATGTGATTACCATTAGGCGCGCGCTAGGTATCTTGGTTGTGAGAATGCGACGCACCGCAGATCTTATTTCTCAACTCTACGTTGATCTCCCTGTCTCGACTAATTTAAAAAGGGTAAGGCAAGTCATGCTGACCTTGCATCACGAACACCATATCTCATGAGCATGTGCATTGTGCATCCATAAACATGTGCATCATGCGTGCACCGCATCATATGCATCTCTCACTATGCATCGGGACATGTGCACCATATGTCATATGCATAAGCATCATATGCTCATTCGCATGTGCATCATACTCTATGCACCATATCTTGAGCAT
Source organism: Cenchrus fungigraminus (assembly GCA_036936925.1). Lineage (NCBI taxonomy): Eukaryota > Viridiplantae > Streptophyta > Magnoliopsida > Poales > Poaceae > Cenchrus > Cenchrus fungigraminus. Next base: position 25,776,928 of record CM072773.1, on the reverse strand, counting down.
CAACATGTGCACCATTCCATTGTTGCACCAAGTGTCCCATATGCATTGGCATTGCAATCATATGTCTCAGTGGTGCATCGCTTATCAAGTTTAAAATTGTTGCACCTGTAACGTAAGGAATGTTGTCACCAAAACTCACCATATCTCATGAGCATGTGCATGTGAGCAAATATCTTTCAATTTTTTTGTACCAACCTATCTTTTCGAACCGTCCTCATTTGCTAATCGTGAACAACTCCTTGCAACTGCTCTCTATGACCTTGCCATCTTTTAGTGTTTTTATGAACGACTGACCTTGGACTTATAATGGTGAAAACCTTGTTCCATCATCACCTTTGAGTGCTCTTCTAAAATAAATTCAGGAATTTTAGTAAACAAAGTTACCAACATCATTCTTTACTAGCCTTCCTTTTCTTCATAGAAGTCTCTATGAAACCTTTCAACTTGGTCTCTTTCCAATCTCAAAGCTCTCTTAGCATCAAATCAAATCAACCGGCTAAGACGAAGAAGTAGGAGCAGAGTTTTTCATGAGCAGTCAAGGTTCTCTAAAAGCCGAGGTATGAGAGTTCTCCATCGCTCATCAATCCATGATCCGATGATCACACCCTCCAAATCTTAGGAATCAATAAACAAGCAAACAAAGGGCAGGTAGCATCTCTTGTGAAATTCTCCTCGTTACGATCTTGAACCTAGATGGTGGATACCCTGAGCTCTTCTCGTTATTCCCACCATCACGGTCGATTCTCGGGCCGTTGAGCTCCATCCTTTTCCGCACCATGACTGCACGACGCCGTAGCGTCGCTCTGCCATCTCTTTTCTGCGGCCACGATCACGTTGCCGAGACCTCTCAGGGCTGACCACTATCGAGCCATGTGCTGCCACCACCGGGTCGCGCCACCGGTCCCTACCTCAGACGACTTTGGATGACTGTTGCGGCCCCACGGCAACCTCAAAAGGGAAGCCCCTCCGTCGATACCGCCATCACCGAGTCTCACCTCCCACTCGAGCCCAACATCACCGTCGCTTGTCGTTTCCCCCTCTGGCTGTTTCCTTGACCAATCAGCCACCAGCCCATCTCCGCCGTCTGCTCCGTTCCTCGCCGAGCAAGCTCTCCCTCCGTCTTCATCGATGACATCAAGAAGAAGTTCGGAAGAAGGTCAAGAGAAGAACCCAAGCCTGCGTCACCAACCATGGCTCATCTCCCGGAAATGTTTGAGTCGGTTCACTAGACGCTGGTGGGAATGTACATCTGCATCGCGGGCGGAGTCTGTCTGCTCTTAGTTTTTCATGTGCACATTCATCGCCCGTTCCCTCATGAGCGGCATTGAGGTAGTGAGGAGAGAACCGTGTATCCTCTATCCTCTCTGACCTCTTGATCTTGAGAAGTGTAATCAAATAGGTCTTTCTCACTTTGTAACCCTTGCCTTTGTTGAAAGGTTTAGCTCCAATCTTGTTGTCGAATCTCGGGACGAGATTCTTTTTAAGGGGGGTAGGCTGTAACACCCTGTGTTTTTGATTAGTGTTAGTTAATGCTAATCACCTCCTTAATCAAGTCAACCATCATTAGCATGGTCAAAACCCTTGGTCAACATGGTCAAAACCGTGGTCGCTAGACCTTTCCTAGAGCTTTTGGCACATTCTCCAAATTTCACCTAAACACTCAAAAATCGGCCAATATAAAAGTTGTGCATCTTTTTGAGGGACACACTTTTCCTAATTGGCGGCATTTGAAATTTTGAGTAGAAAAGGTGCAAAAAATGTGGTCAACGCCAGCCTTTGCATGTTGACCGAGCCGAGAAAGACACCAAGTTTGCCAGCAGTTTATGCTCAAACCATTGATCATTTCATAGGTCGGCTTTTGTCAAAGTTGTAGAGGGATACTAGATCTACAACTTTCCTATCTACAGTTTTCCTCGCTCAGTTCAAAATTTTTGAGCAAACTTTGGTCAAACTTGTGCTCACCAAATTCAAAACGATGCTCTCGACGCCTCACGCGGTGCTACCCCCACAGGGGGCCCGAACGCCGAGGTCCGCAGCGACCACATGGCGGGCGAGCGAGCGAACGGCCGCGGCAGTCCCTGGGACCGACTCCCCCTCGACGGCAGCACCCCTCCAAGCGCCATGCGCCAGACCCCTCCCGTGAGCGCTACCGCCGTGCTCCCTGTCCCCGCACGCCCGCGCTGCCCGCGCTTTGGCCCCCTGCCGCCTCGACGCTCGCCTTGGCCTCAAAGGCAAGCGTTGCCGCCAATAAAAAGCACTCGCACTCCTCCTCGCGCCCGAGCTAGAGCTGTTGCCGCTCCTCCTTGTTTCCGCCGGCCGCCATTAGCGTCACCGCCGCGGAGCTTCCTCCTCCGCCCCACTCAGCAGTCTCCGAGCTCATCAGCGACCTCCCACCGCTCCACCATAGCCTCTGGAGCCCCGCATTGCCGAGTATCGGCACCTTTCTCACCGGAACCGAGCTCTTAGCGGCCGCCGCCGAGCTGCGCCACCGAACCACCTCGCCGGCCGCACCTCCGCCCCACCCTAGCACGGGAACCAAGCTCTGGTGATCCCTAGGCCCTTCTCCGCCAGTTCCCCGGTCAAGTCCGGCCGCCGGCGAGCCGCCCCTGCGCCGCCAAGGGTACCCGTGTGAGGATTGAAATCTTGCAGGGGTCTGGTTTTTAGAATCAAGGGTATAGTTGTGAAGCTTCAAATCTTTCTGAGGGCCTTAGTGTAAAGTAGATTCTTAAGTTTGTGTTGTTTTTTACCAAACCTTGGAAAAATTGTATAAAATCATAGAGAAATCAGAAAATTGCAAAACCAATTTTGTTTGTTTCATTATGAATAGATCTACATCTTTTAGAAAGCTTGTATACACCTTTGATGAGTAGTTTTTGAAGTAAAATTCAAACTCAGTTTGAATGTGTTTGTTCATAACTTGAAATGTACTCATGTTCTGGGCTTGATCTTTGAATATGTTGTTAGTCATGGCTAGTAGAGGCTAGATCTAAGATTTTGCACAAAGTTACTAAGTGGATCTTTAATTATGATTTATTTTGTATTTGTGCTAGATCTGTGTAAATGATTTGTACAACTTCATGCAAATAGATTCTGTAGCTCATCTTGTGACTACTATCTTGTTATGACCGGATGCACCTCTGGTGATTTTATCACATTTTTATGAATTGTTTATATATATGTTTTGAGTTATGCTTGTCCATAGGGTTAATTTCATAGTTCATATTATGATGATCCAGTGATGCTCATTTTTGAACTAGATGATGTTTGTGTCATGTTTGTGCTGTAGGAGAAAGTTTGGTTGCAGAATAGTTATGTATGTCTCTGTATAAATTCTTTATGCATGGCTAGGCTGAAAATGGTTATTTTTGTGTAGCTTGATAGAAGTAGTTTCTGGAGCTAATTTTTGGTGTGTAGCCTAGTTATATCCCAGAGAGGCTCTGTGTAAAATTTGGGCTCCAGTGCAAGTGTAGTTTTCTCTGTATTAATAGATCTTGCTTTTGCTAGTTGTAACTTGTCGTATTTATCATGCTTAGCATATGGCTCGGTTTGCTGTGAATTTTTGGCAGTAGCTCTGTTGCTACTTTGCGCAGGTACAAAAAATCTCAATATGATATCCTACATGGTTTAAACAGAATGGATTTTGTAAGAAAACAAGTGTTATAAAAAGAGAAATTAAGAAATCACCCTTTTTAATCCAAATGTGTGTTTCAACCTAAGTTATACCCCTTGAAAGTCACCTGTCACCCACTTGGTTGTTTTGTGAAGGAAGATATAAATAAATAAATAGATTTTTTTGATAGCAAAGTCACTTTATATAATTAGCAGCAAGAAATTGTTATGTGGGATAAGTTATCCCAAAGTACATGGTCAAGAGCATCCCTAATAGGGCAGCTCGAGATATGAGAGGCGTTATGACAGCTGATGCCTACATCAGATACAAAGTTTTGATGTGTGCGAGCATGAGTTGCTAAGACATGAGCCGTCTTGTTAAGAAGTCTAGGGATCTTGTAGACTTTGAAGTTTTTGCGTTGCCCTATGTGCACACAATCACCATCAAAATAAAAATTAATAAATGGTTGCTTACCTTTTCTTTATGGAAGAGTATGCTGAATATATTCTTGTCTAGGTGAATGTGGTCAACTTTGCACCCTAGGCTTGTCATGTGCTGTTGTATTAATTAATTTACATTCACCAACTAATTCCTGCATATGCATCCTCCGTGTAGAAGTTCCCGACGGTAGCTACGAGCTCGTGCCAGCAGACGAGGACGAGGGAGCAGGAGGAGACGTGCACTTCGTGACCATAGATCAAGACCCGGACTAAAGTCCGGAAGTTTGTCTGACTGCTGGTGCTGCCGAAGGTAAGCCCCAATTTATTCATTATCCTAGTGTGTTTTCTTTTTAACTTCTGAATTTATCATTGATTACCTATGCACATTTACGTTCAGGAGTTGAATTGAAACCCTAGTTGCATGATCCCTAAGTGCCCATGATCTTTTACTAGTATGATAGGTCGCTAGTTGCTATGCCCTAAGGACCCAATACAAGTTGAGTGATGTACTTCACTCGTGAGAATAGGTTCTTATGTTGGAATCATAAGATTTGTTAAATTGGATTGCTCACGTGGTAAGAGCACGAGATTCTGGGCTCCGGTCCAGTGGTTAAGAGATTAAGCATTTGAACGTACTAAACATTTGTCGAAAATGGGTACGGTAAGCCTAGTACCTGAATGATGCGGTGCGGGAACTTTGCGCTACTAATCTTGGGTTGCGGCCCTAGGCTATCTACCTGTGGTGCATGTGTGAATCTGGACGCTAGTGTGAGGCGGGCCAGATAACCTTGTACCTAGGACTGTGCATCCGATCCCAATCTGAGGAATGACGGGAACCACCTGGTTGAATGAACTCTGTGTGAGGGCATTATCCCGTATGTTTAGGTCCACCTTGCAAGGTTATTAATCGATCGATCATCGGCCTCTCACCGTTATCCGAGAGTGCTTAATCATCTGACCATTTGTGATCCCTTTATGATGGAATATTGATAAACTTGATGTTTTATTAAATTATTTGCACAACTCATGCTTGCAATAGTTGCTTATCTAGTAATGAATTAACCTACTAGAACTTGAGCTAAAATATTGAATGTAAGGATTAATTCCTTAGTAGCTTTTTGGCAAAACAAACCCACTAGCCAAAAGCCTTGCATGATTAGAGGTTAAGTCTTTTGTTTTAGACGGGTAAGTCTTGCTGAGTATTAGTATACTCAACCTTGCTATATATGTTGTTTTCAGGTGATAATGTATGGCTTGGAGAAATCCCACCTGGCTGGGAGCTGGAATGGGTGGATGATGAAGAGTGATGGCATCATGGGTGGCCTCCCATGATGCCACTGTATCATTTAGTATTTCCGCTGTCTTTTTAAACTCTGAACCTGTTATTCCCATATCAAGGACGATGGTTTGTAATAATTGACCCTACGGGGAAGATTCATTTTAATTTGGAAGGTACTCTGGACTCTTCTTCGTGAGAGTTTTAATGTATATGTGTTCGATCCTCTATGTGTTGTACAAGTGATTTACCGGGCTTTGACCTGGAAACACTCAACTTGATGATTCCTTATTATCGCTTAATGACCAAATGGAGTGGTTTAGGCGATAGTACGGAATATTCTCGGATGGGGTTGTCACGGAACAAGGAACATCCAAAAGATCCGTTTCCTATGACCAAGTAGTCGACTCAACAGCTAGGTGCAAGACCCTCTGTTTTCTCAATGCTTACTCCGGGTACCACCAGATCGCGATGAGCCTAGCCGATCGACTCGCTGCATCATTCATCACCCCCTTCGGTGCGTTTTGCTACGCGTCCATGCCGTTCGGGTTGATGAATGCTGGTGCCACATTCCAAAGATGCATGCGATGTGTCTTTGGGGATCTTATCGGCAGGCTGATCGAGGCCTACGTCGATGATATCATGGTGAAGTCAAAGAAAGTCAGTGATCTGGTCCTCGATCTTGCAGCGGTCTTCGAGAAGCTGAGACAGCACGACGTGAAACTTAACCCCGAGAAGTGCGTCTTCGAGATTCCGAGGGGCATGCTCCTCGGCTTTGTCGTGTCGAAACATGGCATTGAAGCGAATCCCGAGAAGATCTCAGCCATCACCAACATGAGGCCGATCCAGAACCTGAAAGGGTTACAATAGGTCACGGGATGCCTCGCTGCGCTCAGCCGTTTCATCGCTCGACTCGGTGAGCGCAGCCTGCTATTGTACCATTTGATGAAGAAGTCAGACCATTTTGTCTGGACTGCCGAAGCCCAAGAAGCACTCGACTCGCTCAAGAACCTGCTCAAAAGCCCACCGGTGCTCACGGCGCCAGCGGAAGAAGAGCCCATGCTCCTATACATTACCGCAGCGACCCAGGTCGTGAGCGCGGCACTGGTTGTCGAGCGAGAAGAACCCGGAAGGACACAGAAGGTGCAGCGCCTGGTGTACTTCATTAGCGAAGTCCTCTCCGATTCAAAGACGCGCTACTCACAAATCCAGAAGCTGATATACGTTGTTCTCATCACCAAGCGGAAGCTCCGGAATTACTTCGACACACAATCCATCACGGTGGTGTCAAAATACCCGCTTTGCGAGGTCATACAAAGCCCCGAGGCCGAAGGAAGAATAGCCAAGTGGGTGTTGACGGCTGTTAAGTACCACTTTTATGCCATCAACTCCTGCATTAAATACATGAAATATGATCATCAACACTAGAATAGGGGTTATTACTAACAAGTTCCACAAGTGTTGCTGTTTCTAACATTTGTTGCAGGACACACCAAAATGCATGTGAAATGATACTGTTGAGAGCAAGTGAACCAATGGCTTGAATATGGCATCATCATAAACTATCTCTGAAACGAACCGGGTTTCCGAGTAAGGGAGCCCGATAGTCCTAGGAGGCTATCACGTGCAAATCCCTGTCTCAGAAAGTAAAGAAAACCATATAACAGAAGGAAATATATGAAGGTCCACATAATAATATTATATTAATTAAGCATCTGAGTACAGCATTATGGCACATGCCGGGTACAAGTCCAACAGGACTGAATCAAACAGAGTAAACATCTACACAGCGGCTCCCATGTAGTGAAGTAGACTCCATATCCATAGGCAAGCTCGAGTGTAGGGCGAGCCTCAATCATCCCATCAATTGTGCTCAAAGTCGTAGTCCGGCTCCTGGTCTGAAAAACCGTCATCTACTCGATAAGCGAGTAGGTCATGTCAGCTTCCCAACAAAGAGCATAAGCAAAAAGAGAATAATTCTAATATGCATGAGTAATCCTATTTATGGCTGTAGAAGGTTATGCAAGCAGCGGTAGCAACATCAAGGAATGCAGAAATGCCGAGAGGTCACCATCTCCGAGGAGATTCACACCTCCGAGGACAATGCCTCTTGGGTCAACACCCCAAACAACGAAAGAACACCAAGCACTGGATCTCGACCGAGACACAACATCCCACTCTCATCTGCGACGTGGGGTCACCAACTCCTATCCTCACGTCTCAACGGCATGAAGCTGGGCTCACACACATAGGGGAGAGAAAGCAGCACAAAACAATACTAGCTAGGTGAGAGATCGAAAGGGCTGTCCATACCAGTGGACACGGACTATAGCTGTAGGTTTAACACTCTGCAGAGTTTGTACAAGTAGACCCGCCGAGTAGAGCAGAATCGGATGCCTCCGATCCACTTCTCTACCTAACGGCCAGAGACCTAGTAGTGGATGGCACTCTCCTGCCTCTCCGAGCCTGACTCGTCCTGAACTGGGGCGCGAAACTTGCCAGCAGGGCCTCGAAGCTGTGAAACCTTCCCCGGAGGAGCCGGGGTGACGTCTACTCGCGGGGTATAACCTGTCCCCCTCACATGATCACACCGATCCGCCTACAGGCTGGATGCCACCCACCTACTAGTTCTCGGACCGAACCGCACCCTTAACAAGGTGAACGGTTTGTACGAAAAGAGCCCAAAGATCAAGGTCACACAGTCGATCAGTCCTTAATTGCAAGAGCGAGCACTCACCAACTCCCACCGAACGACACGCCACTAGGGCGGGAGGCCAGGTCGCATCTCCCCTAGACAGGCGTTCACAAGTAACCATAGTGGCTCGCTCCCGCGGTAACACGTCAAGGATACACACTCACCCAAAACACACGCTAGAATACTGAGATATCCCAACCTCGTTCCAAACCTGAGATCCATCCATAACTAAGGGTGAAATATATGGATGAATAAAGCCGGGAACTAGCTAGGGGTCTGTAGCTAGTTCCAAAAGTAGCTATTTCAAGGACAGGATTAATCAATTCTAAGGCATGGCTAATAATTGTCTATGCAATTCAAAATTATGAATAAGTAATGATTAAGCACTAGCAACTAAAGCATGCATAGGATCTATATGGTTGGGAGTGACATGACACCTGGCTGGCGTCCGTAGTCCTATTCTGGGTTGAAGTCGGGGTCATAGGCCTCCTCCGGGTCGTAGCTCGGGTCTGTGCAGCACGAGATACGAGACGCTAAATTACCGGCAATCAACTAGGCATAAATCCAAAGAAACCCAATTTTAAAAGATCCAAAAAGATCCAAACTATCTACAAACAACACCGTCTCATTTTTAGAAAAATAAAGAAATTGGTTTCATATTTTCAGAGTTATAAATAATTAGTTATGAATTTTCAAAGGTTAAAGGATTTATAAATTAATTTTCAAATTCATTTATAAATCAGACAAGGATTTTTAAATTTTGAAAATAGGCGATGACGTCAGCGTCACAGGTTAGTGGGCCTTACTGGGCCGAAAGTGTTAGTGGGCTGGATTCGGCCCATTGGGCCAAATGAGCCAAGTCCAGAAGTGGCCCCTGAATTAAAAACAAAGTCCGCCAGATAAAAGGAAAAGGGGCCGAAACTGGGCCTTAGTGGGTTGCTTGTCCCATTTCTCCCTCAGTCCCACGCCGGAGAAGTCTGGTGGGGGTCCCTGAGGAGTTCTGGGGTGCAGAGGCACCCCCTCGCTTCGCGCGCGCGTGTCGGCGCGCCTTGGCGCGCGGCCGGCGGCGACGGCTTGCGGCGATGGGCGGCCTCAGCCGCTCCGGCGCTCGAGTAAGCGGGGATCGAAGATCCCTAGGACCTGACGGTTAAGCACGGCGCAGCCTCAGCTCTGGGGTGGAGCATCGGGCCCGTGCGAAGCGCGACACGGCGGCGCTCTCGGCGCGAAGCAGAGGCGACGACGGCAACGGCAGCAAGCAGCAATGGCGACACATTGAATCAGATCGTGCGCAAGAGTTAGCGGACGAAGCACAACAGCTCGGCGTGCACTTGGGCATGCTCGCCAGGGCACACACACGCGCACAAGCATAGCCTGGCCACGACATGGCCAGCCGACGCACGCGGATCCTCGGCGAGCTGAGGCCGCGGCACGGCGCACACAGCAGTGGCGGCAACGAAACCCCACGGCGCGGCGGCCATGCTCATGAAGGTGAGCGACTCAGGCACACACGCACACATACCCATAAGCGTGACGGCGAAGTTTGGCTCACGCGCAGGAACACGCGCGCAACACAACAATGCTCCGGCGTGTTGCGGCGGAGACGATGGCGGTGGGTTAGCAGCCAACGGCCTGCCTGCTCGTGCTGGGGTGCACGACGGTGACAAGGTGATAGGATCCTGCAGAAGATCGGCGGCACGAAGGCCGGACAGGGGTTGGACCGCGAGCTCAAGGCTCGGCGCACGGCACGACGACCGACGCGGCGTGGCGCTGGGGCACGCGGGCAACACAGGAAGACAAAGGGAGGAAGGGAAGAAACAGGCTGGTATGGTGCTCACGTTGGGGCGTAGGTGAAGGCGTTGCAGTGGCGTCCGCGTTGGTGAAGCGGCGGTGAAGTCCACGGCGGCGCGGCGTGTCGAAGCGGTGGCGTCTTCCTCTGCTCCGGTTCTGGCTTGGCGCGGACAGCTTGTCCCTCGGCTGGATCACCTTCGGCCTCCATGGCTCTGGCGACGACGTGGTGGCGCAGCGATGAAGCGTGCCCGTCCTTCACCTCTTCCCCCTTCTCCTTCTCCTCCCCTCTCTTCTCCTCTCGGCAGCGGAACAGAGGAACCAAAGGGGAGAGACCCCAAATGCGAGTTGCCTTGTGACAGGGGGCTCACCCAGGGGTTTAGAAGCTTGCACACGTCGAGTCGAAGGGCAAAAGGGTCACGGCTGGGTCCCTATTGGCTTGCGGTGGCGCGAAGGTGATGTGGCGGCGCGGCAGTGGTTGGCGGGCTCCTGTGCGCGTCGACAAGCGAGGGTAAAAGGGGAAATCCCAGGTCGGTGCGCGGGCGCGGCCGCCTGGCTCGGCGTCCGTGCCACAGGCACGGTCGGGGGCTTGTCCCCTGGTCTGGTGCGCGCGCGCGTGCGAGCACGGCGGCACAAGGGGACCGGGTGTGTGTGTGGGCGACGACCGGCTCAGCGGGGACGACGACCGGGTGACGGGGTCCACTGGTCAGTGTCCCAGCGAAGGGTATGGCGCGGCGGCGTGTTGGGCCGCAGTACTGGGCCGGATCAGAAGGGCGGGCAGAAGACCGAGGTGCAAAGACGCTCATGGGCTAAAAGATGGGGAGCTCTGGTGGACTTGGTTAGCTGTTAGTAGGCCCAAGAGTTAGTAAAGGGTTTTTGAATATAGTTTGAATTTAAGATTAGACTTTATATTTGAACTAGCATAATGCCCGTGCGTTGCTACGGATTAGACATATCACTATATCGGTTTGGGTTTGATTCCCCGTTTAGTTGTCAAAATTTTTGGTGAAATAGGTGAAATTTTTTGCATTAGGTTACGTGCACATAAAAGAAAAATGAACTGATTCGGTCCTCAAGATGAGTTTTTATGAAACTTACAGGTTCTGAAATCAGCAAGAGCGACACACCATCGAGTCCAACCCATAAACAGGGTCTGATACAATGTTTATTTGTTTTACTCCATTCGTCGCACTATGTTTATTATCTCGATGTACCTTCTATTTTTACTTTTTTTTGAACTTCCTGTTACTTGGATTAATTGAGAAAGAGTCCAGCCTCCCAACTCCAAATTATTAGTGAAAAAAGTTCAATCGAGTTTCACTTTCTTGGCCCACAGCCACGCTCCGTCGGGATAGAACCTGCCAGGATTGCGTCCGTGTCGCATGGGCCCGGCCATGGCTCACGGCCGCGCTCGCTCGCGGCAGTTCTTGCCCACGGCGGCCGAAGCGCGGCGGAGCTTGCCCGCGCCAGCCCGCGCGTGGTGGAGCTCGGCGCGGCGACCTACGCGCGGCGGCGCTCGCCCGCGGCATTCCTCGTCCACGGCGGAGCTCGCCCGCGGCAGCCCTCGTCCACGGCGGTGCCGCACCGGCTCGTGTGCGGCGGATCTCGCTCGGGCTCGTAGCTCGCCGCAGCGGCCTGTGCTCGTCTTCATTGTAGGGCACTGATTTAGTGTCTTGTACTGATGCAGCGATGTCGGCGGCGCGCCACAACCCGATCTCTCTGCGTGTAGGCGTGCTAAACTTCTTGGGGACTGCGATGAAGGAGGGTAAGTGCCGAAACCAGCTTTGATTTTAGTTTGGTTTTTGTCGATCTGAAATTGTTTATTTTGTCGATGAATTTGCCATTGACTTGGGGATTTGTTTTTTGTTTTTGGATGTTTACAAGACGGTTCTCTTGCTCTAGGCCATCGCTGGGTGTTCTCTCAGATGCAGCGATGTGAGCAGGTCAAAGGACGCTTCCGTATCCGATAATGAGAAGGGGTGGGGAGACGCTTCCGGATCTGATAATGATAAGGGGTGGGGAAGGAGACAACCATGGCCGGCCGCCGGGCATAGTGAGAACCACGGCCGCTGTTCAGGTGGTGGAGAGGGAGGCGCCTTGGAGAAATGGAAGGACGGGAGGGGGAAGTGAGCGGCTGCCGACCGCCATGGCCGCTGCGCAGGTGCTGGGAGAGGGAGGGGCCCGGGAGAATCGGGAGGACAGGAGGCGCGGCGACAGGACGGGAGGTGCGGCTGCAGGGGAAAAGAGAGAGACAGACAGGCTGGACGGGAACGAGAGAAACGCGGCGAGAGACATATCCTCTGACAGGTAGGCCCAAGCTGTCAGGATAGACGAAAAAAACAGGCAGAAGCAGTCCGCGCTTTAATATTAGGTAGAGATAAAGCATGTTATGATTTGGCATAGTCTTCCGAATAACACTTTAACCATTATTTTATCTTATCTTATTTATGATTATAAATTTATAATATATATTTGATTACGAATCCAACCGTATAAAATTTACATAACGAAAGTAAAAAAAATAGTGGATAAATTATTGGTTAAAAATTGCAAATTTGAATCTTTTATATGTCGTGTGTAACTTATAAATACTAACAAGATGCCCGTGCGTTGCTACGGTGTAAGACTAATTGTATGTATTGAGTTTATAGTTTTTTCTATTTCTAGCTATAATAATCTTATTGTACTCGGTGCACTTATACACCCATTTTCTAGGAAATTGATAGAATTTCCACTTCACTTTTTTATACTCAAATAGTCATTCGTTTATATATTTTATTTAAGAAATAGAATTGTTAGAGATAAAAAAATAAGTATGACAATAGTGCACCATACAATACGACATCTCTAATTGTACTCTCTTGTCTGAGTTGATGAGAATTATGTTTCATATATGGTCCAATTTAGGAAGCACCGCTGCTAGCTAAGTGTAGCGTGGATTTTCTAAAAAAAAGGTGTAGCACGGATTTGGCATCCAACGGATGCAAGCACTCCGGTGCATGGGAGCATCCCAATCAACAATCATCGGGTCGATACAACTTAATTAGCGTGTGACATTGTTTTGTACTTCTTCCATCTCCAATTGTGAATCATTTTGGCTTTTATAGAGACATAGATGTTTATATGCACCTAAATATGGAGTATGTCATCTAGATGTATACAAGCATTTATAAACCTTGAAAAACTAAAATGACTGAAACAGAAGAGTAGAACTTTGTACTTTAGTATATTAGTATAACCATTATGCTCATTTCAAACTGACAAATGATCTTTAAAATTTGAAAACTAAAAATCTAGATAAATATTTTTATAGTAAAATTTAAATCACGTGTGAATGCATGCATGTGCACCTTGTTGAGCGGGGAATTTTTTTATCCTAGTGACAAAAGGAATACGGTTATAGTTATTGCCACACCTCACGTGAGAAAAATTATAGTGCTTGTCTGGCTGGCGGATTTTGATCGTATTTGTATATCTACAAATAAAATGAAATGCGGCAAAATATTAGGTTGGCTGAGTGACGTTTTCTCCCTATATAGTATTCAAATACAATTAGATAGTACAAAATGAGTTTGGCTTATATGGTAGGGACCCATTCCTAGCAATTGGGGGCCTGAGTTCGAGTCATCTTGAATATGAAACGTTAACAAATCGATTGGTACCTACGGTTCTCGGGGCGTCGTCCTCACCGTGATGCATTTTGTCCTTTTGGGCTGCAGCTCATCCGTGTTGAGCGGCCTGATTATGACAGCAACTTGATCCTTCTTTTTTTATTGTTGAATTTGTGCAGCATGTGTGCGGTGGGGGTGTGACGCTCTGGTTTGCTAGCGGGGCCGCGGATTTTCCGGGTGTGACTCGATTTCCGCGTGGGTTTTTGTGCGGCCTGCGGCGGTTTGTTTCCGGTTCGGTCCTTTTTTCCTGGTTTCGTGCCCTGTTGACCGGTTCACGCGGTTTTTTCACCGGTTCTTGTGACGTACGAAATTTATGAGCAGAAGCAATCCTTGCTTTAATATTAGGTAGAGATTTGAATTAGTTCAAATTCATAACACAGTCAAATAAAACCAAATAAAATCCATAAAATCCAAATCACTTACTTATACCATATTTTGAATTTATATTTTTATATTTTTGGTTTTATTTATATAGAATTTAGGTGAGAAGCTAGAAAGGGTTTTAAATTATGGTGTCACTCAACAAATAGACAAAAATTCAAATTTTCACACATTTTCATACTTCTAATTTTCTAGGATGTTACATTCTCCCACACCACCGGAAATCTCGTCCTCGAGATTTAAACTCCATCCTCTCCCTCGAACAAGTGCGGGAACTCCCTCCTGAGGTCGGCTTCCTTCTCCCAAGTTGCTTCTCGCTCCGTGTGGTGACTCCACAACACCTTGCAGTAAGGAATGGTGGTCCTCCTGGTTTCCTTTGTTGCCCTGTCCACGATCTTTTCTGGGTACTCTGCATACTCCAGGGTGTTCTGCAGGTCGAGTATCTCAACTGGGACTTGCTTTGCTTCCACTTCCTTCTCACTCTTCTTCAACTGTGACACGTGGAACACGGGATGTACAGCGGACATCTCCTCTGGTAGAGCGAGCCTGTAAGGGCATGTACAACCCACAGACGGGGAGTTGTCTGCAGAATCTCGATTTTAACATACAGACAGATGTGTAGACAGCACATACAGCCCACAAACAAAGAAGCCGTCTGAAGCTATTTAATATTTTGAAAGTAGGTAAGATCAACTACAAATCAATTTGTGTATACCATGGTGTGGCTATTGTTAAAAAAATGTATCAAAAATAAATAAGAGCCACATGCAATATTTTTTAAAATCATTCTTGCCGTTGGCTGTGCAAACAACACATATTCAGATAATTATCTAGTTGACTGCTGATGGACTGAAATTATACCAACTAAAGTCTATTTACAAGTGATACATTACATTATGAAAAATTGAATTATACAGAGATAAGATAGAGGGAAACCAGTTAAACAAACCACATTACCTTAAAAAAAATCTAATCCCTTCCCTGCCAGAACCATCTCGAGCTCTCGTCCTTTCGCCCGTGGCTCTCATCTCTCCTCTCCGTCTCTGTCGTCACAAGATCACAACACCAAAAATAATCTTATCCTCTACTCACTCCAGCACCCGTGCGTGACTCTGTTTCAAGCAACAGGAATACTACTCTTGACTCTGCTTCTCTGGAATCCTCTTTCTCTCGTCTTTCTCGAATCCTCTATCTCTTGGCAGAGATCCTGGAGGGGAGATTCCGCGCGTGTTTGGTGGCTGGCGCCTGCGGGCGGAGCAGTTGAAGAACTGCGCAGCAGCCGGTGTGCAGGTGAGCGGGCTCTCGACAGTAGAAGCGGCAGTCGCGGAGGCTAGCTCGGCCCTGAAGCGGCGGCGGCCGGCGGACGCGGCAGATGGCTGGGCAGGCCATGGCGTCGACGGCCCGCGGCCGGGGGCACGAGCGAGGCTACGGCGTCCACGAGGTGCGGGTGAGTCCCCTCGAGCGCGCGGAGGCTGAGCCGCAGCGCCGCGACCTCGGCGAGCAGGGCCTCGCGCTCGGCGCGCCACAGGGACTCCTCGTGCAGCCACCGCTGCTCCTCGCAGATTCGGGGTGGCCGTGGCCGGATTTCCACTTCCCCCGGCCGGATCAGGCGGTTGCGGGCTTGCCGGCGGTCATGGTTTTGGCCTCGACGACAGGGGAGCTCCGGCAGCGTGCGGCCTCTCCCCTGCGGCGGTGGCCTGCCATGGGAGCTCTGCCGGTGGGGATTTGGTGCAGGGCCCAGCCGCCGCTCCTCTCTGTGCCGCCGACCGAACCTCCTGGTACTCACGCAGCCCCGCCCTCTCCCTCTTTTCTTGCCCGGTCGCATCCGAGAGCACCAGCAGGTAGCTGCTCCTCCGGACGGGCGGGGCTGGACTTGACGCGAAGCACTCCCATGCGCGCGCCCCGCGCGGGATCCCGAGCACGGTCGCTTCGCGAAGACGGGGCGTACAGCGGGAGCGCAGTCGTCTGTTCGACCTGGGAGAACGGGACGCCTGCATCGCCTCGCGAGGCGACGGGGGAGCTGTCGGTTGGTGGTAGCAGGGTTTTTTCGCAAAAACATCGGCTAACAGACGGCTCACCGACGCCTTATCAATTGGCGCTGTACATGCCCTTAGCGAGCTTCCCAACTTTTTGAGTGATCCGGTACGGTCCTACGTACCTTGAGGTAAGTTTCCCTTTTATAACAAACCTCTTGGTTCCTCTCATCGGGGACACTTTCAGGTAGACGAAGTCCCCCACCTCGAACGACAAGTCTCTCCTGTGTCGGTCGGCGTAGCTCTTCTGTCTGCTCTGGGCAATCTTTAGGTTGTCTCGAACCTTCTCCACTTTCTCCTCAGCTTCCTTTATAGCATCTGCCTCAAAGATCATCCTCTCTCCTACCTCTGACCACATCAAGGGTGTCCTGCACTTCCTTCCATGAAGTGCCTCGAAAGGTGCCATCTTGAGACTGGTCTGAAAGCTGTTGTTGTAAGAGAACTCTGCGTAGGCCAAACTGCCCTCCTAATCTGTGCTGTAGGTCAAAGCGTAAGCTCTCAGCATATCCTCCAACACTTGGTTTACCCTCTCTGTCTGTCCATCTGTCTGAGGGTGAAAAGCTGTGCTGTAGCTGAGTGTAGTCCCCATCATATCGTGAAAGCTCTGTCAGAACCTTGCTATGAACTGGGGTCCTCTGTCGGACACTATGCTCCTCGGTGCTCCGTGTAGCCTGAGTATGTGGTCCACGTACAAGTCTGCCAACTGGTCTGTCGCGTAACAGATCTTCACTGGTACAAAGTGAGCAACCTTAGTCAGCCTGTCCACTATGACCCAAACAGAATCGTTACCTTTCTGCGTCCGGGGTAGTCCCACCACAAAGTCCATGGAAATGTCGTCCCACTTCCACTGAGAAATTTCCAAGGGTTTCAGCAGTACTGCAGGCCTCTGGTGCTCAATCTTCACACGGCTGCAAGTGTCACAATAAGACACGTAGTAGGCTATGTCCTTCTTCATATCCTTCCACCAGAACCTCTGTTTCAAGTCTTTGTACATCTTTGTGCTTACAGGGTGAATGGAGTACCTTGAATTATAGGCTTCTCTCAGAATTTGCTCCCGAAGTTCCTTGTCCTGCGGGACACAGATCCGATCTTTTAACCACACGGTTCATTGTTCATCGATCCGGTAGTCTTCGGCTTTGCCTTCCAACATAGCTCTCGAATAGCTCCAACCTCTTTGCAAGCTTTCTGTGCCTCCCGAATCCTTCCTTCCAGGTCGTAGGTCACTTGAAGTTCGTTGAGTTGTCCTTGATCCACAATCTCAAGCTGAAATTGTTCTAACTCGTCGTGAAGTGCAGGCTGCTCCTGCCTCACCATCAAGTTGTTGCAATAGGACTTTCTGCTCAGTGCATCTGCCACAATGTTTGCCTTGCCTGGGTGGTAGTGAATCTCCAGCTCGTAGTCCTTGATCAGCTCCAACCACCTCCTCTGCCTCATGTTTAGCTCCGACTGAGTAAAGAAGTACTTCAGACTCTTGTGGTCGGTGTACAGCTCACACTTGTTGCTGATCAAGTAGTGCCTCCAAATCTTTAGAGCGTGAGCGACTGCCGCTAGCTCCAAGTCACGAGTAGGGTAGTTCTCTTCGTGCTTCTTGAGCTGCCTCGACGCATAAGCAACAACTTTGCCCTCTTGCATCAACACACATCCCAATCCTTGCTTCGAGGCATCACAGTACACCACGAAATCCTTCTTGATATCTGGCAGGGTAAGAATTGGAGCTGTCGTGAGCCTCTTCTTTAACTCCTGGAAACTCCTCTCACAAGCCTCTGACCACACAAACTTCTTGTCGTTCTTCAACAGCTCTGTCATTGGCTTTGCTATCTTGGAAAAGTTTTCTATAAACCTCATGTAGTAACCTGCCAACCCGAGAAAGTTCCGGATATCTGTCACTGTGAGTGGCTGCTCCCACTTGGTAACCGCTTCCACCTTCGAAGGGTCGACCGCAACTCCCTCAGCTGACAACACGTGACCCAAGAAAGCAACTTTTTCCATCCAGAACTGACACTTGCTGAAGTTAGCATACAACTTCTGCTGTCTCAGCCTCTCCATCACCACTCGAAGGTGCTCCTCGTGTTCTTCTGCGGTCTCAGAGTAGATCAGTATGTCGTCGATGAACACCACCACAAACTTGTCCAGTTCTTCCATGAAGACCTTGTTCATCATGTTCATGAAGTAGGCCGGGGCGTTGGTCAGCCCGAAAGAAACCACTACAAACTCGTACAGGCCGTACCGAGTCGTGAAAGCTGTCTTCGGGATATCTTGGTCTCGAATCTTCATCTGGTAGTACTCTGACCTCAAGTCAATCTTGGAAAAGAACTTTGCCTCCCGCAGCCTGTCTAGCAAGTCGTCGATCCTGGGCAAAGGATACCTGTTCTTGATCGTCATCGAGTTGAGAGTCCGGTAGTCCACACACATCCTCTTAGTGCCATCCTTCTTGTCCACAAACAAAACTGGCGAACCCCAAGGTGAGGCACTCGGCCGAATAAACCCTTGCTCCAGTAACTTCTTGAGTTGCTTCTTCAGCTCATCGAGTTCATCCGCGGACATCCTGTACGGGCTCTTAGCCACAGGTCCAGCTCCTGGCATCAGTTCAATCACAAACTCAATGTCCCGATCTGGTGATAGCTCGGTCAACTCCTCAGGAAACACGTCGAGGTACTCCCTCACCACCGGAATTTCCTCCATACTCATTCCTTTCATGTTGCACAACATCGGTGTCGACCTCTGGCTTTGCGGCTTGATCAACACTCTGGCTCCGCTGGGGTGCTCCAACTGCACGTATACTGGGTTGCAGTTCACCAATCCTTTGTGCTGGGCTAACCACTCCATCCCAAGCATCACGTCGATCCTGGTCGACTCCAAGACTGTCAAGTCTGCCACAAACAGCTGCTTCTCAAACACCATGTTCACTCCTCTACACTCCAGCGTACTCCGCTTCTCTCCCAGCGGAGAACTAGTAACTATAGGCCGTGGTCTGGGCTTAGTTGGTAATGACCTTTCCTTTACGAACTTGGTAGAAATGTATGAAAACTGAGCACCGGTGTCAAACAGAACTGTAGCCATAACAGAATCTACTAAAAACTCATCGAGAGCCACGTCTGGTGCTGCGGCTGCCTCCTCCGCGGTCAGGTGGTTCAGTCTGCCTCGTGTGGGCGGTGGTGCACTCTTCTGCTGGTTCTATGTGGGCTGTCCTCCTGGTGCTGGTGCCTTCGCTGGAGTCTGGTACTGAGTGTTCCTGTTCTGTCCTCCCTGCTGAAGCTTCTAGGGACACACGGTGGACTTGTGGCCTAGCTATTGTAGGCTGGCGGCTGCTGCAGCCTGGGCTTCCACTGTCCCGAACCTCCACTACCTCCGGCGTGACCTCTGCTCTGCTGAGAGTACTGAGCCTGCTGCTGCTGCGGGTACGGGCGCTGCCTCTGCGGTGGGTACTGTGGTGGAGCTGACCTCTGTCGCTGGTGTGAGCTCTGGTGCCCTGCACGGTCTGCACGCTGCCTCTTCTCTCCACGGACCTCCACGTAGTCCAACCTCGACTTCTCCACGACCAACGCCTTGCCCACCAGGGCGTGAAGAGTGTCACAGTCGTGAGCAGCTAGGTGGTGCGCCATCCCTCTATGGAGTCCCTTACGGTACCAGTACATCTTCTTCTTCTCATTGTTGGAGTTGTCCGGCGCGTACCGCATCAGCTCCTGGAAGCGGTTGGTGTACTCCTGCACTGACATCTGTCCCATCCTCAAGTGTCTGAACTCGTCTGCCTTCCTGTCCATCACAGCCTGCGGGATGTGGAACTCCCTGAAAGCCTCCACAAACTCCTCCCACGTGATGTGGGTCGGGTCCGCGTGCGAGTCACAGTAGCTGTCCCACCAAGCTCCTGCGGTGCCGACCAGCTGGTGTGCGGCAACCGACACACACTCCTCCTCTGAACGGTTCATGAGCTCCAGCTTCTTCTCGATCTCCCTCAACCAGTTGTCGGCCACAAGTGGGTCTGCTGAGTTGTCAAAGGTTGGTGGGCGCAGCTTGGAGAAACCCTCCACTCTCTTCTGCAAGCTCTCCGGCTGGTTCCTGACATTCCTCCGGTTGTTGTTGTTCTGAACCACAGCGTCGACGATCGTCTGCATCAGCTGGGTCTGAAGTGCCATCACTGCTGCTAGGTTGGGCGGTGGTGCCGGCTGCTCCGGTTCCTGCTCTGGCTCAGGCTCAGCCTCCTCCTCGGGCTCCTCCTCCTCTGGGTCAACTGGTGCTCGGCCTCCTCGGTCTCCTCGACCTCCTCGCCCGCCACGGTGTCCACCATGGCGTCTGCCATGTGGAGCACGGCCTCCACGGCGGCCACGACCTCGACCTCCTGCGGGGAGAGGGACGTCCTCCTGCTCGGCGTCCTCTCTGGCAGTCTCCTCGAAATGGCATAGGAGCCATCCCGACCTCCTTTCCCCCGACATCTGTTCCAAGAATTTGAGATCGTGAGAAACGAGTTGTCGGACATGAACTTTAAGGTACTCAAACATATAAGGAGTATCTAGCTAACAACAAACAATTTCACTCAAGCATATAAGAAGCATACACTTCGGCAAAAAGATCGATAACTCCAATCACTCATGCAAGATCACCATACAAAAGGTGTGTATCTCGAGGCCTACTCCACAACCTTCGAGATTACACAGAAGCATGAGAACTACTACGCGATACATATAGGGTGGTCAACTAAACATGATCAACATGAAGAACTCTACTCTAGTTGATTACTGGATCATCCCCTCAAGGTGCCTGGCTCTGAACTGTAGCAGGTGAGTACGGTGGTGACACTGTCATCGGACTGGGTGGAACAGAGTAGAACGATGGGTCGTTCACTCCTAGGTAGTCTGGAATCTCAATCTCTGGTAGGTTGAAGTAGTTTGCCAAGCTCTCCAAGGCCCTGTTCATCTCTGGTGTGCCAGTACTGCCTCTCGGGTAGGGTGGCTGTGCTGGAAGCTGAGTAGGTTGGAGCTCGAACGTCTTGGTCCTCAACCTAGGCCTCTTCTGCGGTGGTACCATCTCTGCAACCTCTTTGAGCTCTGTCACCCGCCTCTGGTCTGAGTCTCTCCACGCTGAGCTGGTCCGGCTAGCCGTGTCCTGTGCCTCGTACACTCTGCCTCCCAAGTGCCACAAGTGGTTGTAGTTTTGTGTCAGTCTCTCCTCGTGTCCCCACAGCCTCAACTAGTAGTCTGTGCAAGCGGCTCCCAGTGACTCGACCAAGTACTCCTTCTCCCGCAGTCTCAACCTCTCCTCTCTGGCTGCTGTCTCCGACTCCCTTAGTGCAGTCTGTGTCTCCTCCAGTCTTGCTTTCAAGGTGGTGATCTCCAAGGCATCCCTTTCAGTACTTGCTCTGGCAGCTGCAAGTCCCCACTCTGTGATCTGTATGTTCCTCCTGTGTGCCTCGTTGAGATAGAACTCCAAGTGGCTGTTCTCTCTCTCCAGCTAGGCGTTCCGCCCCAAGGTGTCGTCCTACTTACGCCTCAGAAACACTATCTCTGAATCGGCCCAGTAAAGTGCCTGGTCTTGAGCTTGAATGAACCTGCTGGCCATCTGCTCCTTCTCGTCCTTGCCCTCTGTGCTCTCCTCGGTGTAAGCTGTCTCGTCCTTGTGCCACCTACTGGGGACGTATACGGCTGTCGGTAGTACTCCGAAGGGTGTATCCTTCAACCTCTGCTCCAACTGCTGGCACACTTTCTTCAGCGCGAGCCTGGCACAACACTGGTGAGCCTCTAGGGTTGAGTTGTCAAAACACGAGACCTTGACTTCCTCGAACTCTGGTACACGGGGATCTGCTGGTATCTTCAGGGTTAGCTCTGTCGGTGACTGGTCAATGGCTGCAGTGGTGCGTCCCTCGTAGAACATCACACTTGTCTCCACTCCTGCTGTCTCCCAACAGTTCTTGAGGATTTTGCAAAACCCTCCGGCCCACTGGCCATCGGTCCTGAGGGGGATCCACGTCAGCTGGTCCATCTGCACGTTGTTAGGGAAGTTAGTAAGAGTTAGTGAAGTTAATCAAGGTGTAGGTAATAAAGATCAAGGTATTTATATAAAATTTCATGGATTGTATATAAGGCACAAGGTGTTCAGCTTTCCTATACTATCGTCCGTTCCTAAGCTCATCCTACGGTCAAGCACGGCTCTGATACCAACTGAAACGAACCGGGTTTCCGAGGAAGGGAGCCCGATCCCTGCACCTCTGTGATAGTCCTAGGAGGCTATCACGTGCAAATCCCTGTCTCAGAAAGTAAAGAATACCGTACAACAGAAGGAAATATATGAAGGTCCACATAATAATATTATATTAATTAAGCATCTGAGTACAGTATTACAGCACATGCCGGGTACAAGTCAAACATGACTGAATCAAACAGAGTAAACATCTACGCAGCGGCTCCGATGTAGTGAAGTAGACTCCATATCCGCAGGCAAGCTCGAGTGTAGGGCGAGCCTCAATCATCCCATCCATCGTGCTCAAAGTCGTAGTCCGGCTC
Source organism: Cenchrus fungigraminus (assembly GCA_036936925.1). Classification (NCBI taxonomy): domain Eukaryota; kingdom Viridiplantae; phylum Streptophyta; class Magnoliopsida; order Poales; family Poaceae; genus Cenchrus; species Cenchrus fungigraminus. The sequence goes on along the minus strand of CM072773.1, from coordinate 25,754,543 downwards.
CTGGTCTGAAAACCCGTCATCTCCTCGATAACCGAGTAGGTCATGTCAGCTTCCCAACAAAGAGCATAAGCAAAAAGAGAATAATTCTAATATGCACGAGTAATCCTATTTATGGCTGTAGAAGGTTATGCAAGCAGCGGTAGCAACATCAAGGAATGCAGAAATGCCGAGAGGTCACCATCTCCGAGGAGATCCACACCTCCGAGGACAACACCTCCGGGGGTTAACACCCCAAACAAGGAAAGAACACCAAGCACTGGATCTCGACTGAGACACAGCATCCCACTCTCATCTGCGATGTGGGGTCACCAACTCCTATCCCCATGTCTCAATGGCACGAAGCCGGGCTCACACACACAGGGGAGAGAAAGCAGCACAAAAGAATACTAGCCAGGTGAGAGATCGAAAGGGCTGTCCATACTAGTGGACCCGGACTATAACTATAGGTTTAACACTCTGCAGAGTTTGTACAACTGGACCCGCCGAGTAGAGCAGAATCGGATGCCTCCGATCCACCTCTCTACCTAACGGCTGGAGACCTAGCAGTGGATGGCACTCTCCTACCTCTCCGAGCTTGTCTCGTCCTGAACTGGGGCGCGAAACTTGCCAGCAGGGCCTCGGAGCTGTGAAACCTTCCCCGAAGGAGCCGGGGCGACGTCTACTCGGGGGGTATAACCCGTCCCCCTCACACGATCACACCGATCACACCGATCAACCTACAGGCTGGATGCCACCTACCTACTAGTTCTTGGACCGAACCCCGCCCATAACAAGGCGAACGGTTTGTACGAAAATAGCCCAAAGATCAACGTCACACAACCGATCGGTCCTTAATTGCAAGAGCGAGCACTCACCAACTCCCACCGAATGACACGCCGCTAGGGCGGGAGGCCAGGTCGCATCTCCCCTAGACAGGTGTTCACAAGGAACCAAAGTGGCTTGCTCCCGCGGTAACACGTCAAGGATACACACTCACCCGAAATACACACTAGAATACCGAGATATCCCAACCTTGGTCCAAACCTGAGATCCATCCATAACTAAGGGTAAAATATATGGATGAATAAAGCCGGGAACTAGCTAGGGGTCTGTAGCTATTTCCAAAAGTAGGTATTTCAAGGACAGGATTAATCAATTCCAAGGCATGGCTAACAATTGTCTATGCAATTCAAAATTATGCATAAGTAATGATTAAGCACTAGCAACTAAAGCATGCATAGGATCTATATGGTTGGGAGTGATATGACACCTGGCTGGCGTCCGTAGTCCTGTTCTGGGTTGAAGTCGGGGTCGTAGGCCTCCTCCAGGTCGTAGCTCAGGTCTGTGCAGCACGAGATACGAGATGCTAAATTACCGGCAATCAACTAGGCATAAATCCAAAGAAACTCAATTTTAAAAGATCCAAACTATCTACAAACAACACCGTCTCATTTTTAGAAAAATAAAGAAACTGGTTTCATATTTTCGGAGTTATAAATAATTAGTTATGAATTTTCAAAGGTTAAAGGATTTATAAATTAATTTTCAAATTCATTTATAAATCAGACAAGGATTTTTAAATTTTGAAAATAGGCGATGACGTCAGCATGACGTCATCGTGACGTCAGCGTCACAGGTTAGTGGGCCGAAAGTGTTAGTGGGCCGGATTCGGCCCATTGAACTCAGCCCATTGGGCCAAATGAGCCAAGTCCAGAAGTGGCCCCTGAATTAAAAACAAAGTCCGCCCAGATAAAAGGAAAAGGGGCCGAAACTGGGCCTTAGTGGGCTGCTTGGCCCATTTCTCCCTCAGTCCTACTCCGGAGAAGTCTGGTGGGGGTCCCTGAGGAGTTCTGGGGTGCAGAGGCACCCCCTCGCTACGCGCGCACGCGTCGGCGTGCCTCGGCGCGCCTCGCCGTGCGGCCAGCGGCGACAGCGTGCGGCGATGGGCGGCCTCAGCCGCTCCGGCGCTCGAGTAAGCGGGGATCGAAGATCCCTAGGACCTGACGGTTAAGCATGGCACAGCCTCGGCTCTAGGGTGGAGCATCGGGCCCGTGCGAAGCGCGACGCGGCGGCGCTCTCTATGCGAAGCAGAGGCGACGGTGGCGACGGCAACAAGCTGCAACGACGACACATTGAATCAGATCGTGTGCAAGAGTTAGTGGATGAAGCACAGCAGCTCGGCGTGCACTTGGGCGTGCTCGCTAGGGCTCACACACGCGCATAGGCATAGCCTGGCCGCGACTTGGCCAGCCGGCGTGCGCGGATCCTCGGCGAGCCGAGGCCGCGGCGTTGCGCACACAGCAGTGGCGGCAACAAAACCCCATGGCGCGGCGGCCACGCTCATGAAGGTGAGCAACTCGGGCACACGCGCACACATACCCATAAGCGCGGCGGCAAAGTTTGGCTCACACGCACGAACACACGCGCAGCACAGCGGTACTCCGGCGCGTCGCGGCGGAGACGATGGCGGCGGGTTAGCGGCCAACGGCCTGCCTGCTTGTGCTGGGGTGCACGGCGGCGACAAGGTGATGGGATCCTGCAGAAGATCGGCGGCACGAAGGCCGGATAGGGGCTGGACCGCGAGCTCAAGGCTCGGCGCACGGCACGACGACCGGCGCAGCGTGGCGCTGGGGCACGCTCCCGGGCAACACAGGAAGACCAAGGGAGGAAGGGAAGAAACAGGCCGGTATGGTGCTCATGTTGGGGCGTAGGTGAAGGCGTTGCAGTGGCGTCCGCATTGGTGAAGCGGCGGTGAATTCTACGGCGGCGCGGCGTGTCGAAGCGGCGGCGTCTTCCTCTGCTCCGGTACTGGCTTAGCGCGGACAGCTTGTCCCTCGACCCGATCAGCTTCGGCCTCCACGGCTCTGGCGACGGCGTGGTGGCACGGTGATGAAGCGCGCCCGTCCTTCACCTCTTCCCCCTACTCCTTCTCCTCCCCTCTCTTCTCCTCTCGGCAGTGGAACAGAGGAACCAAAGGGGAGGGACCCCAAATGCGAGTTGCCTTGCGACAGGGGGCTCACCCCGGGGTTTAGAAGCTTGCGCACGTCGAGTCGAAGGGCAAAAGGGTCACGGCTGGGTCCCTATTGGCTTGCGGTGGCGCGAAGGTGATGTGGTGGCGCGGCAGTGGTTGGCGCGCTCCTGTGCGCATCGACAGGCGAGGGTAAAACGGGAAATCCTAGGTCGGTGCGCGGGCGCGGCCGCCTGGCTCGGCGTCCGTGCCACAGGCACGGTCGGGGGCTTGTCCCCTGGTTTGGTGCGTGCGCGTGTGCGAGCACGGCGACGCAAGGGGACCGGGTGCGTGTGCGGGCGACGACCGGCTCAGCGGCGACGGCGACCGGGTGACGGGGTCCACTGGTCAGTGTCCCAGCGAAGGGTATGGCGCGACGGCGTGTTGGGCTGCAGTACTGGGCCGAATCAGAAGGGCCGGCAGAAGACCGAGGTGCAAAGACGCTCGTGGGCTAAAAGATGGGGGAGATCTGGTGGACTTGGTTAACTGTTAGTAGGCCCAAGAGTTAGTAAAGGGTTTTTGAATATAGTTTGAATCTAAGATTAGACTTTATATTTGAATTTGAATTAGTTCAAATTCATAACACACTCAAATAAAACCAACTAAAATCCATAAAATCCAAATCACTTACTTATACCATATTTTGAATTTATATTTTTATATTTTTGGTTTTATTTATATAGAATTTAGGTGAGAAGCTAGAAAGGGTTTTAAATTATGGTGTCACTCAACAAATAGACAAAAATTCAAATTTTCACACATTTTCATACTTCTAATTTTCTGGGATGTTACAATCTCAAATTACTAATTGGATTGCACCACTGCGACGGGCTCGTCGAGACGATCGAAATGGATATATCATTTGTCTACTTCTGAGTCCGGATGAAAGAGATATGCACAAGACAAGATCACCATCTTGATATCATGTGGGCCCTTCAATCCACGTATTGGCTCCTGATTGGTCGAAGGTGTGTTTCCTTGGATTGGTGATGTGTCATGGACACATGGCATCCAACGTGGCAACACGTCTCAACGTGGTCTTGTGTGGGTACTTATTCTCTATTCCCGAAGATGTATCACTATACATCTTTTGCATGGGTCTAGACACGGATGCTGCCTTAGATCTCGACGACACCATCGACGATTCATTTGTTCGCAAAACTCCTGGAGAAGTAAGAGAGATCCTTGATTCCCTCATGGTGAGCTCTTTCTTCCCCACCAATCATAGCGAACCTCGCCAATCTGAGTCGAGCCATGAGGATCTTCTAGTGGCTGATCCGATCCGTCACCTTCCACATCCTCTTATTCAGCCATAGAACCCTCACTTGAACCAGGAACAATGGAGGAAGAAGAAATTCAACCTCCAAAGTTCCTTCATCAATTCGAGGATGACCCTTCTGAAAATATCAAGAACACCTCGAATTTCTTAGATGACCCAATAGGAAAGGAGCCCTCTTCTGTCCAAATCCAGCCAGCTAGAAATGTTTTGACAGAACCTTCCTGTAGGCCTACGGTACCTCCTTAGCCTTTCGATCCTCTAAATGAAAAATCTATCATGGAGACCATGGAAAAGAAGTGGTCAACTGGGGTGGGACATTTTTCTGAAGCACTTTGGATTAGTTCACCCTCTACGATCATTCCTTGTTTTATAAAAGGGATTATCGTAGAAACCCATCTTAACCCCACTATGGAGGTTAATGTCATGCCATGGCACCTAGCGTACACTCTTTTGGGCAATGTTACGCTAAGACCATTCGACAAGCTCCTCAAGAGTTGTCCCTCTGGACACATTCTTGAGTGTCGGGGGGTTTCATGTGTTGTGCCGCTCTTAGTAGACAAGATCATGGTTAATCTAGACTTCTACATCTTTGATGTCCTCGATCTTGATCTCCTCCTGGGCTCCCTGCAGAAACACTTATCGATACATCTTGAGGGAGCCTAGATGAAAAGCTCAGGGAAGCCGCTTCTGCCGCCACTCCCTTGTTTTCAGAAAATTTTGTGGAGAAGCCACTTCCCAAGCAAAACCAACTCAAGGAGATGATGCATGTATCTCCGTTCGCATCGTCCGAGCCCATTCTCACTGAGGTTGTAGAATTTTCTACTCCTCAAGAGTATGACTCGGAAGACCCTCTTCACCTTTGTGAAGGCGAACAATCATCATCTCTCAACCAAGTTTGAGCCTCTTCGCACTAGCCCATACTGTGTTGCTCTCGACCTTGATCAAGAATCAACATTGAGCTTCCATGATGAATCTCTTGAGTTGGAGAATTCATGGGCCATGGAAATCTATGAGGCACCGACTCTGGAGTCCGGAGCAAAGGATTACATTGACAAGCATGGTAGTTTCACTCTTGATATACTTCAGGAACCATGCTTGCACCATGCTTCTCCAGAGTCATCCTTGCTTAGTGCACGGAGCATGCACGAGGACTACAACACCCTTATGGTCCTCTTTTGCTTGATGTTTAGAAGGATGGTTGTAGATGCATATATTTACCATAAGCATTATAGATTTCGTGTATGTTCTGTGGCACTAACCTTGCAGCTTGTTGGCAGTCGATTTCCGTCAACCTAGCCACTTGTTTACCTTCTATGTTGGTATTGATTTAATATTCACACTTACGATCCTAACCCCCATTATATGCTATGTTCGCACTCGTGCACGGTTTTTGGAGTTTATCATTTACACAGGAATCAAGAGCTTAAATGAGGACTTCCGGGTAAAGTTCATCAAGGGATTTACAAGGTGATCATGGACCTCGGGACAAGTCAAGATACAAGATGAACATGACTCCAAACAAGCCAAGGACTAAAGCGTGAAGCCGAGAAGTGCAGAGGACCTAGACGGAAGATGCGGGAGTTCATTCGCAAAGCCCCCTTATCTAAACCGTGAGGAAAATGACGTCAAGGGCCCACATGCAACTCGGCAAAACCTCAAGAAGTCGCGAGAAGCATCTGGACGAAAGGCGGTGCCGAACTGGGCCAGGATGGGCCCAGGCCGGCCGGCCCAGGCCGGTCGGCCCAGCCCATTCTAGGCCCTGTTCGCTGCCCTCTTTGACCTAGCTGATCCTTGGGCTATTTATAGCCCTGGTACCCCGAGCCACGTATCAAGCCATTCGTCATTCGCCACCGAGGAGCAGAGGAGCTTGAGGGACACCACCCCGGAGAGAAGGGTCGTGTTAGTCGTCTAGGGTTTGCCTAGCCGGCATGGGAACCTTGCAAGCAAGACCACGTCGGAGTTCCGGAGGCGTGAATCAAGGTCAAGGTGGGATGCCGGTTGGATCTTATTCATGTATTCATACTTTTGATGGAGTTTTAATGGATCTGATTCCTAGCGACCGAGTACCTTCGTTTGCAATTCTTGTTCTTGCTTGGGTGTTTTCTTCCTCAATCTATTCTCGAGATAGATTTCATGGGATGTTCTTGTAGCCGCGGTGGCTAGAGGTGCATACCCGATCTACCATGTGGTTCAACGCACTCCTTGCAGGTGTGCTCTAAGATTCGACTGCGAAGAAAGGGTAACATCATGACAGGATGTTGACACCGAGTACGGCGGGGCGACTTAGGGGGTTTGACCGAAGGTCATGATTTAAAGAAGCTTTCAATGAGATTCGTTTTACTCTCTCTTTTATCTTGCTCGGGACGACGACATAAACACGATCTAGACCCTCTCTAGATCGGTACCTCAATGCTTTCTCTTGCTACCTCTTTGATCTTAGTAGATTAGATGCAATTCGAAACCTCACAAAGAAGCAAGTGTTTCTCGGTTATTAGATTGGTTTTACATTACATATTGTTCCACGGATTCTATACCTTGGGTTCACCACTCAAGGGAAGAAGAGTTCCTTAACTACAACGAGGGATTTGTCCGCTTGCAAGTCCAAACGAACTTTGCAACGATAATCAAACGTCAACAAGCCCCTTTTTCTGGTGCCGTTGCCGGGGAACAAGTAATTAAGATCCAATCTAATATGTCGTTTGTAAGTATTTTCAGTTTCTTTTTGATTTTTCTTTTGCATCTACTAAACTTTGATCATCCTCAAAAACCGATCTAATCTAGTTTTTGACTAACCCTTTTTATAGTTTTCTTTTCTTTTTAGATCTTTTGTATATTTTGTTTATCGCTAACCCTAACAGGAGATGGACAGCCACCTCTCCAACAAACCAAAAAATTTTATGGATGATCTAGAAAAACTTTATAGGCAAGGGAGATGCGAAGCACGATCTAGGAAGCTGGGGATTGTAGATCCAAACACCGAAGATGAAGGAACATCGGGATCTCCAAAGGAATCTCCACCCACAAGTCCGAAGAAAGAATCACCACCTACAAGTCCAAGGAGAGATCAACCTCAACCGCCACCAATGGGAGAAGAGAGGAAGATTGGGGAGCTTTGCATCCCGGAGCTTGGTGATCTCCCCATCCTCAACCTAGCCAACATTAGGAGGCCGTTTGGGATCAAGACTTCAACCATTCGCATGGTGCAACATACACCTTTCACCGGTAAAGAGAATCCTAACCTTCACATCCAAGTATTCATTCAACTTTGTCAGACATTCATCATGGAAGGGCTGGATCAAAATCAATTGAGGGCAAGACTTTTTCCGTTCTCACTTCTCGGAAAAGCTTTGCAATGGTTCTATACTCTACCGGTGGAGACTGTGCAAAATTGGGAAGCATTGATGAGAACTTTCATGAAGGAGTACTATTCGTCGGGTAAGACTCAAAGCTTGCGTAATAAGATTGCTACTTTTGCTCAATATCCTACGGAGACTAGCGTGGAAGCTTTCGAGCGTTTCAATGAGTACACTCGAGCCGTGCCACATCACAAGTTCCCGAAGGAGGACCTTGTTCAAAAGTTCTGTCAAGGTCTCAATCTAGCATCGAGGACCATAATTGACGCATCGGCGGGAGGATCTATTATTGAGCTAACTCCGACGGAGGTGTTCACTCTTTTCAAGAAGGTTGCAGATAATGATACATGGGCATCATCGGGACGTCTACTTCCGGTTCAACCGACGGGCAATGTTAAAGGTGTTTTCAGGTTGAAAAGGAAGAACTTCTAGAAGGGAAGATTGACTCGCTCATGAGAAGGTTGGAAAATATGGAGCTAGAAAAGAAGGCCACCAAAGACTTGAAGGCCGCCGAAGCAAGATCCATGTGTGAAGAATGTGGGGAGTACAGTCACGTCCAAAGAGATTGTCCGAAGGAAGCAAATGTGCTTGACTACATGAGAAAAGGAGATTTGCCAAACTTCCGCTACGGGCAAGGTAGACCTCAATTTAATGCAAGTTCGTCTATTCAAAATTCGGTGCCTCTTCGTATACAATTGAAGGATTTCATGGACAAGAAAGCAAAGATCAACAAGGATACCATCACTAAGTTCAAGACTATGGATAAAATCTTGGAGAACATTGATGGCAAGGTGACGGAGGTCGGGAGCTCCAACCAACAAGTGCTCAACATAATGAAGATATTGGAGACGCAAGTGGGACAACTTGCCGGACGCTTAACCGCTAGTGAAGAAAGATTGCCGGGGTAGCCCCAAGGTCCCGAGACGGCAAAGGCTATTCAAACTTGGTTGGGAAGGGAGACCGAAGATCTCGAACTTCCAGCCGGTGCAAGGAAGCCTAAGCCAACCGTTGAAGCGAATGATCACACTAAGGAGAAAGTGACTACTATTCCGGAGATTGCTACCAAAGAGCTGGAATTCGAAGTGCCAAGTGATGACAACACTAAAGACATGCTACTTTTGAGGTAAAATTGATAATCATTTTGAAAATTTTGTGAAAATGGTGCGCAGGTTAAGCATCAACATGCCGCTATTGGACGCTCTCCAAGTTCCTACATATTCCCGCTACTTCAAAGACATACTTGCAAACAAGTATGAGATGGCAACACTTGGAGCAGACCATGTCAAGATGTCCGAACAATGTAGTGCCGCCATCGCTAATTGAGAGACATAGGTACCCATGGGTCCCCACCAACCAGGGTCTCAGGCGTCCCTGACAAGTGGACCCAACCTTCCAGAAGACCCGCCGACCTTACAAGTTGGCCCAACGACCTTATCCACACCTCCGAAGGCCGCGGGTGACCTGATCAGGATCCTAGAAGACCCGCAATGCTTGGCGTGCAAGTCAAGGACTCTAGGACCTGGCGCGCCGTCACCTGTAGCTCCGAGTATCACGGGATACTCCTTGTAAACCGGGAGATAAGCTTCCCACAGTTGTAACCGGCCCCGACACGGGTCAACCGACCTGCGCATGCAAACCCTAGCCCGTCCTCCCCATATAAGGCGGCCTAGGGCTCCATGCACAGGACAACTCATCCTCGCATAATCCACCATTATACTGGACGTAGGGTTTTACTCTCCGGAGGCCTGAACCAGTCTAAAACCCCTTGTCTCCTTGTTCTTTGCCGCCATAACTCGCCTAGTTCCGTGTGCATCCCGTGCATAACCACCTACGCTCTTAGGTCCCGATCCTCCATTAACCTGCAAACCTCTAGGGCAACCCCCTAGCGGATCTGTCCAGGTCTCACCCCCTGATAGTTGGCGCGTCAGGTAGGGGTGATCGGGAACTCGCTGTGCAGCATGGTGGCCCAATCTGGCGTTGTCTTCCTGGCGAGCATGGCGGCCTTCCTCGCCGACCCCGTGGAGATCTGCTTCAGATCCTTCACCTCGACTTCTCCTGCTCTGGCAGCCTCCACGCCTCCGGCGACCTCCGAGCAGGTTGTCACTGCGTCCACCAACGTCTCTGTCCCCGAGCTTGGGCAGGAGCCGAGTTCTGGGACTTCTGCCAAGACAGCCTGATCGACGTATACTACTCCTCGGTGGCGCACCCACGGTGCAATGGCCAGGTCGAACGGGCCAACGGCATGGTCCTACAGGGCATCAAGGATCGCATCTTCGATGGCTCAGCGCCTTATGCAACCAGGTGGCTTTCAGAGCTCCCTCACATCCTCTGGGGTCTCAGGACCCAGGTCAGCTCAGCTACAGGGTACTCACCCTTCTTCCTGGTCTACAGGCCAGAGGCCATCCTCCCCACGGATGTGGCCTTCGGTGCTCCTCGCATCCAGAACTTCGACGAAGGAGAAGTAGAGCAAACACGCCGGCTCGACCTCGATAGTGTTGAGGAACATCGTGTGGTCGCGCTCATGCGCCACACCCACCACGAGCAGCAGCTACGTCGCTATCACGACCTCAACGTGCGGGAACGTTCCTTCAACGTTGGCGACCTAGTCTTGCGGTGCATCCAGCAAACCAAGGACATGCACAAGCTCTCTGCGCCTTGGCAAGGCCCCTTCATAGTTAAGGAGGACCTTGGACTGGCGACCTATCACCTCTAATGGGCCGATGGCCAGGGCGTACCGAACCCCTGGAACATCGAGCACTTGCGTCGCTTCTATCCTTAGGAGCCTTAAAGCTATGTACTCTTTTCCTTTGTAATTCCATATATGAATATAAAGATTTCTCTTTCGACCTGCTTGCTCTCTTTTCACCCTCCCCTTCGACACGCTCGGGGGCTTAGCTTTAAGCTCGGCCCTTCATGCTCGGGGGCTTGGCTCTAAGCTCGGCCCTTCACGCTCGGGGCTTGGCTTTGCCAACCTAAGGGTCGCTCGACCCGGGGTTTCTACCTTTTCTTTTCACCGGTGTTCCCTTACCACAACTTCTTATGCATTTTATAAGTATTCCTAGGTCGTGGGGTTGCTTGACCTTGGGTCCCTGACCCCCTCCGCGCGCCGGCCGCACATAAGCCTCCAACGTCAAGCCGTGTGGTCGGTAAGCCGTTCCTCCACTGAGTTGGGTTAGCGGAGGAAAAGGGGTCTCGCAACTTCGCTACCTTCGTGTTCTTATAAGGGGCGTACAAAGTCAAATAAGGGACCACGTTAATTTAACAACATTTTCTTTTTCATTCATGCAAGGTTTATATTACACCAAAAGGGTCCACGACCCATTGTTTCTAACAGTTTGCCATGTCCTAAGTTACATCTCCAGGTCTATCTTCTTCATAATTTCCCCTGCAGTGGCCTAGATATCTTCACTGCCCACCAGCTCTGCCAAGGCGAGCTCCTCCTTGACCTTCTCAAGGTCGAATGATGGCTCGTGGTGCTTCACCGTGGCCAGTGCAGTAGTAGCAGCGAGCTTGCCGCTGTCCATCAGCAAGGTCTTTATGCGACCTTCCGCGTCCTCCAACCGCGCGACGAGCTCTTGTGGACCACTCTCGACCTTAGGGGCGTACACGTCCACAAGATACTCGGCGGCCTCCTTGAGGTCGTCCAGCTCCTTCTCAAGATCTGTAGTCATCTCTTGATGATCAATAAGGGTTTGCATTGCCCGGCCAAGGTCGATCTCTAGATCCCTACGCGTGCCAAATTCATATGCAGCTTTACGAGCAAAGTAAGACTCATTGGCGATGACCTCCTTGTGCTTCTCCTTGAGGATCTTCACCTGCTCTTTGGACTCCTTGAGGTCCTTCTTCAAGGCGGCCTCCCTCTTCTTGGCATCTGCAACAGTCAAGATAAGGATGGGCCAACCACGGCGTAAAAACCTAAAGACCAAGCATGTCCCATGACGTACCTGCGTCGGTGATCTTCAGATCGTCCTCCATTTCCTTCGCCTTCAGCTTTGCAGCTTCAATCTCCCGCTGCAAGGCCTCAATAGCCTGGTCCTTCAAGATCGCCTCGTCCTTGAGGTTCCTTATTTCCTTCGCGGCCTCAGTCTTGGCCTGAAGCACGGCCTCCCACGTCGTGGCCAGCTCCGCTTGAAGCTTGGCACCCTCCATCAGTAGGTTCGCCCTCGCCTACGAGCGTGCGGCGAGAGTCTGCTCCAACACATCAAGATCGTCAAGTCAAGGCACCTGAGCAAACTTAAGATGTAGCCCCAAAGGTAACATCAGCTCACCATGAGCGTCCTGCCGATCATCTTCGCCACCTCCGTGATGGTCGCCTGCGCCTTCTTGAAGTCATCAAGGTCTTTGGCATCGGCCCAGACGTCATCCTCCCACGGAGTGCCGGTGTGGAGACACCATTGTCGTTCGTCCTCCTCGCCTCCTCCTCCGGTACCCGCCAATTGCGTCTCCAGCAGGCTCGACTCGGGTCGGTCCTGCTGTTGCAGACCTTCCTCCTGCTGAGCGCTGTCCACATCGACCTTGGCCGCCTCCGACGTTGCTCCCTTCATGGTCTCCGGGGCCCCACTGGTGACGTCCCCGCCTGAGGTCACCGGCGACTGCCCCACCGGCACCTTCTCAATCTTCCGCTCAAAGGCCTCTTGGCCTGAGGCGTTCTTGCTGCTCCCCGATGCAGCAGGGCTCCCCGTGCCCAAGGTTCGCAAGTTCGTCAGCACAGACGTACTCAACCAGCAACAAAGATGAAGAATAGCATAAAATCAAGCTCAATAACATACCCGCCGCTGGTCTTCAACTTCATCGACATCGGCCTGGGCGGCGCCCGCCTTGGCTTCTTCTGCGACCCTTGGTCACTCACGCCTCCCGCACTTGGCTTTGGCTGTTGCTCGCTCATAGCACCGAGCGCGGTGGCATCTCCTCCCACGGCCGCTACGTCGCCCGATCCTGTGGCGATGTCGTGCGACCGTGCATCGTCCTGCTCCTCGAAGACGACCTCGACGGTGCTTGTCGTTGCCGTCTCCGATGAGGTAGTGGTGTCCTTCCTCTTCCTCTTCTTCTTCTCCGCCTCGATGGTGGCGGAGATGATCTTGACGCCCTTGTGCACCGGGATCTTGGCGGTGGCCTGCCGCGTGCGACGAGTCGTTGGCACGGAACTCATCACGGGAGGATCCTCATCATCACTACCCCCAACCGATGAGTCAGAGAGGTAGTTCTCCAATAACTCCGGCGGCGGAGCCTGCACGTCCTCCACCGCCCGGACCTTGAAGCTGCACTCCCCTCGTCGGTGAGGGGAGCCGGGCTCCAGAACAAACCTTCACGGCCCTGCAACAGGCGACCTTCGTTTCAGAAATAGGGGAATGCTAAGCCAACAAATGAATCAAGGTCGATCAGCGACATACCACATTGGCGGGCCGTGTGAGGGAGAATGCCTTGGGGCACGTTTGGTTCCGGATCACCCCATTGAAGAGCTCCCTCACTCGCGCCACCATCTCCTACTTGGAGACCTTGCGCTGCTGTACGCGGGTTGGGTCAGTTTGACCCTAGCACTCGTAGGCCGGGTGCACCCGATCCTGGATCGGTTGCAGCAGCCTCCGGCTGAAACTGATGGCCACCGCGCCGCCCATCAGCCCTTCTTCCTTCCTCGTCTTGAGGTCCTCCAGCAGCGGCTTGATGGCGTCCATCTCCCGCGACATGAGCTGGTTGGTCTACTCCGGCACTGGGACCGGTGTAAGCCCCGACCTAGTGGCCAGTGCCGGCTTCGGGTTGTCGATGTAGAACCACCCTCGCCTCCAGCCTTGGGTGTTGTCCGGCAGCTCCATGTCGATGTACACCATCTTCATGTGACGGCGTAGCATGAAGCCGACGGCCTCGATGATGCCATTCTTCCCCGTTTTCTTCACCTCGAAGAAATACCGCCACAAGTCGAAATGTGGCGGTATCCCCAAGTACGCATCGCACAGGTGGATGAATGAGGATACAGTGGTGATGGTGTTGGGGACGAGATGCACCAGGTCGATGCGGTAGTAGTGGAGCAGCCCGCGGAAGAAGTCGCCCGCCGGGACTCCAAATCCGCGCTCGACGTGCGTGATGAAGGCGACGGTCTCCCCGGTCCCCTCGGAGGGGAAGGCTTCTCCGGCGGCTGGCCTCCAGCCCACCTGCTCCCTAGGCTTCAGCAGCCCACACTCCACCAGACTCTTCAGTTGCGCCTCCGTCACCGTCGAGGGCTCCCAAAACTTCTCCGACGGCGGCGCAAGCTCTGGGCCATTTCTTCTTCTTCTTCAAAGCCCGTGGATCTAGATCTAAACACCACCAGAGATTTCTGCCGCATGCGGCGGCATTGGGCACGGTGGATCTAAGCACGGCAGCGCCGGCGAATCTGTGCGCTAAAGCTTCTGGCGGCGGATCAGAAACCCTAGCTGCGGCAGGGAATGGAAGTAAGTGGGGTCCCCAACCCTCCACTCGGACTTTTATAACCGGGCCGCATCAGTGCGGTGGGCCGCGGTGCCCCAAAACGTCCCTTCGGATTCGGTGTCATTCCTGGCGACCCAATGGATACATCGCACAATGGCTCTTTTCGGCCTAACGGCTCCAGGCAGTAACGGTTCGTACCGTGCGGGAATCCATGCCCGTTGGCCTTCCGCCCAACGGTTCGATGACCATGGACTCATTACGCCCTACTTCAAGCCCCTTACCCACTATTTTCTTCAAGGTCTCCTGGCCTCTGGCGACCTCCGGGTCCATGATAACACCTTCACAAGGTCGACAGGTACTACCGCTTGGTAGGTTGCCTCAGCTCTCACTGATTGGGTTCGCACCCCTGGCTCCTAGGTCCTGTTACCTACTGAATCGCCTTAGCCGCTATGGCTGGTTTTGCACCAACGGCCCCATGCTTAAAGGCTTCACTGCTCGTTGGCGGCCTTCGGGTCAAGTAGCACCTCCTTGAGGTCGCTAAGGTCCTGCTACCTATTACATTGCCTTAAATGGCTATACCGACGGCCCCGTGCTTAATGGCTCCACCGCCCGTTGACGACATCTTGGTCAAGTAGCACCTCCCCAAGGTCACTAAGGCCCTGCTGCCTTCTAGGTCATGTAGACCTAGAGTTTCCAGGCTGACTACCTGCGTTGTGTCACTGCACAATGGCCGTGCCGACCCAGGTTGACACAGGTTCCTCATATCTACGAAAGGCCTCCCGTAGGTCGGCGTGCTATTACAGCCCTGCTGGGACCTTGGTATCCGTACCATTGCAGCCTGGGCGCCCTCACAACCATCAAAATCATGATATTCTTCATGTAAAACTATAATTACAGCTTCATAAGCTACAAGGAGTTTGGCCCTTGGCCAAATTACAAGATACAAAGATCTTCAAGGTCCTGAATCACCTTCCAAAGTGCTTACGATTCAATCTACACTAATAAGGCTTGTCGCAAGCTTTCTTCTGGCTTCAGGACCTACTCGACGACCTCTACAGCTACTGTGGAGGCAGCTGCCACATAGCCACCTCTACTCGCGTACCAACCGGTCTCCTGCAGCGCCCAGCATCAAGTTTGAGCTTTGTCGCAAGATTGCAGAAGGTCCGAGATTTAACACCAACCTCGCCGGGTAGAGTGCAGTACTCACCAGCATCACATCAGGCCTACAAGTGTCAGGGCCGACGATGCAACTGCTGCTTCATACTCCTCCTGGGTTCCTCAGCGGGGCTGGGAGAAGAGGCCAATCGAGTTCTTCGAGCCTCGCAAGCATTCTTCTAGCTCCAAGCATGAACTACATCAACTCTACACTCTGGTGGGCGGACACAAGCCCCTGGCATGGCTATATTACTACGCTGGGTCATCTTGACTCACCTTCGAAGATTGGTACGGTTTGCTTCAAGCCTTGGGTGCCTATTTATACTCCAGTACCTGCCATTGGGTGTTAATCTGCAAGCCAGCTTGCGTGGCATCCTTATCTGCAAGATCACTGTACCCTCGTGGAGCACGAGGTCACTGTTCGCCTGTGGGAGGCATTGGCGCGCTTGTCCCCCTACCTGACCACATCCTGGAGCAGCTTTTGTCTTTTGCGGGTGATTGCGACCCGTGCTTCGCTTGGGAGCCGGCCTGTGTCCGTACAGTGCACGCGTGACTCTCGTTGCATCAGACCTGTTGCCTGCGGCCCTCTGCAAAGATTCTGAAAGCCCTTGTCCTCTAGTGTTGACACTACAAGAGCATCCGTTTCCTAAGCAGAAGGTCGTAGGTTCGGATTTTTCTTCTTTTTCCTCTTTGGAGCATCAAACCGGCCATCTTGGATGCTTTACTGCTTGAGGGCTACTACACTAGTGCGTCTTCGACTCCCTATTTTCTCCAGGTCGCCTCGACCTAATGGAAGCCTGCTTCCATCACATCTCGGCTCGACCTACCCCTAGTAGGCCTGTTGACCTTCCTGAAGGTCGTGACTGCTATTACAACATTCCTGACTCCGGTCAGGTCGGCGGTTCTTCAAGATCTACGCCTCGTCTTTACTTCGACCTTATGGTCCTTCATCCCAGAAGCCCGACGTTCAACTTCGTGCGCGCATCGGAGGGGTTTTTCTTTTTTGGATCCCCGTGCACCCTTCATGACCTCGACGGTGTTGCGCCTTCGCTACTCTTCGACACAACCTTGCCTCGGCCGCTACGCCTACACGTCGATCGGGGGCTTGAGAGACATGGGTACCCATGGTCCCCACCGACCAGGGTCTCAGCCGTCCCTGACAAGTGGACCCGACCTTCCAGAAGACCCGCTGACCTTACAAGTGGGCCCAGCGATCTTATCCACACCTCCGAAGGCCGCGGGCGACCTAATCAGGATCCCGGAAGACCCGCAATGCTTGGCGTGCAAGTCAAGGACTCTAGGACCTGGCGCGCCGTCGCCTGTAGCTCCGAGTATCATGGGATACTCCTTGTAAACCGGGAGATAAGCTTCCCACAGTTGTAACCGGCCCCGACACGGGTCAACTGACCTGTGCATGCAAACCCTAGCCTGTCCTCCCCATATAAGGCGGCCTAGGGCTCCATGCACAGGACAACTCATCCTCGCATAATCCACCATTATACTGGACGTAGGGTTTTACTCTCCGGAGGCCTGAACCAGTCTAAAACCCCTTGTCTCCTTGTTTTTTGCCGCCATAACTTGCCTAGTTCTGTGTTCATCCCGTGCATAACCACCTACGCTCTTAGGTCCCGATCCTCCATTAACCTACAAATCTCTAGGGCAACCCCCTAGCGGATCTGTCCAGGTCTCACCCCCTGACACTAATCAAGGGCCCGAGAAGCAAAGAGACCCTGGATGTCCAACTATTCCCATGTTCTATTGGCTCATTCACATTCGAGAAGGCATTATGCGACCTTGGAGCAAGCGTGAGTGTCATGCCAAGAGATGTGTTCGAGAAGCTATGCTTACCACTTGAGCCTACGGGTATGTGTTTAGAGTTGGGCGACAACTCCATCCGCTATCCCGTGGGAATTACCGAAGATGTGCCTGTGAAAGTTGGAAAGGGAGAAGCCGCCCCTCATCCTAGGGAGGCCCTTCCTCAAGACCGTCGGGGCAATGATCGACGTTGGAAAGGGGGAGATTAAGTTCGACGTTAATGGCACACGAAGCATATTCAAGTTTCATCCACGTTTCGAGGTATGCAACATGATCAATGCTAAATATGTTCCACCTCATCGTCGTTTTAGTAAGGAAGAGCCAAGGAAGAAAGAGGAGCCCAAGATGAAGGAAGCGAAAGTGATCAAAGAAGTCATTTCATCCGTCAAGACCAAAGAACAAAAGCTGTCTGTGAAGACCAAAAAGATGATTAGGCTGGAGAATAAGCCCGTGCCCAAGATGGTGCGGCAGTGGGTACCCAAGATTGCAACGCTCGCAAAGAGCGTTGATCCAAAGTGAAGAAGAGAAAAAGTCTAGCCATGGACTATAAACGAAGTGCTAGGCGGGAGGCAACCCATTCGTCGAGTCAAGAATAAGCTACCGGGAGGACAACCCGTTGAAGAATAAAGCTGCCGGGAGGGCAACCCGGATTATTTCCGATTTTCAAGTAAGTTGGTCTTAGAATTTGCTACGCAAGACTTGGTATAAACTCTTAAGTGGTTGAACTTATTTTTGAGACATTTTAAGTTGCTCGGATGTTTCATTTAGATTTTATTTGACATAAACCTTTGACATGAGCCATCCTACGATTTATTTGCCTCTTTTCGAGAAACTAACTCCAAAAATTCAGAACCTACTCACACCTTTCATCCTCCTCATGATGATAAGGTTGGTTTGTTTTACATCATAAAAACACACGAGTAGAGCCCCATGTTGTTTCTTAATGATTTTTAATCTTTGACGCATGCTAGGACTCGCGTGAACCTAGGTTTCTCTAGAGTTAGATTTTTCCAAGCCACATTTATTTTTGTTCATTCAAAACATCTCTCTCATATTTAGCCAAAATTAGAACCTAAACCCATACCTGCACGGTCAAGCCGGAGGAGCTCGCTATCAATTAATGAAAGCAAGTGATCCTGGTGTAACCAAAATCAATGTAGTCGGAAAGTTTCGACTTACAAACGTTTTTGATGCTTAAACACTCCTCTAAAAATACATTTGAACTCATTGATATCTCTGAGTTAATTTTTAATTTTCGAAATTAGAGGAGTAATTAGCATCTAAACATGATCAAGGGAAGGTTTTGAGCTTAATTGAACCTCTAATGACCCATGATGCATCACGGGAACACATCATCATTCAAGAATCTTTTGGCATGCATGGGACAAGCATGGGGGGCAGCATTGCTTTGATTTTTGTAGGTTATGAATGATAACATGGGAGGCAAGGAGGCATGGAAGTGACACAAAGGAAATGATCAAGATGAGGACTTGACCATGAAAGAAAAAGGAATGGCTGAGAGAGTTTGGGCGGTGGATCAGCGAGGAGCACGAGGACACAAGGTCATAATGCAACAAACATCAAGTGGGAGAAAGCTGGAGCCGAGGCAGGGGGCAGGGACCCCAGGCCGGTCGTCCCAGGCCGGCCGGCCTGGCCTATATTTGCGCCCCCCCTGCCTCCATCTTTCACAGGTGAGTCTCTTGCTTGCTTACTAGTTCGTGTTCTTGAGCTCTCAGCCCAGAACCTCCAGAAACTCTCCAGAAAAATTTGTTCTCCTCTCTTGAGTCCAAAAATTCAGAGAATTACATCACAAACCTTGCTCTTCCATATACTTCTTTTGTGTGTATTTCTACCGGCAAGAAATCCCTGGGAAAGTTTGTTTGTGATTTGTGCAGTAACTACAAGATGAAGAAGGTCTTTGGCAAGGTTCTTGGGAGGAAGACGCAATCATCATCATTGAAGCCGGCATCAACAAGTTCTTCGCGGAGGCACTCAATCTCCAAGTCACCGCGAAGCATGGAAGAGGACGTGGCGCCATCAAGGAGCGACACCATGCTCCTTAGTGGAAGGAATACCCGAAGCTCGTCTATGCGGTACACCGAACCGCAAGGGCGAACGGAGGAGCCGCCCGTTCCACCTCGTCGTTTGACTCGTTCATCTGCTGCACCACCATACACTCCACGACATTGCAAGTATGGATTTCTTATGATGTCGGAGGAGGAGGAGGAGAGGCTTGGGCGCCTAGAGAAGAGGGTTGTGCCCAATGTTGACTTTGATGATGATGCCCTCCAAGTATTGGGATTTGCACCGGATATCTATCAAATGATGAACCACCTTGGATGGGGGCAATTTTCTGATGGAGTATTCATTTGGAGCTTGCCATGGAGATTCTCATGACCATGGCACCGGTTATTAATGAAGGGGTGCCATCCCTCTCATTTCGATTGAAGGATGATGAGCAAATAATTCCTTATGAGCAAATTAGAGAGTTGCTCGGTTTTCAGAGGGAAGCCCCGGAGCAAGTTAATGCTAATGAAAGTGTGTTGGAAGGATTTTGGAGCATGATTTCAGGGGAAGATAACCAACAAAGAAATAGCATCCGGAATCCCATCATCCGGATATTTCATTCTTGGATGAGCAAAAGGATTTTGGGAAGAATGAGAGAGTCCAAGGTCACCGATATGGAAGTTAATTGGCTTTATTCGGTGTTGATTGCAAGACAAGCCATTGATCTGTCATATATCATGATCAATCAGTGGTGTTGTGAGGCAATATCGGGGAGTGGACAAATTGGTTCGGGATGGTATCTCTCTATGATAGCAATTTCTGTGAAGCCGGGTATTACAAGAAATCCAAAATTCATCCTTGCGGGAAATTCACTTGGAATTGATTATATGAAGCAAGAAAAATATATTAGTGGAGATGAGAAGAGAGGGTACAAGGTGGCAAAAGTCAATGTTTCTCTCCCCAACATGAAGCTGAAATTATTTATTGAAGGGAGAGAGAATTGGTTAGAAGAAGGAATTCTCGTACCAGCCAAGAAGAACAAGAGGGGAAGAATCATAGAAGAAGGTTCATCCTCCGCAGCCCAAGAGCAAGGAGGTGTGGCCTACCATCAACCCTATGGCGGAATTCCTATGCCACCACCCTACTACAGAAGTGTGCCAATGCAAGCATGGGGGAGTGGTGCAGCCATGCCACCACCTCCTCCAACATATTTTCCACCAACTTTTGTCGTGCCCAATGAAGCATTTGTGGCACCTTATGCAAGCATGCCCCAGCCCCAACAAAGTGCAGCCATTATTGGGGCGTATATGCGAAAGAATGAACAAGGCGTCGAGAGGATCCGAAGCCATGTCAACCATTGGCATGAAGGAATGGCGGGAATCGCCCATCAATTGGGACGTCTTCAACTCGTGCCGCCTCATCAATTTCATGGAGGGGCCATGCAACAATATTATGAGCAAGGATTCAATGAAAACCAACCAACGGAGTAAGGACAATCGGATGAAGAATGAAGAAAGAAGAAAGGGACAGAGTTTTTAAGTGTGGTTTGATTTTTCCTATTCTTTTTCTTTATTTCATCTTGTGTGCGTTTATGTTTGCGTAGTATTTTCTTGTTTTTATTTAATTTCAGCATGTGTGGTAGTAGTAGTTTGTTATCCATCATCATGAATAAGTTTCACTGTTGCTTTTATGATCTTAATATGGATGGAAAATTTGTACCATGTTGATATGTGATGACCGTTGCTGCTTTGCTCAATCTTATGTTTGATTTATGCATGTTTAAGCTAGTGCTCTCTTTTAATATGAATCTGAAATTTAATTTAAATGCTAGCTTAATCTTTTGTGGAGGTTATGATAACTCAAGTCCCATAGTTCTTTTTGTTGCTCTCAACTTTGAATGAATCAAAGAACCTTTTTATTCTCAAAAAGTTATGCTAACCTTGTCACAAGTACCGCTTGCATTTTGCTCTACCCATCCAAAGCCTAAGTTTACTTGAGTGCAAAACCTTAGTATATACAAGATTTATTTTTGGGTGCATTGATTCAAGGCCTGATTTCTCTGGCTCGAGACTAAGAAGCTGGTCATTTCGTTTTCGTGTATCGTTCTTTATGCTAGCCTTTTTATCCGTGCATTGTGAGTTTCCACATTGGGAATTTCGCAAACCTCGCCGGATATCCAACCAAAAACCCAAATATATCTTTTTTGTGTTCACCTCCTTGACCACAACCCAATATATGAGTATGGATGAATATTATGGAGAAGATTACAAGGAAAGTACTTTGAGTGAGAAAGGGAAACTTCCAAAAGGATCCCTAGAAGATTTTTTGAGTGTCTCTCTCTAAGAAAAAAATGAGAGCTTCAATTCCCACCTTGGCATATTTATCACCTCTTTTGCTTGAGGACGAGCAAACGTCTAAGCATGGGGAGGTTGCCAAGGAAGTGCTAGTATGGTCTAGAGTTCAAGGGGAGCAAATAAAAAAAGAGAAAGAAAAAAGAGAGAAAAAGTATGATGAAAGAAAAAAATGATGAAAAAAATGATAAAGAAGAAAGAGTATGATGAGAAAAAGAAAAAAGAAAGAAAGAAAGAAAATACATATAATAAAGCTTCCCCGTTCTCTAGCTATGTTTTAGTGCTTTTGAGTTTTCAAGAGGATTCAAGATCAAGACCCATGCTCATCTTTCCAACCATGTGCAATCTGATAACGAGGACTTCATTTGTGCCTTGGGATCACTCTTTGCCATTTGCACATGTTCACCTATCTAAAAGTGTGTGTTCATTTCTCCCCCCTCATTGATAACATTATTTTTCCAATGACCTTTTTGACGAGTCTCGGTAAGACCATGAGAAGCTAGTCTTGTTTTAATAATATCTCAACTATAATATCTTGGTTGGACTAAACTTTCCTATAGCTCCACATAAAGCGTTCCACCATATACTTTGAGAGAGGAAAGGACTAGTACAAGTAGGCTTGAGAGACAAGTAAGATGAGAGTACATGAGCAAAGTGCAAGATGGTTATTTTTGATCTTGGTAAAGCAATTTTTCTCTTTATCTCATTCTTTATTTTTCAAAATTTCTGAGATTTGTTTAAAAGTTTGAGAGCTTGATCAAGTACTTGTGGAAAGAACTTGAATGATATCTACCCTCCATAAAGATAAAAGTTAGTACATTATGGAACTTTAATGAATAAAAAACTAGAGGGCATTATGTTTTCTCATGTATGATCAAGTGTAGGGTTTGAACATCGAAGGGCAACGCTGATATCCATAGAAGGCTCGAGGACGAGCAAGGTTTAAGCTTGGGGGTTTGTTGGCGGTCGATTTCCGTCAACCTAGCCACTTGTTTACCTTCTATGTTGGTATTGATTTGATATTCACACTAACGATCCTAACCCCCATTATATGCTATGTTCGCACTCGTGCACGATTTTTGGAGTTTATCATTTATACAGGAATCAAGAGCTTAAATGAGGACTTCCAGGTAAAGTTCATCAAGGGATTTACAAGGTAATCATGGACCTCGGGACAAGTCAAGATACAAGATGAACATGACTCCAAACAAGCCAAGGACTAACGCGTGAAGCCGAGAAGTGCGGAGGACCTAGACGGAAGATGCGGGAGTTCATTCGCAAAGCCCCCTTATCTAAACCGTGAGGAAAATGACGTCAAGGGCCCACATGCAACTCGGCAAAAACTCAAGAAGTCACGAGAAGCATCCGGAAGAAAGGCGGCACCAAACTGGGCCAGGATGGGCCCAGGCCGGCCGGCCCAGCCCATTCTGGGCCCTGTTCGCTGCCCCCTTTGACCTAGCTAATCCTCGGGCTATTTATAGCCCCGGTACCCCGAGCCACGTATCAAGCCATTCGTCATTCGCTGCCGAGGAGTAGAGGAGCTTGAGGGACACCACCCCGGAGAGGATGGTCGTGTTAGTCGTTTAGGGTTTGCCTAGCCGGTGTGGGAACCTTGCAAGGAAGACCACGTCGGAGTTCCGGAGGTGTGAATCAAGGTCAAGGTAGGATCCCAGTTGGATCTTATTCATGTATTCATACTTTTGATGGAGTTTTAATGGATCCGATTCCTAGCGATCGAGTACCTTCGTTTGCAATTATTGTTGTTGCTTGGGTGTTTTTTCCTCAATCTATTCTCGAGATAGATTGCACGGGATGTTCTTGTAGCCGCGGTGGTTAGAGGTGCATACCCGATCTACCAAGTGGTTCAACGCACTCCTTGCGGGTGTGCTCTAAGATTCGACCGCGAAGAAAGGGGAACATTGTGACAGTATGTTGACACCGAGTATGACGGGGCGACTTAGGGGGTTTGACCGAAGGTCATGATTTAAAGAAGCTTTCAATGAGATTCGTTTTACTCTCTCGTTTATCTTGCTCGGAACGACGACATAAACACGATCTAGACCCTCTCTAGATCGGTACCTCAATGCTTTCTCTTGCTACCTCTTTGATCTTAGTAGATTAGATGCAATTCGAAACCTCACAAAGAAGCAAGTGTTTCTCGGTTATTAGATTGATTTTACATTACATATTGTTCCACGGATTCGATACCTTGGGTTCACCACTCAAGGGAAGAAGGGTTCCTTAACTATGACGAGGGATTTGTCCGCTTGCAAGTCCAAACGAACTTTGGAACGATAATCAAACATCAACACAGCTAAAGCTTCACTGACACATCAATAATTGGTAGTGAGACGAGAATGACATCACCAATGATAGCTACAAGAAGAAGTTCCCAGGGTCGAGCTTATGACCGTAAACAAAGCACTACTAGGAGATAGCTTGGATTAGCATATGTTTGTTTTATTTCCCTTTTCAAATAAAAAGCAAGAGCATGTTTTTAGGATAAGATTGTCCCTCGAGTATTTTTGGTCGCTAACCTTTCAGGTGGAGATTGAGAAGAACGGTGGACAACTGATGCCTAAGAGCATGTGAGCTACATCAACTACAACACTTTGGTAAGTTTTTGGTGAGAGAACATTTACTAAAGGAAACTTGATCTCCGCACACTTGAGTTTTGTTGCCTAGCAATGCAAACTTCAAGTGTGGGGGAGGTATGTGAGTATCCTGAGTAAAGTTCCCCTCACACAAAATCTTATCCTGGTTTGGAGATGACGTTAGCTCTTGCATCTTGCCCAACTAGGTACATCCGGCTTTTGACTTTAAACAAAGCCCTTTCGGGAGGTTGCCCAATGTTCACCATCATATGCTCATGTTTATGTCCCTTTGGAAATGCTTGATCATGCTTTCATGCTTCCTTTATCTATGTTTGTAATGCTATGGTTTGAATGCATGTTTAGCTACGGGCATTCATAGATTGTTTTAAATTAAGCTTGGTGCTTAGGTTAGTACTATCTTCTTCAATCAAACAAGACATGGTGTCGAGTTTGATTGATGAACCTTATAGTTAATGCATTCGTGGATATTGGTTGTATGTGCGGACTAACCCTTGCAGGAGTTTTCGAATCCAAACGGGGTAAGTCATCAAGCTTTATTCAAATGGGAAGGTAAGCCAAGGCATGCCAGCCTTGTTTGAGCTAGGTCTCATGGTGAATTTATAAAAAAAATAAAAAAAATTGAATTTAAATAAAGGCTCCTTGGTTCTTGAATCAGTAGAGTCCCCCTTTTTTCCCATTTTGTTTGAAAACAGCACCAGGTACAAGAACAAGTGTGGGTTAGATCTCCCTAGCTTATCATCGACATACACACTTGAGATCTCCCACACAGGTGTTGCACAACATCGACTGTGCTTTCATGACAAGGGACAAGGTAAACTAGAGTGAGCTAGCTGCCCCATGAGTCAACTGAACCACTGCTGGTCCTCCTTGATCTCCACATCCTTTAGGAGTGATGGTATGTGCACCCTCTATCTCATTCTCCCTGATTCATGAGTTTGAATGAGTTTCAATTCTTATCTGCTAAAATTGATTTCATGGAATCGTGCTTTGCTTGCTCTACATGTTTCCTATGGTTGGCTTGCATATGTTTTATTCCAAGCTTATCATCTTGATGCTTGTGAACAAAAAAAATCTTTAGGAAAGCATGCTTGTCTAAGTAGTTGATGTTTGTGATATGGTTTGATGATATGATCTTCTCTCTGAATGTTTGAGTTCTTGGGAATTTTATTTGAAAGCTTGGAAACCCTTTGCAAAGCTCCTCTTTGATATGCCAAAGTCCTACCAAAGCCATATGATGAGTTATCTCGAAAACCTTCTAGTCATATGCTGCTTGTTATTGCATTGAGCTTTGTCAGATTGTTGTGACCCTTGTGAGAATTCTTTTCATGCTTTCATGATCAAGATTCATGTGCACTCCATATCCCCTTGCTATGCTTCTACACTAGATGTTAGCATTGTATCATTCATCCATTCCAAAAAATAAAGCTCCATGTGCGGTGTGACCTCTCTCTCCAAAAGTATTCTTGAAAAAGAGACATGGGCTATGAAAAAAAGGGAAAAACCATGCTCAAGGTATGAGTCAAAAAAATGCCCGAGGCATGAAAAAAAGGAGAGATAGCCCATGTTCAAAAGAAAGAAGAAAAAGGAGAGAGATGGAACATGCAAAAAGGAGTTCCAATAAATTTGATGGTAATAACTAGCACCCACTCCGGGCCTGGTGTCCACCTTACCATCACCAAAACATTCAGCATGTATATGGTAATATCTAGCACCCATTCCGGGCCTAGTATCCACCTTACCATATCCACCATACCCATACACGTGCA
The DNA here is from genome assembly GCA_036936925.1 of Cenchrus fungigraminus. Classification (NCBI taxonomy): domain Eukaryota; kingdom Viridiplantae; phylum Streptophyta; class Magnoliopsida; order Poales; family Poaceae; genus Cenchrus; species Cenchrus fungigraminus. The sequence goes on along the minus strand of CM072773.1, from coordinate 25,728,814 downwards.
CATCTTGATCTGATTGCATGACTTGATTTTCTCTTTGGATCCGGTTTTTGACTTTGCAATATATGTGATACAAGTATGCTTTATCTTTTATCCTACCCTGAGCTCCACATATATAGCCATCATTAGAAGTAGGATGAAGAAAGGCAATCCTAATGCCTTGGTGAGGACATATACACATTGAGCGATCTGAGAGAATCAAATGAGGAGCTAAGCAAGGTTTATTTTTGAAAAATTATTGCAAAACCTTGAGTTATTTGACATGATGAGCAGAAGTGATTTGACTCATTACCGTTCCATTCCTCAACTACCCAAGATGGCATGATAGACACTCCACAAAGTTCACGAGTACAAGGTGTGGTTTTGAATATCTCTTATGCTCGTTTCATACCTTTGGATATCATATCTCACCTTGATCTGTTCCCCTTTACTCAGGACGAGCAAAGGTCAAGTGTGGGGGTGTTGTTGACGGCTGTTAAGTACCACTTTTATGCCGTCAACTCCTGCATTAAATACATAAAATATGATCATCAACACTAGAATAGGGGTTATTACTGATAAGTTCCACAAGTGTTGGTGTTTCTAACATTTGTTGCAGGACACACCAAAATGCATGTGAAATGATACTGTTGAGAGCAAGTGAACCAATGGAATAAATATGGCATCATCATAAACTATCTCCATTGACAAATTGGATTGCACCACTGTGACGTGCTCGTCGAGACGATCGAAATGGTATATATCATTTGTCTACTTCTGAGTCCGGATGAAAGAGATATGCATAAGACAAGATCACCATCTTGATATCATGTGGGCCCGGTGGGACCCACACCAGACCACGTGGCGACGTGTTGCCACGTTGGATGCCATGTGTCCATGACACATCACCAATCCAAGGAAACACACCTTCGACCAATCAGGAGCCAGTACGCGGATTGAAGGGCCCACATCCCCACGGAAACAAGCTAAAAACACCGCATACATACCCGTACACGCCTTGAGGCCCACCTGGCAGTCACCTGGATGAAAGGCGGTGGAAACGAACCACCCTAGGGATCGGCCGATCCCCAGTTCGGCCGATCCCCAGTTCGACCGAAGTTTTCGGAGCTCCCCTCGTCCCCAGCCGACGCATGGCAGCTCTCCATTGGTTCCTCAAGGCATTTCGGCGTGTTTTGGAGTCATTTGGCACTCCAAGCAAGCCACCCCCTTGCCTATAAATAGAAGGGGAGGGGGTAGGAAATGAGACACACTTCACCCATCCAAGGTTCCTCTCCTAGCTAGTGCTTAGAGTAGAGAGGGTGAGAGAGAGAGGCATGTGCCTCTACGATGTTGTTGTTCTTCATTTAGACTAAAGTGAGTATTCTTGTATTTTTTTTAATTAGACTAAAGTAGCATTCATGCATAGGTGATATGTTCTTGTGTTCTTTGTGTGTTCTTGATTTAGAGGCTTGTGTTCTTCGCGAACACAACCCTTTGATCTTGTGGCACAAGTTCATAGTTCTCATATTTGTTTGTATGTGTGTTTGTCAATTAGAATATAGTGGATATTCCTGCATGTTCCATTTAGACCAAAGTGACATTTGTGATCCCTTCTAGCTTTATGCTAGGTTGCATGAGTAGACTTTTTCCTCTGCTAGTGCGTAGATCTTGGGTTTATGCGTTCATGTGCTGCAAGTTGTTCGTATACGTTGGAAGCATAGTACGGGGTTGAGTACTCTCTTGCATGCCTCTAGCATAAGCTAGTAGTACCTAAAGTGAGTGAGATCAGTTCTCATCTGTGGTCGTAGTTCTATTAGTACAGAGTGTCATAGTCCGTTGGCTACGACAGTAACCACAGCGTAGACGTTGTGTCACACTACCAGTTATCATTCGTTTGACTTATCCCAAGGTTAGGTAGAGGCAGTCCAGGAGGTGGTGACAACCCTTCTGGCCCTTGTTGATCCTCCACGACTGGATATAGTCAGAGCTCCGTTCCACATAGATCCGCTTGCTAGAGTCACCTGTTAAGTCTGTTAAGTCAGGGCTATCGGTACCCTAAGCCAAGTTCTATCTAGAGATCGACCTTTAATCTCATCTATAGTGCTATCTTCAGGAATCCTCTCTATCCTTGCCTCTTATCTGGGTGTGTCCTTGGACCGACTAGTACGAAGTTAGTGCACACACGTTCCCTTGGATTTGATACCCTTGGAATACTATGAGGTGAAAGCTACAACAGTATCTGTGTGCTTGCGGATTTATTTCGTGTGATGCTAAAATACCCAATAGTGGGCCCTCGAGCTGATGGGGCAGAACATCACATACGTGCCACGCAGTGCCATCAAGTCACAGGTGTTGGCCGATTTTGTCGTTGAATGGACAGAGATTCAAAGCCCTCCGGCGCCGATCGAGCATGAGACGTTGCTCATGAAGGAAGGAGACGACGTGGGACTTGTCTTCGTCTCGCCTCTGGGCGTGTGCATGGAGTACATGGTCCGACTACACTTCCCGGCTTCCAACAACATCGCAGAGTACGAGGCTCTCCTCAACAGGCTCCGAATTGCCCTGGAACTCGGGATCCGCCGCCTCGAGGTCCGAGGAGATTCTGAGCTGGTCGTTGACCAAGTGATGAAGGAGAAGAACTGTTTAAGCTCGAAGATGGCGGCATACTGTCGTGCAGTACGTGAATTGGAGGACAAGTTCCACGGGCTCGAGCTCAACCACGTACTACGCCGGTACAATGAAGCGGCCGACACTCTCGCAAAGGCAATGTTGGCGGTCGATTTCCGTCAACCTAGCCACTTGTTTACCTTCTATGTTGGCATTAATTTGACATTCACACTAATGATCCTAACCCTCATTATATGTCAAGTTCGCACTCGTGCATGGTTTTTGGAGTTTATTGTTTACGCAGGAATCAAGAGCTTAAATGAGGACTTCCGGGTAAAGTTCATCAAGGGTTTTACAAGATGATCATGGAGCCCGGGACAAGTCAAGATACAAGATGAACATGACTCCAAATGAACCAAGGACTAAAGCGTGAAGCCGAGAAGTGCTGAGGACCTAGACGGAAGATGCGGGAGTTCATACGCCAAGCACCCTTATCTAAACCGTGAGGAAAATGACGTCAAGGACCCACATGCAACTCGGCAAAAGTTCTAGAAAACATGAGAAGCGATGGGGAGGAAGCCGGGGCCGAACTGGGCCGAATTGGGCACAGGCCGGCCGGCCTAGGCTGGCCGACCTAGCCCATTTCGGGCCTGGTTCGGCACCCCCTTTGACCTAGATGATCCTCGGGCTATTTATAGCCCCCGTGCAAAGTTGCAACTATCAAGTCATTCGTCATCCGCCGCCGAGGAGCAGAGAAGCTTGAGGGACACCATCTCGGAGAGGAGGGTCGTGATAGTCGTCTAGGGTTCACCTAGCCGGCGTGGGAACCTTGCATGGAAGACCACGTCAGAGTTCCGGAGGCTTGAATCAAGATCAAGGTAGGATCCCAGTTGGATCTTATTCATGTATAAACTTATGATGGAGTTTCATTGAATCCGATAACTAGCAATCGAGTGCTTCCTCTTTGGTTTTGTCTTCTCTTGGTTTTGCTTCTTCCTCGATCTACACTTAAGATAGATCGCCTAGGGTGCTCTTGTAGCCGCGGTGGCTAGAGGTGCATACCCGACCTACCAAGTGTTTTCAACACGTTCTTCATGAGTGTGCTCTTAGGTTCACCTACACAAGAAGCGGGGAATCATGACAGGATGTCGATCACGTGTACGGTAGGTGCCTTCGAGGATTGGACCGGAAGCCATATGCTTTTTATGAGATTCTTATTGCTAGCTTCATCTCTCGCTTGGAACTACGACAAAGGCACGATCTAGACTCTCTAGATCGGTTACCTCTTGCTTTCTCTCGCTACCTCTCATGTTTTAGTAGACTAGATGTGTTTGAAACCTCTCTTAAACAAAGTGCTTTCTCGCTTTATTGGATCGATCTTGCATTGCACATTGTTCCACGGATTCGATACCTTGGGATCACCACTCAAGGGAAGAAGGGTTCCTTAACTACGACGAGAGATTTGTTCGCTTGCAAGTCCAAACGAACTTTGCAACGATAATCAAACATCAACAAGCCCCTTTTTCTGGCGCCGTTGCTGGGGAACAAGCAATCAAGATCCGATCTAGTATCGCGTTTGTAAGTAATTTTCAGTTTTTCTTTTGGTTTTTCTTTTGCATCTACTAACTTTGATCATCCTCAAAAATCAATCTAATCTAGTTTTTGACTAACCCTAGTTCTTCTTTTTGATTTTTGTTTATCACTAACCCTAACCGGAGATGGTCGGCTACCTCTCCAACAAACCCTAATTTTCTTTTGTAGATGATCTAGAAAAACTTTACAGGCATTGGAGACGTGCAACACAAGCTAAGGAATTTGTAGATCCAAAAGCCGAGGCCGAAGGATCGTTGGAATCTCCAAAGGAAACATCACCACTAAGATCAAAAGGAGATCAATCTCAACCGCCACCCATGGAAGATTCACAGCCGGAGCGCACGATCGGGGAATCATGCATCCCGGACATTGATGATCTACCAAATTTTAAAGATGTCAAAAGGCCGTTCAAAATCAGGGTCTCAACTATACTCAAAGTACAAGAATCACCTTTCACCGGTAAAGAGGATCCAAACCTTCACGTTCGAGCATTCATTCAACTATGTCAAACTTTCAATGTGGAAGGGTTGACTCAAAATCAATTGAGGGCAAGGCTCTTTGGGTTCTCACTACTTGAAGAAGCTTTGAATTGGTTCCACTCTCTATTGGCAAGGAAATTAAATTGGGATGCATTGATGAGGGCCTTCATAAAGAGATTTCAATCGTCGGTCAAGATTCAAAATTTGCATGACAAGGTCGAAACATTTGTTCAATCTCCCATGGAGACAATTGAGGAAGCTTTAGAGCATTTCGACAAATACAGGCGAGCCGATTCCCTTGTATGGCAAGTCGGTTTACTTATGAATAGGGTGGAGAAGATAGAGATGGAAAAGATAAAAGCTAAGGAGGCCGCCGAAGCAAGATCCACATGTGAGAGGTGTGGGAAGTACAACCCTGTCCAAGGAGGTTGTCCGGAGGAAACAAAGGTGCTCAACCACACGAAGAAAGAAGAATCGCCAAACTTCCGCTACGGGCAAGGTAAACCTCAATTTAATGCAAGCTCACCCATTCAAAATTCGGTTCCTCTTCGTGTACAATTGAAGGACTTCATGGATGAGCAAGCAAGGATCAAAAGGACACCGTCACCAAATTCAAGGTCATTAACAAAATATTGGAGGATATGGACGGAAGAGTGACAGAGGTCGAAAGTTCCAACCATCAAGTGCTCAACACAATGAAGATGCTAGAAGCACAATTGAAACAACTTGTCGGGTGCCTAATGAGTAATAGAGGAAGAGTGGAGATGCCTTCATCCAAGCCACGCTACTTCAACATACTTACCGACAAGTATGAGATGGCGACATTCGGGGAAGATCATATCAAGATGTCGAAGGAATGTGGTGCCATTATCACATATCAAGGACCCAAGAAACAAAGGGATCCCGGATGTTTGATCATCCCATGTTCCATTGGCTCATTAAAGTCTAAGAAGATGTTATGTGATCTTGGAGAAAGTTTGGGAGCCATGCCAAGAGATGTTAAGAGGCTATGCTTACCAAAGCTAGAGCCCACGGCCATGAGTCTAGAGTTGGGGGACAACTCTATTCGCTATCCCATGGAAATTACCGAAGATGTACCCTTAAAAGTTGAAGATCACTTCATCCCCGTGGATTTCATGCTCAAGATGTGGAAAAGGGCAAAGCCGCCGCTCTTTGGGAGGTTGTTCCTTAATACCATCGGAGTGACAATCGACGTTCGCATGAAGGAGATCAAGATTGACATCAACGGCGAGACTGCATTCAAATTTCGACTGTGTTTTGAGGTATGCAACATTACTAATGCTAAATATGTTCCACCTCATCGTCGCATTGGTATTAGAGTGAAGAACCAAGGGAGATGTTGCAACTGCAAAAGAGAAAGCCAGCTTGTGAAGACAAAAAAATGACTAAGCCGAAGAAGAAGCCTGCACCCAAGCCAAAGATAGTGCAGAAGTGGGTACCCAAGATTGCAACACCCACAAAGAACGTTGATCGGAAGTGAAGAAGAGAAGAAGTCTAGCTATAGACTATAAACGACGCGCTTTGCGGGAGGCAACCCGTTCGTCGAGTCAAGAATAAGCTACCGGGAGGACAACCCGATTAAGAATAAAGGCTGCCTGGAGGGCAACCCGGAAGATTTTCAAACTTCAAGTAAGTGAGTCCTAGAATTTGCTACACAAGACATTTTATAAACTCTTAAGTGGTTGAACAAGTTTTGGAGAACATTTTATTTGCTCGGTCGTTATATTTGGATTTTTCGATCTTAAACCAATGACATGAGCCACCCCATGATTTATTTGCCTCTTCTTGAGAAACTAGTACCAAAAATTTAGACCCTATCCAAGCCTTTCATCCTCTCCATGGTGTTAAGGTTGGCTTGTTTTACATGTTAAAAACACACGAGAGAGCCCCGCGTTGTTCCTTAATGATTTTTAATCTTTGACGCATGATAGGACTCGCGTGAACCTAGGAAATTCGATTTTTGGTTTCATTCAACTTAACATCAACAGGTTTCTCTAGATTTAGAATTTTTCTAAGCCCCATTGTTTTTATTTGTTCAAAATCTCTCTCTCATGTTTGGCCAAAACTAGAACCTAAACCTATACCCCCACGGTCAAGCCGGAGGACCTTGCTATCAACTAATGAAAGCAAACGATCCCGGTGCAACCAAAATAAATGTAGTCAGAAAGTTTTCGACTTACAAATGTTTTTGATGCCTAAAAACTCCTCTAAGAATACATTTGGACTCATTGCTAGCTCTGAGTTAATTTTTGATTGAGAGGAGTGATTAGCGTCAAAACATGATTGAAGAGAAGATTTTGAGTTAACTTGCTTTGTGCTCCATGATGCATCACGGGAAGGCATCCATCATTTGGCATCTTGGGCATATGCAAAGGACAAGCATGGGGGCAGCAATGACTTTGTTTTGCAAGAAATAAGTGAAATCATATAAAGCATGGAAGACAAGAAGTGACACGAAGTAAAGGAAGGAGGCATTGATCCCATCATTCAAAACAAAGAAGTGGTCGAGAGCGTTTGGGTGATGGATTCTTGTAGAGCACGAGTACACAGGACAACAAGGAAGTGAGAAGTAGCTCGGAGAAAACTGGAGCAAGGAAGAGGAGGAAGCCCCCTAGGCCGACCTGCCTAGGCCGGCCGGCCTCCCCCTTCCAGTCAGCTCCCGAGGCTCCCCTTCGTCTGGTAAGTAGTTCATCTATTTTCTAGTGTGTGTTCTTGAGTTCATATCCTAGAAGTTCCAGAAACCACCCTTAAAAATTCATGCCTCATTTCCTTCTCTTAAAATTCCTGGTTAACCATTACAATTCTTGTCAATCCATATACTTTCTTTGTGTGTATTTCCACCGGCAAGAAACCCCCGGGGAGGTTGTTTGTGAGTTTGTGCAGCAAGGCATGATAATGAAAAGCCATGAACGCCATCCTCGGAAGGAAAACACAATCATCATCATCGGAGGCGCCGACAAGCTCTTCGCAGAGGCACTCTATCTCCGAGTCCTCACGAAGCATGAGGAGGACGTGGCACCACCAAGGAGCGACACGCTGCTCCTTGGAGGCATAAAGAGTACATGAAGATCGTCCATGTGGTACACCGAACTGCAAGGGCACACGGAGGAGCCACACGTTCAACCTCGATACCACCATACACTCCGAGGCACTCAAAGCTTGCTCTCATCATAAAGACGGAGGATCAACCATTGGAGGAAGAGTGACAGAAGGAAGAAGAAATAACGCTTTCAAGTTTGGTTTGATTTCTCCTTCATGCGTAGCATTTTCAGTTTTTATTTTCAGCATGTGTGTGGTAGTTGTAGTTTTTGTTTTCCATCACCATGAATAAGTTTTACCACCGGTTTAACATCTTTAATATGGATGGAAAATTGTGCCAAGCAGATATATGATGACCATTGCCACTTTGCTCAACTTTGTACTTTTTTTATGCATGATTAAGCTAGTGCTCTCTTTAACACAAATCTGAAATTAATTTTAAATGCTAGCTTAATCCTTTGCGGAGGTTATGATAAAAATGAGACCCATTGTTTTTCTCATGCTCTCAATTTTGGACGGGTTAAAGATGATTTATTTTTTGTTCTTAAAAGTAATGCTAACCTTGTCATTAATACCTCTTGCATGTTGCTCTACCTATCCAAAGCCTTATATTTGATTGAGTGCATAAACCTTAGTGTACAAGATTTATTTTTGAGTGCATTGATTCAAGGCTTGATTTCTCTGGCCCGAGACTAAGAAGCTGGTCATTCCGTTTTTGCATATCTATCTTTATGCTAGCCTTTTCTATCCGTGCATTGTAAGTTTCCACATTGGGAATTTTGCAAACCTCGCCGGATATCCACCCACAAACCCAAAACATCTTTTTTGTGTTTACCTCCTTGACCACAACCCAATTCTGGAGTATGGATGCATATTTGGAGGAAAATCACAAGAATGAAGGTGCCGAAGATTGGAGTATAATTTTGGGAGACCTCTAAGATAACATAAAAGTTTTGTGAAGGATCCCTAGAAAATTTCAAGTGCTTTTACCCAAGAAAATATAGGACTTTTAGTACCTACCTTGGCACAAAATTTTCACCACCTCTCTGCCCGAGGACGTGCAATCGTCTAAGCATGGGGGGGGGAGTTGCCAAGGAGGTAGGTACGATGTAATCTAAGAGTTCAAGGGGAGTACATTAAAAAAATGAATGAAAAATATGATGAAAAAGAAGTATGAAAGAAAGAAAAAGAGGAGGAAAAAGTATGTGTATATAAAAAAGAAGAAGAGAGAGAAAAAGAAAGAAAAGAAGAAAAAAAAATAAATAAAGCTCCCCGGCTCTTTAGATGCATTAGAAATTCCAAGTCATGTGGATTCAAGATCAAGACCCATACTCATCTTTCCAACCATGTGCAATCTGATAACGAGGACTTCGTTTGTGCCTCGGGATCACTCTTTGTTATTTGCACGTGTCCACCTATCTCAAAAATGTGTGTGTTTTTCTCTTCCCCCTCCTTGAGAACATTATTTTTTTTCCAATGACCTTTTTGACGAGTCTCGGTAAGACCATGAGAAGTTTGTCTTGTTTTGATAATATCTCAATTATAATATCTTGGTAGGACTAAACTTTCCCATAGCTCCACATAAAGCCTTCCACTTACATATATTGAGAGGGGAAAGGAGTAGAACAAATAGGCTTGAGAGACTTGATAAGATGAGAGCCCATGAGCAACATGCAAGGAGGTTTAAATTTTTGAACATGGTTTAGCTCTTTATCTTCTTCTTGCTCTCCATTTCAAAATTTCTGAGATTCATTTAAAATTTTGGGAGCATGATTAACTTCTTGTGGGAAAAGCTTAATTGATATCCACCCTCCGTAGGGATGAAGGCTAGTTACATTATGGAACTTAAACAAATATAAATTTAGAGAGCATTATGTTTTCTCATGTATGATCAAGTGAAGGGTATGGACATTGAAGGTCAGCACTGATATCCATTGAAGGCTTACTCGAGGACGAGCAAGGTTTAAGCATGGGGGTGTTGGCGGTCGATTTCCGTCAACCTAGCCACTTGTTTACCTTCTATGTTGGCATAAATTTGACATTCACACTAATGATCCTAACCCTCATTATATGTCAAGTTCGCACTCGTGCATGGTTTTTAGAGTTTATTATTTATGCAGGAATCAAGAGCTTAAATGAGGACTTCTGAGTAAAGTTCATCAAGAGTTTTACAAGATGATCATAGAGCCCGGGACAAGTCAAGATACAAGATGAACATGACTCCAAATGAACCAAGGACTAAAGCGTGAAGCCGAGAAGTGGTGAGGACCTAGACGAAAGATGCGGGAGTTCATACGCCAAGCACCCTTATCTAAACCGTGAGGAAAATGACGTCAAGGACCCACATGCAACTCAGCAAAAGTTCTAGAAAACACGAGAAGCGACGGGGAGGAAGCCGGGGCCGAACTGGGCCCAGGCTGGCCGGCCCAGCCCATTCCGGGCCCGGTTCAGCGCCCCCTTTGACCTAGACGATCCTCGGGCTATTTATAGCCCCCGTGCAAAGTTGCAACTATCAAGTCATTCGTCATCCGCCGCCGAGGAGCATAGAAGCTTGAGGGACACCATCTCGGAGAGGAGGGTCGTGATAGTCGTCTAGGGTTCACCTAGCCGGCGTGGGAACCTTGCATGGAAGACCATGTCGGAGTTCTGGAGGCTTGAATCAAGATCAAGGTAGGATCCCGATTGGATCTTATTCATGTATAAACTTATGATGGAGTTTCATTGAATCCGATAACTAGCAATCGAGTGCTTCCTCTTTGGTTTTGTCTTCTCTTGGTTTTGCTTCTTCCTCGATCTATACTTAAGATAGATCGCCTAGGGTGCTCTTGTAGCCGCGGTGGCTAGAGGTGCATACCCGACCTACCAAGTGTTTTCAACACGTTCTTCATGAGCGTGCTCTTAGGTTCACCTACACAAGAAGCGGGGCATCGTGACAGGATGTCGATCACGTGTACGGTAGGTGCCTTCGAGGATTGGACCGGAAGCCATATGCTTTTTATGAGATTCTTATTGCTATCTTCATCTCTCGCTTGGAACTACGACAAAGGCACGATCTAGACTCTCTAGATCAGTTACCTCTTGCTTTCTCTCACTACCTCTCATGTTTTAGTAGACTAGATGCATTTGAAACCTCTCTTAAACAAAGTGCTTTCTCGCTTTATTGGATCGATCTTGCGTTGCACATTGTTCCACAGATTTGATACCTTGGTATCACCACTCAAGGGAAGAAGGGTTCCTTAACTACGACGAGGGATTTTTCCGCTTGCAAGTCCAAACGAACTTTGCAACGATAATCAAACGTCAACAGGCAACATCTAATCAGAAGCCCGTTCCACACGGGGTTTTCGCCAACGACTAGTACGAACCCTCCGTCCGCTCCGACGACGACAAGCCACCGGAACCCTCGACGCAAGAGGTCATGGAGCTCGATGAGGTGCGGGAGCCCAACCATGAGGATCCGGATTGGAGGATCCCACTTCTCAACTGGATCGTGGAGGGCAAGTTGCCCCCCAGCAAGGAGGAAGCTCGACGGATCGCACGACGAGCCAAGTCGTTTAGACTTGTCGATGGAGAGCTCCGCCGACAGGTGTTGACGGCTGTTAAGTGCTCACTTTAGCTGTCAATATACTCATAAATAAAGGAGCATAAGGCATTTCTTACACGTATTTAGTTAAGAATAATGTAGTTCCACTTGTCCTTGGAGATTATTTGATTGCAGGAAAATAAGCGGGAAAAGAGTGGCAAACTCACCTTCTATGATCCATGCCACATCACCTCATCCTAGGTGGGCTGCCAACAAGGATGCCATGTATGCAGAGCTGCCAACCAGGGCGCCATGCATGCATGCCATGCAAGCAATCCAAGTGAAGCACCCCCCGACGAATTAGAGCGTGACACGTGGACGTCACATGGATCCATAGGCCCACAAAGGCATGCAAATCGCACCAAAACAGGGTGGACACCGGGAACCGACCTAAGGACCCACAGGACAGCCACCAGGAGGAAACACACCCCGAGTGGGGCCCACACGGGGTCGGCCGAACCGACCTTGAGGCCGCCACTCAGGGGCTTCCATGTGGTGCTTCCCTATTGGTCCTAGGAGCCATTCCCGGGGTGTTTGCATCCATTCCTCGCTGGTGCCCGGGCCTATAAATAGAAGGAGAGGGGGCTCACTTATGAGACATCCACACTTGCAACACCTCTCTCACTTTTAGTCTCAAGGCTAGGAGATAGGCTAGAGTAGTTCTAATTCAGGTTCCAAGTCTACTTTGGGATCTAGGTATGAGTTCTCTTGTATCTTATTTCATTTGTATGACTTTGATCTACTTCAGTTATTCAGCTATTTCATATAATGTTGTGTTAGTATACATGAGTGATTTGTTCATGTGTTCTTCACTTGTTCATCATTTAGAGGCTCCTGTTCTTGATGAACAAGGCCTTTCGATCCACTTGACGGGTGACTTTCACATGTTTCTGGTGTTTGTTCATAAGTTAGACGCTCGTGTTCTTCACGAACACGACCCTTTGATCCAGTTGAACAGACAAAAGAAAACACGAATACGTTTGTGTACCTAACCTGGTTTGATCTAATTAGATGACATGACTGCGTTGTATGAAGTCTGTGCTTAAGCTACGGTACTCGGTGTAATTGGCTGGTTTATCTGGTGGCTTGACCTGGGTCACAATAGCCCGGGCCGGTCAAGTCCGGCTAACAACGTAAGCATGGATTTTGGGTTGTGTAGCTACCTTACTTATGAGTTTATCCCACGGTTTGTCTTTTGGTAGGACGCGGTAGTGACAGTTGTTGGTCCCTTTGAAATCCCCCATGTTCGGATAAGCTGTAGGAGTCTAAAATCTAACAACTAGAGTTTAAGACCCTTGATTTGGCCAAAAGGAAGGATAGCCAAGAAAGATGCCTGCTTTGGCACGGGGTGGAACTGTTTTCTTTATGCCTATTGGGCTTGTGATTGTGGGCAAAGGGAGCCACAGATTGGGAGATAAGAATAAGTGGGCTTAGCCTTTTCCTTTTCGCTAGTGCTATTCAATGCCATTGGTTTGAACTGGATAGAGGGGAAGGGCCTTACCTTATCTACAACTATATAATTGCAATTCCGGATAGCATTATTCTTAGCCAAGGAGGGTTTATTTTAGTTTCATATATATTGGAAATTCTTACTTCACATTTTTACCTTGGGAAGTCACCACAGGATTTGAGAAAACTCATCTTCATATATATGTAAAAGTAGTGCTTTCAATAACAAAACCTTTGGCTTCAGTCTTATATCGCAAGCAGGCATATTCTTCTTCTTGACCCTCGCCGTTGGATAAGAAGCAAGCTGAAGAAGCTCCTAAGCGAGCAAGCGGAAGAGGAATCTGCATAAGCTCTTGGTCGTGAACTTCGAATTGCGGATCGGTATCGGCAGAAGCTGTAATACTCTTTCTCGAGTGTATCAGGGCCATCAGAGCATTTTGGAAGCAGGGTGAAGACTAATCTTGGTTTTAGAGCACCAATAGAAGCATTCTTACCAGAACAAGAGTGGCAGTGCCTTCTAAATGCATTTGACGGTATTCCAGTAATCGAATTGGTAGGGACTGGAAAGAAGAGCTGAGAAGAACCAGAGTGGTTGTTCTACTTTCATAGGCTTCATGGGCGAACGACGGGAATTGAACCCGCGCATGGTGGATTCACAATCCACTTCCTTGATCCACTTGGCTACATCCGCCCCTTATCCAGCTAAAGGATTTTCTCTTTTTTTCCATTCATCATTATTCTATTTATTCTGACCTCCATACCTCGATTGAGATAGTGGACATAGGATGCCACTCTTTAAAATGAAAAAGGAGTAATCAGCTGTGACACGAAAAAAAAGAATCCTTTTGTAGCTCATCATTTATTGGCAAAAATCGAAAAGGTTAATATGAAGGAGGAGAAAGAAATTATAGTAACATGGTCCCGGGCATCTAGCATTCTACCCGCAATGGTTGGCCATACAATCGCGATTCATGATGGAAAGGAACATATACCTATTTACATAACAAATCCTATGGTAGGTCGCAAATTGGGGGAATTCGTGCCCACTCGGCATTTCAGGAGTTATGAAAGTGCAAGAAAGGATACGAAATCTCGTCGTTAACTGAATTCAGAATAGAAAGATTCAGAATAAACAAAGAAATACCCATTATCTTATTCCAACAAGATATTGGGTATTTCCGGCTTTCCTTCCTTCAGAAATTCCTATATGTTTAGTAGAAAAACCTTATCCATTAAGAGATGGAACATCAAGAGCAGCTAGATCTAGAGGGAAGTTGTGAGCATTACGTTCGTGCATTACTTCCATACCAAGATTAGCACGGTTGATGATATCAGCCCAAGTATTAATAACGCGACCTTGACTATCAACTACGGATTGGTTGAAATTGAATCCATTTAGGTTGAATGCCATAGTACTAATACCTAAAGCAGTGAAGCAGATCCCTATGACAGGCCAAGCAGCCAAGAAAAAGTGTAAAGAACAAGAGTTGTTGAAACTAGCATATTGGAAGATTAATTGACCAAAATAACCGTGAGTAGCCACAATGTTATAAGTCTCTTCTTCTTGACCAAATTTGTAACCCTCATTAGCAGACTCATTTTCAGCGGTTTCCCTGATCAAACTAGAGGTTACCAAGGAACCATGCATAGCACTGAATAGGGAACCGCCGAATACACCAGCTACACCTAACATGTGAAATGGATGCATAAGGATGTTGTGTTCTGCTTGGAATACAATCATAAAGTTGAAAGTACCAGATATTCCTAAAGGCATACCATCAAAGAAACTTCCTTGACCAATAGGATAAATCAAGAAAACAGCAGTAGCAGCTGCAACAGGAGCTGAATATGCAACAGCAATCCAAGGGTGCATACCCAGACGGAAACTAAGTTCCCACTCACGACCCATATAACAAGATACACTAAGTAAGAAGTGTAGAACAATTAGCTCATAAGGACCGCCATTGTATAACCATTCATCAACAGATGCAGCTTCCCAAATTGGGTAAAAATGCAATCTGATCGCCGCAGAAGTAGGAATAATAGCACCAGAAATAATATTGTTTCCATAAAGTAAAGAACCAGAAATAGGCTCACGAATACCATCAATATCTACTGGAGGAGCAGTGATGAAGGCGATAATAAATACGGAAGTTGTGGTCAATAAGGTAGGGATCATCAAAACACCGAACCACCCGATGTAAAGACGGTTTTCGGTGCTAGTTATCCAGTTGCAGAAGCGACCTGTGCGGAAGCAACGCAAGAGGTTAGCTCCCCGTGGTACTTGGGTGCTTAAGTCAATGTTCTTCAATGCTAGTGTATCTAACTCGTTCCTACCAGCTTTATGTGTATAGTACATAAGAACCTAGAACTAACTCGTATGTTGCCTCCTATGCCTAGGACCCTTTAGAGAGAGAGTGAGTGTATGTGTGATCACACTACCCCTATTATCATTATCTTACCCCTGCACTTGAGTGTCTGATTTATTTCTGTCTATGATCTATACTCATTGCAATACTATTGAGCTTGTCAATCCACCAATGCCTTCCTTGGATTTGATACCCTTTGGAATACTCCTTTGGAAAAATGCTACAATGGTACTTCCGTGTGCTTGCGGACTCCTGTAATGTTAAGAATTACCAACCAGCATTTCTGGTGCTGTTACTAGGATGGGTTCCAAACCTGTTCTTAGGTGATTGCACTACGAAATGTCAACAAGCATTTCTGGCGCCGTTGCCAGGAAAGGCTTAAGGATGACATATCAACACTTTGCATATGTTTATAATCATGACAGGAATAAAACAGTTCTCAATGCAGGCTAACTTGGATTGTCTTCTTTGTCTATTGATGATGAAGACAGGTAGTGCATGACTGGTTTCGACTTACCGCCGAATTTTACTGAAGATCCTAAGTCACTCGTAAGGAAGGCACGAACTCAGTTCGGCTCTCCTCTGCGTGAACGTTAGGAAGTCGATCCAGCTTCTTTTGTGCCATCCGCATCAACTTCCATGGCCAACGCTGTCGAGAAGACTCTCCGCGAGTACTCCGCTCCCTCTGCTGACCAGGTGCCGACAGGCCTGTGATCAACACCGAGAATGAAAACTTTGAGATCAAGACTAGCTTAATCACGATGGTACAGGCTAGCCCATTCTGTGGCAAGCCTAATGAAGACGCGAGCGCCCACCTGCAGCAGTTCCTGGAACTGTGCAGTACCTTCACTATACGAGAAGTGGAGGAAGATGCTATTTGTCTGTGACTGTTTCCCTTCTCACTCCTGGGAAAGGCGAACCAGTGGTTCTATGCTAACCGTGCAGAAATTAACACTTGGGTGAGGTGCTCCTCAGCATTCCTCGCGAAATTCTTTCCGTTGAATTTCAAGTTTCCAGCAAGCAGCAAATGAGACTATCCCAGAAGCTTGGGAGAGGCTCCAGGAGTACATCCTGGCTTGTCCTCATCATGGGATGGACAAATGGCTTATTCTTAAAAGTTTCTATAATGGGCTGACTCCGACAGCCCGAGGCCATATTGATGCTGCAGCTGGAGGAGCCTTCTTCTCTCTTACTATTACTGAAGCTACTACACTGATTGAGAAGATGGTTACCAATCAAGGGTGGAGTGATGATCGACTCCAGCCACGTCAAAGGGGTACACATACCGTCAAGGAAGCGGATATGTTGCACACCAAGATGGACCTAATGATGAAGAGAATGGATGATCTAGCCAATGAGAAGGCCACCATGGCCACCACTACTCAAGCTATGGATGCTCGCATGACTTGCGAAGTTTGTGGTAATACTGGGCATTCAGGGAATTACTGCCCTGCTACTCAGGAGGATGTGATGTACATGAACGGCAACAACAACGGTTATCGTCCACAAGGATGTCAAATGTGGAATCAATCATGCCCTTATTATCAAGTAGGTAATCAAGGTAATTCTTTCAACCCAAACCAACCTTCCTTGAAAGATCTAGTCTTTGGGCAAGCTAAGATTAATGAAGGCTTGAATAAGAAAACAGCCGCCTATGATAAGGCTTTTGAGAGCCTTAATGTTAAAATTGATAGCCTTTCTTCTGCTCTTAAAAACCAGTTGAGTTTTAATAAGATGATAGAAACCCAGTTGGCTCAATTAGCTGCTTTGGTTCCCTCTGCTGAAGATGAGAAGATTCCGGGGCAACCCATATCTTCCTGTGAAAATGTTTGTGTAATGTCCACCAGATGGGGTAAGCCATCTGGGCGGGCACGAGCCACTGACCATGCAGGGAAGCCTATACAGCAATTACTTGACTCATGGGAATCTTCAATAATCACACATAAGAAAGATCCTGGTTATCCGGCTATCACCTGCAAGATATATTACCAGAAGATTAAGCATGCTCTCTGCGACCTTGGTGCAAGTGTTAATCTCATGTCCAAGGTCATGTTTGAACAATTGGGATATCCAGCTCTAACTCCAACTGCGACGACCATCCAACTTGCTAATGCATCGATCCGATATCCAGAGGGGATAATAGAGAACTTATTGGTATTCATCTAAGGTTCATGCATCTTTGCGGATTTCGTGGTCCTTGATATGCAAGATGATGAGGGAATGCCCCTCATTCTTGGGAGACCATTCCTAAGTGACGCCAACGCAAGGATCAATGTCGGAGCCGGAACGATCTGATTCCGCATTGGGAAGAGGAACTTGATGTTCCGATTTCAGGCTGCAAAAGAGAAATGCTATACAATGCAGGGCAAAAATGAGCAATCAGGGGCATGGACGGAGCCACAGCCCCCGCGATTTCCGACCACTCCAACAAAGCCTAAGAAAACAAGAAAAGTGTGACGGGAAATACAACGGTCATCTCCATCTATTTCTCGGGAATGGGGTGACGAGTGGAATTGATCGCCGAGAAAAGTCTTGCTCTCAGACTTAAAAAGATGAGTCCTTTTCGCCAAAAGGTAAAATTGGTAGTTATCTCATATTTCCCTTTCAAATTTTATTTGATTTTTCCAAATGCATATTTGAATTCTCCAACCTTGCATCTGCATGCTAGATTTTTCTAGCCAAATTTCCCTTTTTAAATAAAAATTCTGAAAATAAATTTTTGAGTTGGAAAATCCTAGAAAAATTATTCGAGCAAAATTTTGGGCGAATCTGGACCTAGACATCTGGGCAGGACATAAGGTAGCCGTTAGAGAGCCGTTGCAAAAAAGTTGGAGGCAGGCGGGCCCGGTAGGGGCTCGGCCGACCCCAAGGGTCGGCCGACCCAGGCCAACGGTCATGTGGGCCCGGCCTCCTCCAACGGCTCCTAGCCGTTGCTCTTGTCCCTTCCCCCAGTGCTTG
This sequence comes from Cenchrus fungigraminus, assembly GCA_036936925.1. Lineage (NCBI taxonomy): Eukaryota > Viridiplantae > Streptophyta > Magnoliopsida > Poales > Poaceae > Cenchrus > Cenchrus fungigraminus. Next base: position 25,710,740 of record CM072773.1, on the reverse strand, counting down.
GCTCGGTTGCCTATAAATACAAGGGGGATTGAGGGGTTTCTTCACCCATTCACTCATTTCCATCACCCTCTCTCCCTCTTTGCTCTTGCTCTTTGGTTTTCTTGGATTTCTTGCTCAAGTGAAAGTGTCAAGCACTCTCTCCAATTTGTCGCTGAATATTGAATATTGGTGGAGCAAGCCCGGTAAGGATTTCATTTCGATTTCACTAACCCATCACCGAGTTGCTCGTGTGTCCCATTGTTGTGCAAGATGAGTTGGATCGCCGGTGCGTACCGGAAGGTGACCCGCTCACGCCGTTCGAGAGACGAGGAGGGCTCGTTTCACCACTCCGGAGCAACACCGAGTCCAATGTCAACCGACCGTGAAGAAGGGGAAGAAGAGGAGCAATCCACGCCACAAGCCGAAGGAGTGTTCAACGCCGATGCCGCCTTCATCGACTTGAGGGACGACCGGGAGAGACAAGCCTACGCTCTCATCAGGGATCGAGTCTTCGCCAACACCAAGGAGTTCGACTCGGCCCTTCTCAAGAAAACCGGTATGGACTCCGAGTTCGATTCCATTTGGCATGCTCTTGGTTGGGAGAACTTTGTTCCTGTGTGGGGGATCGGTTCTAGGCCTCTCACCATCCAGTTCCTCTGTACTCTTCGGGAAGATGAGACCGGTATTACGTTTCGTTTCCATGGAACGTCGTATCGAGTCTCATGGCCAGATCTTAGTCGCGCTCTCGGTTTTCATCGTCGTTGTGTTATTTCTCTCGATCAAGCTTGCAGCGATTTTATTCGAGATAGTTTTTGGGAAGAGCTTTCTGGTCGGCCTGTCCGTGGCAAGTTAGCACCTCGGTGCAACGATATCACACATCCCACTCTCCGACTGTGGCACAAGTGGCTCGTCGTCACTCTCTTTCCAAGGGATGATGTTCGAACCGTGCGCACGGACGAGATGAGGATATTATATGCCGCGGTCAGACGGATCAGAATCTCCCTAGTGCAAGCTATGATTCGACAGTGGTTGACAAATTTTAGGGTGACGGGTTCTATTGAGTGTACGTCTTTGATCACACGTATCATTTTGAGTCTCGGGATTACACAAGGGGCTAACATTCCCTACATTGATTCTCCCCGGGCCGTGATAGATGAGGCGTATTTGATTCAAGGACATATTCTTAAGAAGGGCCCGGATGATTATCTGGTTTTCTTTTACCCTGGTCATGCAAACCAGATTCGGTTACCTAACCCGGATTTCTGTTTGTACGGCCAAGGGCCACTGACTGTTCCTCGTGAGGAACCTCGTCGTTCTAGTGTTTCTGGAGACAGGGTCACTAGAAGTGCATCGAGGAGGGCAGCGACAACACAGCAACCGCCACAACATCCGCCGTCACAACCGTCACCACATCCGTCACCTCAGCCACAGCCTCAGCATACCGCACCGCCGACTGGCGCATGGGCCTCGGCCGGGTACATGTCTGGAGTTACACCCGGATATGCCCCCGGTTGGGACCAGCCCATGTGTCAGCCGGGTGCGAGTAGCTCAACTTGGGCTAGTGCAGGGAGCAGCGAGTGGGTTAGGCCCGCCGGTGCTACCTACGGGGACTCATCTTCATCGTCCGGGTTGCGCTCGTCATCTCGTGGGGCCACCCTCACTCAGCAGATGAGCGAGCTCAACATTCGTGTCGGTACCATGGAAGAGACAATGCACCAGCAGGCTGAGTCCACTCGAGACTGGCAGCGCATGACTGGCGAGAGACTTCACACCATGGACCAGAGACAGCAGCGACAGCTAGAGGAGTAGAGGGCTTACTACGTGTGGATGGGATACCACCCTCCACAGTAGTGAGCCTGAAGCTAGCTTGGGGGAGGACCCCCATTCTGAGGTAACTTGTATCTTCTATTGTTTTTAGAACCCCATATGCTAAAAACACATAAAAATCTGAAAAGTTAAAAAGACTAAAAATATTTATTTACTTTCTTAAATTAGTTTGTTTTCATATGCGCGGTAAGAGTGTTCTTATTCTCCATGGTTGAAATGATGAATAGTTGCTCTGTTTATTCCTCTTGTGTGCCTTGTTTACAACTTAGTACCCTATCTAAGTTTTGAGTTTGTTGGCTAGTATGATCGAACCTGAGCTTGAAATTTGTGGGTAGCAAAAGCATGATCTTTGCCGAAGTTGTTGTGGGGTATGATATGGTATAATAGAGTTGCGATGAGCTAGTACTAAGTGATTTTTGATATCTGAAGTTTTCTTTTGAAAAATGTTAAAATGATAAGAAATTCCTATCCAAGGCCATATGTAGATCTTAGCTTCTGTTAACCTCCACATATGCTACCTGATTTCTTCATTGAGTCTTGTCGAATTGTTGTGACCCTCAGCGAGTAAACTTGTCATTGCTCCCATGATCAAGATCACGTACACACCACCATATGCGAAACTTCTACACTGGAAGTTAGCAACCCTCATTTCATCCATCCCCCATCCATTCCACAAAATAAAGCTCCGCGCATTGTTCCATGATTACTCTCCCTCCAAAAATATTCAGCAAGGACTATGGGCTATGTAAAAAAAAGTGCTCAAGGGCATGCATAAAAAAGATACAATAAAGAGACATAGCTCAAGTCTCAAAAAAATTTCAAAAAGGAGGAGAGTAAAATCATGCAAAAAGGAGTTCATTCATCCATCCACCATACACACACTTTCGCACATCTTGATCAGGGTGTATGACTTGTTCTCCCAAGGATCCGGTTTTCGACTCGACAATACATGAGAAATAGGTATGCCACATGTTTTCTCTACCTACAACTCCACATATCAGCTTATTAGAAGTAGGTGGTGAAAGAAGGCAAAACAATGCCTTGGTGAGGAATCATACACATTGAGCGATCCGAGAGTATCATTTGAGGAACTTTGATTTCTTTTTGAAAAACCTGCAAAACCTCTGGATTGATAACTGATCGAGGTACATGTGATTAGTAATATTTATACAACCATTCTATCTTTCAACCGCCTAAGGTAGGTGAAGCTACACGCCCCATATCAATCGAGTATAAGGTAAGGTCAATGCCAACTTCTTCAATCCTTGATAGAGTACCTAGCTGTATCCTGTTATACAATAGGAATACAACATCGTAGCAACTCCTGATCAACCAACCTAAGTCCTTAATATCTTGCTCGGGACGAGCAAGAGGCTAGCTTGGGGGAGTTGTTGATGGCTGTTAAGTGCTCACTTTAGCCGTCAATATACTCATAAATAAAGGAGCATAAGGCATTTCTTACACGTATTTAGTTAAGAATAATGTAGTTCCACTTGTCCTTGGAGATTATCTGATTGCAGGAAAATAAGCAGGAAAAGAGTGGCAAACTCACCTTCTATGATCCATGCCACATCACCTCATCCTAGGGGGGCTGCCAACAAGGATGTCATGCAAGGGTGAGAACATACGTACTCAGCAAGTTCAACCCCACCCACGGAGGGGCTAATAAGCAGATCATGCACAGGATATATCAAGGATCAGGATACGGTTTATTTTACAAACGCACTCACTCATGCAAGGGTTTTTTTTCGAAAAGGTTTTCGCAAACAGTTTTCATAACTCAAGTAACTCAGTTGTTTTGTGAAAACCAAATGCAGACTACCGGACTCCCCGTCCGCAGTAGCCCAGGCACACAGCCACACATTTTTCCAGAAATCAACTCATGCCATGGAAATCATCCCAGACCCAAACACTAGTTTTGTGACCCCACCGTGACTCGTCCAATACCGTGGACACGGCTATTCGAATAGGTTTTACACTCTGCAGAGGTTGTACATCTTTACCCACAAGTAGGGTACCGTCACACGAACACCTTAGTGCCGGCGCGGATCCTAGCAAAGCCATTACCCACCTTAGCTAACCCTACGCGCCACCACGGGAGCAACCAAGGGGTTATCTCACGTAACCAGGGCGTACCTCACACAGATCGTACCCCTACTCCTTGATCTCCCGCTGCTCACCCGCACTCCTGATGGCAAGTAGATTAACTAGTGGGATTTATGCTAAGCCGTTGCCACATACAACGGTCGAGTGGTAGTACGATAATTGGGTCAGGTGAGATGTCACGCAACCCGGTCCTTAACGACAAGATGGACATCTCCAACACGCTCAACCACAAAGGTACGAGCTCACCCATACTCCTGACACACACGTCCATCCCGTCTACCCGGTTCTTTACTCACTTTCCAAAATATCCCATTCCCATTTGTAAAGCACTCACACATTTTTAAAGCAATCATTTAGGCCAAACAAAGTTAAATCATAGCAATCAAGGGTGGCTATCCTACCGGGTTTTAACAGTAAAACATTATGCAATTTATAAAACGGGTCATAGGGTTGTATTTATAAAACTGGGATCAAAGCATGCATCAAAGGATGAGATTGAACTTGCCGTCTTCGAAGTCCTCGGGAAGTTCCTGCTCGCGGTTCGGGATCTCGGGTTCCTGCTCGCAGTACTCGGCTCCAAGCTCCGGCTCATGGTACCCTCCTTCGTTCACTCCGTCGGCTATAGCGTACACAAGCAAGCATGCAATCAATACAAGCACACACAATTTTACCGGCTGAGCTCGAGGAAAATAATTAGGTAACGAAGGAGTAAATATTATTTAGGGGTGTATGGCTGAACGGGAAGTGAAGGGCTGGGGCAAGAGCTGGGATCGGTCGGCGAAAGTATGAACATGAAATGACACGTTAAAGGCGTCATTAGGATTGATTTAGAAAGATTAAGGACTTTAGTTGTAATTAGGTTTAAAGGAAAAGGGCCTAATTATAATATATAAATAGGGTGAGGGTTTAACTATAATAGCCTAAGGGCCTATTTGTAAAGGGCAGGGTTGTATTGTGGTATGGCTTAAAGGGGTAGGGTTTATTTGAAAAAAAGAGGGAGAGAGAAATAGAGAAGGGGGTCGGTGGGAGGAAAAAGGAGAAAGTCCAGGGGGTCTTTTGCTAAACCTCCATCTTCTTCCTCCCTCCCTTCGATTCAGAACAGAGAGAGAGGGGGGGGGAACCGAGCGGCGGCCGGCAGGGGGCGCCGGCGGTCCCGTGCACGGCGACGGCCGGGGAATGGGGCAAGATGGAGAGGAGGCCGAGGGGAATCGATTCCTGTGCTCACCTTGTGCTATGGTTGCTTGCAGAGGCGGCTCCACGGGCGGGGCGGAATGGAGGTGGCGGCGCTCTGGTGTTCAAGAGGGAGGGGGCTCGGTCGTGGCGGTGCGAGGTGAGCCGGGGAGCTACCGGCCCCTATTTATAGGCGCGGAGAGGCGGTTTGGGCGGCTGATATTTCGAGCTCGAGGAGCTCCTGCGGCCGGCAATGGCGGTTCGGGAAAGGTCCGGCGTGGACTCGGCCGGCGGGATTCGCGGCCAACCGGGCGCTGTTGGACGAGACCCGTCATGCAGGGGGGGTGAGCTGGCCGTGGCAGCGGCGACGCGGAGCGGACGGCGGTTGCGGTGGTGCTGGAGGGGACGGCTCGGGCAGGAGCCTTTAAGGCGGCCGCGGCCGTCGGGCGGTCAGGGAGAGGTCGCGTCGCGGCGCGGATGGGACGGCTCGGTGGAGGGTGCGGGGCCGGGGTGGCGTGCTGTGGCGGGCGTGCTGCCGGGGCGCACGGCCGGGCCAGGCGCGGTCGGTTCGGCGCCGGCCGAAGGAAGAAGAAAGGAGGAGGGAAAAAGAAGGAAGGGAAAAAAAGGAAAGGAAGGAAAAAAAAGAGAAAAGAAAATAGGGAAAAGGAAAATAGGAAAGGAAAAATAGGAAAAGGAAGGAAAAGGAAGGGAAAAAAGGGGTTTAGAAAATTAGGAGAAATCCTAGGAAAATTAGGAGAGAGGGAAAAAGGGATTTTGCGGGGTTTTCCGGTGTCGGGCGTCAGCGTGATTTTCGGGACGGCGGTGATGGCGAAGCGGACTGGCCGACGGGACCGCGGCGTGCGCGGGATTCCCGGCGTGGTGGCCGACAGCAGCGCTGGGCGGCACGCGGTGGGCGACGGCCCGAGCGCGGGCGGTGCCGGCGGAATTCGCAGCACGCGCGTCGAGGGTGAGAGAGGGAGAAGGTGACCGGGGTTTCGAAGGGGATAATTGAGCTCAGCGGGAAAATTTGAAAACATGCGTGATTTAGTAGGTGATTTATTTGGAGCTAAAAACGCGGGCGTTACAAACCTACCCCACTTAAAATGAATCTCGTCCTCGAGATTCGGCTAGTTCCCGAACAGGTGGGGAAATTCTTTCCTCATCGCGTCCTCTCGTTCCCATGTGGCTTCTTCTATTCCGTGTCTGCTCCATTGGACTCTGCACACTCGCACTTCTGATGTCCTTGTCCTTTTGACCACCGTGTCCAAAATCTTGATGGGCACTTCCTGGTACCTAAGATCTGGCTGCAAATCAATTGCTTCCACCGGCACTCGTTTATCTTCGAGTACTTTCAAACACCTTCGCAACTGGTAGACATGAAACACTGGATGTATATCGGACATCTCTTCTGGTAGCTCCAACCGGTATGCTACTGCTCCAACTCTCTTCAGCACTTTGTACGGTCCAATGTACCGAGGGGCTAACTTTCCATGCACCTGAAATCTTCGAGTCCCTCGGATAGGTGAAACCTTGAGGTAAGCGAAATCTCCAGGATTGAAGCTTGCTTCTCGCCTCTTCTTGTCTGCATGGCTCTTTTGTCGGGATTGGGCAGCCTTCAACTTTTCTCGGATCTCGGCTACTCGCTCTTCAGCTTCCTTTACGAGCGCGGGCCCAACCAGGGCACGTTCTCCTACTTCTGACCACATCAAGGGTGTCCTACATTTCCTCCCATATAAGGCTTCAAACGGTGACATTCCTAGACTCGCCTGATAGCCGTTGTTGTAGGAGAACTCCGCATACGGCAGACTTTGTTCCCAATCTTTGCCATAGGTGAGGACACATGCTCTCAACATGTCTTCCAAAATTTGGTTTACCCTCTCGGTCTGTCCATCTGTCTGCGGGTGATATGCTGAACTGAAATCCAGCTTAGTACCCATAGCTTTATGCAAGCTTTTCCAAAACCTAGAGGTAAACTGGGTCCCTCTATCTGAGACTATCCTGCTAGGTACTCCATGCAATTTCACTATGTTCTCTATGTAGAGCTTTGCCAACTTCTCTCCACCATAAGTGGTTTGTACGGGTAAAAAGTGAGCGACCTTAGTGAGCCGGTCCACTATTACCCATATGGAATCATGTCCTTTCTGAGTCTTGGGCAAACCCACTACAAAGTCCATGCCTATCTCGTCCCATTTCCACACTGGGATGGGTAAAGGCTGCAACAGTCCTGCGGGTTTCTAGTGTTCAGCTTTAATCCTCTGACAAGTATCACAGTGGGCGACGAACCGGGCAATGTCCGCTTTCATTCCGTCCCACCAATACTTCTGCTTTAAATCCATATACATCTTAGTGGATCCCGGGTGGATGGAATATGCCGAGTTGTGTGCCTCATCCATGATGGTCTGTCGGAAATCTCCGTCCTTAGGCACGCATATCCTATTTTTATACCACAGTGTGCCTTGATCGTCCACTCTAAAGTCTGGGGCCTTTTTCTCTCCCGTGTGCTTGCGGATCTTCATCAACTCCTTATCGGACCCTTGGGCTTTTCTGATTCTGTCTTCCAGGGTGGGTTGGATACTTAGTTGGTGGACGTAGCCCTGGGGAACAATGTGCATATTGAGCCGTGCCATTTCCTCTTGCAATTGGGCACTCTTAGGCACTGCTTTTCCATAGGACTTTCTGCTTAAGGCATCTGCCACTACGTTGGCTTTTCCTGGGTGGTAATGAATTTCTAGGTTATAGTCTTTGACTAATTCCAACCACCTTCTTTGCCTTAGGTTCAGGTCAGGCTGGGTGAAAATGTACTTCAAGCTCTTGTGGTCCGTGTAGATCTCGCACTTATTTCCAATCAGGTAATGTCTCCAAATCTTAAGGGCATGCACTACGGCTGCAAACTCCAAATCATGGGTGGGATAGTTCTGCTCGTGGGGTTTGAGTTGGCGGGAAGCATACGCCACTACTTTCCCATCTTGCATAAGGACACATCCTAGTCCTTGTCGGGATGCGTCGCAATAGACGACAAAATCCCGTTGAATGTCCGGCAAGGTTAGCACTGGGGCGGTTGTCAGTCTTCTCTTCAACTCCTGAAAGCTCTTCTCACACGACTCGTTCCAGATGAACTTCTTCTCCTTCTTGAGCAACTCCATCATGGGTCGGCCAATCTTGGAGAATCCTTCAATAAACCTCCGGTAGTATCCCGCTAGACCAAGAAAGCTTCTGATTTCGCTCACATTGGTTGGTTGTTGCCAGTTGGAAACTATTTCGACTTTCCCAGGGTCTACTGCTACTCCTTCTGCTGTCAGAATATGTCCAAGGAAGGATATTTTCTCCAACCAGAATTCACACTTGCTGAACTTAGCGTACAGCTTGTGCGCCCTCAGTTTCTCCAGTACCACTCGAAGGTGTTGCTCATGTTCCTCCACACTTTTGGAGTAAACAAGTATGTCGTCAATGAAAACTACGACAAACTTGTCTAGTTCCTCCATAAACACCTTATTCATGAGATTCATAAAGTATGCTGGTGCGTTAGTGAGTCCAAAGGACATCACGGTGAACTCGTATTGTCCATAACGGGTGACGAAGGCGGTCTTTGGGATGTCACTCTCCCTAATCTTGAGTTGATGGTATCCTGACCTTAAGTCGACCTTCGAGAAATATTTGGCTCCCTTTAGTTGGTCAAATAAATCATCTATTCTGGGGAGAGGATACTTGTTCTTGATAGTGACTTCGTTTAGTGAGCGATAGTCCACGCACATCCTCAGGCTTTTATCCTTCTTTTCGACAAAGAGCACTGAGGCTCCCCATGGTGACGAGCTTGGTCTGATGAACCCATTTCGCTGAAGTTCTCTCAGCTGCTTCTTTAATTCTGCCAGCTCAGGGGCTGCCATCCTATAGGGTCTCTTGGCTATGGGAGAGGTTCCGAGGATGAGGTCGATGACAAACTCTATATCCCTATCTGGTGGCATTCCGGGGAGTTCTTCGGGAAATACATCTGGATATTCCCGCACTACTGGGATCTCTTCTAGGGACTTGGTCTCTATGCTAAAAACCATTATGTCTGGTCTGCTTCCTCGGGTACAGTAGGTTACTTGCACTCCGTCTGGGTTGGTTAGGTGTACTACCTTATCGGCACAACTTATAAGACCGTGGTGAAGGCTTAACCAGTCCATCCCAAGAATCACATCTATTCCCTTGGACTTCAGTACTACTAGGTCCGCTAGGAACTCTACCCCACTTAAAATGATCCTTACCCGGGAGCATCCCAGTTGACACTTGATGTCACCTTCGGGCGTTCGAGTTAATAGGGGTGCTTTTAGTAGTACTGTAGGTATGTTATGTTTTTCCACAAAACTTGAGGATATGAACGAATGTGATGCTCCTGAATCAAATAATATAGTTGCCAAGACTGAGCTGACCAGGAACTCACCGAGCACTACGCCTTGTGCTTCTTGAGCCTCCTGTGCATTGATGTGGTTGACGCGGGCTCATCCATAGGACTGCTGGGGCTGCCTCATCTGCTGGTTGTTGTTGTTGCCAAAGTTGTTGTTGCTGCGAACTGGCACGCGGTTGGCTCCAGATACGAGCGGTCTTGGCCCATTCACTGAGTTGGAGAAGGCTGAGGCGGTTGGCTTTTTGGCATACGGGCAGTTGGCAATGAAGTGTCCGGTCTCGCGGCAGTTGAAACACACCCTGGAGTTGTTGTTGTTGTTGTTGGCAGTGACCTGGCTAGTGTTGCTTTGTGGGGGCTTCATGGTGTTCTGGTTGTTGTATGGTTTGAACTGGGTTCTGGGGCCTTGGGGGCCTGTGGTTTGCGACTGGGTTCTGTACTGCATGGGGGCTTGGAATCTGGACATGGGGTGTCCGAAGCTTCTCTGCCTCTGGGAACACTCTTGCTGTTGAGCCTTGTGCTCCATGAACTTGCGCTTGTTCTCTTTCTTCTCTTCCGCCCTGGCTCTTTCTGTGAGGATGGCCATGTTCATGAGGGTGTTGAAATCCGGGTAGATCTGAGGGGTAAGCAGAGTCCTCAACTCCGGAGTCAAACCCTTCTTGAACATGTCCTGCTTCTTCGAGTCCTTGTCTACTTCTTCGGGGGCATAGCGGGCTAACTCTATGAACTGGTAGGTATATTCCTCCACGGACTTGTTGCCTTGGCGAAGTTCACGGAACTCATCTGCCTTGCGCTTCAGTGTGGCTTCTGGGATGTGGTAGCGACGAAACTCTTCCACAAACTCATCCCAAGTGATGGTGGAGGGATCTTTGGTCGCTGCACAGTAGTTTTCCCACCAGGCTAAGGCTGTTCCAGTGAGCTGGTGAGTGGCCAAAAGGACTTTGTCTCGATCCTCACAGTTGAATGGCTCTAGTTCCCTTAGGATGGCCCTCAGCCAGTCATCTGCATCCAAGGGATTCACGGATCCGCCAAACGTGGGTGGCTTTGTCCGGAGAAATTCTATCAGCTTTTCATTCATGCCCAGAACACGGGGCTTTGGGCGGGTGATGGCATTGGCTATGGCTTCCAGCAACAGGGTCTGGTTAGCCAACACTTGCGCCAGGTCTACGGCAGGTGGTGGCGGTGGCGGAACCATGTTTTCCCCTCCATTTTCGTCCTGATTCACTTCTTGGTCGTTAGGGCGCTCCCTTCGTTCAGCATGCGATCCTTCCGCATTTGGGTCCATACGACCGGAGCCTTGGAAGCTCCTGGCGGGACGCCTTGAAACCATCTGTAGGGGAGCGGGTTTCTATGAGATCTAGGTTTTATGTGATGTTTAAGTTGATTAAGGCGGATTTTTGAAAAGACAGGATCTGATTCCTGCCGTCAAGCACACAACAAGCACACATGACAAACAAGCACAAACAACCTTATTTCAACCATGAGAGGAGGATACATCCCGAACTACTCGACTGGTACAACGCTGGTACACTACACGACTTGGCACTATGACAAAAGCTAAGGGTGCGACTCTAAGCTTGGACCAGCACGGCTTCATTCCTTGGCAAGGGCTTCTGCGGCATGCTACTCACGGGGCGAGCCATCTTCTGGGGCGGAGTGTGCTTCCAGTGGAATGAGCAGCTCATCACCGTCATCATCCTGGGGGTTCTCGTTCTCTTGGGGCTGGGTGGAAGTTCCTTCTTCGACGGTTGATGTTGGTTGCTCGGCGGCTACAGACGGTGTTGGAGTCTCAGGAACTCCTCCCCATCCTATGAGGGGTGTCCCAACTAGGACTTGTGCTTCTCCCACAGCCGGAACGGGTGTTCCACTGTTAGTCCATTCCTGTATGCGCTGATCCTGGATCCGCCTGAGGCTCTCATGGGCAACAGCTTCACTACTTATGGCGGCCGCGGTCCTTGCTTCAGCTTGGGCTACTCGAACTTGGTGCATCCTTACTGTGACTTCCGCTTGCTCAGCCCGACCAATTTGCTCTCTCAGGAACTTGGCCTGATCATCAAAGAGTTTATCCAGGGAGACGAGGTAGGCAACTGCATGGTACAAAAGATCTTCTTGGTGACGGTGCCGTTCCAGGTTTCTCATGCGGGCCTGCCAGACTGGAGTCCGGATGGCGGGAGGATAAAGCCTCATCGGTGTGGAGACAAGGTGCTCCTCGTAGATCCTGCACAGGTAACGGAGAGTTTTACGGAGGGCCAAGGGATAGGTATCCTGATGTCGAAAACCGGTGGCGGTCACGCGCCACGGCTCGATGTTGGGGTAGCGGGTGCTTCTGGCGATGGAGAGGACCACCCTACAGCGAAGAGTGCCGAGTTGCTCGTACTCTCTACTGTAGTACCTTGGGCGCTCAGTGATACCGAGGCGCTCCAGGGAGTTGATGAGAAGGCGAGCAAAACCAGGCTCCTCCTGGCACACGCCTTGGGTCCATCCATCTTCGGCCATCTGAAAACAAGGGTAGAGTTGAACAAGTTGTGCAAAGGCTAGGATACAAAAGATCTACCAGAGAAAAGGCTCAGGAAAGGTCTCGGGTCCTAAGGGTCGTGTCCTACGGCCAACCTACGGCTCTGATACCACCTGAAGCGTCCCCTCATCAGAGGTGACTAAATGTGATACAAATACCAGTCCCAGGAGGCTGGTAACACATTTATTACATCAGATGGTTCATCACCGTACAACACGTCGAGGCTGTGGGCAAGGGAGCGCCACTGCCACGAGAAGCAACATAAGAACTACTGACCAAACTACGATAGCAAAGGCATCTAAGATATCTTCAGAGTCTTGCACCATGGAAGCTTCCTGTGGAGACCCTGAATCCACAGGCACGGGTTGGGTGCAGGACAGCAACCTACTCGACGTCTTCGGGTACGAAGTCGGGATCCTCCTCTGAAAAATAGTTAATCAAGCAAGGGTGAGTACATACGTACTCAGCAAGTTCAACCCCACCCACGGAGGGGCTAATAAGCAGATCATGCACAGGATATATCAAGTATCAGGATACGGTTTATTTTACAAATGCACTCAATCATGCAAGGGTTTGTTTTCGAAAAGGTTTTCGCAAACAGTTTTCATAACTCAAGTAACTCAGTTGTTTTGTGAAAACCAAATGCAGACTACCGGACTCCCCGTCCGCAGTAGCCCAGGCACACAGCCACACATTTTTCCAGAAATCAACTCACGCCATGGAAATCATCCCAGACCCAAACACTAGTTTTGTGACCCCACCGTGACTCGTCCAATAACGTGGACACGGCTATTCGAATAGGTTTTACACTCTGCAGAGGTTGTACATCTTTACCCACAAGTAGGGTACCGTCACACGAACACCTTAGTGCCGGCGCGGATCCTAGCAAAGCCATTACCCACCTTAGCTAACCCTACGCGCCACCACAGGAGCAACCAAGGGGTTATCTCACGTAACCAGGGCGTACCTCACACAGATCGTACCCCTACTCCTTGATCTCCCGCTGCTCACCCGCACTCCTGATGGCAAGTAGATTAACTAGTGGGATTTATGCTAAGTCGTTGCCACATACAACGGTCGAGTGGTAGTACGATAATTGGGTCAAGTGAGATGTCACGCAACCCGGTCCTTAACGACAAGATGGACATCTCCAACACGCTCAACCACAAAGGTACGAGCTCACCCATACTCCTGACACACACGTCCATCCCGTCTACCCGGTTCTTTACTCACTTTCCAAAATATCCCATTCCCATTTGTAAAGCACTCACACATTTTTAAAGCAATCATTTAGGCCAAACAAAGTTAAATCATAGCAATCAAGGGTGGCTATCCTACCGGGTTTTAACAGTAAAACATTATGCAATTTATAAAACGGGTCATAGGGTTGTATTTATAAAACTGGGATCAAAGCATGCATCAAAGGATGAGATTGAACTTGCCGTCTTCGAAGTCCTCGGGAAGTTCCTGCTCGCGGTTCAGGATCTCGGGTTCTTGCTCGCAGTACTCGGCTCCAAGCTCCGGCTCGTGGTACCCTCCTTCGTTCACTCCGTCGGCTATAGCGTACACAAGCAAGCATGCAATCAATACAAGCACACACAATTTTACCGGCTGAGCTCGAGGAAAATAATTAGGTAACGAAGGAGTAAATATTATTTAGGGGTGTATGGCTGAATGGGAAGTGAAGGGCCGGGGCAAGAGCTGGGATCGGTCGGCGAAAGTATGAACATGAAATGACACGTTAAAGGCGTCATTAGGATTGATTTAGAAAGATTAAGGACTTTAGTTGTAATTAGGTTTAAAGGAAAAGGGCCTAATTATAATATATAAATAGGGTGAGGGTTTAACTATAATAGCCTAAGGGCCTATTTGTAAAGGGTAGGGTTGTTTTGTGGTATGGCTTAAAGGGGTAGGGTTTATTTGAAAAAAAGAGAGAGAGAAATAGAGAAGGGGGCGGTGGGAGGAAAAAGGAGAAAGTCCAGGGGGTCTTTTGCTAAACCTCCATCTTCTTCCTCCCTCCCTTCGATTCAGAACAGAGAGAGGGGGGGAACCGAGCGGCGGCCGGCAGGGGGCGCCGGCGGTCCCGTGCACGGCGACGGCCGGGGAATGGGGCAAGATGGAGAGGAGGCCGAGGGGAATCGATTCCCGTGCTCACCTTGTGCTATGGTTGCTTGCAGAGGCGGCTCCACGGGCGGGGCGGACTGGAGGTGGCGGCGCTTGGGGGGGGCGGCGCTCTGGTGTTCAAGAGGGAGGGGGGCTCGGTCGTGGCGGTGTGAGGTGAGCCGGGGAGCTACCGGCCCCTATTTATAGGCGCGGAGAGGCGGTTTGGGCGGCCGATATTTCGAGCTCGAGGAGCTCCTGCGGCCGGCAATGGCGGTTCGGGAAAGGTCCGGCGTGGACTCGGCCGGCAGGATTCGCGGTCAAGCGGGCGCTGTTGGACGAGACCCGTCGTGCAGGGGGGGTGAGCTGGCCGTGGCAGCAGCGACGCGGAGCGGACGGCGGTTGCGGTGGTGCTGGAGGGGACGGCTCGGGCAGGAGCCTTTAAGGCGGCTGCGGCCGTCGGGCGGTCAGGGAGAGGTCGCGTCGCGGCGCGGATGGGACGGCTCGGCGGAGGGTGCAGGGCCGGGGTGGCGTGCTGCGGCGGGCGTGCTGCCGGGGCGCACGGCCGGGCCAGGCGCGGTCGGTTCGGCGCCGGCCGAAGGAAGAAGAAAGGAGGAGGGAAAAAGAAGGAAGGGAAAAAAAAGGAAAGGATGGAAAAAAAGAGAAAAGAAAATAGGGAAAAGGAAAATAGGAAAGGAAAAATAGGAAAAGGAAGGAAAAGGAAGGGAAAAAAGGGGTTTAGAAAATTAGGAGAAATCCTAGGAAAATTAGGAGAGAGGGAAAAAGGGATTTTGCGGGGTTTTCCGGTGTCGGGCGTCAGCGTGATTTTCGGGACGGCGGTGATGGCGAAGCGGACTGGCCGGCGGGACCGCGGCGTGCGCGGGATTCCCGGCGTGGTGGCCGACAGCAGCGCTGGGCGGCACGCGGTGGGCGACGGCCCGAGCGCGGGCGGTGCCGGCGGAATTCGCGGCACGCGCGCCGAGGGTGAGAGAGGGAGAAGGTGACCGGGGTTTCGAAGGGGATAATTGAGCTCAGCGGGAAAATTTGAAAACACGCGTGATTTAGTAGGTGATTTATTTGGAGCTAAAAACGCGGGCGTTATAGCTAGACATACCAACGGATACGAACTCTCTTATGTCTAGTCAACAAGATCAAAGGATTGTGTTTGTGAAGAACACGAGCTTCTAACTTATGAACAAACACATAAGGAATGAGTTTATCATCCTTCAAGTGGATCAAAAGGTAGTTTTCATGAAGAACACAAGCCTCTAAATTATGAATAAAGGATGAACTCAAGAACATATAACGCATATGATCTACCATAACTTTATATGAAATAGCTGAATAACTGAAGTAGATCAAAGTCATACAATGAAATAAAGATAAAAGAGAACTCATACCTAGACTCCAAAGAAGACTTGGAACCTGAAGAAAAGCTACTCTGGCCTACCCCTAGCCTTGGAAACTAAAAGTGAGAGGAGAATGAGAGAGTGGTGTGTGAGAAATGGGAACCCCTCCCCTTCTATTTATAGGCAAGGAGGAGGCTTGCTTCGGGGCTGAAACTCCACCAAAACACCCGGGAGTGAGGTAAGTGACCAATGAGGAGCAAACACATGGAAGGCCAGGATGAACCGACCCTAGGTCGGTTCAGCCGATCCTAGGGTCGACCGAACCCCTAGGGCGGCCATCTCGGCCGTGCTTCCTCCAGGTGGCTGACTAGTGGGCCCTTTGATCCTTCCCCGGTGCATGGCTTGATTTGGTATCCGAGGTGGGCCCCTTGATCCATGTGAAGTCCATGTGGTGCTCTCTGATTCGTCGGTGAGTGCCTCCCTTGGATCAATGACGTGGAATGCCATGTGCTTCCTTGGTGGCAGCCACCTCCTCAGCTGAGTTGGCATGGTTTCTCCATAGAAGGTGGATTTTCATCTCTTTTAAGGGGTATTTCACCTACATACAAATAATCTCCAAGGACAAGTGGAACTACTTTATTCAAACCAAAATGCAAGTAAATAATGCATATGCCTCCATTTATGTGAGAATATTGAGGGCTGAAAGTAGTACTTAACAGCCGTCAACAAACACCCCCGAGCTAACCTCTTGCTCGTCTCGAAGCGAGACATTAGGAACTTAGGTTGGTTGATCAGGAGTTGCTACAATATTGTATTCTCAACTTATGGCAAACATACAGCAAAGTACTCTACCAAGAGTTGAACAAGTTGGCAATGTTCTTACCTTTCACCTGACGACGTGGGGCATATAGCTTCACCTGCCTTAGGCGGTTGAGAGACATAATGGTTATATAGTTTGTGCATAATCACTCATACCTTGATCAGCTATCAATCCGGAGGTTTTGCAAATTTTTCAAAAGAAAATCAGAGTTCCTCAAATGATACTCTCGGATCGCTCAAAGGTGTATGGTTCCTCACCAAGGCATCAAGGTTGCCTTTCTTCACATCCTACTCCTAATAGGCTTATGTGGAGCTGTAGGTAGGGAAGAAATGTGGCATACTTGTCTCTCATATTTTGCTAAGTCAAAAACCGGATCCTTGGAAGAAACAAACATACATCCTGTTCAAGATGTGCATGTGTGTGATGGTTATGAGCATGGTAAGGTGAATACTAGGCCCGGAAATGGGTACTAGATATTACCATGCTTTATATGAGGAAATGAGAGATTGATGGTAAGGTGGACACTAGCCCTGGAGTAGGTACTAGTTATTACCATGTTTATGGTGGAACTCTTTCTCTTGCACATATCAATCCCTTTTTTCTCCTTTGAAATTTTTCGAGACTTGGGCTAGCTCTCTTTATTTTATTTTTGCCATGCTTTTGAGCATGCTTTTCTTTTTCTTTCCTTTTTTATCTTTTTTTAGCTAGCTCTTTGTCTCTATTGGAGATATTTGGAGAGGGATGAATGATACAATGATACATAGAGTTTTATTTTGCGGAAGAATGCATAAGCAATATGGAGCAAATGATGAATGCTAACTTCCAGTGTAGAAGTTTAGCACGAACGTGTACGTGATCTTGATCAGGGGAGTATGAGTTCTAACAAGAGTCACAATAATTTGACAAAGCTTAATGAGAGAACAAGCTGCATATGTGGAGGCTAAGAACTAGAATCTACATATGGTCTTGGATAGGAAACTCTCATCATTGAGGAACTCATCATGTTTTGGTTTTTCAAAAAGAAAAACTCCAGATGTCAAGCATCACTAAGCACAAGATCATAGCACTCTATCATACCATATCATGTCTCACAACTACTTAGGCAAGGATCATGCTTTCTGCTACCCACAGTTTTCAAGCTAAGGTTTGAACATGCAAGCCAACAAACTCAAAACTTAGGTAGGATACAAAGTTGTAAGCAAGACATACGAGAAGAATAAACAGAGCAACTATTCATCATTTCAACCATAGAGGCAAAGCATTCTTACTATGCATATCAAAGCAAACTAAGCAAACGATGATGATGAAGCAAATAAATATTTTTGGTCTTTTTATTTTTGCAGATTTTTTTGGGTTTTCATTATAAGGTATTCTGAAAACAAAGGAAGATACAAGTTACCTCAGGAAGGGGGTCCTCCCCCAAGCTAGCTTCAGGCTCACTGCGGAGGAGGGTAGAAGAAACCCTGACTTGCGTAGTAAGTCCTCTGCTCCTCCATGTCTCGCTGCTGATCCTGCTGCATGGCTGCAATCCTCTCACCGGCCTGACGCTGCCACGCTGATGTAGACTCGACGTGGGTGTTCAGCGTCTCCTCCAGTCCTGTGACCTGGACGGTGAGCTCTCCCATCTACTGCGCGAGCTGAGCATCGCGTGTAGAGGCTGAGGAGTGTCGCCGGAAGGACGAAGATGGAGGTGGACCACCAGAGCTAGAACTAGCGGGTGTAGCCCACTGAGCGCCGCTCGCACTCGCCCAAGCCGTGCCACTCGCACACGGATGGTAGGGGGCTGATCCCAAGCAAGTGCATATCCAGGGGTAACCCCAAACATGTACCCCGCAGGGGCCCCTCCTGCCACCGGTGGTGTAGCAGGCTGTGGTGGCGGCTGTGACTGCTGCTGCTGCATGTGTGCTCTCTTCGCCGCGCTTCTGGTGGACCTGCCTGAAACATCAGCATGACGGCTTTCCTCTTGTGTAACAAGGGGAATGGTTAGTGACTCCGAACTATACAATCGAAACCCCGGGTTAGGTAACCGGATTTGATTTGCATAACCCGGAAAGAAGAAAGTCAAAGAATCATCTGGGCCTTCCTTAAGTATATGCCCTTGGATCAAGTATGCCTCATCAATGAGAACTCGGGGCGTCCCAATGAAGGATACGGGATTCCCGCTAAGAACCCCGAGTCTGAGAGCAACACGAGTCACCAAAGACATACACTCAATAGGACCTATCATCTTGAAATTCATCAACCACTATCGAATCATAGCTTTAACAGGAGAGACCTTGATCTGGTTAATAGCGACGTATAATAGCATCATCTCATTACTGCTCACGGGCCGAACATCCTCTCGTGGAAAGAGAGTAATGGCGAGCCACTTGTGCCACAAACGGAGAGTGGGATGCACAATATCATTGCACCGAGGTACAAATTTGCCACTGTAAACAAGACCAGAGATGTCTGCCCAGAAAGAGTCTCGAACAAAACCCTCACAAGCCCTCTTCAAAGAAACAGCACAACGAGGACTAAAACCAAGAAGACAACTAAGTTCCTTCCAAGAAACACGATAATCGGTCCCAAAAAGACGAAACTGAATGCCATCCGGGATCTTGGAAAGAGAGCAAAGAAACTGGATGGTGAGGGGCCGAGAGCCAAGCTCTGTAACCGGCGCAAACTCCTCCCAACCAAGAGCATGCCAAATGGAAGCGAACTCGAGATTCATACCTGTTTTCTCCATGAGAGCCGGGTCGAAGTCCCGGGTGTGGGCGAAGACTTGGTCCTTCAGGAGAGCGTAGGCATGCTCCTCTCGAGTGCCCCACAAGCTGAGGTAGGGGGTGTCGTTGACGACCTCCTCCGCCGCTTGTGGCTCGGCTTGCTCTTCCTGCTCTTCTTCATAATCCATCGTCGATGGGCTCGGCGTTGGCTCGGCGGGGACGGATGAACTTGTGCTTGCCCGCGAATGGGAGCGTGTCACCCTCCGGAGAGTGTTCACCACCCAATTCATGCTAGCACAACAACAGGGGACAACAACAGCAACTCGGTGATGGATTAGTACAATCGAATGAAATTCTTACGGAGATTGCTCCACCAATAGCAAAACTTTCAACAACACAATAGAGAGATTACTTGATGATCCAATCTTGAGCAAGAAATCCAAGAAAACCAAGAGAGCAAGGAGTAGAGAGGGCAATGTGAGTGAATGGGTGAAGAACACCCCCTCTCGGGTCCAATTTATAGAGCAAAAGGGGCAGCACACCGCGGACTAGCCGTTGCACAACGGCTAGGAGCCGTTGGCCAAAGCTCGGCCCACATGAACGTTGCCATGGTTCGGCCGAACCCTGGTTCGGCCGGCCCAGCTGTGGGCCCGGGGCTGGCCCCCTTTGGTAGGCGTGCCACCAATGGCTATATAGAGATATACCCAGGTGCACCGGCCAAAGTTTGCTCTAGAAATTGCCCAAATGATTTTTCTAAGGTTTTCAAACTCAAAAATTATTTTCAAAAATTTTATTTTGAAAAGGGAAAAGGGCTAGATAAATCTAGCATGCAGATGCAAGGTTTTGGAAAATCAAATATGCAATTTTGGAAATAAAATTTTGGAAAGGGAAATATGAGATAAGTACCAGCTTTAACCTTTTTGGTAGAAAGGACCCATCATTTTTAGTCTGACGAGTTGGACTCTTCTCAACAGTTAATTCCACTCAGCACCCCACTCATGAGAAGTAGAGGGTGGTGCCTTCTCAATCTTCCGCCATTCTTTCTGAATTTTCTTTTGCTTCTTTGGCAGAGATTTCTTCTTTGGGGGTAAAGGCTCCGTCCTTCCCCCAAGATGCTCAACACTATCTTGCACCAAATAGCATTGCTCTTCTTTGTCCTGAAACTTGAACTTCAAGTTCCTCTTCCCAATGCGGAAACGGATTATTCCGGATCCCACATTAATTCTGGTCCGGACATCACTGAGAAATAGTCGCTCAAGGATGAGCGGCATTCCTCCCTCGTCATCCATCTCAAGGACCACGAAATCCACAAAGACATAAGAGTTCTTGACCTTCACCAATAAGCTCTCAACAATTCCTTCTGGATATCGTATTGTTGAATCGGTGAGTTGGATAGTCCGTGCTGTAGGAGAGAGAGCTGGATATTCTAGTTGCTCGAACATGGCCTTGGACATGAGATTAACACTTGCACCAAGGTCACAAAGGGCATGCCTGATCGTCTTGTAATAGATTGTGCAAGTGATAGTTGGATAGCCTGGATCTTTCTTGTGCACAACTGTTGATTCCTCCCATGGATTTAGAATTTGTTGTATGGGCTTTCCTGCATAGTTAGAAGCATGTGTCTTCCTAAGTGGCTGACCCCACCTAGTTGACACTACACTAACATTTTCACAAGAGGATACGGGTTGCCCCGGGATCCTCCCGTTATCAGCAGATGGAACCAAAGCAGCTAACTGAGCTAACTGGGTTTCTAACATTTTGTTAAAACTCAGCTCGCTCTTCTGAGCAGAAGAAAAACTATCAAGCTTAACGTTGAGGCTTTCCAAAGTTTTATCAAGGGCAGATAGCTTTTTGTTAACACCATCATTAATCTTAGCTTGCCCAAAAACAAGATCTCTCAAAGAAGGTTGGTTGGGATTGTAAGAATTACCTTGGTTACCTCCTTGATAATAAGGGCGTTGTTGATTCCACGATTGGCCTCCTTGTTGAGGTGGACGATAACCATTGTTATTGCCATTCATGTACATCACTTCCTCCTGAGTCTCCAGACAATAGTTTCCTGAGTGCCTAGTGTTGCCACAGACTTCACAAGTCGTATGAGAATCCATAGGCAGAGTAGTGGTGGCCATGGCAGCCTTCTCGCTGGTGTAGTCATCCAATCTCTTTATAAGAAGATCCAACTTGGCGGTAATCATGTCTGCTTCCTTGACAGTATGAGTACCCCTCGGTCGTGGTTGGAGTCTTTCATCACTCCACCCTTGGTTGGAAACTATCTTCTCAATGAGTGATTTAGCATTATCAATAGTGAGTGAGAAGAATGCTCCCTGAGCAGCAGCATCAATATGGCCTCGGGCTGTCGGAGTCAACCCATTATAAAAGCTTTGAAGAATAAGCCAATCCTCCATCCCATGGTGAGGACAGGCCAGGACATACTCCTGAAGCCTTTCCCAAGCCTCTGGAATGGATTCACTTGCTGCTTGCTGAAAACCAGAAATTCTTCCACGAAGAGCATTGGTTTTACCCAATGGGAAGAACTTCTTGAGGAATGCCTCTGAACACTTATCCCAAGTGTTAATAGCATCACGATTCGCGTAGAACCATTGCTTGGCTTTCCCCAGGAGAGCGAATGGAAACAGTCGAAGACGAACAACATCCATATTTGCACCCCTGATGATGAAAGTGCTGCATAGCTCTAGGAATTGCTGCAAATGGGCATTTACATCCTCATTTGGCTTGCCAAAGAATGGGCTAGCCTGTACCATCATAATTAGACTCGTCTTGATCTCAAAATTTTCAGTCCCCATTACCACCTTAGGGCCTTGCAGCACCTGGTCAGCAGAAGGAGCTGAGTACTCACGAAGTGTCTTCTGGGCCATAGTGTTTGACATGAATGGTACAAAGGAAGTTGGTTCACCTTCCGGACAAGTACGACGAGGTGAGTCGAAATGAATTCGAGCTTTCCTCACAAGTGACTCGGGGTCTTCATTGAAATCCTCCGGTAAGTCGAAACCAGTCATACACTACCTGTCTTCATCATCCAAAGATAAAAGAAGACAATCAAGGTTAGCCTGCATTGAGAGTTGTCCTAACCTACTCAGAGTTTATAAACAGATGGAAAGCATAGTCATGACAATCATGTGCCTTCCCCGGCAACAGCACCAGAAATGCTTGTTGGCATTTCTTAGCATCGTCACTTTAAGAACAGATTTGGAATCCATCCTTAGTGACAACACCAAGAAATGCCTGTTGGCATCTCTTAACGTCACAACTAATGACGTCGAGTTAGCGTGAATATCAAGACTTGTCAAAGGTTAATCTAAACGATCATGAACGAATCCGCAAGCGCACAGATAAACCATTCTAGCATTTCCCCAAGGAAGGAGAATATTCCAAGGGTATCGTATCCATGGAAGGCAATGGCGGATATCATAGACTTATGCTTTTGCACTAAATGTAAACTAAGAGATAGATATAGGAAACAACAAACTCAAAGGCAGGGGTAAGATAAAGATATGAAAGGGTAGTGTGACACACACACTCAGATCTACCTCTACTCTAGCACACTACGGCTTAGGGGGAACATACGAGTTACCTCTAGGTTCTAATGTACTAAACATACAAAGCTAGAAGATACAGGAGATAGGCATGAGCATTGCATGAGAGGGTAAGGTTCAGCACCCAGGTACAAACGGGGAGCTAGCCCGCGACGACCAGCACTCTACGAAACTAGACTTTAGACTCCTACAGCAAGTACCCCAGCACGGAGGGTTCCAAAGAGTCCAACAGCTACCACTACTGCGGCCTACCTCTATCGTTACGGGGGGTATGCTCATAACTAACATAGCCACACAACCCAGGCACCATGCCTGCATTGCTGCTAGACTTCCCCTGGCCCGGGCTATTGTGACTCAGGGTGAGAGCCACCAGAAGACTGGTCAACTTAGACCGAGTACCGTAGCTTGAACACAAACCTCATGCAACACTCTCATGCCATCTAACAAGATCAACTAAGGCTAGACATACCAACGGATACGAACTCACTTATATCAACTCAACAAGATCAAAGGACCGTGTTCGTGAAGAACACGAGCCTCTAACTTATGAACAAACACATAAGGAATGAGTTTATCATCCTTCAAGTGGATCAAAAGGTAGTGTTCATGAAGAACACAAGCCTCTAAATGATGAACAAAGGATGAACTCAAGAACATATAAAGCATATGATCTACCATAACTTTATATGAAATAGCTGAATAACTGAAGTAGATCAAAGTCATACAATGAAATAAAGATAAAAGAGAACACATACCTAGACTCCAAAGAAGACTTGGAACCTGAAGAAGAGCTACTCTAGCCTACCCCCTAGCCTTGGAAACTAAAGTGAGAGGAGAATGAGAGAGTGGTGTGTGAGAAATGAGAACCTGAAGAGGAGGCTTGCTTCCTGGCTCAGCTCGTTAGAGCTCGGCTCGTTTTAGCTCGTTATCTTAGCGAGCTAGGAACCCAGCTCGGCTCGGCTCGTTAAAAAGCTCGAGCTGGCTCGTTAAGCTCGCGAGCCAGCTCGTTAACTGTTATGAATTCAAAAAATCATAGTTAACAGGTAAGTATGGAATCAACAAATGCAACATGTTTACAAGCCAACCAACAATGAAACCAAGTAGTCAACAAGCAATCTAGTACTCCAAGTTATTAGGCTGTGATATGAAGTTGGACCTATTAGGCTGTTTGCTGGCTGCTGCAACCCTGGCTCGTTAGGGCTCGCGAGTGTTGACATTTCTAAACGTCGATCACTTAAGAACAGATTTGGAATCCATCCTTAGCGTCGGCGCTAGAAATGCTTGTTGGCATTTCCCAATGTCACAAAAAATGGCACAGGTTAGCGTGAACACATTGAGACTTGCCATAGGTTAATCTAAACCATCATGAACGAATCCGCAAGCGCACAGATAAACCATTGTAGCATTTCCCCAAGGAAGGCGAGTATTCCAAGGGTATCGAATCCAAGGAAGGCAATTGTAGATATCTTAGACTTATGCTTTTGCTCTGAATGTAAACCAAGAGATAGATATAGGGAACAACACACTCAAAGGTAGGGGTAAGATAAAAGATAATAGGGGTAGTGTGACGCACACACCTCAAATCTACCTCTACTCTAGCACACTACGGCTTAGGGGGGACATACGAGTCAGCTCTAGGTTCTAATGTACTAAACATACAAATCTAGAAGATACAAGAGATGGGCATGAGTATTGCATGAGGGAGACATGGTTCAGTACCCAGGTACAAACGGGAAGCTAGCCCGCGACGATCAGCACTCTACAAAACTAGACTTTAGACTCCTACAGCAGGTACCCCAGCGCGGAGGTTGCCCTAGGATCCAACAGGGCTGTCACCACCTGAGGACCGACCTCTCATTACGGGGGGTATGCTCATAACTATCGTAGCCAGACAACCCAAGCACCATGCCTACGTTGCTGCTAGACTTCACCCGGCCCAGGCTATTGTGACCCAGGGTGAGATCCACCAGAAGACTGGTCAACTAGACCGAGTACCGTAGCTTGAACACAGACCCCATGCAACACTCTCATGCCATCTAACAAGATCAACTAAGGCTAGACATACGAACAGATATGAACTCTCTTATGTCTAATCAACAAGATCAAAGAGTCGTGTTCGTGAAGAACACGAGCCTCTAACTTATGAACAAACACATAAGGAAGGAGTTTATCACCCTTCAAGTGGATCAAAAGGTAGTGTTCATGAAGGACACGAGCCTCTAAATGATGAACAGAGGATGAACTCAAGAACATATCAAGAATATGATCTACCATGACTTTATATGAAATAGCTGAATAACTGAAGTAGATCAAAGTCATACAAAGAAATAAAGATAGAAGAGAACTCATACCTAAACTTCCAAGAGGACTTGGAACCTGAAGAAGAGCTACTCTAGCCTACCCCCTAGCCTTGGAAACTAAAAGTGAGAGGAGAATGAGAGAGTGGTGTGTGAGAAATGGGAGCCCCTCCCCTTCTATTTATAGGCGAGGACAAGGCTTGCTCGGACGCCCAAATGGCCTCTAAACACCCGGGAGTGAGGCAATGGACCAATGAGCAACCACCACGTGGAAGGCCAGGATGGGACGCCACTAAGGCGGTTCGGCCGATCCTAGGATCGGCCGACCCCCTAGGGCGGCCCCACCAGGTGTGCTTCCTCTGGTTGGCTGCCTTGTGGGCCCTCTGATCCATCCCCGGTGCATGGCTTGATTTGGTATCCGAGGTGGGCCCTTTGATCCATGTGAAGTCCATGTGGCGTCCTCTGATTCGTCGGTGAGTGCCTCCCCTGGATCAATGACGTGGATTGCCATGTTTCCCTTGGTGGCAGCCACCTCCTCAGCTGAGTTGGCATGGTTTCTTCATAGAAGTGGAGTTTCCATCTCTTTTAAGGGTAAATCACCTACATACAAATAATCCCCAAGGACAAGTGGAACTACATTATTCAAACCTAACTACTAGTAAATAATGCATATGCCTCCATTTATGTGAGAATATTGAGGGTTGGAAATGGTGAATTTCCACCGTCAACAAACTCCCCCAAGCTAACCTCTTGCTCGTCTCGAAGCAAGACGTTAGAGACTTAGGTTGGTTGATCAGGAGTTGCTACAATGTTGTATTCTCAACTTATGGCAAACATACAACAAAGTACTCTACCAAGAGTTGAACAAGTTGGCAATGTTCTTACCTTTCGCCTGATACGTGGGGCATATAGCTTCACCTGCCTTGGGCGATTGAGAGACAATGGTTATATAGCATGTGCATAATCACTCATATCTTGATCAGCTATCAATCCGGAGGTTTTGCAAATTTTTTAAAAGAAAATCAGAGTTCCTCAAATGATACTCTCGGATCACTCAAAAGTGTATGGTTCGTCACCAAGGCATCAATGTTGCCTTTCTTCACATCCTACTCCAAATAGGCTTTATGTGGAGCTGTAGGTAGGGAAGATGCGGCATACTTGTCTCTCATGTTTTGCTAAGTCAAAAACCGGATCCTTGGAAGAAACAAACATACATCCTGATCAAGATGTGCATATGTGTGTGATGGATATGAGCATGGCAAGGTGGATACTAGGCCCGGAAATGGGTGCTAGATATTGCCATGTTTTATATGAGGGAATGAGGGATTGATGGTAAGGTGGACACTAGCCCCGGAGTAGGTACTAGTTATTACCATCTATATGGTGGAACTCTTTCTCTTGCACATATCAATCCCTTTTTCTCCTTTGAAATTTTTTTTCCCGAGACTTGGGCTAGCTCTCTTTATTTATTTTTGCCATGCTATTGAGCATGCTTTTTTTTAGCTAGCCGTTTGTCTCTGTTGGAGATATTTGGAGAGAGATGAATGATGCAAAGATACATAGAGTTTTATTTATGGAAGAATGCATAAGCAGTATGGAGCAAATGATGAATGCTTAACTTCCAGTGTAGAAGTTTTAGCATGAACGTGTACGTGATCTTGATCAGGGGAGTATGAGTTCTAACAAGGGTCACAACAATTTGACAAAGCTCAATGAGAGAACAAGCTGCATATGTGGAGGCTAACTAGAATCTACATATGACCTTGGATGGGAAATTCTCATCATTGAGGAACTCATCATATTTTGATTTTTCAAAAAGGAAAACTCCGGATGTCAAGCATCACTAAGCACAAGATCATAGCACTCTATTATACCATATCATGTCTCATAACAACTTAGGCAAGGATCATGCTTTCTGCTACCCACAGTTTTCAAGCTAAGGTTTGAACATACAAGCCAACAAACTCAAAACTGAGGTAGGATACAAAGTTGTAAGCAAGACATACGAGGAGAATAAACAGAGCAACTATTCATCATTTCAACCATAGAGGCAAAGCATTCTTACTAAGCATATCAAAGCAAACTAAGCAAATGATGACGATGAAAGCAAATAAATATTTTTGGTCTTTTTATTTTGCAGATTTTTTTGGATTTTCATTTATAAGATATTCTGAAAATGAAGGAAGATACAAGTTACCTCAGAATGGGGGTCCTTCCCCAAGCTAGCTTCAGGCTCACTGCGGAGGAGGGTAGAAGAAACCCTGACTCGCGTAGTAAGCCCTCTACGCCTCCATGTACTGCCGCTGATCTTGCTGCATGGCTGCTATCCTCTCACCAGCCTGACACTGCCATGCTGAGGTAGACTCGACATGGGTGTTCAGTGTCTCCTCCAATCCCGTGACCTGAACGGTGAGCTCTCCCATCTGCTGTGCGAGCTGAGCATCGCGTGCAGAGGCTGAAGAGTGTCACCGGAAGGACGAAGACGGAGGTGGACCACCTGAGCTGGAGCTAGCGGGTGTGGCCCACTGAGCTCTGCTCGCGCTCGCCCAAGCCGTGCCACTCACACTCGGCTGGTAGGTGGGCTGGTCCCAACCAGGTGCATATCCAGGGGTAACCCCGGACATGTACCCCGCAGGGGCCCCTCCTGCCACCAGTGGTGTAACAGGCTGTGGCTGAGACTGTGGTGGTGGTGGTGTCGGCTGTGACTGCTGTTGCTGCTGCATGTGTGCTCTCTTCGCCGCGCTCCTGGTGGACCTGCCTGAAACACTAGCACGACGGCTTTCCTCTTGTGTAACAAGGGGAATGGTGAGTGACTCCGAGTTATACAATCCAAACCCCGGGTTAGGTAACAGGATTTGGTTTGCATAGCCCGGAAAGAAGAAAGTCAAAGAATCATTTGGGCCCCTCTTGAGTATATGCCCCTAGATCAAGTATGCCTCATCAATGAGAACTCGGGGCGTCCCGATGAAAGGTACGGGATTCCCGCTAAAAACCCCGAGTCTGAGAGCAATACGAGTCACCAAAGCCGTACACTCAATAGGACCTATCATCTTGAAATTTGTCATCCACTGCCGAATCATTGCTTTAACGGGAGAGACCTTGATCCGGTTGAGAGCGGCGTATAATAGCATCATCTCATCGCTGCGCATGGGCCGAACATCCTCTCATGGAAAGAGAGTAATGGCGAGCCACTTGTGCCATAGGCGGAGAGTGGGATGCACAATATCGTTGCACCGAGGTACAAACTTGCCACTGTAAACAAGACCAGAGATATCTGCCCAAAAAGATTCCCGAACATAACCCTCACAAGCTCGCTTCAAAAAGATAGCACAACGAGGACTAAAACCAAGAAGACGACTAAGATCCTTCCAAGAAAGATGATAATCGGTCCCGAAAAGATGAAACTCAACGTCATCTGGGGTCTCGGTAAAAGAGCAAAGAAACTGGATGGTGAGGGGCCGAGAGCCAAGCTCTGTGACCGGCACAAACTCCTCCCAACCAAGAGCATTCCAAATGGAAGCGAACTCAAGATTCATACCTGTCTTCTCCATGAGAGCCGGGTCAAAGTCCCTGGTGTGGGCGAAGACTCGGTCCTTCAAGAGAGCATAGACTTGCTCCTCTCGATCGCCCCGCAAGCTGAGGTAGGGGGTGTCGTCGACGACCTCCTCCGCGGCTTGTGGCTCGGCTTGCTCTTCTTGCTCTTCTTCTTAATCCATCGTTGATGGGCTCGGTGTCAGCTCGGCGGGGGTGGATGCACTCGTGCTCGCCCGCGAACGGGAGTGTGAGCGTGTCACCCTCCAAAGAGTATTCACCGCCCAATTCATGCTAGCACAACAACAAACAACAAGAGCAACTCAGTGATGGGTTAGTGAAATCGAATGAAGTCCTTACCGAGTTTGCTCCACCAATAACAATATTTTCAGCAACACAATAGAGAGACCACTTGATGATCCAATCTTGAGCAAGAAATCCAAGAAAACCAAGAGAGCAACGAGTAGAGAGGGGAGTGTGAGTGAAGAGTGTTGAATGGGTGAAGAACACCCCCTCTCCCCCTGCTATTTATAGGCAAATGCGTCGGGCATCCAGACATAGCCGTCGGGCAACGGCTAGGAGCCGTTGGAGCAAGGTGGAGCCCAGCAGCCGTTGGGCTGCTTCGGCCGAACCTAGGGTCGGCCGACCCCAGGCTAGGCCCACCTGCCCTCTGCCCCGGCCAGTGGCTCCCCAACGGCTAGCTGGGGGCCTGCCTGAATGTCTCGGCCCAAATTCCCTCGAAATATTTTTCAAATGATTTTTCTTGAATTCTCAAATTCAGAAATGATTTTCAGAATTTTTATTTGAAAAAAGGGAAAAGGGCTAGATAAATCTAGCATGCAAATGCAGAGTTTTGGAAAATCAAATATGCAATTTTGGAAATGAAATTTTGGAAAGGGAAATATGAGATAAATACCAGCTTTAACCTTTTTGGTAGAAAGGACCCATCATTTTTAGTCCGACGAGTTGGACTCTTCTCAGTGATCAATTCCATTCAGCACCCCACTCCTGAGAAGTAGAGGTTGGTGCCATCTCAATCTTCCGCCATTCTTTCCGAATTTTCCTTAACCTCTTTGACGGAGATTTCTTCCTTGGGGGTGAAGGTTCCGTCCTTCCCCCAAGCTGCTCAACACTATCTTACACCAAATAGCATTGCTCTTCTTTGTCCTGAAACTTGAACTTCAAGTTCCTCTCCCAATGCAGAAATGGATGATACCGGATCCCACATTGATTCTAGCTCGGACATCACTGAGAAATGGTCGCCCAAGGATGAGCGGCATTCCTCCCTCGTCATCCATGTCAAGGACCACGAAATCCGCGAAGACATAAGAGCTCTTGACCTTAACCAATAAACTCTCAGCAACTCCTTCTGGATATCAGATCGTTGAATTGGCGAGTTGGATAGTCCGTGCTATTGGAGAGAGAGCCAGATATCCCAGTTGCTCGAACATGGCCTTGGACATGAGATTAACACTCGCACCAAGGTCACAAAGGGCATGCCTAATCTTCTTGTAATAGATTGTGCAAGTGATAGTCGGGTAGCCTGGATCTTTCTTGTGCACCACTACTGATTCCTCCCATGGATCAAGAATTTGTTGAATGGGCTTTCCTACATAGTCAGAAGCATGTGTCCTCCTAGGTGGCTTACCCCACCTGGTTGACACTACACTAACATTTTCATAAGAGGATACGGGTTGCCCTGGGATCCTCCCGTTATTAGGAGATGGAACCAAAGCAGCCAGCTGAGCCAACTGGGTTTCTAACATTTTGTTGAAACTCAGCTGACTCTTCTGAGCAGAAGAAAAACTATCAAGCTTAACGTTGAGGCTTTCCACAGTTTTATCTAGGGCAGCTAGCTTCTTGTTAATACCTTCATTAATCTGAGCTTGCCCAAAAACGAGATCTCTCAAGGAAGGTTGGTTAGGATTGTATGAGTTACCTTGGTTACCTCCTTGATAATAAGGACGTTGTTAATTCCACGATTGGCCTCCTTGTTGAGATGGACGATAACCATTGTTATTGCCATTCATGTACATCACTTCCTCCTGAGTCTCCGGCAATAGTTGCCTGAGTGCCCAGTGTTGCCACAGACTTCACAAGTAATGTGAGAGTCCATAGACAGAGAAGTAGTGGCCATGGCAGCCTTCTCGCTGGTGTAGTCATCCAATCTCTTCATAAGAAGATCCATCTTGGTAGTAATCATGTCTGCTTCCTTGATAGTATGAGTACCCCTTGGTCGTGGTTGGAGTCTTTCATCACTCCACCCTTGGTTGGAGACCATCTTCTCCATGAGTAATTTAGCATTATCAACAGTGAGTGAGAAGAATGCTCCTTGAGCAGCAGCATCAATATGGCCTCGGGCTGTCGGAGTCAACCCATTTTAAAAACTTTGAAGAATGAGCCAATCTTCCAGCCCATGATGAGGACAGGCCAGGACATACTCCTGAAGCCTCTCCCAAGCCTCTGGAATAGATTCACTTGCTACTTGCTGCAAACCAGAAATCCTTCCACGAAGAGCATTGGTTTTACCCAATGGGAAGAACTTCTGGAGAAATGCCTCTGAACACTTACTCCAAGTGTCAATAGATTCCCGATTCGCATAGAACCATTGCTTAGCTTTCCCCAGAAGGGAGAATGGAAATAGCCGTAAACGAACAGCATCCATATTTGCACTCCTGATGACGAAAGTGCTGCATAGCTCTAGGAATTGCTGTAGATGAGCATTGGCATCCTCATTTGGCTTGCCACAGAATGGGCTAGCCTGTACCATCGTGATTAGACCCGTCTTGATCTCGAAATTTTCAGTCCCCATTGCCACCTCAGGGCCTTGCAGCACCTGGTCAGCGGAAGGAGATGAGTACTCACGAAGTGTCTTCTGGGCCATAGCGTTGGACGTGGATGGTACAAAGGAAGCTGGTTCGCCCTCCGGACGAGTACGACGAGGTGAGCCAAAATGAATTCGAGCTTTCCTCACAAGTGACTCGGGATCTTCAGTAAAAATCCCCGGTAGGTCGAAACCAGTCATACACTACCTGTCTTCATCATCCAAAGATAAAAGAAGACAATCAAGGTTAGCCTGCATTCAGAGTTGTCCTAACCTACTCAGAGTTTATAAACAGATGCAAAGCATAGTCAAGATAATCCTGTGCCTTTCCCGGCAACGGCGCCAGAAATGCTTGTTGACATTTCTAAACGTCGATAACTTAAGAACAGATTTGGAATCCATCCTTAGCGTCGACGGTAGAAATGCTTGTTGGCATTTCCCAATGTCACAACTAATGGCGCAGGTTAGCGTGAACA
The DNA here is from genome assembly GCA_036936925.1 of Cenchrus fungigraminus. Lineage (NCBI taxonomy): Eukaryota > Viridiplantae > Streptophyta > Magnoliopsida > Poales > Poaceae > Cenchrus > Cenchrus fungigraminus. The sequence goes on along the minus strand of CM072773.1, from coordinate 25,679,103 downwards.
TTGAGACTTGCCATAGGTTAATCTAAACGATCATGAACGAATCCGCAAGCGCACAGATAAACCATTGTAGCATTTCCCCAAGGAAGGAGAGTATTCCAAGGGTATCGAATCCAAGGAAGGCAATAGCGGATATCTTAGACTTATGCTTTTGCTCTGAATGTAAACCAAGAGATAGATATAGGGAACAACACACTCAAAGGCAGGGGTAAGATAAAAGATAATAGGGGTAGTGTGACACACACACACCTCAAATCTACCTCTACTCTAGCACACTACGGCTTAGGGGGAACATACGAGTCAGCTCTAGGTTCTAATGTACTAAACATACAAAGCTAGAAGATATAAGAGATGGGCATGAGTATTGCATGAGGGAGACATGGTTCAGCACCCAGGTACAAACGGGGAGTTAGCCCGCGACGACCAGCACTCTGCGAAACTAGACTTTAGACTCCTACAGCAGGTACCCCAGCGCGGAGGTTGCCCTAGGATCCAATAGGGTTGTCATCAATTGAGGACCGACCTCTCGTTACGGGGGGTATGCTCATAACTATCGTAGCCAGACAACCCAGGCACCATGCCTACGTTGCTGCTAGACTTCACCCGGCCCGGGCTATTGTGACCCAGGGTGAGATCCACCAGAAGACTGGTCAACTAGACCGAGTACCGTAGCTTGAACACAGACCCCATGCAACACTCTCATGCCATCTAACAAGATCAACTAAGGTTAGACATACGAACAGATATGAACTCTCTTATGTCTAATCAACAAGATCAAAGGGTCGTGTTCGTGAAGAACACGAGCCTCTAACTTATGAACAAACACATAAGGAAGGAGTTTATCACCCTTCAAGTGGATCAAAAGGTAGTGTTCACGAAGAACACGAGCCTCTAAATGATGAACAGAGGATGAACTCAAGAACATATCAAGAATATGATCTACCATGACTTTATATGAAATAGCTGAATAACTGAAGTAGATCAAAGTCATACAAAGAAATACAGATAGAAGAGAACTCATACCTAAACTTCCAAGAGGACTTGGAACCTGAAGAAGAGCTACTCTAGCCTACCCCCTAGCCTTGGAAACTAAAAGTGAGAGGAGAATGAGAGAGTGGTGTGTGAGAAATGGGAGCCCCTCCCCTTCTATTTATAGGCGAGGACAAGGATTGCTCGGACGTCCAAATGGCCCCTAAACACCCGGGAGTGAGGCAATGGACCAATGAGCAACCACCACGTGGAAGGCCAGGATGGGACGCCACTAAGGCGGTTCGGCCGATCCTAGGATCGGCTGACCCCCTAGGGCGGCCCCACCTGGTGTGCTTCCTCTGGTTGGCTGCCTTGTGGGCCCTCTGATCCATCCCCGGTGCATGGCTTGATTTGGTATTCGAGGTGGGCCCTTTGATCCATGTGAAGTCCATGTGGCGTCCTCTGATTCGTCAGTGAGTGCCTCCCCTAGATCAATGACGTGGATTTCCATGTTTCCCTTGGTGGCAGCCACCTCCTCAGCTGAGTTGGCATGGTTTCTTCATAGAAGTGGAGTTTCCATCTCTTTTAAGGGTAAATCACCTACATACATATAATCTCCAAGGACAAGTGGAACTACATTATTCAAACCTAAATGCTAGTAAATAATGCATATGCCTCCATTTATGTGAGAATATTGAGGGTTGGAAATGGTGAATTTCCACCGTCAACAGCGAGCCAACTCGAGCTCGACTCATTATCGTAACGAGCTAAAGCCTGAGCTCGGCTCGTTACAAATTTACTAACAAGTCGAGCCGAGCTGAGCCACTAATGAGCGAGTTCGAGTGAGCTAACGAGCTTCGAGATTTTCGTCTAGCCCTAGTCGAAAGCGGTTCTCCCAATGGACATCGACTATGGCAGCCCAAAGGTTCGAGCGTACACTGAAGAAGGGAACAGGTCGCCCTCGAAGACGCCATCGACTAGCTGGATGAAGCACACGACGTCGCCCTCATCCACTCAGCAACGTACCAGCAGGCCTTGCGACGCTACCACGAGTGCAACATACGGAGCCGGGAGTTTCAAGTAGACGACCTAGTACTCCAACGAGTTCAAAGCAACCAGGGCCGACACAAGCTCTCACCACCATGGGAGGAGCCATTCATCGTCGACCAGGTGCTCCGTCCGGGAACATTCAAGATCAAGCACGAAGACGGCAGAGTCATCTCCAACGCATGGAACATAGAACAGCTACGTCGTTTTTATCCTTAGCAAAGTTCTTCGTTCTATCTTATGATGAAAGAAAAGCTTCGAGCTATGTTCATGTTTCATAAGTTTGCTATCCCTCTCGGCTTACATTGTGCTTAGCTAGATGTTTTAAAATCTTTAACCCCACGAGCGAGTCTCCAACTTCCCTGTGGGCTCGGGGGCTACACCCGGGGCGCGATGCCCCTCCCCCTTGTCGTCGTTTTCAACAGTTTTTTTCCAAAAAACCACCTGTGAGTGATCACACTCACGAACGATCGGCACGGTACACATGCGCTTGCAAGGGAAAAGGACGTGAACTTGTGCGGTTCCGGGGCCACGCTCGTCCAGGTTTAGAGTACTTATGCCCCCGCGACTACGGTGCGAGGACCTACGAGTGCACCCTAGGCCCTCAGGTTGTCTTCCTCTCTCCCTCAGAAACAGCTAGGCAAACGTCTAAGTGACTGCCCCGAGCAGTTTTTTGTTTACAAAAACGCGCAAGCTCGCTCTTTCTCCCAAGTTACCCGGGGGCTCCGTGTCTGAGTAGTACTACTATACGACTAGGCTCGGCCTAGCCCTGAGTTCCCACACCCCCGCGGTTGCAGAACAAAGCGCTGCCAGTTAGGTCTTAGGTCGTACTACCTCGACGTACGAGTTCCCAAGTACTCGGGAAAGAAGCAGTGGGCACAAAACAACGAAGAAGTTAAGAAATCTGATCGGAGGAGCACCCTCATAGGATTCATAGTTCTTTACAAGCATAAGGAAATAAAACTAAAAGCCTCTGTGAAGCTGTATTTGTCTCTCTACAGACCGAGGTCCTTCAGAGTGCAGGCGGTCACGACATCGGCGAAGTCGACGGAGCCCGCTTCGATCTCATCGTACTCCTGGTTCTCGTAGCCTGGCGCCTGTTGATGATGAAAATTCACCATTTCCAACCCTCAATATTCTCACATAAATGGAGGCATATGCATATTTCACTAGCATTTAGGTTTGAATAATGTAGTTCCACTTGTCCTTGGAGATTATTTGTAAGTAGGTGATTTACCCCTTAAAAGAGATGGAAACTCAACTTCTATGAAGAAACCATGCCAACTCAGCTGAGGAGGTGGCTGCCACCAAGGGAAACATGGCAATCCACGTCATCGATCCAGGGGAGGCCCTCACCGACGAATCAGAGGACGCCACATGGACTTCACATGGATCAAAGGGCCCACCTTGGATACCAATTCAAGCCATGCACCGAGGACAGATCAAAGGGCCCACAGGGCAGCCAACCAGTGGAAGGCCACCAGGTGGGGCCACCCTAGGGGTGTGGCCGATTATACCTGAGCATTTTTGGCCCGGCCCGGCCCGCTGGCCCGGCCCGAGCCCGGCCCGCGCCAGGCCCGCCCACGGACCTTACTGGACGGGCGTGGGCAGAGATCTTGGAGCCCACGAAAAAAAATCTTGGCCCGAGCTCGGCCCGTAATGCTGTTTTTAGCTCTTTTACACTATAAAGTGCTTGGGCGGCCCGCCCAAGCCCGGGCCCGGCCCGAGCCCGGCCCGAAAATTGAGGCCCGACACGTCCCATGGGACGGTCATGGGCAGGATTTTCTCGACCCGAAAAACCCAGATTTTTTTCGGCCCGGACCAAACCCGGCCCGGCCCGTGAAATGCTCAGGTCTACGGCCGATCCTAGGATCGGCCGAACCGCCTTAGTGGCGCCCCATCTGGCCCCTACACGTGGCAGCTCCCCATTGGTCCATTGTCTCACTCCCAGGTGTTTAGGGGTCATTTGGGCATCCGAGCAAGTCTTGTCCTTGCCTATAAATAGAAGGGGAGGGGCTCCCATTTCTCACACACTACTCTCTCATTCTCCTCTCACTTTTAGTTTCCAAGGCTAGGGGGTAGGCTAGAGTAGCTCTTATTCAGGTTCCAAGTCCTCTTGGAAGTCTAGGTATGAGTTCTCTTTTATCTTTATTTCTTTGTATGACTTTGATCTACTTCAGCTATTTAGCTATTTCATATAAAGTCATGGTAGATCATATTCTTGATATGTTCTTGAGTTCATCCTCTGTTCATCATTTAGAGGCTAGTGTTCTTCGTGAACACTACCTTTTGATCCACTTGAAGGGTGAAAAACTCCTTCCTTATGTGTTTGTTCATAAGTTAGAGGCTCGTGTTCTTCACGAACACGACCCTTTGATCTTATTGATTAGACATAAGAAAGTTCATACCTGTTCATATGTCTAGCCTTAGTTGATCTTGTTAGATGGTTTGAGAGTGTTGCATGAGGTCTGTGTTCAAGCTACGGTACTCGGTCTAGTTGACCAGTCTTCTGGTGGCTCTCACCCTGGGTCACAATAGCCCGGGCCGGGTGGAGCCTAGCAGCAACATAGGCATGGTGCCTGGGTTGTCTGGCTACGATAGTTATGAGCATACCCCCCGTAACGAGAGGTCGGTCCTCAAGTGGTGACAACCCTGTTGGATCCTAGGGCAACCTCCGCGCTGGGGTACCTGCTGTAGGAGTCTAAAGTCTAGTTTCGCATAGTGTTGGTCATCGCGGGCTAGCTCCCTGTTTGTACCTGGGTGCTGAACCTTATCTCTCTCATGCAATACTCATGCCCATCTCTTGTATCTTCTAGCTTTGTATGTTTAGTACATTAGAACCTAGAGCTGACTCGTATGTTCCCCCTAAGCCGTAGTGTGCTAGAGTAGAGGTAGATTTGAGTGTGTGTGTCACACTACCCCATATATCTTTTATCTTACCCCTGCCTTTGAGTGTGTTGTTCCCTATATCTATCTCTTGGTTTACATTCAGAGCAAAAGCATAAGTCTAAGATATCCGTCATTGCCTTCCACAGATTCGATACCCTTGGAATACTCTCCTTCCTTGGGGAAATGCTACAATGGTTTATCTGTGCGCTTGCGGATTCGTTCATGATCATTTAGATTAACCTTTGGTAAGTCTCGATGTTCACACTAACCGCGCCATTAGTTGTGACATTACGAGGTGCCTACAAGGCGTTTCCTGGTGATGTCACTAAGGACGGGTCTCAGATCTGTTCTTAAGATGATGACGCTACGAAACACCAACAGCGCCCATCCACCGCTCAACGCGTCACAGTCCATATTCGGGTAGTGCGACAAGAACATGGCGACCACCTTGCGCACCGCGTTGCGGGCCATGGACAATGCCTGCTCCCGAGACGTGCCAACAGCAAGGGCAAGCCGATCCGCCAAGGTGGGGGCAGGGCCGACCTGAAGCTCGTCAAGCACCTTCGTGAGGGCTCGCACCATGGACTAGCGAACCCCGATCTTTGTGTCAAGAGTCCGCCGAGCCTCATCACCAGATTTCCTGGCCTGCTCGAGATCTCCGATGAGTCCTAGGGAGAAGAAAAGAACAAACTTAGCCAAAATCTTCATCAGGAAAAGGCAAGGGAGAAAGTAAGGACACGGCTCATACCTTTCATCTTATCAGAGAGCTCGTTGGCGACCTTCACCAGTTCCTGGTTCTTGACGAAGTTCTCGGTCAAAAGACTCTCCTTGTCCGCGACCTGCTTCGACAAGTTGTCACGGACCTCGCCGAGGCCTGTCCTCCCCAAAAACCAAGGCAACAGTGTTACAAGACCGCGCGCTGCGCAGGAAGAAAAAGTTGCAAAGACATGCACTCCGAACCACTTACCAAGAATCTCATGCGCCCGCTTCTCGGTGACCTCACGAAGCCTGTCTCCCTCAGCAGTGGCGTCGCTGACTTGAGTTGTCAAGGCGGTCACCTACCCGCGAGCCGCCACAAGGTCAGACTCAGCACGGCCCAGGCCCTCCTGCAACTCCGCCACCTTCGCCTCAAACGCCGCCTTCTCCTGCTCGGCAGTTCAGGCGGCAGCCTCGGTGGCTGATTGCAGCTCCGATGCTACCTTCTCCGCCTCCGCCTCCGCCAGCCTCGTCTCGAGGGCGGCCTTCTCTGATGCGGCGGCATCAGCGACCGACTGCGCGGTAGCAGTGTGGTCCTCCGCGGACTTCACTCTCACCTCAAGGGCGGCCCTCTCCGTCGCCTTGCCGACCTTGGCCGCCGCAGCAACGAGGCGGGTCGCGGCTAGCTGCATCTCCAGCTGCATCTCCAGCTGCATATTCTGAGCCCGAAGAAGCTTGATGGTGCGCAACTTCTCGGTGCTACGTTCCACGAGCTCCTACACCACGTAAGACTCCACGCCCAGTAGGAACAATGAGACCGAAGGTCCAATAGAAGAAGGGGTAGGGAATCGAAAACTTACCCTTGTGGCGGGAAGGATCAGCTCTGTGTACGTCCGCTCGGTCTATCGTAGGCCCTTCTCGAGGAGCTTGCGGGCCAAGGACTCCTCGTTGATGACAAAATCGGCACGAGCCTCCTCCCCCCGCAAGACCGACATGAGCGAGAGCTGGCGAGGCTTCTCCGGCGTCGTCCCTGACAAGCCAAGGGCGGGCGATGGAAGGCCACCCGTGTACTCGCCGGCTACCAGAGCGGTAGCCGGTAGCGAACCGTCCGCCGCCGGCCTGTGACAGAACCACCCAAAATAACTCTGTATTATCACCTAAGCCAGTCCACTTGGCCTATAAGCGATAATAAAGAGTTATTTTGTCGTCTCTGCCGGGTCAAGCCCGGTGAATCACTTACAAATACAGGATCGATAATATGCAACAAATCCCACACGAAGGCGGGACTAGAGTACAAGTTCAAATTTACATAACAACCCACAGGGTTCAAATTATTACAAACCGGTTTTCATTACATAAAAGTAAAGTTTCAGAGTTTAACAGCGGAAATAAAAACTAAGCAGAAGATACACATGGGAGGCCATCCATAGTATATCTCTCATCATCACCGTTCTCCCACTCAAGTTCCCAACCATCCGGAATAGAGCCAGGCCAAATGGGATTACCTGAAAACAACAACATATGCAAGGCTGAGTATACTAATACTCATCAAGACTTACCCGACAAAAATAAATTACAACTAGACATGCAAGGCTTTTTGGCTGGTGGGTTTGTTTTACCAAAAGCGACTAAGAGTTGATCCTTAATTCCAAGTTTTAGCTCAAGTTCTAGTATGTTAACCATTCTAGGTAAGCACCTAAACTAATCAAGTAGTTGTGCAAACAATATTAAGCAAACAGCAAAGTTAATCCATGTTCCATATTCCAATATGGGGTAGCCAGTGGTTAAGCCGTCTCAGATAACGGCGAGAGACCGACGATCGATCGAATTTATAAACATTGCAAGGTACAACCCAAGGCACACAGAAGAAGGTAGACCCTAAGAATCCAAATAAAAGCAAATGCAGGGTCTACCCCGACCAGGCGTTTCCCGTTATTCCCCAGCTTAGGATCAGATGCTACAGTCCTAAGTACAAGGTTTACTAGTATGCCCAACACAGTACGTCCAGACTCACACTTGCACTACCGAGAGCAAACCGAGAGACGCATCTCAAGAGTAGTAGCGATAAAGTTCCCGCATTGGTTCATTAGGTACTAGGCTTACCAGTCTCATTCCCGACAAGTGCTTGGTACGTTCAATAGCTTAAACCAGCACAATGCTACTCGGTCGAGACCGAACCCATTGCTCTTACCACATGAGCGAGTCAGTTTAACCAAACTTATGATTCTAACATAAGTAACCTATATCTTGCGAGCAATGAGCCATCACTTGACTTGTACCATGTCCTTAAAGCATGGCACTACCGCACTAGCAACCTAACATACTAGTAAAAGAGCATAGGAACCTAAGGATCATGCATCTAGGTTTCAAATCAACTCCTGAAACTTAAATGCACAAAACATAACATAAATGCGAAAAGTAAAGTTGTGAGTTTAGCAAAAAGGTTAAATGCACTCCGGTGCTTGCCTTCCTCTACTTCAGCTATAGCCTTGGGCTTTTTGGACTTTGGTCCAGGTCTTGGTGAACACCCAACTCGTTTACTTCACCATCTACCGTCATGTCTCCCTCCTGGGTGAGTGTGTAAATACCGTCTGGTAAATCTACACGTACACCTGCATATGCATTAGGTTATGGTGAGGGTGGGAGAATTACCACCAAACCAACTCGTGTTGGCCACATTCATCCACACATTAACATTTTCTCACAAAAAGTATTGGGTGTGGTGTGATGGTTAACTAAAAACTACTTTGATGGTGATTGTGTGCACATCTAAGAAAATCAAATTACTTAACTTCACCAAACAGTATGGGGTGTGTTTAAATGATTGCAAACAGAAACTAATCATGACAACCTTAATTAAACTTAATAACGAGGATAAACATATTTATTCAATTTCTAGTTAGCCCTTCATCTAAAAATACAAATTAAATGAAATATAACTCCACCTGATCTAAAATTTTGCACACAGCAACATATGTCTAAACTAAGCTTAGATACCAAAAATTAACTTCAGATTTCATAGAAATTAATTTATACGAAAAAGACAAATTTCAGCCTAACATAACTTAATTAAATCCTACAAAAAGATGTACTAACCTTTTTGTTCTAAATTTTCTCCTACAAGTCATTTATGTAAAATTTAAGCTCCTGACCAAATTACAGAAGTAAATCTACTCTATTTTTTTCAAGTTATCAATTTAACATCCTACACAAGATTAAATATAAAACATGATTTAAATAAAATCCTAAATTCATAACCATTCTACCAGAGGTGCTATTCATCATGACAAAGCCTTAGGGTGTATTGGTGCTTAAAGGAAAGTTTATTTGAGGGGACTACAAAAAGCATCAAACTTAATCTAACATAGAGATTACATAAATCATAACAACAAATCTACACACCAAACATGTGTCATCTTTGGTCACAATTCTATACATGGCATAAAGAACAACATATTCAAATTTCAACTCCATAACATGAGTACATTTTGAACTACAACAAAAGTACATCAAATTAAGTTTGATTTTTCATTTCAAATCTATATAGAAAAACCCGATACAACCTTTCTAGAAAATGTAGATCTCAGCACAAGGAAACTAACAAAATTGGGTTTACATTTTCTGATTTTTCTACGATTTTTAATGGATTTTCGAAGTAGCAGAGGAAACCTAAAACAACTTTTACGCTTAGACCCTTGAAGTAACTTTTCAGAATTACACATAGGTCCCTAGTTCACAGAAAAGCCCCTGTAACTATTTCAATCCTTACAATTCGAACCTCGCCGGCGCAGGGGAGCTCGCCGGCCGTCGAGAAAGGGTCGGACCTGGTCGGATGAGTGGCTTGGAGCCCCTAGGGTGCTTGCCTGCTTCGCCGGGTGAAGATAGCCCAGCCGGGGGTGTGCCGGCGAGCTCCCATGGCGGCGCGCAGGTGCTGCGCCCGCCGAGCTCGGCGTCCCGGCGGTGGTGGCTCGAATGTGAGGCGGCGGCGATGGAGAACAATGCAGGAGGGCCCAAGGGAGGAGGAGCGGTCGTGCGGTGGTAGTTTGGCGCGGGAGGCGGACTTCACAGCGGCGGCGACTATGGCGTGCCGGCAGCGCTGGAAAGCGACGACAGGAGCTGCGGCTCCGTTTTTAACCGAACCGACGATGCAGGCGCGATGGGGACGAGAAGTATGCGGGCGCAGCGGATAGGTAGGCGGCCAGCTGGCCCCGCCGCATGCACACAGGCAGCGCGGGTGCGTGCGCACGCGGGCGCGTGGCCCCGGCTCGGCGCGGTACTCCGCGTGAGCACGATGTACGGCTCGTAGGTAGGCGGAGACACCATCGTGCGCACTCGAGTCCACAGCGACGGATGCAAGGCGTCCGTACGCTGGACGGCCACGTGAGCACCACGTGGGCGGGCGGACGGGGGCGCGCGCGCTAGAGTGCGGCGACACCGACGGCCTGCGCCCTCCTTTAACTCGTTTAAGCATTTTCCGACGTGTGAAACTCGAAAATTTTGAAAAGAACTCAAAATTCTCCAAATACCAAAGTTGTAGAGCAACTATAGGAGCACAACTTTTGCAAAGGGTGACCTATGTTTTGATGAAAAGATTGACGGGAAAAACGTGGTGAAGTTTCTACAAAACTCGGCCCCGAAATACTGTTCCCAGGAAATTCAACACTGTTTTTGGCCAATTTGCACTCAAAATTGGAATGTCCGCCAATTGTGAAAATTATGTTCCCGGAAACAACGAAAAACTTTTATATTGGTAGAATTTGAAGTTCTATAGTGAAATTTGGAGAACGCGCTAGAAAACCATATCAAGATCATAGAGCCCTTAGGGGTTTGACCAAGTTTTGGGATTTTGACCAAGGGTTCTTTTGCAAAGTTGATCAAAACTAAGCTAAGCATACTTTGAGACTAATCACACTTGATTAAAAAGACTAATTAATGTGCTTAGGTTAACTAAACATCAGGGATGTTACAGCCTACCCCCCTTAAAAGAATCTCATCCCGAGATTAGTGTTGACGGCTATTAAGTGCTACTTTTATGCTGTCAACTCCTGCATAAAAGGAATGAAAAGTAATCATCAACACTAGAATAGGGCTTTATACTGACAAGTTCCACAAGTGTTGGTGTTTCTAGCTTTTGTTGCAGGATGCACCGGAATACGTGATAAATGATACAATTGAGAGCAAGTGATCCAATGGCTTATATAGGACGTCATCCATAGCAACTTCAAATGCCAATTTGGACTACAGCATTGCGATGGGCTCGTCGAGACGATCGAAATGGATATATCATTTGTCTACTTCTGAGTCCGGATGAAAGAGATATGCACACGATAAGATCACCATCTTGATATGTGGGCCCGGTGGGACCCACACCAGACCACGTGGCGACGTGTTGCCACGTTGGATGCCATGTGTCTATGACACATCACTAATCTAAGGAAACACACATTCGACCAATCAGGATCCAGTACGCGAATCCAAGGGCCCACAACCACGAGATAAATGGCTTAAAATACCGCATGCACCCCATACCCACCTTGGGACCCACCTGGCAGTCACCTGGACGAAAGGCGGCACGAGGGGAGCTACCTGGGGGTCGGCCGACCCCCCAGGTCGGCCGAACCCATTTTGCGGCCCCTCGTGTCGCCCTTCGACATGTCGGCTTGTCGTGATGAAGCAAAGGCGGTCCTAGGTGTGTGCCCGAATATTCCCTCAGGATCCTGCCGGAAAGCTCCTTCTCTTGCAAGCTACTTGGCCCCCACTCCTCTTAGCCATGTGTCACCACCCTATTGGTGGTGCCCATGGCAGCCAAGGGGGCTCCTCCTACTCTTTTTGGCCTATAAATAGAAGGGGAAGGGGCTAGAATAGGGACACACAACTCCTCTCCTCCTCTCTCATTTTCTCTCTTGAGAGGAGAGGCTCTCCTCTCCTCCTTCTACAGTGTAAGTGTGGAGTAGTTGATTAGATCAAAGCTAGGGAGAGAGTGAAAGGGATGTACCTCTATGGATGCTCGTTCTTCAATTAGAGTAAAGTGAGTATTCCTGCATTTTCTATTTGGACCAAAGTGCAAGTGATATGTTCTTGTGTTCTTCACCTGTTCATTATTTAGAGGCACGTGTTCTTCACGAACACGCCCCCTCGATCTAGTTGATTAGGTGCACAAGTTTGTATCCCGTTTGTATGACTTGTCTATTAGAATAAAGTGGAAATTCTTGCATGCTCTGATTAGAATAAAGTGTGTTTGTGATTCCTTTCTAATAGTTTATGCTAGGTTACATGAGTAGATGTTTTTCTCTGCTAGTGTGTAGATCCTGAGTTTATGCGTTCGACTGCTGCAAGTCGTTCGTATACGTTGGAAGCACAGTACGGGGTCGAGTGCTCTCTTGCATGCCTTTAGTATAAGCTAGTAGTACATATAGTGAGTGAGATCAGTTCTCTTACGTGGTCGTAGTTCTATAAGTACAGAGTGTCGTAGTCCGTTGGCTACTGCAGTAACTACAGCGTAGATGTTGAGTCACGCTACTGGTTATCATTCGTTCGGCTTATCCCAAGGTTAGGTAGAGGTAGTCTAGGTGGTGATGACAGCCCGTCTGGCCCTCGTTGATCCTCTGTAGCTGATATAGTTAGAGCTCTGTTCCACATAGATCTGCGTACCGGAGTCGCCTGTTAAGTCAGGGCTAGCGGTACCCTAAGCCAAGTTCTATCTAGAGATCGACCTTTAATCTCATCTATAGTGCTATCTTTAGGAATCCTCTCTATCCTTGCCTTTTATCTGGGTGTGTCCTTGGACTGACTAGTACGAAGTTAGTGCACACTGTTCCCTTGGATTCGATACCCTTGGAATACTCTAAGGTGAAAGCTACAATGGTATCCATGTGCTTACGGATTTATTTCGTGTGGTGCTAAAATACCCAACAATTAGTAATTTAGAAGATGAAAGGTAGGGGAAGAAACTTATGATGTCTAGATTGAAGAAAACCCGGATAATTCTCATTGAGATAATGTTCAGTTTCCAGGTAGCTTCATCTACAAGATGATGACTACATTGTATTTTATACATCTTTACGGATTGCCTTCGAGTTTTTCTTTCCTTTATATCAAGAATTCTCAAAGGATGTTCAACAACAGAGAGGTCCGGTTCAATTCAAGCATTTGCTTCTTCGATCACTTCTCTAGCCGGTTCATGAGCACATCTCCTTAACTGGGATACATGAAACACATTATGGACGGCAGAGAACCGCTTAGGAAGCTGAATACGATATGCTACTGGTCCACAGACTTGAGTGATCCCATAAAGGCCAATGTAGCGTGGATCTAGTTTCCCTTTTACACCGAACCTTTGGACACCCTTAGTTGGCGAAACTTTCAAGTACACAAAATCACCAACTTTATATTCCCTAGGTGTCTTTCTCTTGTCATAATGACTCTTTTGCCTTTCTTGAGCTATCCTCAAATTTTCTCTGATTACTCTCACTTTCTCTTCGGCATCCTTAACTAAGGCTGGACCAAAGAATTTCCTCTCGCCAGCTTGTGACCAGTTCAAGGGAGTTCGACATCTTCGTCCATAAAGAGCCTCAAAAGGTGCCATTTTCAAGCTAGCTTGGTAGCTATTGTTGTAAGAGAATTCAGCCAAGGCGAGACACTTGTCCCAACTTTTATCAAAGTGAATCACGCAAGCTCGCAACATGTCCTCTAGAATCTGGTTCACTCTCTCAGTTTGACCATCAGTCTGAGGACGATAAGCTGAACCGCGTATAATTTTGGTGCCTAGAGACAAATGCAACTGTTCCCAGAAATGTGACACAAAGAGAGAACCTCTATCTGAAACTATTGTCTTAGGAACACCGTGCAAGCGAACAATGTGCTCAATATAAAGATTCGCATAATCTTTGGCATCATACTTGGTGTTGACCGAAATGAAGTGTGCGGTTTTTGTCAATCTATCCACAACAACCCAGACGGAATCATGGTTTCTAGATGTGACTGGCAATCCTGACACAAAATCCATGCTTATGTCATCCCACTTCCATGAAGATATGGGTAAAGGTTGGAGAGTACCAGAAGTTTTTAAATGACTTGCTTTAATTCTTTGACAAGTATCACATTCTGATACATATTTTTCTATATCCACCTTCATATTGGTCCACCAAAAATTTTCTTTTAAATCTTGATACATTTTGCTACTTCTCGGATGGATAGAAAATTTAGAGAGATGACCCTCACCAAAGATTTCCTTTTTAAGTCCCCAATCATCAGGTTCTACAAGACGTTGCCCAAACCAGACTATATTTTTCTCGTCCTTGCGGAAGCAATCATATTTAGGATCTTTTTCCAACAATTCTATTTTATTAACTGGATGCCCCCATCCTGAAGTTGAGCCATGACAATTCTATTAAATAAATCAGACTCAGTGGAGATAACATTTAGGCTTCCTTGTTCTACAATTTCCAAGTTAAGCTTCCTCAACTCCTCACATAAAGTGTCACTATAAGGTTCCACTGATAGGCAATTGCAGTGAGCCTTGCGGCTAAGAGCATCTGCAACTACATTAGCCTTCCCAGGGTGGTAGTGAACATCAAGATCACAATCTTTGATCAGTTCTAACCATCTTCTTTGTCTCATATTCAGATCAGCTTGTGTGAAAATATATTTGAGACTTTTGTGATCAGTGAAGATGTTGCAGCAATTTCCCATAAGGTAATGCCTCCAAATTTTTCAGGCATGAACAACCGCTGCTAGCTCTAAATCATGTGTGGGATAATTCTTTTCATGAGGGCGAAGCGCCCGTGAGGCATAGGCAATGACTCTATTTTCTTGCATAAGAACACAACCAAGACACGTGCCCGAAGCATCACAATAGACTTCATATGGCTTAGAGTTGTCAGGTTGTGCTAGCACTGGGGCTGAAGTTAAAAGTTCCCTTAGTTTACTAAAAGCCTTATCACAAGCCTCACTCTACACAAATTTCACACCTTTCTTTAACAGCTCAGTCATAGGCTTTGCAATTCTAGAGAAGTCCGAAATGAAACGGTGATAATAACCAGCCAAGCCTAGAAAGCTGCAGATTTGATGAGCTGATTTAGGAGGTTGTCAATCCATTACTTCTTGAACTTTGCTTGGATCGACAGATATGCCCTCACTGGAAATAGTGTGCCCCAAAAATTTTACACTATCCAACCAAAACTCACACTTGGAGAACTTAGCATAAAGTTTATGACCTCTCAAGCATTGTAAGACAATGCGAAGATGTTCCGCATGCTCTTTCTCATTCTTGGAGTAAATAAGGATGTTATCAATGAAAACCACTACGAATTTATCCAACTCCGTCATAAATATGGAATTCATAAGATACATGAAGTAGGCTGGTGCATTTGTAAGACCAAAAGACATGACCAAAAATTCATATAGGCCATAGCGAGTAGAGAAAGCGGTCTTTGGAATATCACTAGGCCAGATTTTTATTTGATGATAGTCAGACCGAAGATCGATCTTTGAGAAGACCTTAGCTCCAGCCAACTGGTCAAATAGAACATCAATGCGGGGTAAAGGATACTTGTTTTTGATAGTCACTGCATTGAGAGGTCGGTAGTCCACACACAACCTCAAGCTACCATCTTTCTTTTTCACAAACAGGGCTGGACAGCCCCAAGGAGAAGAACTTGGGCGGATATAACCCTTATCAAGCAATTCTTGAAGTTGTTTCTTTAATTCAGCTAGTTCTTTGGGTGGCATTCGATAAGATCTTTTAGAAATGGGGGCAGTGCCACGCTGAAGCTCAATAACAAACTCGACATCTCTGTCTGGTGGCAAGCTAGGCAAATCATCGGGAAAGACATCTGTGTACTCACATACCACTGGAATGTCCTCAAGTTGAGTAGTTATTGCTGCGAAAGCACAAGAGCCTTTATAGCCTTTAGGAGGAAGGTAAAGAATCGAGTTTCCAACAATAGGTGAGTTGATTTGTATCATTCTCTCCGAAATATCCAGGATAACCTTGTGCTGAGTCATCCAATTCATGCCTAGGATAACATCTACCCCATCCAGACTCAATGTGATAAGATTGGTTTGGAAGGTCTTGCTACCTATCTCAAGCGGTACCCTTAAGGCTACGTGATGAGAAGCAAACTTTCCACCTGGTGTGGCAATCATATAGGCCTGATTTGTATGACTCCACTTTAAACCCAAATTGCTCATAGTTTTCACATTTATAAAGCTATGTGTAGCACCAGAATCAAATAATATTGTAATTGGGCGACCTCGGATAGAGAATGTACCCGTCAAGACTGGTGCTCCCTCTGGAAGATCAACCACTGTGGTGAAGTTCAGTCTCCCTTGCTTCACCTGAACAGTCTGCTTCTTATTCTGGTTTCCAAACTTAGGACCTTGCCCTTGATTTTGCTGATTTTGCTGCCTAGGGCGAGGACACTTGTTAGCATAGTGTCCCAACTGTCCACAGTTATAGCAACGATGATCCTCATTATTGCGTGGAGGTGGGGGTGCATTGGGCTTGGAAGCCTGCTATTGGGTATTGCAGAAGCTAAAGTTGCCAAAAGGCTTGTCCTGTGACTGTTTCATCACCCAGCGTCCTGATGAAGATGGCTGGGTGGAACCCTGCACATTCTTCTTCACAAACTTGAACTTCTTTCCCTGCCCACTGCCCGAGGCTTGATTAAATTTTCTCTTTCTATCATGTTGAGCCCTCTTCATGGCATCCTCCTGGGAGATAGCCATATTCACTAGCTCAGGATAACTATCAGTCTTCACTAAATTGAGCCTCTCATACAGCCCACCATCAAGCCCATAGCAGAAACTCTCCATTTTCTTCTAATCAGTATCCACATGGTAATCACCATACTAACAGAGACTTTGAACTTCTGGGCATACTGATAGACAGAGTCTGATCCTTGCTTGAGATTCAATAATTCCCTCATCTTCCTATCAATTAGCCCTTTATGAATGTGATGCTCTTTGAAGGCCTTTTTAAATTCCTCCCAACTCATCTGGTGGCCCTGTGGCTGCATAAACTTGAAATGTTCCTACAAAATCAGTGCTTCGCCCCTAAGCTGTTGGGCGGCGAAGCCAGCCTTGTTCTCCTCAGAGCATGGTAGCACAAAGACTGAGAACTTGGCCTCTAGGGCCCTGATGAAAGCATCTGCCTCAAGGGGTTCTTCAGCCTTGGAGAACTCAGGAGGCCTCATTGACCTGAATTGCTCATACCTAGTGACATTGTTAGGTCCATTCTGATCTTAACCATGATGGTTCAAGGGCTGCTGCAGCCTCTATGCAATATGGTTCTGAGTTTGAAGGATTTGCCTCAACACCTCCGTCTGAGTAGCCATGAAAGCTTCAGCAGGGGTCATGTGTGGGGGTGGAGGAGGATCACCACCACCATGAACTCCAGAACCCCCAGGGGAGTTATGTGCATTATCAGCCATCTGAAAAGTCGAACTTTCATTAGACACATATTCAAAGCTTGCTCAAGATAATACAAGTAGAATATGCATACGAAAATTCAAACTATGGAAAATTCAGAATTTAGACAGCATAACAACCCTGAGTATAAAATTCATAACTTTCTATACAAATGTCAACAATTTCTAAATTTTGGTCAGCATGTGTAGAATTTTGTAAGCTACAACTTTGGTAATCAACTCCAAGACAGATTCAACTTTTACAGGGGTCGAAAAATTCAGTTACCAAAGTCCTGTATGGCAGTTTTGACAGCAAACAGAAGCTTACTAAAAATTCGATATTTCTCAAACTACACATGCAAAAATGCTGAATTTTTGTGAGCATATCCATTATGAAGTTTTGGACAGCTTTGGTATTCATCAAAAAATTCAAAAATTACCACAACTAACTTCATTTCATTTCTTAGGCAGATTGCTGTCGGAAAGATGTTCTCCACCATATTTACATGATTACAAAATTTGTGGATCACCATTACATGAGGGTTACTATGTAGCATCTTGCTACACAAAAGAATACTCCTAAGTCAGCCTACCACAAAAACCAACCAAAAAGAGGCTAACAAAGAGTACATGTCAAGTCCTAATACATCATCTAAGGACTATTTCCCAATTGAGCCTGCACTAGCTGCTGGAGAGCCCGGTAATGCAGGTAGAGGTAGTGTTGCCTGGCTCGTCTAGTCAAGGTCGGGCACGTCCTGCACCTCCTCAGGCTCAACCTGAATCTCCTGTTGCTCCTCCTGTCCAACAGCTGGTGGGTGGGGCATCTGCTGTAGCAAACCCACAACACCCTCCATAGCCTCTGCATTAAGCTCTAGGTCC
This sequence comes from Cenchrus fungigraminus, assembly GCA_036936925.1. Classification (NCBI taxonomy): domain Eukaryota; kingdom Viridiplantae; phylum Streptophyta; class Magnoliopsida; order Poales; family Poaceae; genus Cenchrus; species Cenchrus fungigraminus. Next base: position 25,661,218 of record CM072773.1, on the reverse strand, counting down.
TCAATCTGCTCCTGCAACTCCTGGATGTGCTGAAGGTGCACCAAACTCTCGGCATCCCTGTCAGCCAGCTGGGCTTGCAGCCCTTGCTGTCCATCCTGCAGGTCTAGAATCTGCTGCAGGTTATTTCCCTGCTCAATCTTGAACTGTAGCACCTGACCCTGGAGATCAGCAATGGCCTGCACAGCCTGTGCAAAACCATTGTGCTACCGCATGAAAGCCCTGGCAAGACAGAGCGTGTACCAGGTAGCTCCAGACAGACGGCTGGCCAAGTCGTCGGACAGAGCTCGACGAAGATCCTGGAGGTTGTACAAAGCCCCCAAGCATCGGGTCAGCGTCTGTACGGTGTCGAACGGAGGCACAATCTCGAGAAGGGTGGCTATGCTGGCCAAACGGCCCAGCGACACGGAGTCGTTGGGGTCCATAGTAGGAACCAACCCCAACAGAGTCACCGTCATCTCCTGAGGACGGTGACTGGCAAGAGCGTGGAGCACCATCAACGCTGCCGACTCCACCGCCTCCAGAGAGCAGTGGCATAAGAGCTCTATGCTCAAGTCAGCCCACTCAGAGTGGCCCGGGTGAGGAAGCACGGTGACTCGCACACGGCAGCTCGGTACTCCTAGCTCCTCATACTCCACCCCCTCGTAGAAGAGAGGAGTGGTGTAGCCGACGGCACTAAGGGCACCCCACACAATGCGGGCAAAACCCTCCCAGTGCAGTCCCGTGGTAGCGAATGTACCATCGGCTTTCACCGCAACCAACCCAGGGGCAGCCATCTATAAAATAATTACAAACACATGTTAGAACCCACAAAGATGAGTTTAACATGCTATATGGCAAAACTGGCAGTTCTGAACAAAAATTCATAACTGAAAAACCAGTACCCCAAAAATTCCAAATTTTTGTGAGCAACTCGACAACGATATAACTCACATTTTTGGTATTCAAAGGTTGAATCAATTCAGATTGGAAATGTGTCTAACAGATCCATTTTCAGAGTGCTATTACCCAGAAATTTTCAGCAGAGCAAAGCTTCCCTAAAAAGATCATATCTCAAAAACTGAGAACCCAATAACCATGAAATTTTGACAGCACAAACTAAGCTATATATGGTACATTTTTGTTATAGATCCTATGGTCAAATTCTTTTTGGAACTATATGTAAAAATTTGAGTTTTCAGCCATACTCAAGATTTTGACAGAATTTCAGCAGGACTTAAGTCTAGTGACTTAAGCATGGCTTCAGTTGTATTCAACCTAAAATCATGAAAAATTGATGGAAGAAACTTAACTAGCTAATGAGTAAATTCCCTAAAGAACACCTAGTCAGAAATTTTCTAGATAATCCTTAAGAAAATTAGGACAACAACTAGTCACAACTCTTATTAACACATCAATTCATCAATCTATCATGAATGGTCCTTAAAAATGATAAATCGGGTAGAGACCACACAAAAAGGTGTATTAGGATCATTTTTAAGTTTTGGTAGCTTTTAGCATGATGCAAAAAATGTCCTATAAGTCCTCACCAAGCTTTTAAGCTTAAAAATCGGAGTTAGTGCCGGTGGCAAGGCATAAATACGTCTCTCCCTATAATAGCTAGTCAAAAGCTAATCGTTTCTTAATTACCGTACCAAACAACCGTGGTTAGTGTACTTGCAGAAAATCACAGATCATTCAGAACCTTTCGTGCCAGCACTCACGAAAGTGTCCACATACATTACCGTTCACTATAGAAATGGTATCCATGCGTAAAGCCGCTGCATGGACAGCGTCCTAATTAGACTCTGACGCGACGTGGGTTCCCATTGGAATAGGTCCCATCCATCCCTCACATGACATCCATGTGGCACCACCACGTATGGCAAAACGTGACAAGACGCAGACGCGACGTGGGTTCCCATTGGAATAGGACCCATCCATCCCTCACAGGACTTTCCTGTGGCACCATCACGTATGGCAAAACATGATGAACTAGTATGGTTGTGCAAGAAAGTAAGTTTTGACATATAATAAAATGTGCTGGAAGTCAGTTTAAATACACCATAGAGTACTAGCCACCTGAAAGAACCCAAAAATTCCCTCTAGGGCCTCTCGGACTAGTTTAATCCTTAATGTCCTACGCACTTTGCAATATTCTTATTCTTGGCAAATTTTATTCCAAAAACAAGTTATTAAGGTATTTTTAATACTCCGATGCATATCATCACTCTGGTACCAGCTGTGACAGAACCGCCCAAAATAATTTCGTATTATCACCTAAGCCGGTCCACGTGGCCAATAAGCGATAATATGGAAGTATTTTGTCGTCTCTGCCGGGTCAAGCCCGGTGAATCACTTACAATACAGGATCGATAATATGCAACAAAGCCCAAACGAACGCGGGACTAGAGTACAAGTTCAAATTACATAACAACCCACAGGGTCAAATTATTACAAACTGGTTTTCATGCATAAAAATAAATGTTCAGAGTTTCAACAGCGGAAAAGTAAACTAAACGGAAGATACACATGGGAGGCCATCCATAGCATATCACTCATCATCATCATTCTCCCACTCAAGTTCCCAACCCTCAGGGATAGAGGCCAAATAAGATTACCTGAAAACAACAAGTAAAGCAAGGCTGGGTATACTAATACTCAGCAAGACTTACCCGACAAAATAAAATTACAACTAGACATGCAAGGCTTTTTGGCTGGTGGGTTTATTTTGCCAAAAGCGACTAAGAGTTGATCCTTAATTCCATGTTTTAGCTCAAATTCTAGTATATTAGCCATTCTAGGTAAGCACCTAAACTAAACAAGCAGTTGATGGGGTAGCCAGTGGTTAAGCCGTCTCAGATAACGGTGAGAGACCAACGATCGATCGAATTTATAAACCTTGCAAGGTACTACCCAAGACACACGGAAGAAGGTTGACCCCAAGAATCCAAATAAAAGAAAATGCAGGGTCTACCCCGACCAGGCGGTTCCCGTCAGTCCCACAGCTTAGGATCAGATGCTACAGTCCTAAGTACAAGGTTTACTGGTACGCCCAACACAGTACGTCCAGACTCACACTTGCACTACCGGTGGCGAACCGGGAGGCGCACCTCAAGAGTAGTAGCGATAAAGTTCCCGCACTGGTTCATTAGGTACTAGGCTTACCGGTCCCATTCCCGACAAGTGCTTGGTACGTTCAATAGCTTAAACCAGCACAATGCTACTCGATCGAGACCGAACCCATTGCTCTTACCACATGAGCGAGTCAGTTTAACCAACTTATGATTCCAACATAAGTAACCTATATCTCGCGAGCAATAAGACATTACTCGACTTGTACCGTGTCCTTAAAGCATGGCACTAGCGACCTAGCATACTAGTAAAAGAGCATAGGAACCTAAGGATCATGCATCTAAGGTTTCAAATCAACTCCTTAAACTTAAATGCACATACATAACATAATTGCAAACAAGTAAAGTGTGAGTTAGAAAACATTGGGTTAATGCTTCCGGTGCTTGCCTTCTTCCTCTTCTACTACAGCCTTGGGCTCTTCTGGACTTTGGTCCAGGTCTTGCTGTGCACTGCTAAGGTTCACTTCACCATCAACCGCCCTGTCTCTCTCCTGGGTCAGTGTGTACGTCCCGTCTGGTAAATCTACACGGTATACATGCACATGCATTAGGTGATGGTGAGGGTGGGAGAATTACCACCAAACCAACTCTTGTTGGCCACATTCATCTAAACACCTAATTTTTCTCATAAAAAGCATGGGGTGGTGTGATGGTTAATTAAAGGTTAATTTGATGGTGATTGTGTGCACATTTAAGCAAATTAAATTACTTAACTTCACAAAACAGCAAGGGGTGTGTTTAATGATAACAACCAGAAACAATTCATGAATTTCTTAATTAAGCCTAAAAGTGAGCAAAAGCATATTTATTTAAGTTCTAGCTAGCCTTTCATAAAAAATCCATATTAAATGAAATACACTTCCAATGGTCCTAAAATTTGGCACACAGCAACACATACCTAAACTACGCTCACATGCCAAAATTTAGCTCCAGATCACATATAAATTAATTTATATGAAAAATAAAAAAATCAGCCTAGCATAACACAATTAAATCCTACAAAAAGATTTACTAATCTTTTGGGTTTCAAATTTCTTCTACGTAGCATTTAGGTCAAATCTAAGCCTCTGACCAAGGCACAAGTGTAGCTCTAATTCATTTTTCAAGTTATTAAGTTAACATCCTACACAAGATTAAATACAAAACATAAATCAAACAAAAGCCTAAAATCATATCCATTCTACTAGAGGTGCTACTCATCATGACAAAACCCTAGAGTGCACTGGTGCTTAAAGAAAAATTTTATTGAAGGGACTATAAAAAGCATCAAGATTAATCTAGCATAAAGATTACATAAATGATAACTACATATCTACTTATCAAACTTATGTCAACTTTGATCACAAATCTAAACATGGCATAAAGAACAACATATCAAAATCTCAACTCCATACCAATAGTACATTTTAAACTACAATAAAAACACTTAAAACTGAGTTTGATTTTTCATTCAAAATCTACACAGAAAAACCCTATACAACCTTTCTAGAAAAGGTATATCTCAACACAAGGAAACCCACAAAACTGGATCTGTATTTTTCTTATTTTTCTACGATTTTTAATGATTTTTCTACGTTTCAACCAAGACCCTAAAGAATCTCATTACAGCCAAGTCCCTGGATTCACACGTAGATCCTCAGAAATTACAACTAGGTCCCTAGACGAGAATCCCAATCACAAACAGGTCACCAGGCGCCATGGCCGGCGATGGAGGTCAAAATCCGGCGAGCTCGTCGCCGGGATGGACCAGGGAAGTGGTGAGGAGTGACGAGGGGCTCACCAGGGTTCCGCTTCGGGGCTTGAATGGGGAAAGGCCATGGCCGGCGGGCGCCAGCGGCGGATGGCCGCCGAGGAGGCAGCTGCGGCTCGGTTTCCTGGCGAGCCTCTGGCCAGGCCGGGCAACAGGCGACTCCAGGGGCTCCTACGTGTCTTAAGGAAGAGGTGGAGGGGGTTGTATGGCAGTGGAAGAGGGGCGGAGGCGTGCTCGGCTGCGGCGGCAGTAATGGCAACGGCGGGTGCCGTGGCTCTGTTTTTCGTGTGTAGGAGAGGAGGACGGCCTGCGTCTGAGCGATGAGTAACGCGAGAACGATGGCGGAGGAGCCAAGGAGAAGCCCCGGGCTTTGGTTTTGCCAGCGCGGTGACGCTCCAGCGCAAAGCGACGGTGGCGGCAGCAGCTCACGGCGCGTGGCATGGGAGAGCAGGGCCGATCGGTCCGCCGCTCCCTGGGCGCGGCTCATGGGCCCGCGGGTGTACGGAGTCCCCACGGCGTCGCGGGTCCACCACGGAGAGGCCGAGGAACCCGTACGCCGGAGCAAAGCGTGACCGACGCGTGGCAGTTGGGTGGTGCCGCGCTCTGGAACGCGAGAGCGCGCGTGCGCCGGCGCAGAATGCCCATTTATTTCGTTTGCGCCTGTTCGATTATGCGAAACTCAAATTTTTCAAAACAAAGTTGAAAATCTCCAAGTACGAAAGTTGTAGAGTAACTATAGGACTACAACATTTACAAAGGGCGACCTATGTTTTGATGATTCGTTTGACGGGAAAAACGTTGCAAAGTTGCAGATTTTCTCGGCCCCGTTTTACTATTCATAAGGGCTTCAACCCTGTTTTTGGCTAATTTGTACTCAAAATTTGAATGTCCGCCAATTATGAAAGTTGTGTTCCTGGAAACAATGAAAAACTTTTGTATTGGCATAATTTGAAGTTCTATAGTGAAAGTTGGAGAACACGCTAGAAAACCATTTCAAAAGTATAGAGCTCTAAAGGAGTATGACCAAAATTGGGAATTTGACCAAGGTTTCTTTTGCAAAGTTGGTCAAGACTAGGCTAAGTATGTTTTGGGACTAACCACATTTAATTAACAAAGATAATAATGTACTTATCCTAATTAAACATCAGGGATGTTACACAAACCGGGAGACGCATCTCAAGAGTAGTAGCGATAAAGTTCCCGCACTGGTTCATTAGGTACTAGGCTTACCGGTCCCATTCCCGACAAGTGTTTGGTACGTTCAATAGCTTAAACCAGCACAATGCTACTCGGTCGAGACCGAACCCATTGCTCTTACCACATGAGCGAGTCACTTTAACCAAACTTATGATTCCAACATAAGTAACCTATATCTCGCGAGCAATGAGTCATCACTCGACTTGTACCGTGTCCTTAAAGCATGGCACTTGCGACCTAACATACTAGTAAAAGAGCATAGGAACCTAAGGATCATGCATCTAGGTTTCAAATCAACTCCTGAAACTTAAATGCACAAAACATAACATAAATGTGAAAAGTAAAGTTGTGAGTTTAGCAAAAAGGTTAAATGCACTCTGGTGCTTGCCTTCCTCTACTTCAGCTATAGCCTTGGGCTTTTTGGACTTTGGTCCAGGTCTTGGTGAACACCCAACTCGTTTACTTCACCATCTACCGTCATGTCTCCCTCCTGGGTGAGTGTGTAAATACCGTCTGGTAAATCTACACGTACACCTGCATATGCATTAGGTTATGGTGAGGGTGGGAGAATTACCACCAAACCAACTCTTGTTGGCCACATTCATCCACACATTAACATTTTCTCACAAAAAGTATTGGGTGTGGTGTGATGGTTAACTAAAAGCTACTTTGATGGTGATTGTGTGCACATCTAAGCAAATCAAATTACTTAACTTCACCAAACAGTATGGGGGTGTGTTTAAATGATTGCAAACAGAAACTAATCATGACAACCTTAATTAAACTTAATAACGAGGATAAACATATTTATTCAATTTCTAGTTAGCCCTTCATCTAAAAATCCAAATTAAATGAAATATAACTCCAACTGATCTAAAATTTTGCACACAGCAACATATGTCTAAACTAAGCTTAGATGCCAAAAATTAACTCCAGATTTCATAGAAATTAATTTATATGAAAAAGACAAATTTCAGCCTAACATAACTTAATTAAATCCTACAAAAAGATGTACTAACCTTTTTGGTCTAAATTTTCTCCTACAAGTCATTTATGTCAAATTTAAGCTCCTGACCAAATTACAAAAGTTGATCTACTTTATTTTTCAAGATATCAATTTAACATCCTACACAAGATTAAATATAAAACATGATTTAAACAAAATCCTAAATTCATAACCATTCTACCAGAGGTGCTATTCATCATGACAAAGCGCTAGGTTGTATTGGTGCTTAAAGGATAGTTTATTTGAGGGGACTATAAAAAGCATCAAGATTAAACTAAAATAGAGATTTCATAAATCATAACTACAATTCTACACATCAAACAAGTGTCATATTTGGTCACAAATCTATACATGGCATAAAGAACATATCCAAATTTCAACTCCATAGCATGAGTATATTTTGAACTACAACAAAAGTACATCAAACTGAGTTTGATTTTTCATTTCAAATCTATACAGCAAAAACCCTATACAACCTTTCTAGAAAATGTAGATCTTAGCACAAGGAAACCAACACAATTGGATTTATATTTTTCTGATTTTTCTATGATTTTTAATGGATTTTCGAAGTTGCAGCTAAACCTAAAGAACTCTTTTACATTCAGACCCTTGAACTAAGTTTTCTATATTATGAATAGGTCCTTCATTTATGGATAAGCCCCTGGAGCTTTTGCAATCAACGCAAAGAGGTCCTCGCCGGCGCAAGGGAGTTCGCCGGCCGTCGAGGGAGGGCTGGACCAGGCTGGATGAGCGGCCTGGAGCCCATAGGGTGCTCACCTGCGTCACCGGGTGAAGATAGCCCAGTCGGAGGGTGCGCCGCCGAGCTTCCACAGCGGCGCGCAGGTGTTGCGACCGCCGGAGCTTGGCGTCCCGGCGGTAGTGGCTCGAATGTGAGGCGGCGGCGACGGAAGAAGATGCAGGAGGGTCCAAGGGAGGAGGAGGAGTGGTCGGGTGGCGGCTGTTTGAAGCAGGAGGTGGAGCTCTGCTGCTGCAGCGACTATGGCGAGCCGGCGGAGGGGAAAACGGCGGCGAGGCTTTGCGGCTTGGGTTTTAGGTGCGGGGCGCGTGCGTTTCGACGCGGACGAGGTAGGGGGCGTGCCTTAAGGCATGGCGCGGCCAGCTGGCCCGTCGGGTAGCGCACACACCGGCGCATCGCACGGCTGGCGTCCGCCGCGACTCGGCGCGTTGCGCGGCATGCGCGCGGGTGTGTGCCTGGGCGCGGCGTACGGCGACTTGAACGGGCGGAGGGTCTACGGCCCGGGCATGGTCCACAGCGGGGCGTCTGGGGCATCCGTACGCCGGAGCGCGGAGGCTGCGACGCGTGGTAGTCCAGCGCTCGGCGCGCGTGCGACGTGATAGCAGCGCGACGCCGGCACTCGACGCTGATTTTTAATCGGTTTAACTGTTTTCCACGAAACGAAACTCCAAAATGAAACTAAGTTGAAATTCTCCCAATACAAAAGTTGTAGAGGAACTATAGGACTACAATTTTTGCAAAGGGTGACCTATGTTTTGATGCTTAGTTTAACGGGAAAAATAGGGCAAAGTCGCTGGTTTTCTCGGCCCCATTTTACTGTGCACAGGGACTTCAACACTGTTTTTGGCAATTTTGCACTCAAAATTTGAATGTCCGCCAATTATGAAAGTTGTGTTCCCGGAAACAACGAAAAACTTTTATATTGGCAGAATTGAAGTTCTATAGTGAAATTTGGAGAAAGCGCAAGAAAACCATTTCAAGATCATAGAGCTCTTAGGGGTTTGACCAAGGTTTGCAATTTTGACCAAGGGTTCTTTTGCAAAGTTGATCAAAACTAAGCTAAGCATGATTTGGGACTAATCACACTTGATTAACAAGACTAATTAATGTGCTTAGGTTAACTAAACATCAGGGATGTTACAACGCCCTCCCGAGTACCCACCAAGCTCCCGAGCGGCAGCCGGTAGTGAACCGTCCGCCCCTGCCGGGGGACTCGCGGTGTCTCGCGCGGTGAGAGAAGGAGACTCCTCGATAATGATGACCTCCGAGGCCCTGAGGGGGGACGCGGTGCCGGCCGCAGGCGATCCGACTTGCAGGTCCGCCGCCGCGACAGGAACGTCCCTCGAAGGGGAGGCGGCACCAGACCCTGGGGCAACGGCTCTAACCGCGGGCCCCTCGGGGGCAATGTCGGTCCCCTCCACTGCGACAACAGGTGGTGTGATCGGAATCTCCCCGGAGACATCGCCGGCCTCCCCCGTATCGGCGACGACAACGACGGTCAGGGCAATCGCCTCAGGAGCCGGTGCCTCGGACCCCGACAAGCACTTCTCCACCTCAGCCTGGCGAGCGGAGACCTCCTATTCTGAGGGTTCGGCCCCCGCACCCACCTGGCCTAGCGAGAAGCTGCTGTTCCCAGGGCTCTCGGCACCTCTTGGGGGAGCCGTCGCCTCCGGGGTCGCAGCCTTTCCGACTTCCTCCTCGCCGACTTGTCTCGACAGGGAAACCGGCGGCGAGGCAGCCGGCGAAGGTGCTCCGAGGACCACTCGCGTGTCCCGGTGCAACAACTTCTGGGGTGCCGGGGTAAGCATGTCGGCCGGGGCGCGGCTGAGACAAAAAGGTGAAGTAAGAATAAACAAGAGTACGGAAAATACAGAAAGGCCCGGGCAGCGCGGCACCTGGTCGGGAATCGGTAAGACATAACTCACCTTGACGAGATGACACGGGCTCGCTTGGCGGCCATGGGGGCTCAACTCGGAGGAGGAGCCGGCCTCTTGCCCGCCACAGGCAGGATGGGAATCTGGGCGGCAAACGTGCCAGCGCCCTGGATAATCACCGACCGGAGACAACACGAGTGAACCTCCTGTCCCCCTCTTTGTGTCCCGAGCGGTGGAGAAGCCCTCAGCGCGGCCCTCTCCTCTCCTCTCCCGATGAGTGCCTCCTCGGGGAGCGCGACCTCCAGCACGACGGGTCGCCGGAGGAAGGATGGGACGAGGAGTCGCGGCCCGACGATCGACGATGAGAGTCGCCACGCCGGGAGGAGTCCCTCCTCTCCTCGGAGGCGCGACGGTCGCGTGGGGGCGAGCGAGAACGGATTTTGACATTTCGTACTTGCTTCCCCAAGAAGATTGGTGCGATGTACGCACCACGGAGCCCCCGCATTGTTCCCGACCAGGCTGCGATGCTTGCTGGCTCGAGCTGGCCTCCGCGGCCATCGGTGGAGGTGGAGGTGCCGCCGCGCTGGACGATGGCATCTGGGGAGACGACTCCACATCGCTCCAGTCCACCTCGGAGTCCTCGTCCCTGGTGTTTGCGGGGGCCGGTGAGGGATCCTCGTCCGAGGAGACATCGTCGTCCTGAGCATCCGGTGCTTCGCGCAGCGCTCCTTCTGAGATCGCTTGTCGACCTCCGACTGCTTCTACTCTGCCCGGCGGCCCACCCGCCTCTTCCGCCTCAGCAATCATACGGTTTCGCGCCCGGTCATCAGGAAGGGGAGCCCGTGCGGAGGGGACGAGCGTGGCCGACATCTAACAAATACGAAACTGGCAGAAAGCCTGAGTAATTGAAAGGAATGAACAAAACTCACCAGAGACACGGTGTCCACGTCGGGGAGCATTGGTAGCAGCTAGGATGGCGGCCAGACGACCCGTGCATTCCCGACCGCCTGCACCACCCGACGCTGGATCTCGTCCTCCGAAGGCAGGGGTCGGCCATCACCGTCCCCACGAAGGGAGCCTTGTCGGGGGTCATCTCGAAGATACAAAGAGGCTACCGTCGGAGCGGGACGATCCCCCTCGTGTGGTAGCTAACAATGACAACCACCAAATCCACTCCATAAGCGCGAAGCACCTCGAGGGCCTTCCAACCGCTTCGAAGGAGCCTCTCCCACTCTGCTTTCTCCGGCCCGTACTTCCACTTCTCCGGCGCCCAGTCAATCCACTCGCCATTGTACACCGGGAGCAGATTCTGGGAGTCGTTCTTGAGGTAGAACCACTCCCGGTGCCAACCGCTGTTGGAGCTCGTCAGCGAGCCAGGGATGTAGTCGCCCAACCTCCCCTGCTTCACTCGGAGAGCGGCGCACCCGATCGTCGCCGGGCTCGTGCCGTCCTTCAAGCACACGAACATGAAAAAGTACCGGAACAAATGCCAGTGGGCTTCCACGCCCAAGTACCCTTCGCACAACGCCTTGAACGCCGCCATCTGCTGGATCCCGTTAGGGTTGAGGTGCTGCAGCTGCAGCTCGTACTCATGAAGCACAGCGCGGATGAACCGTCTGGTAGGGACGGAGAAGCCGCACTTGTGGAAGGCCACGAAGGAGATCACGTACCTCGACGGAGGTCGGGGGGAGTCCTCGAGCCCAGGAACCTCCCACTCCTTAGCTCCGGTGAGCACCGGCACCATACCCGTGATGACGAGTCGGTCGAGCTGCATATAGGTGACGGAGGAGCGCATCCAGGACGACATGGCGACAAAAGGAGGCGGGGCTCGAGGCTAGATTCGGAACAAGAGAAGGGCGCTGGTGCGGGAGATGTGACTCCGAAGAAGAAGGGTGGCGGTGGCAGCTGCGAAGAAGGCGAAGAAGAAGAAGAAGATCGAATCTCAACCGGCGGCCTCTACGTATAAAGGGGCAGGAGCAGTGCTGGTGGCGGCATTTCATGTCGGGGCCCACGTCCGGGCCGCACGTCCCACGATGCTGAAGCGACGCCCCCTCACAAGGCGTCCCCCGGCGGAACTGGCGCCCACGCGTGCGCGCCGTTTCGTCGTCCCCGGTGGGCCCGCGACTCGAACCGGCGTGAGATCTCCGCCTACTCGCCCTGCCACGACGTGCATTCTCAGCAACACACGACGGGACAAAACTTTCACGACATTAAAATCTTTAACCCCACGAGCGAGTCTCTGACTCCCCCGTGGGCTACACCCGGCGGGTGCGCTCGCACGCCCCCGCCGGAAAACCGCAACTTATCTCTCCACCACTACGACTACTGAACCTGGGAGCGAGTCCTTGACTCCCTCACTAGGCTCGAGGGCTAGTAACGAGGGCCTAAGTTGGGGCCCACCAACGCGATGACTACCAAGAAGGAGGAAGTACGGTCTACACTCCGAGTACTTGCCGGCCCGTATGACAAGTACCTCCGTCTCCGAGTACTTGGCGGCTCGTATGACAAGTACCCCCATCTCAGAGTACTTAGTGCTTCGTACGACTACTTCTCCGACCTCCACCACGACTACCTGCTCGCACGACAAGTTTCCGCCTCCGCCACGACTACCCGTTCGCACGAGTAGTTTTCTACCCCCGACCGGGCCAGTCTTCACGACGAAGCAAGCCACGGGCGGGGCCCACTCCCGATGTGACAAGTCCTCCGTGCACGCCCGCTCCTGTAACGTCACGTAAGGCCTTTTCCCATACCGGGCCGTACTGGCAGGAACGCCCGGTGTCAGGAGGTGTGGGCGCCCATTACACCACGAATAGCACAGTGCGCGCCGTACCACCCACACAGGAACTCTACAGTACACCAAAAAGACACATATCTACTACACTGCCGGGAACAGGAGCACGGAGTTGACGCCCCACAGTGCTGAACTACTCGGAGACGTACCCGGGGAGTCACCCATGCTAACTACTCGGAACCAACTGCTCCCGGAAGCCCATACGGTTAACAAGAACTCCGTTACAGTCCACGGCTGCTCACCACGTCTGGACGGCCACCCGACGTGAGGAAGGACATTCAACACTGTAACATAAACTTTCATACCCTTTTTACCCCTCTTTCCCATCCCCCTTGTGACTATAAAAGGGGGGGGAAGGGGTCAGTAGAACGCACGCTCACGCAAGCGCATGCAAGCGACACCACACGTACTCCTTCAGGCTATAAGAACCACTTCACTCTCACGCCAGGGACTTGGGCTCCGAAACCCTCTCCTGACTAGTTTGTAACCCCTACTACGAACTTGGGCATAAAGAACACCATTCTTCCTGACTGGACGTAGGGTATCACTCTCCGGAAGCCCGAACCAGTATAAACCCTAGTGTCTCTTGTGCCACCATCCGGACCCAGACCCGCGATCGTATAAATTTACTTGCCGGCAGTGACAAACCCCGACAAGAGACAAGACTGTAAGTTGTTTCGCTGACTATGGTTGGTAGCTGATGTTGATTTGTTTTGGAAAAAAAACTGTTGGCGGATTGGTGTGTACTGATTCGTTATGAGAGAAAATAGTGTTGGTTAATGGCTGATAATCTAGACGAACAAAACACAACTAATAGGCTTGTAGCAGCAATTTCGGTACAAGACTGAGGGTGTTCTTTTTTCTTCCGACGAATTATACATTACATGTTTGAATTTTACGTTCAATATTAAACCATTTACATTCTACTGAACGTTTAAATTCTAAGTACAAAAGTGCTAACATCACGTAGTATTATAGTAGAGATGTTTAAAAATCAATAAATCTTGCTAATGACAAAAGTGAGTACTGAATAGACACTCTTTTAGTTCACTTGAAACTTGATGACTGAGATGAATCTTGTTTAGTTTTTTTATTTTAAGCTTTTGCTTAAATTCTTACCGTTTTAACATTATTATTGAATCAGTAATACTTCCTATGTTCCTATTTATAAGACATGATATGATATGGTACCTTTCAAGTTAAATTTTGACATTCACATTTTTTATATTATATTGTTTATAAATATAAATTTATAACCATTGGGTAGTACATTTGATTAGTGTTAAGTTTACATTAAAAGATAAAAATTTGTTAGGTAAATTATTGGTCAAAGATTATAAAGATTGCATCTTATATGCAAATGAAATGAGTATAGTATAATCATATCATGTAGAAAATTATTAACCCACTTAAAAATCACTACACTCGGTGACTCGATTATTTTTAGGACAAGGCTAATTTACAGCCGGCTGTAAATTAGACTAACTTACAGCCGGCTGCTTTTTAGGTGGGAAGGCCAATCCAAATAGCCCACCTTTTCCCGACCGTTCTTTTTTTTGGAAAACAAATTACATCTGAAGCCCCCAATTCTATTTACAAGACGTGCATGTGCTGTGCGTGTTCATGTTCAGTGCGGCTATTCATATCTTCAGAACTGTTCCAGTTGCAACTTGCAAAAATCAAAACAATTGCAACGACTTTCCAATCAATACATGTACATTCATAATAGAGAGTACCACATGAGCGTGATAAATGCATGCAGGGGATAGCCTGTTCTTTCTACTCTGAGTCAGATTGCTCCTGTGAACCCCTCGACAGAATCAGATTGCTCCTCTGAACCCTCATCAGGATCAGATTTCTCTAGCTGCAGGATAACATTGAACCCGAACACTGAACCCGGCTTGAACGTCGACTCCGCCTCGCTTTCGATCTGCTGGTACATAAAGGAAAATGAACCAAGTCAGTTAGCATGTAACACAGTAATAAAAAGCTCAAACAACCAAAAAAAATAAGTTGGATGAATTGGAAAGCTAGTTTGTATACCATGATAATCAACTGGACCACCCAAAAACATCACTATATAGTTGGCAACATTACTATACTAACATGCCTTCATGTTTTTATTTTTATGGCTGGTAAACTGAATTAAGTTTCATGACATTGTATACAGTAGCTCATGTTCTTTATGGTCACATAGTTGGCCAGATTAATATACTAACATGCTCTTGTGTTTTTATTCTTTTGGCTGTTAAAATGCATTAAGTTTCATGACACTAAGTTGGCCAGATTTGTATATTAGCATGCCATCATGTTCTTATTCTTTTGGCTGATAAACTGAATTAAGTTGGCACTGGGTGCACCTCCTTATGCTACTGCAGTGCTGAAAAATAAAAAAGGAGGATACTGTGATCATTCAAATGTTGTCATTCACTTGATTGCTTTGTGTACTAGATACAAACTTAACATGTAAATCATGTAAACCTAACATGTAAAAGGTTCGAAAGTCGCGCGGCCTAAACATTTCGAGCAAAAAACGGTTGCCTAGTTTCTAGCAAGATGTTGGATAGAAATTGTAACAAAAATGTTGCCTAGATTCTAACAAATTGTAGAATATAGAGAAAAATAGAACACATAAAGATTGTGTACTACTACAAAAAAAAGCATAAAGAGCTGTTGAGACAATATGCAGGAGCATACAGATTGCTATGTCATTGCCTAATATACTATTGGTTGTTGCCTAAATTCTAGCAAAATTGTTGCCTAGATTCTAACAAGAGGTTGCCAACATTCTAACTAAATATTGACTAAAATGAATCAGCATCTGAAAAATGCTCTACAGAAGCATAAGGAGCATACAGATTGCTAGAATGTTGATATGCTTATACTGCATGAGCAAAAAATAATTTCACTATGACCCACCTATGCATCCAGATTACGATATATTGGATGAAAAATGAAAATTGCAAAACAAAATGACTCGTCAGTGATGGTGCTGAATTAAACTTAGGATCATCCATAACATTTCTTAGTTTATGGCCACACCTACACTATGACACTGGATCATTCCAACTTCACATCCACTGTAACTTCACATCCAACTTCGCCTAAAATCGTTCCCGTGTCAACACCAGCTAATCCCCCTTTGGCTGCTGGTCTCAGCAGTGGAAACGCACACGGAACCACCAAATGCATGCAAAGGTAACTGTCCATGTAGCGATCATGCAGACACACGTAATATTGAAAACAAAGGGCTTCTAAACTTAACCCAACTAGTAGAATAAATTCTCAAACTCACTCAAACTGGAAGAAGAAAAACAGTAAGGAAAGCATACATGTTCCTTCAGATCAAATTCCATGAGCACTGCATTTCTACAGGATAACAGGAACCATAATCTCGGAAAAAAATAGCAGCTCATATATAGATGTAGCATAACACTATCTGTGCACAACATGCAGTGTAACTAAGAGTTGGTTTTTGCACTGATATAAACTGGATTGTAAAAAGCATACAGTTTCATTGGTATGTGTGCTAAGTTGGTGTTGATTCGAGATTGCAGACATACTTCTTTCCCAGGCAAGAATTTACTCTTCCACTTGGTGTCATTAACTACCTTAATTTAGTGATGAGTGTTCATCAATGGAGAGAGATCCTACTCAAACCCTACTAAGTACAGGTTTAGGGATGCAAACTTTTTCACACTCAAACACAGACCACGACTTCTTGAAAATGAGCTACCTTAATACCTTAATTATGTTGCCTAATTATATTGCCTAAGTTGCTTATTGGGAACCATATTATTGATTATCAAGAATAATAAGATTGCCTAATTAGAAAGAACCATATTATTATAAAATTAGAATGCATACCACTTGCATGTGGTCAAGGTCGTTTGTGCCTTTGTTGAATAGACGCTTGATCTCTGCCCTCACCAGATCGCCTGACAAAAGGTATCGCAGTATAGTACAAGATTTAGATGGAAAAAATGTTATTTACATGGAAAATGTAATGCCACAACTGAATCTAGCCTAGAGCATATAGAGGTTGCTTAAAAAAATACTGAGCATGAAATTCAGTGAGGTGATGGTGTAATGATAATTCAGTATATGAAGTTCTCTTGAATTTCAAGCAAAGCTCTCTCGAATTTCAATCAAACTTTGCTAAGAACTTACATGGCAAAGAAGTTCTACATTAAAGTTGCTGCTGATTTGAGAGAAAAATGAATATGTATACTGAAGTAACGAGTGATGGGACAAAAAAAAGTCTGAAATTGATATCAGACTCACCTTCTCAGGACTGAACTTCAGCTAATAGACAGGCTGTGTAACAGTCCCAAGCTTATCCTACCAAGTTCTTGTGCACCCAGCTCAGTGAGCTAATTTCTCGGCCCTCTCTCATCAGCTCCATCACAACACTATTGTGAAGGCGATCAGTTTTCTGCATGAGCACAACAATACTGTAAGAAGGGCTAGTCACTCTACAAATAGATTGAAAAAAATGAGGAACACTACCGACCACCTTTTTCCTTTATAGCATTTCCAAGCGTATAATCAGCAACATCTAATGTTTCACTCTCACAGTGCTTCTACAAGATTTTGTATCATGAAAATAGTAGTTCATTGACAGAGAGAGATGGGACAAAGAATAGATGTATTCTCTAGGCACCATCAGCAGCATACCGCAAAAAGAGGATGAAGCACTCGGCCAGTGCCAGGGTTGTCATGGTGACGGTGGAAGGACATATGCAACGCGGCTGGAAGCCTGAAAGGGAAGGTTGGCTGCCGGCGGCGGCTTCTCGTTCCCTCGCATCCACTGGTGACCCCAAGGAGGAATCGAGACGCCCGGCGGTAACCTAAGGAATCGAGGTGCTCGGCGGCAACCAAGGCCGCTGCTCGGAGGCCACCTCTAGCCGGGGGATGTCGCGCCGCTCCCTCGCCAAGGTCGCCACCGCAGCGGGCACCCTAGATCGGGAACACTGCTCCCTCATGGGGGGCCACTCTCGCCTGGGAACGTCGCGCCGCTCCCTCGCCTGAGGTGCGGCGTGCGCCCTTGCGCCGCGTCGCTTCCTCACCGGGGACGCAGTGAGCGCCCTCGTCGGAGGCCGCCGCGAGCACCCTCGTCGGAGGTCGCCATAGCCGCACAGCTCCCTCCCGTGCGGAAGATACAGAGCGGGGAGAAGATAAGAATGAGGATGCTGACGATGTCGGCATGTTGTGGGGCCACGCATAGGATAGATCACTGGACTGGCGAACACGATAGTCCTCCGATGGCACGTGGACGGCAGATTGAGGTGGCTGTGCAGTTAGATAATATTACGGCTGCTTGGTAAGAAGTCATTACCTTATTTTTAACCGTACGAAATGTAATACGTACACTCGTGAATCCGTACGAAATGGAATACTGAATTTATCTTCTGCCATTGCCATTGGTTACTCGATGATCCAACATAGGAGCAGCATGCAAAAGTAGCCGTCAGATCGAACGATCGACGGTTCAGATCCAGGCGCGGTTCTCTCGACAGCCCATCTTCTCCCCGTTTGCTGTAGGGTTTTTCTCCACATCACTTCTCTCACTAGAGCCGCCTCCCCGCAGCCGCCGCACGGCGACGGCAGCCATGAGAGCCCTCGCCTCCCTCTTCCGGATCGCCCGCCGGCTTCCCGCCCCTCTCGCCGCCTCTAGGGCCTCAGCACCGCTTCTACTCCGGCACCTCCATGCCGACGCCCCGCCGCCGCCGCCGCCGCTGCCACCCCAGGACCCGCCGCCCTTCGTCTCCCGCATCCTCGAATCGGAGCCGAGCCTGACCCCGAACGCCGATGCGGAGCCGGAACCTGACCCGTTCCTCGATGAGTTCCTCGCACGCTTCGTGGCCTCCTTCCGCCCGGTACTCGCGGCGGCCTTCCCCGACTACGACCGCGCCGTGCTCGACGAGATGCTCCGCCTCATCGCGGATGCTGTGTTGTGCCGCCTCAATGGGGCCGACCCGGGACCCGACGCCGCCGAGCTCAGCGACGACCTCTGGGCGGCCGTGTGGGAGGTCAGCGGCTCGGTGCAGGAGGCTATGCGCCGTGACCAGGTCCGCGCGGACCTCCGCCACTATCTCCACTGCGACGAGGTCAAGGAGATGACGCGGTTCGCCGTCGACGTCGGCATCCGCGGCTCCATGCTCCGGGAGTTCCGCTTCAAGTGGGCCCGCGAGAAGCTCGACGAGGTCGAGTTTTACCGCGGCCTCGATGACATGCGCGCCGAGGCCGAAGCCGCCGATAACCCGGCCCCTGCTCCGGTGCGGAGGCTGACCGCTTTACCGAAGAGGAAGGGGGAGGTGAAGTTCACGATGTACGGGTTGGACATGTCTGATCCGAAGTGGGCCGAGGTTGCGGAGCGGGCGGCCGAGGCTGAGGCACATTTTGTGCCTCAGGAAGCCAAGCCCGTTGAAGGGAAAGCGAAGAAGGCCGAGGAGCGGCTGCTTTCGGTTGACCCGAGGAAAGGAGATCCAGTGCCTGCCATGGAGGAGTGGAAGGAGGATCTCCGGCCAAAGCGAGTTGACTGGATGGCACTGCTTGAGCGGGTTAAGGCACGCAATGTTGAGTTGTACCTCAAGGTGAGATCTTTAGTAATCTTGAAAGCTTGTGCCTGTCATTCTGCCATGTTTTTGTAGGATCTGGATCTCCCAGTGAAAACACATAGTTACATAAGAAATTGTTGGAGTCAGAGTGTGATATTTGTGGATGAAGAGTGGAGTTAACTTTTATTATCATAGGGCATACATATCAATTATCATTGGCATACTCATATAGCAATAGATGTACCTGGACCACCATATTGAGGACTTCATGCATTACAAAATTAGAATGCAGTTCAAACTTATTTCATTTCTTAGAGAAAAGGACATTGCAAATTGCATCATGATAAAGATTCTCTGAAGGGAACATATCTCGTGCAAACCAACCTCTTCGTGCAGACTTCTAATCTAGACCACATGATGTTGATCCAAGGGAGCACATGGGGGAGTGGGAGGAAGGATTTGCAAAAGTGTGATTAGGGGCAGGCGGTTAAGTGTAAAATTACCTAATCCTGTGCGCTCCCTTGGATTAACATCATGTGGCCCAGATTAGAAGTTTGCAGGTTTGCACGTAGAGGTTGGATTGCACTTGATACGTTGCCTTCTCTGAAACTGTATTACCTGGTAACATTTCATGCCAAACTTGATTGCGCTTGAGCGAAGCAGAATGATAAGGTTGAGGTCTGCATAATGATTTCATCTGTTCTCTAATTCTCCATTGAGCTGCTGCTGCTTATCGTGTCTACGAGATGCAAGCAAGTTTGGTCAAGATATGCCCATTCACCTATATACCACGTGTTTAAAACACTAGAGCTTTTGAAGACTTCTATGAATAGTTGTCGCAATTTACTCTCCTAGAAGGTGATTATCATATGATAAAAACTTGGCAGCAGTTCATATTAATCCTTCAGTAACTGGATAGACTCAAACATTGGGTAGTTTGATATCTTCACTCACTCACATAGGCATTTAAATATGTGATTACATTTAATTTTCCCAAGGTTCTCAGCGACAGTCAGATATGTTACATCAACTCTGCAGTTACCTTTTAAAAAGTCGTCACACCGCTTGAAATTTTTTTTAACATATACTCCGTGTTTGAATTTACAGGTTGCTGAAATTCTTTTAGCTGAAGAATCTTTTGAGGCAAACATCCGAGATTACTCAAAGTTAATTGATCTTCATGCTAAAGCAAACCACGTGGAAGATGCAGAGATAATACTTGGTAAAATGAAAGAGAAAGGTGTTGCACCTGATATCCTCACATCTATCACGTTAGTCCACATGTATAGCAAGGCAGGCAATCTAGATCGAGCCAAGGAGGCTTTTGAGTTTATTCGGAATGAGGGTTTCAAACCAGATCTGAAACTCTTCAGTTCGATGATTAAATGTTATATCAGCAATGGACAACCAGAACAAGCAGATAATTTGCTAAACACTATGAAGGGCATGGATATGAAAGCCACCAGAGAAATGTACACGGATGTGATACGGGCATATGCTCAGCAAGGCATGGTAATTGCTGCCCAGAAAATTCATAATTTGATGAACTTTGCCAGAATTGAGTCTACGCCAGAGGTGTTCACAATGAGTATAGAAGCATGCGGACGCATTGGTGATCCTGTGAAGGCCTTAGAAGTGTTTCAACAGATGAGGAGGTCTGGACACGAACCAGATGATAGTTCTATCGCTGGTGTGGTGGCTGCGCACATGAAGAAGAACCAATTAGATCAGGCTTTGCTCTGGCTGCTGAGCTTAGAGAAGGAAGGACTGAAACCTGGTGTCAAGACGAACCTCGTGTTACTGGATTGGCTGTCTATGTTGCAGCTAGTTCCGGAGGCTGAACAGCTTGTGCTGAAGATAAAACAGCTGGGAAAAGAACCCATAGAAGTCCATGTGTTCCTTGCCGATATGTATGCTAAGTCACGCCAGGAAGAGAAAGCCCGCAGATTCCTCAAGCTCTTGGAAGAGAAGAAGAAACTATTGAAGGCTGATCAGTTTGAGAGGATTATAAGAGGCCTTCTGGATGGTGGATTCTCAGAGGAGGCCAATAAATACTACAAAATGATGAAATCATGTGGCTTTGAACCATCAGAAACAATCGAGGTTGGTGTTAAGGCCAGTCTAAGGATGAGGGGTGGGCTTCGTCCCACTGGTAGGCGTTAAGGCTAGGGCTTGTATGCTGGCAGGTGATCTGCTGGGCACGCAAGCAGGCAGCGATTCTGGTCTGAGAACTTTGAGGTAGCACTGACGATGGCACAACCAAATTGACCATACTTTCAAGGGTTGAAAGATAGGTTGGCCGAATTCCTTTTTAGTTATCCATCTTCTCGGGGCATGGAAATGCTTCCACAGATTATAAAGTTGATAGGTGCTGGTCTCATGATTTTGTTGTTTGAAGCGACCAGGATCTGCAATTGTATTTGATGAAGTTTTTGGTGAATTGTAATGCCTTTTCAGCTTCCAGACAGACATACCATGATGTAAAAGTTAACAATAATAGTTGGTCAGAATCCGTTATTTATTCAATAATAGATCCGCTAGGAGTACATTCGATATATCCTTCCCGCTTTCCTCCCCTTTTTCATAATTGTGATATACTAACATGGGTCCTCTCGCCTCTTCTTTTATTGGATTAAGTCCTTTCGACCCCCTCGTGTATTGGGCTAGTTCGGTTTGCCCCCTGCTGTCTGAAATTGGGTATTCGAGGTCCCTCATCTCCCGAACCTGTATGTTTTTCCTCCCTCTGTTGTTTTGCATAACAGTTTTGATGAGGTGGACGCCACGTGACGGTAGGGCCCACTTGGTTTTAATGAGGTGGACGCCACGTGACGGTAGGGCTCACTTGTTAGCGTTACCTTCTCTCTGTTTCCCTCTTTCTCTCTCCTTTCTCATCTCTCTCCTCCATTCAGATGGCCGTCGGGTGGAGCAGGGGCCGGCGGGCGAGCGGCCGGTGGGCGTAGGAGCTAGGGGCGGGCCACCCTGCTCCTCTGTTGCTCACCGTCGGAGGCCCACCTCGCCCCGCGGCACTGTCGGAGAGCCACCGGTGCCAACTCAGGGAGTGTGGCGCGCAGGCCGGCATCGGGGAGGAGCAGCAGCGGAAGAAGAATGTTGTCGCCGACGCCTCCAAGAGGGAGGGGGGAAAGGAGCAGAGGTCACAGTGGAGCTCCCCATGGAGGCTCGAGCCGCTGACGGGCGAGACCACGCACCCATCCCCACCACGTCGCGCGACAGGCGGCCGGCAGGGCGGCGAATCCATGGCTTCCCTGGTATAATTTTTACATTTTGGCTCTTTTTTAGTAAAATTTCTACATTTGGATCCCTGAGGAAAAGAATCCAAAAAATGGACCTCTAGCACGACGCCAAAGGTCATGGTGCCGTTGTAGAATACCACGGTGACATGACCCATGACGCCATGCTTTGAAACACATTACCCAAAATCACCTAGTGGAAATACACGGCACCAAAAGCCATGGCGCAGTTGTACAACAGCACAGCGCCATGACCTATGGCGCCCTGCTGTTATACAACGGTGCCATGACCTTTAGCGCCGTGCTAGGGGTCCATTTTTTAGATTCTTTTTCTCATGGGTCCAAATGTAGAAATCTTACTAGAAAAGGGCCAAAATGCAAAAATTATATGCTTCCCTACCCCTTGTCCGTCGGTGCCGCGGGGCGGGGTGGGCCTTCAGCAGCGAGCAACAGAGGAGCAGGGTGGCCCGCCCCTAGCTCCTGTGCCCACCGGCCGCTCGCCCGCCGGTCCCTGCTCGACCCGACGGCTATTTGAACGGAGAAGACAGATGAGAGAGGAGAGAGAAAGAGAGGAACATAGAGAAGAGAGATGGGGTAACGCTGACAAGTGGGCCCCACCGCCACGTGGCGTCCACGTCATCAAAACCGCTCTGCAAAACAGCCGAGGGAGGGAAAGCGCACAGTTTCGAGAGATGAGGGGTCTCGAATACCCGGTTTCGGACGGTAGGGTGGAAACCGAAATCGCCCAACACATGAGGGGGGTCAAATGGACTTAGTCCTTTTTTATTTAGACCTGCAGGCCCGATGCATTATGGGCTAAAACAGCTGCACTGTATGGGCCTCAGCCCAAGTCTGGAAGGTGCCTCAGCCCACAAACCAGCCCACACACCACCGTCGGCGTCGAATTTTTTTTATATATTTTTTTCTCTATTTTTCAAAAATAAATGGCCCGTCAAAAATTTAGCAAAACTATACATATGCTGCCGTGGCCCACGGCGGTAGGGGTCCTACCGCCGTGCGGCACGTCGACAGGGGTCGTGGCCCACTGGCAAGGGCACATACCGCCGTGCCGCACGGCGGTAGGAGCCTACCGCTAGGCGGCAGCGTGGCCTCCAGGTACCGCCGTAGGCCACCAGCCTGTTCGTTTGGCTGGTGGCTGGTGGCTGGTGCTGATTCGTTCTGAGAGAAAAGTACTGCTGGCTGGTTGCTGGTGGCTGATTTGTTCTGAGAGAAAAGTACTGCTGGCTGGTGGCTGATAAGCCAAGCGAACAGGGCGCACGGCGGTATGTATGGACCTACCGCCGTGCCCTACGGCGGTAGGTTTTTTTTTGTAAATTTTAATTTTTTGAAGCATTGATACTTAACGACGAACCATTGATACTTAACGACGAATCACAGAAACAAGCAATGGCACGTACGACACAAATACCTTAACTTTGTGCCGCTGCTAGTCCTAACGTGCCTTAGGGAATTTAGATAAACGATTACAACATTTGTAGTCTAGTTGTACGAGTAGTACCCGGAGAACCCGGACATCATAGACCCGCCGGAGTGCTGGGAGGGCATGTAGTACCCGTACCCCGACGGGGGTGGAGTTGGATCAGACGGTGGCGGGGGTGGAGTTGCTGGTGGAGTGTTGTCCTTCTTCTCGTGGCACAGACAGCAGCAGAACTCGTCCTCACACCCGGTGTTCGTCTTCACCACCATTGGTCCGGTCACCGGTTCGTCGTCGTCGTTGGTAGATGTCGGATCTGGAGAAGCCAATGCCGACGCGAGTTCTTGCCTCAGGTTGAAGATGACAACATCCTCGAGGTAGTTGATGTACTGTTGATACGGGTCAATAGCTGGGGGATCCACCCATTGCACGAAACCGCAGTTATCTGGTTGGTCGGAGTACTGCAGAAACCGTGATTACATTAGTAAATCATAAAATAATGAAGGACAGAGGTCAAGGAGTTTTGCTTACCCATGCTCGTGAGTAATGCCAGAAGCGTCGACCAGAGTTGTTCCATCCCTGGTAAACCTGCATCACACAGAACTCACCGTGTGCACACCTTGGCCAGTTCACCGTTTGATTTGGTGCGTACTTTCTAACATCACGCATGAATTTGAAATCTCTTTTATCTAAGACTGAAAAATTGTTGTTGAACTCTAGATCTTGCTGGCTCCACAGTGCTGGACCGAGGGAGCCATCATCATCCCCAGTCCAGGAACTCATTGGTGCTTGTTGTGTTGTGAAGTGACACTGGAGAAGAGTGCTCACATATATGTAGGCAATGAAGCAGACTGGACGGTGGGCCATTCGATCCGGGGCAAGAAAAACGGGCAGTGACTCGGAGGAAACACACCCTAGTACTAGGTTCATTGTTTGGTGCAGTGAGTCGGAGGAAACACACCCTAGTACTAGGTTTACTGTTTGGTGCAGTGACTCACAGAAAACACACCTTATGTGTCCACTATTTGACACAATTACTCACAGGAAACACACCCTAGTACGAGTTTTACTGTTTGCGGAAACAAGCTCTAATGCATCTGAAATCAAGTTCTTAAAGATACAAACCGACTCTAGAGGATGATGAAATGAAATCATAATTTTTTAGGGATACAGTAGCACTCGGCGTCTAGTACTCTACGTCTACTGGGTACAACAGGGGTATTTCCCCTTCCTCATGGCATCCGGCCCAGCTTCCTTAGCCTGGCGAGCTCTCTCCCTCTTCCTCTCTCTATCTGCTTCACAGGCCACGGTCGCTTCACGTTCTTTCATCTCCCGGCGAATGCGAATTTCCTCCTGCTGCTCCTTACGTTTTTCTTCTTATTTTTCTGCCTCAACCATCCTTTGCCACCTCTCACGTGCTGAACGACCCATCGCCTCGACGTAACGCTTGTCTTGTTCGGACTGCTCACAATCTAGCCACTGCATAAAATCACAGAGAGGAGGTGGAGTCTTTTTTCAAAGACAAGTTAGCACATAATAAAATAGCAATGACATATTATTTATTTAGTAATGCAGTTTATTCTTACTTTTGGTCTAACATTGCGACATGGTGGGAGGGGGTCATGCTCGTAGTTCACGCACATGAAGAACCTCATCCCGTAGCAGTACCCGAGAACGTTGCACTTGACAAGCTTACAATTGTCACCGCAGTAGCACATAGGAGTGTGGATCCCCTTTGGCACCGCAACCTTGTCCTTCCTACTGGTGAGCAACTCCAAGTCCAACTCAGGACCCGAGGAAGCCATTGCAAGCCTAAAAAAAGATGAGAAATATGATAATTCATTACATGTTTCATTTAAAATTAGAGAACAATACATAACAGGATATGTTAATAAATTTGACGGCAAGAAGAAAACAACAAGCAAATGAAAAGGTAGTTCAATTATTACAACACGATAACATGCATAAGTTCAAATATTACAAGACCTTGCCAAATGAAATGGTTCAAATATTACAACACGGTAGCACAAACAAGTACGATCACTGCATTCCTTCTGTGTAGCGACGGGAACGACGTCCACGTGCACTAGCTGAAGGTGCTGGAGAAGTGGCAGTGGAAAAGTAAGATGGTTCGGTGCATTTCTTTTAGGAGTGTCCTGGATTGTTGCACTTAGAGCATATCTGCGCCGGAGGTCCAGCTTCAGCCTCGTTCATGTTGTTCCTAATCCTCTTCTTCTTGCGTTGACCGACACCTTGGCACATGGTTGGATCTGGATTTGGTATGTACAATGCATTGTCTTTGAGGTCTTGAGTGAAAGTTCCAAGATGCAGGTAGCTCTCAATAGTGTGGTTCCAAGTGTCTAGAATGGTTTGCTTGAAAAAGTATTTAGGCACGTACCGACCCCAATGGTTATTCTTTGTTGCAAGGCATGCAGCGATCACATGTGAGCAGGGGTAGTGTAGGAGCAGTGGCTTCTGGCAAGAGCATGAGTATGTCTGATTCCCAATAACTGTTTGTTGTATTGTTATTTTACCATTCGCTTTTTGTGATTTGGACAGGCAATTTATCTGATATTTCCACTGAACTTCCTCGTCGGGATCACGACGTAGAGGTTGTGGGTAAGCTCTGTGAGCAAGAGCAGCCTTCTGTTTTGTGGTCAAGTACTCAGTCATCCATGTTGAATACACATTTTGACAGTCCTGCATAGCTACATGTGCTGCAGTAGCACGCTCAAGAAAGTACTTCATTGTGCGGTACAAGAAGAACTCAATGATACTAACAAGAGGGAGAGCTCTGGCACCACGCAAAACCGCGTTGTAGACCTCAGCAAAATTTGTTGTCATTATTCCATGCCTCACACCTCCCTTATCAAACAGGAGACATCATTTCTCCTTAGGCTCATTCTGAATCCACTGGCTGAAGGTCTTCACAGCACGTCCCCTTCTCCTTCTGACATTTGGAGCATCTAGCCCCACGTCCTCCAGAGAAACTGGCTCTTCCCCGGGTTCAGTACTTACTGGCTTCTTAGCTATCTCTTCTGATGTTTTCTTCGTCAGATCATCTAATTTTTGCCATAGCTCGTAGAACTTTTTCTCCTGATTCGTCGAACATAACCGCTTGAACAATTGTGTAAGTTCTCTGTTCTTGAACTGGCTATGAAAGTTTGCTCCCATATGCCTCATGCACCACCTGCTATGCACATCTGACCATTGTGCTGCTCTGTGACGTTCTTCACTACCTTCTTTGATGTCATTAATGGCCTGCAAAATACCTTTGTGTCTATCGTGTATCACACACACGTCTGACACATCTCCCACCACCATCTGCTTCAATCTCTCCAGAAACCAATACCAACTGTCACTATTCTCTCCCTCTGCAAAAGCAATTGCCAATGGCAACAACTGATTGTTGCCATCTGCAGCCACAACTGTAAGGATTGTGCCCTTGTATTTTCCTGTTAGGAATGTGCCATCTATGCAAATGACTGGTCGACACTGTTTGAAGGTAGCAATAGTTGGACCCAATGCTAAGAATGCCCACTGCAAGACTTGCTTCCCTGGCCTTGATACAAGATTATAAGTCTTGATATCATAATAACTATCAGGATTGAGCGTGGCAATTGTGTTCAGCAATCGAGGCAGATTGTCGTAGGATGCTTCGTAAGTACCTCACCTTATCTCCAATACCTTCTTCTTCGCCATGTATGCTTTACTATAACTTATCAGGTACCTAAATTTCTCCTCAATTACTAAGATAATGGACTTGGGCTCATAAGCAGGATTTTCCACAATCTTAGCAAACATCTGGATGGCCACAAAACCGGCCGACAAATTACGATGGCTTGCATCTAGCTGCTCAAGTACACAAGTGTGATCCACAACAGATCTGATCTCCCAGTAATTTTTCCACTTGCCCTTGGAAGCATACACTCGAAAAGGACAGTTGGGCTTCACACATTGTACATCATATATGTGTGGAGAACTCTTCACTATCCTGAACTCTTTCTGCAGAGTAAGAGTGGCCCACTTCTTCACTGCATCCTTCACCTCTACTGCACTCTTATACATGGCGCCAACAGAAAATTGATTGTCTCTATACTCCCAGGACACATTCTCACCAGGATTGACAGATAACTGTGAGAAATTGTAACTGTCCCAGTCCCTTGGAACTAGCGGGTCATCCTCATCATCTGAGGAGTCCTCTTCCAACCCACGTTCATCCTCATCGGCCTCCATTTCGTACTGCCTGAGTACTTCTTCATTAACTTCCCCCTCGTCAATTTCACCACGGGCCTCAAAGGGTGTGTCACAATCTCCTTCTTCTGCCTCAGTGGCAGCACCATCTCCTTCTTGTGGCTCAGTTGCAGGACCATCTCCTGCTTGTAGTTCAGCCTCACCCTGGTGAGCAGCACTACCCTCCTCATGCACTTGACTACTAGACCCAGCCTTATGAACAACTTGGATAAACAACATGACAGGCAAACCAATTTCACATGCTGTTTTGATATAACTCCTCCAATGTTCAGTGTCTTGAAGTGGCATAAGCTCCCAATATACTGCCTCACTCCTGTTGATTAGAGCCATAATGGACAAGTCATGTTGTTCTGCATCTACATGGAATGCTCTATAAAAAAAGTTGGTAATGGACCCCCAAGTTCTTTCGGCTGCTCTTCTAATCACATGGTCAACCGAATTAAATTCTGACAAGTCAACTCCATGTTCACCATATCTAATCTGCCCATTACCGAAATACAACTTGACAATAACTGCATCCGACATGTCTGACAGCATGAAAAAAACGCTATTAACAAGTGGATCTGTAACTACAAAATATATCTACTCAGAGCTACACTACGACTATAATTTTACTAATCGATCTACACTAAAACTATAATTTTACTATGCAGGTCTACACTAAAACTATATTTTTACTAAGCAGATCTATATTTTTACTAAGCAGATCTACACTAAAACTATATTTTTACTAAGCAGATCTACACTAAAACAGTACTTCAAAATATAAATTATCACAGTTGAAAATATTAAATACCAGAGTATTACCTCTAACGAGACGAAAAACCGGTAAAGCTTCGTACATTCACCACCTCCTCCTCACTCCCTTCTCCTCTCCCCCCTCTCTTTCTTTTTTTTCGAATTATTATGACATTTTCGGCTGAATTTCGGCCTTATATAGGCAGCAGTTCCTAGCGTCGTGGGGCACGGCGGTACCAGGCCTGCTGCCGCCGTGCCCCACGGCGCTAGGACCTGCCGTCGTAGCCCACGGCGGTATGTCCCTACCGCCGTGGGGTACGGCGGTACGTCCGTCGCACGCTACGGGCCCACGCCTGGCCATGGGCCACGGTGGGCCACGGCGGCAGTTGTATAATTTTGTTAAATTTCTGACGGACCATTTATTTTTGCAAAATAGAGAAAAAAATATATAAAAAAAATTTCGTCGGCCTCGCAGGGCTGCAGGCACGAACGGCGAACCCCACGCGCACCTGGGCGTCTTCCGCGCCGGCGACCATGACCTGAGCTACTCGCCGCAGTCGCCAGAGTCCTCGACACCGGGGAGCCCCCTCCCCCCGGTTCGCCGTCGCAGCGTCCGCATCGTCTCCTCGACAAATTACTGCGTGGCGCCATCCCTGCAGTCCCTTCCACGCCGCGTTCCCCTCTCCCCCTCGTCCTCTTCCTCCTACCTGTCTGGCGCTGAAGTGAACTCGTTGCTCCAGTGGAACGCAGGGGGGACAGGTGCCGCTGATCAGGATCCACAGATACGGCTCCATCCCCGCGAGGCAGAAGCTGATTTGCCTCCGCATCCCCCAGGTGCGTACCAGCAAGTTATTTGTGAACGTGCTTGTCTGTCTCTGCATTTTCATTTGTTCGAACTTCAGAGCCTTCCGGCGCTCGTCCTGCATCGTAGGGCACGTGCACAGCTCGGACATGCGATTTGAATTTGATATTTGGAAGGAACTTGCTTAGCACACAGAAGTGGACTGTCTGGGATGCTGTTGCTTGTGTCGATCAGTAGTTTGAGGTTATTCAATTTGTTGATATCGATTGGCGATTTATTCATTTTTGTAACTCTGCACTCGCTTGGTCGCTTGTGCCCGTTGAACTTCAGCGGTAATGTTTAGAGTTGGCCACTCGGCCTGCCTGCTTATTACTAGAACTGTAGTTGAAATTTACCCATTTAGCTACTGCTGCCCCCGTCTTGAAATTGTAGCGCAAATGAATCTCTCTGAAATACTTTGCTCTCTGAGAGGCTAGTTGAGCTTAAGATTTGCAGCTCAGTACCTATGTTCTTTGCCCTTGTAGAATTTTCACCGAGTGGCCTGGGCTGAAATTTAGGCTGATTTTAGTTTTTTTTTCTTTTTGAAATAAGCATGTATTCTCCTTTATTTTTCCGTCATGTCCATGCTTTAGTTTCTTTATATTTCACAACTGTTACGTGTTTCTGTTTTCCTTTGCAGTCAGATTTTCTTGAATGTAGACATGCAAACAATGATTTGTATGTGGTTATATTGTTCTCACTTCATGTACTTGGCATCTCTGATCTGATAAATTACTTCAGTTGTCCACCTACATTTTCTCTGTGATTTTATCTCAAGCTATTTCATCAGTCCCTGATTGTCTCAACTAGTTTGTAAATATCTACTTTCTCTTTGGTGTTTAGGTCCTGCAATATTTGTGTATACTCCTGAGGTGCTGCTCTCTAATCTAGAATAAGGTGATTTTAGCTTCTAACATATGCACCCTGGTACAGATTGGATATCACTATGCTTTTTATTGTTTTTATTGTTGGTGCCACTTGCATATTCTTATTTTGTTCTACATGGTGTTTATAAATTTATTAGACAGGCTACCTGATACAATTCTATCCATATGCATGCGCATTCTTTTTGGGAGTTTCTTATTGCCTTGTATTGAGCTTTTAACTGGTGCTTATTGATTTTTTTTATAAACATGATTTGTAACAGAAGGGGTCACTTCTTCTGGTGTTTAAATATTAGTAACTTGAATTTACGACATACTCCCTCCGTTCCAAATTACTATTCATTTTAGTTTTTCTTGATGCATAGCTTTTGCTATGTATCTAGACATAATCTAGGTGCATAACAAAAGCTATGTACCTAGAAAAGCCAAAGCAAATAGTAATTTGGGACGGACGGAGTAGTTAGTTCTCAGAGCCTCTGAGGTAGACTACTGTCGACATGGCCTGGCTGCCTATAAAGCACCTGCTAATTGTTTACTGGCAAAAAAGCAACCATGTCTAGCATCCATTGCGCTTGTCGTCATACCAGTAATCTTTTGTGAGCAGATGTACTCATCTGATCCAAAATTCCAAATGCATACATTCAACTTTAACTGTAAGAAACCATTTTGTCCTGACTCCTGGTGCAATGCAGAAAATGGGTAGGGTCCCTGGCACTTTAAAAGAACACACACGCACACATTCACTCACCTGGGCTTGTTGGCTGCTCAGTCTAATGTGCCACATCTTGCTGCATTTGCTGATGTTTGGGTGGAGCAGATAAATGGGGAGTCTGATTTGCTTAAGTTGTTTGGGTGGAGCAGATAAATGGGGAGTCTGATTTGCTTAAGTTTCCCGATTCAATTTCTAATTGGAGACCTGTACTTTAGATGGGGATTCGGGGTTTCTTCATTTTTTCATAGGGGCTAAAGTAGTTGTATGTTTGGATTTGCAGTGTGAAGCATGGATGTCTTGGGCAAGCTCGTAGTGAGATTTCACTTCAACGGGGAGTTCTTAAATGATGGCAAAAAAGTGCATTATGTTGGTGGAAGGGATGCAATGTCATATATAGATTGTGATAAGGTATGTTTGGCAGCGATTGTTGGGCATCTGCGGGACCACTGCACGGTTGAAGATGGTGCATTGGTGCATTGGCTATTCCCAGGGAAAGAACTCGATGATGGACTTTGTGTACTCACGGATGATAAGACATGTTTGCAGATGGCTGATGCTATTATGGAAGGAGGGGTGGCAGAGATCTATGTTGAGGCGGCAGCAGCAACAGATGGATCGAATGGAGGTGGTCAAGGAAGTGGATTTGAGGATGAGCAGGCAATGGTTGATGTAGATTCTGCTGATGAGGAAGGTTGCCGTGGTGATGTAGAAGGAGATGATCAAGGTGATTCAGATGATGACGATGTAGCTGGGGAAGATGCAGTAACTTTGGTATCTGCAAAACCAGACTCCAGGGAAGTTGTGGAGGGGCAGGTCAAGACGCTTAAGGAGTTTCACAGGGGCCCAAGTAAGAAAGGGAAGGATGCACAAGTGAATAAAGATAAAGGAAAACAAAAAGAGGAGAAGCAGGATGGAGATGAGCATTCTAGCTCAGATAGTGACTACATGTGTGGAGATGATTCATCTTCAGAAGCAGACGACGAGGGTGTTGAGATCCGGAGGAAATTCAAGGTCTTTAAGAAGGATTTGAAAAGAGGACATATTGCCTCACTTGATGATGTTGTTTTGGATGGGACGACTGCTATGCCAGCAGGTTTTGAAGGAGGTCACTATGATAGTGAGACTCCATATGCTCAAAGCAGTGATGATGTAGACTCAATGAATGATTTGGATAGTGATGGAGAGTTAAGTAGGAACGACAACATCTTTACAAGGTTCAAGGAGACTACAGGAGCACCCATATTTGCTTTGGGCATGTTGTTTAAAAGCAAGAAGCAATTCAAGAAAGCCATTATCAGGTATGGTCTGGCTGAGAGGAAAGTAATCAATTTCATCAAGAATGAACCAAAAAGGGTTAGGGCAAAATGTGATTGGAAGACTTGCCCTTGGGTCTGCCTTCTTTCAACCAACTCAAGGACTGAAAGTTGGCAGATAGTGACCTTCAATGACTACCATACATGCCCCCCTAGAAGAGATAATAGGCTTGTTACTGCAAGAAGGATAGCTGAGAAGTACGAGAAGTTTATAATGGCATATCCAACTTGGAAATTTGTAAGAATGAAGCAGACTGTCCAAGAGGAGATGTTTGCAGATGTTTCTATCTCTAAATTGAAGAGAGCAAAGGCCATGGTCATTGAGAAAGCTTTTGCTGCTACAATAAGTCAGTATGAGTTGTTGTATGATTACCAGTTAGAGCTTCTGAGAAGTAACCCGGGGAGTACAATCATAGTGACAAAAGAGCCAGGTGTGGAGCCACCCACCTTTCAAAGGATGTACATCGGTCTTGATGCATTGAAGAAGGGATTTCTTGCTGGTTGTAGAAGAGTAGTAGGTTTTGAGGGTTGTTTGTATAAGGGAGCCACTAATGGGGAGTTGCTATGTGCTATAGGGAGAGATGCCAATAACCAAATGTATCCAATTGCGTGGGCAGTGGCGGAAAAGGAGACAAATGATTCATGGGGTTGGTTTTGTGACCTTTTGTTCAAGGACCTAGGTGTTGGTGATGGGACTGATTGGGTCTTCATATCTGACCAAAAAAGGGGAATTCTAAAAGCAGTCAGCTATCGGGCTCCACAAGCTGAGCATAGAAACTGTGTTAGGCACATCTATGCAAATTGGAAGCAGCACTTCAGTGACAAGGAGTGGCAGAAGAAGTTCTGGAGATGCGCCAAGGCTCCTTGCATTATGCTGTTTAACCATGCTAGAGAAAGGCTGGCAAGTGAGACTAGAGAAGGAGCTCAAGCTATACTCAACACTCACCCTCAACACTGGTCAAGGGCTTGGTTCAGGTTGGGGTCTAACTGTGACTCTGTTGACAACAACTTATGTGGGTCCTTCAATAAGTGGATAGTTGAGGCTCGGTTTTTTCCTATCATCACCATGCTGGAAACCATCAGAAGGAAGGTTATGGCTAGGATTCATGACAACAGGACCAAGTCAGAGAGTTGGGTCACCAAGATCTGCCCCAATATTTTGAAGAAATTGAATGTCTACATCACTCAGTCAGGCAAGTGCCGTGCAATTTGTAATGGGGCATCAAATTTTGAAGTGATGCATTTTGACACCAGGTTCACAGTTAATCTAGAGGAGAAGAAGTGTTCATGTAGATATTGGCAGCTGTCAGGATTGCCTTGCCCTCATGCTATTTCATGCATTCTTTTGAAGACCAATAGCCTGGATGAATACATTGCGAGTTGTTATTCAGTTGAATCATTCAAGAACACATATGAACATTGCCTTCAACCTATTGAGGATGTGACCAACTGGCCGGTTTCTGATAGTGTCAAGCTCAATGCACCAGACTACGTCTGGATGCCTGGAAGGCCTAAGATAGAGAGTAGAAGGGATTCAACAGAGCCACTCAAGGGCACCAAGCTGTCAAGGGTTGGTACTGTCATCAGATGCACAAAGTGCAAACAGATTGGTCACAACAGATCCACATTTGAGAAAAGGATTGCAGTTGCTGCTGCTTCTGGTACTGTTGGTGCTCAATCCGCTGCTAGTCCAAATGCAATGGCTGTGGTGTTGGTGTCCAACACTCAACATAGTTGTACATCCTCAAGGAAAAGGAAGGCATGGGCCGGTAGCAGCTATGGAGCACCAGTTAAGGTAATATCATATCTCAAATGTTTTTTTTCAAAACCCCAAAGTTTTTGCATTATCTAACAGCTCTTTCCACCAGAATGGGACCAAGACAAGTGCAAATGCTAGGATGTCAACTATTCAGGGTGTCTCAGCTTCTGGGAAAGCCAGTGCTCGTGTCTCCGCCAGTGCACCAAGACCTGCACCAAAGCAAGGGCCAATGCTTCTACTCCCTCCATGGGAGTCAGCAAAGTTGTGATGTCATATTGAGCTTGTGCTTCGAGAAATTGAATTTGCGTGGTGTTGCCAGACTGTCACGGCATGTCAAGTTCTGCTGAACAATTTCGGCTCCATGTTATGTTGCCAGACTGCTGATGGCATGTTAGGTTGTGTCGAACTGTAGTGCTTGTCATGTGAAACTTGGCTGTATGTAGTGAATCTTGTTGGCATCTATGTGTAATTTATCTGTGTTTTCTACATCTATGTCTGGGTGCAGGCGAGCAAGCGTGAACCAGTGCCCACGGGCGACGCACGTCCCTGTGATGAGTCTCTTTTGGGTGTCGAGAAGTACTGAACAGCAGCGCCGTTAGAACAGGGACCGGCTGCTGGGTGATTTGTTTTGTGAGAAAATACCACTAGCTGGTGCTGATTTATTCTGAAAGAAAAAAACCACTGACTGATAGGTGATAATCCAGATGAATAGACCGTGTGCTCTGTGGGACACGTGCGAAACCAAGATAACAGAAACAGATTTTTTTAAAAAATCTATAGCCTGAGGGTCGCAACACTCAAAACAACCAGACATGTTCACCAGATATATATAGGATGCCCCAGGCAAGCCGTCAACGACAGAGTTCAACATCCAGAATACAAGGGTGCAATCAGCAGTGTAACGTTTCACAATTTTACAAGGAACACCGCCCAAAACACTCACTGGGCACCCATTACCACAGCATGCTTGGCAAGGTGCCGGAACAAACAACAGTCGCGCTACCGCTGAGACAGCTTCTTCAGGTGTTGGAACAACTTTTGCTTTATCCACTGTCGATCATATGGCAGGAATGCCTGGATCGAGTGATCAAAACTGCAGAAGTTAAGATAGCAAGTCGTTAGATTTCTTTAACTTTGAACATATAAAATGCTAAAGATCTGAAAAAAGCAACTCACACTAGTGCACTTATATCAGCTAGGCCATCAATGTAGTTATAAAGGTCGCTGATATCATAGGTTATGTTTGGGACCATTGGGTTGATATCCCTAATTTTCCTTTCATAAAGCCCACAGATTCCTGCCATTTCAGTAGAGTGGTATCAAGCAATTCACGAACTTTTAGAATGCAAATGAATCAAGAAGAATCACTGAAAAAGTGCAGATCTGATTTTAGAGGGGTATAAGATCATAATATGGATTGAACAAAAGTGTAAAGAAAGATGATTAGATCCATCAAATGTCTAAGGTGCCATGGAATATAAATTAAATTATTACTATAATGTTTCTGATATTTAGATATCTGCAAAAAAAATCTGATCGTGACAAACCACTGATGCTGCAGATGCAAATCAGAAAACCAAATTCATACAGCTGTAGAATCACACGGAAACCACCAGGGTGATAGAGTTAAAAAAAATTTCCATTTGAATTTTTCAGAAGCAGATCCTTTTTAAAATCACACTTACCATCCAATGCATGGTTAATTGAATTATAGTCCATAAATGCCCTTGATGCCCTATTTTGGGATGGCTGCATCAAAATAATGGTGTGTCTCCCAGCCTGCATAGAGCAATCAATCAGATCCTCACATCTACATGTGCCAAGTGCCATAGCCCATAGGTATCAATGCATAACTGCAGTACTCCAGAGTGCAAAGCATTGGATATACATGGATGCTAAAGAAATTACCGACTTCCAGACATTTGGAGCAATCAATCAGAAAGTACTTCCAGAATGCCCCTACAAACAGTTTCCTAATAGAGAAATATTTCCTGTGGCTGCTCCTATACTATTAGAGCATTCATAAAAGGCACCATATCTCAAAAGTGAAGATTTGCTAGACCACCCATCTATTAGTAAAGGCCCGATAAAGACATTTTATTCCCTAGAATGCTTCCTTTGCTTCAAGCAGCAATAAAGAGCTGTGCCCATATGATATTTCCATTTCCAGATCCCTGTTTAAAGGGTAACATAATAACATCCCTAGATGCCGTAGTGCACATCTAATAGGAGAAAACATATGCAGCAAATAATTTATTATGCTATATACTAGAAGCTCAAACATGTCACCAATCTATGAACAAACAATTCTTGAAACATACTCCCTCCGTCCCAAAAAGAATAACGTTTTAGGATTGTCCTAAGTCAAACTTTCTCAACTTTGACCAAATTTATAGAGAACAGTATCAATGTTTATGACATCAATCAAATAGATATATTATAAAAATAGATCTCATGATGAATCTAATGATATGTATTTCATACCATAAATATATGTAGTTTTTTCTATAATCTTAGTCAAAGTTAGAAAAGTTTGACTTAGAACAATCCTAAAACGTCATTATTTTTGGAACAGAGGGAGTATCAAATAAATAACACAATCAGTGCATGCAGATGTAGACAGGGAGCTCCTTGATATACAGAGTCCCACCAAACATTCATAATAGTAGACAAGGTTTATTACCCAAAAAAATAGACAAGGTTTCAAAAATGCACGATACTTTTTCAATGGCAAGTAAGCAGTCTTGTGCGTTCAAGGAAAAAAACTCATGATGTCCAGTGTGCGGAGCTTGGGATGAAACTCAGTAGGGGCAAACACAACACTGGGAGTAATATTAGAAAATACAGGCCAAGGCATTATTGGAAACCTAGAGGTATCCATTTACGAGCGATAAATTATAACCAACCAAGCACAGTCTGTGAGCTGACAGTGTAGCAAATGCTGAGGGCACGTCGGACTGTGGTAATGGAAATAAAATCAAAGGGAATTAACATAATGACATGGCACAGGGTCAGTAGGGGCTGGGTTCATAGTAACCATTTTTTTCATAGTCACGAAGCATTAAGCACATGAGATTTTCAAAACCACATATCGCCCATTAGTGAAAAACCATTGTTCTGCAACCATTGGCATCCAAAGCGTAGTTAGAAGATAGCACATTATAGCACATAACTACTATTTACAGCAAGTCCATAACCTTAGAAAACCTACCATGACATACAAGTAAAGTCTCCAAGGACCGTGATAATGAGCTTAGAACAAATATTTCCGGTGAAATGCAGAAAGGGAAAGTCTTCTGGGGAGAAGTATGGATCGGAATGTTCACACCACGCTACATAGATATCACCACATTCTCAAAATTCACATTGAATCCCTGCCCGAACAATTGAACAAAAGAAACAATAGCAATAGCAGATTACCTGGCGAACCCCCACACAAGCTATCAAAGAAACACATCGAGCTAATCCTATTCAGTTACCAACAGACCGCTGGCGCCCACGACTAGTAGGGAAGCAAAGCAAAATAATAATCTGCGAGCGTCGCGTCGTTACTGGCCTATCCGGTGCCGGCTTCTACGATCCCATCGTTCACAGGCACAAATCCTACCTCCAATCGTACCCTGCCGCTACTAGGTCTGGAGTACGCACACCGTGGGGTACCAAAACCCCGCCCCGCGGCTGGTCCCGAGAATCCCAGGGTAGGAGAGGATTGTGCGGAGAAGCTGCTCACCATGGAGGTCGCGGGGCGGGATGGAGCTTGGGGAAGCGAAGAGAGCCGAGGAAGGAGGCGGCGATTGGACGAAGCCGGCGGCGAGGTCCCGGGCGGGATGGGGGAAGCGGCGAGAGCCGAGGAGGGCGGCGATTGGGGGTAGGGACTAGGGAGGTAGGAATCGAATAGGTCTGCGCGTTCCTGAGTGGGGAAAGGGAACTGGGGCCTATTTTTTGTGCTTATAAAAAAGAGGGAAAAAACGAAGAAAACAACGGTTTTTGTTGGAATTTGGATACTTGCATGATGCCACATTGGATTCTTCGCAAGAACATCGGACAATGGCTTGTTTGATTACGGGTGTATAGGACTTTCTTTCATTAACCTAAGAAGATTAAGTGTCTGCTGTTAAAAACGAAAGTGCCTAAAATCGTCTAAAAAGTGTCTAAAACATTTTGAACACTATTTAGATATTTTCTCCGTTCTTAAATATATGACGTTTAGGACAAGGAACTTAGAGTTTCCTGTCCTAAACGTCATATATTTAAGAACAGAGGTATTATTTTGTATGGAACTTTAGACCCACTTTATTTTAACACATGGGATTCTGTCACACCTATTTTTCTAAAGAAAACCAAGTGCAGTTCTATATGCATGCCAGGATCAAGTTTCATGCATATTATCGGGGTTCTCAACCGCCGGCAGTAGATTTGTATCGAATCGTGTGTCGGATCCGGATGGTCGACACGGGTGACACAAGGGTTTTATACTGGTTCGGGCCTCCGGAGAGTAATACCCTACGTCCAGTTCCGAGTACTCGTGTTCCTATGCCGGGGGTGTCTGTAGTAGGGGTTACAAACTTGGTGATCGGTCCTCTTTATGTACGTTGCACCCCTCCTCCTTTTATAGTCACAAGGGTGAGGGGCAAAGAAGGAAAACGAAAATAAACTACAGTGCTATGGCGTTGTGAAGTCTTTTCCGTCATTGATGTCCGTCAGGCGTAGTGGGGGTGCTGAGTTGTGGTGTCGTCGGAGGCCGCCGCGTGGGCTGTCGCTACTGTTTGTTCCGGGCACTTGGCACCTCCTCCGAGTAGCTCACGTAGTGACTCAGCCCTCTTGAGTACGTTTTAGGCTTGCCACGTTATGGCCTAAGAGCTGGTAGATGGTAATCGAGTGCCTGTTCTGACGGGGTGGCGTGCAACTGGTGTTGGATGTGACGGCATGTCGGAGGTCGTGGAGGGTGTACTGTGCACCATTACAGCCCCTGCCAGACCCTACCGTCCTCCCGTCGCGCCAGCTGTGGTCTTCGCATGGCGTGAAAAACGGCGTCACGCGTGTCGTCGCGGAGAAGCTTGGGGGGCTGGGGCGGCGCCACGTTCGTGTGAGGCCCCTGCCCCACGCTCCGGCTCCTCCGTGGGGACTCCGCCTTAGTCTGAGACGGAGATTACTCGTGCGAACGAGTAATCGGAGGCGAGATGGCGTGTTACTCGGAGACGGAGCATTCTCGTGCGAGGCGGAGAGTACTCGTGCGAAGCGGAGGGTGCTCAGAGCCGAGGCGAACTCGTGCGAGGCGGAAGATACTCGGAAGAGGGGAAGTCTTATCAGTGAGGGTCTTGACGAAGATCTGCATCCCTCCCTGTCCTGGATCTTAGCCTTCACATTGTCAATGGTGTCAGAGGACTCCATCTTCGAGGTAATTATCTCGTTGCTTAGGGGGCCCTAATCCAGGCCCTCGTCAGTAGCCCCCGAGCCTGTGGTGGGAGTCAAGGACTCGCTCGCAGGCTCTGCGTCGGGGAAATGTGGTAGTTGTTGTTTCTTGATCTAGTTGGTGGGTGCGCGCGAACGCATCCGCCGGATGTAGCCCCCGAGCCCATGAAGGAGTTGTAGACTCATTTATGGGGTTTTGAATTTTGAAATGTTGTTGCTTCGAAATCTCCGGTGATGGCGGTTGTGGTTGTATCGGTAGCTGTGTCCATTCCGCCAGTCGTGGCTGACGTGGCGATGGTGACGGTTGGAGGAGATGGCGTGTGGCTGATTCAGACCTGCGGACTCACCCGGTATCGAACCGTCACGCGGGCGTGCCTCTGTTGCCTCGGGGGATGCGCCCACCAAACGGGCGGTTTTACGGCGTGGTGGGGCCAGCATTATATGTCGGCGGCCACATTTTCCCCTTATAAACCGCGCGCCGGTTGAGCTCCGTACTTTTTCCCCGATTCCTTGCTCTTGCCAGCGCCGCTCGCTCATCTGCTCCTAACCCTTGCGCCGCCGCCACCGCTGCTTCGTCCTTCTTTTCGCCCTCGAGCTCGACAAGCGCCATGTCGAACTGGACACGCTCCAACGTCTCCCGCTCGATCCTCCAGCGGCTCGTCGCCGTCGGTCAGCTGCCGGTCCTCACTACCGCCGAGGAGTGGAAGGTTCCAGGCAGCGAGTCGGTGCCGCACCCGCCGGAGGGCTATGTCGTCTCGTTCGTGACATTCCACGAGCGGGGCTTCACCATTCCGGCCGGCCGGTTCATCCGCGCCGTCCTCTCCGAGTACCGGCTGCAACTCCACCACCTCAACCCCAACAGCATCCAACAAATGGCGGCGTTCGAGGCGCTGTGCGAGGGGTACTTGGGAGTGGGCGCCCATTGGCACCTCTTCCGATACTTCTTCAAGTTCGTGTGCCTGAAGGACAGGTCGCTCCCGACCACCCTTGGGTGCGCCAATCTTCGGATGAAGACGAAGAGGAGCGAGGAGTACATCTCCGGCACGTTGACGAGCTCGAACAGCGGCTGGCACAAGGGGTGGTTCTACCTCAAGGACTGCCCCAAGTTTCCGCTGCCGAAGTATACCGGCTCCTCAATCACCGAGGCGCCGGCGAACTGGAGCTACAGGCCCCCGGAGGCGGAGCAGGATAGGCTTCTCGGGGACTGCTGGACGGTGCTGGCCAAGCTGCGTGGCGCCGGGGTTGACTTGGCGGCCGTCATCGGCCAATATCACGCGCTTGGGGTCATCCCGCTCCAGCGGCGCTGCCTGTGCATCTGCCAGATGACGCCGGACAGGGCCCCCTTCGTCGGGACCGTGTCGGCGCCTCGGCTCCCTTCGTTGGATGAGATCCAACGTCGCGTGGGGCAGGCAATCGGGAGGGCCAGCTACTCGTGGCCGCCGCCCCAACTCCTACCCATGCTCCCCCACGAGGGGACCAAAGATTTTGTAAGTCCTTCTTTCCTCCGATTAACGCTCCGACTATTTCACAGTCTTTGTGTTGATTCTCGTCTTCTTCCTTGCTTTCAGTTGAGGCCTGCGGCCCCTCTCCCCGCGAAGCCGCCTCTTCCTGAGGACGCGATACCGAATCGCGCCCAGGCATCCGCAGATAGGAGGAGGGCCGCTCGTAAGGCCCAGCACAAAGACAAGGAAATTGCGAAGCGCGAGCAGAACGACCGCCGCGCTAAGCGTAGGAAGATGAGGGAGGGCACCGTCTCCTCGGATGAGGACCCTTCGTCGTCGCCGCCCTGGTCCGGTGATGATGGTGGCGCCAGCGTCGACTGGAACGCGCTGTCGTCTCCGTCGCCCCCTTCCCAGCAGCAGGCCGTGGGGACCAGCTCGAGGCAGCGGCCGGAGCACGCTGCCCAAGAACAAGGAACGAGCTCCAGCTCGCACCCGCCTCCACGTCCAGACCAGGAGGATCGGGGGGTGACCCACTCCCGGCCGAGCCCCAGCGGCCAGGAGCCCCGCTCGCCATCCCTCTGGTGACTCGTCGCGGCGGGGGTCGCACTCCCCGAGAAGGTGGTCGCCCCCTAAGGCGAGTTCGACGTCGCTGGCGTCTGCTCCAATCGCGCCGCACGGGGTGAGTGTGGATGCTGCCCCACGACGTCTTCAGTCGTTGATCATCTGTGGCGGCGGCGCCCCAACCGTACAGGTCCCTCTCGCCCAGGGTGACAATCGGAACCCGCCCTCCGTTCAGCCGGGGGGCAAGAGGCCAGCCCCCGAGTCGTCGGGTGCCGCCTCCAGGCCTGTTAAGCGGGCCTGCATCACTTCCTCTGTGTAAGTGTTATCTCGTGCTGTCGCGTTGTCTTATTCTTTGATTTTCGTTCGCCTTGTTGATTTGCTCTTTTCGTGTCAGCCGCTCCAACGTTGGTGCGCTCAGCCTTGCGCCGCGAAAGCGCGCAGCTCTGAGCGCGCGCACTCCCTCGTCCGCTCCCCGCTCTTCAACCCCTCCGTCTGCGCCGGAGACTGCCCTCGAGCCGACAGCGGCGGCGCCGGAGACTCGTGATGTGGCGGTGCCTCCACCGTCGTCGGGGGACGTAGGTGTGGTCGGGGGGCAAGCAGCCCCCGAGCGATCCGAGCCCCCGGCGGCGCCTGTCGTTGATCAGAGTGCCGTCGCGCAGGTGGCTCTAGAGGCGGACCAGCTCCTGGCATCTGGTACCGACGACGGCGAGACTGTGGGAGTGGCGGCCCCCTCGTCGTCCCCGCGGCTCCCGGAGGCCACGGATATGGGGGGACCAATCCTCCCAGGTGTTGACGCAGCCGCCTATGCGGCCGAGCTGGAGCAGTGCTTGCTGGCGCCGGAGGAGTTGCCAGCTGAGGCACTCGTGCCGCCCGCCCCGGAGGTCGTGGTGGTGGTTGAGGAGAACGCGGCATTTGTGGAGGTCACGGCGAGCCCTGAGGCGTCCAGAACCCAAACGGTAGAAGTAGCGCCGGACTTCGTCGCGCTGCCGGAGCCACCGCGCCAGCCCGCTGCTGTCGTCGTGGAGGTGGTCGAGATTGCGGACTCGCCTCTTCCCGGCGCGCAGGCGCCCACTTCCCTCGAGAACGTGACGGGCCGCGCTTCTCCAACCTCCGT
Organism: Cenchrus fungigraminus; assembly: GCA_036936925.1. Classification (NCBI taxonomy): domain Eukaryota; kingdom Viridiplantae; phylum Streptophyta; class Magnoliopsida; order Poales; family Poaceae; genus Cenchrus; species Cenchrus fungigraminus. The sequence goes on along the minus strand of CM072773.1, from coordinate 25,618,460 downwards.
CCGAGAAGTTGGCAAGAGCTCGGGTGCCCGTTCCTCCTCAGCCCCCGAGGGAAGTAGACATGGCCTGGGTCTCGGGCGCGCCACGTGGGCCGGAGCCCAGGACGCTGAGGCGCACGACGGCGAAGATGAAGAAGCCACGGCACGCTGCCGCCTCGTGTGGGGTCTGCGGTAGGCGGAGGAGGCGATCAACGAGCTTGTCGTCCCGACTTTGTCGGTAAGTTGGCCGAGCCCAATCATTCATTCTGTGTTTCGATTTCTGAGTTGTTGCTGTGGTTGACCTTCTTCTCGACCCAGGTGCTTGCCAGCTACAGCGCCAAGAAGACGCACACCATCGAGGAGCTCCAGGCCGAGAAGGCCCTGCTGGAGATGCAGCTGGCTGCTGCCCGACTGGCGGCTGTAGGAGCGGTGGTGGGCGAGGCGTCGGCGAGGACCGCTCTTGAAGCTGCGGCAAAGTCGGCGGAGGACCGCGCAGTCACCGCGCAGTCTGCCGCGGACGCCGCCGCGTCGGAGAAGGCCGCCCTCGAGGCCAAGCTGACCCAGGTGGAGGCCACCGCCGTGGAACTGCGGACTGCAGCCGCCACAGCCGCCGACACAGCTCAGAATGCAGCTGCCGCTGCTGCTGCTGCCGAGGCCGCGTCCCGGACCGCCGCCGAAGAGAAGGCGACGCTTGAGAAGAAGGTGGCGGACCTGCAACAAGACCTGGTGGACCATGTGGCAGACCTGAAGATGGCGAACAATCAAGTTTGCAACCTTTCCACCAAGCTGCAGGAGGTCACCAACGAGGGGATACGGCTCCGTGAGGAGAACAGCCAGATGGCGCGAGAGATCCAAGGTGAGTATCTTCGCGTTCTTCGACTTTCATGACGTTTTCTTCCCTGCGTTAATCACTGCTGAGGCTGCTTTACTTTTTGGTTTTCACAGGGATCCGCATAGCTCGTACTGCACAGGCTGCCAAGCTGGCGGAGAAGGCTCAAGAGGTCGTGGCTACGGAGCTCAAAATCCACGAGATGTCTGAGACAGCTAAGAATTTGGTAGACCAGCTCTCGAGTACATTCTTCTTATCTTGGCCCCTTCTTACTCATGCTTGTGTCTCCCTTGGCTCAATGCTGACTCGTTCTCTGTTCCCAGAGGTCAAAGCCGAGCTGGAGGATTCTCGGAAGGCCCAGCACGAGATGGAGGAGGCGCTCAAAAAGAACATACTGGACCGCGCCAAGCTTGGACGTCACGTTGACATGATCCTGATGGAGAGCGGCGTCCCGCCAGTGCAAATGCCTCGCCATGTGCTTGGCGACTGGCTCAATCTTCTGCCGGGCTTCATCAAGGAGAAAGAGCTGTCGACCTCTCGGCAGGTGGTGCATCGGGTCCTCTCCATGTTCAGCTCGCACTACCAAGGGCTGGATTTTAAGGCACTGAGTGGTGGTTGGGCCCCTGTCTACTCGAGTGAGGAGCTCGACAAGATCGAAGAGGATTGCGCCGCCCCTGCCCGCGCCATGGCCGACACCGCGATGAAGGACCTGGAGCTGATCCCAAAAGACACACCAGAAGACGGCTCTGGGCCTTCGCATTAGATGTATCAAGTTGTATGACAGTTTAACAAAACTTGTATTCGTGCCGTGTTGAACAGCTTTTTATTTTGTTTTGAAACCGTCGCCTCCTGAAGCATTCCCCGAGTTCCTGCGGATGACTGTAGAACGGAATGGCGGCACTTAGACGCTCAAGCCGATCGAACTTTTCTCTAGAGCCGCGGAGGCGTAAGAGTCAGAAAGCTCGACCTGAGCCACGAAGTGATGCCATGCATTCGTAGCCCCCGAGTACTTAGAAATGCTCAGGAAATGACTCGCGTGCTTTTCGTAAAAACGTTTTGAGCCAAAGCCCGTGCGGTTACCCATGTTCCTCCTGAAAGTAGTCGGACATCGATCCGTAGGTACGAGCTGTGCCTGCAAGTTTTTGTACCATAGCCGCGGGGGCGTGAGTGCCAAAAGACTTGGACAAGCGACAACATTGAAACGCTCACAGATCAACATCCTTTCCCCTCCCGAAGTAAAAGGTGTTCCACCAAAAAGAACCGTTCCCTCGTGCGATTGGTCGCGACAAAGTTGTCGGAGAGTTTTTGTTTTGAAAACGAAAAAAGAAATGGGGGCATCGTGCCCTGGGTAGCCCCCGAGCGGCAGGTGTTTTTGCATGGGCGCAAGGACACTTGCCACTCAGCCTTTAGATAGCGTTGAAACATATGAAAGATGGCAACACAAGTATATCGAGAAGCTTATGAAACGAGAACAAAGACATATGGCATTATTCATTGATCATAAGCTGAAACAAAGAACGTTACTCAAGGGTAAAAACGTCGTAGATGTTCTATGTTCCATGCGTTGGCGATGATCGTTCCATCGTCGTGCCGAAGCTTGAAAGTTCCTGGTCGGAGCACCTGGTCGATGATGTACGGCCCCTCCCATTGGGGTGCGAGCTTGTGTCTGTCCTTGTTGCTTATGACATGTCGGAGTACCAGGTCTCCAACTTGAAATTGCCGCTCGTGGATGTTGCGCTCGTGGTAGCGTCGTAAGGCTTGCTGGTACCGGGCTGAATGTAGGAGCGCCACGTGGCGAGCTTTATCGAGTTGGTCGATCGCATCTTCGAGCACGACTTGGTTCCCTTCTTCGGTGTACGCCCAGACTCTTGGGCTGCCGTAGTCAATATCCATCGGGAGAACCGCTTCCGACCCGTGCACCATGAAGAATGGTGTTGCACCGGTGGACCGACTCGGTGTGGTGCGTAGGCTCCACAGAACGGATGGAAACTCGGCGACCCATCTTGCTCGGAACTTCTCAAGTCGCCTGAAGATTCAGGGCTTTAATCCTTGTAGGATCATACCGTTGGCCCTTTCAGCCTGCCCGTTGGCCCTTGGGTGCGCCACAGCAGTCCAGTCCACGCGAATGTTGTTGTCATCGCAGAACTTGAGGAACTTCTTTCCCGTGAACTGTGTGCCGTTGTCGGTGATGATCGAGTTCGGGATCCCGAAGCAGTAGATGATGTCGGTGAAGAACGCCACGGCTTCCTCAGAACGGATCTTGGCCATGGGTCGAGCTTCAATCCACTTTGAAAACTTATCGACGACAACGAGCAGATGCGTGAAGCCCCCGGGCGCTTGCTTGAATGGTCTGACTATGTCCAGCCCCCATACTGCGGACGACCACGTGATGGGAATGTTCTGAAGTGCTTGCGCCGGGAGATGAGTTTGTCGAGCGTAGAACTGGCAACTCGCGCATCGTCGCACGATATCTTTGGCGTCTGCTAGCGCTGTGGGCTAGTAGAAACCTTGTCGGAACGCCTTTCCGACTAAGGTTCTGGCGGTGGCGTGGTGTCCGCACGTGCCAGCGTGAATTTCCTGAAGCAGGTCTCGGCCTTGATCTCTCTGAATGCAGCGCATGAGTATATCTGCTGCGCCCCGCTTGTGGAGCTCATCGTCGATAAGTACATAAGATTTGGCTCGCCGTGAGATGCGACGTGCCTCCGTTTGATCTGAAGGCAACCTCCCCTTGACCAGCCATTCGAGGATTGGGAAACGCCAGTCAGGATCTTCTAAGTTTGGCTCTTGATCAATCTCCATGACTTCTGGCTCTTCCGACTCAGGTTGTTGCTCTCCATCTACTCGGACGTACGGCGCGTGCTGATCGCTAGCGAACACTCCATGCTGCATGGCTTGCAGCTTGACGCTGCCCTGGCGAGGATGTCCGCAGCTTTGTCGTTGTCGCGCAGCACATGATGAAGCTCGAGCCCATGGAACTTGTCTTCTAGTTGACGCACAGTTTGACAATAGGCTGCCATCTTGGGGTCGACACAGTTCTTCTCCTTCATCACTTGGTCTACGACAAGCTCAGAGTCCCCACGGATCTCGAGACGGCGGATTTCGAGCTCGACCGCGATCCGAAGGCCGTTGACGAGTGCTTCATATTCAACCACGTTGTTGGAGGCGGGAAAATGCAGTCGGACCATGTACTCCACACGCACGCCCAAAGGCGAGATGAAGACAAGGCCTGCCCCTGCCCCTTCCTTCATGACTGAGCCGTCAAAATACATTGTCCATGTCTCCTGCTCAATTGGTGCCGGCGGAGTCTGAATCTCCGTCCATTCAGCGACGAAATCTGCCAACACCTGTGACTTAATTGCACTGCGCGGCGCATAAGTCATGTTGTGCCCCATGAGCTCGAGGGCCCACTTAGCTATCCTCCCCTCCGCCTCGGGATTCTGGATCACCTCCCCGAGGGGGTACTTGGACACCACTATGATGGGGTGCTGGTCGAAGTAATGCCGGAGCTTGCGTTTGGTGATCAAGACAGCATATACGAGCTTCTGGATCTGAGAGTAGCGGGTCTTTGAGTCGGAGAGAACCTCGCTTACGAAATAAACGGGTCGCTGCACCTTAAGTGACTTCCCAGGCTCTTCTCTTTCAACAACCAGAGCAGCGCTCACGACCTGCGTCGTTGCAGCCACGTACAAGAGCATCGACTCTTCTGGCATGGGCGCCGTGAGCACTGGTGGACTCTTCAAGAGATTCTTGAGTTTATCGAGCGCTTCCTGAGCTTCAGGCGTCCACGTAAAGTGGTCGGACTTCTTCATTAGGCGGTACAGTGGTAGGCTACGCTCCCCAAGTCGGGCAATGAACCGACAAAGAGCTGCGAGGAAGCCTGTGACGCGCTGCACGCCCTTCAGGTTCTGGATCGGCCCCATGTTGGTGATGACTGAGATCTTCTCGGGATTAGCTTCAATGCCGCGTTCGGACACGACAAAGCCTAGGAGCATGCCCCTTGGAACCCCGAAAACGCATTCTCGGGGTTTAGCTTCACCCCGTGTTCTCTCAGCTTCGCGAATACTTCTGTAAGATCGGGGATCAGATCACCCGTCTTCTTTGACTTGACCACGATGTCATCGACGTATGCCTCGATTATTCGTCCTATGAGATCACCGAAAATGCGTCGCATGCATCTTTGAAACGTAGCGCCCGCATTCTTGAGCCCGAACGGCATCGAGTTGTAACAATAAGCGCCAAAGGGAGTGATGAAGGACGTTGCGAGTTGGTCCGCTATGCACATCGCGATCTGGTGGTACCCGGAGTACGCATCGAGAAAACAGAGGGTTTCGCACCCTGCCGTTGAATCGACTACCTGATCTATGCGAGGCAAAGGAAACGGATCCTTGGGACATGCCTTGTTAAGGCTCGTGTAGTCAACACACATCCTCCATTTCTTGTTCTTCTTCTTTACAAGTACAGGGTTAGCTAACCACTCGGGGTGGAATACTTCTTGGATGAACCCTGCACTAAGGAGCTTCTTGATCTCCTCGCCTATGGCCTTGCACTTGTCGTCGTTGAAGCGGCGCAGGCGCTGCTTGACCGGTTTCGATCCCGGCTTGATGTTGAGTTTGTGCTCGGCAACTTCTCTCGGGATCCCCTTCATGTCGGAGGGTTTCCATGCGAACACGTCGAGGTTCGCTTTGAGGAAGTTGACGAGCACGCTTTCCTATTTAGGATCGAGCGTCATCCCGATACGGAGCGTGCTGCCATCATCGGTGACAGCCACATCCTTGACATCCTTGGCGGGCTCGGAAGAGCAGGCCGCTCGCTTGGACGACTCGGGGATATCTTGGTCCTCGGAGGGAGGCTCGGCGTGGAGCTTCTCAGACCGGATGAGTGTTTTAGCGAATTGAAAGCACTCGGTATCGCATTCATATGTGTACTGGAACGTAGTCCCCTTTGTGATGACCCCCTTCGGACCGGGGATCTTCAACTTGAGATATGTGTAGTTGGGCACGGCCATAAACTTCGCGTAGGCCGGCCTCCCGAGGATGGCGTGGTACGTCCCCGAGAACCCCACCACTTCGAAGGTGAGGGTTTCTGTGCGGAAGTTCCGCGACGTCTCGAACGTGACGGACAGATCGATCTGCCCTAACGGGAGCGCATCTTTCCCGGGGATGACCCCGTGGAAAGGAGTTGGCGATGGGTGCAGTCGGGACCGTGAGATGCCCATGCCGTCGAGCGTCGTTGCGTATAGGATGTTGAGCCCGCTCCCTCCATCCATCAGCACCTTGTGGACCCGCTTCGTCCCGATCAATGGGGCCACCACGAGAGGGTAGCATCCTGGCTGCGGTACATGGTCGGGGTGGTCCGCTCGGTCGAAGGTGATCGGAGTCTCCGACCACTTGAGGTAGGACGGCGTCGCAGGCTCGGTGTTGTAGACCTCGCGCCGGATCAGCTTCTCCTTGCGCCTCCATGGCCGTGCTGGTGCCCCACCAAAGATCATGTGGACCGCGCCATCTTCTCGGGGGAAGACCACCTCCTCGTCATTGTTGTCGTTGTCGGGGAAGGGTGGCTCATCCTTCTTTGGGGCGTCCGTCGTCTTGGGCTTGAGCGTGCTGTTGATATAGTTCTTCATCAACCGGCAGTCCTTGAGCGCGTGCTTGACGGGTGTCTCGTGGTGGGTGCACGACGCCTCCAAGAGCCTCTCAAAATGACCCCTCGGAAGGTCGTCCTGATTGTTCTTGGGGCGAGTTGCCTTGCGCTCGATTACCGCAATAGTGTTGTCGTCACGGCCTCATTTGTCGCCCTTCTTCTTCTTCTTGGACCGCGTGGAGGGCCCCTCACCGGCGTCAACAACTTGCTTCCCCTTTCCCGGAGGGGGAATCAATGTTGCAGCTACCGCCTCCACCCCATCGGCGTGGTTGGTCGCGATGTCCAGAAGCTCCCGAGTTGTCCTCGGGGTCCTCCGCCCTAGCCGGTGGATGAGGGTGGTGCAGGTGGTGCCGTTTTGAAACGCTGAGATGGCGTCATTGTCCGTCGCGGTGGGAAGCTCGGTGCAGCGCCTCGAGAAACGCCTGATGTAGTCGCGCAGGCTCTCCCTAGGCCGCTGCTTGCTGTTGCGCAGCTCCCACTGCTTGCTGGGTCGGGCGTACGTGCCCTGGAAGTTGCTGATGAACGTCTCTCGTAGGTCTTTCCAGCTGTTGATCCTTCCACGCGGCAGGTGCTCGAGCCAGGTCCGCGTAGAGTCGGCGAGGTGTAGCGGCAGGTTCTTGATGATGAACAGGTCATCTGTCGCGCCCGCCCGCGCGACATGCGAGCCTGTAGTCCTCCAACCACACGCTTGGGTTGGTCTCTCCATCGTATCTTGGTATCGCTGTCGGAGCTCGGAAACGCGAGGGGAACTTGGCGTCATGCACCTTCTGACCGAAAGGGCGCGGGCCCTTCGGGTCGGGCGACCAACCACGGTCACGATCCTCGTCGCTGTCGTAGCGTCCCTCACGCCTCTGCCTATGCCGTCGGCGTGAGCGGTGCTCGTCACGCCTGCCGCGGCCGTCGTCGTTGCTGCCGTAGCCGTAGTCGTGGCCGTCGTTGCCAACAGCCTGGCGACGAGCCTCGAGCGTGTCGCAAGCGTCGCGGTTGTGCCCCAGTCGCGACTTGACTGATGGTTCGCCGGTGGCTCGGTGTCTTGAGGGGGATCGATCCTGCCATCGTACGGATGGCGCACCTCGCGCCTCTCGCGCGCACGATGCCGAGCTTTCGGTCTGTTGTGCAACCGCCGTCTCGAGGAGGGTCTTGAGCTGCTGTCGAACCCTCTTCTCCTCAGGTGTGGCCGGCTCGGGGCAACCACGCAAGAGCATAGCTGCTGCCGTAAGGTTCTGTGATGCGCGCCTGAAGCGCGTCGTGCCGTCATCGTCGACGACGACATCCTCGTTGATGCACTGATTCACATCACGCGCCCATGCACGAGCTTGCGGTACCGGCTGTTCTGCCTCCTGCTCGCGGTGCTGCTCGCGCCGGCGGCTTTGTTGGGGCTCGTCCTCCACGACGAGCTCTTGGTGAAGGTTTGCCAGCTCTTCGTCGAGCTGGCGATGGGCCTCGGCGATCTCGTCCAGGCGCGCCCGACGCTGGGCGTCCCCGTTGCGGTGACGAGGGTTCTCCTCGCCGTCCATCGAGCTGGTGGCGGTGCGGGCCTCCAGGACGTTGCACTCTCGGGTGAAGTCCGGGGGGAGCACCGGTGGTCCCCGTCGCGGGGCCGCGGAGCCAAGGGCGACGTACGAAGCCCGGAGCTCATTCACGTAGGCCGTCACCGGGTCGTCCGGGAGGCTTGGCTGTCCGCGGGGGTACAGAGCTTCGTACCGCTCCGCGAACTCCCCCCAGGTCAGTGGCTCGGACCCACTGGCCTGGAAGGCGAGGTCGGTGAGGTGGAAGGCAGCGAGCCTGAAGCGCTCCTGCGTCGGATTTGGCCCCAGCAGGGCCATGATCGATTCAACCGTGATACCACAGACGAAAGCTGCTCGCACCGCTGCCGCCGTCGAGGCGATGGGACGCGCGGGTCGGGAGAAAGTCCTCCCGACAACGGACTCCGCCGGCCCGGTGAAGACGAAGCCGAGGGAGCCGAAATGCACGGTCGTGCCGGGAGTCAACGAGACCCCACGGCCCTCCATCTGGATCGCTGGTGAAGTTCGGTGAGACACACGATGTGCCCCTACCTGGCGCGCCAACTGTCGGGGTTCTCAACCGCCGGCAGTAGATTTGTATCGAATCGTGTGTCGGATCCGGATGGTCGACACGGGAGACACAAGGGTTTTATACTGGTTCGGGCCTTCGGAGAGTAATACCCTACGTCCAGTTCCGAGTACTCGTGTTCCTATGCCGGTGGTGTCTGTAGTAGGGGTTACAAACTTGGTGATCGGTCCTCTTTATGTACGTTGCACCCCTCCCCTTTTATAGTCACAAGGGTGAGGGGCAAAGAAGGAAAACGAAAATAAGTTACAGTGCTATGGTGTTGTGAAGTTTTTTCCATCATTGATGTCCGTCAGGCGTAGTGGGGGGTGCGAGTTGTGGTGTCGTCGGAGGCCGCCGCGTGGGCTGTTGCTACTGTTTGTTCCGGGCACTTGGCACCTCCTCCGAGTAGCTCACGTAGTGACTCAGCCTTCTTGAGTACGTTTTAGGCTTGTCACGTTATGGCCTAAGAGCTGGTAGATGGTAATCGAGTGCCTGTTCTGACGGGGTGGCGTGCAGCTGGCGTTGGATGTGACGGCATGTCGGAGGTCGTGGGGGTGTACTGTGCGCCATTACAGCCCCTGCCAGACCCTGCCGTCCTCCCGTCGCGCCAGCTGTGGTCTTCGCATGGCGTGGAAAACGGCATCACGCGTGTCGTCGCGGAGAAGCTTGGGGGGCTGGGGCGGCACCACGTTCGTGTGGGACCCCTGTCCCACGCTCCGGCTCCTCCGTGGGGACTCCGCCTTAGTCGGAGACGGAGATTACTCGTGCGAACGAGTAGTCGGATGCGAGGTGGCGTGTTACTCGGAGACAGAGCGTTCTCGTGTGAGGCGGAGAGTACTCGTGTGAAGCGAAGGGTACTCGGAGCCGAGACGAACTCGTGCGAGGCGGAAGATACTCGGAAGTGGGGAAGTCTTGTCAGTGAGGATCTTGACGAAAATTTGCGTCCCTCCCTGTCCTGGATCTTAGCTTTCACATTGTCAATGGTGTCACAGGACTCCATCTTCGAGGTAATTATCTCGTTACTTAGGGTGTCCTAATCCAGGCCCTCGTCACATATAGTTGACATAAGTGAATAACAGAAACAATATCACATAAGAAAAACAGAGATTATCAGAGATTTACACTTTATCCTGGAAACGAAGGCTCCAAACATCACAGGCAGACGACTGGGGGCTGCGTACGCCTAGCAACAACACTATCTTCAACAGCTTCACACATCTTCTCCTTCTGAGCAGCAGTTGAGCAAGGTTGAGTACACTTATGGTTGGTACTCAGCAAGGTCACAAGAAATAACCAGAAAGCAATTTAAAGTCCATCTTTAAGTATATTAATCATGTGAGGGTCCAGGCCGCTCTTGACCGTGAGCACGGCTAATCGATTAGTTTTACACTCTGCAGAGGTTGTACACTTTCACCACAAGTCGCGTAAAAGTTCAGAAGAACTTTGAACCCAACCATGCGATGCTAGCTAGGCATCATACCACACTACCGAGGTGTGATTGCATAGGAACGCTACGAGGCCTTTACAAAGATTCCCTAGTGTGAAGCAACCCGCGAAGGTTCCGAGTTGTTGCAGAGTATAAAGTCCCCTAGTAGGTTCCGTGTCTTAGCCAAGCCCAACTCCCTACTAAACCGAGTCTATACCCCACTGGCGCTCCCCCTTGCCCTTATCAGGTAAGGCCACCCCAACACCAAGGTTTCTAATTATTCAGCCAAGACAGAGCCATATGTCTTGTGGTTGCACTGTTTTCCTGGGTGATCGCTCCATGTTTCGATTAAAGCATAGTATTCTTGTAAATAAAACATACGTAGAAGGATGGTTAGGGACACTTGCCTTTCTCCAACGAAAAGCTACTCTTACTGCTCTTTATCTCTTGCTTTCTTGGAACTCTTTATCTTCAAAGCAAACGGACAACGATCTTCTACTCGAAGCAATCATCAGACACAAACATACAAGCAAACAGACAAGTACAACTAAGAATAATGCACCAATCAAAAGAAAATCATTAAAAGAGCGTGCTAATGGATAGGCTCGAATCTATGGTTACGCAACGTTGAGAACGTAACTAAGGTTGAAGAGACAAAAGCTATCGTGGGATTTTTATCACACAACAAGAGACTATGAGCTTGGTTTATTTTTAATTAGCAAAAGATATGTAAAGGATATTTCATAAAGAAAATACCCTAAGTTAGAATTAATGTAATATTATACTTTATTTATAAAACCGGTGTAGAGAACTAATCAACTTTTACTTATAAAGATTCATATATAAGATATACCAATTAACATTTAGCTTAGAAAAGGATATACTATATGAATCACCTAAACGTAACTTTATGATTCGAGTGGATCACATTATTATTAAAAACATTATGGCATTAGCATTAATCAAATTAACATTTATTTATAAATCCGGTTTAAAAGCCTAATCAACTTTTAATTAGAAAAGTTAAGTAAATATTAATCAAATTAATATTTGATACATGAAAAACCGGGTAAAAGATCTAATTAGATTTTATTTACAAAAGCATGTGAAACAAATATTAATCAAATTAATATTGATTATGAAAAACGGTGTATAGCACTATATAACTTTTATTTAGAAAAGGCATGTTTAATAAGCATTAATCAAAATTAATATTAAATTTATTTTTCAGAAAACAAACATGATCAAAAGTCACCAATAACGTGTACTTCAACTCATTAAGAACCTAACGCAACTTGAACGGATTAAAACGGAGCTAAAACGATCAAGATATGAGCTATTAAAGGTCTAAGGACTAAACTGCGAGAAAACTTAACCTACAGGGGCCTAACAGCAAGAAACCAGGGGCTAAAACAAGATTACTATTAAAAACTCGGGGTCTACGGTGCAGAACTAAAGGACTTGGACCTTGGGCGCTAAAACAGAAAAGCATGGGGTCTAAACCATAAAAGACAGGACCTATGCGTGAGGATTTTTAAAGGTGGAAGGACCGGGTTGCGAAACTGAAGAAGCTGGGGGACTCTTTTGCAAAAGAGGCGCGACAGTGCGCGGGTTGACCGGTACTCACCTGGTTTGACCCGGGGTCCAGATCGATCTGGCCCGTCGATTGCAGATCGGACGACCACGGTCGACGAGATGCACTAGCGGCGGCGCGCGTCGACGGCGAGCGGCGGTGTACAGCGGTGGGACTGCCGGCGTAGCTCAATCCAGAGCTCCTGGCCACGATTCAACACGGGGTTCGGCCTCGGGCGAAGCTGGCGATGTGGCGAGGCGATCTAGTGGTTCAGGGTGGAGGATCGGGCGACGACGACGGCACGAAACTCGACGGGGCGGAACCACACGGCAGCGCCAACTCCGGCAAGCGAGTTCGAACGACGTAGGGCACGGTAACAACAACACGCGGCAACGGCTCCTTCCTGATCTTCTTGCGGTGCTCCTGGATGGCTTCCCGACGACGACGGCGGCGTAGATCAGGAGCGGCGGCCGGCTAGGGTTTGGGCGGCACGGCGGGCTCAAGGGCTAGGGTCTGTGAGGCGGCTAGGGCAGCTCCGGGGCGCGGCGGCTCCTTTAAGTGGGCCAGGCCTCAGCGTGCGGGATAGGCCGGGAGAGGCGGCGGACGCGGCCGGGACTCGAGCTCGGGCACGACGGGGAAGACGGAAATGACAGGTGGGGACCACTCGTCAGTGACTGCGGAAGGGGACGCGCGGAGCGGGCCGTACTGGGCCGGATCAGAAGCTGGGCTGCGGAAGGAGGGATGCTGAGCGAGCGAACAGGGAACTTCAAGGGGCATCTCCAGACTTTTAGAGGCTGGGCTGAAAACAATTGTGGGCCGAAAGGAAACAGAGGAAAGGAATAAAAGAAATAAGTTTCTTTTGATTTTCTGAATATATTTTCGTGAAAAGAATAATCCAGAAATAGCTAGATAATTAATTAAAGCAACGAAAAATACTCTAAAAATCTCAAAAATTCTAGGAAATTTCCAAAGATAGATTGAGACATGAACAACCCAAATAAAATATTTGGAGCTCATGAAAAAGTTTTTAGAGCCTTCTAGTAAATAGAAATAGCTCAAGAAAAGTGAGAATAAATTCCAAAAAATTCCGGAAAATTCTCAGAAGGGTTTGGTCAGCACCTAAGCGCATTTTAAAACCATTTTGCACTCATGAAAGACCACGATGCATCAGCATGAATGCAACACTCACACAATCATTTTATTAAATTTCGAAAAATAAACAAAAGCTTTTCCCTATACTATATTTCCTGTAAAGAAAATAAATGTTGAGAAAATTTTAAAATTATGAGAAAAATGTTGTTTAACTATTCTTTCTATTCACATCCTGAAATTGAAAATTTCAGGGTGTGAGAGATCCGAACACCTCCTAAGATTTAGTAACTACACATACATAAAACGGACTGATCGTATTATTCGCGAGAATGCATATAAGCATTTTTTAACCCATTTAAAAACAAGAACAAAGAGTTGGCTGCACACGCGCTGGGGGCTGCGACATGCACAGAGCTCGGCATATGGTCCTTGCTCCTTGGCAATCATAGATGTAAACATTTTTTTTTAAGAATAATCATGGATGTAAACATTGCACACGCACAAGAACAAACAGAATGCTGCTACACTGTAGTCACGTCAAACCAACAAAAAGTGTCATCACGCGGGCTACGTACTGTGAGACGCTTGTACGGTACATTACAAGTTGTACCGTACACGTTGTACAAGTTGTACCTCTATCTAAAGAATACGTGCCAAAACACAATACACGTTACATTATACGTGAGCCAAAAAGAAAAAGAATTCATCAATACGACAAATAGGGTCACGTTATACCTTGTTTATCTCAGGCAGTAGCACAGAAAATCAACCTTACGTTACACTAGAGCAAAATTTGCGGCTTCCCTTCTTTCATTTCCTCACTGTCCAAACAATAAGCACTCATGGCTCCTCAAACAAATATACAGCTCATCTCACTACAGCAGCTTTATAATTTCTTAACTCAAGGGCAAAACATAACTGTGATAAATTCTAAGCTATTTATTTCAAGGATAAAAGATTGTTGCAAGCTTCAATTTCAGCAATGTGCGAGCTCAGGATAGCCTGACCCGACGAATGTGCTCCAATGACGCCCGTTGCAGCTTTGAAAACTGCTGAGCGGAATAAGTTATCCTCCATTTTCTTTAGGGTATCCTCAACAACTCCAATGCCCAAACAGCGTGACAAGATCAGCCGTCCAATAACTTCACCAAAATGTGCTGGAGCTTTTGGAAGGTCGACAGCAAGATCATCCAGAAGGGAACCGTAAAGCAAGCATCCCGTTTCCAAGTCTACCACCTTGAAAACATTCTTGCTGTGAAGGTATTCCAGTAGCTTCACAAGAGGATCGATGGAATTGACACCTTTGTCAAGAGCAAGATTGATGGCTTCTTTAACAACTTCTGGGTTGTAATCGGGACTCTTGAGCTCCTCAATACACTGTTGTGCTTCATCTAGAATACAAACGTGGAAATACTCCTCAAGAAGGGAGACGGTCTTCTTTTGAAGACTTGGTGAGTTTGGCTTGGGGGCAGCAGCTGGCTTCTCAACTACAGGAACAGCAGCTGTCTTCTCAACTACAGGAGCAGCAGTCAGAGCTGGTGCAACAGCAAGTCCAGGAGAAAAACTTGAAGGACGGGATATTGGACCCCCACTGCCCAACAGCGCACTTGTCTTGCCACCTACTAGCGCTCCACTGCCTTGAGGAAGTAGTCTAGAATTGACAGCCGATGGCTTATTAACCAGCTGGGTGTGGCTGCTCAGTGGGTCAGCTCTGGATTTAGAACGTGGAACTTCCCAGCTATCATTATCTAACCCAGGCATTCCTGGCATCTTTCTTGTTCCAGGCATGCCAGGCATCATGCCACCAGTTCGAGGTCCGTTCATTGGAAAAGCTCCAGGTGAGAGCGATCCTCCAGTACCACTCCGTCCATTCCTTATGTTTGTAGTTGACCCGGGTCGCAATCCAAGTTTCATCTCTGCCTCTGTATGAATCTCACTGATTTTCTTGGCCTTAATCTGAGAAAGAAATAACAACATATCAAAGTTAGTGAGAACTAGAGATTTTCAAACCAGTTTGTGCATAAGAATAGACAGGCCAGTCCATTAAGAAAGGCATATTGCATTGAAGAGACTAGTGTGGTCAACTATCAGCATGCGAAACATATATCTTCAATTTGCAATGTATGTTTTATTTCCCTTGATTTTACAAGATCCACTAGCTGTATAGCAGACTCTGGCATGCAGAACACTAATGCAAATGCGTTTCAAGATTGAGCTGAGAGACAAATACCTCCTCACGTCGAGGCACCCAGTTGTTTGAACGGAGATCAAGGACATCACGTGCCAAGAACCTCAAACGTGGTGCCAACTGAGTATTACTTGTCAGCTCCTTCAGGCGATTGAAGTAGACATCATTAAATCTACGAGACTTTGGGTTCTCATCCAACTGTTTACCAATTGTATTGAAGAACTGGCAGATGGCCTCAACATTTTCCTCAGCAGGGCATGAGTTGCTATCAGAACCCAGCAGCTCCTATTTACAGCAAATGAGTTAGTAAATATTTTTCATAGGGCAAGAACATAATATATGTAGAGAAAGGCATTCCAGTCTACAGAAGTATATTCCCACTGATGGATTGTGGGGGGGAATTGATCACATCAGATTACCCATTTTTCCTGTTTGCTACCGAACTGAAGGTACAACGAAATACATATTTATGTACCTGAACAATGTGATGTACTATCTTCTCTGTCACCATATTTTGCTTCAGTAGCTCACCAATAAGGTGAATATTTCCAAGTGTTCGAAGCTTCACAAGCCTTTCTTTATCACGTCTCTCCATCTCTTGGTCTGGACCGGTCAATTTCTCTACCTCGGCCTGTAGATTGCCAGCACCTTCAAATGCTTCTTGACAATTGTTCAACAGTATGCGTTTGAATGTAATCTCCCTATCACCAGGCTGTTCAGGAGGGAAGGATGGGAGGCTTTCATTGAGTTCAGAGCACAGCTGAGCATACATCTGACAGAATGTGGGCTCAAATACAGCCTTCTCAAATATAAGAGTAATAACATCCTGAATAGACAGGAGAAAGGAGGTTAATCGCAAGGAACGATAGCATCAAAGATAACAGAATAAAGAACTAGGAATAAACAAACCTTCAAAATATCAGCTGTAGTAATTCCCGCTTCTATCAATTGGCCCTTCAATAGGTCAAACTTCTCTGGCGTCAACTTGTTCAGTATTCTGGCAATGACCATTTTTTAAAAAAAGAAACAAATCAAGTTTGACTTTCCGAATACAATAGCATAGATAAGTAGGTTGTTGACAGAGGTAACAGAGAGCAGAAAGAGAGAAAACTCTGAAATAAAATATACCCTTTCACGATTTTCAGAACTTTCTCTTTTTCAGAGAGATTTCCTCTACTGACTGACCATGGGACTTCAGCCTTGACAAGAGCAGGGGTGGGACCAGTCTGATGTAAAATAAACAGGAATGTTAGAAAATTCATTTAGGTTTCATATGTAAATGATAGATGGCAGCCATACACCAGTATTGCAGTAGCCTTGTGCACCATCTAAAAATTTGGTTATTGATTAAGTGCTTAAATGTTATTAGGCAACCTTATAAGTTCACGTGTTTCAAATTTTATGTCAATTAGAGCTTATCCTCTCAACATTAGAACATTTAGTATGTGGTTAGTACTTCTAAGATTTGAATTCAGTAAAGTCCATACAACCATTGCATCAGCATTTACATTGTATACTTATTTTATGCAAACTTGCTGGATTGCTAAAAAAGCAATCACCTCTTGCAGTCAGGCATGCGATAATTTGAATGCATAAATGCCATTTTTACACATGTAAAAAAACTGCAGAAATTGTACAAACAACTGTAAATGAAGCAGTTTAGCATAATAGTTACAAAAAAGGCAATATAATACACAAACAGAACAACAGAGATCAGCCTAAATAAATGATTACAAAATCCATTGGAAAAAATGATCGTAGCACATATGTTAGTCATGTGTTTCAAGATACCTGAGCTTTAGTGGCAAACTGCTCTTGCTTTCCACTTGAAACACGAGATTCTTTAGCTTCACGGATTTTATCCCAGGATTTATCTTCACCAACAACAGGCAAAGTTTGAGGACGTGAACGCCAGTCGCGAGTGTCTGTCTCAGTATAGCGGTTTTGTGACTGAGTTTGTACCTATTAGACATGATAAAGCACTCAATCTTACTGTAACATCTTGCAACACTAAGGAAAGTTAGAGCAGTATGGAGGAAGTAATGGAAGTGTTCTCACATTTGATTCATTGCGAGCCCAATTTTGATCCTCGCGTTCCTCACCAAGGATTAATACATTAATATCTTGCTGAAGTTTCAAGATTTCCTTAGCTATATCAACAATCTGCAAAGTCATTTTAATCAAAACATGGACTGATAAGGATACTATGCTACCCTCTACAAGGAACTATATGTTGGCCAACACCACTTCTTTATACAGGTTAGGATGGTGTGTTTTCAGTTTTCCTAACAAATAATCACATGCACTCACAAAAGAGTGACATTTGTGCCCTTTTTTATATGAAATACTATGTCAAAAGTCAGAATGTATTCCGAAATGTTATAATTTCAGTAGTTTGTAAATACATAATAACAGAATTAGCAGTCCAAACTGTGTTTTGGACACCCAGAAGGGTATTCTTTCACAAATGCAAGTAGTAGACAACATAACCCTTAGGCCCAAGCAAGTTGGGTGTTCTAGATATGTAACCCATTAAGAGCCACAGGGAAGAGCATAAAAAGACATAGTAATAGTTATTAGTATTAATAACCACAACAACAACAACAAAGCATTTTAGTCCCAAGAAAGTTTGGGTAGGCTAGAGCTGAAACCCAATATATAAAAAGATGATGAACAAAGCAGATCACCTCCAATATATACAAAAAAGCACACCTCTCTTTCATTCATATACAATACAGATAGTCAAGGCCTCAGGGGCGTAGCCAGAAACTCAATTGTTTTCATTGTTGGGGGTCCTGCAGTGGTAATTTTGAATAAAAATTTTAGTGGAAAATTGGAAACCATATAGGGTGTTTGCCTGGTCCCTGCCCCCACCCTCCGCCACTGCTGATAGCATAGAGAGTGGCATCGAGATCAACAGAAAAACAGTTGTAAGGATCATAGGATATTATGAGTGAAGTAATAAATAGAATCCATTGCCTCATTTCAAATTTTCAATAGTTACCACCCTGAATTACTGATAGATTTTGTTGCCTTTCAGATTTGACAAGTAAAAAGAAAAGAAAAAAAATAAAGAGATGTTTGATGACTAGCGTTTGTTTCCGCATCATAGTTCTCACAAGAGGTAAATGGTTTCAACATGATATGCTGAGATGGATGTCTGGTTACACAAGAGTAGTGCCTCAGGAGTTACTTTCACATAATGAACTAAACAGCTATATGAACAGAACAATTACCTCATGCAATTCAAGGAGTTGATCTCTTGTGTAGCGAACCCGTTCAAGAGGGTCAAAACATGAATCTCCAAGCTGCAGTGCATTATTACGCAAGTCAGAAAGAGAAAAGATAAGGTTACATCAATTTTGTTGTTGCGTGCAGAATTAGGCAATCTTGACACACACACCGACAACATGCATTGGGAACTTGCAAGAAAAAAATCTAACAAGGAAACTTGAGTAGAGAACCATTTCCATGGCTGACAGCCTGCATAGGCATGTAACGGTGATGTGCAGTGATTTAACTTTCATTTTTTTCAGTGTTTCCTAATAAAAGTGGAGCTTAACTCACTTTGTGGAGACTCCTGATCTTAAAACTTCACTAAGGATGACCACATACCATGGGAACAATTACATCACCATATGACGAACTATGTGGCAACTAGTAACCAAAAATCAAGAACCAATAATATTACATTGCTCTGAGTGCAATTGGTGTTTGTCTCTGCTCCCCTTCAGTCTCAATCAAGATTTTTTTGAATAAGCAGGGGCAGCCATTTCTAAATAAATATAGTTAATAGTTACCAGATATAAGAAATAATTGTACCCGTATAAAGATGAATGCATACACTCTTTTAGTACACTGTGAGCGAACAATATGATATCATGGTAGCTCATACGAACCAGGACTCCACAGCTCAAATGATGCTATCTGCCTATCTCAGTCACTTGACCTTCTGGCAAATACAAAGCTTGTATCTAGTTTTCCTATTTAATTTCTGGAAATTATTGTAGCTTAAATACATGTAATGCAATCTCATTTGATGTACATAGGGTTGAAAGGTGTGCAAGATGTGTATCAAATAGTTAGTCACATTTCATTTTGAGAGAGCCAAGTCTCTTTAGTAAGCTTAACTACAAGACATGATGCCAAGATCCAACACCCATTGCTGTATCATAGGCAAAGCTAGCACACAAGCTGCTGACAACTTGAGTTGGTAGGAAAATATGAAGCTCTAAGGCGGACAAACTAAAGTAGGTTTTTGCCATCTGGTTGTCCAAGAGCATGCAACACACATATGTTCAGTTGTTTTTAGAGAGCTAGCAGTTGATGAAGATTTGTGTGAGGTCCATAAAAAGCAGCTTCCAATTTGACAGCTACAATAGCTAAACTGCTAAAGTTGTAACTGGAAGAAATGCCTTTACCGACACAATATGCTATGAGTTATAAATCAAATAAGTACGCAAGGAAAGCTGCATAAAGAAATAACGAAAGCTAAAACAGCTTCTGCTCCGTCAAAAGTTCCAGTCAATTCAAGAACAATCAATCCATCAAAGTCTTTACATCCCACCAAAAAGTACGCTTAGACAGAATAATAACCCAACACCAATGTGCCTCTTGCCTAATGCTCCATGCCCTCGCCTCAGCTCAACGGTAAATTAAGTTAAGCTTCAATTACCGAATCGCAACGGAATCAATTCGACCCATATCTCGGCCACGGAGCCGGCGCAAGCGCAAACCCCAACCAAAACCCTAGCACACTGCACACAACTCGCCCCGCCCCCCAACTCCAGATCGTGCGAGTCACCTTCGCGGCAAAGCCGGTCGAGGAGCCGCCGTGCGGCCGGAGGAAGTCTCCGGCTCCGGTGGAGGCGGCGAATGCGGTGGGGAAGAGGCGGGGTGCGCGCAGGCCGATGCCGCCGCCGCCCGGGCGCAGGCTGATCACTGGCTGGTCCGTCGTCATGCTTGCTCCGCTGCTCCGATTGAAAATCGACAGCCGAGCCTGGGGCGAATCCCAAACGCGCGCGAGAGTGGATGGAATCGAAGATTTAGGTGAGCTGTATCTCTCCCTCTATCGGCGACTCGTCGAGGAGAGGCGGAGGAGGAAAGTGGAGGCTGCGTGATCAGGGAGGGGTTTATCGCGGAGACGTTATTAGGGCTTGCGCCATTTTTGGCAGTCTCTTTGCAGGCCCAAAGCAGAATTGACGAAGGCTTGTCGGGCCGAACTTTGGGCTTTCCGGCGGCGAATTGACGAGTTGGGATCGGAAAGGGTTACTATATTTGGGGCCGTTCCCAAAATTTTCGCATTGTAGACTGTGCTATGTCTCACAGAACATTATTCTCAACGTAAAAATTTTACTATTTTCACAAAAAATTCACGGAACTAAACGGTGCCTTGGTTGCTCTTTTTTTTGGCACGGAAGAAATCACTTCCATTAACAACAACTGGCTCCAGACAAATTACAAAGTAAAAAAAAAATTACAGAGTCCCCCATAGGCAGCTAAACTATGTGCTACCCTACCTGTTACACATTCTCGAGCAGGTAGAGATGGTACAGTGCACAGAATTAGAAGACATAACTCTCGTGCTTAAGCAGGCAACCATTCGTGCTTCGATCCATCTCTGTCGATGTTAGAGCAATCGGTAATGCTTCACCTCTGTACGTCCGACGTGGTTAGAAAAAACGGACGCACCCAGGACGCACTCAGCACCAGACGCGTTCGCGGCCCGTCTGATTTTTTCCCTCCCCACGATAGTGGTTCCCACCAGAGGACCTTATCCTTCTTCCAGCGGTCCGGCCGCTCATCCTCCGCAATTTCGCATCTCTCTCGCGCTCGTCGGAGGGGTCCTCTTGCGCGCGGCGGGATCCCGCGTTCGGCACGGTGAGCTAGTTGTCAACCTCCTCACCTTCCCCTGCACGTCATCCATTCCCCTGCGCGGCCGCACCTCTAGCTTCCCTCCCCGTGGCGCAGCCGGTGATCTCCCCGGCGCGGATCTGGCGACCGACCCCGGCTGCGGATCCGGCAGCGGCGGAGCGCACAGATCGAGGTGCGACGACTGCAGATCGAGCGGGCGGCGTTAGTCAATGCTGGGGCGCAGGCTCCCGGAGGAGCTCCTCCGCGAGCGTCGGGGCGCGGTCACCGCTCTCCCGCGGGGCAGGCTCGACGCGCGAGCCGCGGCTTTGCGCTGGCCGCTGCACCCCCCACCATGGGCGAGATGGGCTGCTCGCCGCGGCGCTCGACGTCAGGTCCCCTGCGGCGAGGGTGAACCGCCGGAGGAGCTCCCGAGCGGCGGCCATGGCGGGGAAGCCAGTGGAGAGCTCGCGGTGGGGCTTGGGTCATTGCGCCGCGCGCTACTCCTTCGTTGCCGGGCACGGGCATCGAGAACGGGAGTGGGCACGGGCAGCTGCGGCCTCTTCGGCACCGGCGTCCCGTGCTGCCGCTCCCCGTGGCTGGGGTCGACCGAGCTGCACCGGACCACGCCCTCCCACGTGCCCGGGGTCGAGCCAGCGCTCCCCGCGGCCCGGCGCCGACCGTCGGCTAAGCTTCACTCCCGGCGGTACGGATGTTGCAAATGTATCGTATGGATATTTGTAATGATGTTGCAAAGAGAATCATGATGTGTGATGTTGCAAATGTTTAATGTGCATGTTGCAAGTGTTTTATTTGAATGTTGTATTTTTTAACGAGACATTTGAATGTTCCAATCAACACGCAGTTGGATGATTATCAATATTTTTTAATATATTTTTGATGTTGTAAACATTACTTTTTGATGTTGCGGATGTTTGAGTTTCCATGTTGTAGACATGTGATGTTAGGTGTTATGTCGAGAAGGAGGGAGGAGAGCCCCTGATGTTTGGATTTGGTCGCAACATACTCGCGCACAAGCTCGCAACATCGCTCAATCGCTCAAGCAGGAGGGAGGAGGGGGGCGTCGAGGTTGAATGTTGGTCGCAACATGGTTCGCAACCACTAGTAGAGAGACTACCTTTGATCCAACCCTTTTATCCCGGTTAAATTTTGGAGCCGGGACAAAAAAGATTTGGGACGACGTGGCCTGAAATAGCTGTGGATGCCAACCCTCTCGGGACTAAAGGTCTGAACGTCAACAGTTGCAAAATAATAATAATTGGCGTCACTCTTTAGTCTGGGATGGCCTTTCCACCCGAGACTAAAGACCCCTCCTTTATTCTCGGGTGGAAAGACCACCCCGGACTAAAGGTCATCCCCTGTCGGTGCTTTTTTGCTCTCTCCTTTATCTGCTCTACCTCCCATCTACTCAACTATCTCATCTCCTTTTCTTATCTTTATCTCCTCTGGTGCTCATCTCCTCCCTCCTCTCGCGTGCAGGGTGGCCATGGCGGGACGGCCGGCGCGTAGCGCGGGCCACGCGGCTCCGGCGGGCGTCGCAGGCCACGCGGCGCAGCCGGCGCGGGCCCCGCGGCTCCAGCGGGCGGAGCAGGCACCGCGGCGTCACGGTGCGGTCGGCACGGGCGCGTGGGGCTGCCGGCGCGGGCGCGCGGCGCAAGCAGCGCGGCCCGGCGGGCGGCGCAGCCCCCGCGGCAGTGGCGGCCAGGCCGGCCGGCGGGCGGGCGCGTGACGCGGGCAGCGCGGGCCCCGCGGCTCCGGCGGGCGGAGGGTGGGCAGGCGCGAGGCCCCGCGGTGGCGCAGCTCCGGATCTGCAGGCATGATTTTTAGCCAATTTTTCTTGCGAATCGAGTTGTGAATCAAATTGAATTCATGTGTTGTGAATTTGTGATGAATCAGATCTTATGTGTTGTTAATTTGTGATGAAAAAGATCTTGTGTGTTGTAATTTCTCTCATGTATTGAACTTAGATTTTTATGATAGTTGTGTGGATGAATCAAAGTGTTGTTGTTCTTGATTTGAGAAGATGGAGATGGAGGATGAGGGATGGGGGATGGGGAACGGCAGACGGATGAGGGGCAGGCAGGAAGGTGGCCGGCTTTTTTTTATTTTTTCAAAACTCTTTAGTCTCGGTTGGTATCAGCAACTGAGATTAAAGATTCTCTTTTATGAAGGTCTTTTGTCTCTACAAATTTGTCCCGGTTGGACTTTAGAGAGATAACACTCTCTCCAACCGGGACAAAAGCCCCGGTCTCCACCACTGAACATTTCAAAATTGTTCGCAACATACTTCGTAACATATTCCGATGGCTCATACATTTCCTGAGAGCAATCGGAGCTGTATTTGTCAATTTGTGACTAGTAGTAGTGGTTCTTGTTGGTTTGCAGTACGACCGTACGAGTAGACTTTGCCACTTTGCCAGATGGCACCAACTGACTAGTAGAAGCCGTGTGGGGGCCTGCATTCGGAACGCGGAGACCAGCCAGTCAACCTATTGCGGGCGGCTTCTCTTCCACTCGCTGACTCGCGGCCGGTTCCTCTTCACCACGTCCATTCTTTCCATTCCTCTTGGCATCGGCAACAAGCAACTTCGATTGCCAGCCGGCACAGGGTTCCGTTCCACCATGGATGCCGCTGCTTTCCTCTACTCCTCCCGTCTTCCGATTCCAGTTGGGGTCGCCGTTTCCGTCCTCGTGTTGATCCTCCTCCCTGTCGTGCTCACCCAGGACCCCAACATCTGCGGGACCAAGGCCAACGGCCAGTACGCCTGCCCCTCCTGCTCCGCCTCCACCTCCAGCCGCGGCGCCGTCTTCGAGGCCAACCTGCTCCGCCTCCGCGACTCCATCCAGGACATGGCCGCCACCAACGCCAGCTTCCTCAACGCCACCTTCGGCGCGGGGGACGGCGGGGACACGGTGTACGGCCTCGCCACGTGCCTCGCGGACGCCGAGATGCCGGACTGCGCCGCCTGCCTGGCAGACGCCGCCGCCGAGCTCGCCGGGGTGCGCTGCAGGAGCCGCAGGGACATGGTGCTCTGGTACCCGCGCTGCCTCGTGCGTTACGACAACGCCAGCTTCTTCGACGTCGCGGACACGTCGCCCGACAGCCGCGTCAGCGTGCCCAACCCGAACAACTTCTCCGACCCGGCGGTCCTGGACAAGGCGCGCGAGAGGCTGAGCGGCCGGATGCTCGCCGCGGCGGCGGGGTCGCCGGTCCGGCTCGCGTTCGGCGACGAGCGGGTCAACGCCAACACGACGCTGCACGGGCTGGCGCAGTGCACGGAGGACCTGACCGCCGAGGAGTGCACCCACTGCCTGGCGACGCACACAGTCTGGCTTGGCGTCTGCTGCGCGAACATGGACGGTGTCCGGCTCATCGGGCCCAGCTGCTACCTGCGCTACGAACTCATGGCGTTCGAACCCGCCACGGCGCCGTCCATGGCGCCGCTCGATGAACCGCCGCCGCCGTCTGCGCCAGGAGCTCCTTCCGGGACTGGGAGCTCCTCATCCTCGAGGAAAAAGTCCAGGACCTGTGAGTATCCGATTGCAAGTTGGACACTATTCCGATCCTCTTTTCTCATCGATCATCAGTTCATCAAAATGATAGACCCTTTGGATCATCTAGGTGTAGATCGATGGGGCTTATGCCTTTACTGTGATGAATCAAGTTGTTCTTCCGATTGACAGAGAGAGAAGAGAGGGAGAACGCATATAGACACTGACCATGAAATTGGGAAGTAGAGGATGCAACACATCGGGATAGATGGAGTCCGGTGACGTTGTGCAGTGCAGACGGTGACCGGCGGTGAAGCGCTGTGCAGTGACGTCCGAGCGGCGGCGCTTCCCGCCGCTGTCAGCACCCCTTGATCGGGTAGTCAGGGAAAGTGGGGCGAGTGGTAGTCCGCGAGTCTTGGCCTCCATTCCCTCGTGGCCCCCACTTCCCTTATATGGTGCTGCGCGATGGGGGCCCGTAACCCTAATGGGTTGGGCTCCCCCCGCTCAAGGGTACGAGCAGGCCGTTGGGCCTGACTCGAAGGAGATCAACCTAACATTCTCCCCCTTGATCTCACCATATACTTTAAACTTTATACTTTGATGTAACCATTTCACTTGCTTTGCTTTTGGTCCTCATCTCAGTGCAGATCAGTACATAGGGCGTGCCTTATCATAACAAGTATCAATTACTGTAAGACTAGACAACCACAATGTACCTTTCTACAGTGAAACAATACCTTAACTTTTACTTGGGCCCTTTGTTATCCAGAAATCATAGGCCTTCCGTGAAACCCATGTCGACTTGGGTGGTCGGCCTTTGTTAAGCGGATCCGCAAGCAATTGCTTGGTACTTTTGCTCAAAACTATTATGTGATTCTGGATTTTCTCCTTTGCAACATATAACACTTTGTCAATGTGTTCGGCAGCACACTTGACATGTTGTCATAGGAGAGAAAACTTTTAAATGATATATTACTGTTGATTACCATTATCAATTCCGGGCAAGGTTTCTTCAACCATTTAGCCTGTCATGTAGCCTCATATCATGCTAAAACTTTGGGTGTATATAACCCATCTTATCACAACTATTCAACTTTGGAGCTTTTCCACAATAAAACTCCAATTTTGAGTGTTAGCTACTACTGTGGGCTTCACTAAACAACTCACCAAAACTTAGTTCCTTTTACTCACAATCCTTTAAGAGTATGAGTTTCTTTATTACTTAGCATGAGGCTTACAACACTTTGCAAGAGTGCAAACATTCTTTTAATTCCATTCCAGTGATCTATGCTGGATTGGACTTTTGCCAAAACATCCCGGATACAAAAACTATGTCAGGGTAAATTCTTTTGAGCACTGATTCTGCTTCCAATAGCTGAAGCAAATGGAACCACCATTCTTTCGATCGATCTCATATTGGTTCCTGGAATACTGAAATTCCAAAACTATTACCCTTGACTGTAAGACAGGCATAAGTTTGCTCGCATGCATACTTTATCTCGTTTAGAATTCTTTCTAAGTATGCCCTTTGCGATAATCCAAAATACCCCTTTTTCTTTTATCTCAATGAATTTTCATTCCTAGCTGGAGCGAATGGATTTTCAACAAGATTATACCTTTTGAACACTGTAGGTTATAACAACCTTCTTCTTTTCCATAGTAGATTGAACATTACTACTAGCAAGTAGTACATTATCTACATATCGAATGTGGAAAAATTATTTCCCATCTTTGAACTTTACAGATGAGCAAATTGTCATCCTTACTTTTACTTAAACCCAAAACTTTTCTTTATTCTCGTAGAACTATTAATATCACTATTTTGTGATCCGATTTAATACATAAATCAGAAAGTACCATCTCATCAAGTGGTATCACAATTTTCTTTTCTTTTCATAACAAAAACCCATTTAGTTGTGTCATGTATATGCTTTCTCGCACAAATCTCTGTATATCATTATTCTTACATCCGTCTGATGTAATTCTATATAATGATATACCACCATAGTCATTTTGATTCTAAAAGAATCCTTTCATGAGACTTCAAGAATAAATCTCATTTTTAATTTGTCCTTTCTTTGCATAAAGTTCTTTGCCACAAGACACGTTAGATTGCTTTTACATATTCCCTCTGGAGTCACGTTTCATTCTTGTAGACCCATTACAGTCTACTGTTTTGACTCTTTTAGGAATTTATTTTATGTTCCAAAACAAGTTTGAAACACCTATGTCTCATGATATTTTCCATGAAGGATGATTGAACTCCTCTCATGGCTTCTCCAAATGAGGTGGACTCACCTTCATTTATGCTTCTCTATCTTATCCTTTAACAATACACCACTGGGTATATTGTTTTCTGTATGGGGTTGTTGTACCTCTTTATGATTTTCCAAAGAAACACTTGTTACCACAGAGATCTGAGTAACAAGAATTTCCTTGACTTTATTTTTCTCTTGAAGAGTTAACGACCATCTGTCGTCACCTCAACTTCTGTTGATCATACGACACCAAAATATATATCGAGATAATTGTTGTACTTGAATCATTGGAGTGAACATACAGTGTCACTTCTCTTCAAGCCTTAGTTCTCGACATTCTTTACTCCCCCAGATTATCCCATCTATCAATGAGACAAATATCTTTAAACTTTTGATTAGGTTCAGTCTTTACTAGCCTCGTATGATATTTTAAGCATCATCCTTTCCTTTTAGTTGCTTTGAGGCTCAACTACCTTTCTTTATATTCGAGGTGAAACAAAACTCGAGGAATTTTGTTTATTTCTATGGTTGGGGTATCAATGTTATGATCATTATACTCTCATTTCGGTCATACTTTTCTTCAATAGATCATTCTTTAAATGCATACAATGCATCACTTCTGACTTAAAAGGGGAATTTGATTTCTAAATCTTAATCTTTCTTTCTTTCTCCCCTCGAAATATGGCGTAAACTTTGAAGCCATAATTTCGAATCTGTATTTAACACTTGTGAACAAGGAGTCATATAAACTTTAACTTTATTCACATGATCAAGTCATGCAAAATAATGAGAGTACCATTTCCTTGTTCCTTTTTAAGAGCTCATCAGAGTTCTTCACTGTTACACTTTTAAGAACTCATTAGAGTTCTTCATATCGCTATACTTTTGCAAGTCATGCTTGCTATTTAGACTTTGAATCAAATTCAACTTTCCTTTTGTCCTTCAACTTTTCTAAGTCTCTATCCATCATGACACTATAAATGTACATGAGTATTGCTGGGACAGCATAAAAACTCCCCCAGACTTCTCGTCTTTTATGTGATATTCAAGTCACACATGAGTATCACAAAAACTTTGCCTGCCATTCAAAAAATAAATGACACAAGTGCCAAAACATTTCTTGACCTATGGCATTAAACTTTGAATGCATTGGCAACAACCAATGTCTTAATTCCAGAATTAAATCTGAAAAGACTTTTGCCAGTACACATGTTTAATTCAACATTGGTCAAATTGCACATGTGTCTGACTTATTTCAACAAAAAACTTTACTATTGAAGGACAATATACTATTTTACAATGACGAAACTTTATTTTAGTCTCGATGACCAAAACATGCGCATATATACTTTATTTTCTGATTAAATCTTCTCGTTGGTTCCAATTTAATTAGAAAATTTGACAAAACCATAATGTCACGAAAACTTTAGTGAGAGAAAAAACTAAAACTCTTTTCTCAACACTTGGGATTCTCTTCCAAATCAACCAAAAGGGTCAAAATGAAGAAAACTGTTTTCTTTCTTAACCTCAACTGTGCAGTTGAGTAAACTCAAAACTTTATCTGTAGTGTTGATGGAAATCAACTCTTATCAATTTCTCTCTACTGGGGATATTTGTATGTCATAATTTAACGTTGGTTAAATTAAAACATACAACATTCATGCACTTTGAATTCTATTATTACCATAGAACTCGGGACTATTATAAAATCATAATATTGACATCATTAAACTCTGATTATAAGATGACAACATCATAATTAACTTTAAAACTTTACATCTTTGAGCATTATCTTTAGATTATAAGAGCAAACTAATGCTCAACTTTGAAACTTCATATGGTATGAAAATGCCAAAATTCAACCTTTCTTTGACATAGTTATTAATGCTCAAACTTTCACACTTCAAATGACAAAATAATGCCAAGCAACTTTTCTTTAACTTAAAACAGCAGAAGCTATTCTGAACTTTAAACTTTATTATAGCTTTTACCCACTGGGAAAAATTAACCAAAACTTTTAAACTATTCTCCCAATTAAATCTTCTTGTTGGTTCCAATTTAATAGAGAAAATAAACAATAAATAGCAGCGGAAAAACTTTTCTTTATTATTCTTTTCAGAAGCAATACTTTTACTAAACAATACTTTATTTCAAGAGCATCTCTTGATCTTTTCCATTCTCTGAAATTCCTTACTTTGATATTAAAAACAAAGATTTAAACTTTAAACAGAAAGCTCATAGAATTATTGTATTGTTATGATCAACGTTGGTCAGAAAAAATAACAATACCATAATCTGCTTTAAACAAAACACTTTCTGATAAAATTATAATATTGTTACTTAAAACAAATAACAATACCATAATTAACTTTAAGTAAAAACTTTCACATGAAATTATAATATTGTTATCATCAACGTTGGTCAGAAAATAACAATATCATAATTAGCTTTAAGCGGAAAACTCCAGATTCCTCTAAATTAGAGGATGAACTTTTACTTTGCAGCGGAAAACATGAATAAAATTCATGAAAACATACTATTCATGAATATTTTTGTCACTTTTCTAATCTCTAAAACAAATATCTCGTTGGTTCAACTTGAGTATAGACAAAAATTAGACAAAATTCATTCAAGTTCATTCAAAAGTGCTTCTGAAAACATCGAAACAATTGACAAGGTGTACTGCTCAATTCACTGTATCTTGGCCCAGATGCATCTACTGGCCCGCGGCCCTGATTGTGCAAAAACACTTGGCCCAGCAGCTGAAAACAACCCACGGAGTCCTTTGCCACACGTGCTTGGGCTCGGAGCCCAGCAGCCAATGGCTGGGCCGCCATTCCGGCCAGCAAACGCACCCCGCCTGGGCCAAAAGAGGCCCGCCAGCCGCCGTGCGCCGCTGGCCGTCCATCGCATCCGACGGCCAGCCGCACGTTTTGCTCGAACAAAAAGGCTGGTCGGCGCCCCTCGGTAACCCTAGGGTTCCATTTTGCTCTCGCCTCCCCCGGTTCTTTCGCCTGCTCAACGGCGGCGGCGGAGTGGTTCGCCCGTGGAGCACCCGTGGCCGGCGGCGCCGGCGACGGCGAGGAGCGGCGCCGCCCGGCACACGACTGTGACAGACTCCTACTCCCTCTCTTCTTTTTCCATCCCTCTCTGTTCTAGCGTCACACACGAGAGATCCAGAGAGTCCGGCGACCGGAGAAAAGGTGGCGGCGCCGCCGCTGGCCCCCTTGCCGGCGCGCGCATTCACCCGAGGGTGAGCGCGCTGCCGTCGAGCGGCCCAGTGACGGTGCCCTTTGCCATGTCTCGTGCCGGCCATGCAGCGACGGTCCGGCGAGTATGCGACTCGTCGTGGCTGTCCGCAGGGCACTCACGAAGAGCCACACCGCCGGCGGTGAAGGTGTGCGGCGGAGGTAAGCCCTAGGTAAGACCCCTTCCCCTGCCCTTTTCTTTTCGTCGATCTAGGGTTAGGGTTTCTGGGTTTGCCTTTTCTTTTCGTTTTTGACTTTTCTTTTCTCTGCTCGGGATCTCTCACCGGTGCGTCAACCGACCGTCGGCACAGGGATCTCTCCCTTTTGGAGTCCGCCGTCACGGCGACTCAACTTTCCTCCCCCTCGCCCGTGGCGGCGGAGAGTATCTCTGTATCTTCCCCAAAACTCAATCTACTTCGCTAGATCGAGGCGGCTGATACCATTGATAGACCCCTTGGATCATCTAGGTGTAGATCGATGGGGCTTATGCCTTTACTGTGATGAATCAAGTTGTTCTTCCGATTGACAGAGAGAGAAGAGAGGGAGAGCGCATATAGACACTGACCATGAAATTGGGAAGTAGAGGATGCAACACGTCGGGGTATATGGAGTCCGGTGTCGCTGTGCAGTGCAGACGGTGACCGGCGGTGAAGCACTGTGCAGTGACGTCCGGGCGGCGGCGCTTCCCGCCGCTGTCAGCACCCCTTGATCGGGTAGTCAGGGGAAGTGGGGCGAGTGGTAGTCCGCGAGTCTTGGCCTGCGTTCCCTCGTGGCCCCCACTTCCCTTATATGATGCTGCGCGACGGGGGCCCGCAACCCTAGTGGGTTGGGCTCCCCCGGATCAGGGAGTCGGGTCAAGGGTACGAGCAGGCCGTTGGGCCTGACTCGAAGGAGATCAACCTAACACAAAATTGTAATTTGTTGATGCATACGTACTAGCGGGAGCATTGGGTGGAGTTGCGCTGCTTCTTCTCGGGGCTTGCCTAATAACAACATGGTTGTACAAGAAGAGGTCATCAGGCAGCCGGAAGAGGATGGAGTCACTTCTGCAGCAGCATCAGCAGCATCCGCAGAGGTACAACTACGGGCAGCTGAAGCGGATGACCGCATCCTTCACGCACAAGCTGGGCCAAGGCGGCAATGGCGAGGTCTACAAGGGAAGCCTCCCCGACGGGCGCAAGGTGGCGGTGAAGATGCTCAAGGAGGCCAAGGTGGACGGCGAGGAGTTCATTAACGAGGTGGCCAGCATCAGCCGTGTTATAAACAATGGTGCAAAACGAACTAGAAGTAAAGAGATCAAACTGTAGGAGAAACGAGATTTTAACGTGGAAAACCCCCTCAACACGAGAGGGAAAAACCACAGGCGCCAGCCAGCAAGCAACTTCACTATGATCGGAGTCCGATTACAAACGCCAACGGCGGCGGCTTACAAGAAGTAGAATGAATCAATCTCCAATGGAAAACCCTAACGGGTTTATATGACCCGTACCGCTCCGCTCCGGCCTTAGCCTCCGGCGGGCCTCCGCTACGCTTCGTCAGAAGTTGGCCTCTATCTTGTGTACTATGAATTTGGATCACCAATCAACAAGCCGGACCTCGCATGTGAACGTGGTCACTCTGCTGGGCTTCTGCCTGGAAGGATCCGGGCCCAAATCCAAGAGGGGACTCATCTACGAGTACATGTCCAACGGCTCGCTGGAGAGGTACACCGCTGGCGGCGACCTCGGCTGGGAGCAGCTGCTTGGCATCGCCGTGGGCATCGCGCGGGGGCTCGAGTACCTCCACCGCGGTTGCAACGCCCACATCGTCCACTTCGACATCAAGCCCCACAACATCCTACTGGACGCGGAGCTCCGCCACAAGATCTCCGATTTCGGGCTGGCCAAGCTGCGGCCGCAGAGGGATAGCACCATCCCTGTGTCCATCGCCGGGGCCAGGGGCACTGTCGGCTACATCGCGCCGGAGGTGTTCTCCAGGCAGGTCGGGTTGGGGGCGGTCACCAGCAAGTCCGACAGCTACGGCATGATGGTTCTGGAGATGGTCAGCGCGAGGAGGGCCATCAACAATGGTGGTTCCGTAACCACCGGGGCGAGCAGCGCCAGCAGCAGCTACTTCCCGGAGTGGCTGTACCAAGATCTGGACGGGTTCTGTGCGAGCGCCTGTGGACCTGACGAGGAGGCGGGCACTGCGGAGGTGGTGAGAAAGATGGTGATCGTTGGCCTCTGGTGCATCCGGATGTCTCCTGCCGATCGCCCGTCCATGAGTAGGGTTGTCGAGATGCTGGAGAAGACCACGCCAGAGCTACAGCTGCCGCCACAGGCAGCAGATGCAGCACAGCAGCAGCGACAGCCACTTCTTGACTCTTCGTCGTGGAGAATGTGTGGCCCGACAAGCCCATAAGGCGGCCCACACTCTTCGTCGTGGAGAACGTGTGGCCCGACAAGCCCATAAGGCGGCCCACTTGACTTGGTCTGGCTCGTCGTAGGCCAGCCACAAACCAATCCCATTGTATGTGATTTCAGTACGGCTATGGAAAGATGGATAAGAGTTGAATCTTTTAATAATTTATCTAAGTTATCTGTTGTTATTAATTGCACGAATCCTAAATTTTGAAAGATACAATATTCGTCCTAGCTTTCGAAAGATGTATAGGAGGATTTCCAAGAAATTGCACAACTGACTTGGTTGGACCTGACGACCCAACAAGCCCATAGGGCGGCCCATATGATATGTTTTGTAATTTTCACTAGAGCTGTTATATAACACTCCTAAAAGAAGTTAAACTCTGTCCTTGTATTTCATCTTCTTTTTATCTGAGGGCACTCTCAATACAGATTTTACTGTAGAGTCTATTCCTATTAATTGCATTGTCACGTAGACATTTTGTTGATATGGCAATAAATTTAATGAGGAGAGAGGGGCAAAATTTGTAGAAACCAAGTCTACGTGCAAAATGAGGTTGTCGGTCTCGCGTCACAGATCTCGTGTGGTTGCCCGCATGATAGGCGTGTCCTCTTATTTAATAAAGTGGAAGCAGAAGATCCGAAAGGAATATGATTGAATGATTGGATAGACTTTAGGATACAAAATCTGCATTGGAAGTCATGATTTTTTTTCGATAGAACCTTCGACATATAAAATCTATGAGCAGGTACAACAATTTAGATGGCTGCTGTCCAGTTGACGCACACAGACAACTAAATAGATAGCTTATACAATGAGTCATTTGTTTAGCCGTCTGCAAAGCTTTTACTTCGTCTTTTGACTCATAAATCATAGTGATCATGTGCACATTTGATCTTTGTAGCCATTGTGGTGCTCAGTTGAGATATAATGCATACTATTAAATCAATTCACATAAAATACTCTAATAAAAATTATATTTATTTATTTATATCAATAGATACTCCTGAGTACAAATTATGATATAGTAAAGTTGCAATAGTATTACAATGTAGGTTTTATGTTTTGGGTATGCCTATACGCTGCCATATATGCTCAACTAAATACTTCTTGAGTTGCTTATATGTAGGAGCACGTATAACCAAGTTTCTAGTAAGTACATTTATGAATCATAGATTAGGATTATTACTTGTACTCACTTCCGCTGGTAGGACAATAGTTGCACTTAGGTTCTAATTTTAAATCCAACAGAATTAAAACCAAGTCATTTTCATCTTCCACAATCATATTATGAAGGATGACACAAGCTTGCATTATGTTAACAACATCATCCCTCTTCCACATTCATGTTGGATGACGTACAATATCAAATCTGGATTGCAACACACCAAATGCACACTCAACATCCTTCCTTGCCCCTTCTTGGTGTTTATAATTCGTGTTTCTCCGTTTGTGGCTTTGATGTTGTCTTCACAAAGGCTGCCCACTCGGAATATATTCCGTTAGCAAGATAGTACCCCATGTCATATTGGTTCTCATTTACAACAAACTGAACTATTAGAGCTTCTCCTTCTATCATATCAATGAATAGTGGAGACTTATTCAACATATTTATATCATTATATGCCCCATTGAGATAAAAAAGGCATGTCATATCTGAAGGTCACGTGATGTTACCACTCCAAAGATCATAGTAGGAACTTTTTTTGTTACCACTAGTAAACATACCAAACCAACCTTAAGATAATTCTTCCACGACCAAAGCATACAATCAATACTTCCTGTCATGCTCGAGAAGCCACGAGACTCATTTTGTAGTAAGATTTTCTCTAGTTCATCAACTCTAGGAGGGTGCAGATACTCTGAACCAAAACATTCAATCACCCCTTCAGCGAATTTCCCCAAGCACTCCAATGATGTGCTAGCAGCAATCTTTAAAACCTCAACAAGTTGGTTGTTGACGTACCATATGCTAGTATTCGAATGGCTGCAGTACACTTTGATGTGGTGAGTGGCCCTCTCTTCTAGTTCCATCCACCCTTGAGTAAAAAATGGATCCCAATCACTGAGAACTCCAACAATTTGAAGAAACAATGACTTGTTCATCTGAAACCTTCTACAGAACATCTCATCAGTGTAAATAGGATCTGCAGAATAATAGTTAGCTACACGATCATCATGACCAGCTTCTCGATTTCTAGGTATATACCTCCGAGGTCCACTATGACGTTGGCGACAGCTTGGTGGTTCAGAAGATGCTCCTTCAACTTTGGCCTTCAATTTGTCACTAATTCTCCTTCGAAATGAATCCATTTTTCAGACTCGACAAGAAAATCATGAAGTGTATATACATCAGCTGGATGAATCTCTAAAGCTTCAGTATCCTCTCCATGGACCATGAAAGTACAATTTACTAAAGGCATGGTTAGTTCAGAGAAATTTATGGGAAGAAATTTATGAACCCTAAAATAAGCTTTATTAGGAGAACTAAACATAAACTAAATACATGCATGGTCGGGAAATCGCGAGATGAATCCATGAAAGCTAAGTAATCTATTATTAGAGATTGTTTTACTATAGCACTCGTTGTCTAATCATGGCATAATTAAGCTCATTAAATTCATCTTGAGTTTCGAGGTAGGAGTTATGAAATAGATTTTGTCATTAATCCACGTTTAATACTCCTAATTAGTGTTGTCGGTTTCGATGTGACGAGTGGATGGAGAATTTCATAAAACTAAACGGGGTCTAAGATAGAATAAAATATACTAAAATAGACATGAATAACAGAAACAATATGGAGTTCATGCCCATCTCCATGAACAGGATCGGGTTTCTGTTCATGCCCATCTACAGGAACAGCCTGCGCTGGTGCCTCATGCCCTCATCATCCAGCGCCATATGGAAATGCCTACGCTGGTGCCTCATCATCCGGTTATATTTATACATACACTGCCGCACATGGCCTCTGATACTCGTAGAGAAACTAACTGTTATACACACAGGCATTCACACATATGGATAATTTCACACTGATGGAAGGCATGCAGCCACAGAGGCACTCGCAAATGCATTCATACAGGCACTACCATGAGGCACTCACAAATGCATTCATACAGACACTACCATGAGTACTCATAAATGCATTCATACAAGCACGTCAGAAAAGAAACTAGTTGCAGTTTCACCAGTTCACCCAAGTTTCCAGAGAACGAACTTAAACCTAAATAGCCTGTGAGTTCACTAAAGAGGAACTTGAACTAGACGGTAGACATGTCAATAAAAGATCGACCATATGAGTCTGATGTCTCCGCGGGTTGCCTCTCGCGACCCTGGCGACACAGCTGGCGCCAGCCCCACCTCGCCGCTGCCGCCGCTCAGGCAACCGGCCTCCCTCTCGCCGCTCAACCCCACTGCTCTACCGCCCACACCTGCTAGCCCTCACCATGCCCCTCGCGCCGCGCCTACTGACCACACTCCGGCCCAGCCCACCGTGTTTTGGCCCCCGCCGACCAGGAGAAGCACCAGTTCCGAAGTTCAAGACTCAAGCTCCAGGCCGGGACACCGCTTCCAGGAAGATCTGCTCCGTGACCACTGTCGCTCCGTCCTTCCTCGGTGTTTCGTCGCCGGAACCAGGCACGGTCTGGATCACGCCGATCGTCCTTGTCCGGCTTAACGCTCACCAGGTGACCAATGTCCTCAACTTCCACCTCACCTCACCTCCCATCGTCCTTCTTGCGTCCGCCGTGTAGGAGTTCGTTTTCTGTGTCTCTGTAGCCAACCCTGTTGTTGCCCGGTTCGTCGCTCTTCACCACCGGCTCCGCCTCTGCGCCATTCAGCTTGTTCTTCATGTTGCCAAGGAGGCCGTGTTGACCGGGCATCCCTGGGCCCACCAACACATTGTGGGCCATACCCGGGAGATGAGTTCCTGTACACCTGGACTACTCAACTAGTGGGCCACGGTGCTGGTACCGTGGACCACAAGGCAAGACAAGATGGACAAGGACTTGTACTAAGACTAGGATAGCTTTCCATACCCTGTATAGGCTACTCCGGGTCCTACTCGAATAGTACCCTTGTACCAATCTGACTTGTAACCCTGCCTCTCGTGGTATATACGGCGAGGCAGGGACCCCTCTCAAAACATATGCAATCAATACAGAGCCACGCAACATACAGGACGTAGGGTATTACGCACATTGCGGCCCGAACCTGTCTAATTGTGTGCCCCGTGTCTCACCATTGTGTTCTTGATCTCGACGAGCCCCACCGCACAATCTACTACTTCGGGTACCCCGTCGTAGGCTCGGTGTCTAAAACACTGACAGCTGACGCGCCAGGTAGGGGATCTCGTCGTTGATCCACTGGCGAACTCGATGGCTCTCGTCATCATCAAGCCGACCATCGCTTTCCAGCAAGGCGACACCTTCGTTTTTGGTTCCTGGGTTTGCGTTGCTGATGGCGCCGGATCGTTCCTGCGTTTCTTAGCGCCAACTCCAGAGTCAAAGCTCAAGTCCTCGACGCTTACGCAAGCTTCGATGGAGGATTTCGTCGAAAATTTCGGAGAAATTTCGATCTCTGACCCGCTCAGAGAACTCGAGTCGGAGTCCGAGTACAACTCGACTTCGTCTCCTATTCAGCCTGAGTTGCTCCCTTCGGCTTCACAGCTTGCACTCAGCCTGGATAGCATCCCAGCACCACCTCTCTTTGGTCATCGCCATGTCAGTGCTGCTTACCAAGCCGCATTGAAGCGCCTCATGTGCCTTGGCCCGAAGATCGTGCTCGAGTACTCTTCGGATTCAGACGTCAACCTCAACTCTATTCGGATTCATCTGAGTTCGAGTTCGACTACGGTTCGGATTCTGCTGAAGTACAACAACTGTCTGGCCCTGCTCAAGGACTGGTGATCACATCGACACCTGAGGGTAGATTCATCTACTGGCCTGAGCATGTACCTGCTGATCTCACACTGGATGATCAGGAGCGCTTTATCGCTTGTCTCGACAACTTGCCCTTCCAAGAAGGTGCTAAGCTTGTTGATTATGATACTGATACTGAGCTCATTCAGAGTACGGGTACTTATTCATCGCATCGAGTAGTGTTCGTCGTTGATGCAACTACTCCGCAAGGGTATCGTGCCAATTATCACTTTCCGGATGATGTATCTGATGATGAACTCTCTGCCAATGCTCCTGCCGATGAAACCACGGAGGCCAAGACTGCATGTCGCCAACGCAATGCTGATCGTGCAACCCTTCGTCGGGAACTCGCAGAAGCTCTACCTACCTGTAATCTTCAAGAAGCTCTGGAGGCGGTTGCTACTCGTGAATATCGCACTCCAGAGGAAGCTATCAACGCGATCAATCTACTCGTTCGCTCTATGTCTCGTGACAGGGCGGCTGCTGAAGTCGCAAAATTGGCTGAGCTAGCTTACACTATGCTACGCCAGAATACCAGTGCTCCTAGTCACCATGGCAGCAGTGGCAGTGCTCATCGTACCACCCCCACTCCTCAACACACACGTCCGGAGGCTAGCAACAAAGGCAGAGGCGATGATGGTAGTGTCAATGGCAAGTCGGAAGACTCTCGCTACGATGCTCGAACAACAATCAACGCCAGACGTGCTGAGCGTGAGAAGCAAAAGGATGCTGATTCTGATTCTTTTCCTGCTTTCTCACCTCGACTTCAAGCTCTATTTCTTCCGGAGAAATTTAAGCCTTACGGCATCTCTAAGTATGATGGCAAGCAAAATCCAAGGCAGTGGTTGCGTTGTTATGCTCTGTCCATCTCCAATGCCGGGGGTAATGATAATACCAAGTGTATCTATTTCCCTTTTGTCTTGGAGCAAGAACCCCTCACATGGTTTGAGTCTCTCAAACGTGGCTCCATTGACAACTGGGGACAACTCAAACACCACTTCACCAGCAACTTCGCGGGTTCTTTGGGTCGTCATGGTACCCGGATGGACCTTGCCCTAATCAAGCAAAAACAAGGCGAGTCTCTTCGCGAGTACATGCGTCGCTTCTTTGAGAAAAGGGCTACTGTTGTTGACGTCACCGAGAAATAAGTCATTGATACCTTCCAGGACGGTTTCTATGACGATAGGCTTTTCCAAGACTTCGGTCGCGCTCGCCCAGCCAACATCACCAAGCTCAAGGAGATGATCACTCACTGGGCGGACGAGGAAGACAAGACTCGGAATCGGTTCAAGCATCTTCGCAACAACCAGAACAACAACAACAATAACAATGCTGGAGGAAGCAGCAGTGGCAAGCAACAGCAGGGCAACTGCCAGGGTAATAACTACTCGAGTAATCTTAATTGCAAGCGCAAGCCCGACAACACTGTTGCTGCCATGGAATCTAACACTAAGCCTGAAGATGATCCTCATTGGGCAACATTGACCAAGCAGAAATGCCCGTGG
The DNA here is from genome assembly GCA_036936925.1 of Cenchrus fungigraminus. NCBI lineage: Eukaryota > Viridiplantae > Streptophyta > Magnoliopsida > Poales > Poaceae > Cenchrus > Cenchrus fungigraminus. The sequence goes on along the minus strand of CM072773.1, from coordinate 25,579,970 downwards.
CACCCAGAGGGTGATCATACTACAGAGCAATGTTATCAACTTCGTCGTGCGCTGAAGAATACACCTGAGCCAACACATCCAAACCCAAGGTTTCGTAAATACAAGGGGAAGAAGGCTAACACTGACAAAGACACTGGGTTTCAGCACCCCTCCAACACTATCAATGTCATATTTGGTGGAATTCCAACCAAGCGCATGCAGAAGCTAGCTCTCAGGGAGATCATGTCCATTCAACCAGCAGCTCCTACTTTTCTCAAGTGGTCTGAAACCCTCATTACTTTCTCAAGGGCGGATCAATGGACTAGTTTCTCTGAGCCAGGACGATATCCTCTCATTCTGGATCCAGTGGTGGCAGGCTCCAGACTCACTAAGGTTCTTATTGATGGTGGCAGCGGTCTCAATGTCCTGTTTGCCAAGACCTTGAAGAAGATGGGCCTAGATATCACCAATATGCTTACCAAGACCAACTCGCCGTTCTATGGTATCATCCCGAGCAACGCAGCTGTTCCTTTGGGTTCAGTTGTACTACTCGTAACCTTTGGGACCAAGGATCACTACTGCATTGAGTACATCAAGTTTGAGGTAGCTGACTTCGAGACTTCTTACCATGCTATTCTCGGCAAGCCTGGTCTCGCTAAGTTCATGGCTATCCCGCACTATGTGTACTTGGTTCTCAAGATGCCGAGCCCCAAAGGAGTTCTTTCATTGCAAGGGGATTTGAAGCGTTCCTACGACTGCGATACAGAAGCTGTAGAACTTGCCTCGACTACTCAAGTACCTAATGCAATGATGGAAGTCTTCACTGCCGCTAAGAAGCTTGCTCTGAGCGAGCTAGAGGTTCCTGAGAAGACTGACAAGAACAACAAGCCTGCACCATCTGGCGACGTCCTGCTCAAAGCCATTAACCTCGGTACTGGTGACAGCAGCAAGACGACCATGATCAGTGCACAGCTTGATCCTAAATAGGAAGACGTGCTCGTCAACTTACTTCGGGCTAACCGTGATATCTTTGCGTGGAAACCATCTGACATGCCAGGTGTGCCCAGGAGGTTGATCGAGCACTCACTCAACGTCGATCCTAACGCTACCCCCAAGAGACAACACCTTCGTCGCTTTGCTGATGACCGCAGGGCTGCTATCAAGAAAGAGCTCTCTAAACTACTCGCGGCTGGCTTCATTCGAGAAGATTTTCATCCGCAATGGCTTGCTAACCCTGTGCTTGTCAGAAAAAAGAACTCTAACGATTGGAGGATGTGCGTCGACTACACTAATCTCAACAAGCATTGCCCTAAGGATCCTTTTGGGTTGCCGCGGATTGATCAAGTCATTGACTCCACGGCGGGTTGTGGTCTACTCTGTTTCCTGGATTGCTACTCTGGATATCATCAAATTGCAATCAAGGAATCTGATCAAGAGAAGACCGCATTTATCACCCCGTTTGGTGCTTATTGTTACACAATAATGTCCTTCGGGTTGAAAAATGCTGGTGCTACATATCAAAGGGCTATCCAAGCGTGCTTCAAGAGGTAGCTTCACAAGAACGTGGAAGCATACGTGGATGACGTTATTGTAAAGACTAGGGATCCAGACATGCTTATCACGGATCTTGAGGAAACTTTCGCTTCGCTATGTGAGTACCAATGGAAGCTCAATCCCAACAAATGCATCTTTGGCGTATCATCTGGAAAACTACTCGGGTTCATCATCAGCCATCGCGGCATCGAAGCAAACCCGAGAAGATAACCGCCATCTCCAATATGCAAGCTCCGACTACTGTTAAAGATGTCTAGAAGCTTGCTGGTTGTTGGCGTCACTCAATCGCTTCATCTCATGACTTGGAGAAAGGGGTTTACCTTTCTTCAAGCTACTCAAGCGGCAAGAGAAGTTTACGTGGACAACTGAAGCTGATCAAGCTCTTTCTCAGCTCAAGGAGTTCTTATCCAAGCCTCCAGTCCTCACAGCTCCTCTGCCCAATGAAGAGCTCTTGCTCTATATCGCTGGGACTACTAATGTCGTCAGTACTGCTATTATCGTTGAGCGGCAGGAAGAAGGCCATGGCTACCCTGTTCAGAGGCCTGTCTATTTCGTCAGTGAAGTACTTTTAGAATCCAAGGCTCGCTATCCTCCGGTACAAAAGCTACTCTATGCAGTTCTGATTACTTCACGGAAGCTCCGCCACTACTTCGACGAGTACAAGATTTCTGTGGTCACTAGCTACCCGCTTGGCGAGATATTGCACAACCGGGATTTTACAGGAAGGATTTCTAAATGGGATGTAGAGCTTGGTGCTCTATCGCTCGAGTTCAAGTCTCGCACTGCTATCAAGTCTCAAGCCTTGGTTGATTTCATGGCTGAGTGGCGGGAAAATCAAGTCCCAACTCCAATTGAGCATCCAGAACATTGGGTCATGTACTTTGACGGTTCCCTCAAGTTGGAAGGTGCTGGTGTCGGGGTACTTTTGATTTCCCCCAAGGGCGAGCAACTCAAATATGTTTTGCAGATCTTCTGGAAGGTCTCAAACAATGAAGCTGAATATGAAGCTCTACTGCATGGTCTTCGCCTTGCAGTCTCTCTGGGCATTACACGACTACTTGTCTATGGTGATTCTTTGGTGGTCATCAATCAAGTCAACGATTCTTGGGATCGTAATGCTGAGAACATGGATGCGTACTGTCAGGAGGTACGCATACTCGAGAACAAATTCCATGGTCTCGAGTTCCATCATGTGATCCGCGATAACAATGTTGCTGCGGATGTCTTGTCGAAGCTGGGATCTACACGAGCTCAAGTGCCAGCTGGAATCTTCGTCCATGAACTCCACAAACCATCAATTCCGGAGCAGTCATATGCACCCACGACTACTTCAGTTCAACCTGATCGAGAAGTGCTTATAATTGATGTGGACTGGAGAACCCCTTTCATCGACTACATTAAACATCAGTTGATTCCTGAAGACAAGTCAGAAGCCGAGCGCATCTCACGCCGCGTCAAGGCTTATGCTCTAGTCAGAGATCAACTCTACAAGCGAGGCGCAAGCTCTGATATACTCATGAAGTGCGTTTCTCGCGAAGAAGGCAAGGAAATCTTGGAGGAGACACACAAAGGAACCTGTGGCAATCACGCTTCTTCCCGCACCTTTGTGGGAAAAGTGTTCAGATGTGCTTTCTACTGGCCTACAGCTCTTGCTGATGCATAGGAACTAGTCAAAAATGCCAAGGATGTCAATTCTTTGCCAAGCAACAACACATTCCTGCCTACAAGCTTATCACGATTCCACCAACTTGGCCTTTCGCTTGCTGGGGGCTGGATATGATTGGTTCTCTCCCAAATGCGCCAGGGGGATTCAACAGAGTTCTGGTGGCTATCGACAAGTTTACCAAGTGGATTGAGGTCAAGCCTGTCACCTGTCCCAAGGCTGATCGTGTCCTCGACTTCTTGAATGAAATCGTACATCGCTATGGGTTCCCTAACCGCATCATCACAGACCTGGGTTCGAATTTCAACAATCACCAGTTCTGGGAGTACTGCGAGAACAGTGGAACTGATGTCCGGTACGTCTCCGTCGCTCATCCACGTGTCAATGGCCAAGTGGAACGCGCCAATGGGATGATACTCGATGCTCTCAAAAAGCGACTGTATGAAGCAGCAAATACCAAGGGCGGCAAGTGGATCAAGGAACTACCCAATGCACTCTGGGGGCTGCGCACTCAACCTACTACCCCTACAAGGCAATCACCTTATTTCCTGGTCTATGGCTCTGAAGCCGTTTTGCCTACTGATGTCATGTGACGTTCTCCGACGGTTGATCAGTATGAAGAAGGCGTAGCTGAAGAAACAAGACAGACAGATGTCGACAGTCTCGAGGAAGCTCACTGCAACACACTCGTTTAATCCGCTTGATACCTTGAGAAGATTCGCCATTACTATGACCGCAACGTTAAGGAACGCTCCTTCAACGTTGGTGACTTAGTCCTTCGTCGCATCCAGAATACGACAGGGCTACACAAACTCAACTCGCCATGGGAAGGTCCTTTCTCTGTTGCAAAGGTTACTGGCCCAGGCTCATATCGTCTTCAAACTTTAGAAGGCGAGGAAGTCGACAACTCTTGGAACATCGACCAGCTTTGTCGCTTCTACCCGTAGGGGGTCTCAACAACCCTCTCCAGACGGCTCCGGCTGTAAAAACAACTCGTATTGGGTTTTCTCAACCCTTTCCAGGCAGCTTCGGTTGCAACCACTCAACAGATAGCTACGGTTGTCACCACTCGTAGGGGATCAAGATAATCCTCTCCAGACAGTTTCGGCTGTATCTTCTCGTGGCTTTCAGCTACGAGCACCCGCTGGAGGCTTCATCAACCCTCTCCAGGCAGTCTCATTCTGCGACCTCGTAGGAAGTCATGATAACTCTCTCCAGATGATCATGTATCGTGTAGAACAATAAGTGGCACATGCTGTCCATATGTCTACTTTTCAGTAAGAGGCTTCGGCCTAGAGTAACACCCTTCTGGTAGGGTCTCAGTGGAACTCTCATACAAGTTGCTGCTACAACAAGGATGAGTTCATCACACTGTCCCCTACGATCTTACTCGTTCTTCGGAACATCCTTGCGAGTACTCTCTCACTAGGCTCATAGCCTCAGAGGTACTTAAGACATTGTAAACACTGTACAATGTATTCAGTAATAAAGTTGCTACTCTATACCGACTTGTTACTGTCCTTTACTTGTTCATAACAAAGCCTTCTTTACGCTGCTACAGCTAAGGTGTTCAACTCATTATGAATAAGTTCTTTTCGAGTACTCTCTCACTAGGCTCATAGCCTCAGAGGTACTTAAGACATTGTAAACTCTGTATAATGTGTTTAGTTCAAGTCGCTACACTACACTGACTTGTTACTACTGTTTGCTTTTTTCATGACAAAACCTTCTTTTACGCTGCTACAGCTAAGGCGTTCAACTCGTCATGATTTAAGCTAACGTTCTTCGGAACATTTATACACTTGAGTACTCCTACTCGTGTATCATATCTCTTTTTGCAGCCTCACACTCAATACCAACTCGAGTACTTGGCTAACACATAAGCATACAAGGGATCCAGATAATTGATTTACTCAAAGTTTTCAATTATATTACATAAACACTTGTTCGGGATTATACTTGTCTTTCCCTAGTGTTTCTACTCTACAGGTACATCTAACGGAGATCGATGAACTTGGAGACTGCTTTCGCGATTGGAGAAGTTTGTTGCATCAACTCGTTGAGCCGATCATCGGTGCAATCTCCAGATCTGCCGTTCATGATGATCGTGAGATCTGCCTCAGCATAGAATGACTTGATAAAGCTCAAGACTTGGTTTGGAATTGTGCACGCCAGCCTCTGAGACTTGTTCTTCCCAACAATGTCATCCTTCTTCGCCGTCAGCTTCTGGATCTCATTGTGGTACTCGGCGGCGTTGGCATCAAGATTTTCTTGCAGCTTCAGAGACAAATTTTTCTGTTATTTAAGTTCTTCTCTGAGCCGCGTGACCTCTTCGATGCCCGCCGTATGTTGTTCAAGCAGCCGAGTGTTGCGTTTCGACTGCTTGACTACTTCCTGCAAAGACAACAACAACTCAAAAGTCAGAGGCAGGATATCTTTAATTAAAAAGTACTCTTCAAAAGACTACACAACTTACAGCGAGGAGTTTCTCTATGCCGCGGAACATCTCAGCATGCGCGTGCAAGTTATCCTCATCCAGGCACGAGTCGTCATACGGCATCAAGTCTTCGGCCATGGACTGAGTACTTGTACTTGCTGCAGAGTATTTCGCAGCGCTACGCAGAGGAGCCGGGTCTTCAATGAGTGGCTCATGCGGCACTATGCGGTTCTCTGGGTTGTCCTCCAGCGCCAATTGTGCATCAAAACGATGCACAGGGGCTTCTGCAGCTGGGACTTCTTCATTGCGTAGCACGGCTTCTGGATCAACCACCAGGCCCTCATTTACCACGGCTTCAATATCTTTGAGTTGTTGAGCCCTGGGCCTGGAAGTTGCCTCCACTGTTGCCTTGACCACATCGCTCCAGAGAGTACACAATGCTTGGGCAGCTTCAGCTTCTGCGGGTACTTCTTGGCACTCTGGAAGTACATCTTCTTGTTGTTCTTGAGGAGTTTGGTGTCCTCCAGCAGCACCACTTCCAGAGGTGCCCCACTTTACATCAGTGGATTTTCTGCATCAACAAGTTGGTCAGTTAATACAGACTACATAATATAAATAAGTACTCGAGTACTTGGGTACTTACAGAGCAGCTCGAGGCACCGAAACTTTCGGCCCCAGCATGTCAAAGAAAGAAGGCGCCGTCGGCACCTCTGGCACACTATCCACCGGTGGCACACTTCCTGGTACCGCGGCTTCTTGTTGCTCATGCGCCACCGTCTCCACGGCTGACGCTGGAAACACCTTGGGTTCTATTATTCTTGGGGGGCTACTCGAGGGTACATTGGATGCACTCTCGATAACCTGCACAAATCAAAAATCAAGGCATTACAGCAGAGAACAAGTACTCAATACAACATCGACTACTTAAGAGTTCTCCAACACTTACTGTAATGCAGGGGAGGCCTAAGATCTTCTTTACGCCCCGCTTCCCCACCGTGGTCCTCTTCTTTCGCGGTGGCAGAGTCACATCATCTGCGAGAGATGATGCTAGTCTTTTTGATGATCCCGCAGCAAGGCCACTGAGGATGGACGACCCTGAGTACCCGTAGCGGCTCTTCACTTCAAAATGCTGTTGAAGTGTTAAGCCGCCATCATCGCTTGAGGAGGCGTCCTCCACCAAGACTTCTTCTTCCCCTTGAGCAGATTGACTACTCTCGGGGGCTTGAGCCTCCACTCCTGTTGGCTCTCCTCCCGGCGCTTGTAGTGAGTCCTGGGGACGAGGAGGGGGAATGGACACAAATTTCAAGACATCCTGCTGCGAAACAAGGCAATTGTTAGCTACACGACTACTTACAATAAGTACTCGGGGGCTAGTTCTCGGAAACTTACCATACGCGGAGGATTGTCAGTACTATATTCACGGACGACTGCAGGAATTCTATGAAGATTCTTGAAGATCTTCTGCAGCCTTTCCATCACGAGATCATCACTGATCTCTTCAGCAGATAACCTGGAGTCATCATCCGCTCCAGTGTACTCGAACCCAAGATGCTCCCGCTGCATCAAGGGTTGTACCCGTCGCTTCATGAAGCTGAAGGCTACCCTCTCAGCTGTCAAGCCTTGCACCTTCTTCTGCGCAATCTTTGCCAGCAGCTCTGGGATCTGGATGCACTCCTGCATCATTGGTTCGTCCTTCCAGAGCCTGTCGTATACTGGCGCGAACATGCTTGGCTTCGGCAGCTGAGGCGGGGCGTTCTCGGTGTAGAACCACTTATTCTTCCAATCTTGATTGGAGTCAATCAAGTCGTACTTAAAATACAACTCTTGCGCCTTCTGGTGCATTTGCACTCTGGCTCCACCGACAACAACTGGGAAGTTGGCATTGGGCTCTGGCTTCAGATGGAAGATCTTCCTAAACAAGGCCCAGTGAGGGCGGATTCCGAGGAAGGCTTCGCAGAAGTGCACGTACAGTGCAATCTGGAAGATGTTGTTGGGGTTGAGGTGTACGTGCTCCAGCTTCAAGAAGTCGAGGAAGCCGTGAAAGAAATCTGATGACGGCAGCGTCAACTCACGCTCGATGAAGTGGCCGAACATCGGGATCTCATCCGGGCTCTTCTCCATTGGCCACGCATCTCCGGCGGCAGAGCTTCAACCGACAATCGCCTTCTCACGCAGCAACCCGCTGGCTTCGAGGGCCTTGATATCTTCTTCCCTCATCTTGTATTTCTTCCAAGAGACGGCCTGGCTCAGGGGCTTCGTGATGACCACTGTCTTATACTTCGGCTCCGGCAATTGATTTTTACCGCGGCCGGACTTCCTCTTTTGACCCTTGGACGTCGCTGGCTTCATCCTGTCAGTCACGAGAGTCTTCTTTCGCATCGACTTGAGGGCTGCGAGGGGGTGGAGGCGCAAACTATTAGCAAAGTGGGCGCTCGAACTCTGCGACGGCTACGGATGCTAAAGCTTTCTGGATCTAAGGGCGAATGGAAGCAATGAAACCCTAAGAGATATCCCTTCGGGTATTTATGAAACCAAAACCCTAAAACGGTTCGACCTGGTGACCCTTCGAATTCAACAGATTGGTTTCACTCAAGCAAAATTTTGGCTAAGTCAGAGGACTAAAATCCAAGACCTGCTCAGCTCCATCTCATGGGCTCGACTACTCGATGGAATTGGATTTCACTCAGCTACAGTTCACTGAATTCAGGCCACTATTCTACAGTCAGATTGGATCCTTTCAATTCGAGAAAGTACTTGACTCAAGGCTCGGGGGCTCCGTGCCATGTGTCCTTCAGTTTTTCTCAGGATTTTACGGGACTATTTGACGAAGACTACAGATTGACCCTCAACTTGAATTGTCAATTCGAACTAAGGCTCGGGGGCTACATCCATATAGGATGCGATTTTTTGCAAATCGCGTTCCTATATTATTTCTTCGGATTTTCTGCGGATTTTTCGGAGCAAGATCAAAGAGTAGAAGATTGACCCTTAGCTTGAATTCTGGATTCGACCTAAGGCTCGGGGGCTACATTCCATATGGAATGCGATTTCAGTAATCGCATTTCCATATGGATCTTTGATGCAAAGATTTCAAGAACGAAGCGGGTATTATTGAAGACCTTCAAGGGAAGTACTCGGGGACGCTTGGGAACAACTCGAGAAGACTTCAAGACTACTCGTGGAGTTAGCTGGAGTACCTTCCAGCCTCGTGATGATTCAAGTACTATTGAAGATTGAAGCTTGTAGAACTTGGGGACGCTTGGGAACTACTCGTGAAGACGTTCAAGACTACTTGGAGCATCACACTCGACTACAAAGTACTCGGGGGCTTGTCGACCAGGCATCCCTGGGCCCACCAACACATTGTGGGCCATACCCGGGAGATGAGTTCCTGTACACCTAGACTACTCGACTAGTGGGCTACGGTGCTGGTACTGTGGACCACAAGGCAAGACAAGACGGACAAGGACTTGTACTAAGACTAGGATAGCTTTCCATACCCTGTATAGGCTACTCTGGGTCCTACTCGAATAGTACCCTTGTACCAATCTGACTTGTAACCCTGCCTCACGTGGTATATAAGGCGAGGCAGGGACCCCTCTCAAAACATATGCAATCAATACAGAGCCACGCAGCATACAGGACGTAGGGTATTACGCACATTGCGGCCCAAACTTGTCTAATTGTGTGCCCCATGTCTCACCATCGTGTTCCTGATCTCGGCGAGCCCCAAAACACAATCTACTACTTCGGGTACCCCGTCGTAGGCTCGGTATCTAAAACACTGACAGGCCGCCCTCGGGGCGGGCATGCAATTGGATTTTGAATCTGCTATTACTGCTGCCCAGACCAAACCCCTGTCTGCCCTTGCCAACGTGGACGGCCATCCCGTTAGGTCGGCGGGAGACAGCTCCCCGCGGTGCTGTCACGACGTCCGCAAACGTTCCCCGAGGCGTGGGAAAGGATTTGCATATCTCCTGCATTTACCCACGCCGTCTAACCCGGCCTTCCGCCGCTCCTCCCCCTTCCCCGGGTCGACACGTCTTCTTCGTCGTACGCGCGTGCTCCAACGATGGATTTGACGTGCCCTAACGTCTCCGCCGAGCCCAATGCCGTCTTTACTCCGGCCGGCCGTGGTAGTTACCTCGAGGCCGCGTTAAAACCCGCGGCGCCGGCCACCAAGATCTCACGCACTCGCTTCACCCCGCCCAAGTCCGGCTGCTACCGCTGCCTTGAATCCGACCACCTGGTCAGTTCGTGTAGAGACCTGCTCCGGTGCCTCAAGTGTGGCGCTACGGGCCACATGGAACGCCGCTGCTCCCAGTGGCTGCCGCGCAAGCCCACACTATGGCCACCACACTACCCCACCATCCCGGTGCTTCCCTCTCGCCTCCCCATGCACCCTGTGCCCTTCTCCATCCGGGACGCCAGCGTCACACCGCCCGGGTCTGCGGCCCCGCCGCCTTCCCCGCTCGTCGTGCCGCCACGCTTCCCCGCCACGTTCGACCCTCTGCACCTCATCGACCCCTCCAGCGCCACGCTGCCCGACTTCCAGGCTGGCGACGACGCGAGTGACCCACCGCGGCGCACGCCGCTTTGCCGCTCGCCGGCCACGACGGACCTACCTGCGATGGTCCATGTACGTGCTGTTGGTTCTCCCCCGCGTGCAGGGCTGGTTTCGCCGGGTACCTCACCCATGAGCTCCCAGGCCGGCGCTCGCCACCTCCCCAGGCCTCTTCCGTTAGGGCTCCGGTGCCTGCCTCTCCCGCACCACAAGGCATGGACACCGTGGATGACCACGTTCCTGGTGACACCTCCGAGGAGTTCGTGTCCGAGGAGTACGAGTCACAGGAACTGGACTCGGAGGGCTCGCCAGCTCACTCCCCGTCGACGATCACCACCGACGACCCCGAGGCGGACTTGACATGGATGCCGGAAGGCAACATGGAGTTCACCTTTCGGGTTGCGTACGCCTTCCTCAATAAGGACGCCCCCACTGCGAACGCCGCCCCATTCATCCGTGCGGCCATTGACTCTGTCTCGTGCATGGCGCACTACTGCATGTACCTGTCATCGTGCGGGGTGATGATGCTCATCTTCGACTCCCACGAGGAACGAGACCTCGTCGTTGACGCTACACCGATCCTCCATGACGGCGGATGCCTCTCCCTTGAAAAGTCCAAGGAAGGGTCCAACCGCTTCCTCTTCATCCCCCGCTGGCTGGTGGTGGTGGCGGCCTATGGCTTCCCAGATGAGCACTGGAACATGGGGAACATCCCAGCCGCCTTCGCGAAGCTGGGCCCTATCGTGGAGGTGGACTATCAGTGCTTGTGCGGCGACTACTCCTCCATGTGGGTCATCGTCGAGCGACTGCGCCCCACCGGTGTGCCTTCTAATCTGTGGATGAGCGGACGCGGTGGCCTCGGCACCACGTTCTAGGTCGAGGTGCTGCGGACCTGGCTCAAGGAGGAGCAGCTGGGCGCCGATGGGCTGCTGCGGCCTTTCTTCCCCCGTCCCCCAGGTGGAGGAGGCAATGGGAACGACTTCGGGAACGGCAACTGGGCGGCCCAGTTCTAGGCTCTCCCTCTCCTGTACGGCCCACCTCCTCCTGGCCCACCAGGGAATGGTGGCCTGCCAGCCCCCCTTCGGTGGGATGGGCTGCTTCCCGGGCTTCTACACCTACTTCTACGGCTTCATCAACCCCTACTCGTTGGCCCGTCTCCGTCCGCTCCCCATCATCCTACCATCCACTCTGTTTTCCCCTTCCACCGTCACCGACGCCCCACCCATCCTCGACTCCCTCCCGCTCTGCCTGACCTGGCTCCCCGCCGCTGATGCTCCACCGTCCCCACCTCCCCCTCCACCACCATCCCCCGTCGCCGTGCCCTCCCACCGGCCGCCCCTCCCGCCCGCGGCCGCAAGCCACGCTCCGCCAAACCTACCCGCAACAGCTCCCGCCTCGCCACCAAGGAACCGGCGGCCTTGTGGACATGACCGCGCGTGCCGTGCAGTGCAAAGCTGTCCGCGAGAGCCTGAAAGTGCATCTAGGCCCCTAAGTGGATTTTGGTGAATTGAATGACAAAGCGATTAAGGGTCTAACATATTTGTCTAAGATTGTGAGCAGGTTTTATCTCTATATTCATGAGTTATTGTTGAGATATATATTGATGAATGAATATTACATGACTCACATTGGAGAAGACAAATATGTGTGTGATCCTAAAAGCATAGTGGCAAATATCAAGCAATCAAGGAAGATAAATATCAGGAATATTTTGAGAATGTCAATTCATGGTCTCCGATAAACATGGTAGCTTGGTAGAATTACAAGAATCATAGAAAGAGAAGATGGTAATTCTCTCTAATCTAAATGCAAGGCTTCTTGTGGTAAATGAAAGAGGACACAATGATGAGTGTAGAGTTCATGGTCCTTATTTGGAAGCTTGCATATTCGTTGTCAATCAAGAACAAGCATTTGAAGCGGGATTTCAAATGAAGACTATTTATGGATGAAGCAAAGCCTAACTCAACGTGGATTGGATAAGTGATGAAGAGATCAACCGAGATGACTAGGGTGAGGGACTAAGCAATCTTTGGGGTCCTAGCTAGGCCGCCATTTGTGTTTTGCTAAGGTGAAGTTCTAGTATCCGTGGGGTCTCCAAGTACCATATCCAAGCCTTGACCGAGGGAAGCGATGCAACTCATTGATATATTATGATTGACAATATGGAGTGACTTAAGGATCTAAGTGTGCATTTCTATGCTATATGGAAAGATGTTAAGCCACTAGCTCAAGTATGGACGTGCTCAAGACATTGGTCAAAGTTGAAAGCCCTCAAGTGGAAATTGATCAAGTATGGCAAGATTGAAGACATTCAAGCTCAAGAAGTTGTCAAGGCATTTTTGTTTATCTTGAGTATAGGTATGCCGTACTATCAAGAGAGATGCAACTTTCGCTTCATGACCAAGTCAAGTGCTTGTTGACGGCTGTTAAGTACCTAATTTAGAGTCGTCAATCCCTGCATTTTATCATAAGAACTAAGCATCCACACTAGAATAGGGATTTAAACTGACAATTTCCACCAGTGGCTATGCTAAGTTGAATACAGGTGTTTAGCATAAGAAATGAAGAGAAAAGACACCCTCATGAACCTAGCAAGTTAGGCTCCGCCAATGAGGGGCTGCATGCAAGCATCCCCTGGATCCATGACATCACCAATCTAAGGGAGGAAGCCTCGGTGAATCAGAAGCCGCCATGCAGACATCACATGGATCCTATGGCCCACCAGAGTGCCTAAACCGCCTCCAAACCTCGTGGACACCGGGAACCGACCTCAGGACCCACAGGACAGCCACCACGTGAAAGCACACCCCGAGTGTGGCCCACAGGGGGTCGACCGACCCCACAGGTCGGCCGAACTGACCTTGTAGCGCCCACTCAAGGTCTTCCACGTGGTGCTTGCCCATTGGTCCTAGAAGCTGTTTCCTGGGTGTTTGGGTGCTCCCACGTAGGTTGCACAAGCCTATAAATAGGAGAAGAGGGGGGGTAAGAAGAGGATGGAGCACACTTGAAGCCATTTCTCACCTTTGCCTCTTTCTCCCTCTCACATTCTCTCTTGGTGGAGGTGAAACCTCATCCCACCATGAGTGTGTGTGTATGGAGGATCTAGACTAGGTGGTGCTAGGTAGAGAGGAGTGTGTGGATGAGTAGAGGTGAGGTGGTGATGATCTGTTCATCATCCATCATCCGCTTGTACCTCGTGAGCGATGATGTTCTTCATTTAGACTAAAGTGAGTATTTCATTATTTCCTATTTAGACTAAAGTGGCTCTCATGCATGAATGAGTTGTTCTTGAGTTCTTCGTTCGTTCATCATTTAGAGCCTCGCGTTCTTCATGAACGTGCCTCCTCGATCTAGTTGACGAGCAAGTAATTCATACTTTTACGTTTGTTCATAAGTTAGAGGCTCGTGTTCTTCACGAACACGACCCTAGATCTTCTGTTATCATCGCATAAGTTTGCATCTCGTTTGTGTGATTGCCTGTCTATTAGAATATAGTGAGCTCATGCATATCTGATTTAGATCAAGTATCAATCATATCTCCTCGTGCGAATCGATTCAACGACGAGTAAGGTCTAGCTCAACCTCGTGGGTTCGTCGCTTCGTATTTATATGAAGTGCTATAGTGTTTCTACGGGACGTCAGACGTAGCCGTGCTATAGTAGTAGTCGGCGGTGTAGACGTGGTGTCTAGACTGCTGGTTATCCTTCGAATGCCCTGTATCCCATGGTTTGTCTAGGGGTAGGCCGCGGTAGTGACAGCCGTTGGACCCTCTGAAATCCCCCACGTTCGGATACAGTGTGTAGGCAACCCTTTGCCGTGAACCAACTGTTATAGTCAGGAGGGGCCGGTGTCCGAAGCGAGATCTTATCCGAGCTTGTTCCTCTCTAGAGTCGAGAACCTACAGGAGACTTCACATCACTCACCTACCTCAGCAGGGACTGTGTACCCTTGGATAATCACTCGTAGAGTCCCCCATACCATTCCTTGGATTCGATACCCTTGGGAATACTCCTGAGGTGAAGTGCTACAACGGTGTATCCGTGCGCTTGCGGATTCGTTCGCACCCGTCAGTATACCCGGGTGATTCTTACACGCTCACGCTATCCCGGAGCCATAGTGGTGACGTTAAGAAATACCAACAAGCATTTATGGTGCCATTGCCGGGGAACGGTTGTCGAGAATCTACGAACCCGACTATCCTCGTATCTTTTGTTTTTCTTTTATTTCTACCTTTACCCCTGCTACCCTAGGAAGGCTATCCTTGTACACACCTTCCGCCCATTATGAGTGAAACCATGGAATCAACTCTCTGGAGACAACCCGCTCTTCTAACACCTTGTATGGTTCACCCATCTCTCATGAAGCTAGTTGAGGAAAAACCCTTCTCGGGGATGAGTCATGAGAATCCCTATGATCATGCAAGAGACTTTGAGCAATTGTGTTCCACCCAGGGTAAAACCGGGGCAACACAAGACGTTCTTAAGAGGAACCTATTTCCGTTCTCCCTCTCCGGGAAAGCGAAATCTTGGTACCATTGTTTTGGTTGCAACCACCTACGCTGGGAGGAATTAAGAGCATCTTTTTGCACTCGATTCTTTCCGCTACGGCGTATCGTTTCCTTAAGAATGGTGATCCTCAGTTTCAAACAAAGAGAGAAGGAGACCTTAGGCATGGCATGGCATCATTTTGCCTCTTTGGTTGAAACTTGCCCAATCCTTGGTCTGCCCGACCCAATGCTTTTGCAGCATTTCCGGTTTGGTTTACGAAGAGCTTGTGGCATGATGCTTGATGCCATTTCGGGAGGCGCCTTTGTGTTCTTAGAGCCAGAACAGGGACTGGAAATTCTAGGAGAAATCCGAGATTTCAGCTCCCCACCTGAATCGAGTGATGAGGTAGCCAAACGAGAAAATGTCGAAAGGCCTAAGCCAATCCTCGAGAGAGCCCGAGCTTATATGCCAAATTTCTCTATGCTCTGGTCGAAGGTATCACTCCTCACTGGTAGGAATCTATGGGAAAGAACACTTAGTGCAAACTCTGCCCCTAGATTCCCCTATCATTTCTTCTCTTAAAACCCGTCCTTCGAGACATAGTCTCGAGGGAAGGAGGAGAGTAGTAGTCGAGGAAGAAGAATCGTTCCTGGCGGGGACGATCACTTCAACCTTGCCTGCAACTCTCCAGGGAATGCCACGATGGATGTTTTTCGTGCTTCATGTCAAGGCTCAATCCAAAGTGCCGCCACACTAAGGGTTAAGCTAAGACACGAGCCCTGGCGCAATGGAACTTCCATATCTTTGGCTTGCAGAAGCGCGAACTTATATCCGGTCTAGTTGAGCAATCCATCTCATTATCTTAAGTTCAGCTAAGACCGATGTCGATCAAGTCAAGTGGATGTAAATCCTACTCTTCACTTCTTGACCTGATCGATGCCCTGCGAGAGTGTGGTTATATACCTATCTTTTACACTTCCGTTGGAAGCTTGGGTTTACTTATGTGTCATCCCACTTAGGTGAGGGTGAGGTCCTTTGCCAACCCAAGGAGAGGATAAACTAGCAAGTTCGTCACTCTCGACCTTCAGCTCAAATGATCATTCGACCCATAAACTTTCACTCGCTCAATCTGGGGTCCGATCATTCTCGAGTTAGGTTTCTAGAGGTGAAAGCTTCACTCTTAGAGCACTCCAGGCCTTAGGCCCGGAACCTGTGCTCACTCCATCACCTCTATCATCTCTCGTCCGTAGTGCTATAGCCTTGCTAGCTGCACTTCCTTCCTAAGGTTACCCATCATAGTCCCCTTAGGATGGTTGTGAGGATCACCTCAGTTTCGCCATTTAAACAGCTTGCATCGTACATACGCACTAACCATGCAGGAAAGAAAATACATCCTATCATAAAGAAACCTGCAAGGAGGACCACAGGGCAGAGTAGGAGGATATCATCAGAAAAAAATGGACGATATGAGCAAGAGGGCAACAATGACTCTTCATCCAGGTATGAGTTCAGGTAAAATCCCCAAGTTGAGCCATTAAGGTATAAAGAGGTTTAAGTAAAGTTGTTTGGGGTAGAAGGCAGTATTATGCCCGAAATTCCATTCTAGCCCTTGCTGAAGCGTCCGACCTTAGAATTGGTGGGCCACCTGACCCAGAGACCTTGAGCCCCGCCAGAGCCCACACACCGAAGCAGAGGCCCAGCGGAGCCCAGATGGGCTCGGCCGACCCACTAGGGCCGCCGCCGCCTCTCGTTTTTCGCGTGCGTACTCTTTCGTCCACCAGAAACCCTTCCCTCGCCGCGTGATGGAGTTTTGCGTCGTGCAGAACCCCTGCTCACCTCCCTCGCTCGCCGTCGCGGCAGTCCTCATGGCCGACAAAAGCCTTGTCCCCTTCGCCGTGGCACCCTCCTCCGGTGAATCCGTCGAGGGGGATGTCCCTGCCATTGCTGCATCCCCCACAGGGGTGGCACCTATGGAGGTCGCGTGCATCTTTGAGGTGCCGCCGCTCGCCTCCCGTCCGCCGGTTGGGAATCAAGGACCGAGCGCCACCATCGACGGAACTTCGGAGCTCAAGGGGATGGCTGTGCCGCCCTTCACACCCCCGGTTCCATGCACTTTTGGCCGATCTGCCTCGCTCGGGAAAGCAAGGAAGCCACGGGGGCGTGCCAGCAGCCCCTATCAGAGGAAGGTGGAGGTCCGGCCACGACCCACAGCAACTCCACCGCCTCTGGTGGTTCCACCACCTCGGCTCAACGTTCTGGGAACCTCCGGAGTGACAGGTCGTTCGGCCCCTGCTGTGCCATCGCCGCCTCCACCAGTCTCTCAGCCTGGGAAGCCTAGGTTCGCTAGCCCAGACAGCACAAGCAGGAAGAGCAGTCGTGCACCTCTGACTTTGAAGGAAACTAATGAAGAATTTGAGTTGGGCAGCAGCTCCACACCACGGGCATCCAGGAAGTCGAGGGAGAGGACTCGGGCGCCTGAGCGATCTCCTAAGACTCCCACTACAGCCAGGATGACCCCACTAGTGGAGGAACTAGGCAGGAAGTGCGAGAAGCTGAAGACCATCAGTGCAGAGCAGAAGGTGGATCTCGTTGAGCTTAGAGATGACCTCCGCGATCTTCGCCGTGGCCTGTGCGCCAAGATGAGGTGCCTCTTTGTGGCCACGGGGGACGAGGACCTCTATGATGCTGAGTAGAGGGTCGTGCCCCGCCTTTATTTTCCCTTTATAGGCGCTGAGTTAGGTTTAGTTTATTTCCCTTAATTTATTTCCCTTCCAATTATTCCCTTTATTCCCATCATTTGTGTAAGCGCCTATTTCTTTATTAGTGAACTTGAATGAATAATTTTGGCTCCACCGGTCAAGTAACCCGGTTGAGTCACTCGTGTGTTAGCTATTTTTGTTTTTGCTTTTGTTTGTATCGAAGAACTGCACCCAGGTACAAAACAGTGTGGGGGAGAGCTGCACTCTCCAAACGCGAACACGACGGATCATTGTTGCACCCACACTATGCTCACACAGCACTTACGATCGACCACGCTTAGAGAACCTGAACGGGATATGCATTCGTGCGCATCACAGGAATCCCCGTCTGGTCCACACAAGAAACCAGCGCTGGTTTGCATCTCTTCCTCATTTCACCATGATTTCTGAGTTTGTACGCTCATGCTTGATAAATTCTCCATAATTCAACTTAAGAAATCTATGGAAATGCTTACTCCATGCCTAGGGTTGACTTGCGTAAGTTTTATTCCTTGTTTATAACGTTAAGGATTGTGAACAATATCATCATAAGGACAACATGCTTATCTAAGTAGTTGGCAAGTGAGATATGACTTGATGACATGATCTTAACTCTGTTGGTTCTGACCCTTGGGATAATTTTGTTTTCAAAAAAAAGAGAAAGTATAGAGATAACCATGCTCTCAAAAAAAATCTTATACAAAAGGGGGAATCATGTAAAAAGGAGTTTCATAATCTAGATGGTGATAACTAGTATCCATTCCGGAGCTAGTGTCCACCTCACCATCAATCAACATTCATCATACATGTATGGTAATATCTAGCACCCATCCTGGGCCTAGTATCCACCTTACCATACTCACTGTACCCATATATGTGCACATCTTGATCTGATTGTATGATTTGATTTTCTCTGTGGATCCAGTTTTTGACTTTGCAATATATGTAATACAAGTATGCTTTACCTTTATCCTATCCTAAGCTCCAAATACAGCCATTATTAGAAGTAGGGTGAAGAAAGGCAATCTAATGCCTTGGTGAGGACATATACATATTGAGCGATCCGAGAGAATCAAAGAAGGAGGGCAGAGCAGTTCTTTTTCTTTAAAAATTATCAGGAAACCCCCAAGTGCTGACCAACAGGTGCTTAAGAGACTCGATTCATGATCATTCCTCTTATCAACTACCCAAGATGGCATTGTAGCCAATCCACAGAGTTCACAAGAGCAAGGTATGACCTGGAATAACTCCTATGCTTGTTTTATACCTTTGGTTTAAACCTATGTAATCTTCCCTTTCGCTCGGGACGAGCAAAGGGCAAGTGTGGGGGAGTTGTTGATGGCTATTAAGTACCTAATTTAGGGCCGTCAATCCCTGCATTTTATCATAAGAACTAAGCATCCACACTAGAATAGGGATTTAAACTGACAATTTCCACCAGTGGCTATGCTAAGTTGAATGCAGGTGTTTAGCATAAGAAATGAAGAGAAAAGACACCCTCATGATCCTAGCAAGTTAGGCTCAGCCAATGAGGGGCTGCATGTAAGCATCCCCTGGATCCATGACATCACCAATCCAAGGGAGGAAGTTTCGGCGAATCAGAAGCCGCCATGCAGACATCACATGGATCCTTTGGCCCACCAGAGCGCCTAAACCACCTCCAAACCATGTGGACAGCGGGAACCGACCCCAAGACCCACAGACAGCCGCCACGCGAAAGCACACCCCGAGTGGGGCCCACAGGGGGTCGACCGACCCCACAGGTCGGCCGAACCGACCTTGTGGCGCCCACTCAGGGGCTTCCACGTGGTGCTTGCCCATTGGTCCTAGAAGCTGTTTCCCGGGTGTTTGGGTGCTCCCACGCAGGTTGCACAAGCCTATAAATAGGAGAAGAGGGGGGTAAGAAGAGGATGGAGCACACTTGAAGCCATTTCTCACCTTTGCCTCTTTCTCCCTCTCTCATTCTCTCTTGGTGGAGGTGAAACCTCATCCCACCATGAGTGTGTGTGTATGGAGGATCTAGACTAGGTGGTGCTAGGTAGAGAGGAGTGTGTGGATGAGTAGAGGTGAGTTGGTGATGATCCGTTCATCATCCATCATCCCCTTGTACCTTGTGAGCGATGTTGTTCTTTATTTAGACTAAAGTGAGTATTCCATTATTTCCTATTTAGACTAAAGTGGCTCTCATGCATGAATGAGTTGTTCTTGAGTTCTTCGTTCGTTCATCATTTAGAGCCTCACGTTCTTGATGAACGTGCCTCCTCGATCTAGTTGACGAGCAAGTAATTCATACTTTTGCATTTGTTCATAAGTTAGAGGCTCGTGTTCTTCACGAACATGACCCTAGATCTTCTGTTATCATCGCATAAGTTTGCATCTCATTTGTGTGATTGACTGTCTATTAGAATATAGTGAGCTCATGCATATCTGATTTAGATCAAGTATCAATCATATCTCCTCGCGTGAATCGATTCAGTGACGAGTAAGGTCTAGCTCAACCTCGCGGTTCGTCGCTTCGTATTTATATGGAGTGCTATATTGTTTCTACGGGACGTCAGACGTAGCCGTGCTATAGTAGTAGTCGGTGGTGTAGACGTGGTGTCTAGACTGCTGATTATCCTTCGAATGCCCTATATCCCACGGTTTGTCTTGGGGTAGGCCGTGGTAGTGACAGCCATTGGACCCTCTGAAATCTCCCACGTTCGGATACAGTGTGTAGGCAACCCTTTGCTGTGAACCAACTGTTATAGTCAGGAGGGGCCGGTGTCCGAAGCGAGATCTTATCCGAGCTTGTTCCTTTCTAGAGTCGAGAACCTACAGGAGACTTCACATCACTCACCAACCTCAGCAGGGACTGTGTACCCTTGGATAGTCACTCGTAGAGTCCTCCATACCGTTCCTTGGATTCAATACCCTTGGGAATACTCCTGAGGTGAAGTGCTACAATGGTATATCTGTGCGCTTGCGGATTCGTTCGCACCCGTCAGTATACCCGGGTGATTCTTACACGCTCACGCTATCCCGGCGCCATAGTGGTGATGTTAAGAAATACCAACTGTGCTCTTAGAAAACCTTGGTGAGAAACAGCCTTAGAGTGTGATAACAACCCCTCCTAACCTAACCTGAGCCACTTCATCTCTTAGGTGAAGTGTTAGTGTGATAGAAAGGGTTTTGGAGGTTTCTTGGGCTTCACCGGCCTGACCGGTGAAGGGCACCGGTATGACCGGTGCAACTAGGCCCAACGGCTAGTTTTTCAAACACCGGTCTGACCGGTGAGGAGCACCGGTCTGACCGGTGTTGTCCGACAGCTAACGGCTAGTTTTCTTGTTGAGGGGTATAAGTACCCCAAGCCCTCCTCTTGGATGGGCTGCTGTTCTTGGTGAACTTGCTGAGCTTCCATGTCATTTCTAGCAAACCTAAAGCCTTAGTGGCTCTCCCCAACCTCTCTCTTTCTGAGATTTGTGGATTCAAGCCATATCTTTGAGTTGGGTTGAGAAAGTGAGATCTTGAGAGCCTTTGTGAGCTAACAAGAGAATTCCCATAGCTTGAGCACTTGAGTTTCGCGTCTACAAGCATTGAAGCTTTTGTTAGTCTTGAAGGATTGCCTCCTAGACGGCTAGGCATTGCCGGCTAGCTCCCAAGTTGTGGTGAGCAGCGACAAGTTTGTGAGGGCTGTGATCTTGCCTCTTTGTGGAAAAGATCACCTTAGTGGAATCGAGGAAAGTGGTTGAAAGAGACCCGGCTTGTTGTGGGAAGAGTTAGTTGAGAACTCGAATCCCTTACAAGCTCCTCAACAGAGACGTAGCTTCCTCATTGTGGTTTGCATCTTTAAGTTGTCATTCTAGTATATTTGATTTGCTTCCGCTTCGATCTACTTGGGTGTGCTATTTGTGTGTGCAGGGATCATTACATTGCTTGAGATCATCTACCAAGGCCACTCACCAAGTTTGGTTCGTGCTAGAAGTCAAGAGGAGCCTGAAGCTATTTTTGCAGGTGCTCTGTGCTGCACCGGCCTGACCGGTGTAGGGGACCAGTCTGACCAGTGCTCACCTGTGGAGCTTTGCTAGCACCGGTCTGACCGGTGAGGCGCACCGATCTGACCGGTGAAGCCTGGCAGTTCAAGTTTGCGGGGAAGAAAAGTTTAATTCGGTCGTTCGCCTATTGACCCCCCCTCTAGGCGACATCAAGGTCCTTTCAGAGCCTCGCACCTTGCTCCCAGGACCTGAAGCGCCAAGTCAAGTCCTGCAAGCTGCTGAAGAAGAACAACCAGCTGGGCGCCTTGGATCTGAGCCGCCTGGCGAAGGCAGCTGGGCTCAGCTGCAGCAACCGTCGTGCGGTGGCAGTGGTAGCTGCCGCGATAGTGGCACCATGAGGAGATCCCATTGCCCGGCCTCGGTCAGTGCCGCATCCCACGATGCGCCTGCTGCCCCACACTCCCTAGATCTGAGGCGTTCTAGTTTCGATGTGATGTTGTTACGTTTGTTACCGTTTCTTCTCCTTTTTTCCTTTGGTAGTGTTCCCCCTTGTTCTTCCTCCACGACCGGTGCGCCGTTGTATCCCCATTTCATGACTGTTGTTTCCCTTCTTTCAATGGATGAAAAACGCCTCAAGTATCTGGTTGTGTCCTGGAATGTTCGTGGCCTTGGCCAATCGGGCAAGTGCGATTTAGTCCGAGATGCATTGCTTCTTGCTCGTCCCCACATTGTTTGCCTTCAAGAATCTAAACTCCCTGCGCTCTCCCCTCTCCAATGCCTCTCCTTACTCCCACCTCAGCTTGATGCCTACTTGGAGGTGCCGGCTAACGGCAACAAGGAGGGTATCATCACTGCTTGGAACAGCTCGATGTTCCAACTGCAGGATTTTGTCATGCGCGCGCACTCGGTGACAGCCTGCTTGAAATCCTCTGCCTTGACTTACTCGTTCGCCCTCACCAACATCTACGCCCCCGCGGATCATAGAGACACTGACGCCTTCCTGCACGAACTCAGCGATGTTGCTACGTATCCGTCTGGGGCCTGGATCCTGGTTGGAGATTTCAACCTCACCTGTTCCCCTTCCGATAAAAACACGACCCCTTTCAACGTTTCTCTAGCTTCGAGCTTCAACCACACGATCGAGGACCTTGCACTCGTTGAGTTGCCTCTGCTTGATCATCTTTTTACTTAGAGCAACAATCACGCATCGCCTACCCTGGCGCGGCTCGACCATGTGCTGATCAACAATGCTTTCTGTGACATGCTCCCTAACACTACTCTCACATCTCTCACACGCACCACCTCTGATCACGTCCCTCTCCTGATCACCATTGACACCTCCATCCCGAAGCCGTAGTGCTTCCGGTTCGAGCGCTCCTGGCTACTCCACACCTCCTTCCTGGATATGGTGCTCCCTGCCTGGGACTCGGCTCCTGCTCTCGGGGACAAGGCTACTGAACTGACAGCCCGGGTCAAGGCACTACGGCACACTGCAAAGGTTTGGGTCCATAAGCAACATACTCCCCCACTATCTTCCAAAATTGCTCTTCGTCATTCATTTGCTTGACCTGTTCGAGGAGCACCGCGTCCTGTATGCAGGAGATTTGTGCTTGCGGCGCCTCTGAAAAGGATCGTCTGGTGCTGCTGATCAACGAAAAGGCTGCCTGGTGGAAACAAAGGGGGAAATTCTGGGCTATCAGGGAAGGAGATGCCAATACCTGCTTCTTCCAAGCTCGTGCCTCCACTCGTCTCTGCCGGAACCAAATCAGGGTTGTGGAAGCTGGTGGGGAGGCTCATTGCTCCCATGAGGGTAAAGTGGTTGTTCTTACTGAATTCTACAGGAACCTCTTGGGGAAGACCGATCCTACTTCCTGGGCCTTTGATGTTAGTCTGTACAACAACACGGCCAAAGTGGATGTCGCGCCGCTGGTTGCCCCATTTGAAGCCGCAAAAGCAAAGCAGGCTGTGCGCAGCATGAATGCCAACAGTGCTCCTGGTCCTGATGGAATTGGCCCGGCCTTCTATGCTGCGGCTTGGTTGCACACCCAGGAGGCGGTTATGAGCTTCTTTGCTGCCTTTCACAGTGGCACCATGGACTTGGAACGGATCAACAGGGCTCACTTTGTTCTGCTGCCTAAATTTGAAGGGGCTACTACACCGACATCATTTCGCCCGGTGTCCCTCCAGAACTGCCCGGTCAAGATTGTCACCAAGATCCTCACCACACGCCTGCAGCGTCAAATTGGTAACTTGATCGACCTTGACCAGACTAGGTTTCTAAAAGGGCGCTCGATCGCAAAGAACTTTGTCTACACCACTGAGTTGATCCAGTGCTGCTACCGCCGGGGTTGCCCCACGATGGTCCTGAAGCTGGACTTCGCAAAAGTGTTCGACTCGGTGTCATGGTCGAGTCTGCTACAAGTGCTGGCTGCCAGGGGCTTCCTAGAGCTATAGTGTACCTGGGTTCACACTCTCCTCTCCACCTCACGATCCGCGGTCATGGTGAATGGCTGCCCTGGACCTTGGATTTCCTGCAAGAGAGGGTTGCGGCAAGGTGACGCCCTATCCCCGTACCTGTTCCTCCTCATGGTTGATGTGCTACAACGGTTGATCAAAGACAACCACCGCATCCGCCATCCTATCACCGAGGGCAGCTGCTCAGTGCTGCACTATGCCGATGATACGCTGTTAGTGGTGCGGGCCGAGGTGACTGATATCAGGCAACTGAAGTGTGTCCTAGATATGTTTGCGGCGGCCACTGGACTCAAGATCAATTTCGGCAAAAACACAGTTGTGCCCATGCATGTCCCGGATGCCCTCCTCCCCCGGCTCATCCGCATACTGGGGTGCAGACAGGAAACCTTCTCGCAAGTATACCTAGGGTTGCCCCTGTCCCACAAGAAGCTGCCTCTGTTGTCGTTCGCTCCTCTGATCACGAAGGCCGACCGATACCTGGTGAGCTGGCAGGCCCTGCTACTGAACTCGGTAGGGCGCATGGTCCTAGTAAACTCGGTGCTTGATGGGCTGCCTACATATCTTATGGTAGCTTTGCTGTTGCTGCCGGGCATACAAGAGAAGATGGACGCCCGACGCCGGGCTTTCCTCCAGAACGGGACAAGTCACCGGTGCCTAATGCTTGGTCGCATGGACCAAGGAGTCCCTGTCTAAGGAGGACGGCAGACTGGGGATCCAGCGCCTTGATTGCCACAACGCCTACCTCCTCCTCAAGCCCCTGCATCGCCTACACCACCCCGGCAGTTCAGCCTGGGCGACCTGGGCGCGGGAGCAGGTCTGCCTGGGACTCTAACAGGGGATGTCGATGGCTGCCACTGGGTGGCCCTGCGGTCCCTACTCCCGACCTACCGGCGCATCATTCGTGTCGCGGTGGCTGACGGGCGCGCCTGCTCCTTCTGGCTGGACATCTGGGCAGGTGAGGAGCCCCTCGTTGAGCTCTTCCCAGCCCTCTACAGTCACACCACGTCACCGGACATGACAGTGTCCGAGGTAAGGGCTCGCGGGCTTGACCCCCTCCTGGTGCCACGGCTAAGCAGGCAAGCCGTTGACGACCTGGAAACCGTCTCCGATCTCCTCAGCTCCACCGAGCTCACGAGCGGAGATGACTCCTGCTCGAGCTGCTTCAAGAAAGACAACCATCGCCTGCACACCGCTCAGATTTACCGGGTTTCCACCTGTGTCGGCCAAGATACCCCGCTGTTTCGGTCTAACATTAGCCACCTTAAAAGAACCCAAAAATTCCTTCTAGGGCCTTTCGGTCTAACATTCCTTAACGATCCAACATATTTTCAAAATCCAATCAATCTTGACAAGTTTTAATTATAAAACATTGTAACTAATGATTAACTAATTACTCTGGTGTATACGGATGCTCTGGTACCAACTGTGACAACCCACCGGAGATAAGTCCGTACTATCACTTAAACCAATCCACTTTGGTCATTAAGTGATAATAAAGAATTATCCCGTTGAGTGTTGTCGGGTCATAACCCGGTAAATCACTTGTAGACCACGCGGAGGATCGAAACGTATACATTAAAACTCCCACGAAGGAGAGTCCAGAGTCCCTTACAATTTAATACTAATCTTCCATGTAGGGTCAGCTATTACAATCATAGTTCATAAAATAATAAACCATGGTTCAGAGTTTTAAATGACAGCGGAAAAACTACGATAACTTGGCATCATGGGAGGCCACCCATAACGCCATTACTTCTCGTCCTTCACCCATTCCAGCTCCAAGCCGGGAGACTTCACCAAGCCAAACAATATTACCTGAAAACAACATATATAGCAATGTTGAGTATACTAATACTCAGCAAGGCTTACCCGTCTAAAATAAAAGACTTAACCTTCTAATCATGAATGGCTTCTGGCTGGTGGGTTTGTTTTGCCAAACAACAACTAAGAAGTTAATCCTTACTTTCGATATTTTAGCTCAAGTTCTAGTGGATCAAGTTATTACTAGATAAGCAACTAATGCAAATATAATTGTGTAAACAATTAATCAAACATCAAGTTTATCAACATTTCATCATAGAGGGATTATCATGGCTAGAGGGTTAAGCAATCTCGGATAACGGTGAAAGGCCGACGATCGATTGATTAATAACCTTGCAAGGGGAACCTAAACATACAGGAGAAAACACTCACAATGAGTGTATTCAACCAAACGGCTCCCGTCATTCTTCGGATTAGGAACTGATGCCACAGTCCTAGATACAAGGCTAGCTGGCATGCCTCACATTAGCATCCAGCGTCACACATGCACCACAGGTAGCTAGCCTGGGGCCGCAACCCAAGATTAGTAGCCTAAAGTTCCCGCACTGCGTCATTTAGGTACTAGGTTTACCGTACCCATGTCCGACAAATGTTTAGTACTTTCAAACGCTTAATCTCTTAACCACTGGACCGGAGCCCAAAATCCCGTGCTCTTACCACATGAGCACTTCAATTTAACAAGTCTCATGATTCCAATATAAGAACCTATTATTGCGAGCGAAGTACATCACTCAACTTGTACCGGGTCCTTAGTGCATAGCAACTAGCGACCTAGCATACTAGTAAAAGATCATAGGTACTTATGGATCATGCATCTAGGGTTTCCATTCAACTCCTGAACGTAAATGCACATAGATAATCAAGCATAAATTCAGAAATTTAAAAGAAGGAAACACATGGGGGAATGTTAAACCGGGGCTTGCCTTCACTAGCAAGTTAGTAGGAATTCTTCCGAACTTGGTTCGGGCCTTGTTGCATGTCCACGTAGCTGGCTTCTTCCTTCGAACGGTCCGCCACCTTGAACCGGGACGAACTCGTAGCTAACGTCGGAAGGTTCTACACGTACAATGCATATGCAAGAGTTAATTGGTGAAGGTGAAGTTATTCATTCACAAAACATCACATGACAATGTAGGGTGTTAAGTTTTCCATAATCACTTAGATAGAATATAGTCAGCATACTCTTCCATAAAGATTATTCAAGCAACATTTATTAGTTAATTATTTCGATGGTGATTGCGTGCACATTTATACAAACAATTTAAAATTACTTCACCAACATTCAAGTTACATTTCAGAGTCCACACTAGCATTTCTTAGGGGTAAAGCACACATAAGTCCTTTAAAGAGATGATTTCTTTATTTATCCTTTTATATATACTTGTTTCGTTCCAAAAATTATTCTGCTAAAACTATGCAGTGAAACACAGTGAAAAGTTTTATACAAGCACACAGTACTACAACAGAGCTACTGTTAAATTTTTATAGCAATCAGAGCTATATGCAGAGCATGAAAAATACGACAAGTTATTCATAGCAAAAACAAGAATATTAAATACAGGGAAAACTACTCATGCACTGGTGCTCAAAATATACACAGAGCCTCTAGGAACTACAACTAGGTTACACACCAAAAATTAGCTTCAGAACCTGTTTTCATCACACTACACAAAAATAAACATTTTCAGCCTATTTATTCACAAAGTATTTATGCATAGAGCAAGATGACTCAATTGTAGCCCAACTTTATGCCATAGCACAAACATAGCATGAACATCCACTGGACCAAGGATAAACATCATTTGATCAATAGAAACTGAGATATGGATTTTACTTCATAAACAAGCATCATTCAGAAATAGATATATAAATAGTTCATAAATCCATGATAAATTTACCAGGAGTACATATAAGTATAACAATAGGATATCCACAAGATTAGCCTCAGAATGCATACACGTGAAGCTATACAAAATATCTACACAGCTCTAGCTTAAATGTAAAATAAATCATATTTATAGATTCACTCAGTAACTTTGTGCAAAAACTTAGGTATAGCCTATTCAAGTGCTGACTACCAACATATCCAGAGATCAAGGCTAGCACATGAGTAGAACTTAAGTTATGAACAAACACATACACACTAGTTTTGATTTTTCTTGCAAAAACTATTCATCAAAAGTATATACAGTATTTGTAAAAGATGTAGATCTACTCACAAGGAAGCAAACAAAATTGGTTTTATATTTTTCTGATTTTTCTACGAATTTATACAATTTTTCAAAGAAACTGGACCAAACGTAAAAAAGGGGTAGAATCTATTTTTAGCCAGGCCCCTGGTTCGACTTTTTCTTCACACAACAGCCCTCCGTATTTACACTATGGCCCTGGGACTTTTGCAATCGCTACACAGGTACCCCTGGCGGCGCGGGGGAGCTCGCCGGCGGCGATTGCCGGCCGGGCTTGGTTCACATGTGGCACAGGTAGTCATGGGTGCTCACCAGGAGGCGATTGAAGGAGGTGGCCGGAACAGGGACGGCTCCGGTGAGCACCAGCGGCGAGGCAGGGGCAGTGCGGCCGCCGCGGCTCACTTTCCGGCGAGGGGAGGAGCTGGGCAGGGCAAGGCGCGACTCGGGAAGGTTCAGGGGGTGCTTGTGGGTGTAGGAGCAAGCTCAAGCGGCGATGATGATCCCGGGAAGGCGGAGCTCGCCGTGGAAGCCAATGGCGGCGGCGGCGGAAGGCAGAGAAGGGAGTGGGGCATGTGCGTGCATGGGCGGGGTGCTCTTCTTATAGGCAGCGACGACGACTTGACGACGCACGCGAGTGGTCGGGAGAGGCGGTCGCGGCATGGCGGGGTACGACGACGTACGGCGGCGATGCGATAGGAGGGGCGGCGGTGGTCAGCGCAGCGCGGCCTGTAGAGGCTTGGCGCGTGGCAGTGAACGACTGGGCGCGGACGTCGATGCCGCATGGGCCCCAGCACTTGCACGCGGAGGAGGCACAGCGCACGGACCGGCAGGCGGCCGGGCGCCTCGGCGTGCACGCACTCGGCGGCCGATGTGGCAGGGTGCGACGGCGTCGCGCGCGGCGACGTTCTCGACGCTGAACAATTTCGGAGTAACACTGTTTGACCGATGTAAACTCACGAATTTGACAACTAAGTGCATTATAGGGTAATAAGCAAAGTTGTAGATCAAGGATCCCTCTACCACTTTCTCAAAAGCCGATAGGTGTTTTGATCAATAGATCGAGCATAAACATCATGCAAAAATCAAGATTTTCTCGGCGCCTGATGAATAGTGCTTGTAGACTTTGACCGAGTTTTTCACCATCATCCACTCAAAATTAGCAATGCCGCCCAAAAGTAAAGTTGTGTCCCTCGAAAAGATGAACAACTTTTATTTTGGCCGATTTTGAAGTGTTTAGATGAAATTTGAAGAACGCGGCAAAAATTCTAGATAGGGTATAGGTCAAAAGGGTTGACTAGGGTTTAAGAAAGGGTTTTGACCAAGGTTGACCAACTCTTGACCAAGCTTGACCATTAGGGATTGTTGGTGGGGTTTTCGAAGTGATGGCCCAGTTTGACTAAGGTTTGACCAAGTCAGCGTGTTTGACTTGGTTGACCAGTCGTCAGCGTTAAATAACCCTAATTGGAAACCTCAGGCGTCACACGAATCTTGGTGCTATAGATTTGTAATTCATTAAACCTCACCTCACCCCCCTGCTATCATCATGTATTCCCCCCACCTCCGGTGCGGGCCTGTGTACTTCGGGGCACTGCTCCGTCCATTACCGGCTAGACCGGGATCTGTGGTAAAAATTCAGGTGGGGACAATCGTCCCCTCCGTCGACTTCCTCAAAAAAAAAAAAAGATCGACCATGACAGTTCCCTGGAGTTTCATCATCCACCATGACAGTTCACCAATTCACCGGCCTGAAGCTGAACTGGTTCTCATGCAACAAAAAATAACAGTGTCATTCCAAGGAAACCAGCCTGAAGCTGAACAGTGTCACAACTGCCCTCGATTATAGTCAGAAGATATTTTCTTCTTCAAACACTTCATTGTATTGGCGTGATCCAATTTTTCTTCATTGGTCATCAATGTTTTGTCGACAGTATGCAAGAAGTCGGTTATATGTCTCAAACATCTAACTAGCTTTGGCTTATAGTTGTTTTGCCTCCTTTTCTTCCATTGCTGCTAGGTGGACAAGCTTTGCTTGCTCAATCTTTTGAACTGATAATTTCTGTTGTACTTCGTGAGCTCCGGATTGAGCTATATGAGGGGTAAAATGATGCGTACGAATTGATTTCGGGCACCATCTTCCCGCGCGGATGGCTAGCAGCCCCAAATCCTGCCGCCGCTGCGGATCGACGAGAGGCTGCGTACAACGCTGCTGGCATCGGCGATTAGCTTCGCGAAGAGACGGCTCGGTCGTGTCTACGCTCGCAAAAATTCCAGTACGTAGATAGCAAGTCGACGACTGTTGAGCGTTTAGAGTTTAGAAAACACCACGGACAAAAGAGAGCACCAAACTTTTGAAATTAAGCGCATCAATCCATTTCTCCTTGCCGCCGCTTGAAGCATTCTCTTTTTTCACGAGCTTTGGAGTAATGCTGGTCCCATTAACATGATCTGTGCGCTGTAAAGCACTGGAGCGGCACGTGAATCAGGAACAAAACGTGTGTCGGTGCGTAATTTGTAAAAAAAAAAAATGGCACCGAACGTTGGGACTGAACGCGAGCAGCACCGAGGCCAATTGTCGATTCGGCCGCTTGGGCATCACGGCCCCGGCAGGCGGCAGGCCGACGTTGCGCTCCCGTCACTCATAACGCGTGTCCCTGCTCGAGCCTGGAGTCGTGCTGATGGGGAAACAAAAAAACATGGACGAACGGCCACGGCCGCCGGGGGTTGCCATTGCTGCTGCTGCTGCATCCGCCAGCCTGTGTTCTGCAACCAGGGCACCATTCCCATCCCCCGGTGCTCCGGCCTGTTACCTACTCCCTGACCGTGCATGACGGCATGAGGCCGGGTGATCTCACCATGACTCGGATCCAACGTAGTATGCCCAATGGAGGACGATGACGATCACCTCTGAGTCTGAGCTCTGTCCGACTTCTTGACTCACCTGCCGATACGTCCTGCCCTTTTCCCGTGTGGAAATAAAAAAACCACTACTGTCTCCGTCGAAGGGTTTTTTTTCAGTAATAAAGCTATGACGGCGGTTGCGGTGATGCGCCGGCCGCCGGCCTTTTAGCACTGACCGACCCACCGCGAGCCGCTCGAGCCACCGCATACGCATTTTCTTGCCATTCACCAAACGCTCGGCCGTGTCCTTGAAGCAGAGAGCCAAAAGAAATGTCCCACGAGCTGAGAGCTGCGTGTGGTGTGGTTGCTTGCTTGGGGTGCGTTTGGCACAGCTGTGGCTGCGGCTGTGGCAGATCTGGCTATGGCTGTACTGGTGTAGCGGATTCTCTGATGAAGCTGAAACTTTTTTGGAAAAACGTTTGGCAAAACAGCTTCTCCCAGCCGTGTAACGTGGATAAGACGATGAAATGTCCATAATACCCTTCTTTTTCTCTTTTCTATTTTTTTCTTATTTCTATTTTTTTATTTCCATTCTATTTTTCTTACTCCTTTTCACCTTCCTTTCTTTCCTATTCTTTTTTACCCTTCTTTTTTTTTTTGCCTTCCGTTCCCACCTTATCCATTCGGTGCCTCCAAGCTCCAGCGCCCCGGCCTCAGATCTCCCGTTGGTCTCCACTTCGCTCGAAGCAGGGCTTCACCATGTCTCCGCGCCGTGGGACCATCGATCGAGAAGCGCGTCCCGTTCCTCGCGCGCGCACCCGCCGGCGGCGAGGTGTCCGCTGAGGAGAGTAGTGGATGAGGAGATCGAGGCCTCCTCCTCCGCCTTCTGCCGCATCTGCCTTGAGTCCGGTATGCGCCGATCTCTCATCCCCTCCGCCTCGTCCGTTCCGGTAGGCTCCTTTATCGCTCGGTCTCCAGCTACCTGCCACCGTCCTCCAGCTCGACCGCGGCCTGCTTCGACCTAGTTGACGCCGTCGTCCTCCAGCTCCACCGCGGCCTGCCTCGACCTCGTCGGCGTCGTCGAGCCTCCACCGCGGCGGCCTCCTCCGCGCTCACGCCGGTGGCCTCCATCTCCCTCGCCCTCCGGCCTCGCCCGTGGGTCCCTCCCTGAGGGCAATGGACGGAAAAGGCTGGACGAAGCTGCAGGCGAAGCGGGCTAAGCGAGTGTTTTGCAGCTTCGTCCCACCAAAACAACTCTAGAGAGGAAGGCTGAGAAGCGATTCTGCCCTGAAGCTGTTTTTCCTGACCGTTTGGCACAGCTTCACCCAAAACAGCTTGCAAAGCTGCCGGTGAAGCTGTGCCAAAGGGACCCTTGGTCTGCACTCGTACAACCACTGCGCTAGCTGGCTGCATTGCTGCTCGCTTGATTCTGCCTGTTGGCTGTTGCGCCTGCTACAGTGCTATTGGTTCCTAGTACTTCCTCCGTCTCTGAATATAAAACAATTATGATATATTTAAAATATGTACGATGATAAAACATGTCATAACAAAATAAATACTATTTTCGTAAATTTTTTGAATAAGACGAACGGTCAGTGGCGAATCTAGGATATTACGTTATCAGGGTCAAGTACTAAATGACGGGGTCAAATATGTATTAATTCACTATTTTAAGAGTGATTTGCAGGTGAATGAGATAATATTTAGTGCTATTTTCAGGAAGTTAAGATGTAGATCTGCCCCTGCGAACGGTCAAACATGAACAGAAAAAGTCAACGAATGCTTACATTTAGGGATGAAGGGAGTACTTCCTACGGCAAACCGGAATCTCGCAGGTTGCAGACTTGCAGCAGCAGTACTCCCTCCGTCCATTTTTGTTGGTCGCCAGGGAACAGTGATTCCCCTCACAGACACACTTTTCTAGCGATCAACAATAAGGGACAGAGGGAGTAAACATGCGTGTTGGTTGGGATGGGACTCCTGACTCCAAAAGGTTTTCTGTTTTCGTTTGCTTGTCAGGTGACTAGTGCGGCGTCAGAATTCAGAGCTCAGAAAGCCGTCCTGACCTCCTGGCGGCCGAGGTCGCGACCGGGCAGCCGGACGCGGGGGAGGCGCGAGCTGCGAGCCCGCGACGACGGTGTCACGGTCCACCGGCACACACGCTAGCACGAAACGTGTTGTACCATGAAAAAGCGCAGCGTGACATGATCGCGGTACGCTCGGGCAATCATCTGTCATCACAACAACACGTCGTGATATTTAAAACCGAGTAATCCTGAAGCCATGTAGATTATTATTTGCCTCAAGGCACCGGGTCTCCATCGACATACAGTATGTACTAGAAGAATGCACATTTTCGTGCATCGCCTCGGTTCGCAGGCCCCGTGCACGCCACTGAATTGAAGCCGTCGTCCTCGGACGTTTCTCGTCAGAAATTTCACCGAGAAAATACCAGAACCGAGCCATGTCCAGAGCCTGGAGTCCTGGACCTGGACAGGCGGGACGGCGTCGCCGCTTCCGATGCAGGCACACCCATCAGCATCCTGCCACCATCACTGCACCAGACCGACCAGGTCGCGCCGACGGCCGCGCCGCCGCGTTCGCGGTCGGCCTTCCAGCGAGCCTGATCGCACCAGCTGACCAGCCTCGGACGCTGTCATCATCGTGTGTCACTGCTGATGCGGTGGCGATCTCATCGGATCGGGGTCAGGGGCAGATCACCGGCCCTCCGCCCGCCCTGATCCTCCAGCGTCCGGTGGCGTGGACCGTGTCCACGGAGGAGAAGCGAGGAGGAGCCCCTCCCCCGCGGCCCGCCACGCCATCCCGACGGGTTCGCCCGCGCCTTCCCTCCCCGCCGAATCCAACCGCCATCCATCCAACCCACCAGGCCACCACCACCTCGGCTGGAGCTTTCCACCGGTCATCCATCCCACCAAACGCTCGAGGATTTTTTTTTTCCTCCTCAATTTTCTGAGGAGAAAAGCGACGCCCGCCGGGGTCATGGCGGACGACATGGAAATGGAGGCTTGCGCGCACGGACTCCCCGCCTATAAAAGGCGATCCACCCCCCACGAGCTCACCAGCTCTCCACCAAGAGCTAATACCATAGTAGTATACTTGTAACACCACCTAACGCAGCTTTACACCGCGTCGTGCGCTCGCGTGCGTTCCCAGATCCGCCGAGTTCTCCGATCCATCCCAAGGTCCGTGCTCCGCCCTCGCTCCCTGGATTTTCACCTCTTCTCCGTTCGGATTTGGGGGCAGCAGGGACCAATCGTGTGACGCGCGGTCGTCGTGCAGATAATGAAGATCACGGTGCGCGGGTCGGAGATGGTGTACCCGGCGGCGGAGACGCCGCGTCGGCGGCTGTGGAACTCGGGCCCCGACCTGGTGGTGCCGCGGTTCCACACGCCGAGCGTCTACTTCTTCCACCGGCAGGACGCGGAGGGGAGGGACCTCACGGCGGGCGACGGGAGCTTCTTCGACGGGGCGCGGATGCGGCGCGCGCTGGCGGAGGCGCTGGTGCCCTTCTACCCGATGGCGGGCCGGCTGGCGCGCGACGAGGACGGCCGCGTCGAGATCGACTGCAACGCCGGCGGGGTGCTGTTCCAGGAGGCCGACGCGCCCGACGCCACCGTCGACGACTTCGGCGACTTCGCCCCCACCATGGAGCTCAAGCGACTCATCCCCACCGTCGAGTACACCGACGACATCTCCGCCTTCCCGCTACTCGTGCTCCAGGTAAACAACAAGCTGCCCCTCCTCTCCTCTCCTTCCTCCTCGGCTGCTATCGCATTTCGCTAGGATTTTCGTCTAGGAAAGGATCGAGACAGAAGAAACAGAGTAGAGACCATCCACACGCTATGCCCACGGCCCACGGCCCACGACGTGTCAACGTCTCGGTCAACGTAGGCCGACGCAGACGCGTCATAGTTGTTGGCTTGTTGCGCGGTGTGCCGGTGGCGAGGCACATGGGCGCCTGGGCGGGCGCCGACACTGATCGGCGCGGGTGGGAGAGTGGAGACACGCTGTCTGCAAAATTCCCTCGTGTCATCAGAGATTCGCGTACTCGCACGCTGCTCTGGCGGGCCGGCGGCCGGCCGTCACCCACCGTACTCTGTCAATTGTACTTCCATCTCGTGGGAAGACGGCAGATGTCGAACGAACCTAGGTCAGCCACGAAAAAACACCGATCCAATTTTTGAGGAGGTCGTGGAAAACAGAGTATGCAACACTCGCACTACTAGGTTCTAAATATTCGGAAAAAAAATAAAAGCATACTCCTTTCGTTCTTAAATATATGACGTTTATGATAAAAAAATTAATTTATTTTGAACTAAATTTCTTATCTTAAACGTCGTATATTTAAAAACGGAAGTAGTAGCTGAAACCGGGTGCAACTAGCAAGACGGATCTCGTCAGACAGCAGCACGCGCTCTAGGAAGAACTAGTAATCAACAAGTGGGCGCTGATCGAGTCACGCCTCACACGTGTCATGCCACATGTTGTTGCTATGCTAATAATCTGTCGGTGAGATTGAGAACGCTTAATAAGTCCACGTTTTGCCTACAGCAACACTCTCGGGGTCGTCACTGTTCAAATATTACGAGAAGGTTGATTTTTCACCTTCTGTAGTACAGTAGACTCTTAAAGTCTTACTAGAAAGTTGATTATTTCACACCTTTGGCGGGCATAATATCTAGACTCTAGAGACCAGCTCGCTTTCCATAGTCTTTGCAAAGAAATTGTCAAACTTCGCCATAAAGTCGTCAGGTATAGGCGAAAGAGTACGCTTTCTGAGCTAAATGCAATCAAGGAAATCGAGTAGGGGTGTACTGGACTTTAGCTCGCTCAGAGTCGCATTCCATGATGGTTGGTGCTGTTATTAGGCCGATATGTGACGTTCTTTTGCCTTCGCAAAGAAACCATTGTTGACAGCAATGTACCACCACCCTGAGTATGCATACTGGTCTATGATCTATCTGCTTTGCTTTCACGGCAATCCCGGCGCCACCAAATTGCCATTTCGTAGATCTTCGCTTTCTTTGAACCGGCGGACCGCGGATGAATGCCCAGCACACCAAACACCCACATGATGGCATCTTATAACGCAATGCATACCGAACACTTCAATTTTATTTGTTTGCACCTCGCCGTGGTGTGACCCGGCAACCACACTTTATGAGTAGCATGGGCTGCTGTTATCTGAACAGCAAAATGTTGTTGGGTGGTTGCGTGCTAGCAGCGACTGGCGAAGCTAGAGCAAAATGGAAGGGAGGTGCAGTTGATTTGTGGATCCAAATAAAACTCGACTTGCGGGGAGTAAGATCACCTCCACAGTATTGTATTAAGAAGAAGACTTTCTCACACAGATCGAGAAAATTCCCGAACCCCTACCCCACTCATACACAGCGGTACCGCAGCACACGTGAGACGAGGCTGGTCTTAGACCTGTGCTATGACGTGGGACAGACGAGAGAATTTTTTTACAACAACAAACAACTGAGAGGGCCACAACAACTGCTCGACCACCGCACATTTATACGTCTGCCGGGGAATAAATCTCCCTTGAGGTACGCAGGTGTCGATCCTGGGGATCGAACATGGGTCTGGCATCTCGCACACCGACGGCTTACCAATCGAGCTAGGCTCGGTCCTCTGGACCCGAATATGGTGAAACATTGGACATAGGAACTGTTTTTTAAGTTTTGGGATGCATTAGCACCCCCTGATGACTACCTACCTTCGCCAGGATGCACACACTGCACGCTCGTTCAAAGAAAATGATAGCCTAACTGGAGCGCCAAGAAGACGGGGTCTTTTATAGACATTTCTTGAGACAGCAACCAAACATTTGGTGGCTTCTTCCGTTCCGATCTGCATTTATCTTTGGCTTGATATACCTGGTTTGCGTGTTTGGGCCGTACTTAGCTGTACATCCATGATTACATTGCTGATATCAATGGGTGTGATAATGATAACACACAGAGCGCGTACGTGAAACATTCAGATTGGCTAAAGAAGAATTAGTTAGATCTTTTAGAATTGTTGGGTGTGGGGATGCAAGACAACATTTGGTGTGTTCAATGTGAACTCGTTACCCGCACTCTGATGAAAACGTGATGTCCTCGTGTGTTCACAATTGATTGGAGCTGCAAGGTGCCAAAATGGATGCACATGCACCTAGTCCATTCAGTTTTGTTTTGATCAATGGTCGCGTGGTAGTTAGATGTATCTTTCTGAGAGTTCTGCCATTAATTAAAAGGCTGTAGTAGTAAACAACAATATTCGTTGCCAAAAACCTCAACAATATTCGTTGGCAAGAACCTTCCCTGGTTGATGGCTGCGTCTTGTGTCACTGCTAATTCGCTGTTAGCCATTCAGGCTCCATCTTCTCTTCTACAGTAGAAAAGATATAGATTACCGGCCCCCTATCCCATTCAGTTACCTACCTGCAGCTATTGAGCATTGACCCCAAACCCATTCAGTCTCGCGCTCACCCCTTGTGTTCTTAATTTGACATTGACATGTCAAAGACTTGTTTATTACTGTTCAATACTAATAACCGAAGCTGGCGCGCTTTTTTTGCTCCAGGTGACACACTTCAAATGCGGCGGCGTCGCGATCGGCGTGGGCATGCAGCACCACGTCGCCGACGGCTTCTCCGGCCTTCACTTCATCAACTCGTGGGCGGACCTCTGCCGCGGCGTCCCGATCGCCGTCATGCCCTACATCGACCGCTCCCACCTCCGCGCGCGCGACCCGCCGGCCCCGGCCTACCCTCACATCGAGTACCAGCCGGCTCCCGCCATGCTCTCCGAGCCGCCGCAGGCTCCCCTCACGGCGAAGCCGACGACGCCGCCCACCGCGGTGGCCATCTTCAAGCTGAGCCGCGCCGACCTGGGGCGCCTCCGCTCGCAGATCCCCGCGCGCGAGGGCACGCCGCGGTTCAGCACGTACGCGGTGCTGGCGGCGCACGTGTGGCGGTGCGCGTCCCTGGCGCGCGGCCTCCCCGCGGACCAGCCCACCAAGCTGTACTGCGCCACGGACGGGCGGCAGCGGCTGCAGCCGCCGCTCCCGGAGGGGTACTTCGGCAACGTGATCTTCACGGCGACGCCGCTGGCCGACGCCGGCACGGTGACGGCCGGCGTCGCGGAGGGCGCGGGCGTGATCCAGGCGGCGCTGGACCGGATGGACGACGGGTACTGCCGGTCGGCGCTGGACTACCTGGAGCTGCAGCCGGACCTGTCGGCGCTGGTCCGCGGCGCGCACACGTTCCGGTGCCCCAACCTGGGGCTCACCAGCTGGGTGCGCCTGCCCATCCACGACGCGGACTTCGGGTGGGGGCGGCCCGTGTTCATGGGCCCCGGCGGCATCGCGTACGAGGGGCTCGCCTTCGTGCTCCCCAGCGCCAACCGCGACGGCAGCCTGTCCGTGGCCATCTCGCTGCAGGCCGAGCACATGGAGAAGTTCCGGAAGCACATCTACGACTTCTGATCTCCTTCGCCTACGACGAGCCATCATCCATCAGTAAGCGCAGGAGCAGCAGAATCGAAACAGGAGGGTGTTCTTACAAAGTTCACTAGGTGGCAGCAACATTCTTTGATTGCACACATACTAGTTCCTGCACACGTTTTCCGTTCCTGCCTGCCCCTTCTGGCCAGGATGTACACGTTTTTGTGCCGTATGTATATGATTCACGGGCCTGAACGGCCTGTGACGAACAATTTATTCAGTTCCGAATGATACAGATTAATAGGGTTAATTAAATTATCTCTTGATGATTCCTTTTTAACAAAAAAATTGAAATAGTAGTGTCTGTTCTTGTTTTCACACACATGCAAGTTGGACCTGAAAGTACAGGCTGAAATCTGAACCTATTCCTTATCTGAAAGTACTAATTTTTTTAAAGACGTGCAAAGCACGTTTTTCATTAAGAGGAGAGAGAGTTACAAAACGCCGCAGTGGGAGAACCCCCAAAGAGCGAGAAAACAAGAAAGTTACAACTGAAACGAACACAGAAAATAACCCACACCACCACCACAATGCGGACCACCACTAGGAGCAGAGTAGATTACAAAGGAGAGAAGAGGCCCTCCGGACAACCAGGGTTGAGCACCGATGAACACCGAGGAGACCCGCACATCACCGCTCGCAATACACCATGCTGTAGCGGCGGCCGAAACGGAGGTTCCGCAGGACGATGCCTCCAAGAAGGGAGCGACGACAACGCCGCCATCGTCCGCCCACCCACGAACGGGGTAGGCCAGGTCTTCACCTGGCAAACCAAGGCGTACAGAGACCGCGACAAAGCCCCCAGCAGGATAAGTTACGGGAGAGCGCAATGTTGGGAATCGGGTTAAAAATATCGTCCTCGGTGTATTCCAAGGAAACACGCGTCGACAGCTTCAGGGATTTCCTGAGTGTTCCTAAGTTTTTCGGATTCATGAATAAACCTAAAAGAGTTGATTTCTTATGATTCAAGAAGACTTTCTGGAGAATTTAGTGGATGGATAGGATAATATTTCATGTATAAGTGTATTGTTGACCCTCGGAGTTCCCGAGAAAACGCGGAAACTCTCTTTCTCCTGTGTTTTGTGATGTTCAGGAATCCGGGAGTTCTAGGATTTCTTCCTCAGGGCGGAGAATCAGGGAAAGGATAAAGGAACGCTACGGCGGAGGAATGCTTGCCCGAAGCTGCTCAAGGAGGATTTCGGAAGATCGGGCGTCGCTCCGAAGCCGCTCAAGGAGGATTTCCGAAGATTACCCAAAGATTCTTGGGAACCGAGGCTGACCAAGTCAAAGACGTAACGAGGAAGATTCAAGAAGACGTGAGAAACTTGGCTACGGAAGAAGAAGGAAGCTAGAACACGTAAATGACACACTAGTAAATTGAAAAGGGTCACCGTGATTACCGCGGACATATATACCCTCAACATTTCCGTGTGTTCGTAACTTTATAAAGGGTATTTTCGGAATGTAAAAGTGACCCTCGGGCACTATAAAAGGAGCCCCTCAGCCTCCGTGTACAGGGATCAGCTTTTTCAGAGTGAGATCAGAGGCTTTTGTCAGTTCGCTTCTAACTTTTGTCTTAAGATTCCCGAACTTCCAACATTGGCGCCCACCGTGTTCTTAGCCGTTAGAAACCCACGATGGCTCCACCGAAGAAAACCAAGAAGCCCACAGCGCAAGACTTTGAGAGCGAGGATAACCAAGAAAACACAGAACAAAGCCTCGTCCTTCACCCCAAAACCAACACCGCACAAGATCCAGAACAAGTCCAGGATCCACAACACAACGAGAAAGAGAAAGGCAAGGAACCCGAAGAAATCCCCGAAGCCAGTGATGAACGCAATGCGCACGAAGTGCCCGATGAAGAGTTACAAGCGGCCCTAAAACAAATTCAAACTCTGAAAAGACAGAAAGACAGGATAGCCATGCAACTCAAGGCCAAGAAACAGGCCACAGAAAAACTGCAAGGACTAGAACAGGTAAAGAAGGAAATAATGCAACTTCAAAAAGAAATTGATGATTTGGCTGAGGGAGAGGACAATTCCTGCAAGCAATTCACACCAGACCCAGAGTCTGCAACCAAGAACCAGCGAAACAAGCAGGGTCTCATTTCTCCAGAAAACACAGAGCACATAAACAACGGGATTGCTCAGTTCAACGACCTCAACTCTCCACTTTTCGTAGGCCTCCAAACAGCTCCATGGCCATCCAAATACAAGCCAGTTTCGCTTCCAAAGTTCAATGGCTTCGGCAATTCCAGACAATTCCTGATGAGTTATGAAGCCGCAGTAGCTTCGGCAGGAGGAGATGATGTCGCTCTAGCAAAATCCTTCATTATTACATGCGAAGGCCCAGTGCTTAATTGGTACTCACTTCTACCCCCGCATTCAGTGTACAGTTGGCTCGATCTAAAATCCAAGTTCCTACAAGTCTTCTAAGCTTTCCATCATACAACTACAAAAACAGCAGATTTGTATCAATGCAAGCAAAAAGACAAAGAGCCACTAGCAAAAATCGTGAGAAGATTCATGCAGCTAAAATCTCAAACTCCGGAGGCAGATGACAAAGCAACCATCTCAGCTCTCATAAGTGGTTTGATTCCGGGACAAACAGCTGGTCATTTCAATAGACTCAACCCCAAATCAATGGATGAACTATTCGAAGAATTGGAAAAGTACTGTAAATCAGATGAAGACCCGAAAAGTACTGTAAATCAGATGAAGACCACAGAAGAAGAGTGGCAGAAAGGTACCAGCAAAGGCAATCTCAGAAAAGCAACAACTATGGGAATCAACCTGTCATGAATGTGCAAGACAATTCCTCAAACAATCCATCGCAGGCTCAGAGTCACAACAACCAGAGCTCTCAGCACGGTGGCTATTCTGGAAGAGGAAGAGGTCGAGGAAGAGCACCCTTAACACTCCAAAATCATGATAGCAGAGATCCTCACTTCCAATACATATATCATGGAAGGGGCCACGGCACGGAAGCATGCCCAGAGACCCAGAAAAACTTCCAAAGAATCCAAGAACAACAACGCGTAGCCCAAATAACAGCCGCACAACCCAAACAAGTCCAACACACTTATTGGCAACAACAATCCTTTCCTCACACCCAGCCTTTTATCCAACCACATCAAACGGTTTGGCAACCTTCGCCACAATTCTACCCACAAACCCATTTCCCACAACCA
Source organism: Cenchrus fungigraminus (assembly GCA_036936925.1). Lineage (NCBI taxonomy): Eukaryota > Viridiplantae > Streptophyta > Magnoliopsida > Poales > Poaceae > Cenchrus > Cenchrus fungigraminus. The sequence goes on along the minus strand of CM072773.1, from coordinate 25,538,546 downwards.
CAACCTTCGCACCAATTTTTCCAGCAAACCCCAGTTCCGCAAAACCAAAATTCACAGCAAGCCTTCCCTCAAACCCAAGCCATACAAGTCATTGAACAACCACAGCCAATTCAAGCAAAAGAAGCATTGCCACCACCACCAGCCCAAGTCCCAAAGACCGAGCAAAATAATTCCCAAAACACTTCAAGAGCACTACCATCCTTTGGCATGATCTTGCCAATAACCGAAGGGTCATCCATAGAATTTGACACCAAGAAGCAAAGAAACGACTATTACAGACAAATCAACGTAATCATTGATGATGGTCCAGCAGCAAGGCCAGAATGGGCGAAGGTTCCGATAACCTTTACTGAAGAAGACTTCAGACTAAAATCGGTTTCTCATAATGACGCAATGGTCGTCGAAGTTAATGTCACCGGATGGGTCATAGGAAACGTCTTGATAGACAATGGAAGTTCAGCAGACATTATTTTCACCAACACCTTTCAACGCATGGGCCTCGCGCCTCACATGCTAGCACCACCAGAAAAACCATTAGTCGGTTTCGGAGGAAAACCAATCAGGTCCAGAGGAAAAATCTCCCTACCAGTATCATTCGGAGATTTGGATAACGCAAGAACAGAACACATCATGTTCGATGTTGTTGATATGTACTATCCATACAATGCAATCTTCGGAAGAGGATTCATCAACAGATTACTCTTCTTATGTATGAAAATTCCAGCTCCGCACGGAGTAATCACTATCTTCGGAGACCAAAATGAAGCAAGAAGAATAGAAAAAGGAAACACTCCTGGGCAACAAAACATCCATCATCTGGCAGATGATCAAGAAAGACAACAGCCATACTCCGAAGCAAAGAGAGATAAAGAGAAAATTGAGATAAGTGCTGATGGAGAAACAAAAAAAGTATTCCTAGATAGCATGTCAGACAGAGCAGTAACAATCGGGGCAGACTTGAGCCCTCAAGAAGAAGAAGACCTAATCTATTTCCTGAATCAAAACAAGGATGTCTTCGCATGGTCAGCAAAGGACCTGCAAGGTGTTGACCGGGATATCATCGAACACAAGCTTGACACGGATGAAAGGATTCATCCGAAGAAACAAAAGCTCAGGAAAATGTCAGAAGAAAAAGCAAAGGCAGTAGAAGCAGAAGTCCAGAGATTACAAGACGCTCAGGTCATCCGAGAAGTAATATATCCAGTATGGCTGGCCAACACGGTACCGGTCAAGAAAAAGAACGGAAGATGGAGAATGTGTGTGGATTTCACGGATTTGAACAAGGCTTGCAAGAAAGATGACTACCCACTGGAAAGAGTAGACAGAGTGGTAGATGATGCTGCAAACAGCGAAATGTTGTCACTCCTGGACATGTTCTCCGGGTATCATCAGGTCAGGGTAAGAAAAGAGGATGAGGAGAAAACTAGTTTCATAACTCCATTCGGAACATACTGTTTCGTGAGAATGCCAGAGGGCCTCAAGAACGCAGGATCCACATTCTCAAGAATGATAGCAATTGTGCTACACTATCAGCTTCGAAGAAACATTCTAGCATATGTTGACGACATCATTGTCAAAAGCATTAGAAGATACGATCACATCAGAGATTTGGCAGAAACATTCGCAAATCTAAGGGCAGCAAACCTTAAACTGAACCCAGAGAAATGCGTATTTGGCATTCAAAAGGGAAAGGTTTTGGGATGCCTAGTATCAACAAAAGGCATTGAAGCTAATCCTGACAAGATCAAAGCAATTGTAGAAATGCAAGAACCAGCTTCGGTCAAGGATGTGCAAAAGTTAACAGGAAAAGTGGCAGCACTAAACAGATTCATTCCCAGAGCCGCGGAAAGAAGCTTACCATTCTTTCAGCTCCTCCGAAGTTCCAAGAACTTTCAGTGGAGCGAAGCCCAAAGCCGGGCATTCCAAGAACTCAAAGAATATTTGACAAACATGACAAAGCTATGCCCACCAGAGCCAAAGTCACCTCTCCTCCTATACCTCGCAGCCTCCAATTTAGCCGTAAGCGCAGTTCTTGTTCAAGAGAAAGAAGAAAACGGAAAATTAAGGCAAGTACCAGTCTACTTCGCCTCCGAAGCTCTATCAGGATCAAAACTATTTTACTCAGAACTAGAGAAGTTCGCCTATGCAGTTATCATGGCAGCAAGAAAACTCAGACATTATTTTGAGGGACACCAGATTCGCGTCATCACGAATCAGCCTCTCAACGACCTCTTCACAAATAGGGATGCAACTGGAAGAATTGCAAAATGGGCTGCAGAATTGTCTGGATACGTGGTAGACTTCGAAAGAAGAAATGCTATAAAATCACAAGTCTTGGCGGACTTCGTCGTAGACTGGACTTCACCAATCATGGAAAACAATACCTGCGAACAAGTGCCATGGGTAATTTACTATGACGGAGCCTGGTGCGGAAAAGGTGTGGGAATTTCAGCAATAGTAACATCACCCTCGGGTATCAAAATAAGGTATGCAGCAAGACTAGACTTTCCAGATGAAGCAGTCTCCACCAACAATACCACGGAATATGAAGCTCTGCTACTAGCACTATGAAAGATGAAGGCCCTGGGCCAGCAAACTTTCATTATCAAATCAGACTCCAAAGTGATTCGAGAACACGTTGAGAAAGAAAGCGAGGCAAGAAATCCAGAACTTATCAAGTATCTGAAGAAAGTCCGAGAAATGGAAAAATATTTCAGGGGCTATACTGTGCAACACATCCCAAGAGCTGAAAATGGTGAAGCAGACAAGCTAGCGAAAGCAGCTGCCCAGAATCAACCTTTACCTCCAGATGTTTTCTTTGAAAATATCACTTCGCCATCAGTAAAAGAGCAAGAAGACAGAATGGTGAATGTCATAGAAAGCGTAGATTGGAGAGCTCAAATCATGGCATTTTTAAGAAACCATTATGAACCTACGGACGAAAATGAGTTAAACAGACTCAAGCAAAGGGCAAGGGGCTATGCAATAGTAGATGGAGAGTTATACAAGTCTGGAGTTTCTGAACCTTGGCTAAGGTGCATAACCTCCGAAAAAGGAAAGGAACTTCTGGCAGAAATTCATAGCGGATTCTGCGGAGCTCATATCGGTGCAAGAGCACTTGCAGGGAAGGTAGTAAAACAAGGATTCTTTTGGCCATCCATGATTATTGATGCGAGAAAATTAGTTCAAGAATGCGAGGCATGCCAAAAAACAGCAAGGCATCAAAAAGCACCTTCGCTCCCAATTCAGCTCATTTCACCATCATGGCCACTGCAAAGATGGGGGATGGATTTAGTGGGACCACTACCCACAGCTCAAGGCAATTGCAAATTCGCAGCAGTAGCTGTTGACTATTTCACAAAGTGGATTGAGGCAAAACCACTAGCAAACATCACTGCCGCAACTGTTCAGAAGTTCTTCTTGCAGAACATAGTTTGCAGATTTGGAGTTCCAAGGGAACTCACAGTGGACAATGGAAAGCAATTTGACTGCTACACTTTCAAGGAATTATGCAGAACCATAGGCACAGATGTCAAGTTTTCCTCAGTCTATCATCCTCAATCAAACGGAGCAGTGGAAAGAGCAAATGGAATCATATTCACGGGTGTCAAGAAGTGCTTATTCGATCAGAAGAAGGGCAAATGGGTCGATGAGCTACCTAGAGTCATCTGGTCTCACAACACAACTACATCAAGAGCTACGGGGTTCACACCTTTTCGTCTCCTATACGGTACCGAGGACATGACACCAGAAGAAATCAAGAATGAAAGCATAAGAGCAAGCAAAAAAGCTGAAGATTCTCAAGAAAAAGAAAAATTAGAGAAAGACATGATCGAACTAGACATCCTGGAAGCATCCCAGAACTTAGAGAAATACCAGCAGGAAACCAGAAAGTGGAAACACAAGAAAATTGTAAGGAAGGAAATTAGAGTTGGAGACTTGGTCATCAAAAGGAAAAAGAATTGGGAAAATCCAGGGAAACTGCAAGAAACTTGGGAATGACCATACATAGTGAAAGAAAGTAACAGGCCCGGTTCTTTCCGCCTAACTGATGAACTGGGAATGGAATTAACACATTCATGGAACGTGGAAAACTTAAAAAGGTATTATCCTTAAGAAATGATAGAATTTTAGTTAGCTCGCATTTAAATTAAGAAAAAGTGTAAAAAATCTCGGTCTGTGGATCTATAAACAGGCCGAGGGAGAAAAATAGATTTACTTTTCTGCAATTTTACTTTACCTAAAGGGACCGTACTCTTTTCCTTGCAAGGGGAACTCCACCATGGAGACAAGGTTTTTAATGAGGCGGGTCTCGTGTAAATTTCCTTTCTGTACGTAATGAAAGAAGTTTTCCCCTGAATTTCCTGCATTCATGTTAATATCGCTTCTTATCATTACAAAATCCAAAAAAATGAAGGCCGAGGGCCATGTTTAAAAGCCCGTAATTATCCAAGAAAATCACGAGGGCCAAGGCAACAGAGAAGTTGCGGCCTCATTTCAAAAAGCCCGTGATTATCCAAGAAAATCACGAGGGCCAAGGCAACAGAGAAGTTGCGGCCTCATTCCAAAAAACCCGTGATTATCCAAGAAAATCACGAGGGCCAAGGCAACAGAGAAGTTGCGGCCTCATTCCAAAAAGCCCGTGATTATCCAAGAAAATCACGAGGGCCAAGGCAACAGAGAAGTTGCGGCCTCATTCCAAAAAGCCCGTGATTATCCAAGAAAATCACGAGGGCCAAGGCAACAGAGAAGTTGCGGCCTCATTCCAAAAAGCCCGTGATTATCCAAGAAAATCACGAAGGCCAAGGCAACAGAGAAGTTGTGGCCTCATTCCAAAAATAAAACTATTCCTCAAGTTGTGCACCAGCTGCGATCATGTTCCAAGAAGTATTCGCGCAAGTATACAAAGGCATAACGCCAATTAGATAAATTTCCGCAAGTTCATTTTTATCAGAAGCAAAGTTCGCAAGACGTGTTGAACACAACCTAGAGTTGTCATATCAACACATTTTTTCACCTTAAGTCCATAAAACTATATACAAAGTTTTATCGACTTATATTTAGAATTTTTTTCTAAAACTATCTAAGTAAAACTTCAAAACGTATACTTTCCTGGAAAAGGACGACACTCCCTCGCGCTACGAAACGCAAGGTAGGGAGGGCGACGTTTTTTGCAAAAACGGTTCATAAATTGCTGTTTCGCATCACAAGGGACAGCATCTCTTTACAACAAGCTTCTATAATGCAAAATATCAGACCACAAAGGGAGTTCTAATACATGGCCAGGTTTTGACCCTCGCTGTTCAGCAATATCACAAACATAAGCAAAGTCATCATCTGCGGCCAAGGGGCTGAGGGGCTCCGTCTTCACGAAGCATGACATTTTTTCTTCAAGCGTAGCGACAGCAAAGTCATCCTGAGAAGTAAAAAACCAGCCCAGAGGAAAGCTGTGTAATGAGAAGTACTCGCAACAAAACATCCAAAAATCGCTGAAGGATTTCTCAGGAAAAGCTTCTTTGTACAGACGCCAGGAAGCACCGCTGGCCATCAAACGTTGATAATACATACGAATAGGGACAACGTCCTGCGCAGGCCCTCCTTCAAGGACCTGCGCAGGAATCATATGTTACAAAACTTTTTACAAGTTGTCTCAAAGTCCTTAAATCAGGAACATCCTAAGATCCTAAACCTGCTCTTCTTCAGTTGGAGTCGCGTCAGGATCAGCAACATTTACATCCTGGGCACTTTTTTCACCAGTTTTGGCAGCAGCAGCATCGTCGGAATTCGACTCCAGCGCCGCTCGAAGCTCTTCTTGAGCCTCATCCTCCAAAATCTAAAAGATAAAACAGAAGATGACAATAAGCGAACAATGGCACAAGCAGACAAGTAAGCCAAGTCATTCTCGAGAATACCAAGAAGAAGGAAAATACCTTAGCAAGCTTCGCATGGGCAATTTCCTTGGCAAATTCTTTGCCGCCAGCCATCCAAAACTTCTTAACAAAATTCTTCTTAATGTTCTTTACATCCTCATTTGCACGAATCCTGGAAACACTTGATGCCGTAGGAAATTCAAGACCAGAAGAACAAAATTTCCCAAGATCCGCACAATCTTTTATCTCCAACAGTTTCAGAAGACTCTCGGAGCAAAATGTGGCAGCAAAATCATTGGCAGAACCAATAAGCTCGGGAAGACTTTTGAATTCTTCAACAAGCCAGTTGATGATTGCCACTGGGTCTTCAACATCAGGAAACGGATTTGGTCTAGCACCATACTCTCCGAGAGCTTCGCTATATTTTTCAAACAAAAATTCAAAGTTATTCTTAATTTTCTTCTCCCCTTCCTTCATAATTTTCAACTGCTCGGCAAGATCTTTTTCCAGAGAAATAATCCTCAGATCTTTCTCACTGTTGGCTTGGGCAAGTTCTGCGTTTTGCTTCGCAGCCTCGGCATGTTTAGCCTTAAGATCTGAAATCTGGTTAGCATCACGTTCAATCGTGTTCCGCAATTCTTCAATAATTTTCAAGTCATCCTCTCGAGACTTCTGAAGCTTCGCATGTTCAATTTCCAAACTTTTAAAAGCATCATCAGAATGTTTTCTCCCCTCCTTAGCAAGTTCTACCATCTCCGTTAAAGTCTTGTTGTGAATCTCTAGTTCCTCAGAGAGTTTCTTTGAGGAGGCCAGATCCCTTTCAAGATTGAGAATCTTGCCTTGTAGTGAAAGGGCATGGTTCTGATCGGCACGAGTTTTCTCAGAAGTAATCTTGCCAGCGATCACAGATTTCAGGCCGAGGGTGGTACTGATCATTGATAAATCTCTGGCGGGAAGCTTTCGCAGAGCATCTTCAAAAACTGTAAGTAATAAAAGGCCAGAAAGCAAAACCAAAGCAGAATAAAGAAAGAATGAACACAACTCAGAACCAACATACCTGCGGGGTCAAAATACTTACCAACTTCCTCATGCGTGGATGTCACAATCGCATGAGCATCATCTTGAACTGTCTCAATCCGAGACTCCGGAATTTTCTCTAAGTCTTGAAGGGAAAAAGAGGGCTTCTTCAAGGCTTCACCTCCAGATGAGCTTGTGAAGGAAGCAAGCGTTCCTGGAGCATTCCACAGCATTTCAAAGCTATAAGGATCATCATCCCTCCCAATCCCAGCACCACCAACGAACATTAACTTACCCTTCAAGTTCGTTCCAAATGTCTGATTGTATCCATAAGTCTCGGCCGAAACTCCCCCATCTTCAGGAATGTCTTGACGACCTTGAATAAGAAGTGGAAAGTGAGAAGGAGGGCCTCGCTGTACGGTTTTGTCAAGATCAGCCATAAATTTGAGAGAAGCGTCACTGTCACTTGTCTTGTCTTCCAAAACAGCAATTCCCTTCTCCAGGGATGAACCTTCGGAAATTTTGGACGCCTTAAGCTTTTCAATAGCCGCGGGTTCCTTATCTGAAAGAGATTCAATATCAACAAAAGTATTCTCTGAGGAAGGAGAACCCACCACACGGCCCGGAATCATCTCACAACAAAGTAAAGAATCACCTGATTTCTGGTTATCGTCATCATCATTATCAGACAAGGCAGATGCGACCCGAGCGCAAGGTTTGGAGGAAATGACCTTCTTGGTTCCTTTCTTCTTCTTTAAATCTGCCAAGGCAGCGGCGGCTGTTTTTTCAGCTTCGGAGCTACGAGGCGGTGAGGACGAGCTCCCGGAAGTCATCTTTCTCTTCTTGGAAATTTCTAGAGTTTTCGTCTTCTCGGAAGCCTTGCCGACCACAGAAGATTTCTCAGAAATCATCATAACTTTAGGACTCTTCCTCTTCCGGGACTTCACAGGAGCTCCAATAACAATCGACCCGGTAACACCAGGTGCTTGCATCAACCTTTTTGGGCCAGGAGGCCTCGGCCGAAGAGCCGGATCCGCGCCAAGTTCCGAAAAAACGCGGTTCACCCGGCGTTTGTGCTTCACGATATTCTTGAACTGTTTATACTCACTCAAGTAGCATTTCCCGACCATATCAACCACCAGCTCCTCAACAAGGAAGATAAAATCATCCAAAGTCTGACCTTCGGAAAGGCGAAGATCAAATCTCGGAAAGAGAACTGGACATGGCGCCCAATCCACAGAAAGGTGAACAATCTTCTTTGGTTGCCACCCGTAGGACAGTGGCCATACACTGGCAGCAACGTATTCCTCAATCACATCTCTCCCGCCAAGGATAGTGCAGGCAAAATAAAACTTGTCTTCACCTTTCTTGTAATCTTGAGATTTTCTGCTAAAGGAAGCAGTGGAAACAGCCGTCATCGGTACGATGGGCGTAAAAAAAGGGTTCAAGGGGCCAGCAAGTCCCATCTCTTTCGACATGTCGACCTTGACATAAAACCAAAACTTCTGCCAGTCATCTACCCATTTCTCATTACTACAGGGAGCTAACTGAATTCTCTCAATCTTCTGACTAGCATTCTTTCGACGAGTATTGAAAGTGCTGCAACCATAGTGAGCTTCGTACAAATTGCCATCGTCAAGTTTGATAATTTTTCGCTGAATATGAAGCTCAAAAAGCCGAGCGAAAACATCTGCACTTATATGACCTTCGAAAGTCTTCTGGATCCAGAAAAATTTCGACAACTCCAGAAAAGAGTTAGGAGTAAGCTGATGCATCTTCACTTGAAATCGATTCAGGATTGCTGGAAGACGTTCATCACATGGAAATTTGAGACCAGCAGTAAAGAAGTCTCTAAAAACAACTATCTCATCAGCTTGAGGTTGAGGAATTTCTTCATTTGTTGGCGACCGACCACAACCAGGTGGGAAAAATTTCGCATCCTCAAAATCCTTGATCAGATCAGGGGTCACTAGAGATTTTCCAAAAACAAAAGTTGGAGGATACGCCACCTTCGGAGGCATCAACTCTTCCATCTCAACCTCAACCTGAGAAATATCTTCTTCAGTTCCGGAATCCTCGCCCGAGTTCACCTCTCCTTCCTCACGAGTCGTATCCCCGGGGCCCGGAACCAAGGGAGCGCTGCTTGAAGCACGAGCGTCAGTAGATTGCGGAACTTCGGAACCCAGGGCGGCAGCCTGGGCAATTTCTTCCTTCGTCATCAGCTTGGCAGTATGCTTCACTCGAGCCACCTAAAGACCAGAGATATCAGAAAAGTACATAAAATCTTTCTCCAAAAACCAAAGAACAGAACTACGGAAATAAGAAGAGCAAAAAAATTACCTTCGGAGAAGAAGAAGAGCAGAATTTAGGGCGCAAACCGTCAAGAGAGCCTTCAAAAGAATTCAAGAAGAAATCCAAGAAGATTCAAAAGCAGCCAAACGGTGAAAGCGAAAGTCACCACAGGCCCCGTATTTATAGGAACGAGCGGACGCATCGAGAAGACGCCTCGATAAACGAACCATCACCCTATAGAGAGCCGACGCGTGTCTCCTCCGACGCCCGAGGGTGACGTTTTTACCCAATTCTTAGAAACTTTTTTCGTGGAAATGAGTCGTCGGAGTCAACCCGCTTCCCCGAGGGGCTACTGTTGGGAATCGGGTTAAAAATATCGTCCTCGGTGTATTCCAAGGAAACACGCGTCGACAGCTTCAGGGATTTCCTGGATTTCCTGAGTGTTCCTAAGTTTTTCGGATTCATGAATAAGCCTAAAAGAGTTGATTTCTTATGATTCAAGAAGACTTTCTGGAGAATTTAGTGGATGGATAGGATAATATTTCATGTATAAGTGTATTGTTGACCCTCGGAGTTCCCGGGAAAACGCGGAAACTCTCTTTCTCCTGTGTTTTGTGATGTTCAGGAATCCGGAAGTTCTAGGATTTCTTCCTCAGGGCGGAGAATCAGGGAAAGGATAAAGGAACGCTGCGGCGGAAGAATGCTTGCCCGAAGCTGCTCAAGGAGGATTTCCGAAGATCGGGCGTCGCTCCGAAGCCGCTCAAGGAGGATTTACGAAGATTACCCAAAGATTCTTGGGAACCGAGGCTGACCAAGTCAAAGACGTAACGAGGAAGATTCAAGAAGACGTGAGAAACTTGGCTACGGAAGAAGAAGGAAGCTAGAACACGTAAATAGCACACTAGTAAATTGAAAAGGGTCTCTGTGATTACCGCGGACATATATACCCTCAACATTTCCGTGTGTTCGTAACTTTACAAAGGGTATTTTCGAAATGTAAAAGTGACCCTCGGGCACTATAAAAGGAGCCCCTCGGCCTCCGTGTACAGGGATCAGCTTTTTCAGAGTGAGATCAGAGGCTTTTGTCAGTTCGCTTCTAACTTTTGTCTGGAGATTCCCGAACTTCCAACACACAACCATTGTCGGTCTGGCCGTAGTCAGACAGGGTTTTCACCCAGGCCTCGGCAGCCAATCCACCCAGCCGGCCACAGCAAGAATGCGAGAGCAAAGCGATGGAGAAACAACAGGAAACTTCGACGATGACAGCTGAGGGCAGGTGCAGGGAACCTCGGCAACCGAGACCACGACAACAACGTCTCCGGGATCAAACACAGCCGCCCGAACCACCTCGCCTCCTAGACGACGACTACAACCCGAAGAAGGATCCACACCTTCCGACCGCGGACCCCGAGAAGAGGGAGGAGCTGGGGTCGTCGGCGGGAGAAGGGCAGCGGGCACCAGCAGAGTTTGGGGCAGAACGGCCACCGCACAGGGGGAGAGGCCGCGGTCACCAGCCCGGAGATGGGCGCCGGCAGGGGGAGCCGACCACCCGGTAGGGGCCGCGGGTAGACGGCGGGGAGCGATCTTCGGGCGTAGACAACGTGGTCGGCGGGGAGGGGGCGCGGATGGTCGGCTTGAGCGAGGAGAAGTCGAGGCCGTCGTCGAGGAGGCCGGAACGGAGTCCCTGGTCGAACCAGGGGGTACGGGGTAGAGCAACCCGCGCCAGCCGAACCGCCGGGGGGGGGCGGGGGACGCCGGGCCGCGCCTAATGCCGAACACCGAAGCGGGCCGAGGATGCCGCCGCTGACGTCGCCGGGGAGGGGCGGGCCTTCCGACGCGGGTGAGGCGTCACGGGAGGCAGCGGCCCCCGGCCCGTAGCGCGACGACAGAGGGGCACCCGAAAGGAAGCCCCTTTGACGGTCCAGCAGCGAGCCGTCCCAGGAGCGCAGGTGGGAGGTTTCGGCGGCGGGGAAGGAACCCCGCGGTGCCCCACGCAGCCGGGGGGAGCCGACGAAGGTCGGTGCAGAGGAGGACCCGCGCCGCCGGCCCGGGCCGCCCAGATCTAGGGCTTGGCAGCCCGCCCCTGCAGCCTGCCCCTGCGGCACACCCCGGTAGAGAGGGGGGCGCCAGGGAGGCAACGCGCCCTTGCGGCCCGCCCGGAGGAGCAGCGGCGAGCAGGCCGGACGCAGCAACAGCATGGCGGGGGACGGGCGAAGAGGAGGCCCCCGAGCCGCGCGCCGCGGCCGTGGGTGCCGTCGGGGCCCCGACAGCGGGCCATCTGCCCCACGCCCAGCACCATGGCGAGGTCGCGCACGAGCGGCTGGAGGACACCTCGCCGGCCTGCGGCGGCCGGATCAGCCGCGGCCGTCGGGTCAACGGGCCCGCTGGCCCGGGCCGACCCCGGCAGAGGACGCGGCGGTGAGATAGGGAGAGAAGAAGGGGGGAGGAGGGACGGACGCGGCGGCGGGGGCCGCGCCGGGAGGCGCAGGTGCCGGCGACCGGGGAGACGACCTGCGGGTGGTGGTTGGGGAGAGAGGAGAGAGGCGCGGCTACGCCGCTGGCCGCCGCCGCCGGCGACGGGGGTGGCGGCGGCGGCCGACGGGAGGCTGAGGCGGGGGGAGGGTGGTCGGCGCCGGGGAGGTGCCCCTCGAGCCGCCTCGGGAGGCGACGCGAGGTGCCCCTGAAGCCTATTAGCAAGTAACAATTGAAAGTACTAATCTGCCTCGGACTGATCCTTGTTTCCAGAGTAGTTGGCGAATTGCTGCCCTCCAAATGGGTTGGCTCAATAATTTGGATGGAGAAGACACTGCACGTCTGCACATGCATGACAAATTGACAAGGGCACGGCAGTGTGGGCTATCCTCCCGTGACCCGTCGTTCTTCTTCCATTTCCATCAACAGTTGAACTGTTAATTGCATTGCAGCCATGGTCGAAGAAGAGTCCCCCTCTTGTTTATTGTTGTGAAACACGTCGTCAATGGTTGAATCTTCTCTCTTGCGTCTCTCATGACAAGCATAAGAATAAGTACAAAGTAGACAAGAGATAATATAGGTGGAACTTCTCTTTAATCCTCTGATATATATACTCCGAACTAAGCTTAGAATTTTGGTAAGAGCCTACAAGCAACCGGATAAGGACTAGGACTTCTAGTCCTCCTTTCTATCTATACGAAATCCGGTTGTTTTACAACATTTATGACCCCGGGACCCCATGCGCGGACTAGGTCTTGGTGGTGGCAAAAGAAGAAAGAAGATGAGGATTAGGTCGAGTTCCATTGACGTATGTATGGGCTGAGCAGGTGAGGTGAGGTGAGGTGAGGGTGTGGCCTTGTGAGATTAAGCTCTCTCTGCTCGAGGGATACAGCCATACAGGTCGCTGACCACCTTAAGGCACTCCTAATGAAGTATTAATGATAATTTCTATCTCTATTAAATAGCTTGCCAACTAAGCAAAATGGTGATGTGGCAGCCTAATTAATGAGGAAAGAGAGCACAATTCATAGAAATGGTTTCCTCATGAAGAAACCATGTCTACTCTTGAACCAATGCACAAGAAATCATGAATTTGCCATTGAGAAGAAACCACTAGTTTCTACGGAGTTAATGCAACACTTCTCATTGGTGAAATTGGGAGAGAGAAAGAGAAAACAATTATTACTCGAAGACACTACCACTGTGAAGAATAGTTTCTATAGATGATTTCTTGCGCTATGAAAACCGTGTTAGTTTCCTTCATTGGGATTGCCCTTAGTTCGCAAAAATTTCTCCAACTATAACTTTCGGATATTAATTAAGAGTATTAAATGTAGGTTATTGACATTTCAAAACCCTCTTAATTTTTAGAGACGAATTTGACGAGTCTAATTATGTCATGATTAGACAACGTTGTGCTATAATAAACAATTTCTAATGACAGATTAATTAGTCTTAATGGATTCGTCTTGTGATTTCTCGTCCGTCCTTTTAATTTGTTTTATAATTAATCTATGTTTAATACCCTTAATAAATCTTGAAAGAAGACCAGAAAAAATTCTCAAAAATTTTTCACCGAACTGAACAATATTGTGGAAATGCTGCTTTTTTTGTGGAATTTACACGAAGGAAATGCTGCTTTTTTTGTTGGATGATTGGTGGGTGTCCGGTAACTCTGGCTGGTTGCAGGTTGGTGGTGACGCCGATGGGCTCCGGAATTGCCCACGGCACGGTGCCTCGAGTGGTCGTCTGTCCTACTGTATCTGTATGCTCCTACGGTCCTACCTTTGCCTGCTCGGTTGGGGGTTGGTGGATGTCTCATGTCTGGATGATGCAGCACCTCGCGGGCACCGGGATGAGGCCGTGGAGGCGTAGACTACTGGTCAAACGTGATACACCGGCTGCCCACCAAACCACACCTATGGGAGTGGGGGCAAACGGAAACGGGCGAGAAAGTGTGCACACCCGTGCGTGCTTCAACCAAATACTGTATATACTGTAAATAAAGCTATCCAACTTTTTAATTGGCCCACATGATGGCCGGCACGAGTATGTGAACATTGCAATTTGCAAAGGTTGCTGCTAGGATCGAACTTTAGGCGCGGCGGTGGACACTCGGAATCTGCACCTACCGCCATGTTCATCCAGTTCGCAGTTCGTCTTTGATCACATGTTGGTTGCTGCGGGCCAGTGACGGCGTGTAAGCTTCGGTGTTTTTTTTTGAGAGGAGCTTCGGTTTTTTGTTTTTTTTAGAGGAGTTTCGGCGTTTTTGGTTTGGTGGCTACACAAAAATTTTTTTTTTTGGGTGATGGATTTGTAAAGGACGGACCCGGAAATCAGAAATCAAGTGATTTGCCAAAACTCTGTGAAAACTCGGTGAGGGTTTCAATTTATTAGGTTCTCCCCGTGTTTCTTTTTCTTTTTCGAGTTTTGACAAGCATGATGCATCGTCACTCCGTAATTTAAACATACTCTCTCTATTTCTTCATTTCAAATTGTAGTTCGTTTTGATTTTTCTAATACAATTTGAAATATACTTCCACTTTTCCAAATTGTAGCTAAATAATATCTATGATCTTAGAATGTCCAAAACAGCCTACAATTTGAAAAAAAAGGAAGTACTTTGCATCGAGGTGATATTACACAACAACACCGCGAGAAGAGTACATGGGATTTATAATGCTCAAACTGAATTTGCTCTTACTATATTTTAACAAGTAAAGTGTATGATAGATCCTTAAACTTGTCTGATTATGTCACTTACATTCTCATACTCTCAAATTACATATTTAGCTCCGTAAACTTGGCCTCAAAATATGATCAGATTGAACTTAACATAGCAAAGAAATTGCATACTCACTCTGTCATAAAAAATAAGTCATTCTGAGTTTATCTTTAATCAAACTTTCTAAACCTTGATCAAATTTATAGAGAAAATATTAATGTTTATAGCATCAAATAGGTATATTATAAAAAATACATCTCAGCATAAATCACATGCCACTTATTTCATAGCATAAACATATGTAGTTTCTATAATCTTAATCAAATTCAAAAAAAAATTGACTTATGACAATTCAAGATTTTTTTTTGGATGGAGAGAGAGAGAGTAGTACGACCCTAATTTGGAGTTGTAAGTACGGGTTACCCAATTATAACCAAGAAAAATGTAATCTCCAACCATATTTGAGGCCAAATTATTCTCAAATTTGTATCTTTACGCGTTGGAGGTTGGTATTTCCAAGTTGCTAAAAATTATCAAGTCCTTTAACAAACTTTTAGAGGAGTGATTTCAGCATTTTTGATAAAAATCATAGATGTCAATCTGATTTTGTAAAAGATGAACATCCTGCGATTGTTAAGTTTCTGTTTGAAATCCAATTTATTTCAATTTCACGCGCAATTCAAAACTGTCGTAGTAGTTCCCTTCCTTCTGGGGCTCGTAGGTAGTAGCGGTAGAGGCCGAGAGCCGAGAGCCGCCGCCACTTCACTTCCAGAAAGCACCAGGCCAGCCGTCTCGATCCATCCATCCGTCCGAAGGCGAGAGTTATCTCGTGCCTGCCCCCCGCCGTTCTCCACCCCCGCATCCGATAGCTAGCGCGAGCAAAAACCCCTATCCCTCTCCGGCTCCGTGCCCATGGCTGCTCTCCTCCGCACGGCCGCCGCCCTCGCGCCCCCGCCCTCGTCGCCGTTGTCGGCGCGGGAGCCGCGCGGGCGGTGTCTGTCGCTCGCCTGCTACCGCCGCGCGCCGGCGCGGTCGCTCCGGGCGCGGCTGCTGCCGACTCCGCACGTCCTCGGTCGCGCCGGGTCCCGGTTCCGGCGCCTGAGCGCCACCGAGGCCGATGAGGCGGCCCAGACGGCGACGCAGGTGAGGGGATGTGTTCTGACCTGTAGCAACCTCCGTCGTTCCCCTGTATTGCGGAGATGAACGGATGATTAGTTTAGTTGTGAAGAATAGCGGTTAGATTCCTGATGTCCTTAGCTTCCTGTATGAAATTGAGATAGGAAATGTGAATTTGGGCAACTTATTGTTCATTTGGCGGGCACCCATAATTTACATCTTATCAGTTCCGCAATGATATGGGCTGTGACTGCTTTGCATTGGGGGTCTGAGGACTGATGGTTTGCCTTTACATTAGCATTGACTGCTTAGGTGTGTAGCGTTCATACAATTTATGTTTAAGCCATCCCTTTCTCTTTTTCCCTACGATTTGGTTTTGTGAACGGAGATTCATGAGCGCTGTGATTGGGGGGAATGGGAAGAGGATTCCGTCGTGAATTGTTTTATGTTCAGTTGGAAACCTGTCCATACATGCTATATGGTAGATTACTTTTGTCTTGTTTCATGGCCATTACTGGATCTTGTCAAGTCTTGATCAGTGTCCATTCCACCTTTATTCAAGAAGACCCTGATTTTGGCAATGTAGCACTGTTGTGATACTTAAATTAGATAGTCTTGTTTCCCGCATCATTTGTTCTTTTGTTTGAGACAATAATAGTCGTGTTAAGTTAATTTATCATTCATATTCTGTATAAGCCCTTTTGCTTCTAGATTCATACTCACTCTAATCTAAATGTGAATTATAAAGTTAAACCAATGTTCAGATTGAAGTAAGTAATGCGGCCACTTCGATGGTGTAATGGCAATAGCTGCCTCCACCTGCATGCCCATGCACGTGTACTTATTCATCAACCTGATAGTTGCCTGTTTGGTCCTTTGAGTAAAGCAAAACACACAATTTAGTTGCTTGAGGACATTGATTTGTTGTATTTCACTAAGAATGCTACCAAGTTTAGGTTTTTTGGATTTTCAAAATTTACAGTAAGGCACTGATTTGCTTAATACGGTGTAACAAACTCGACTAGAAGGATAGATGCCCTTTTGATTTCATCATAAAGAAGAGTATCTCGGCTTTGAACCCGGGATGGTTACGGGGTTTCATTGACCCCGGGAGTTCATTACTCTACTGTTGCGCTGCTAGAAGCTTTGGTTTGCTTCAGACACTGTACAAATAGCTAAATTGCAGACTACTCTAGTGCAGGATGCAAACTTTTTAATGCAATTGCTCTTTTCTGCAGATTAAGTAATTGAAAAGAAAACATTTTCTTATGTTAGGTTGGAAATTTCTCTAAAGATGACATTAGCGCAATTGATTTTACTGTCAATGCTTCTGTAAAAGCTAAAGAATTTGATTTTATTGCAATTTTGTCCACATCGATGCACATATAGTTTGTTTGTAGGATGTTTGGTCTTTACTTATGATGAATTTATTTTCGATGCTACAGGAGGATTCAGAAACTGAAGTTACTGGAGATAGTGCTGCAGATGATGGTGCTGGGAGCACAGATGAAACTCCATCTGTTATTGTGACAGCCCTGCAGTCATACAAAGAAGCGCTGATTAATGATGATGAAGCAAAATCTGCCGAGATAGAGGCGTTTTTACTTTCTATAGAGGATGAGAAAAACTCCCTTATGAACAAAATCACCGTTTTAGATGCAGAACTGGCAACTCAACACGATCGTATCTTGAGGATTAGTGCTGATTTCGATAATTTCAGGAAAAGGACAGAAAATGAGAAGCTCAACATGATGTCAAATGTGCAAGGGGAGCTTATAGAGAACTTTTTGCCTGTTCTTGACAACTTCGAAAGAGCAAAATCACAGATAAAGGTGGAAACAGAGGGAGAGGAGAAAATAAATAATAGCTACCAGAGCATTTATAAGCAATTTATTGAGATTCTGAATTCATTGGGTGTTGAAGATGTTGAAACTGTTGGCAAACCATTTGATCCTATGGTAAGTTTTAGCGTCAGCACATATCCTCTAGATAAAATCCTATTATTGGTTTATTCCACTTAAAAATTTATTTATTTTACTGAATATATACTCCTGCACTTTGGATACTAGTTAACGTAATCAGGTGTTTAGTCTATTGACTGTTTTGACCCTGGCTACAGAAATACTATATTTTAATAGGCTTCTTTGTTCATCTGATGTTTTTTTCATAGTCGACCCTTGAAACCTTTAAATTGATTTCTTTTGCACCTTGCGTTTCAGCTTCACGAGGCTATCATGAGAGAAGAATCAATGGAGTATGAAGATGGGATCATCCTCCAGGAATTCCGGAAGGGTTTCAAACTCGGGGAAAGACTACTTCGCCCGGCAATGGTCAAGGTGTCTGCAGGACCAGGTCCAGAAAAGTCTGGGGATGATGGTGACACTATAGAGGTTGAAGATAGTGTGGCACCTCTTAAGGTTGAAGATGCTGATGGTGATGCGGAGTAGTGGTGTTTACGCTGTGGATCATCAACAAGAAAAGGTCCAGAAATTTTGATGCTTTTCTGGAGTGTGCCAAGCAGGTTATAGGATAGTACCAATTTGTTCAAGCTAGATTTAGGCCCTCAAAATGTGCCCTTTCTGCTGCTGACGTGTTGTTGGTACTGCCACAAATTTGTGTTTCAACCCCGCCGTGGTCGATGTTTTGTTCTTGCATAGAGGATTTTTCTTGATTCATTGATGCAACAGCATGATATTGTAAGGAGTAAATTAGCTCAGATTTGTGATTGATTGTGCAATATATCTTAATTCCAAGATATTTGCGGCAACGTTCCTTCACAGGCGCAAGGTTCATTTGTGGCCGACCGGAATGGCACCCGTCTGTCCACGGCGAATTGTGCAGCATAAGAAGTTTGAAGCAAGAAGGACTATGGTTCATAATGATTAAACTCGCTGATCTCGGCATGAACGGAAATCAAGATGTTGTGCGCGCGCGTAACAGTCCACGAAACTAGCTATGGGCCGTACCCATACTGCCCAGCCCAACTCGCCCGCGCCACTGGCCCACCACACGCTCTATAAAACCAAAACCGCAGCCGCTAGGGTTTCTCTCGTCCGCCGGCGTCGCTCCGCTCCGCATCTCCAAGCAGGTACTCCCGTTCGCCGCCTCCTCCTACTCTTGGCTTTCATGTTCGAATTCGTGGCTAGTCTGGGAATAGCTGAACGGGAACGATAGGACGCCGCCGCCGTCCTCCCATCGGCCGGCGGCGCGCGGCGATCTGCGGCTGAGCGGCACTCGGCTCGGCTCGCGTCCTCACCTTCACTCCCCTCCCCATCCCCCCTTTAGTTCTTATAGGTAGACAAGTTAGGTTTATGGTTGCATGTAAGTTTTGTTAGCCATTGTAGTTAAAGATTGTAACCAGATATGATTTGTTTATACGTTTATTCACCTGGACGCAGATCAGGTCAGAAATTTTAAAATGTTTTGTTCCGTCCATTTTACATCAATGCTGGAGGATGTAGCAATATTGTTGTATCCTTGCTCAAATATTCTTTATTGTTATCCTATTTTTCATTGGCTGGTTCAAATGCATCATCTGCTCATTTTGTTATTTCATTGCATTGTTTTTGTTTCTTAGATTCTCCTTCTGTTTCCCTCGTGCAGGTTGAGCAGCCTGCCCTGTTGAGAAGCCGCAATGGCACCTAAAGGTAAATAATTTCTTCATGGCCTTTGTTATTGTCTGAACTTCACATCCCTGTGTTTGTATGCTAATAAAAATGATGTGCTGTATTAACTAAGAGCAACTCCAAGAGACTAGCTATCTTGGCTTGACTAGCAAAAAAATGAAAAATTTGTCCAAAAACTCAATCCAACAGACTAGTTAAAGTTGCCCTCGCTATCCTCCGCTAGCTAAACCGGGGGCTTCGCTAGTCATCTTTGGCTAGCCAGTCCCGCTAGCTATCCCCTCAAATAAAATTTGGTGATCCCAAACATAAGTTCATTGTTGTCCTATTTTGTTTTGAAGTTCTTATTGTAATTTATACTACTGGTACTGATAAATCATGCATTCATGCCTTCCACTGTTTATTTTTATGCTTTGGGCAATGTGCTTGGAAATATTCATTCCTTCATGTACGCAGTTGTTGGAATTATAGTGCACTATTTTGTTTTTGCTTATTGCCAATGTTTTGCTAACTTTTGAGATGCACCTGCTGTTCTAGACTGAGATAGCTTATCTTTTATTTTTTTAATTGTCTAGCTCCCCCAAAGAAGGCTGACGCCAAGGCTCAAGCCTTGAAGGTTGCCAAGGCTGTTAAGTCTGGAACCACCAAGACGAAGGCCAAGAAGATCCGCACATCTGTTACATTCCACCGGCCAAAGACCCTCAAGAAGCCAAGGGACCCCAAGTACCCAAGAGTCAGTGCACCTGGGAGGAACAAGCTTGACCAGTACCAAATCCTCAAGTACCCCCTCACGACTGAGTCTGCAATGAAGAAGATTGAAGACAACAACACCCTTGTCTTCATTGTTGACCTTAAGGCAGACAAGAAGAAGATTAAGGCAGCTGTCAAGAAGATGTATGACATCCAGGCGAAGAAAGTCAACACTCTGATCAGGTAAATTTATCTGTCTTGCATATTTTTTGAGAATCCAAGTTGCCATGTCTTAAATGATATTCTGAGTATTTTCTTGTTTCACAGGCCTGATGGGAAGAAGAAGGCGTACGTGAAGCTTACACCAGACTACGATGCTCTTGATGTGGCCAACAAGATTGGCATCATCTAAATTTTGTGGTTTTGTGTGTCAGTGTGTTGCAGTTTTTGAGTTTTGGTGGTCTAGGTCATACTGTATGGACAGAACGGGCATAGCTAAGCCTGAGTACCCTTTTTCTGTTTGTGAACTGGTACCAATGATGAAAATTTGCAATGTTCAAGACCATTTGAATTCTGTTTTTGGATGTTAGCGCATGCTGATGTTGCGGTATGAATGGTACAAGGCTTGTCAACTTTGCAGATCTGTCATTGAGTTGTTTGCATTCACTCCAGCATTTCCTAGCAGCAACCTCTCAAATTGAAATGAGTAGAGGCCATTTCAAACTTCTTATCATTTAGCAGTATTGGTACTTATAATTAGTTTGCTCCCTGAGTCCCTGGAACATTGACAAGGATACTAGTTTGAGCATAAGCAGTTATATAGTTTTTGTTTGCCCTGGTCGATGCAATAGTATGAGATTACTTCGCCTTCTGCCTACTTCATTTTATTTATTATTACGGTTTCCGTTACTAAGGACCGATGACTGTGTAGCAGGAATGATAATCTATGTTTCAATTCGGTTAGTTGTAAATTTGTTGCCGGTTAGTTGTAAATTTGTTGCCTGGCAAGTTGTAACGGGCATGTAACTTATGCGACCCATCACATGTAACATCCACAAATTGTTGCTATTTATCTCGCTAGCACCACAAAAATTGTTGTTGCCATTCATCTTGCTAGCACCATTGCTGAACGCATTCACCTCGCTAGCACCACAAAAATTGTTGCCATTCATCTCCCTAGCACCATTGCTGAACGCATCCATCTCATTTTTTCTCATGCTAAGGGTCCATCTCATTTCTTCTCATACTAAGGGTAAGTGGGTAACATCCACAAAAATGCTACCATTGTTGTGGCCAAAATCGTTGTCATCTAAGATGGTATCCTTAGGGCGTGTTTGGGAGGGCTCTAAGCAGCTCCAGATTCAAAAAAATAGCTCTACTCCAATTTTTTCGTGCCAAACACCCCAGCTTCGAAAACTCCAGATCCACCAAATTCATGGATCTAGCTCCCAACTCCACCAAATCCATGGAGTACCTCAAGGGGTACTCTGCGAAGGCTTGTTTCGTACTCACTCGTGGAGTTGGGTGGAAATTACCCACATTTGCCACCCATTACACAACTTACCGGTTCGTTTTGTTTTTCCCGATACATCCCGTCGCCTCCCTCCCGTACGCGTCTGCGCCTTCTCCTCCGCCCCTCGCCTTTCGTGCTCGCGGCCGCCGCCTCGTGGTCCTCCGCCGGCCGGCCGGACCGCCGGGGAACGCCGGAGATGAGCCGGCCGCCACCCCCTCCCCCTCGTCCCCTCAGTTCTTCACGTCGAGTTGGCCTTCCTCGTCGGGCACACCAGCGCCGCCGCTTGGCCTCCGGCCGATTCACTGCTCGGTCGCGCCGGCGTGCCCCGCCGCTGCGGCCACTAGCGTGGTCCGCCTCTTCGCTGTCTCCAATTGCGTGGGCTGCGATAGGTTTCGCGAGTTCGACGACGTACATACTGCGGAGAGCTCGCGCACGGCTCCTAAGGGCGAGGACGGCTTGTCCGCCGGCGTGCCCCAGCAAGCACAAGCAGGAATCAAGATTTGACTAGCCAGTTCTGCAATTAATCACGCAACAGCAATGCCATCATATGGCAAATTGTACATGCTCTTCGATAAGACAACATGAACCAGCAAGCAAATCGTATCAGCTCGTTGCTCCCATGTACACACAGCAGTACCTCCATGAAGCAGGTACTTCTGCGGCGCATCGTGGATGTCCTCCCGCTCGCAAGGCAGCGGCTCCCCCGCTCCACTAGCAGCCTCCGCTCCCGGTCCATTGATGACGCCGCGATGCGGGAGGCCATGCTCGCAGTCATCTCCGCCTCATCGTCCTCCGCACTCATCGTCCTCCGCACTCATGACTTCTTCCATGGCGACGACGACAGTGCATCCTACGGGTAACCACCATCACCACGCGAGCGCCAGTGGCCGCGGCGGTGGGGCACGATGGCGCGCCCCGAGCAGTGAATCGGCCGGAGGCCAAGCGGCGGCGCCGGTGCGGAAGAACGAGGAAGACGACGACTCACACTTTTTTGGGTAAAAAAATGAGGGCAGAAGAGGGTAATCTGTTCAAACTTTTATTTTTTGGAGTTGGAGTTGTTATTTCTGCCAAATACATCTCTTCAGCTCTAAAGGGAGAGTCCAGCTTCACAGTGGAGCTGCAAATTGGTGGAGCAGCAGCTCCAGAGTGGGTTTAGCGGAGCCGGAGCCCTCCCAAACACGCCCTTACTCTCTAGCAATTGAGGTGCCATCCATATCATTTCTTCTCTAGACTAAGAGTAAGTGGCTAACATCCACAAAATGCTACTATTGTTGTCACAAAAATCTTTGTCATCGAAGATGGCAGCCTTAATCTCTAGCACTTGAGGTGTAGTGGCACCTTGTCAACAAGAATTTACCTCACACTACCAGATCAGCCATACACTATCTTTTTTAAAATTAAAGCCATACGCTACTCTCGAAAAGAAAAAAAAATCGACCATACACATGTAATGCTATATGCCATCCATCAAAAACCAAGTGCATTTCATAAAATTTGGGACCACACCTCACAGGTCGCCTGTCCCAGTCCCCAGAATCCCAGATCGCCTCACCCCCGAAAATCTCACGACAAACCCCTGCACGCAAACCGTCGAGCACCTTGCCTGCCCAAGCCTCACGCCTCAATCCCCGCCTGCGCAACCCGCGAGATGGTCTCCATGGCGGCCGCCGTGGGCGTGCTGCTGCCGTTCCCGTTCTACTACGCGCTGTGGACCCACCCGCAGCGGTGGGTGGACCTGTGCGGCCGCGGCGCCGACCCGTGCCACCGCATGGCGCAGGTCTCCCACGTCCTCAAGGCGCTCCAGCTCCTGGCCCTCGCCTCCGTCGCCTCCTTCTCGTGGCCGCCGCCGCTCTACTGCCCCGTCCTCCTCGCCGTGGGCCAGTACCTCAACTTCAAGTGAGTAACGGAATCGAGCCTCTCCTGTTGTCTTGCTCTGTGTGTGCCGTTCTCAGTTAGCGAGGCGCCGCCTTACATGATCCATCCAGCGTTAAGCAGGTCTTGCAACATTTTCTATTGATGCAAAGGCGCATGTTATTAACAACCTCTTTCATTGTTGTCTGCCTGACTGAATTAGTAATTAGGAATTGTTGGAACTGGTGGCCGGTGTGGCTATCTGAAATTGAGAATAATGGATCAGATGCTGAAGATATGTTAATGTTCAGCTGTACCTAAGAAGAAGGATACATGCCAGCCAGAACTTGGATCACCGTGGGTGTATTCTATTTGATGGTTTTTAGATGTAGGAATTGAGGTCACTGAAATTTGGGGGGATAATTTATTACTTCACTCTGATCTTGCAAGCTTTAATCTCTGTCAATTATTACACTGGTAGATGTGATTTTGAACTAAGCACAAAGGAACCGGCAGTGGTGAAAACCGCAACTAGGTTCATGGTAAAAATGTTAAACGATGTTTACATGCCTTTGAACGATGAAAGCAGAATTCCAACTAAGGTAAACTAATGGTTAATGGAATCCCATCTCGTGAAATTCTCGTTGTCTTCATACTATTACAATGGTTTGCGACATGGTGCTATCTTAATTGCCAGGTTCTTGGTATAAAATTTTGACTCTGTTCAAATGGTTGATAAACCTTGAAAATGCTGTAAGAACTGCTGTAAGACGTGGGAGTAATTGTTGTAACTGGTGATTAGCAAATTTGGCGTCTGAGCATTTATGGCTGGTCTAGTTGTATATTTTGCCAATAAGTAGGTTAATGCCCACCAATCGTGAGACCGGCAAAATTCCTCACACACTAAATTCATTGTGTGAGTGAAATTAGCAGCAGGGTGTACTGTATGTGTAACATCAAGTAAATTCATTGTTTGGGGTTTTCAATTGACACTGCTCATTTAGTAAAATAGAAAATGATGGGCATCCTCTGCTTGTAGTGCTGTGGTAAACAATTAGGCCAGAGGTGGATAGTAGCAAAGATCGGGCAACAAGTGGATGTTGATGCCAGCCCAGCACTGCGCCACTGCCATATAGGTCTTGCTGTTGTTGCTACTCATGGTACTCACATAACTATTAGAATTAGGTGGCTGGCTAGACACTAGAAGCCCTCACTCCCCATAAAGTGTGTGGATTTAGTACGGTATACTTAATATCAGTCGAATTCATTGCTGGTTGATTTCCATACATGTTGAGATCCCTAGCCTGAAGCGTAACTGGCCACAGCTGATTTAGTAGGATGAAAAATAATTGGTAGAATACATGTGAAATTACGTACTCTGCTCTACTAAGCACACACAAGCTGGATAATGGTGGTAAGGTGTGGCAGCAGGTAAACGATTTCCAAATACTGGGCACTAGTAGATGTTTGTGCTTGCACTGCTCATTGCTGCTACTGTCATGGTGACATAACTCGTAGAATTAGATAGCTGGCTGTTGGTAACAAAGATGAAACAGAATTCCAGCCGTATGATTAATTACATAATGCTAAACAAGTGTAGCAGGAAATGTTGCCGTTTGAACGACAACAAAGAAGATCCTTATCCTGTTATACACATTATATTTTGTTATCTTCTATATAACTATACCTGCTATGTTCTATGGTAATGTGAGGAGGTGTGGGAGTTCATAGTGCATCCTGATTGTGTGCATGTGCTCAGCCAGTCAGCCTATGTATGTTCTTAGATTGGCCAGCAAATTGTGCTGAATTACCAATTATTTCTGGTTGGATCTGTGAGTTGACAACAAAACTTTACAGAGCTGTAAACAGTCAAAGAGTGTATTCAATATTAATCCATATTACCTCATCATCAGACAGAGAATGCACAGTTCCTGAAACCTTCTCTTTCGTTTCAGGGTGTACCAGCTGCTCGGTGAGTCTGGTACCTACTACGGCGTCCGGTTTGGAAAGAAGATCCCGTGGGTGACGGAGTTCCCCTTCGGCTACATCAAGGACCCGCAGTACGTCGGGAGCATGCTCAGCCTCGCCGCGCTCCTGTGCTGGGTTCCGCTCCCGTACGTGCTGCTGTGGTGCCTCGGTTACGTTTTCATGATGTGGATCGAGCACAAGGAAGACCCTGCCACCCGTGCGAAGCCCCTCTCCTGATCGCTTCGTTGTTGCAGCTGATGATGGCGTCCTACAGTCTCCTCCAGTCTGATTTTTTTTTCTGTTCACTTAAAAAAAATCTGGTGTATGGTTGCCGAGAAGCGATGTGCAGGAACTTTGTATACCTTGTACCAGAGTACTCTGGCACAGTGGCACCCTCTGTTTCTAGACTAGTTCGTGTCAAGGAATATGTTTATAGACTTGGGTATGGTGTCACCTTTTGTATCCTGCGCGAATTTACGATTTGGGGCGCTTTGGTTGTTGTTGGTGTCTAGTGGCGTCGGCTGGCAGCGACATCTCGGATTTGACTTCGCATCGGATCAGGCCGATCAGGACTCGGAAACGAAACCTACCTGCCCGGCTACCCGGCCGGCCGGTGTCTCTCTCTATATAACGTGGAACACCAGCTTGTTTCTTGTTGAGTTTCATCCCATACGACTCAGGACCATGGCTTCGCCTTGGGCGACAACGGCCCCAACGGCTGCATCCGCATCGGGCAGACGGCGCTGCCTTGCCCCGGCGTGGCGCTCCGCCTCAGCGCCGTCATCGACTGCACCCGGTGCGAGCACCGGATGCCGCCGATCACGATCGACTTCGTCAAGACGACCCCGCCGCCCCAGCAGGACGCCACCGCCGCCGCCCAGGTGTTCGGCCGCTTCACGTGCAGCAACAGCGACTTCGTCGGCTTCAGCCAACCCCAGTGGGTGGCGGAGATTGTGGCGGCCGCGGGACTTCCCCACGAGTGCGCGCCCATCGTTAATGACTTCCTCTTCCTGTCTGCGGCCAGCGCCGCCAACTCCTTCTACGAGGCGATGGCTGTCACCGTGGAGGCCGGCTACCCGGCAGCATCGGCGTAGACGTTAGCGTGGGCGTGGACGAGGACGAGGACGAGGTGGTGCCGCCCGGCGCGGACGCCGGGGAGTGTGCCATATGCTACGGGGAGTACCTGGTCGGCGGCGCCACCTCCGTGACGCCGCCGTGCGGCCACACGTTCCACCGTAGGTGCCTCGACCGCTGGACGGCCGTGAAATGGTCCTGCCCTTACTGCCGCGCGCCGGTGCCGGGGGAGCACGAGTACTGGTACAACTACGAGGAGGAGGAGCAGGAGGAGGACGGCGACGACGACGAGTATTATTATTATTATCACGCCGCGGAGGAGCACGACGACGGAGGGGACCTGTCTCCCGGCGAGGAACGCCGCCCGTTCACGGTGCCCGGCGGCGAGACCCCGACCGCGGATGACGCCGTCTCACTCTCTTACCTGCCTAGCTAGTTGGCACACACTTCTTCCTTTCGTGCGTGTAGCTTCCGGTGTAGGTGTTGTTTCGATCATGGGAATTGGGAAAACGAAGAAAAGATTCGAAACTGCAGCTGGTAATTTTTCGTTCGGTGTGCTATGATTTCGCTCTCCGATAGATATTACATGATGTCAAGTTCCTCCACGGCGACTGATCACCGACGGCTTCTCTCGACCCATTCCCTTGGCGGGCGGAAGTTACCGACTGATCAGCGCTGCAACTGAGGTCGTACGTTGTGCCGGCCTGCGCAACTGTACTGTGTGTCGAAATGATACGAGCTACTAATATTTCTGATCAAGAACCCTGTCAGGGAGACGGCAACAGCCGGCCCGGTCGGTGATACCAAATTTGTCGAGAACAAATGAGAGGGACAAAACATTTGTATTGTAGTAAATATTTACCTTAACAATCTTTTTTTCCTCGAATTACACAGTACAACGGAGACACTCATAACGTACGGACACTCATTTCTATGAATACACGCGCGTAAACTCTACTCCTAGGAGTATCTTCGAAGACTGACCTGGTAAATCCTTAAGATTGACGTCGACGGGGACGTCACCTACCACTGAAAGTACAAACGCCGTTAAATCTTAAGAAATTCGCTCTCACAGGGAGTCGAACTCAAGACGTGCTATCGAGGCTGTTATAACCACTAAGCTATAGACTCTTTTGCTATTTACCTTAACAATCCAAACACACCCTAAAAGCCTAGATACTTTTCCTTTGCTCTAAACGACAAACCACGGTGGTCTACTTTCCTATATAACGTGGATCTCCTATATACTCCATCTATCGTCCGCGCGTCGTAACAGATCAGAACCATGGCTTGCCTACGGCAACGACGGCCCCGGCGGCGCCTCCTGCATCCGCATCGGGAGACCTCACTGCCGTGCCCCGGCGTGGCGCTCCGCCTCAGCGCCGTCATCGACTGCACCCGGTGCGAGAACCGCATGCCGCCGATCACGATCGACTTCCTCGAGACCCCGCCGCCACAGCAGGGTGCCGCCGCCGCCGCCACAGCAGGGTGCCGCCACCGCAGCCGGCCCCGCCCAGGTGGCGGTCCGCTTCACGTGCAGCACCAGCTACTTCGTCGGCTTCAGCCAGCTCCAGTGGGTGGCGAAGATTGTGGCGGCCGCGGGACTTCCCCACGAGTGCGCGCCCATCGTGAACACCTTCCTCTTCCGGTCCGCGGCCAGCGCCGCCAACTCCTTCTACAAGGCGATGGTGGTCACCGTGGTGGCCGGCGACCCCGAGAGCATCCTCCCGGGCGTTGACGAGGGCGACGGCCAGGCCCAGGCGGCGGTTGCGCCGCCAGGCCCGGAAGCCGGGGAGTGCGCCATATGCTCCAGGGAGTCCCTGGTCGGCGACGCCGCGTCCGTGACGCCGCCGTGCGGCCACACGTTCCACCGCGAGTGCCTCGACCGCTGGACGGCGATCAACCGGTCCTGCCCCTACTGCCGCGGGCCGGTGCCCGGCGGCGAGGCCCAGGCCTCGAGGGCGGCCATGCCGTCTAGTTGGAGAAAATTGCAAATTTGGGACTCCAAACGTTGCGTTTCGCGGTTTTGCCATCGCTAAGATCGACTTCGCAGAAATAGGCCTCGAAACATTGTCATCTTGCAAACCTGTCATTAGGTGTATTTCTCCTCTTTTATAATCAAAATACATGTACTTGCTTATTGAAAAGACTATTTTGCCCTCTTCTATTTTTTTCCTCACGAGTCAACGATTTCCTCACGAGTCCAGACGAAACGTTCGCTGCATCGTATGAACGGTTCGTATCCCGTCGTCGCCGAACCTTAAGACGGAGCGCTCGCCGCAGCAATGGAGGCCGGCGCCCCTCCGCCCGGCGCCCCTCCGCTCGAGACCACGCCGTGCACCGCTCCGCTCGAGACCGCGCTGCGCGCCGCTCTGCCCGCCACCGCGCCGCACGGCGCCGCGCCCCCCGGTGCCGCTCCGCCCGGCGCCTCTTCGTCCGACGCCTCGCCGCCCGGCGTTGCTCCGCACGCCGCTGTTTCGCACGGCACGGCGCCGCCCGGCGTCGCTCCGCACGGCGCCGCTGCACCCGACGCCGCGCTGCCCGGCCAAGCTTTGATCGTCCCTGGTGCCGCGCCGCCCAACCAGGGACTGACTGCCGAGCAAGTCTTGGCCGCGCTCGCCGCCCAGGGACTGACTGCCGAGGTGGTCCTGGCCGCGCTCGCCGCCCAGGGCGTGGCTGCGCCGGCCGGCCATGGCGTGGCCGCGCCGGGCGCCCATGGCGTGGCCGCGCTCGCCGGCCAGGAAGTAGTCGCGCCGGCCGCCCAGAGCGTGGCCGTGAAGGCACCTGTGGCAGCCGCCGGAGGCCAGCCACGGCGGGCAGCCAGGCAGCCAGCCACGGTCGGCAGCCAACCTGCAGACCAGGCCACGGCCAGGAGGCCTAAGAAGGAGCGCCGGCTAGGCAGCCCAGCGACGGACGTTTGGACTGGAACGTGAGGGAAAAAATAGAAGATGGCAAAACGGTCTTTTCAGGTGGTAAATACATGTATTTTGATTATAAAAGAGGGGAAATACACCTAATGGCATGGTTTGCAAGAGGACAACGTTTCGAGACCCATTTTTGCGAAGTCGATGTTAGAAATGGCAAAATCGCGAAGCACAACGTTTGAAGTCCTAAATTTGCAATTTTCTCCTAGTTGGAGAAAATTGCAAATTTGGGACTCCAAACTTTGCGTTTCGCGGTTTTGCCATCGCTAAGATCGACTTCGCAGAAATAGGCCTCGAAACATTGTCATCTTGCAAACCATGTCATTAGGTGTATTTCTTCTCTTTTATAATCAAAATACATGTACTTGCTGATTGAAAAGACTATTTTGCCCTCTTCTATTTTTTTTCCTCACGAGTCAACGATTTCCTCACGAGTCCAGACGAAACGTTCGCTGCATCGTATGAACGGTTCGTATCCCGTCGTCGCCGAACCTTAAGACGGAGCGCTCGCCGCAGCAATGGAGGCCGGCGCCCCTCCGCCCGGCGCCCCTCCGCTCGAGACCGCGCCGTGCACCGCTCCGCTCGAGACCGCGCTGCGCGCCGCTCTGCCCGCCACCGCGCCGCACGGCGCCGCGCCCCCCGGTGCCGCTCCGCTCGGCGCCTCTTCGTCCAACGCCTCGCCGCCCGGCGTTGCTCCGCACGCCGCCGTTTCGCACGGCATGGCGCCGCCCGGCGTCGCTGCACCCGACGCCGCGTTGCCCGGCCAAGCTCTGATCGTCCCCGGTGCCGCGCCGCCCAACCAGGGACTGACTGCCGAGCAAGTCTTGGCCGCGCTCGCCGCCCAGGGACTGACTGCCGAGGAGGTCCTGGCCGCGCTCGCCGCCCAGGGCGTGGCTGCGCCGGCCGGCCATGGCGTGGCCGCGCCGGGCGCCCATGGCGTGGCCGCGCTCGCCGGCCAGGAAGTAGTCGCGCCGGCCGCCCAGAGCGTGGCCGTGAAGGCACCTGTGGCAGCCGCCGGAGGCCAGCCACGGCCGGCAGCCAAGCAGCCAGCCACGGTCGGCAGCCAACCTGCAAACCAGGCCACGGCCAGGAGGCCTAAAAAGGAGCGCCGGCTAGGCAGCCCAGCGACGGACGTCTGGACTGGAACGTGAGGGAAAAAATAGAAGATGGCAAAACGGTCTTTTCAGGTGGTAAATACATGTATTTTGATTATAAAAGAGGGGAAATACACCTAATGGCATGGTTTGCAAGAGGACAACGTTTCGAGACCCATTTTTGCGAAGTCGATGTTAGAAATGGCAAAATCGCGAAGCACAACGTTTGAAGTCCTAAATTTGCAATTTTGAAGTCCTAATGCCATTAGGGAGAAAATTGCAAATTTGGGACTCCAAACGTTGCGTTTCGCGGTTTTGCCATCGCTAAGATCGACTTCGCAGAAATAGGCCTCGAAACATTGTCATCTTGCAAACCATGTCATTAGGTGTATTTCTCCTCTTTTATAATCAAAATACATGTACTTGCTGATTGAAAAGACTATTTTGCCCTCTTCTATTTTTTTTCCTCACGAGTCAACGATTTCCTCACGAGTCCAGACGAAACGTTCGCTGCATCGTATGAACGGTTCGTATCCCGTCGTCGCCGAACCTTAAGACGGAGCGCTCGCCGCAGCAATGGAGGCCGGCGCCCCTCCGCCCGGCGCCCCTCCGCTCGAGACCGCGCCGTGCACCGCTCCGCTCGAGACCGCGCTGCGCGCCGCTCTGCCCGCCACCGCGCCGCACGGCGCCGCGCCCCCCGGTGCCGCTCCGCTCGGCGCCTCTTCGTCCAACGCCTCGCCGCCCGGCGTTGCTCCGCACGCCGCCGTTTCGCACGGCATGGCGCCGCCCGGCGTCGCTGCACCCGACGCCGCGTTGCCCGGCCAAGCTCTGATCGTCCCCGGTGCCGCGCCGCCCAACCAGGGACTGACTGCCGAGCAAGTCTTGGCCGCGCTCGCCGCCCAGGGACTGACTGCCGAGGAGGTCCTGGCCGCGCTCGCCGCCCAGGGCGTGGCTGCGCCGGCCGGCCATGGCGTGGCCGCGCCGGGCGCCCATGGCGTGGCCGCGCTCGCCGGCCAGGAAGTAGTCGCGCCGGCCGCCCAGAGCGTGGCCGTGAAGGCACCTGTGGCAGCCGCCGGAGGCCAGCCACGGCCGGCAGCCAAGCAGCCAGCCACGGTCGGCAGCCAACCTGCAAACCAGGCCACGGCCAGGAGGCCTAAAAAGGAGCGCCGGCTAGGCAGCCCAGCGACGGACGTCTGGACTGGAACGTGAGGGAAAAAATAGAAGATGGCAAAACGGTCTTTTCAGGTGGTAAATACATGTATTTTGATTATAAAAGAGGGGAAATACACCTAATGGCATGGTTTGCAAGAGGACAACGTTTCGAGACCCATTTTTGCGAAGTCGATGTTAGAAATGGCAAAATCGCGAAGCACAACGTTTGAAGTCCTAAATTTGCAATTTTGAAGTCCTAATGCCATTAGGGAGAAAATTGCAAATTTGGGACTCCAAACGTTGCGTTTCGCGGTTTTGCCATCGCTAAGATCGACTTCGCAGAAATAGGCCTCGAAACATTGTCATCTTGCAAACCATGTCATTAGGTGTATTTCTCCTCTTTTATAATCAAAATACATGTACTTGCTGATTGAAAAGACTATTTTGCCCTCTTCTATTTTTTTTCCTCACGAGTCAACGATTTCCTCACGAGTCCAGACGAAACGTTCGCTGCATCGTATGAACGGTTCGTATCCCGTCGTCGCCGAACCTTAAGACGGAGCGCTCGCCGCAGCAATGGAGGCCGGCGCCCCTCCGCCCGGCGCCCCTCCGCTCGAGACCGCGCCGCGCACCGCTCCGCTCGAGACCGTGTCGCGCGCCACTCTGCACGCCACCGCGCCGCACCGCGCCGCACCCCCCGGTGCCGCTCCGCCCGGCGCCGCTTCGTCCGACGCCTCGCCGCCCGGCGTTGCTCCGCACGCCGCTGTTTCGCACGGCACGGCGCCGCCCGGCGTCGCTCCGCACGGCGCCGCTGCACCCGACGCCGCGCTGCCCGGCCAAGCTTTGATCGTCCCTGGTGCCGCGCCGCCCAACCAGGGACTGACTGCCGAGCAAGTCTTGGCCGCGCTCGCCGCCCAGGGACTGACTGCCGAGGTGGTCCTGGCCGCGCTCGCCGCCCAGGGCGTGGCTGCGCCGGCCGGCCATGGCGTGGCCGCGCCGGGCGCCCATGGCGTGGCCACGCTCGCCGGCCAGGAAGTAGTCGCGCCGGCCGCCCAGAGCGTGGCCGTGAAGGCACCTGTGGCAGCCGCCGGAGGCCAGCCACGGCGGGCAGCCAGGCAGCCAGCCACGGTCGGCAGCCAACCTGCAGACCAGGCCCCGGCCAGGAGGCCTAAGAAGGAGCGCCGGCTAGGCAGCCCAGCGACGGACGTTTGGACTGGAACGTGAGGGAAAAAATAGAAGATGGCAAAACGGTCTTTTCAGGTGGTAAATACATGTATTTTGATTATAAAAGAGGGGAAATACACCTAATGGCATGGTTTGCAAGAGGACAACGTTTCGAGACCCATTTTTGCGAAGTCGATGTTAGAAATGGCAAAATCGCGAAGCACAACGTTTGAAGTCCTAAATTTACAATTTTCTCCTAGTTGGAGAAAATTGCAAATTTGGGACTCCAAACTTTGCGTTTCGCGGTTTTGCCATCGCTAAGATCGACTTCGCAGAAATAGGCCTCGAAACATTGTCATCTTGCAAACCATGTCTTTAGGTGTATTTCTCCTCTTTTATAATCAAAATACATGTACTTGCTGATTGAAAAGACTATTTTGCCCTCTTCTATTTTTTTTCCTCACGAGTCAACGATTTCCTCACGAGTCCAGACGAAATGTTCGCTGCATCGTATGAACGGTTTGTATCCCGTCGTCGCCGAACCTTAAGACGGAGCGCTCGCCGCAGCAATGGAGGCCGGCGCCCCTCCGCCCGGCGCCCCTCCGCTCGAGACCGCGCCGTGCACCGCTCCGCTCGAGACCGCGCTGCGCGCCGCTCTGCCCCCCACCGCGCCGCACGGCGCCGCGCCCCCCGGTGCCGCTCCGCTCGGCGCCTCTTCGTCCAACGCCTCGCCGCCCGGCGTTGCTCCGCACGCCGCCGTTTCGCACGGCATGGCGCCGCCCGGCGTCGCTGCACCCGACGCCGCGCTGCCCGGCCAAGCTCTGATCGTCCCCGGTGCCGCGCCGCCCAACCAGGGACAGACTGCCGAGCAAGTCTTGGCCGCGCTCGCCGCCCAGGGACTGACTGCCGTGGAGGTCCTGGCCGCGCTCGCCGCCTAGGGCGTGGCTGCGCCGGCCGGCCATGGCGTGGCCGCGCCGGGCGCCCATGGCGTGGCCGCGCTCGCCGGCCAGGAAGTAGTCGCGCCGGCCGCCCAGAGCGTGGCCGTGAAGGCACCTGTGGCAGCCGCCGGAGGCCAGCCACGGCCGGCAGCCAACCTGCAAACCAGGCCACGGCCAGGAGGCCTAAAAAGGAGCGCCGGCTAGGCAGCCCAGCGACGGACGTCTGGACTGGAACGTGAGGGAAAAAATAGAAGATGGCAAAACGGTCTTTTCAGGTGGTAAATACATGTATTTTGATTATAAAAGAGGGGAAATACACCTAATGGCATGGTTTGCAAGAGGACAACGTTTCGAGACCCATTTTTGCGAAGTCGATGTTAGAAATGGCAAAATCGCGAAGCACAACGTTTGAAGTCCTAAATTTGCAATTTTCTCCTAGTTGGAGAAAATTGCAAATTTGGGACTCCAAACGTTGCGTTTCACGGTTTTGCCATCGCTAAGATCGACTTCGCAGAAATAGGCCTCGAAACATTGTCATCTTGCAAACCATGTCATTAGGTGTATTTCTCCTCTTTTATAATCAAAATACATGTACTTGCTGATTGAAAAGACTATTTTGCCCTCTTCTATTTTTTTTCCTCACGAGTTAACAATTTCCTCACGAGTCCAGACGAAACGTTCGCTGCATCATACGAACGGTTCGTATCCCGTCGTTGCCGAACCTTAAGACGGAGCGCTCGCCGCAGCAATGGAGGCCGGCGCCCCTCCGCCCGGCGCCCCTCCGCTCGAGACCGCGCCGTGCACCGCTCCGCTCGAGACCGCGCTGCGTGCCGCTCTCCCCGCCACCGCGCCGCACGGCGCCGCGCCCCCCGGTGCCGCTCCGCCCGACGCCTCTTTGTCCGACGCCTCGCCGCCCGGCGTTGCTCCGCACGCCGCCGTTTCGCACGGCACGGCGCCGCCCGGCGTCGCTCCGCACGGCGCCGCGCTGCCCGGCCAAGCTCCGATCGTCCCCGGTGCCTTGCCGCCCAACCAGGGACTGACTGCTGAGCAAGTCTTGGCCGCGCTCGCCGCCCAGGGACTGACTGCCGAGGTGGTCCTGGCCGCGCTCGCCGCCCAGGGCGTGGCTGTGCCGGCCGGCCATGGCGTGGCCGCGCCGGGCGCCCATGGCGTGGCCGCGCTCGCCGGCCAGGAAGGAGTCGCGCCGGCCGCCCAGAGCGTGGCCGTGAAGGCACCTGTGGCAGCCGCCGGAGGCCAGCCACGGCCGGCAGCCAGGCAGCCAGCCACGGTCGGCAGCCAACCTGCAAACCAGGCCACGGCCAGGAGGTCTAAATAGGAGCGCCGGCTAGGCAGCCCAGCGACGGACGTCTGGACTGGAACGTGAGGGAAAAAATAGAAGATGGCAAAACGGTCTTTTCAGGTGGTAAATACATGTATTTTGATTATAAAAGAGGGGATATACACCTAATGACATGGTTTGCAAGAGGACAACGTTTCGAGACCCATTTTTGCGAAGTCGATGTTAGAAATGGCAAAATCACGAAGCACAACGTTTGAAGTCCTAAATTTGCAATTTTCTCCTAGTTGGAGAAAATTGCAAATTTGGGACTCCAAACGTTGCGTTTCGCGGTTTTGCCATCGCTAAGATCGACTTCGCAGAAATAGGCCTCGAAACATTGTCATCTTGCAAACCATGTCATTAGGTGTATTTCTCCTCTTTTATAATCAAAATACATGTACTTGCTGATTGAAAAGACTATTTTGCCCTCTTCTATTTTTTTCCTCACGAGTCAACGATTTCCTCACGAGTCCAGACGAAACGTTCGCTGCATCGTATGAACGGTTCGTATCCCGTCGTCGCCGAACCCTAAGACAGAGCGCTCGCCGCATCAATGGAG
Source organism: Cenchrus fungigraminus (assembly GCA_036936925.1). NCBI lineage: Eukaryota > Viridiplantae > Streptophyta > Magnoliopsida > Poales > Poaceae > Cenchrus > Cenchrus fungigraminus. The sequence continues at coordinate 25,503,168 of CM072773.1, read as the reverse complement.
GACGGCACCCCTCCGCCCGGCGCTGCTCCGCTCAAGACCACGCCGCGCGCCGCGCCGCCCGCCACCGTGCCGCACGGCGCCGCGCCCCCCAGAGCCGCTCCGCCCAGCGCCTCTTCGTCCGACGCCTCGCCGCCCGGCGTTGCTCCGCACGCCGCCGTTTCGCACGGCACGGCGCCGCCTGGCGTTGCTGCACCCGACGCCGCGCTGCCCGGCCAAGCTCTGATCGTCCCCGGTGCCGCGCCGCCCAACTAGGCACTGTCTGCCGAGCAAGTCTTGGCCGCGCTCGCCGCCCAGGGACTGACTGCCGAGGTGGTCCTGGCCGCGCTCGCCGCCCAGGGCGTGGCTGCGCCGGCCGGCCATGGCGTGGCCGCGCCGGGCGCCCATGGCGTGGCCGCGCTCGCCGGCCAGGAAGTAGTCGCGCCGGCCGCCCAGAGCGTGGCCGTGAAGGCACCTATGGCAGCCGCCGGAGGCCAGCCACGGCCGGCAGCCAGGCAGCCAGCCACGGTCGGCAGCCAACCTGCAAACCAGGCCACGGCCAGGAGGCCTAAAAAGGAGCGCCGGCTAGGCAGCCCAGCGACGGACGTCTGGACTGGAACGTGAGGGAAAAAATAGAAGATGGCAAAACGGTCTTTTCAGGTGGTAAATACATGTATTTTGATTATAAAAGAGGGGAAATACACCTAATGGCATGGTTTGCAAGAGGACAACGTTTCGAGACCCATTTTTGCGAAGTCGATGTTAGAAATGGCAAAATCGCGAAGCACAACGTTTGAAGTCCTAAATTTGCAATTTTGAAGTCCTAATGCCATTAGGGAGAAAATTGCAAATTTGGGACTCCAAACGTTGCGTTTCGCGGTTTTGCCATCGCTAAGATCGACTTCGCAGAAATAGGCCTCGAAACATTGTCATCTTGCAAACCATGTCATTAGGTGTATTTCTCCTCTTTTATAATCAAAATACATGTACTTGCTGATTGAAAAGACTATTTTGCCCTCTTCTATTTTTTTTCCTCACGAGTCAACGATTTCCTCACGAGTCCAGACGAAACGTTCGCTGCATCGTATGAACGGTTCGTATCCCGTAGTCGCCGAACCTTAAGACGGAGCGCTCGCCGCAGCAATGGAGGCCGGCGCCCCTCCGCTCGAGACCGCGCCGTGCACCGCTCCGCTCGAGACCGCGCTGCGCGCCGCTCTGCTCGCCACCGCGCCGCACGGCGCCGCGCCCCCCGGTGCCGCTCCGCCCGGCGCCTCTTCGTCCGACGCCTCGCCGCCCGACGTTGCTCCGCACGCCGCCGTTTCGCACGGCACCGCGCCGCACGGCGCCGCTGCACCCGACGCCGCGCTGCCCGGCCAAGCTCCGATCGTCCCCGGTGCCTTGCCGCCCAACCAGGGACTGACTGCTGAGCAAGTCTTGGCCGCGCTCGCCGCCCAGGGACTGACTGCCGAGGTGGTCCTGGCCGCGCTCGCCGCCCAGGGCGTGGCTGCGCCGGCCGGCCATGGCGTGGCCGCGCCGGGCGCCCATGGCGTGGCCGCGCTCGCCGGCCAGGAAGTAGTCGCGCCGGCCGCCCAGAGCGTGGCCGTGAAGGCACCTGTGGCAGCCGCCGGAGGCCAGCCACGGCCGGCAGCCAGGCAGCCAGCCACGGTCAGCAGCCAACCTGCAAACCAGGCCACGGCCAGGAGGCCTAAAAAGGAGCGCCGGCTAGGCAGCCCAGCGACGGACGTCTGGACTGGAACGTGAGGGAAAAAATAGAAGATGGCAAAACGGTCTTTTCAGGTGGTAAATACATGTATTTTGATTATAAAAAAGGGGAAATACACCTAATGACATGGTTTGCAAGAGGACAACATTTCGAGACCCATTTTTGCGAAGTCGATGTTAGAAATGGTAAAATCGCGAAGCACAACGTTTGAAGTCCTAAATTTGCAATTTTCTCGTCTAGTTGACGCATACTTTCTGTGGAATAGAGTAGCGTTCTTGTGGAGAGATGTTGCTTCGATCATGGGAAAATTTTAAGAATAGATTCGAAACCGCAGCTGGTAATTTTCCGTTTTGGTGTACGTACGTAGATGTTGCTTCGATAGGTGTGTTTAGATCCAGATGAATTAGCTGAATTGGGAAAGAATTGAGGAAGAATTGGTGTAAATGCAGATGAATAGTAAGAGACTAAGAGGTGATGTGAAGTGATGTGATAGATGATGGGATGTTTTTTGCAAACTTTTTTGGATCTAAACACACCTGATTATGGGAATTGGCAAAATGAAGAAAAGATTCGAACGACTGGTAAATTTTCGTTCGGTGTGATTCCGCTCTCCGATGTTACATGATGTTAAGTTCTTTTTTTTTATACCACTCCGACGTTCATAGCTAGCACAGTAGAGTCCTATATGCAACAGTCATAGATTGTTTCAGAAGTATACTGCTGCACCATGTCCTACCACGAACCACCTTGAACGCGGGCGCGGTCAAGGACGGCTGGAGATTTCTCTCCAGACCGGCGATATCTTCGATTCTTCGTTGAGCAAGCAGTATACCGATAAAACCGGACCGGTATACCGGTCGGACTGGTTAGATAGGTTTGGTTAGGCATCGGTTACCGATCGGTTTTGCTACCGAGTCGGACCGATAAAACCGGTTACCGCGGTAATCGAGCGGTATTTTTCGGTAATGTGAACCCTGGCGCGGGGCGCGCGGGCAGCAGCGGGACGCAGGGACTCAAGCAGAAACTAATCTAATTTAGAATTTTAAAAAGTTATAACTGAGAAACCGTGCGTCTAAATTAAATTCTGATTTCAAAAATGAATTTCTTATGTCGAGATCTTCAAAATAAGATCTCACTAGACTATGTTTTGATGAAATATTTTAAAAATATTTTTAAAATACCAAATATTAATTAGTGTGTCTTTGTAGGAACAACTAGGTTATTCATTAGAAAAAGTATGTATGTCTATACGAATAAGATTAACATTATTTAAAACAAAGTGAATTTTTCATGGAATAAAATGATCAAGGTGAAGAATAAGTAGAGTTATTCAATAGAACAAATATGTATGTTTGTACGAACAAATTAATTTGTTCTCAGAGCAAAGTATGTACAAGTCAAGGAACCAAGTTGTTCCTCAGAACAATCATATGTGTTTGTAGGAACAAATCATGTTGTTCATCAGAACAGACGTATATATTTATACGAACAAGATTAACATTGTTTAAGGCAAAGTGAATTTTTTATGTAACAAAATGATAAAACTGAAGAACAAGTAGAGTTGTTCAATAGAACAAGTATATATGTTTGTACGAACAAGTTAATTAGTTCATCAGAGCAAGCATCTACAAGTCAAGGAACCAAGTTGTTCCTCAGAACAATCATGTATGTTTGTAAGAACAAGTTAGCTTGTTCATCAGAACAAGCGTATATGTTTGTACGAACAAATTAAATTTTTAAAGTTAATTTGTTGATGACAGCAATTTAATCATACTAGCTAGAATAAATAGATTTGTTCGGCCTCATATATTTTGTTCGTCCTAGTGAATATTTGTTCCATCTTAGTGAATATTACTTTTTTATTTCTCTTTCTATTATTATACTTTTTAGGCGAACAAAAAATTATCGGGCTGAACAAAAATTCACTTGGGCCGAACAAAAATTTACCGGACCAAACAAAAATTCACTTGGACCGAACAAACCATATTCACTAGGATCGAACAAAAATTCACTTGGACCGAACAAAAATTCACTTGGAACGAACAAAAATTCACTAGATCTGAACAAAAATTTACTAGGCCGAACAAAAATTTACTTGGCTCGAACAAAAATGTACTTGGACCAAACAAAAATTTACTTGGGCCGAACAAAAATTCACTAGGGCCAAACAAAATTTTACTTGGCCGAACAAAAATTTACTAGGGTTGAACAAAATTTAACTTTAGCCGAACAAAATTTTACTAGGGCCGAACAAAAATTTACTTAGGTCGAACAAAAATTTACTAGGACGGAACAAGTAGAGTTGTTCAATAGAACAAGCATATATGTTTGTACAAACAAGTTAATTTGTTCATCAGAGCAAGCATCTACAAGTCAAGGAACTAAGTTGTTTCTCAGAACAACCACGTCTGTTTGTAGAGACAAGTTAGCTTGTTCATCAGAACAAACGTATATGTTTGTAGGAACAAGTTAGCTTGTTCATCAGAACAAACGTATATGTTTGTAGGAACAAGTTAGTTTGTTCATCACAACAAGCGTATATGTTTGTACGAGCAAAATAAAAAATAGAAAACAAAAATAGAAATAAGAAAGGAAGAAATAAAAGAGAAACAAGAAAAATAAAAAGATAAAAAAAATAAATATAAAATAAAAAAGGAAAGAATTAGAAAAATAAAACAAACAGAAAAATAAAAAGATATAAAAATAAGAATAAAAAAATGAAAATGGAAATCCGAAAATAAAATAGAAATATGAATAATAAAAAGAATAAAAGAAGAAATAAAAAAGAAACAAAAAAATAAAAATGAAAAATAAAAATGAAAGTAAAAAAGAATAAAATTGAAAAATAAAAGAAATAAATTAGAAAACAAAAAGTAGAAATAAGAAAAGAAGAAATAAAGAGAAATAAGAAAAATAAAAAATAGAAAAGAAAATAAAAATAAGAATTAAAGGAAAGAATTAGAAAAATAAAACAAAAAAAATAAGAAAGATGAAAATGGAAACCAAAAAATAAAATAGAAAATATGAATAATAAAAAATAAGGAAAGAAGAAATAAAAAAACAAGAAAATAAAAAGAAAAAGAAAAAAGGAGGTAAAAAAGAATAAAATAAAAAAAATAAAAAGAAACAAAAAAGTAGAAATAAAAAGAAACATGAAAATAAAAAAATAATAGAAAGAGGAAATAAAATGAAAAAAAGGAAAAGGACAGGACGGCCATACCTGCCGCTTGTCGCTCTCGCTCGTCTCTTCGTGCGTGACGGAGACACACGTGCTGGATGTGGATTGTTGGGCCTCCCGCGCACAGTTAGCCCACCAGTGCGGACAGTCAGCCCACCAGCGCGTTGTGGCCCACTCGTGCTTCCGCGGCCCGGCGCGATGAGTTGCTCATCGCTGGCGCGATGTATAGTCATCACGCTTGCGCCGGGGTTCAACCGCGTCGATGAGATGCTGCTCCACCTTCACCAGCCTCCACCACCGATTGATCGCCGACGGCTTCTCTCGAAGCCTTCCTTTTTTCTCTCTCTGGAACGCTGTCCAGAGCAAACGAGCTGCAGTGAAAGATGGAAGGCTTTCCGGCGAGTCCAGTTCTGTCGTCGGAGCAAGGTGGTCGTGCGTTGTGCCGACCTGCTCAGACATCGAAATGATACTATAATTTCTGATCAAGAACCCTGTCGTGGAGACAGCAACAGCCGGCCCGTTGAGAGGAGCTGGTGGTATGAAATGGGCAAATGGCCGAGGTGAGGCTGGCTGAAGCACAAGCACAGGTCCACGAGTGGTAATGTGAAAACTGCCTCAACTTACATCCATTGGTCTCAGTATCAAAAAGTTCACATAGAATCACTATCATCCTACGGGGAACCTATGCAAGTGCTGATTAACAACAGATGATAAGGGCACGAGCAGGGGAACGGCCCAAGGAGGGGTTATAGTCTGTTGTACGGCGGAGGTGAAACAGATACGGTTGCATTTGAGAGCTCTTCTGCAGCAACTGGGCACTAGAAGAACTGCATACAAGCAACAGTCTTTCAACAGGTTCAGCGACGGCGCCTCTTGTCGTAGTCGTCGTCTTCCTCATCAGAGTCGCCCTTCTCTCGGAACCTAGGATTCTTCTCCTGTAAGCGAACCGCAGAGCGCTTTGTGAGCATCTCAGGTGCACAAAGGCATACCAAGGGAGAGGGCATCGGATGATAAAAGGAAGAGGAAGTGTGTTGCTAATACCGCTGGATCAGCATCAGGTGCTCTCCTGGTCCCCTCTGGGGCAGACCGATCATCGTTTCGGTAGCGTTTCCGTTGGTAATCTGGTGAAAACCATGGGTTAGATTGAAAAAATAAGCACACACGAGAATAAGTTTGATCTGTTACCTCCTCTGTCATTCCTGTCTCCGTATCCTCTCTTGCGTTCACCTCTCTCATCTGCACATTTTAAAAAAGAAATGGCAAATTCATGTAAATGCCTACATATGCTCAAGATTAAACCCAATTAAAAATAAGAACACAGTGAGTAAATCTACTCAAATTGCTATGACTAGCCAACTAAGGCTTAGAATTATTGCAGAACAGCTGCTGAGGATAGTAAATCCACTTAAATTGCTATGACTAGCCAACTAAGGATTTGAATGTTGCAGGACAGCTGCTGAGGATTGAATCATCATGCATGCTCCTGACAGCAATAAATTAACCACCCCAGCATGCGAAGGCGCACAACATCACATTTCTTTGTAAATGGGACAGAAAAAGAGATTTAAGTGTACCAGTGTCACTATGATAAAAGCTATGCAACAGTAACATGGACTAACAGAATATAAAAGCAGTTAAACTATTTCAGAAATTCCAGCAACACTGCGTGTTGAATCAACCAAAGCAGTACAACTGTTTCAGAGAGTCCAGACTTACATGGAGGTGGTGCATTTGGTTGAAAAGATCCACCATAGTCAACTAATTCTCTTTGTGCTTCTAGCTCCTTCTGAACCATCTTACCATAACCACCTCTTCGTTTAATTCATTAAGGAAGCACGGTAATAGTTGAGAGAAGTTGTTAAAAAATTGGGGAACATGTAAAGGTACACTACTACACCATATTCAAATTTGCACAAGTAAGAAAAACTGAAGTTACTGAGAAATATCTTGTTGCTAAATTTAGGGAAAATCAAGGGGTAAATCTACCATTTGCAACATTTAATAGCTATAGTACTACATGCCAAAAGAATAAAGTAAACTGTAACTGAATAGTAGCAAAGGATATCTGGATCATAATCTGTACGGTACTCATCTCTGACCTATGAAACAAACAAGCGGTATCAGCATAAAGCATGTAGAAGGTCATATATGCATATTTTTTACTAAGTAGAAAAAGATCAAGGCAATACTTGTCCACCGCTCCGTCCACGGCCCCACTGCCTGCCATCTTCAAAGCCCCAATCAAAATCAACACGGATTGGACGATCGTCAAGCATTGTCCCACTAATATATTTGACAGCATCTTCAGCATCCTCCCTAGAGTAGTACCTGGAAAGAGAGGATGAAAATGTATAGGGTTAGCATGACCATAAAAAACAGTGGGAAAATCACATCTGACTGAAACAATCGAGCCGGACAAATGTGTATTCCCAACAGATCACTTGCAGTGCAGAGATACGCAATACACACATATGCAGTGTCAAATTGACAAACGATGATGTGCCACTTATAGGAATCTAACAGGACAGTTGAATTATCCAGAATATGGCAGACTGAATACTTCTCCAAACAATACAGTTTTCATCACTACATTTAATGAAGTAAGCTCAACTTAGAATTTTTACCCCCATAACTTCCTATGATTATAGAGTGACACTCATCAACAATGTCAAATTTCATGGAAAGAAATAGATAAACTATGCAACAGAGAAAAGAAACATCAACCACATACAGAATGCAACCAGTCTAACAAGATTTCAATATACATAATAACAGATTCCTCATCATAACCTACGGAAAAATTACACATACAGTTTAACATGTACAGCTAAGTATAAGTGCCCATGAACTACATATCCCAGCACAGAAAATAGCTGTGACGGCGTGACGCAAACATCACAGAATACATACTCAAATGGCCACCAAAAGTCACTAGTGCACAACACATGTTTAGATCCCAGCTCCCATGAAAATATCAATAAAGCAGATCACACTCTAACTATACACCGCACAAGTCACACAAAAACATACCACAAAACAAAATAAGCAAACAATTAAAAGGTAAGGAACTAATTTTTTTGATACCATCGTATATTGACAAACATATCTCACCAAGGACCAAGCAAATTAGAACATAGTATTTAACCCCCCACAGGTGACCTGCATGGCTGCATCTGAGCTCCAAACCTATGACATATCACACTGAGATAGCATTTCTTCTCTGCTCCTGTTGTAGAGCATCTCACACATTCTTGAGAGCACTAAAGTTCCCCAAGGTACTGTCCTGTAGCCACTAACTGGTGAGCAGCTCGCATTATTACACTAAAGAATGAAATCAATACATAAACAGAACTAGAAAGCCATCTACAAGCATCTAATTGCATCAAACGACATCCAGACAGAACAAGTGGGGCAATCTTCACTTCTAATAAAACTAGGGATAGGGATTTGGTCCCTAAATTGCAGTAAACTACAGCAGCAAATCCAAACATCCAGCACAGGAACAGAGAGGAAATGAAACGCGATGCAATCGAATCAGCGAAGAGGCGCGCACAGTATGAAGCAGAAGCCGCAGGGGGTCTTCGAGTTCTTGGCGAGCCCCATGATGATCTTCTTGATCTCGCCGGCGCGGGAGAAGAGCTCGTAGGCCTGCTCCTCCGTGGTGTAGAAGGACATGTTCCCGATGTACACCGTCGTCGACGCCTGCAGCGCCGCCTCGTACTCCTCCTGCGTCCCGTGGAACCGCCGGTCCCTGTACGCCGACAGCTTGCTCGGGTCCTGCAGGAAAGCAGGGGAAGCCGCGTGAGCGTGGGCGGGGCGACGGGAACCGGGGGCGAGGGGATTAGGGTTTCGGGGATCCGTACCTTGAAGAGGGACGCCATTGTGGGGAGCGGTGCGGCGGCCGCACGGGTCGAGCTCCTCTCTGTTCGGGGGTTTGGCTCGACTGAAGAAGGCAAAGGGGAGAAATTTAGAAATTTAACACTCAATTTGACAGTTCTCTAAATTTGACACTTAATTCGGCTTTTTTAAAATTTGACACCCGAAAAACGAATTTCTTCAAAAAGAGGGACTCGCCCCATATTTTATCATATCTCTTGCATTTGGCACTGTTTTCTCATGTGACAAGACGAAAATGCCCCTGGTCATCTATTCTTTCTTGGAAGCCTGAGCAGAACCATCGAGCGGAGTCAAAAAAAAAAACATCAGCCTGCGGGTGGCCGCGAGCGCTTGCGGTGACGAGCGGAAGGGGGGAGGCGACGGCGGACTGGTGGAGGTGGCGGCGGCGGACCGTCGATGGCGGCAGCGGGGATAGGGTTCGGAGGCGGAGGCTCCGGTTCGTCGAGCAGAGCAGGCACGAGGCCGCGGCCTCCAAAATAATAGAGCACGGGCGGAGCCCTGCGGGTGGCCGCGGGCGCCTGCGAGTGGCCACGTGCGCTTGCGGTGACGAGCGGAAGGGGGGAGGTGGCAGCGGCGGGGATAGGGTTCGGAGGCGGAGGCTCCGGTTCGTCGAGTAAAGCAGGCACGAGGCACGAGCGGACGAGCCTGTGATTCATGTGTAGATAAGACCAGGGGTATTTTCATCTCGTCACATGAGAGAACAACGCCAGATGCAAGGGATATGATATATGAGGCGAGTCCCTCTTTTTGAAAAAATCCGTGCTGTGGGCTGCCTTGAGGAACATACTTACAGGGGTTGAATATCAGTGTTGACAATGAAAATGTTGATGCCTGCTCCTCTTAGAGCCTGTTTAGTTGCCAAAATTTTTGGCAAAAAATTTTGACAGCCCCTTCGAAGGTCTATTAGAGGTAAAAAATGTAGACTAATTACAAAACTAATTACACGAATGGACGGGAAATCGCGAGACGAATCCATTAAGTCTAATTAATCCATCATTAGAGATTGTTTACTGTAGCACGACGTTGTCTAATCATGGCATAATTAGGCTCGTTAGATTCGTATCGAAAAATTAGGTAGGGGTTATGGAATGAGTTTTGTCATTAATTCACATTTAATACTCCTAATCAGTGTCGGAAGATTGATGTGACGGGTAGTTGGGAAAATTTTTGGGAACTAAACAGGACCTTAGAACATTATTGTCAGGCTGATCCGATGATATGGAGGCATCGGAGTAGCATCGAGTACTTTAGGGAGAAGACGGAATGTCAACTAGGAACTTGTTCACCATGGCTGGCCGGGAGGTGCTGCTTTGGTGGAGGTCATGTGTGGCATCAGGTTGATTGTGTTCTTCCCAGGCCGAAAGGTGGGTCTGGAGGTGAGCTTCTGCAGCCCTGAGTACTTGAAATGAAGTCCAACTTTTTCTTTGGAAGCGATTGTCATTACGAGCTTTCCAGATGTACCACAAGGTGAATAAAGTTTTAGAGAGAGTAGTATCAGAGGGGTTTGGGGTTATGAGAGCTGGGAGAGTGAGTTGAACACCATCTTCTTGAGAGCTGGTGAAGTGAGTAGGCAGAGGTGGTTTGGTAGTGGCTCAAACTTGTGTTGGTAAATCACAGAGGAAGAAAAGGTGAACACCATTTTCTATTGCTCCACAATATGTGCACTGCTAATCTATGTGAGATGAGTATCTAGCAGCCCTTTCCCCGGTAGCAAGAGCTCTTCTAATGAGCCGCCAAGCAAAGGTTTTAAGAAAAGGAGGGAGAGTTTTGCCTTCCATACCGTACCTTTTTTAAGATGGAGTTTGCTTCTGGAGTAATGCTTCTTTGTGAAGGGAGACTGTGATGATCAAGATCTACCAGGTAGGTGTACACCGCTTTGGAGGTGCATTGCCCATTGGTAGCTGGGATCCACCGCAGGATGTCGTCGTGATCAGAGTGAACCACCGGAGTGGATGCAATGGCTTGAACACCAGGAGGGGCGAAGGTGGTGGAGAGCAACTGGTAATTCCGTGCCTTTGTTCCCTGTGTCCAAAGATCAGAAACAGTTGCTGGCAAGGGAGAGTTAGTAACAGGGAGAAGGAGGCGATCATGGATGTTTGGTCAAATATTAGTCCAGGGCAAGAGGAGTTGCTTGCATGAATCTGCAATGTAGCGTTAGAGTGAAGGTGTTTGATAGAGGCGGAGTGCCCGATCTTTCGGTGAGTGGAGATAACTTCGATTTGGTGGGAGGCGACCCTCACGATCCGACTACGACGAGCGAGACTCGAAGCACTAATGCAATCGCTGAACCAACTCCCGATGGTTACCAACCTTGCCGGCGTAAGATCAGCCTGATCACGAAGATCAATTCCTGCACGCAATCGAAGAATGAACAAGAATCTGAGGCGGACAATCTTAATATCACTCGAAGGTGGAATTATGAATTACAGAGGACATCACGTATTTGTGCTGGTCTGGTGTAGCTAAAGCTAGATGTAAAACAAAACTCAAGTTGGAAAACAAAAAGGACTCTATCCTAAATAGGGGGTGCAACCCCTAGCATCCGGAGGAGGGTGGAGCACGCGGCACAGGGGGAAGGCCGCGACAAGGAGGGTGGCGGCACCCCAACCCTAGGCGTCCCTTCCTGGGCCCCTTGTTGGGCCACGGTCTATGCTTATGGGCCTTCGTTCTTCAACAGCATGATGTAGTTTAATTCTCTCGCACGGGCCCGAGTAATTGGCCCAACTGGAGGCGCCTGAAGTGGTGGATCATCTGAAGGCGCCTGAGGTGTTGCTGGTGTAGATGTACTCGTGGTGTCCGCATTATCCTCCCCTTCTTGAACTGAAGTCGTCCTCGACGGCAACTCCTCACCCTCACCCAGATATGGCTTCAAATCTACAACATTAAAACTAGTGGAAACACCAAACTCCGCAGGCAGGTCAAGGATATAAGCATTATCATTAATCTTGGTTAGCACTTTAAAAGGATCAGCATCACGAGACATTAATTTAGAACGGCGCAAAGTAGGAAAACGATCCTTTCTCAAATGCAACCAAACTATATCACCAGATTCAAAAGTAACATGTTTTCTACCTTTACTACCAGCAACCTGATATTTAGCATTAGCAGTAGCAATGTGTTGGTGAGTTTGTTCATGCAGATTAACCATTTGTTCAACATGTGCAACAACATCTAAGTGTGGGGCATCTCCAGCATCAAACGAAAACAAATCAATAGGCGCCCGAGGGATGTAACCATATACAATTTGAAAAGGGCACATCTTTGTAGAGGAATGTGTTGCATGATTATAAGCAAATTCAACATGAGGCAAACAATCCTCCTAACGTTTCAAATTTTTATCTAAAACAACCATAAGCATGGTGGACAAAGTTCGATTAACCACCTCAGTTTATCCATCAGTCTGAGGGTGACAAGTTGTGCTAAACAACAATTTAGTTCCAATTTATTTCACAGAGATCTCCAAAAAGGACTAAGAAACTTAGCATCACGATCAGAGACTATTGTATTTGGAATACTATGCAAATAAGTAATCTCTCTAAAGAACAATTCAGCAACATTGCTAGCATCATCAGTCATATGACAAGGTATGAAATGAGCCATTTTGGAAAATCGATCAACAACCACAAAAATGTTATCCCTCCCCTTCTTAGCTCTAGGCAATCCCAAAACAAAATCCATAGAAATATCAAGCTAAGGGGAAGTAGGAACATGCAAAGGCATATACAAACCATAGTTGTTCAACCGTGACTTAGCTTTCTGACAAGTAGTGCAGCGTGCTACTAGGCGCTCAACATCAGCACGCATCCTGGGCCAAAAGAAGTGGGCAGCCAGCACCTCATGCGTCTTGTAGACGCCAAAGTGTCCCATGAGACCGCCTCCATGCGCTTCCTGTAACAGCAAAAGACGAACCGAGCTAGCTGGAATACACAGCTTGTTAGCACGAAACAGGAACCCGTCCTGTATGTGAAATTTGCCCCATGGTTTTCCATTAATACAATGGGCAAAAGCATCTTTAAAATCAGCATCGTCTACATATTGATCTTTCACAGTTTGCAAGCCAAAGATTTTAAAATTTAACTGTGACAGCATGGTATAGCGATGAGACAAAGCATCAGCAATAACCTTGTCCTTCCCGTTCTTGTGTTTAATTATGTAAGGAAAAGACTCAATGAATTCTACCCATTTAGCATGACGACAGTTCAGATTTGTTTGGGTACGAATATGTTTCAAAGCCTCATGATCAAAATGAATTATGAACTCGCGATGCCAAAGATAGTGCTGCTGTAGTGCCATGTATGCAAAGTGCGCACTAAAGCGTAAAGCTCCTTATCATAAGTAGAATATTTCAGACTAGCACCACTTAATTTTTCACTAAAATAAGCAATAGGTTTTCCTTCTTGTAACAAAACAGCACCTAGCCCAATACCACTAGCATCACATTCAAGCTCAAACACTTTATTAAAATCAGGCAATTGCAAAAGGGGAGCATGGGTTAACTCATCTTTCAAAGTGTTGAACGCTACCTCTTGTGAATCACTCCAAGCAAATGGCACATCTTTCTTTGTAAGCTCATGTAGAGGTGCTGCAATGGAGCTAAAATCATGAACAAACTTGCGGTAGAAACCTGCAAGTCCAAGAAAGCTCCGAATCTGTGTGACCGTCGTCGGTGTAGGCCACTCCTGAATGGCAGCAATCTTGCTACTATCGACCTCAATACCCTTTGTAGTAACAACATTACCAAGAAACGAGACACGTTGTGTGCAAAAAATGCATTTATCCATGTTAGCAAATAAGTGGGCAGCACGCAACGCATCAAAAACAACACTCAAATGTTCCAAATGGTCTTCCATAGATTTGCTGTAAATAAGGATATCATCAAAATAGATAACCACAAACAATCTTATGAAAGGCCTCAGAACTTCATTCATCAATCACATAAAAGTGCTGGGAGCATTAGTCAATCCAAACGGCATAACCAACCATTCATATAAACCAAATTTCGTTTTAAAAGCCGTTTTCCATTCATCACCCAATTTCATTCGAATCTGATGGTAGCCACTACGTAAATCAATTTTAGTGAAAATAATGGCACCACTAAGCTCATCTAGCATATCATCAAGGCATGGTATAGGGTATCGATAACGAATGGTGATGTTATTAATAGCACGACAATCTACACTTATACGCCATGATCCATCTTTCTGTGGAACAAGTAATACAGGAACTGAGCAAGGGCTAAGAGACTCACGAATGTAACCCTTATCAAGAAATTCCTGCACCTGGCGCTGAATCTCCTTCGTCTCATCCGGATTGGTACGGTACAGTGCGCAGTTTGGAAGTTGTGCGCCTGGAATGAGATCGATCTGGTGCTCAATGCCATGAAGCGGTGGAAGACCCGGTGGCAAGTCTTTGGGAAACACATCAGCTGTCGGGGTTTGTTACCGCCGGCAAGTAGATTTATAAGAATGTGTGTACTGATCAGCACGGTAGCACAAGAGACACTCAGGATTATACTGGTTCGGGCCTCCGGAGAGTAATACCTTACGTCCAGTCTGAGAGGGGGTGTTCTTTATGCTCGGGAGTTTGTAGTTGGGGATACAAACAAGGCGGGAGAGGGTTCCGAGCCCAAGTCCCTGGTGTGCAAGTGGTTCTTGTAGCAGGAGTCTGCGTACGTGAGTGTGTGAGCGTTTGTGGGGTTGTATGAGATGAGATATCGATGCTAAGTGCGTGTGGGGGTGGAAACGAACGTGTCTTGTAAGTGTCCCTGTCCTCCCCTTTTATAGTCACAAGGGAGAGGCTCAGGGGGGCTACATCGAAGGTGTAAGCTGGTCTACAGTCTAGGGTGTCCTTCTTCTGCGTCGGGCTGTTAGCAGCGGCGGCGAAGAACTGTTACGATGCCCCAGGTGACGGTGTAGGTCTTTCCTGAGTTGTGCATCCCAAGTAGCCGTCCCGGGGCCCTCCGCACCCTTCTCCGAGTAGTTAGTCGGGTACAGGAAGCACGATTCGTATCCTAATCTTGTCAGTGGATCAGGGCCTTGTCTTTTCCGAGTATTGTGGAAAAGGAGTGGTTTGTGCTGCGACGATCGAGGGATAGGTGACGGCTTACACTGTGCCGTTCGTGGCACAGCGTTTCCCGTGTCGTCCGTAGTACGATACGTACTGCCCCCGCTGAGGAGCGGCAAGAGGATCCGCCCTCTGACACCAAATCGACCTGATCAGGGCGGACCGGCGTGGAGGGGCCAGCACGCGGCGAGTCGCGCGCCTGGGTATCACGGGATATCAACGGGGCCCGTGTACCTGCGGCCTTGGCGGCCAATGTCTTGAACTGGTCGGAGGCGGAAAACTACTCGTGCGAGTAGGTAATCTATGCCGCGTCTTCCGATGCTTAGGGTGTATTGTGTACTGCACCGTGCGTTGCCCAGCGTTCCTTACGCCGTTAGCAGTACGATGGCCACTGTGCTGTTCGTGGCAGGATTTGATGAATCCGTCCCCTGACACCGAATCGGACGGGCCCGGGCGGACCGCTGTGGTGGTGCAGACACATGGTGGCGCGCGAGGAGGTGTGCGCGGAGATCCCAGGATCACGATCTGGAGGGGCCCACGCGCCCCGCGCCTTCCCTGCGAAGCCTGCGCGGGTCAGTGACGGAAACTACTCGTGCGAACGAGTAGTCGTGGACGAGAGGCTGAAAGTGCATCTAGGCCCCTAATTATTTTGGTGATAATGACAAGTATAATTTGAATATTTGATGGTTTATCTAAGATATGTGCAGGAATAAATGAGACAAAATTTCATATGTAAAAGGAAGGATCTCAATTTCTCTTATTTGTGTTAAAGCTCAAATGGCGATTTAAATTCAATTTCTATTTCGAATTTGACTTTAGGCAACACCGTACTATAAAGAGGGACGAGATCAATCAATCAAAGTTTGCTACAAGTGCTTATCTTCAGAAGTTCTAGCCACAAAAATTCTAAACAAAACCCTTAACCACCTTAAAAGAGCTTTTCCTAGCCCCCTAAGCTTAGCCGGGTCAACCGGCCCATCTGGCCGGATCACCCGGCACGACTCTGGTGGTTGCCAGGTGACCCGGCCCCTCTGGCCGGATGACTCGGCCCCGTCGCTGCAGCCAGCCAAGGGCTCTTTGAAGGGAGGGGGTATTTATACCCCCTCACTTCTTCCTCCTAGGGTTGCTGCCTCCAACGAAAAGAACACCTCCTCAAGCTCCATTCCCCCTCTCTCCACTCCTCTCCAAGCCACTCCAAGCAAGGATCCTCCTAGGGTTTGGGTGTGAGAGAGTTTTGAGGTGCTAGTGTGTGCTCCTTGAGCTAGCTCTTCACTTGTTCATCTCAAGAAGCACTTGTGGCGGCCAAGATCGATTGATTCTCGTTTGTTACTCTTGAAGCTTGCTTCTAGACGGTTAGGCGTCGCCCGTTGAGTGCCCTCTCCATGTGGAGCACCCGGGAACGTTTGTTTTACCCATCCTTTGTGGATTTCTCTTAGTGAGCACCAATCTTCCTTTGTGGGAATTGGGTGAGGCAAGAGGCTCTTGGTGATAGCCCTCCCTTTGTGGGATCCTCAACGGAGACGTAGCTTCCTTTGTGGGAGTGAACTTCGGATTAAATCTCTTGTCTCTTGCTTGTTTGAGTTCATCCCCTTTTCTCTAACCCTAGAAGCTAGGTTTGGATCGATCTACATATTTGTGTTGTTTCTTGTGAAATCCTTTGTTGCAGGTGGTTACAAGCTCAAATACGCAAGTTTTGATTTATATACTTTCTGCAAATTCAAGTTTTATTAAGCTTATTATACTCTATCTTCGCGCGTTGGTTGATCCGACCCAAGTGACAGGGTGACCCGGACCCCCCAGGTCATCCGGCCTGTTGAGCCGGGTCATCCGGCCCCTGATCCGCTGCTCAGATTTTGCAGAATTTTAAAGTGATCCTATTCACCCCCCTCTAGGCATCACAAGATCCTTTCAATTGGTATCAAAGCCTAATCCCTTGATTTAGGCTTAACCGCTAAGGGATCAAGATGTCGGGGAGTGGTGGAAACCTCTCCGCTCAAGAACTCACCGCCAAGGAAGCTCAAGAAAGAGAGCTCAAGGCCGCTCAAGATCAAGCCGTGGCTCTAGAGCTAATGGGGAAGGCCCCAAGTCGTACACCATCCAACGTCGCAAGCTCCGACGATTCTGACTCCAACTCCGACTCGGACTCCGATTCAGGTGATGAAGATGTCAAGGATGGTGACGATGATGCAAAGAAAGCGGCGAAGAAAAGAAGAAAAGCCAAAAAGAAGAAGAAGGCAAAGAAGATGGCCAAGAAGCTCCTCAAGAAGATGATCAAGAAGGAGCAAGCAAAGCACTCTCATTCCGGCTACTATGAAGTGCCATTCCACTACGGACACATATCGGGCAACAATCCTAACGAAAAATTCTATTCCGTACATTTGGGAAAGCCTCCCTACTTCGATGGGAAAGACTATCCCAAATGGGCTTATGATATGCAAATGCACCTTTACGAGCTTCACCCTTCTCTTTGGAAGATTGTGTGTGTAGGTGTGACAATACCCGCCGAAGGTGAAGCTATGACGATCGAGCATGAACAAGACCTCCACCGCAATGTTCAAGCAACAAGAGTCATCACATCATCCTTGTGTGCTCAAGAGTTCAACAAAGTCCAGAACATCCAAATTGTCAAGGTGATTTGGGATACACTCAAGGAGGCACATGAGGGTACCGATCATGTGAGAAGAGGCACGATTGACTTGATTCACGGAGAGCTTGAGCTTTCTGTCATGAAGGATGGAGAGACCGTAAGGCAAATGTATGATAGGCTAATCCTCCTTGTCTCGGACATCAAAGCACTAGGAAGCAATGATTGGGATGATGAGAAGGTCACAAAGTAGTTGCTAAGAGCCTTCACACCGAAGAACCCAAACCTAGCAACTATGATAAGAAGAGACCCAAACTACCACAACATGACTCCCAAACAACTTCTTGGTGAGATCTTGCATCAAGAGCTAGTTGATCAAGACGTGGAGAAGTCACTTACCTTGAAGGTGAACATGAGTCTAGCCCTCAATGCTAGCTCTAGTTAAGTGGTGGAGGTAAAGCCCAAGACTTCCAAGACTAAGAATGAAGAGTCAAGTGAAGAAGGAAGCACGGATGAAGAAACCGCCTTTGCCATAAGAAAGTACAAGAAGTTCTTGAAGTTCAAGGCATCAAAGAAAGGTGGTGATGATAGAAAGAAGAAGTCACAAAGAAAGTGCTATGAGTGTGGAGAGTATGGACACTTCATTACCGAGTGTCCCAAGAACAAGAACAAGGACAAGAATGAGGAAGAGAAGAAGTACAAGGAGAAGACCAAAGAGTACAAGAACAAGTACCAAGGGCGTGCTCACGTGGGTCAACAATGGGACTCAAGTGATGAAGATGAAGCACCAAAGAAGAAAGGCATGGCAACACTTGCCATGGCACAAGGAGCATCTTCACCACGCCTCTTCAACAACTTCTCTGACGATGAGGACAACTCTCACTTTTGCCTCATGGCAAGAGGGAGCAAGGTACAAGAGTCAACCACCTCATCCTCTCTCACCTCATCATCATCCACATCTAGCAATGACATAGACAACCTAGATGAGGAAAAAGAAATGGAGGCAAACATGATAATGCAATTTGGTAAAAAAGGCCATAAAGAAATTAAAAAGCTTTTGGACAAATTAGAGGAAAAGAAGGAGATTCTCCATGAGCAAGAAGACTTGCTTATCCGTGAAAAGGAAAGAAACCTTGCTCTAGAGAAAACCCTTGTCGAGGAGAAAGCTAAGGTGGAGAAGTTGACCGTAGGCTTGTCCTTGGCCAATGACTCTAACAAGAGGATGCTAAAAGACTATTCTTTGGCAAATGAATCTTTGACTTCCCTAAAGGCCACTCATAGTGAGCTTCAATCAAGCTTCTCATGCTTGATGGATAAATATAAAAATCTTGAAGCAAACTATAGTGCTCTTTGGGAAAGCATCAAAGCCAACCCCAAAGCAAACTTTGACTCTAATACCTCCACTAGCAAAGGTTGCTCCATATGTTCTAATGTTGATATAAATACTCTTAAGACTAACCTTGCAAGGGTATAGGAAACAATTAAGAGCAAGGATAAGGAGATTACCTGGTTGAACATGTTGATCAACCAAGGTAAGTTGGGTGCCAAGTCCATTCCAAAGGCAATTGACACAAGAGGACTTGAGCACCACAAAGACAACAAGGTCAATGGTAGAAGGGTGGTGAAAGGGCATGAGATCCCCTTGTGGAACAAGGGTGGCTACCTCAACACTATTATGGATATTGCCCATGGAGTAACCACCTCTACCACAACAAAAGAGAAGCCAAAGGTTGTGAACATCACAAAAGGAAATAGTGGGGTTAATTCTCCATCAAAGGCATCGAAGAATGTGGTGGAACACAAGCCTTCTCCCAACTACACATGCGACTATGTTGTGACCTTGGACCACAATGGTAAAATGGTGGTCAAATATGTTGGAGCCTATGCCAAGTAGGCTATGAGGAAGAGTGTGTGGGTTCCAAAAGTTTATGCTTCTAACCTCCAAGGACCCAAATCATTTTGGGTACCTAAACCAAAAGCTTAAACTTATCTTGTAGGCCTACTCCTCCGGTGGAACCGCATGGTTAATTGATAGTGGTGCCACTAATCATATGACCGGAGATGAAGGCTTGTTTGCATCTCTTGAGTATTATGACACCCCTACGGAAACTATCATATATGAAGATAATGGTCAAGGAGATGTGATTGGTTTAGGTAAAATTGCTATCTCAACAACAAATTCAATTGAAGAAGTTTTTCATGTTCAAAGTTTAGGGTACAACTTGTTGTCAGTCTCACAACTTTGTGAGAAAGGCTAAAATTGTCTCTTTTCCAAAGAGGGTGTGACCGTCTCTAGAAGTGAGGATTCCTCTATTGTCTTTACGGGTCACCTAAGGGGAAAGATTTACTATGTGGACTTCACAAAAGTAAAGGTGGACCCTAAGGCTTGCTTAGTGGCAAAATCCGACATGGGTTGGTTATGGCATCGCCGACTAGCTCATGTTGGGATGAGGAACTTGGCCAAACTTCAAAAGGACGAGCACATCCTTGGACTAACAAATGTTGTTTTTGAGAAAGATAGGTTATGTAGTGCTTGTCAAGCGGGAAAGCAAGTTGGAGCGCATCATCCCGCCAAGAACATCCTTTCAACATCAAGACCGTTGAAGCTTCTACACATGGACTTGTTTGGACCAATTGCCTACATAAGTATCGGTGGTAACAAATATGGTTTAGTAATTGTTGACGACTTTTCTCGTTTCACTTTGGTATTCTTTTTGCAAGATAAAAGTGAAGCAAAGGGAGTGGTCAAGAAGTTCATAAGAAGAGTTCAAAATGAGTTCGAGCTAAAGGTCAAGAACATTAGAAGTAACAATGGCTCGGAGTTTAGGAACACTCAAGTTGAAGAATTCCTTGATGAAGAAGGCATCAAGCATGAACTTTCCGCTCCATACACTCCTCAATAAAATGGCGTTGTTGAGAGGAAGAACCGTACGTTGATTGAAGTGGCATGAACAATGCTTGATGAGTACAAGACTCTAGACTCATTTTGGGTGGACGCCATCAACACCGCGTGCCATGCCGCCAACCGCCTCTACCTCCACAAGTACTTGAACAAGACTCCCTACGAGATCATCACGGGTAAGAAACCTAGTGTGCACTACTTTAGGGTCTTTGTGTGTAAGTGTTTCATACTTAACAAGAAACTCAAAGCCTCAAAGTTTGCATCCAAGGTTGATGAAGGTTTTCTCATTGGTTATGGAACTAACGAACATGCCTATCGTGTTTTCAACAAAACCACCGGTTGTATTGAGACCACGGTAGACGTGAAATTTGATGAATCCAATAGCTCTCAAGGAGTGCAAGTTAGTGAAAACCTTGTAGATGATGAAGAACCTCCAAGTATATCCATCTTTAGAATGGGCACCGGTGAAGTGATGCTAAGGGAAGTTTAAGTTCAAGCTCTGGTTGACACAAGCAATGAAGATCCACCATCATCAACAAGAGTTGAACCACCTAGTTCTCAAGTTCATCAAGATGAAAGTCAAGCTCTTGGCGACGATCATGGGAGTGGCTTTGATCAAAGGGAAGAACAAGGTGGTGAAGCTCATGAACAAGCACCTCAAGTTGAAGATGATGATGATGGACCTATTCAACATCAATCTCAAGCACCACATCCAAGGGTTCATCAAATGGTTCAACGGGATCACCCCGTTGACAATATTCTTGGGAGCATCCAAAGAGGGGTAACAACTCGCTCAAGATTGTCAAACTTTTATGTGTTTTACTCATTTGTTTCTTCTTTGGAACCTCTTAGTGTGGATCAAGCTCTTGAGGACCCGGATTGGATTATTGCCATGGAGGAAGAGTTGAACAACTTCAAGAGGAATGAAGTTTGGGAGTTGGTGCCAAGACCCAAGCAAAATGTGATCGGCACCAAATGAGTTTTTAGGAACAAACAAGATGAATTTGGTGTTGTCATAAAGAACAAGGCAACGCTCGTGGGCAAAGGCTATACTCAAGTTGAAGGCTTGGACTTTGGAGAGACTTATGCTCCGGTGGCTAGGCTTGAGTCAATTCGTATACTCTTGGCGTATGCTACTCATCATGACTTCAAGCTTCATCAAATGGATGTGAAGAGCGCATTCTTGAATGGACCTCTCCAAGAAGAAGTTTATGTTGAACAACCACCGGGCTTTGAAGATCCAAACTTTCCCAACCATGTGTACAAGCTCCATAAGGCGCTCTATGGGCTTAAGCAAGCTCCTAGAGCATGGTATGAATGCCTTAAGGATTTTCTTCTCAAGAACAGCTTTGAGATAGGCAAAGCCGATTTTACTCTCTTCATTCAAAGAAATAGAAAAGATATCTTTGTTTGCCAAATTTATGTTGATGACATTATCTTTGGGTCTACTAATGATAAATTTTGTGAAGAGTTTAGTAGGATCATGATCAAGAGATTTGAGATGTCTATGATGGGTGAATTGAAGTTTTTTCTTGGGTTTCAAATAAAGCAAATGAAGGAAGGGACTTTCTTATGTCAAACCAAGTATGTGAAGGATATGCTCAAGAGGTTTGACATGGCCGATTCGAAGCCCATCAAGACTCCCATGGCATTAAATGGACATCTTGATCTCAATGAAGAAGGGAAGTCGGTCGACCAAAAGGTATATCGCTCCATGATTGACTCCCTCCTTTACCTTTGTGCATCTAGGCCCGATGTCATGCTTAGTGTGTGCATATGTGCAAGATTTCAAGCTAATCCTAAGGAGTGTCATCTAATGGCCGTTAAGAGAATCTGTAGATATTTGGTACACACTCCTAACCTTGGCTTATGGTATCCCAAGGGCTCCACTTTTGATTTACTTGGCTATTCCGATTCAGACTATGCCGGTTGCAAAGTAGATCAAAAGAGTACAACGGGGACTTGCCAATTTCTTGGTAGGTCTTTGGTGTCATGGAGTTCTAAGAAACAAAATTCGGTTGCTTTGTCCACGGCCGAAGCCGAGTATGTGGCGGCCGGTGCGTGTTGTGCACAACTCTTGTGGATGAAGCAAACGTTGAGTGATTATGGTTGTATGTTTAGCAAGATTCCGCTCTTGTGTGATAATGAGAGTGCTATCAAGCTAGCAAATAATCCGGTGCAACACTCTAGAACAAAGCACATAGATATTCGACATCATTTCTTAAGAGATCATGAGGCTAAGGGAGATATTGCTCTACGTCATGTAAGCACAGAGAGGCAACTCGCCGATATCTTCACTAAGCCTCTAGATGAGCAAAGGTTTTGTGCTTTGAGGAGTGAACTAAATATCTTGGATTCTTGTAACTTGGCTTGACATTTTGCACATAATTGTTTGTTGCCTAGATAGGTTGAAAAAGCTTTATTTTCTTTCATTTGTGTGAGTCTTTCGGAAATTTGGATTTTGAGATCCTTGGATCAATCTTTAGCCCAAGTGACTATTGTTATGGATTGTTGATTGTGGCTAGTCACTTGTGGTTAAAAATTTATTATATGTCCACTAGCTATATCTCTTTATCTCAACCTCCAAATCTATCAAAATTTCCATATCCTTCATTCCTGAGCTTTTTGGGGGTCCTCTGAGCAAGCCAGATGACCCGGCCTATCCAGCCGGATGACCCGGCGCGGCTCTGGAGGATGCCGGGTCATCCGGCCACTTCCGGCCGGGTCACCCGGGCTCGTCGCAGGGGGTATATAAACCGCGTGCCGGCGGCTTGAAACCCTAAACTCCTCACTTCTCAACACTCAAACCGCCGCAACTGCTCTCTCTCTCTCCTAGGCGATTTTCGAGCTCCACCAAGGGATTCGGTCGTGGTTGGGGGCATTGGGTTGCTCTCCTCTTCAAGAGCTCCTTCCTCTCCGGATCATCTGGAAACTTCACGGGAATCCAACGGTAAAATCCATTCAAATCCCCGAATTTCCGATCTCTCAATGTGGTTCGTTCTAGATGATTTCCTTCGGTCAAATGCTTCTATATAGACCCTAGAACATACCCCTGTGATCTTGTTCCGTTTCATCAACTCCATCCATGCCTAGCTCGATTTAGGGTTCGTCCCGACCGGCCGGGTCACCCGGCCCCTCTGGCCGGATGACCCGGACAGGGTCTGAACGGCCCAATGAAAGTTGTTCCAAGCATGTTCTTTGCCTCCTTATCAAAACTTCTATCAATCTTAATTCCCTGTATGCATTCTTACTTCACAGACGGGCAGAGACAGAGGAAGTGCTCGAGGCAAGGAAATTGTATCGGAAGAAAGTGAGGAAGAAGAGACTCGTGCTAGTGATGAAGAGGAGTATCGTGCTTCAGATGAGGAGTACGGTATTCACTATGATACAAAGAGGTCCAAGCCACAAGCTCCTCCCACTCGTGCACAAGGTCGTGGCTGTGGACAAGAAGGCAATCCCATCCTTAAGAAGAAGACCACCTCCATTGGTGTGAGGACGAAGAGAGCAACCTCAAGTGAGGTTAGGGACCGCTATGATGCGGATATGGACATCTCTGACTATGTGAACATGGTGGTTCCCGTTCACGCCCCGGAGCATTGTAGGCGTGATCCTCCTATGGTGAATTACATGAGAAGCGGCACCGACATGAGACCCCATCACTTTCAAGACCCAAGGCGGCTCTAAAGGTCTTTCTTTGGTGATGATCGATTTTGGCATGCTTATCAAGCGGATTGGTATGAGTTCACTATCTTGAACAAAGGGCGTGTCACCACGGAGATGAAGTGGATTAATTGGCAATTCTTGCTTGATTTACCTCCTCCTCTTCAAGAACTCACTCAAGCTATGTATACTCGCTGCCGCCATATGGGAGTTTCTTATCTCATGGGTTTGTCTTGTGATTGGTCGGAGGAAGTGGTGGCTCAGTTTTATGCAACCCTTTATGTTGACAACGACAACAACACCATGCACTTCACTCTTTGGGGTAAGAGATTCTCCTTCTCAGTTTGGGAGTTTGCTAATATCTTCAAACTTAGAGGTGCCACATCCACAAACTGTTTCTCTAGTGATCTTAGGCGCATTCATAGTGGAGATGAGCTAGAAGTGACAAAGATGAAATTCATGTATGATAGAGCCTATGGAAACATCAAGTTTGGTCATACTAGTGGTCTCACTCCTTACTACAAGATGCTCAATCTACTTTTTAGGCACACTCTCACTCCTAGAGCCGGTGATTCCGATAACATCTCCCATAGAGCTAGAAACTTGCTTTCTCAAATGGCTCCGGGTTTACCACAATTCAATGCTTGTCATTATCTTTGGACGGAGATCATTACATGCTCTTACACTGCTTCTAGTGGTTGCCACTATGCTCCATATATCTTCATGCTTGTCAAACATGCCACCAAGCTTGACCTTCCAACCGACACTCATCATGAGAAGTATCAAACTAGCAAGGGCAAGCTCATCCAAACTTTCAAACTTGGCAAGCATCAGACTGGCATTGACCCTAAAGGAGATTAACTGAGCATATATCCTGTTGATGGACCCGGTGATGCGGGTGCCTCATCCTCTCAAGCTCAACCTCCAAGGCGCTCATTTGATCCCCTTCCAATGGAAGGTGCCTCTCACTCTCAAGGGGTCCCTAGGAATAAGAAGGGAAAGCTGAATTTTCTTGCCAAAGGGATCTTTGCTTGCTTCAACCTTGGTCGTCAAAATGCAAGAGAGCGTGAAAAGGATAGAAAGTGGCACGCCGAGGAGTATCATAAGGCTGAAGTGGAGAGAAATGCCATGATGACAAAATTGGATATGCCACACTCTCCCGTTCGTGAGCTTAGGACTTTTGATCCTCCCTCTCCCATTCCTAATCCTTGGGAGGACCTTGGTTCTTGGGTCCCGGCGGATGATGAAGAAGAAGAGGACTATGGTGGTGAGGAGGAAGAGGACTACAATGACGAGGATTAGCTTCCCTTTTTGGTGCTTGTTGCCAAAGGGGAAGTGAAATTTGAAGGATGGAAGCCCCTCACAAAAAATTATCTATTATCTACCTTATGCTATTCATGTAATAGTCTAGTGGACATGTAATGAACTAAGTTGTGTGATGGTGTGATGGATGGTTGTGCCAAGAGAGAACTTTTATTTATGTAAGACTTATTTGTGGTACTCTATTTATGCTAGTGTGATGTAATGAATCTTAATTATCGTGTGTGATGCATGTGTTGGTTGATGATATGTTGCTTCTCACTTTGTTGTTGTGATATATGTTGTCATGTGCATCACGGTTTTTTGCTCATCACACTTATGCACTATGTGTTGTATGCAATGATTTAGGGGGAGCCCACTCTAAATATGTGCAATTGGCATTTGAGGCCATTCTAGTTGATGAAGCACATATTTAAGGGGGGTTCTTTTCTAAATAATTGGACACAATTCTTGAATTTTTTTCCTATCTTGTGAGCTCAAATTATGGTTGTCATCAATCATTAAAAAGGGGGAGATTGAAAGTGCATCTAGACCCCTAATTATTTTGGTGATAATGACAAGTATAATTTGAATATTTGATGGTTTATCTAAGATGTGTGCAGGAATAAATGAGAAAATTTCATATGTGAAAGGAAGGATCTCAATTTCTTTTATTTGTGTTGAAGCTCAAATGGCGATTTAAATTCAATTTCTATTTCGAATTTGAGTTTAGGCAACACCGTACTATAAAAAGGGACGAGATCAATCAATAAAAGTTTGCTACATGTGCTTATCTTCAGAAGTTCTAGCCACAAAAATTCTAAACAAAACCCTTAACCACCTTAAAAGAGCTTTTCCTAGCCCCCTGAGCTTAGCCGGGTCAACCGGCCCATCTGGCCGGATCACCCGGCACGGCTCTGGTGGTTGCCGGGTGACCCGGCCCCTCTGGCCTGATGACCTGGCCCCGTCACTGCAGCCAGCCAACGGCTCTTTGAAGGGAGGGGGTATTTATACCCCCTCACTTCTTCCTCCTAGGGTTGCTGCCTCCAACAAAAAGAACACCTCCTCAAGCTCCATTCCCCCTCTCTCCACTCCTCTCCAAGCCACTCCAAGCAAGGATCCTCCTAGGGTTTGGGTGTGAGAGAGTTTTGAGGTGCTAGTGTGTGCTCCTTGAGCTAGCTCTTCACTTGTTCATCTCAAGAAGCACTTGTGGCAGCCAAGATCGATTGATTCTCGTTTGTTACTCTTGAAGCTTGCTTCTAGACGGTTAGGCATCGCCCGTTGAGTTCCCTCTCCGTGTGGAGCACCCGGGAACGTTTGTTTTACCCATCCTTTCTGGATTTCTCTTAGTGAGCACCAATCTTCCTTTGTGGGGATTGGGTGAGGCAAGAGGCTCTTGGTGATAGCCCTCCCTTTGTGGGATCCTCAACGGAGACGTAGCTTCCTTTGTGGGAGTGAACTTCGGATTAAATCTCTTGTCTCTTGCTTGTTTGAGTTCATCCCCTTTTCTCTAACCCTAGAAGCTAGGTTTGGATCGATCTACATATTTGTGTTGTTTCTTGTGAAATCCTTTGTTGCAGGTGGTTACAAGCTCAAATACGCAAGTTTTGATTTATATACTTTCTGCAAATTCAAGTTTTATTAAGCTTATTATACTCTATCTTCGCGCGTTGGTTGATCCGGCCCAAGTGACAGGGTGACCCGGACCCCCCGGGTCATCCGGCCTGTTGAGCCGGGTCATCCGGCCCCTGATCCGCTGCTCAGATTTTGCAGAATTTTAAAGTGATCCTATTCACCCCCCTCTAGGCATCACAAGATCCTTTCAGAGGCGGAGACTACTCGTGCGAGCAAGTAGTCGGAGGCGGGGGGCGGAGACTACTCGTGCGTGCAAGTAGTCGGAGGCGGAGGCGAATACTTGTCGTACGGGCCGCCATGTACTCGGGGGAGAGGGTGCAGGTGGCCATGGGTCGCCTGCCTCTCGGCCCATGACGCAAACAGGTCGTACGGATCCTCAAGTAATTGGGGGGCCTAATACTCGTTGTATTAGCCGCCAAAATACACCGTACGTGGATCCGTACTGCGTTTTTTAGAGGTCCTGGTGGGCCCTAGTCCATGGCCTCATCAGTAGCCCCCGAGCCTGGTGAGGGAGTCAAAGACTCGCTCCCAGGCTTAATTGCCACAGAGTCGAAGAAGCCAGTAGTGTTTTCACCGGCGGGGACGCGCGAGCGGACCCGCGGGTAGTAACCCCTGAGCCCACGGACAAGTCGGAGACTTGTGCGTGGGGTGAAATGTTGAACTCCTGGATTTGGGGAAGTTTTGCTGCGTACCACGCCATGCGCGTCGTGGGGTGAAT
Source organism: Cenchrus fungigraminus (assembly GCA_036936925.1). Lineage (NCBI taxonomy): Eukaryota > Viridiplantae > Streptophyta > Magnoliopsida > Poales > Poaceae > Cenchrus > Cenchrus fungigraminus. The sequence goes on along the minus strand of CM072773.1, from coordinate 25,475,533 downwards.
GGCGGAGGTCTTGCGCCGGTTGCGAGATCTGTGGGTCCTGCTCCGGATGACGTGGCGGCGCGGTCGTGGGCGGCGGGCAATAGTGGTCGCGTCTTTTGAGGGGCGACGCTTCGGCGGGTGGAGGACGTGGCCCGAGGCGGCCCAGGCATTAACTGCTGGGGGGTAATCATTTCCCCCCTTTTATACCACGGCCGCCGGCCAAAATTTCCCCTTCCGCTTCCTTGTACACTCCACCGCTGTTGCCACTGCCTTTGCCTCCGCACCCTCTGCGCGCAAGCCACTGAGCTCTTCTTGCTTTCCGTCGCAAGCTAGCTCCTCCCACCGCCACCACCACGGCCGACGCTATGTCGAACTGGTCGTCCTCAACGGTGACCTGGTCCAAGCTTGACCACCTCGCCTCCGACGGCATGCTGTCGCCGCTGACCGAGGCGGAGGAGTGGAAGGTTCCCGGACTGGAGCGCCGCCCGCAGCCCCCGGAGGACTACGTGGTCTCGTTCGTGATCTTCCACGAGCGCGGCTTCTCTGTTCCGGCAAGACAGTTCATCCACGCCGTCCTCGAGGAGTACGGCCTCGAGCTCCACAACCTGAACCTGAACGACGTCCAGCAGATGGCGGCATTCGAAGCTTTGTGTGAACGGTACTTGGGATAGGGAGCCCATTGGGACCTGTTCCGGTACTTCTACAAGTTTGTCTGCGTGAAGGACGAGCGCACCGCGGCGGTGATTGGGTGCGCCAGGCTCCACGGGAAGCAGGGGAGGATGGACGAGTACATCCCCACCAGTCTGACAAGCTCCAACAACGGGTGGCACCGGGATTGGTTCTACCTCAAGAACGATCCCGAGAACCCACTTCCCCGGTTCACCAATCGTTGGTATGACCGGGCGCCGGCGAAGTGGAGTTACGGGCCAGAGAAGAAGGATCAGCCCCAGTTCCTCGACGACACCCTCGGCGCCCTCAAGATCCTCCGTGACAATGGGGTGAACTTCGTCACCCTGATTGGCGGCTACCATGCTAGAGGGGTCATCCCGCTTCGCCGCCGCGCTCTGCGCCTCTGTCAGATGACGGAGGACCGAGCTCTCTTCGTGGGGACGGTGACGGCGGACCCCCTGCCCTCAATGGACGAGGTCCAGTGCTGGGTGACCCAGGCCACTGGGGTCACTCATCTGTTCTGGTCGCCACCGAACGCACTGCTGATGCTTCCTTCCCCGGTCACCGTGACTCTGGTATGCTTCTCCCGACTTCTTTTCGATTCGTTTTCTGTGACTGTAGGTGATGATTATCTTGTGTTTGCGCAGATGGGGGTTGTGCGCATCCTCGCCTCGCGTCCCCCGCTGGAGGAGGACCGGACGCTCACTCGAGAGCTTGCCGCGCGGCAGCAACGGCGGGGGGAGGGGGGACGCAGGAGGGCCCACCAGCAGAAGGAGATCGACAAACAGTCGAGGAATGACGCCCGCGCTTCACGCCAGCGCGCCGGGGAGGCCAACGTCTCCGAGAATGAGGATCCCTCGTCGGTACCGCCGGACTCGTACGAGGCCGAGTCGGAGTTCGAGTGGACCGACGACGAAGCGGCGGCGACGTCGCAGCCACGCAGCGGGTCAGTGCCCGCTTCGACTACAGTTGGTGCCAGCTTGAGCCAGCAGGCGCCACCCCCGTCCTCCCGGGATGATCAGCCCAGAATGAGCAGCCATGCCTCTTGGCAGGGCCGGCGCGAGAGGAGTAGGGATTCTCCGCGGCGCAGCGACCCCACCCGCCACACATCGAGGCGCGACACCTCGCGCCACTACTCTTCGCACTGGAGGTCTCGCTCGCCCTCGGTGCGCCCGTCACGGGAGCCACGGAGCGCGCCGGTGGTTTCCTCTCCACCTGCAGCCCAGAGCGGGGGGCTGGTCCCGCCCCAGCAGCGTCTCGCGTCGGTCGTCGTTGCTGGGGACGGATCGACGCCTTCTCCGACCTCTGCTCCGTCTGCGGGGAGCAAGAGGGCGGCGTCCCCCCGCAACCCGACCTTCGGCTCCAAGCGGCCCCACCACGTCGCAGAGAGGTGAGCTTCCGAGTTGCGATCTTTTGACTATTTCTTCGTATTCATAGTGAGTGTGCCTTTTGCTGTCGTTGTGACATTCTTCTTGTTTCAGGGTGCCTGACCGGCGTACCATGAGGCCGACACCGGTGAAATCGCTGCGGCGTCCGGCTCAGGTAGCCGGAGACACGCCGCCGTCGGGCGGTCCGCTGCCCTCCCTCCAGTCGGGGGCGGCGGTTGAAGAAACAAGAGGGTCAGGGACCCAAGTGATGACAGTCCCCCCACAGGGAGCTGTGAGCCCGGCTTGCAGCGACCTGTCAATGGGGTCGCTGGGTTTGGGGGGCGAGGCCCCCACGAAAGAAGCGCTCTCGGCCCACGCGGCCGAGTTGGCAAGGTACCTGTCCAACCCCTCAGAGCAAATTCTAGAAGACCCTACTCCTGAGGCACGGGCAGATGATGTTGAGCAGCCAGCCCCCGAGTCGTCGATGGGGGCGGGCGACGACGCAAATGTCGAACGGCCAGCCCCCGAGTTGTTGGAGGGGATGGCCGATGCCGCGACGGACACCGAGACCCCAGCCCTCGAGTCGCTGGCGGGAGTGGGGAGCGCTGCAGTGGAAGTGGAGACAGTTATTCTCGACTCCGAGGAGGCCTCTGCTGCGGCGGACATCGTGGTGACCGAGGGGGTCGTCCCGATTTCGTCGGTCGTTGCATCGGACGCCGCTCCTGTCGGTGTTTTAGACCGGCAACCTACTAAGGGGAGTACCCGAAGTAGATGAATGTGGCCTCGCCGAGATCGGTAACTCGAAGGAAGAGACACGTGGCACACAATTTAGACAGGTTCGGGCCGCGAGGTGCGTAATACCCTACGTCCTGTATGCTGCGTGGCTCTGGATTGATTGGGTGCGATTACAAGATGATGCAATCTTAAGCCGTTCCGAGAGAGGGGGGTCCCTGCCTCGCCTTATATAGTCCGGGAGGCAGGGTTACAAGTCAGTTCAGGGAGAGAGTACTAGTCGGGTACGTCTAGGAGTCCTCTATACAGTGCGGGACATGTACAGCTTCCTATCTGGGTACTCCTCCTCTGTAGCCCTTGTGCTTCACGCCATCAGGTGCCGTGCAGCGCAAGTCGAATAGTCCCAGGGGCCCACCGAGTAGTCGGTCCTGGTACCCACCGAGGTAGTGGGCCCAGGGAGGTCCATACGACAAGCCCCCGAGTACTTTGTAGTCGAGAAGGATAGCTTCGAGTAGTCTTGACGGCCTTAACGGGTAGTCCTCAAGCGTCCCTGAGCGCTATAAGTCAAAAGTCCGCAAGAGTAGTCGAAACATCCCGAGGCTGGAATGTACTCCAGCTGATATTTGAGCAATCCTGAAGTCTTCTCGAGTAGTCCCAAGCGTCCTCGAGTGCTGCTCTTGAAGGTCTTCAACAATGCCCGTGTTGTCTTGAAGCCGAAACTGATATGGAAGTGCGATTGCAAAATCGCACTCCATATGGAGTAGCCCCCGAGCCTTAGGTTGAGTTGCAGACTCTGGCTGAGGGTCCATCTGAAGTTGTGGCAAGAATATCCCGTGAAATCCGGAGAAAAAACCGAAGGACACGTGGCACGGAGCCCCCAAGCCTTGAGTCGAGTACTTCCTCTCGAATTGAAGGGTCATCTTGTAGAATGTGTCCTGAGTTGCTCTTGAATCTTGTCGCTACCCAGGAAGTTGAGTAGAAGTAGCCGAGCCCCCGAGACGAGGCGTGTCGACTAGTAGAAGTTGGAGAGTCAAGCACTGCCGCTGAGTCAGCCGTGTACAGACTTATCCATCCGGCCGTTGGAGGGGCCGCTGTTGACTTATAAATAGAAGCCGAAACCCTTAGGGTTTTTCACCCCACGCATTCGCAGCCATTCCTAGCAGATCGAGCCAGAAATCACCGCCAGTGCGCACTGCCGCCGTTGTGAGGATTGTAGATCCGAACGCGCCGCCGTAGAAAGCCACCGCCGTAGCACCCGAGCGAATGCGATTGAAGACACCGTGCACTTGGAGAATGAAGCCCTCACCATCGAAGACCTCGAAGGCTGCCGGTGGGAAGAAAAGGGCTCGCGAGGAGGCCGCCGGATCCACCGCGGGGACATCGCCGCCGGTGTCTCCGCCGTGACCAAATCCGAATCAAGAATGGAAGAAATCCAAGGCCAAGACCGAAGATCTGCTGGCGCTTCTCAACAGTGGATTCTTGCGGGAGAAGGAGGTTGACATGTGGAGAGCCGCAGCAGGAGATCCGTACCCCATGGAGAAAAGCCCGGACGAGATCCCTATGTTCACCCGGTTCGCGGAGCGAGGGCTGTCTCTTCCGGCTAGCGACTTCTTCAAGGGGCTGCTGGGGTACTACGGCATCGAGTACCTCAACCTCAACCCCAACGGTATCTTCCACACCTCAGTCTTCGTACACTTCTGCGAAGCTTTCTTGGGGATCAAGCCCCATTGGATCCTTTTCCGAAAATTCTTCCGAGTCAAGCCCCAGCCCAGCGCCAACAATCCTCGAGTAGTGGGGGGAGCCGGCATCCAGATGCGAGAAGACGCCGCGGAGCAGTACCTCTCGTACAAGCTTATCGACTCCAACCAAGATTGGAAGTCGAAATGGTTTTACATCACCAACCACCACCCGGAGCTGCCGAAGCCAAGCGGGAAGCAGCCGAAGCACCGGCCATGGTGGAACTCGGAGCCAACAATGCAGGAAGATATCAAGTTGCCCGAGCTGCTGGCGAAAATCAAGGCTTTGAGAGAAGTCGGGCTGAGGGCCGAACATGTGGCCTTCAGCTTCATGAAGCGAAGGGTGCAGCCGCTGATGGCCCGCGACACCCTAGGGTACCAGTACACCGGCGACGACGACACGTCGCGGATGCCCGGTGATGAAGTCGACGACGACGACATCGTTGATAGGCTAGGCAGGATCTTCAAAGACATGCCGGCGTACACGCCGTGCCCTGTGCCCGAGTACTCCGCCGCGCGCCCGCCGAATGAGGTCGGTAGCCGTACCCCTTGTCGAGTACTCATTACGTAAGAGTAGTCGTGCTGACGTATTGTGCTTCTTTGCAGGATGACTTGGTGAAGTTCGTCTCCGAGCCGGCGTCGCCTCCTCAACTTGTCGAGGTCCCAGAGGAAGGGAAAGCCAAGGCCAAGGAGCGGCGCGAGGTTGGTGAGGGAGACGACACAGTAGTCGTTGAAGACACGTCTGAAGAGGACGACGATGAGGAGACGCTGCAGGAGCGCTTCCAGCTGCGGTCAAGATTCAGCCGCCCTGGATTGCCTCATATTCTTCTCGTTCAGGATCCGCCGACTAGCCTGGAGGCTAGTTTGCCCGCGCCGCCAAGGAGGCCGCGCAACGTGGCCCGCAAGCACGTGGCCAAGAAGTTGAAGGTCACGGAGACCACGTCCCAGGAGGTAAGCCATCTTGAATAGGGTAGTCAAGTACTTATGTCTCGATGTTGTACGTTGACGACGAAATTCCCTTGCTTGCAGGAGATGCCGCCTTCCGACCCCGTAGAGCAGGGAGACAAAGGCAACTGGGATACGGTGGAGGAACCAGCTGGGGGTAGTCGTAGCCCAGCCCCCACCGTAAAGGAGCTCTTGGTGCAGTTGTCGCGCCAGCCCCCAGTTGCTGAGGGGAGCACAGAACCGGCCGCTGCTATTGTTGAAGAAGCGGCGGCTACTGAGGCGCAAGAGGAAACGCCTACCGAAGCTGGACTGGTAGATATTGCCAGCATCCTCGGCGCCCCAACCGTGACGGTAGTCCGGTCGAATTTGTAAGTGGTGATCCTTCCCGAGTAGTACATTAGATTTGGTAGTCGTACTGGGTTGACAACCAGCTTGTGCACTCTGCAGGAAATCGACGGACTTGACCTGGGAGGGAGATGAACCCACCACAGCGGTGGCTGGAGAGGAAACCGCGCCGCCCGCTGAGGAGTCCGCTCCCGCCCCTCAGGCAGAATCCGGGGCGCCGGCCGTGGAAGCTACCTTGCCTGAGGCCAGCATCGTAGAGGGTGAGTACTTTGCTCAAGTGCAAGTAATCCTGAAGAGTAGTCGTAACCGCCATGTATGACTGATCCAGTTGTCCTTTTATTGACAGGTGCCGAAGCCGAGGGAAGTGCTATCCCGTCGGCGGTGCCCGTTGAAGATTTGGCACCAGAGACCCAGGGAGCTGCCGAAGGAGCCCCCGAGCAAATGGAGGTGGCGGTTGAAGAAGCCACCGCGACAGCTGGAGGGGGGCGCAACGACGTGCATCCAGAACCGGCTCTGGAAGTAGTCGTTCGCTCGCCAGAGATCCAGGACGCGGAGCCAATCCGCTCGGCGCTAATGTCCGAAACCGCGACGAGTAGTCGTGGCGGGATCGAGCTGCTGGCGGATGACCTAGTCTTTCCAGCGACGGTAGCTCGGCACATGGAGGCAATGCGCCAGGCCGAGCAATGGATGAAGGTGAGCAGTCGACACCCTTGAGTAGTCAATCCTTTAGTGTTGAGTACCCATTTGACATGTGTTGTCTGTGGCAGGACGTCGCGGAGCGGTCTCGGCAGAAGTCTGACATGCTTCAAGGGTACGGCGACACGGTGCTCCGGGCCGAGGCCTTAGAAGAACAGCTCGTGAAGGCCCGGAAGCACGCCGCCGCGATGCAGTCGAAGCTGGACACCGCCTTCGCCCAGTATCACAATGAAATCCAAGATATGCAGGCGAAGAGCGACGAGCTGGTGCGGAAGAACAAGTCTCTCCGCAACAAGAATAAAGGTACGCCGTTGCCATGCTGAGTACCCATTGGTAGTGTCTTGGAGGAGTCTGACCCGCTTTGCCTTGTTGATTGCAGAGCTTGAGACCCGCGTCGACCAGCTGAAGGCTTCAGAGACCGACCTGAAGAACCTCTTCTACCGAGAGCAAGAGGCCCGCGAGGTACTGGAGTATGATTATAAGCAGCTTGCTTACGAGTGCGATAAGCACGTGGAGCTTCGCATTGCGTCGGATCGTGACCTCGTCAACTGCTACAAATCTTTGCAGAAGCTGAACGAGGACTGCGAGAAGCTGCGGGCCCAGCTGAAGGAACTCGAGGAGGCCGCGCTTCCCATCGCGAGGCTACTGGTGCCTCACCCCGGGGGACCGAAGATAGCCCCATTGGTGGACCGGCTGAAGGAAGCCCCGAGCCGCCTGGCGACGTACGTGAAGCACCTGGCGAAGTCGATCCCCAACCAGGTCCTGGCGTATATGAAGTCGTACTTCCCAAAAGCTCCCGTTGACGTAGTCGCCGGCGGACTAGCCGCCAACTGCACGGACGATCAGTACGCGGAGCTGCTGGAGCAGATGGCGCCCATTGCCGAACAAGTCGCCGAGAAGCTCAACCTCCAGTAGTCCTGTAGGGTTAGCTCGTAGCAGTAGTTGTGTATAAACAAAGTTGTAATGAACTTGTTTAAGTATGAATGAAGGAAACTTCCATAAATGAGTACTCGTTATCCCGATCTGTGAATGCGGAGTCCCATCATGGAGTCGTCGCGAGTTAATCATACTCGCCAGTGGTCCTGTTGAGGAAAAGGGACAGTAAAGCAGTTGATAGGTAATCAAACTTTATTACTGAAGAAGTACGCCTGGATGGCCAGGACCGTTGTTACAGGGTAGTCGCCAGGACCCGGAGGCCGCCTACGGCTAAGTAGTGCTAGGGCGTATGGCCGCTTACAGCAGTAGATCCGTTAGTAGCCGCATGGGCTGGATCTAGGAGTGCTTGGTCTCTTAGTAGACCGCTGCTGGAGTCCTTTGTCGCTCGTCGCAGCCCAAGATCCGTTAGTAGCCGCGTGGGCTGGATCCTGGAGAGGAGTAGTCCGGAGACTAGGGCCTGGACCTGGAGGCCGCTTACGGCGAAGGGGTCTTTGAGTAGTCGTATAGACTGGAGCCCCCGGTGTAGACTAGGCGTAGAATCGACAGAGTTGGTCGATGTTCCACGAGTTGTTGATGTCTTCGCCTTCAAGCGTCTGGAGGCGGTAGGAGTCCGGTCCGGTCACCTTTGCAATTGTGAAGGGACCTTCCCAGGGCGAGCTGAGCTTGTGTAGTCCTTCCGTGTTCTGGATGCGGCGGAGGACAAGATCACCAACGTTGAAGGAGCGTTCCTTAACATTGCGATCGTGGTAGCGTCGGATACCCTCTAGGTACCTTGCTGATTGGACGAGGGCGGCACAGCGAGCTTCTTCGAGTCCGTCGATGTCAACTCGTCTGCTGTCTTCAGAGATGCCTTCGTCGTATTGCTCCACTGCTGGTGAATCCCACATGACATCAGCAGGGAGGATTGCTTCGGAGCCGTAGACCAGGAAGTACGGGGATTGTCCCGTTGGCTTGGAAGGTTGAGTACGCAGCCCCCAGAGAGCATTGGGTAGTTCCTTGATCCACTTGCCTCCTTTGGATTTGGCAGCGTCGTGTAGCCGCTTTTTTAGAGCGTCGAGCACCATCCCATTGGCCCGCTCGACTTGTCCATTAGCCCGAGGATGGGCAACTGAGACATATCGGACGTCGATCCCGCTGTTCTCGCAGTACTCCCAGAACTGGTGATTGTTGAAGTTGGAGCCCAGGTCTGTGATGATGCAGTGGGGTAGTCCGTAGCGATGCACGAGTTCATCCAGGAAGTCGAGTACTCTGTCGGCCTTGGGGCATGTAACCGGCTTTACCTCGATCCACTTGGTAGACTTGTCGATGGCCACCAATACTCGGTTGAATCCACCTGGCGCAGTTGGAAGTGGCCCAATCATGTCGAGCCCCCAGCAGGCGAAAGGCCATGTTGGCGGTATGGTGACTAGCTTGTAGGCCGGGACGTGTTGTTGCTTGGCGAAGTATTGGCACCCTTGGCACCTTCTGACGAGTTCTTCGGCGTCGCCCAGAGCTGTGGGCTAATAGAAAGCCCGTCGGAAGGCCTTGCTGACCAGCGTGCGTGAGGACGCGTGGTTGCCGCAGACGCCTTTATGGATCTCCTCCAAGATGTCCTTGCCTTCTTGTCTGGGAACGCACTTCATGAGTACTCCGGAAGATGCGCCCCGCCTGTAGAGCTTGTCTCCGACGAGAACGTAGGACTTGGCGCGGCGGATGAGTTGCTCGGCCAAGTTCTTGTCCGAGGGAACCTTCTGCTCGCTGAGGTAGTCGATGAAGGGCTGCCTCCAGTCCACGTCGATCATCATGACCTCCTGGCCAGCCGGGGGATGCGCTGGGTCAATGGTCGGTGGCGCCGGCTCCGGGATGGATGGCGCGTGAAGCTCGTGGACGAAGACACCCGCTGGTACTTGAGCGCGAGTAGAACCAAGCTTCGACAGGACGTCCGCTGCAACGTTGTTGTCGCGGACGACGTGGTGGAACTCGAGACCATAGAACTTGTTCTCGAGCTTGCGGACTTCTAGGCAGTAGGCGTCCATGTTCTCCTTGTTGCGGTCCCAGGACTTGTTGACTTGGTTGATGACCACTGCGGAGTCGCCGTAGACTAGTAGCCGCTTGATGCCCAGTGAAGCCGCGAGGCGGAGCCCGTGTAGCAGAGCTTCGTACTCGGCTTCGTTGTTTGAGACCTTCCAGAAGATCTGCAGGACGTACTTGAGTTGTTTGCCCATTGGAGAGATCAAGAGTACTCCTGCACCTGCGCCCTCGAGGTTGAGTGAGCCGTCGAAGTACATCACCCAGTGCTCTGGGCGCTTGGTTGGAGTAGGTAGCTGATTCTCCCGCCACTCCGCCATGAAGTCGACTAGTGCCTGCGACTTGATGGCTGTGCGTGGCTTGAAGTCGATGTTGAGGGCGCCGAGTTCGACTGCCCATTTGGAGATTCTTCCAGTAGCATCTTGGTTCCGCAAGATGTCACCGAGCGGGTAGTCGGTGACGACGGAGATCGAGTACTCCTAGAAGTAGTGTCGTAGCTTCCGCGAGGTGATGAGCACTGCGTACAGAAGCTTCTGTACTGGCTGGTAGCGTGCCTTGGATTCTGATAGGACCTCGCTGATGAAGTAGACTGGACGCTGGACTGGATAGGCGTGGCCGTCTTCCTGCCGCTCGACGATGATGGCAGTACTGACCACGTGAGTGGTCGCAGCGAGGTAGAGCAGTAGCTGCTCGCCTTTACGAGGAGCTGTGAGGACTGGTGGCTTCGATAGGAAGTCCTTGAGCTGGGCAAGGGCTTGGTCCGCCTCTGGAGTCCACACGAACTTCTCTTGGTGTTTGAGTAATTTGAAGAAGGGGAGCCCCCGTTCTCCAAGCTTCGAGATGAATCTGTTCAAGGCCGCCATGCACCCGGTCAGCTTCTGCACGTCTTTGATGCATGTGGGAGCTTTCATGCTGGTGATGGCGGAGATCTTCTCGGGATTGGCTTCGATGCCGCGATGGCTGATGATGAAGCCGAGTAGTTTGCCCGACGGCACGCCGAAGACGCACTTGTTCGGGTTGAGCTTCCAGCGGTACTCGCGCAGGGATGCGAATGTCTCTTCAAGATCGTTGATGAGCGTGCTAGAGTTTCTGGTCTTGACGACCACGTCATCCACGTAGGCTTCGACGTTCTTGTTGAGTTGCCTCTTGAAGCAGGTCTGGATAGCTCGTTGGTATGTAGCGCCGGCGTTCTTCAACCCGAAGGACATGGTCATGTAGCAGTACGCGCCAAACGGGGTGATGAACGCGGTCTTCTCCTGGTCTTCTTCCTTGATCGCGATCTGGGGGTACCCGGAGTAGCAGTCGAGGAAGCAGAGCAGGTCGCAGCCCGCCGTGGAGTCGATGACTTGGTCAATCCGCGGCAACCCGAAGGGGTCCTTGGGGCAGTGCTTGTTGAGGTCGGTGTAGTCGACGCACATCCTCCACTCGTTTGAGTTCTTCTTGCGGACGAGGACGGGGTTGGCGAGCCACTCAGGATGGAAAACTTCTCTGATGAAGCCAGCCGCGAGTAGTTTGGCGAGTTCCCTCTTGATGGCGTCCCGTCTGTCGTCGGCGAAGCGGCGGAGGTGTTGTCGCTTCGGGGTAGCTTTAGGATCGACGTTGAGTGAATGCTCAATCAACTCCCTGGGCACCCCTGGCATGTCCGCTGGTTTCCACGCGAAGATGTCGCGGTTAGCCCGGAGGAAGTTGATGAGCGCGTCTTCCTATTTGGGGTCGAGGCCCGCCCCGATGGTGGTGGTCTTGCTGCTGTCGCCTGTCCCGAGGTCAATTGTCTTGACCAGAACCTCCTCGGCTGGCTGAGGCTTGTTAGCTTTATCCGACTTCTCTGGGATGTCGAGTTCGCTTGGGGCAAGCTTCTTCGACGCAGCGTAGATCTCCATCATTGCATTGGGTACTTGATTTGTGGAGGCGATCTCCACAGCTTCCGTGTCGCAGTCGTGCGATATCTTCAAGTCCCCCTGCAGCGAGAGTACACCTGCTGGACTCGACATCTTGAGTACTAGGTAGGTGTAGTGGGGTACCGCCATGAACTTGGCGATGGCCGGTCTGCCGAGGATGGCATGGTAGGACGTCTCGAAGTCCGCGACTTCGAACTTGATGTACTCGGTACGATAGTTGTCCCGAGATTCCCCGAAGGTAACTGGCAGGACCACTGAGCCCAGTGGAATAGCCGCGTTTCCGGGGACGATGCCGTAGAAGGGCGAGGTGCTCTTGGTGAGCATGTGGGTGATGTCGAGCTTCATCTTCTTCAAGGTCTTGGTGAAAAGGACGTTAAGCCCGCTTCCACCGTCGATGAGGACCTTGTTGAGCTTGGAGCCCGCTACCACCGGCTTCAGGACGAGTGGGAACCGCCCTGGTTCAGAGAAGCTAGTCCATTGATCCGCGCGAGAGAAGGTAATGGGTACCTCCGACCACCTGAGGGGGGTCGGGACCGCTGGTTCAATGCTCATGACTTCTCGACGGGTAGCCTTTTGGACCCGTCTGCTGGGTAGCCCGCCGAAGAGGACGTTCACCGTCTTGTCGGGTTCCTGGAAGTCGCCATTGCCTTCGTCGATCTTCTTCTTGCCTTTCTTGTCATGAGGGTGCCGTGGCTCCGGAGTATCATTGAGTGCTCGCCTGAGTTGGTAGCACTGCTCGGTGGTGTGGTTGCCGTCCAGATGCCACGGGCACTTCTCCTTCAGCAAGTCTTTGAAGCCGCCGGAGGTCTTCTTCGAGTTCTCCTTCGCAGGGCGCTGGATAGCCGCGACAGTGTTGTCTGGCTTGCGCTTGCGGTTGGGACCCGAGTAGTTGTTGTTGTTGCGACCGCCTTGGTTCCCGTTGTTGCTGCTGCCGCCGCCCGTGTTCTGCTTGCTCTTGCCACGGATGGCGTCATACTTGGCGTTGGCCTTGTCTTCTTCATCGGCCCAGGACGTGATCATGTCCTTGAGGTGGGTGATGGAGCTTGGGCGGCGACGACCGAAGTCTTCGAAAGTGCGACGGAGGTAGAGACCGTCTTGGAAGAGGTCGATGACTTCTTTGTCAGAGACATCGACTACTGTGGCGCGCTTGTCGAAGAAACGCCGCATGTACTTGCGAAGGGTCTCGCCTTGTTCCTGCTTCACCATAGCTTGGTCCATGCGAGTACCCGAGCGGCCCATAGCGCCCTTGAAGTTGCTGGTGAACTGCTCCTTCAGCTGGTCCCACTTGTCGATCGAGTACTTCTCAAGTGACTCGAGCCATGTAAGCGGTGCCTGGTCCAGACAGAAGGGGAAATATAGGCACTTGGTGTCGTTGTTGCTACCAGCGTTCTCGATGGAGAGGGCGTAGCATCTGAGCCACTGCACAGGATCTTGCTTCGCGTCGTACTTGGTGATTCCCAGAGGCTTGAATTTCTCTGGGAGGAGGAGGTTGCGAAGTCGCGCAGAGAAGGCAGGGAAGCCGTCGTTGTCGCTTGACGTGGAAGCCTTCTTGCGCCGTAGTTCTTCAATCTTCTGGCGGACGTCGAAGCCGCCCTGAGAGGCTCCGGAGGCGTGGCTATTCGCGTGGCGTCGGCCGCCGCGGTCGCCTCCGCCACCGGCCCTTCTATTGGCCCCATGGTTGGAGCTTCCGCCGTCGCTACCTCCGCCGCCAGGGTCGCGATGAGGGACGAACTCACGGTCGCCGCCAGCAGCTGCAGCGCTGTTGCCACCTTGAGAGGGTCCGCCGGCCGTTGCACGAGTACGGTTGGGATTGGCCGGCAGCTCAGCTCGAGTACGGTTACGACCGAGGTCCGCACTGCGACTTGTGGCTTCGTTATCGCGATTCCTGGCGGGGGGGCGGCTGAGCGACCCTGTTGTCAGCTCGCATGAAGTAAGCGTCTTCTGCAAGCTTGGCGATGACTTCTCCTGCACGCATCCCCTGAGCTTGGCGTGCGATCGCTGTGATCGACATGAGGCATTGCTCCGGGGTAGTGTGTACCCTACTCTCGACTTGGTCGAGAGCCTCTGCGAGGTTGCGGATGGGGAGGTTGTCTCGAAGACGCCGGCGTCGTTCGTTCCGCTTTCTGTTACGCTCATGTCGAGCGTCCCTGTTGGCGTCAGTCTCATCTACGGGTGCGTCGGCAGACAGCTCGTCTGCGGAGATGTCTTCGAGGTATCGGTCGCTTGCTGTCCCTGAGGGTCCTGGCGTGTCACCGGCAGCCATGAAGACTTGGCGGTCGGGGTTGCCAAGACTGGAGTCAGAACTCGCCACCTCCGTTGGGGTGTACTCCTCAGCTCGAGCGAGTGGCGTTCCCTCCTGGAAGGGAAGCGAGTCGAGGTAGGCGACGTAGCGTGAGTTCCCGTTCGTCAGGTCAGCGGGCTTGCGGTCTGGCCAGTAGACAAATCTTCCGGCGGGTGTAGATGTTATGACCAAGCCGGCGGCGGGTCCTGACAGGGGTTGCTCTGTGGAGTTGTTCTCGGACTCGGGATCCTCAGGGTCCGACCCTAAGTCGAACTCGTACGCGGAGTCCGAGTAGAAGCCGAAAAGGGGGTTGGAGTCCGAGGCGTGGCCGGGAGCGGTGTTGGAGTCCAAGTTGTACTCAGGTACGGGCTCCTTGCCGGCCCGGCGTGTAGTGGGAGCCTTCGTGTGGGCCTTGCTGACGTTGCGGGGGCCACGCGTGAAGTGCTCGCGGGGTGGGGAGTCCACATGCGATGGCTGAGTTGCCGGCTCGCATACGATAGCCCACGGGGACGTCGAGCCCGAGTTGGAGGCGGATCCAAGCTCGAAGTCGGCGTGTTGGTCGAAAAGTGAAATTTCGCCGAATTTGCCGGCGAGTTCGCCCGTGACTACTCCGGGAAGTGTCACGAGGCCGGTCTCCGAGTTGGGCGGCATGGTGAGGCGGCGTTGGAAAGATCCGGCGCCGTCAGCAGTGCAGACCCAGGCACCGAAGACGAAGGTGTCGCCGCGGTTGAAGGCGACGGTTGGCTTGATGTAGACGGAAGCCGTCGAGTTCGCCATGAGATCTTCGGCAAGAGCCCCTACCTAGTGCGCCAGCTATCGGTGTTTTAGACCGGTAACCTACTAAGGGGAGTACCCGAAGTAGATGAATGTGGCCTCGCCGAGATCGGTAACTCGAAGGAAGAGACACGTGGCACACAATTTAGACAGGTTCGGGCCGCGAGGTGCGTAATACCATACGTCCTGTATGCTGCGTGGCTCTGGATTGATTGGGTGCGATTACAAGATGATGCAATCTTAAGCCGTTCCGAGAGAGGGGGGTCCCTGCCTCGCCTTATATAGTCCGGGAGGCAGGGTTACAAGTCGGTTCAGGGAGAGAGTACTAGTCGGGTACGTCTAGGAGTCCTCTATACAGTGCGGGACATGTACAGCTTCCTATCCGGGTACTCCTCCTCTGTAGCCCTTGTGCTTCACGCCATTAGGTGCCGTGCAGCGCAAGTCGAATAGTCCCAGGGGCCCACCGAGTAGTCGGTCCTGGTACCCACCGAGGTAGTGGGCCCAGGGAGGTCCATACGACAGCTCCTGCGGAGGTGGTCGTCATCTCGGGGTCGCCTTCTCCGGTCGCTTCTCCCGTCGTGGTGGTGGATGAGCAGATGCGACCCCGACCTCGGAGGTCGGGGAGATCTCGAGGGGGCCGGGGCCGACCTCATCGACGGTGGAGGAGGAGATGGGAGTTTCACCACTCTGGCTGGTGCCCGTCTCGCGAGTTCAGGCCTCCGTCGGCTTGGATGTCGACGGTGACGCAGAACTTGCAGCTCATTGCAACTTGGAGCGGGGCCTGCACCTGAGTGAACTTGCGCTGCGCCAGTCGGAGCGGGCGATCAGGGAGCTGGTCATGCCGGCCTCAAGGGTGAGTCGTAGTCCTCTTTTTCCACTTTTCCGATTTCCATGCTCGTTCTCTTGTTTTCTTTGATTGTGAAGTTTATGTGTGGTCCAAGAGCTTGTTGGGCGTTCTGACGACAAGTCACGGGCCTTCGAGGCGCTTCGCACAGAAAAGTCCCAGCTGGAAGCGCAGCTGGCCACGACCTGTCTCGTGGCGGCGGCCAGCGAGGTCGACCGGTCATCTGAGCGCGCGACCCTCGAGGCAAAGGCGAAAGCTGCCGAGGATCTTGCAGCCATGGCGCAGGCGGGGAAGGCCGCCCTGGAGGAAAAACTGGCCGCGGCGGAGCAGGCAGCGGTGGAGTTGCGCTCCAACGACGAGGCCGCTGCCCGTCCTGCCCACCAAGAGAAGACAGAGCTCGAAGCCAGGGCGGGACGGGCCGAGTCCGTCCTCCAGACGGCCCACGAGAGGGTGACGGCGCTTGAGGCTCAGGTCGGCAGTGTCACCGCCGACAAGGGCCGACTTGAGGAAGTTGCCCAGAAACACGAGGATGAGATCATCGGTGAGTACCTCATGACCTATTACCTTTGCTTTTTGCTTCCATGTGGTTACTTGATTTGTGATACCATCTTGTGTTTGGAGTGAACAGCTCTCCGCGTGGCCCGCACCGACTTGGAGAAGAAGGTCGCGGACCAGTAGAGCGCCGCATCCACCCGCCTTGTCGAGAACGAGAAACTGGTGGAGCTAGTTCGCGAAGCTAACGAGAGACTCAATAGTAAGAGCCATGCCCCTTCATGCCTTTTGCCTTCTTTGAATCAGGATGTCTTTTGCTAACATTGACCCCTTTTTCCCTTTAGAGGTCGTGACTAAGCTCGAATAGGAACGGAAAACGCATGGGGAGACCCAGACCAACCTCACGCGGGTGCAGACGATTCACGACAGGATGGCGGCGGCCATCATCAAGGTGATGGACGACCTTGGGGTTCCCCCCGGCAACATGAAGGATCGCTTGGAACAGGCCGCCGCGACAGCTCGCCAACAGTCGATGGATGCGGCTCGCGACATCGTCCGCAAGGTGGTGGCCATCTTCCTGTCACATTATCCGGACATGGATAGGGAGCTGCTGGGCCAAGGATGGTGTCCGGGTTAGGACAACGACAGGTATGATCGCATTGAGGAGGGCGCCGTCGACTTCGCCCAAACCATGATGAACCATGCCCTCCACGACCTGGGCCTGTGAAGAAAGAAGACAGAGCCGCCTCGCTGAGGCTTTTGGTTATGCTGGCGAGAACTTGTAATAAACTTATGGATCGAGCCCTTGAGGCAGACTCGTGGGTCAAGTACCCAATTTTACTTCAAGTTAAGCATTTCGTTTGTTCGTTAACCTTCTTTTGAGTAGTTAGGGGGTTTGCGAGCCCGAGCAGTGTAGCTTAATACTTCACTGGCGGTGCCTTGCTCCGTAGCCGTGGGGGCGTAGGAACCTGGCAACTCGACCAGGCTTAGTTTTGAAGCGTTACTACTTGGGCGGGCAGCCCCCGAGTACCTTGGAGAAGGGTAGGTGTGTGCGTATGTTTTTGCAAACAAGAAAACTCTTCGGAGTTCACTTAGACGGTTACCTGGCAGCCTTTCGAGGGGATGAGTGATCGACAACTTGAGGTCACGAACTTTGCTCGTGGGTCTTTGTACCGTAGCCGCGGTGGCGTAAGTACTCGGGGCCCGGACGAGCACAGGTTTGTAACCGCTGGAGTCGTCGTTCATCTCCCTTTAAGGAGTGCAAGCGTACCGCGACGATCATACGAGAAACCGTAGACGGTTTTTGATCCAAAAAAGATTTTGAAACGCTCAGGGGAGGGGTGTCGTAGCCCCGGGTAGCCCCCGAGCCCATGGGCAAGTCGAAGACTTGCCCATGGGATGAGACAAGCATAAAGACATTTTATTCGAGTAAAAACGCAAGCTTGAGGAAGATATCATCTCACGAAAAAGAAAGTAGCTCGGAGCTCTTGCATTATCATAAGACGAAATAAAGTGAAATACTTAAGGGTAAAAACAGCGTAGCTGTTCTATATTCCAGGCGTTGGAGATGACCCTGCCGTCCTCGTACTTGAGCTCGAAAGTTCCCGGACGGAGTACTTGGTCGACAATGAACAGACCCTCCCATGGCGGTGTGAGCTTGTGCCGCCCTTCGTTGCTCTGAACTCGTCGGAGGACTAGGTCGCCGACTTGGAATTCCCATTCTCGTATATTTCGCTCGTGGTAGCGACGTAGGGTTTGCTGGTACTGTGCCTAGTGGAGGAGGGCGATGCTGCGCGCCTCATCGAGCTGGTCGATGGCGTTTTCGAGAGCGACTTGGTTGCCTTCTTCGGTGTAGGCTTGAACCCGTGGGCTGCCGTAGTCGATGTCCGTCAGGAGGATTGCCTCCGACCCGTGGACAAGGAAAAAAGGCGTGCAGCCAGTAGCCCGACTTGGCGTGGTCCGTAGGCTCCATAGGACAGACGGGAGCTCTGCGGCCCACGTTGCTCGAAACTTCTCGAGGCGCTTGAATATTCGCGGCTTTAGACCTTGCAAGATCATGCCGTTGGCCCTCTCCACTTGCCCATTGGTCCTTGGGTGACTGACAGCGACCCAGTCCACGCGGATGTTGTTGTCGTCGCAGAACTTGAGGAATTTCTTGCCGGTGAACTGGGTACCGTTGTCGGTGATGATAGAATTCAGAATCCCGAAACGGTAGATGATGTCGGTGAAGAACGTAACGGCCTCCTCGGAGCGGACATTTGTTATGGGCTTGGCCTCGATCCACTTTGAGAACTTGTCGATGGCGACGAGCACGTAGGTGTAGCCCCCGGGTGCTTTTCTTAGTGGTCCGACCATGTCTAGCCCCCAGACCGCGAAGGGCCAGGTGATAGGGATGGTTTGTAATGCTTGCGCCGGGAGATGAGTTTGTCGTGCATAAAATTGACAGCCTTCGCAACTGCGCACGATCCGAGTTGCATCGGCAACCGCGGTTGGCAAGTAGAAACCTTGTCGGAAAGCCTTCCCGACAATGGTCTTTGGGCCGGCGTGATGTCCGCATGTACCTGCATGAATCTCCTGTAGCAGCTCCTTGCCCTGGTCGGCCAGGATGCAACGCATGAATATGCCTTCAACGCCCTTTCGACGGAGCTCACCGTCGATCAGTTTGTACGACTTGGCCATGTGAGCGATCCGTCGGGCCGTCTCCTTGTCGGGCGACAACTTTTCTTCCACCATCAATTCGAGAATCGGAATCCTCCAGTCAGGGTTTTCGAGGTTAGGCTCTTGTACCTCATCAATCTCCATGATCTCTTGCGTTGACGGCTCTGGCGACTTGTCCTCTTCGGAGCGAACGAACGATTCGTACTGGTCGCTGGCAAACACCCCATGTGGTACGGGTTTTCGATTCGACGCCGCTTTTGCAAGAGTATCCACCGCCTTGTTGTACTCACGCAGCACATGATTGAGCTCGAGCCCATGAAACTTGTCCTCAACTCGCGCACCGCCCGACAGTACGCGGCCATCTTCGGACTTATGCAGTTTTCTCCTTCATCACCTGCCCCACGACCAGATCGGAGTCCCCCCAGATGTCAAGGCATCGGATTCCTAACTCGAGGGCGATCCGGAGACCGTTGATGAGTGCCTCATACTCGGCGACGTTGTTGGAGGTCGCGAAGTGTAGTCGGACCATGTACTCTATTCACACGCCCAGAGGCGAGATGAATACAAGTCCGACCCCGGCTCCTTCCTTCATAAGGGACCCGTCGAAGTACATGAGCCACGTCTCGTGCTCGATGGGAGCAGGGGGCGTCTGGATCTCCGTCCATTCGACAACGAAGTCAGCCAATGCCTGCGACTTGATGGCGGTGCGGGGTGCATACTCGATGTTCTGTCCCATCAACTCGAGGGCCCACTTTGCAATTCTTCCTTCCACCTCCGAGCTTTGTATGATTTCGCCAAGCGGATACTTGGACACCACCGTGATGCGGTGTGAGTCGAAATAGTGCCGGAGCTTCCGCTTAGTGATGAGGACAGCATAGATCAACTTCTGGATTTGCGGGTATCCCGTCTTTGAGTCGGAGAGGACTTCGCTCACAAAGTATACGGGGCGCTGTACTTTCTGCGTTTTGCCAGGCTCGTCTCGCTCGACTATTAACGCCGCGCTCACGACCTGGGTCGTTGCGGTGATATATAGGAGCATCGGCTCTCCCTCCACTGGTGTGGTGAGCACTGGTGGGCTCTCGAGTAGTTTCTTGAGCGAATCGAGTGCCTCCTGCGCTTCATGCGTCCACTGAAAATGCTCCGACTTCTTCATGAGCTTGTATAGTGGCAGGCTGCGTTCACCTAGTCGAGCGATGAATCTGCTGAGGGCTGCGAGGCATTCGGTGACACGTTGCACTCCCTTCAGATTTTTGATGGGTCCCATGTTCGTGATCACAGAAAACTTCTCGGGATTGGCTTCAATGCCGCGTTCCGACATGACGAAACCGAGTAGCATGCCCCTGGGGACCCCAAAGACACACTTCTCGGGGTTCAGCTTCACGCCGTGCTCCCTCAGCTTCTCGAAGACCGCGGTGAGGTTAGGGATCAGGTCGCCCATGTTCTTCGACTTGACCACAATATCATCTACATAGGCCTCGATTAGTCGTCCGATGAGATCTCCAAAGACACGTTGCATGCATCTCTGAAACGTGGCTCCTACATTCTTCAACCCGAAAGGCATGGAAACGTAGCAGTACGCGCCAAACGGGGTGATGAATGAGGTCGCAAGCTGGTCGATCAGATCCATCGCGATCTGATGGTATCCAGAGTAAGTGTCGAGAAAACAGAGGGTTTCGCACCCAGCTCTTGAATCGACTACCTGATCTATACGCGGCAAAGGGAATGGATCCTTTGGACATGCCTTGTTCAGGCTGGTGTAATCAACGCACATCCTCCATTTTCCATTCTTCTTCTTAACGAATACAGGGTTTGCTAACCACTCGGGGTGGTATACTTCATGAATGAACCCTGCACTAATGAGCTTCTTGATCTCCTCGCCAATAGCCTTGCACTTGTCGGAATTAAAGCGGCGCAGACGCTGCTTGATCGGCTTCGAGCCGGGCTTAATGTTAAGCTTGTGCTCAGCGACCTCTCTTGGAATCCCTGGCATGTCGGAGGGTTTCCATGCGAACACATCGAGATTCGCGCGGAGGAAGTCGACGAGCGCGCTTTCCTTGTCAGAACCGAGCGCCGTCCCGATACGGAGTGTGCGGCCGTCATCGGAGATGGGCACCTCCTTAGCGTCCTTGGCGGGCTCGAAAGAGCAGGCCGCTTGCTTGGACGACTCGGGGATTTCTTGGTCCTCGGAGGAGGGCTCAATGGCGAGCTTCTCAGACCGGATCAGTGCTTCAGCGAACTGGAAGCACTCAGCATCGCATTCGTACGCGTGCTGGAAAGTCGTACCTGCCGTGATGATGCCTTTCGGTCTAGGCATCTTCAGCTTGGGGTACGTGTAGTTGGGGACGGCCATGAACTTAGCGTAAGCTGGCCTTCCGAGTATCGTGTGATACGTCCCCGGGAACCCTACCACTTCGAAGGTGAGGGTTTCGTTTCGGAAATTGTTCGGAGTTCTGAACATGACGGGCAGATCGATCTGCCCGAGGGGGACCGCCTCCATCCCGGGTACGACACCCCGTGGAAAGGCGCCGTCGATGGCCGTAGTCGGGACCGCGGGATCTGAAGCGTCCCCTCATCAGAGGTGACTAAATGTGATACAAATACCAGTCCCAGGAGGCTGGCAACACATTTATTATAACAGGTGGTTCAGTCCCTTACATCACGGCGGCATAGTGGGCACGGGAGCGCCACTGCCACGAGAAACAACACCAAAGCTAAAGACCAAACTACAACAGCGAAGGCTTCTAAGCCCTCATCAGAGTACCACGCCATGGAAGCTCTCTGTGGCGACCCTGAGTCCACAGGCACGGTTGGGTGTAGGGCAACGACCTACTCGACGTCTTCGGGAACGAAGTCGGGATCCTCCTCTGAAAAACAGTTAATTAAGCAAGGGTGAGTACATGCGTACTCAACAAGTTCGACCCCACCCACGGAGGGGTTGATAAGCAGATCATGCACAGGATATATCAAGGATCAGGATAAGGTTTATTTTACAAACACATTTACTCATGCAGGGGTTTGCTTTCGAAAAGGTTTTCGCAAACAATTTTTATAACTCAAGTAGCTCAGTTGTTTTGTGAAAAACCAAATGAGGACTACCAGACTCCCCGTCCGCAGTAGCCCAGGCACACAGCCACACACTTTTCCAGAAATCAACTCCCGCCATGAAAATCATCCCAAACCCAAACACTAGTTTTGTGACCCCACCGTGACTCGTCCAATACCGTGGACACGGCTATTCGAATAGGTTTTACACTCTGCAGAGGTTGTACATCTTTACCCACAAGTAGGGTACCGCCACACGATCACCTTAGTGCCGGTGCGGATCCTATCAAAGCCATTACCCACCTTAGCTAACCCTACGAGCCACCACGGGAGCAACCAAGGGGTTATCTCACATAACCAGGGCGTACCTCACACAGATCGTACCCCTATTCCTTGATCTCCCGCTGCTCACCCGCACTCCTGATGGCAAGTAGATTAACTAGTGGGATTTATGCTAAGCCGTTGCCACATACAACGGTCGAGTGGTAGTACGATAATTGGGTCAGGTGAGATGTCACGCAACCCGGTCCTTAATGACAAGATGGACATCTCCAACACGCTCAACCACAAAGGTACGAGCTCACCCATACTCCTGACACACGCGTCCATCCCGTCTACCCAGTTCTTTACTCACTTTCCAAAATATCCCATTCCCATTTTTAAAGCACTCACACATTTTTAAAGCAATCATTTAGGCCAAACCAAAGATCAATCATAGAAATCAAAGGTGGCTATCCTACCGGGTTTTAACAGTAAAACAATATGCAATTTATCAAACGGGTCATAGGGTTGTATTTATAAAACTGGGATCAAAGCATGCATCAAAGGATGAGATTGAACTTGCCGTCTTCGAAGTCTTCGGGGAGTTCCGGCTCGGCGTTCGGGATCTCGGGCTCCTGCTCGCAGTAGTCGGCTCCAAACTCCGGCTCGGGGTACCTTCCTTCGTTCACTTCGTCGGCTATAGCGCACACACAAGCAAGCATGCAGTCATTAAAAGCACACACGATCTCTCCGGCTGAGCTCGAGGAAGGTAATTAAATAAAATGGGGAAATAAATATTACGTAGGGGTTTTGGGTGTTGGATGGGTGGCGGTATACCCGGTACGGGTGTGAGGAAGTTTGGGCGCGATTAGGATTAACATCGCGCATGAAATGACGGGTTACAGGAGGTGTTTAGGGTTAATTAGGGGCCTGTTAGTATTTTATTTTAAAAGAAAAGGACCTAATTGTAATATTTAAACCTAGCGGGGTTTAATTATAATAGTCTAGGGGTTTAATTGTAAAGGGGCAGGGTTACTTGGGTGGAAAAGGTTAAGAGTTGGGGTCTAATTTTAAAGAAAGAGAGAGAGAGGAAAAGAGGGGGAAATTTCGGATAGGAAAAGGAAAAAGGACAGGGGCCTCCTAGCAAAACCGTCATCCCTTTCCTCCCCTTCGGTTCAGAACAGAGGGGGGAAATTGGGGGCGGTCCGCCGGCCGGCTCCGGCGATTGCCGGCGCCCCTGGTCACGGCAGCGGCCGGGGTTGGGGGCAATGAGGGAAGGTGACCGGGGGGTTCGATCCCCACCCTTACCTTGAGCTGGGGCGGCGCGGGGGAGCGGCTCCCCGAGCGGCGGCGGACTGTGGCAATGGAGGTTGGGCGGCGCGGTATGTGGTGCGGTGGGTGCAGAGCAAGCTTGCTTGGCGCGGTGTGGGGCGGTGAAGAGGTGGTGCCGGCTTTTATAGGCGTCGAAGGTCGGTTCCGGGGCAAAAATCTTCCCGGCGACCTTGGCGTTGATTCCGGCAGGGTGGGCCGCGGCGGCCGGCCCTTGATTGGCGCCGCGACGACTCCGGCGAGGTGACCCTTCGGCGCAGAGCTCGGTCACTTCACCGCCTAACGCGGCCGGTGACGAGACAGCCCGTGCAGAGGCACGTCGTGTCGGTCAACTCTGGGGCAGCGCGCGTCCTGCGGTGCGGCCGGCGTCCGGCGCGTGCGTGCGCGTGCAGGGCGCGGCGAGGCGGCCGGCGCGCGCGCGCGTGCTGCTGCTGCGGGGGAGGCCTGGTGGCGTGCGGGGGTGGGAAGGGGGCCGGTGCGGTCGGCGCCAGGCGCACGGCCAGGAGCCAGGCGCGGTCTGGAGGAAGAAGAAGGAAGGGAAGGAAGAAAGGAGAAGGGAAAAAGAAAGGAAAAGAAAAAGAGAAAAAGGAAAGGAAAAGGAGAAAAAGAAAAGGAAAATGGAAAAAAAAAGAATTAGGGAAAAGTCCCAGAAAATTTAGGGGAATTTCTAGGGAATTAGGAGAAGGGTTTTTGCGGATTTTTCCGGGTTTCTCAGATATCGGCGTTAATTCCGGGACGGCGGTGATGGCGAGGCAAACCGGCCGGCGGGACCGCGGCGTGCGCGGGATTCCCGGCGCGGTGGCCGACCGCGGCGCTGGGGCGGCACGCGTGGGTGATGGCCCGAGTGCGGGCGGTGCCGGCGGGATTCGCGGCACGCGCGCCGAGGGTGAGAGAGGGAGACGGTGACCTTGGTTTCGAATGAGCTCAGCGGGAAAGTTTGGAAATACGCGTGATTTATTAGGTGATTTATTAGGAGCTAAAAACGCGGGCGTTACAGGATCCCCATGTCGTCCAAGGTCGACATGTAGATGATGTTGGGGCTGCTGCCTCCATCCATCAGTACCTTGTGCACACGCTTGGTGCCAAACAAGGGTGACACGACTAGCAGGTAGCTGCCCGGTCTGGGTATGTGGTCGGGATGATCGTGCCGGTCAAATGTGACCGGTGTCTCCGACCACTTCAGGTATGTCGGAGTTGCGCGCTCAACTTGGTAAACTTCTCACCGGATCAGCTTCTCCTGGCGTCTCGGTGGCCGCGCCTCTGAACCCCCGAAGATCATCATGACAGCTCCATCTTCACGGGGGTAGGCACCGTCGTCATTGCCCTTGTCCTTCCCCCCATCACTGGTCGGAGCAGTGTTTCGCTTCTTGAGAGCCAGGTGTGGTTCGAGGACCGGTGGATGGTCGCTTCCTGGTGTGATGAGTGATTGACAACGTGGTGTGGACTGATTCTTGGCTAAGTATTGCAGGTGCAGGTTGCGGCTTGACTGGTGCAGGTGCAGGTGAAGAACAAGCGTGAAAGGTCATTGCCGGTGAGGCCTCCAGGTGTGGAGAAGACAAGTAGGCTTGGTTCGAGGGACCCGGTGGCCAGCGGGGTCAAGTGCGGGCCGCATGGTGTCAAGAACGGTAAGATGAAGTCATGGACAGTTTCTTGGTTGAGCCTCAAAACCAAGGTCGAGCCGGGACTACGTGGGAGCCAAGTCATGAGTGGCGATTGGCAGAGGCTACACTGAGTTCGCGGGGTTTCCGGTGGTTCACCAGAAAACCACTGGGTTCCTTGATGATCCACAAAGCCAAGACCGAAGAACCGAAGATGGAGGTGCAGCAGCTCCAGACCGGTCTGACCGGTGGGTACCGGTCTGACCGGTGAGGAGCACCGGTCTGACCGGTGTGCGATGACACAGTTCGGAATCTTCGAAGCGGAGGACACGCGTCGGGATCAGAAGGCTTGCGTCGAGGCTAAGCAAGTTTGCGGTCGCTGGGCATCCGTCTGATGGAGCGAAGACAAAGATTTCCGAATTCGCACTTGAGGGGCATGTATCCCTAGTTAGCTAGTAAGGGTATTTTCGTCTTTCGGTTGCCTCCATATAACCCAAGTGGTGAGAGGATGGCAGCCATCTCTTGGAACCCTAGCTCATTTGCTTTCCTATTTTCTCTTCCTTTTTTCCTTAGGATTTTCTTAGGACTAGCTTGAGAGCTTCATGGTGAGATCTTGTGAGAGGGAAGGATGATCGGGCGGCAAGCTAGACCTTGTATGAACCTCTTTGGTATGTATAGATGATTCGGCGTGGTTCCTCAAGGCTTGGATGTGTCTTTCCCGTTTCTCCTTTTTTGTGATTTTCGGAGCCCTTTCTTGGCGATTTTCTTGGAGCGATTTCGAGGCCTTTCTCTTTGGGATTTGGTGGGGGATGTATGCATGAACCCTTCGTGGTTCTTTTCCCTTTGATTCCCCTCCCAAATCAGTGAGTAAAGGGGCTCGATTTTGGGGTTTTCGTGGCTCTAGGGTTAGAGGCGTTCTTGATGGGATTTCTTCAATTCCTCTTGATTTAGGAAGTTTTGGTGTACCAAATCTTGGCTATGGAGTGCCCATGAGGTGTTCCTACTATCCCCAAAGTCTTGCACAAATCCGTGGAGCGATTCGGGAGATCGGGAGTTGGATTTGGGGGAGTTGACCCGCGGGTGCTGTTCATCCCCGAGCGGCCCAGCCTGACCGGTCTGACTGGTGCTGCTCACCGGTCTGACCGGTGCAGAGGCTCTGTGGGTTTTGCCTCGGGTGAACGTTCTGGTGAGTTCGTTGTAGTCCCGTGTTGCTGCTGTTTCGAGTTTGGGTCAGTTTGGAGCTCGGTAGGCCTGTTTGGTGGATTTGGGGTTTCCTGGCTTGAACCGGTCTGACCGGTGAGCTACATCAGCCTGACCGGTGTAGGGGCCTTCTGTGGAAGTTCCCAGGTTTTACCAGTAGGGACCGGTCTGACCGGTGCTGCTCACCGGCCTGACCGGTGTAGGTCAGTGGTGCTCGAGTTGGTGTTCCGCTGCGTTCTCGAGTCCGTGAAGGTGGTTGTTGGTTCCTAGGACCAGTAGCACTCCAGTGGCTGCGTGGTCTTGGCCAACTTGGGTAGTTAAGTCGGAGACGTGATTTGGAAGCCGTGTTCGTCTTGTTGGAGTTCTCATCTCCTTCGAGAAGAATTTTTATCGGCTCCCATTCACTCCCCCTCTCTGGCTCGCCTAATCGGTCCTTCAATTGGTATCAGAGCCGGTTCGGGTCTTTATTGACTCTTACCAGTCTAAGATCCAAAGATGGCGTACCAGGAACGGGGTTCGGGTCCTCCGCACTTCGATGGGAAGAACTACCAGATGTGGCAGAGGCGGATGGCAGCGTTCCTCCGCGGAAAGGGTCATATCCTTTGGGACGTCACGGTGAACACAGCTTATGTTCATCTGATGAACTTCCTTGCTCCAGGATCGAGGGATATGTTCGAAGCCAACAACAAGGCTGTCGACTACTTGTTTCGTGCTCTGTGTCAGCCTGAATTTGATCGGGTTCAGACAGAGGACTTAGCTTGTAGGATTTGGGAGCAGTTGAAGGATGCTCATGCTGGGAATGCTCAGGTTCAGGCTCGGATGTACGCGACTTACCAAAGAGAGTACGAGAACTTCACTCATCTCCCCGGCGAGTCCGTCGATGCCCTTTTCCAGCGGTTTACGGTCGTTGTGAACAACATGAGAGCCAATGTGGCCATGCTCCCATACGATGATCATGATAGAGCCGTGAAGCTCTTGCACTCGTTGGATCGTACCGTATGGGATGGGAAGTTTGAGGCTATTGTTGAGTCCGAGAAGTATGACACCTTGACGGTGAACGAGCTGTTTTCGAAGCTCAAGTCGGCTGAGTTGGACCGTGGTATGACAGCCAAGATCGAGAGCCCGACTGATTCTCATTGTCTCGCTCTCGTTGGTGGCAAAGGAGCTAAGTCTAACGCTAACGCATCCTCCAGGATGTACTCTCTGTCTTCTTTGATGCCTTTGCCAGACGAGAAGTTCGACGTGCTTGGAGAGGACGAGCTGGCGTTGCTGACCAGGCGGTTCGAGAGGTTGCACGAGAACCGGGTGAACACGAGGAGGACAGCACGGACGTGATTTCAGTGCGGCAAGCCAGGACACTTCGTCACCGACTGCCCGGAGAAGACGGAGAACAAGGACGGCTACAAGGACGGCTACAGGCACCGGTCGAGCAAGGACGGCAAGTACCGATCGAGGCGCGATCACAAGCACAAGAACAAGCACAAGGACGAGCGACGGTCGAGGAAGAAGGATGGCCGCGGCAGGAAGGCCCGAGCGATGGTCGGAGCGAGCGACGTCGACTCCAGCTCCGCCTACTCTTCCTCGAGCTCGAGTAGCAGTGAAGATGAAGGTGATCGGCGTAAGAACAAGAAGTCATCCAGGAACTTGAGCGGGTTGAGCTGCTTCGTGGGAGATGGCTTCTGCGGCATGGCTCGTAGCTCCGGCAGCAAGAAGAGTCACCAGAGTGACTCGGACTCCGACTCCGAGGATGAGGTATGTGATGAGCTCTCCTCTTTGCGCAAGGAGAACGATGAGTTGGTTGACTTGCTTGATAATCATGATCACATGCTTAGAGAGGCCAAGAAGATGAGGAAAGAGCTTAGGGCCTCACTAGAAGATGCTAGGAACTGTGTGACTGTGCTAGAAACCCAGAACCTAGATGCTAAGCTTGAGATTGATTCGCTTAAGGCTTCTCCTGTGGTTTCTGATGAGATTGATTGCTGTGATTGCTCTGTGTACCTAGCTGATCTTACTGCTCTTAAGGATAAGCATGCTTCTACTTGTGATGAACTAGATATGCTTAGGGTTGAGGTGGCTGAGCTTAAGTCTAGACCTGCTTTGCTAGGTGCTTGCACTTCTTGCCCTGTTTTGCATGGAAAGATTGATGAGATGCATGCTTACACTGTTTCGCTTGAGGCTAAGTTGAAAGAGCCTATTCCCACTTCTTGCTCTACTTATGAATTGCATGCGGTTAAGAATTTGGAGCTTGCGCATTATGTTGATCGCTTGTAGAATGAGAATGATGAGCTGAGAAAATGTATGAGCTGGTTGTCGGGTCAGGAGCCTCAGCTTGGTATCATGATAGCGGCTTTCAAACGCTATGATGGTCAGGCACTTGGGGCTGACAAGCTTGGAGAGAACAGTGGTGAGGGAGTTGAGAGAGTTGGAGAGATTCCTATCCCACCACCAAACAGATACAAGAACAAGTTTGAGCCCAAGCCTAACCATCTCAGAAACAAACTTGACACTACTCCAGATCCACCCATATTCCCTCACCCAACAAATGATTTCCAGAAACCGGTGAAGTTTGTGAGCCCAAAGGGAGGTGAGGAAGGAGAGAAGAAGGGTGAGAAACCGAGTGGGCAACCCCAACCCAAGCCTAAGCCTAAGCCACAGCCCATAAAGTTCCATTGTGGGTATTGTGGGAGAGATGGTCACAAGGATGAGTTTTGCTTCAAGAGGAAGCCTGAGGAGAGAATGGCTAGAGAGTGGGCTAACAAGGACATGTACCACCCTTCTAATGGTGTACCTGAGCCTCGTATGCAGATGCCCAGGGCCAAGGCGATTGTGAGGACGGTTTCGGCTTGGGGAGACCGGAAGGCAGCAGGTGGTGCTGCTGGCCGAGCTACACCGGTCAGACCGGTGCACTACACCGGTCAGACCGGTGCAGGTCTGGGCAGACAGCGAGTTGGTTTTCGTGCTCGTGAGGATGCTCGGTTTGGTTCTGGTGGACGTGGTTCTGGTGGTTGGTCTGGAAAGTTTGCTGGTGGTCAGTTTGCTAGGCGTTCTCCACCTCGTGCTCAATATGGGGGTGGGAGGAGTCGTAGCTTTGAGATGGAGAGGAGGAACGATCCACAATTTTCCTTTCATGGCTTTCGTCCTCCTCCAGCTAGAGAGGGTTGGTTCCCTCGTAGTGGTTACCATGGTGGTGTTCGGGGTGGTAGCTTTGATAGGCGTGATGATTTGGTTTGTGCTAACCCCACTTTGGAGCAAATGGCTCGACACTGGTTTTACTCTTTTGCTACTAACCCCAGTGCTGAGTCGTTTGTTCACTCACGTGCTCGCTTTTGAATTTCAGGTGGGAGACTTGAGGAATGTTTGGTTGATTGACTCCGGTTGCTCGAGGCATATGACCGGAGACAAGGGGTGGTTCTCAAGTCTCGTCCCGGTGGTATCCAGGACATACATCACTTTTGGGGACAATGGGCGAGGGCGTGTGCTATCAGAAGGTGAGATCAAGGTAAGTGACAAGGTCACTCTCAGGCGTGTTGCTCTTGTTCAATCGCTGGGGTTCAATTTGCTTTCTGTGTCCCAGTTGTTGGATGAGGGCTTTGAGGTGTTGTTTCGGCCTGGTGGTTCTCTGATTTTAGATTCTCGAGGGGACCTTGTTTGCATGGTCATTCCCGAGGGTCAAGTGTTCCAAGCTGATTTTTCTCAGTCTTCTGGTGTGGAGCGTTGCTTTTTGGCTGGTTCTTCGAGTGAGTTGTGGAAGTGGCATAGGAAGTTGGGTCACTTGAGCTTTGACCTTTTGTCTCGCTTGAGTAAACTCAATTTGGTCCGAGGATTGCCACGGTTGAGGTTTGAGAAAGAGTTGGTTTGTGCGCCGTGTAGGCATGCCAAGATGGTAGCCTCTTCTCCCCCGCCTCTCACCGATGTGATGACCGAGCGTCCATGCGAGCTGCTCCATATGGACCTTGTTGGCCCAGCTCGTGTGCGATCTGCGGGTGGGAAGTGGTATGTCCTTGTTGTGGTGGATGACTACTCTCGGTATGCGTGGGTGTTCTTTCTTGAGGAGAAAGGGGAGACGTTTGGTTTTGTTCGAGATCTTGTCTTGAGGTTAAGAAACGAGAGGCACGGAGATGCCATACGAGCGATCCGCAGTGACAATGGCTCGAAATTCAAAAACTCTTGCTTCGAAACCTTTTGCCATGACTTGGGTCATGAACACCAGTTTTCGAGTCCGTATATGCCTCCCCAGAATGGCGTTGTGGAAAGGAAAAACAGGACCTTATGCGAGATGGCTCGGACGATGCTCGACGAGCATAGGACTCCGAGAAGGTTCTGGGCTGAGGCGGTCAATACCGCGTGCTATATGTCGAACAGGATCTACCTCAGGGTTCATAAGAAGAAAACCTGTTACGAGTTGATGCACGGTCGCACACCCAAGGTGAGTCACTTCCATGTCTTTGGTTGTAAATGCTTCATTCTGAAGAAAGGGAAGAAGTTGGACAAGTTCAAGGCTAGGTCTGTTGATGGCATTTTCTTTGGTTATGCATCTCATTCTAGAGCATTTCGTGTGCTCAATCTTGAAACTAACCAAATCGTGGAGACTTGCGAGGTAACCTTCGACGAGACACAGCCACGTAGTCAGCTTGTTTTTGAGTGTGCAGGTGACGATGAACTTGGCGAGGAGATCTTTCAGGAGGAGGAGCATGAACATGGAGATGATGAAGATGGTGGTGTGGTGCCCGCAGCTGAACATGTACCTACTACTTCGACGACGATCGTGAACGGGCCCTCTCCCACACCTACAACGACAAACCCAGATCAAGGCGAAGCTGCTGTTGAGGGGGAGGTAGCATCAAGATGAGAACCTCCCCGGCGAGTGCAAGTGGATCACCCAGCTTCGAGAATCATCGACGACATGAATGAACGTACTACACGGTCGAGGGTTCGGAACAATTCTCATTTCGCTCATGCTGCTTTTGTTGCCACCTTTAAGCCCAAAGACATTAGACACGCGTTATCTGATCATAATTGGGTTAACTCGATGCATGAGGAGTTGGAGAATTTTGAGAGGAACCAAGTTTGGGTGTTGGTTGACCCTCCTCCAGGGTGTAAGCCGATTGGGACAAAATGGGTGTGGAAAAATAAAGAGGGAGAGAAAGGAGAAGTGGTGAGCAACAAGTCGAGACTTGTTGCTCAGGGGTACAGTCAGAAAGAGGGGATCGACTACGAGGAGACTTTTGCTCCTGTAGCTCGTTTAGAGGCGATCAGGATCCTTCTAGCCTTTTCTGTGGCTAAAGGGTTCAAGTTGTACCAGATGGATGTGAAGAGTGCTTTCCTGAACGGTGTGTTGGAGGAAGAGATGTTTGTGAGGCAACCACCGGGGTTTGAGAGTGAGAAGTACCCCCACCGGGTGTACAAGTTGAGAAAGGCGCTGTATGGGTTGAAGCAGGCGCCTAGAGCTTGGTATGGTAGGTTGAGGGGGTTCCTGTTTGAGAGAGGTTTGAGATGGGAAAGGTCGATCAGACCTTGTTTCTCCTCAGGCAGGGCAGAGATATCCTGATTGTGCAGGTATACGTGGATGATATTGTCTTTGGTGGCTCGTCTAACTCTCTTGTTGCAAGGTTTGCAGAAGACATGAGCAGGGAATTTGAGATGAGCATGATGGGCGAGTTGCAGTTCTTCCTCGGGCTACAAATCAAGCAATCAAAGGAAGGAACATTTGTGCACCAAGCTAAGTACACCAAGGACATTGTGAGGAAGTTCAAGATGGAGGATTCCAAGGCCATGGCGATGCCTATGAGTACGACTACAGCTCTTGATGCGGACGAGGAAGGTGAACACGTGGACCAGAAGGAGTACCGGAGCATGATCGGGTCACTCCTCTACTTGACGGCGACGAGGCCGGACATCCAATTCTCGGTATGTCTGTGCGCTCATTTTCAAGCATCTCCGAGGACTTCGCATCGGCAAGCAGTCAAGCGCATTTTCAGGTATTTGCGACACACTCCTGACTTCGGCCTTTGGTACTCTGCGTCTTCTTCTTTGGCGCTTCATGGATTTTCAGACGCGGATTTTGCCGGGTGTCGGTTGGATAGGAAGTCCACTTCTGGGACTTGCCAGTTCTTGGGTTCTTCTTTGGTGTCTTGGTCTTCCCACAAACAGTCAAGTGTTGCTCAATCCACTACTGAGGCAGAGTATGTGGCTGCAGCTAGTTGTTGCTCTCAGCTCCTTTGGATCACATACACCATGAGTGACTTTGGTGAGGAGTATACCCATGTCCCACTTCAATGTGATAGCACCAGTGCCAAAAGCGTTGCAAAGAACCCAGTGCTCCATTCCAAAACCAAGCACATAGAAGTGAGGTATCATTTCCTGAGAGACAACGTAGAGAAAGGGAAGATAGCTTTGATCCATGTACCCACACATGACCAACTAGCCGATATTTTCACCAAACCCCTAGATCAAGCAACCTTCACTCGTTTGCGGGGGGAGCTTGGTGTTTGTTTGATTTCTTGAGTTGGCGTGTGGGAGCTCCTTTGTAGCATATGTATAGCTTTCCTTTCTGCAATTCTTGCATTTGGCATGGCATATGTAACATGATGTATAGGCATCTTTGTATCTTAGGTTGCATGCATTTTGTATCATATGCACTGTTTAGGAAAGGTTTCTCCTATATACATTGTTCACCATGGAATGATATATATGTCTTTGTGAGCTAATTTGGTAAGCTATGGTTAGTTTGGCTTAGCTCTTGATAATCTTGGTTTATATCCATGGTTGATGGCTATGTTTTTGAAAAATTTTATATGTATGCTCTCTTGTGAGTAAATGCCTTAACATGATCTTGACATGTTTTTGTGGCTTGGCTATGCTTAATTTGTGGTTGGATAGCTTATTTTGATCATATGGGGCCAAAGGC
Source organism: Cenchrus fungigraminus (assembly GCA_036936925.1). Lineage (NCBI taxonomy): Eukaryota > Viridiplantae > Streptophyta > Magnoliopsida > Poales > Poaceae > Cenchrus > Cenchrus fungigraminus. The sequence continues at coordinate 25,442,837 of CM072773.1, read as the reverse complement.
TCATTTGCCATCATGAATGTTTAGCCCCCATACTTGATCTTGTGGAGGGACATAAGTCCTTTTTGTCGCAAAGACATTTCATGTGCCAATTATAAATCTGAAAATGAAATGTAAATTGCTTGAAAAATGTGCTCCTATGTCATATGTGCTAATTTTAATTTGCTTTGGGTGCTAAACCGTTGCATGATGCCTACCAATGAGAAGTCTCATATATAGAAGTAGGCACATAGCTCGGTGGCTTTGACATGACATGAGGTGCTTGTGGGTGTTTATGATGGTCTTATGCTTAGAATAGTTGTCCTAGCATGAAGTTTGTATGGCTTTGCCATTTTGACATGTTTTGCTCATTTTTAGGACTTTGCTCATAGGAGGGTGATTTTTCGCAAAATTGCTAAATTCTATCTTAGCTTCGCCCAATGGTTGTGAAACTTGGTGATCTTGTAGTTGATGTCATTACGAAGCTATAGAGTATCTAACTTGCTCATTTGGACATGTGTAGCATCCTTTGTTGAATTTTGTCTATTTGAGAAGCTCTAGGTTGCATTTTTTTGCATTTTTGGCTTGATTCATGCATTGTCAACAAGGGGGAGAAGTTTGAGCATGTTTTGGCTTGTTGCATGTATTTAGAAGGTTTCCAAGTGGTTTCGAGCTATTTTTGAGCTCGGGCAGTTTCCCAGGTGGCATCGGCCTGACCGGTGAGTACACCGGTTTGACCGGTGTAGTTTCCAGGTGCTGGACGATCTTGTCCACTGGTCTGACCGGTGAGTGTGACCGGTCTGACCGGTGAGAGCAAAGCTGAAGCAACTGCTATGTTTGCGAGGTGGTTTGCATGCATTCGTCCAGGGGGAGTTGCATTGGTTCAGGGGGAGCTTGTATGTGTGCAGGGGGAGCTCTTTGTGGTTTTCGAGCTTTGGATGGTTGGCTTGTGCTCTTTGCTTGAGTATGTTTTGTCTCGGATGTGTCGAGCCGTTGCCCTTGCCTAAGGGGTCCGAGACTTGTCTTCTTCAAGTGATCTTGCTCTTTGCCTTTCTTTGGCTTTCGATCGCTTGTTGGAGTTTCTTTTAGTCGTTTCTTTTCTTTTTCTTTTCTCTTGGTTACCAAAACGTGTGTGTTGTCAATGCACTCATCAAGGGGGAGATTGAGAGCCAGGTGTGGTTCGAGGACCGGTGGATGGTCGCTTCCTGGTGTGATGAGTGATTGACAACGTGGTGTGGACTGATTCTTGGCTAAGTATTGCAGGTGTAGGTTGCGGCTTGACTGGTGCAGGTGCAGATGAAGAACAAGCGCGAAAGGTCGTTGCCGGTGAGGCCTCCAGGTGTGGAGAAGACAAGTAGGCTTGGTTCGAGGGACCCGGTGGCCAGCGGGGTCAAGTGCGGGCCGCATGGTGGCAAGAACGGCAAGATGAAGTCATGGACGGTTTCTTGGTTGAGCCTCAAAACCAAGGTCGAGCCGGGACTACGTGGGAGCCAAGTCATGAGTGGCGATTGGCGGAGGCTACACCGAGTTCGCGGGGTTTCCGGTGGTTCACCAGAAAACCACTGGGTTCCTTGGTTGATCCACAAAGCCAAGACCGAAGAACCGAAGACGGAGGTGCAGCAGCTCCAAACCGGTCTGACCGGTGGGTCTGACCGGTCTGACCGGTGTGCGACGACGCAGTCCGGAATCTTCGAAGTGGAGGACACGCGTCGGGATCGCAAGGCTTGCGTCGAGGCTAAGCAAGTTTGCGGTCGCTGGGCATCCGTCCGATGGAGCGAAGACAAAGATTTCCGAATTCGCCCTTGAGAGGCATCTATCCCTAGTTAGCTAGTAAGGGTATTTTCGTCTTTCGGTTGCCTCCATATAACCCAAGTGGTGAGAGGATGGCAGCCATCTCTTGGAACCCTAGCTCATTTGCTTTCCTATTTTCTCTTCCTTTTTTCCATAGGATTTTCTTAGGACTAGCTTGAGAGCTTCATGGTGATCTTGTGAGAGGGAAGGATGATCGGGCGGCAAGCTAGACCTTGTATGAACCTCTTTGGTATGTATAGGTGATTCGGCGTGGTTCCTCAAGGCTTGGATGTGTCTTTCCCGTTTCTCCTTTTTGGTGATTTTCGGAGCCTTTTCTTGGCGATTTTCTTGGAGCGATTTCGAGGCCTTTCTCTTTGGGATTTGGTGGGGGATGTATGCATGAACCCTTCGTGGTTCTTTTCCCTTTGATTCCCCTCACAAATCAGTGAGTAAAGGGGCTCGATTTTGTGGTTTTCGTGGCTCTAGGGTTAGAGGCGTTCTTGGTGGGATTTTTTCGATTCCTCTTGATTTAGCAAGTTTTGGTGGAACAAATCTTGGCTATGGAGTGCCCATGAGGTGTTCCTACTATCCCCAAAGTCTTGCACAAATCCGTGGAGCGATTCGGGAGATCGGGAGTTGGATTTGGGGGAGTTGACCCGCGGGTGCTGTTCATCCCCGAGCGGCCCAGCCTGACCGGTCTGACCGGTGCTGCTCACCGGTCTGACCGGTGCAGAGGCTCTGTGGGTTTTGCCTCAGGTGAACATTCTGGTGAGTTCGTTGTAGTCCCGTGTTGCTGTTGTTTTGAGTTTGGGTCAGTTTGGAGCTCGGTAGGCCTGTTTGGTGGATTTGGGGTTTCCTGGCTTGAACCGGTCTGACCGGTGAGCTACATCGGCCTGACCGGTGTAGGGGCCTTCTGTGGAAGTTCCCAGGTTTTACCAGCAGGGACCGGTCTGACCGGTGCTGCTCACCGGCCTGACCAGTGTAGGTCAGTGGTGCTCGAGTTGGTGTTCCGCTGCGTTCTCGAGTCCGTGAAGGTGGTTGTTGGTTCCTAGGACCAGTAGCACTCCAGTGGCTGCGTGGTCTTGGCCAACTTGGGTAGTTGAGTCGGAGATGTGATTTGGAAGTCGTGTTCGTCTTGTTGGAGTTCTCATCTCCTTCGAGAAGAATTTTTATCGGCTCCCATTCACTCCCCCCCTCTCTGGTTCGCCTAATCGGTCCTTCACTTCTTCAGCGTGCCGGAGAGGTAGGACTTCATCAAGTTGCAGTCCTTGAAGGCGTGCTTGACTGGGCCCTTGTGGTTGGGGCACGGGGCTTCCAATAGCTTCTCGAAGTGATCCGTTGGTGGGTTACTTCTCGGTTTTGCCGCCTTTCGGTCGACAGCAGCCACCAAGGTGTCGTCGCGGTATCTCTCGTCTTTACTCTTCTTTTTCTTATTGGTTGCCGCGGACGGACCGTCATCGACTTCGACTGGCTGCTTCCCCATGCTGGTACCGGGGCTAAGCGTTCCGGCCACAGCTTCTTCCCCGTTGGCGTGGTCGGTCGCGATGTCGAGCAGCTGCCGAGTAGATCGCGGCTTCCGTCGCCCGATCTGATGGATCAGCGTGGCACACGTGGTGTCATTCTGGAAGGCCGAGACGATGTCCGTGTCGGTGGTGCTGGGCAACTCGGTACATCGCTTGGAGAAGCGCTGAATGTAATCACGTAAGCTCTCGCCCTTCATCTGTTTGCAGTTGCATAGATCCCAGGGGTTCCCTGGTCGGGCGTACGTGCCCTAGAAGTTGCCGACGAAGGCGTCGTGTAGCTGCGACCAGCTGTCGATCTTGCCTCGTGGCAAGTGCTCGAGCCATGTACGAGCTGAGTCCGCGAGATGTAGCGGGAGATTCTTGATGATGAACAGGTCGTCCCGAGCTCTGCCTGCGTTACGTGCCAGTCGGTAGTCCTCTAACCAAACGCTGGGGTTGGTTTCACTGTCGTACTTTGGTACAGAGGTCGGAGCTCTGAAACGCGAGGGGAAATGGGCATTGCGCACATTCTTCCCGAAAGCGTGACATCCTTGTGCATCAGGTGAGTTGCTCCGGCTTCGATCTTCATCGCTATCGTAACGGCCGCCGCGCCGCCGACAGTACTCCTTGCGAGGCTGCTGCTCGTAACCGTCATCTTGGCCCACGTCGACCCTCCGTCGCGCCTTGATGGTGTCGTGCACGTTGCGGTTAGGACCCGAACGACTCTTGACCAGTACGTTGACTTCCTCAGACCGTCACGGCTGCTGCGACTGTGCTGCAGGTTGTCGTGGCTCAGAGTGCCCGTGACCCTGCGAGCCCCGCTGTCGAGAAGCGGAACTCTCCGCCTGCTGTACGACGGCAGTATCGAGGAGCATCTTGATCTGTTTATGCATTTCCTTTTCTTGAGGTGTGGCGGGCTCTGGGATCTTCCGGAGAAGAACTGCTGCTGCCGCCGGATTTTGCGACGCCCTTTTGAAGACGGGTGTGCCGTCAACGACGTCTCGATCGTCGTTGATGATGAGTTGCTGGACGTCCCTTGCGCGTACGCGGGCGGGAGTTGGAGTTGGGTCCTGCCCGAGTTGATGGTGGAGCTGTGCCCGCTCATCGTCGAGTTGGCGCTGTGCGTCCTCCAACTCGTCTAGTCAGGCCTGTTGTGCGGTGATGTTGGGTGGCTCTCGCGCCCCGGCCGCGCTATCCGCCGTCGAGCTATGGGCAGAGTGGACTGCCCCCTCCGGAGTGTGGGCCGGTGCCGGGGCGACTGGAGTGTTGCCGACGACGAAGCACTCGCGCGAGGGGTCGTATCCCCAATCGTCGGAGTCATCGGAGTAGCCGAAGCAGTAGTCTGCCGCCGTCTGGAAACGACAGAAGGCGCCGGCGTCACGAAGCCCGGAGCAATCCCACTCCAGACCCGAGATGTCGTCAGTACCGTCGGTTACGAGGTACTGCTCGTCGGGCGAGGTTGCTGGAAGCTTCATGGTGCACCAGAGATGATGACTTGGATAGTTATCATACAGGGCTCGGTCCGTGCTCGATGAAGAGGAGTATGCCGTCGCGTAGCATGTCCCTCGGGAGAGAGACGGCTTCAGTGCGCTCTCTCTGGCGATGCGCTCTGTCGAGTCCGACGGCAGGGAGTCCTCTGCCGCGTCGGTGGTCAGCGGTGCACCAACCTCGACCCGTGGAGGGGAGCTGGCACGCGCCGCCCTGCGTCGGTCCGCCTTGGCCTGCTTCGAGCGCTTGCCTGAGCGCCTCTTACGTCGGGGCGAGCGCGTCGCGGCAGTCGGAGCGGGAGCTGGGGCTGCCGCGTCAGTGGTCTCAATGACGAGGCGCATGAGATAGTAGTCTCCAGTTGCCTGGAAGTTCAGGCTCCCGAAGCGGATCTCGAGCCCAGCCTGGAGCGAGTCCGGTGATTCCATGGGGGAGTCCATCAGCGGCGGCTTGGTGATGGCTTCTGTCGAGGCGAATGATGGGAGGGTCGTGCGGACCCTAAAAAGAACATCAAAAACACGCGAAGGCCCCTACCTGGCGCGCCAACTGTCGGGGTTTGTTACCGCCGGCAAGTAAATTTATAAGAACGCGTGTACTGATCTGCACGGTAGCACAAGAGACACTCGGGATTATACTGGTTCGGGTCTCCGGAGAGTAATACCCTACGTCCAGTCTGAGAGGGGGTGTTCTTTATGCTCGGGACTTTGTAGTAGGGGATACAAACAAGGCGGGAGAGGGTTCCGAGCCCAAGTCCCTGGTGTGCAAGTGGTTCTTGTAGCAGGAGTCTACGTACGTGAGTGTGTGAGCGTTTGTGGGGTTGTATGAGATGAGATATCGATGCTAAGTGCGTGTGGGGGTGGAAACGAATGTGTCTTGTAAGTGTCCCTATCCTCCCCTTTTATAGTCACAAGGGAGAGGCTCAGGGGGGCTACATCGAAGGTGTAAGCTGGTCTAAAGTCTAGGGCGTCCTTCTTCTGCGTCGGGCTGTCAGCAGTAGTGGCGAAGAACTGTTACGATGCCCCAGGTGACGGTGTAGGCCTTTCCTGAGTTGTGCGTCCCAAGTAGCTGTCCCGGGGCCCTCCGCACCCTTCTCCGAGTAGTTAGTCGGGTACAGGAAGCAGGATTCGTATCCTGATCTTGTCAGTGGATCAGGGGCTTGTCTTTTCCAGGTACTGTGGAAAAGGAGTGGTCTGTGCCGCGACGATCGAGGGATAGGTGACGGCTTACACTGTGCCGTTCGTGGCACAGCGTTTCCCGTGCTGTCCGTAGTACGATACGTACTGCCCCCGCTGAGGAGCGGCAGGAGGATCCGCCCTCTGACACCAGATCGACCTGATCAGGGCGGACCGGTGTGGAGGGGCCAGCACGTGGTGAGTCGCGCGCCTGGGTATCACGGGATATCAACGGGGCCCGTGTACCTGCGGCCTTGGCGGCCACAGTCTTGAACTGGTCGGAGGCGGAAAACTACTCGTGCGAGTAGGTAATCTATACCACGTCTTCTGATGCTTAGGGTGTAGCGTGTACTGCACCGTGCGTTGTCCAACATTCCTTACGCTGTTAGCAGTACGATGGCCACTGTGCCGTTCGTGGCAGGGTTTGACGAATCCGTCCCCTGACACCGAATCGTACGGGCCCGAGCGGACCGCTGCGGTGGTGCAGACACGTGGCGGCGCACGGGGAGGTGTGAGCGGAGATCCCGGGATCTCGATCTGGAGGGGCCCACGCGCCCCGCGCCTTCCCTGCGAAGCCTGCGCGGATCGGCGACGGAAACTACTCGTGCGGACGAGTAGTCGTGGACGGGAGGCGGAGACTACTCGTGCGAGCAAGTAGTCAGAGGCGGGGGCGGAGACTACTCGCGCGTGCAAGTAGTCGGAGGCGGAGGCAAATACTTATTGTACGGGCCGCCATGTACTCGGGGGAGAGGGTGCAGGTGGCCATGGGCCGCCTGCCTCTCGGCCCATGACGCAAACAGGTCGTACGGATCCTAAAGTACTTGGGGGGGCCTAATACTCGTTGTATTAGCCGCCAAAATACGCCATACATGGATCCGTACTGTGTTTTTTAGAGGTCCTGGTGGGCCCTGGTCCATGGCCTCGTCATCAGCGTACTCCTGCAAAATATTAGCGACCGCAGGGGGAATATCCAAAGATGGTGCATCATCAAGTGAAACGAGCACACTAGAGCATACAAGTGCAAAACATGGCAAATGAGGAGCTCGTAGATCAGCAAAATCAGCACGTGTAGCAAGGAAAACAGGAGCATTCAACTTGATTTCAGTATTAACAGATGGCGACAGATCAAGTTGTTTAGCAGTTTTAGCAGCTCGAGCAAGATCATCTTTAACAATTTGTTCAGGTGTCATCGTATGTATGATTATTTTCTGACCCTTAAACATGAATGAATAATGATTTGAACGACCATGATGTAAGCTATCAATATCATATTGCCAAGGTCGACCAAGTAATAAAGAGCATGCTTCCATGGGAACAACATCACAATCGACAAAATCAGAATAGGCACCCATGGAGAAAGGAACACTCACGCAATGAGAGATTTTTATTTTACCACCATCATTAAGCCATTGAATGTAATATGGGTTCGGATGCTTACGGGTGGGTAATGACAATTTCTCTACCAGCATGGTACTCGCTAGATTGTTGCAGCTGCCGCTGTCGATGATGATGTCAATCGACCGCTCCTGCACAACTCCCTTTGTATGGAACAAAGTGTGTCGCTGATTCTTCTCGGGCGGGGCGACCTGTGCACTAAGAACACGCTGCGCACCAAGACTTTCATACCTATCGGAGTCGCCCGGGGTGACATGTACCTCCGCCTTAGCTGCATGGTCAGTGGCAAGCAATGCATGTTCAATTTCTTCAGAATCACTAGCGGAAGAGTACTCACCATCGTCACGAATGAGCAAAGTGCGCTTGTTCGGGCAGTCCCGAAACACGTGGCCAAATCCTGTGCAGTGATGACACTGAATATCCCGTGTACGGCCTGGAGAAGGTGTGGCGCCTGTGGGTGGGGCAGTGCTTGCCGGTTTGGCCGTTTTTTCACGCGGTGTAGTGTTGGGCGTGGATGGCGCAGGGGACACAGGTGCTGGTGTGGATGTCGAGCTTCTTCCTGCAAAAGGGTTAGAATATGTCTTCGAGCGTCGTCCCTGCACTTCACGTTCAGCTTTGCAAGCAAATTCAAATAATTGAGTCATATCATGATATTCCTTATAATCAAGTATGTCCTGGATTTCACAGTTTAAACCACCACGAAAGCATGCCATAGCAGCGTCGTTAGTCTCCAATATCCCACAATGAATCATACCTTCTTGTAACTCTTGGTAATAGTCCTCAACAGATTGAGAACCTTGCTGAAAACGCTACATCTTATTAAGCAAATCACGAGCATAATACGAAGGCACAAATCTATGGCGCATAACAGTTTTTAATTGATCCCAAGTGGTCCGAATGGCAGTGGGATGTTTAATTTTGTACTCACGCCACCAAATTAAAGCAAAATCAGTACATTCACTAATAGCAGCTTTAACTTGAGAATTTGCAGCAATATCATGGTATGAAAATTTTTGTTCAACCTCTAACTCCTAATCAAGATATGCAGTAGGATCATATTTGCCATTAAAAGGTGGGATTTTAAATTTAATCTTAGAAAAAGAATCATTACCGGGGCGGCGTGGCACATGGCGGGCACGACCGCGACTGTCTCTGGCGTCCTGCTCCGAATCACCGCCGTAGTCCTTCTGCAAATTGGTGATTGTTGTGTGCATGGCATCGAGTCGGGCCACGAGAGCGTCGAGTGTGGTCTTGGTGGCCGTCTGGGCGAGGTCGAGCTGATCGAAACGGTCGGTCAACGTAGTGATAGTTGAGTCCAGCCATTCATGTATGGTCCGAATGTCCGCGGCTAGTCCTTCAATTTGTGCTCGCATGTCTTGCAGCGGATCATTCCTGGCGGCGCCTTCATCTGCCATGGTTAGCGCAAACACAAAAACAAAACGACGACAAAACAGGGGTGGGACAGCTCACTATTGACGGTTGTTAAGTGCTACTTTTACACTGTCAATACCTGCATAAAATAAATGGAAAGTGATCATCAACACTAGAATAGGGTTTATACTAACAATTTCCACAAGTGTTGGTGTTTCTAGCTTTTGTTGCAGGACGCACCGAAATACGTGTTAAATGACACAGTTGAGAGCAAGTGCACCAATGGCATAGATATGGCATCATCATAAACAATCACAAATGCCAAATTGGTATGCACCAATGCGATGGGCTTGTCGAGACGATCGAAATGGATATATCATTTGTCTACTTTGGAGTTCGAATGAAAGAGATACGCACAAGATAACATGTGGGCCCGGTGGGACCCACACTAAGCCACATGGCGATGTGCTGTCACACAGGAGTCCACGTGTCCACGACACATCATCGATCCAAAGAAACACACTCTCGACCAATCAGGAGCCAGTACGCGGATCTAAGGGCCCACAACCACGAGATAAATGGCTAGAAATACCGCATACACCCCCATACCCACCTTGGGACCCACCTAGCAGTCACATGGACGAAAGGCGGCGCGAGAGGGGCTACCCGGGGGTCGGCCGACCCCCCAGGTCGCCCGACCCCATGTTGTGGCCTCTCGTGTCACCCTTCCACGTGTCGGCTTGTCGTGAAGAGGCAAAAGCGGTTCTAGGTGTGTGCCCGAAGATTTCCTCAAGATCCTGCCGGAAAGCTCCTTCTCTTGCAAGCTACTTGGTCTCCACTCCTCTTTGCCACATATCCCAAGGGAGCTCCTCATACCCCCCTTGGCCTATAAATATGAGGAGAGGGGGCTAGAATAGAGACACATCTCATTCCTCCCTCTCTCTTTAGAAACACTTGTTTCTCCTTTCATTTGATCTCTCATGGATCAAATGAGTTGAGGGGATGGCTATGTAGATGGTGGTGTGGGTGAGATCCCAACTTGTTCTTCATTTAGAGCAAAGTGAGTATTCTTGTATTTTCCAATTAGACTAAAGTGACGTTCATGCATGAGTGATATGTTCTTGAGTTCTTCGTTCGTTCATCATTTAGAGGCTCGTGTTCTTCATGAACACGCTTCTTCGATCAAGTTGACGAACGAGTTACTCACGCTTTTGCGTTTGTTCGTAAGTTAGAGGCTCGTGTTCTTCACGAACACGACCCTTGATCTCTTATTATAAGCGCATAAGTTTGCATTCCATTTGTGTGAATTATCCCATTAGATCTTGTTGGGATACATGAATCGGTGACTAGTCGTCTTCCTGACGCTAATCGATTCAATGATGAGTAAGGTCTAGCTCAACCTTGCGGGTTCGTCGCTCTGATTTATACGGAGTGCTATAGTGTTTCTACGGGGTGCTAGACGTAGCCGTGCTATAGTAGTAATCGGTGGTGTAGACGTGGTGTCTAGACTACGGGTTATCCTTCGAATGCCTTGTATCCCACGGTTTGTCTTGGGGTAGGCCGCGGTAGTGTCAGCCGTTGGACCCTCTGAAATCCCCCACGTTCGGATACAGCGTGTAGGCAACCCTTTGCCGTGAACCAACTGTTATAGCCAGGAGGGGCCGGTGTCCGAAGCGAGATCTTATTCGAGCTTGTTCCTCTCTAGAGTCGAGAACCTACAGGAAGCACCCCATCATCTCCCTACCATAGCTGGGGCTTGGTGTCCTTGGACCGTTCATCTAGGATAGAAGGTAGTGCACATCGTTCCTTGGATTCGATACCCTTTGGAATACTCCTAAGGTGAAGTGCTACAACGGTATTTCCGTGTGCTTGCGGATTCTTTCGTACCCGTCGGTATACCCAGGTGGATCTTACGCTCCCGCTAGGTGCGCAACTAGTGGTGACGTTAAGAAATACCAACAAGCATTTCTGGCGCCGTTGCCGGGGAATGGTTGCTGTATCTATCTTTGAACCCAGTGGTCCTCGTATTTATCTTTTTCGTTTTCTTCTACCTTCACCCCCGTTACCCATCAGATATCCTTTTTGTTTCTTTTCTTCTACCTTTACCCCCGTTACCCTTTGAGATGCCTTCCTTTCAAAGCTTCTCTACCTCAAGGGGTGAGTTCGAAGAGTCATCATCATCTTCATCATCCGGCTATGAACTCCCCCCTAGCTTTTTAGCCACGGTTCAGGATCGACCATTCTTTGGAGCAATCAATGAAGACCCCTACCTCCATTTGGAGGAATTTGAGGAACTGTGCTCTAGTTTGGCTATGCCAGGCATGACAAGGACACCGTGAGGTGGAAGTTGTTTCCTTTCTCCCTCATAGGAGAGGCGGACAATGGTACGCCCACACTATAGAAAGTGTGAACGGTGGTTGGGGAGAACTTCGAGATAACTTTTACCACTCGTTCTCTCTCATGGAGAGGACGGAGCAATGGTACACTCATGTAGCTTCTCTTCCAATAAGTATCCTCGATTTCAAGAAATTAGAGGAGTCCCTAGGAGCGGCATGGGCTAGGTTCCTACACCTTTTGGTGTCGACACCTGGTCCGTCTTTACCCATCGATGTGTCATTGTACATCTTTTGTATGGGTCTAGACATGGATTCTGCCCTCGATCTAGACGTTATTGCTGGAGGTTTGTTTGTGGAAAAAACTCCAAGGGAAGGAAGAGAGATCCTAGATTCCCTCTTAGAAAACTCTTCTATCCCTGCTGATCACAACAAACCGAACCAAGAATCCGAGTCGAGCCATGAGGGTCCCTCAACATCCAAGTCAGAGTCTTCATCTTCCGAATCCCAAGACTTGTCTGTTGAGCCCTCTCCTGAACCCCGAACGCCAAAGGAAGAAGAAATTCGACCATTGGTGTTCACTCGCAAATTCGAGGATGACCCATCTGAAAATCTTTTAGACACCTCGAATTCTTTCGATGCCCAGTCAGGGGAAGAACCTTATTCTGTCCACACCGATCATTCTAGAAATCTTTTGACAGAACCTTCCCTTAGGCCTGCGATGCCTCCTCCACCTCCTGACCCTCCTGATGAAGCATATCCTGAGGAGGCCAAGAGGGAGGAATGGTCAGAGGGAGTGACACGATTTTTTGAGGCAACTTAGAATAGTTCACCTTCTCTAGTTGTTCCTTGCTCTATTAGAGGCACTGTCGTAGAGGCCCATTGTAACCCCATCATGGAGGTTAACATTTTGCCATGGCACTTAGCGGAAACTCTTTTGGGCAAAGTTCTGCTAGCACCAGCCGACATGCTCCTCAAGACTTGTCCCTTTGGACATGTTCTTGAATGTCGGGGGATCGCAAGTGTCGTGCCGCTCACCATAGACGGGATCGAGGCTTGTTTAAACTTTCACATCTTCGATGTCCTTGATCTTGATCTTCTCCTAGGCTCCCCTTTAGAGTAGCTCTTTGATACATCTTTAGGGAGCCTAGATGATAAGCTTCGGGGAGTCGCTTCTGCCACTGCTACCCCTTGTCCGGGACAACCTATGGCAAAGCCTCTTCCCCAGCGAAACCCGCTCGAGAAGACGATGAGTATATCTCCGTTCGTGTCATCCAAGCTTGCTCTCATTAAGGGTGTAGAGCTTTCTACTCCTCATGAGGATGACTCGGGAGACTCTCTTCACCTTTGTGAAGGCGAACGATCGTCACCGCTCTCGACCGAGTTTCAGCCTCTTCCCGCTGGCCCGTATCATGTTGCTTTCGATCATGGTCGAGAGTCAACATCGAGCCTCCACGACTCTCTTGAGATGGAGACTTCATGGGCCATGGAACCTTTCGAGGCGCTGACTCTGGAGTCCGGAGGAAAGGATTCCACGCACAAGCATGGTAGCTTCATTCTTGATCTACCATACAGACCATGCTCGCATCATGTCCCTCCAGAGTCAGACTTGCTTAGTACGCTGAGCACACGTGAGGGCTGCAATCACCTTATGGTCCTCTTTTGCAGAATGTTTAGAAGGTTCATTGTGGATGTGTATGTCTATCATAAGCATATCAGATTTCTTGTGTGCATTGTGGCACTAACCTTGCAGCTAAAGCTTCATCGATACATTAAGGATCGGTGGTGAGACGGGAATGGCACCACCAACGATAGCTGCAAGACGAAGTTCCCATGGTCGAGCTTATGACCTTAAATAAACAAAGCAATACCAGGAGATAGCCTGGATTAGCATAGGTTTTATTTTCCCTTTTTCGAATAAAAGCAAGAACATGTTTTTAGGATAAGTTGTCCTTCGGGTATTTTTTGTCACTAACCTGGCAGGTGGAGATTGAAAAGAAGAATGGACAGGTGATGCCTATGAACATGTGGGCCACATCAGCAACAACACCTAGATAAGCTTTGGTGAGGGAACATTTACGAAAAGGAAGCTCGATCACCACACACTTAAGTTTTGCTGCCTAACAATGCAAACTTCAAGTGTGGGGGAGGTATGTGAGCATCCTGAGTAAAGTTCCTCCTCTGCCAAATCTTATCCTGGTGTGGTGATGATGTCAGCTCTTGCATCTTGCCCTCTAGCTAGGTAAGTCCTGCTTTTGACATTAAACAAAGCCCTTCCGGGAGGTTCCCGAGGTTCATCATCTTTTGCTCATGCTTATGTCCCTTTTGAAAATATCTTGATCATGCCTAAATGCTTCCTTTATCAATGTTCATATGCTATTGTTTGAATGCGTGAACATGTCATACATTCATAGACTGATTTAAATTAAGCATGGTGCTTAGGTTAAAATTGTCTTCTTCAGGCAAAACAAGACATGGTGTCGGGTTTTGATTGATGAACCTTAGAGTTATATTTTCATAGATCTTGGTTGCATATATGCTGACTAACCCCTGCAGAAAATTATCAAATTCAAATGGGTAAGTCATTGAGCTAAATTCAAATGGGAAGGTAAGTTGAGGTGTTAGATTCATGTTGCACAACATGCAAAGGTGGTACATATGACCTCTCAAAGGTCCAAGGTAAGTATATTCCCCTTTGTGTATGAAGTGTATTATTAGTCTAACCCTTTCGAGCAAATGACACGGTAACAATAAAATAAAAACAACAAAAATATTTGCATTTGAATAAAGGCTCTATGGTTCTCGAACCAGTAGAGTCCATCTTTTGCTCGCACTTGTTTGAAGAACAACACCAGTACAAGCACCAGTATGGGGGAGTTCTCTCAAGCGCATCATCGACATATCCACTCGAGAACTCCCACACAAAGGGCTGCACGACATCGACTACGCCTTCATGACAAGAGCAAGTGTGACGCCCTAGGTTTTTAATTAGCATCATTAGTGCTAATGACCGAATCAACCGAGTCAGACATTGTTGACATTGGTCAAACCGTGGTCAACCTGGGTCATCACCTCGAAAACCTCGCCAACAATCACTAATGACCCCTTGATCAAGTCAACACACCCCTTTAAGTCAAACCTTGGTCAAAGATGTGGTCAAACCCTAGTTAAACCCCTATGTCTTTGAACCCCCTCTGGAACTTTTGCCGCGTTCTCCAATTTTCACTTAAACACTTCAAAATCTCCCAATATAAAAGTTGTCTAGTTTTTCGAGGGACACAACTTTGCTTTTGGGTGGCATTTCAAATTTTGAGTGGAAAAGGGTGAAAAACTTGGTCAACTGCAGCTTTTACTATTCATTGGCGCCATGAAAAACAGGAACTTTGCCTGCAATTTATGCTCAAACCGTTGATCAAAACACCTGTCGACCTTTGTAAAAGTTGTAGAGGGTTAGTAGATCTACAACTTTGGTATAGGTTCTTCAGTGCAGTTCAGTTCAAGATTTTTGAGTTATTCGCGGTCAAACTCGGGTAAATGGAACAAAAACTGGGGCATGTCGCGCCGCGCCGCGACGTCGCGCGCCAGTGCGTGCCCGCGCGCCCGGCCACGCGGCCGCCCCTGCCCTCGGCGTCCGGGCCCCCCCCCACTCGACTCGCGCTCCCAAGGCCGCGCCTCCCGAGGCCGCCCGCACCCCGAGCGAGCCTGGGGATTCGCGTGCTCGCCCGTGACGCGCACCCGCGCCGGGCCCTGCCCGCGCCGCCCGCGCCCCGACGCGTCGGACGGACCCTCCCTTGCCTCCTGGCGCCGCAGCAAGCCCCGCGCGCCCCTATAAAAACCCCAGGCCGCTCCCCCGCGCATGCGCGTCCTTTGCCGCCTCCCTGAGCTCGCCGCCGCCCCGCCATTGGAGCGCCACCGCCGAGCTTCCCCTCCACGCGCGCCCAGTGCCGCCCAACCACCCCTAGCTCCTCTCCTCACGCTAGCACATCCACCCGAGGCACCAGCCGCCGCGCATTGCCGCCGAGCACGCCGGAACTGAGGTTGGGGCGGACGCGCCGCCGCTGTCTCCTCGCCGGGCACCAACGGAGCCGACCCCGCCTCCAAATCCACCATCAACCGGTTTCTGGTGAGCCCACACGCCTCCCCGACTACTTCCCCGGCCGATCTCGCCGCCGGTTCGCCGGAATTTGGCCGGAGCCGCCGCCGGCCATGGCCCAAGGGCCACATTGCAAAGCTTTCGATCTTTCCAGGGTCCTAACCGTGATCTAGGGGCATATTTGTAAGACCTCAAAACCTTCCAGGGACCTCGGTGTAAAACCATATTTTCAATAGTGTAGCAGTTTTGCTAAATATTGGAAAATCCATAGAACATCGTAGAAAAATTAAAAAAATGCAAACTCAATTTTGTTGGATTCCTTGTGAGAAACCCTACAACTTTTGTAAAGCTTGACCATACTTTTTCCTGATAGTTTTTGCATGAAAAATACAAAACTTATAAACCTAGATCTGTTGTATCTCAAAATATACAAGCGCTCTTGAGCTACGTTTTGGATATGTTCTGTCTTATATCATGCTGAGCTTCTGTACCAAAAATTACACAAAGTTATGCTGTGCATCTTTTGTTATGAATTGTTTTGTATTTATGATAAATCTGTCCAAATGATTTTTGTAGATAAAAATAAATAGACTTTTGTGCTTAACTTCTGCATGTGATCTTGTTATACCTAGAGTCACCTCTGGTAAATTAATCAAAATTTAATCTCTACCAGAAATATTTAATCTTGTTTTATGCCTAATTTTCAATGTAATTGCATAACCCAGGATCTATGGTAGTTCTAGGTGTATATGTTGCATTCCTAGCTTAAATTTGGACCAGAGGCCATGTGTGAGAAAGTTGGGATCTATTTAATGTGTATTTATTTTTATATGCATTTATCTTGTTTTGGTAGCTAGGAAATGCTATTTTTGGTAGGATTAATTTGTGGCTCTTTTAAAACTTGAAGCTTGGTCCAGTAGCATGCTTAGGACCATTAGGGCCAGCAAGGTCCCCTTGTCCTTGTTTTTTTAATGTTATTTTGCAATTGAAAGTTGGTGTGCACATAAGCTTCTTATTAAAAATTAATTAGGAAAAATCATCCTTGTTTCCTTGTAACCTTATTAAATTGTTGCCTAGCTTAATTAGGGTCTATAAATACACCCTTGCTGTTTTGTGGGATTTAATAATGCCATTTGCTTAAATATGTGCACAGTCACTATTAAAAGATTAAAATAATAAACCTTCCCATATAATAACCTTAATGAAAAGAATTAATAATTAAATGTTGTCAAGGTGAATATGGCCAACAAGAGTTGGATGAAATAATTAGTCTCTCACTCCACCTGAACCCTGCATTGCATTCCGTGTAGAACTCCCCGACGGTAACTACGCGCTCGTGCCGGAAGCCGAGGAAGGAGGAGCTGACGCGGAGCTGCAGTACGTGGAAGTGAGCGAGGACACCGAGGACCCCCAGGCTAACCGTTCTGACGAAGGCAAGCCCCGGTGCATTGTCCTATATGTTTGTGAAAAGTTACATAACTATCTATGGATGTTTGTGCATTTACGTTCAGGAGTTGAAATGAAACCCTAGATGCATGATCCCTAGGTACCTATGTCTATACTAGTATGTTAGGTCGATAGCTGCTATGCTATAGGACCGTTACAAGTCGAGTGATGCTTGTCACTCGCGAGAGTAGGTTCTTCTGTTGGAATCATAAGATCTGTATAAATGGATTGCACATGTGGTAAGAGCATGGGATGTGGGCTCCGGTCCAATGGCTTTCGTGGGTTAAGTGTTTGAACGTACTAAACACTTGCCGGAAATGGGTACGGTAAGCCTAGTACCTAAATGAGGTGGTGCGGGAACTTTGTGCTACTAATCTTAGGGTTGTGGCCCCGGGCTCGCCACCCGAGTACATGTGTGAGGCTGGGTGACCTTGGTGGCGTAGTCCAGTAAGCCTTGTACTTAAGACTGTAACATCTGATCCCAATCCGAGGAATGACGGGAACCGCCTGGTTGTTGTCCTCGCGAGGGCACCCTACCGTGTGTTTAGGTCTACCTTGCAAGGTTTTAAATCAACTGGTTGTCGGCCTCTCACCGTTATCTGAGACTACTTATCCTACTGGCCATGATATCCCTATTGATGGAACTATGTGAATATTATGCTTGATTAATTGTTTGCACAACTTATGCTTGCAATAGCTTGCTAACTTAGAAAAGAGTAATCAACTAGAACTTGTGCTAAAATCTTGAAAGTAAGGACATACTCTTTGTTGCTTTTCAGCAAAAGAAACCCCAGTGGCCAAAAAGCTTTTCATGTCTAGAGTTGGTGATGTAGTTGTCACCAAAGGGTAAGTCTTGCTGAGTATTAGTATACTCAGCCTTGCTATAATCTGTTGTTCCAGGTAATGCTTTTGCTGATGTGTGGCCTGGAGAGATCCCGCCTGGCTGGGAGCTGGAGTGGGTGGAAGACGATGAATGAAGGCATCATGGCAGGCTTCCTGTGATGCTTCTCGTGCCGTTTAGTTTAATTCCGCTGTTTTCAAAACTCTGAACTTCGTTATCATGGCAAAGAACTTCGGTTTGTAAGAATTAAACCCTTCGGGGTAGATTTGGATGTTAATTATGTGTTGTACTCTGGACTCGCCTTCGCGTGAGTTTTAATGCATATATGTCGATCCTTGTTGCTATGTAAGTGATTTCACCGGGCGTTAACCCGGCAATTAACGACAGGATGATACTTTATTATTGCTTAATGACCAAAGTGGATTGGTTTAGGTGATAGTACGGTATTTTCCTGGGCGGGTTGTCACAGCAAGGTAAACCGGAGTGAGCCGGCTGCCTTTTGGCCAGCTGAATCACCACTGGTCTCCCTTGTTCCTCATATCTTTCTGGAGCGATGGTACGTGCACCCTTCATCTCACTCTCTACCTATGAGTTTGAATGATCCTCAATTCTTATCTAATAAATCAAACTCAAATATCGGTGTTTTGTTTGCTCTCCATGATTCCTGTGGTTGGCTTGCATATGTTTTATTCCTTGCTTATTATCTTGACGCTTGTGAACAAATATCATTAGGAAACTCATGCCTATCTAAGTAGTTGGCGTTTGTGATATGGTTTGATGATATGATCTTCGCTCTTTATGTTTGAGTGCTTGGGAATTTTATTTGAAAA
The DNA here is from genome assembly GCA_036936925.1 of Cenchrus fungigraminus. Taxonomy (NCBI): domain Eukaryota; kingdom Viridiplantae; phylum Streptophyta; class Magnoliopsida; order Poales; family Poaceae; genus Cenchrus; species Cenchrus fungigraminus. The sequence goes on along the minus strand of CM072773.1, from coordinate 25,424,602 downwards.
ATCATAAAACCCTTTGCAAAGCTCCTCTTTGATATGCCACAGTCCTACCAAAGCCATATGATGTTCATAGTTGAAAACCTTATACTCATATGCTGCTTGTTATTGCATTGAGCTTTGTCAAATTTTGTGACCCTTGTGAGAATTCTCTTCATTACCTTCATGATCAAGATTTATGTGCACACCACCATATTCCCCTTGCTATGCTTCTACACTGGAAGTTAGCATTGTATCATTCATCCATTCCACAAAATAAAGCTCCATGCATTATTCCATGATTTATCCCTCTCCAAATATCTCTAAAAGAGATTGGGCTATATATATAAAAAAAAGAGAGAAAGACATGCTCAAAAAGGCATGATCTAAAAAAAGGAAAAAAAAAAGAGATAGCCCATATCTTGGAAATTTCAAAAAGGAGAGCGGAGAAAATCATGCAAAAAGGAGTTCCATAACTTAGATGGTAATAACTAGTACCTATTCCGGGGCTAGTGTCCATCTTACCATCAACCAACACTCATCATATACGTATGGTAATATCTAGCACCCATTCCGGGTCTAGTATACACCTTATCATACCCATCATATCCATACACGTGCACATCTTGATCTGATTGTATGAATTGCTTTTCTCTTGGATCCAGTCTTTTACCTTGCAATATATGTGATACAAGTATGCCTTATCATTCATACTTACCCTAAGGTCCACATAAGCTATCATTAGAAGTAGGATGAATAAAGGCAATTTAATGCCTTGGTGAGGACATATATACACTGAGCGATCCAAGAGAATCAAATGAGGAGCAAAGCAAGGTTTGTTTTTGAAAATTTATTGCAAAACCCCCAAGTTACTTAACATGATGAGCAGGAGTTATTTGAATCATGACCGTTCCATCCTTCAACTACCCAAGATAGCATGATAGACACTTCAGAGTTCACAAGTACAAGGTATGGTTTGGAATATCTCTTATGCTCGCTTCATACCTTTGGATATCATGTCTCACCTTGATCTGACTCCCTTCACTCAGGACGAGCAAAGGTCAAGTGTGGGGGAGTTGTTGACAGCTGTTAAGTGCTACTTTTACACCGTCAATACCTGCATAAAATAAATGGAAAGTGATCATCAACACTAGAATAGGGGTTTATACTAATAATTTCTACAAGTGTTGGTGTTTCTAGCTTTTGTTGCAGGACGCACCGAAATACGTGTTAAATGACACAGTTGAGAGGAAGTGCACCAATGGCATAGATATGGCATCATCATAAACAATCACAAATGCCAAATTGGTATGCACCAATGCGATGGGCTCGTCGAGATGATCGAAATGGATATATCATTTGTCTACTTTGGAGTTCGAATGAAAGAGATACGCACAAGATAACATGTGGGCCCGGTGGGACCCACACCAAGCCACATGGTGATGTGCTGTCACACAGGAGTCCACATGTCCACGACATATCATCGATCCAAAGAAACACACTTTCGACCAATCAGGAGTCAGTACGGGGATCTAAGGGCCCACAACCACGAGATAAATAGCTAGAAATACCGCATACACCCCCATACCCACCTTGGGACCCACCTAGCAGTCACCTGGACGAAAGGCGGTGCGAGAGGGGCTACCTGAGGGTCGGCCGACCCCCCAGGTCGCTCGACCCTGTGTTGGGGCCTCTCGTGTCGCCCTTCCACGTGTCGGCTTGTCGTGAAGAGGCAAAGGCGGTTCTAGGTGTGTGCCTGAATATTTCCTCAAGATCCAGCCGGAAAGCTCCTTCTCTTGCAAGCTACTTGGTCTCCACTCCTCTTTGCCACATGTCACCACCCTATTGGTGGTGCCCAAGGCAGCCAAGGGAGCTCCTCATACCCCCCTTGGTCTATAAATATGAGGAGAGGGGGCTAGAATAGAGACACATCCCATTCCTCCCTCTCTCTCTCTTTAGAAACACTTGTTTCTCCTTTCATTTGATCTCTCATGGATCAAATGAGTTGAGGGGATGGCTATGTAGATGGTGGTGTGGGTGAGATCCCAACTTGTTCTTCATTTAGAGCAAAGTGAGTATTCTTGTATTTTCCAATTAGACTAAAGTGATGTTCATGCATGAGTGATATGTTCTTGAGTTCTTCGTTCGTTCATCATTTAGAGGCTCGTGTTCTACATGAACACGCTTCTTCGATCTAGTTGACGAATGAGTTACTCACGCTTTTGCGTTTATTCATAAGTTAGAGGCTCGTGTTCTTCACGAACACGACCCTTGATCTCTTATTATAAGCGCGTAAGTTTGCATTCCGTTTGTGTGAATTATCCCGTTAGATCTTGTTGCGATACATGAATCGGTGACTAGTCGTCTTCCTGACGCTAATCGATTCAATGATGAGTAAGGTCTAGCTCAACCTCGCGGGTTCGTTGCTCTGTATTTATACGAAGTGCTATAGTGTTTCTACAGGGTGCCAGACGTAGCCATGCTATAGTAGTAATCGGTGGTGTAGACGTGGTGTCTAGACTACGGGTTATCCTTCGAATGCCCTGTATCCCACGGTTTGTCTTGGGGTAGGCCGCGGTAGTGATAGCCATTGGACCCTCTGAAATCCCCCACGTTCGGATACAGCGTGTAGGCAACCCTTTGCCGTGAACCAACTGTTATAGCCAGGAGGGGCCGGTGTCCGAAGCGAGATCTTATTCGAGCTTGTTCCTCTCTAGAGTCGAGAACCTACAGGAAGCACCCCATCATCTCCCTACCATAGCTGGGGCTTGGTGTCCTTGGACCGTTCATCTAGGATAGAATGTAGTGCACATCGTTCCTTGGATTCGATACCCTTTGGAATACTCCTAAGGTGAAGTGCTACAGCGGTATTTCCGTGCACTTGCGGATTCTTTCGTACCCGTCGGTATACCCAGGTGGATCTTACGCTCCCGCTAGGTGCGCAACTAGTGGTGACGTTAAGAAATATCAACACTCACAAAGGCGCTCACACTAGTGCTGTTATCAAATTCTTATCCATTGTTACCACACACACAGGGGCGACCTGCAACCAACCAGTGGAACTCGCAAAAGATTGGTGGAGCGATTGCCTGGAGAAACAAAAATCTGCTCGTCGTAGAAATATGTGGAGTTCTGGGAAGACTGCACTCAAGTGAAGGATTAGCACAATCAAACAATAATGCAAAGTTGAATGAGGGTGCTAAACATGATCAAAACACTGCTGGCAACAAGTGAAATCGAAAGGATAGAAGCAAGGGAGGTGGCAAAGGTGGAGAAGGGACACAAAAATCCTCTTTTCCAGATTTTTTTCTCTGATTTTTTTCGATTTTTTTTGCAGAGGTCCTCAAAACTGATAATATGAACACAGAGGATCTCAAACAGCAAACCACCACACACACTTTTTCCGAAAGTACAGGGGTATTCTGAAACCACACTCTCTCTCTCTCTCTCTCTCTCTCTCTCTCTCTCTCTCTCTAAAGTAAGGTGAACCTCAGAGTATGGTGCCAAAGAAGAGAAGGGGGAAGCGCGATCAGGGGGAAGAAAAACACGGCGTGCGTGGGGGGGGGAGAAGGGGTGTCGCGGTGTGTCCAGGGAGGACACGGCGTGCATGGAGGGGGAAAAGGGTGCGGCGGCCTTCCTGCGATCGGGACCGAGTCGGTCACGGCGTGCGTGGGGGTTGTCCCTTTTTTCCTGCGTGTCTTTTGTCTCTTTTTTGTTGACTCTTTTTTTGCTTTCTTTCCTTTTTCCTTTTTTGATTTTCCCTTTTTTTTGACTTTCCAAACGCAGGGATATGGACTTTCCAAACACAGGGATATGGCAGAGGTACAAGATCGAGAAGGAGGGGGCGCACGATCCAGGGAGGGTCGGCGTGTGAAAGGTGGTAGGGCGGCAAGGTGGTAGGGCGGCGGTGGCAGGAAGGTGGTGGTGTGCAGCTAGGGTTAGGAGAAAACAAGAAACAAAAAGATAAAACACAAGTAACCAGCAACGAATGAAACTAACAAGCACGCAAACTCAACAAAGCAAGTTATTGAATGAAAGTGCGAGGCTAAAAGGGTTGCTGGGACAAGGTTCTAACCTAAAAACAAATTTTTATTTGACTTTTGTGGACTGTAGGAAATAAAAACACTCAATAAACTCACCGATCAACCTGGAAAATTAATACCACTTGATAGAGGCGGAGTGCCCAATCTTTCGGTGAGTGGAGATAACTTCGATTTGGTGGGAGGCGACCCTCACAATCCGACTACGACGAGCGAGACTCGAAGCGCCAATGCAATCGCTGAACCAACTCCCGATGGTTACCAACCTTGCCGGCGCAAGATCAACCTGATCACGAAGATCAATTCCTGCACGCAATCGAAGAACGAACAAGAATCTGAGGCGGGCAATCTTAATATCACTCGAAGGTGGAGTTCTGAAACACAGAGGATAGCACGTATTTGTGCGTGGTCTGGTGTAGCTAAAGCTAGATGTAAAACAAAACTCGAGTTGGAAAACAAAAAGGACTCTATCCTAAATAGGGGGCGCAACCCCTAGCATCCGGAGGAGGGGTGGAGCACACAGCACAGGGGGTAGGCCGCGACCAGGAGGGTGGCGACGCCCCAATCCAAGGCATCCCTTTCTGGGCCCCTTGTTGGGCCACCGTCTATGCTTCTGGGCCTTCGTTCTTCAACAGCATGATGTAGTTTAATTCTCTCGCACGGGCCCGAGTAATTGGCCCAACTGGAGGCGCCTGAAGTGGTGGATCATCTGAAGGCGCCTGAGGTGCTGCTGGTGTAGATGTACTCGTGGTGTCCGCATCAGTGTTGTTTAACCTGCAGATGGGAAGACCAATAAATAGATCTAGATCCAGGAACATGGGCTGTCCAAAAGGAATTGTCAGGATAATATTTGCCTTACGAACTACGGTAAGAAAAGGGTTTTTATTAGTAGCAACATTTCAAGCTAAATGAATAATTAAACTTTTGTTTATCAACTCCATATCTCTTACACCAAGACCACCTTGGTCGGTAGATTTACAAATGTCATCCCAAGAGCAATGGGACTAGTTTGTTGTTCTTCCTAAACACCAACCCACCAAAACCTTCTAATGATAGTGTTAGTTTTTTCAATAAAATTTTTTGGAGAAAAGAACAGTTGACATATAATAAACCGGAATAGAAGATAGCACATATGTGATGTATTGTAACCTACCAGCATGATTTAGTTTGTTTGCCTTAAGAGTGCCAAATTTAGCCAAAAATTTATTGTAAATGAAATTGTAAGCTCTATTCTTGTCTTTGTGAGAAAAAAAATCATGGGATGGCCTAGGTGCATGGTATTTGGTTGAAGGTTGGGAACAAGAAAAATACCTTTGATATGATTTTTGATATGGTTTGGGACATTCCTGCTAAAATAAATAGAGCATTTTTGTATGTTAGGTGTCTACCCAGACTGTTGACATAATTCATGTAAGATGGTGTTGATAGCCTGTGCTTCTTCCAGGGTGGCTTTGCCACATAAAATGAGATCGTTTGCAAATAAAAGTGAGTGAATAGGTGGTGCACCCACTGCAGTGAGATACCAGAAAGATTGTTGTTGTGAAGAGCTTCCAGCAATCTAATAGAAAGTTAATTAATAGCAATGACAAAGAGGTAGGGTGAGAGGGGGCAGCTTTGTCTCAAACCTCTTTGTAGATAGAAATAATCAGTAGGCTCATCATTGAGACCTAATCTAAGAAGGGCATCCAAAATAAAATTTCATTCAAGTCTATCAAAGGTTTTAGTTAGATCAATTTTAAGGATGAAGGCATTAGTATTCCAACTTTTCAGATTAAAGGAATGGATGATTTCTTGAGTTATGATAACATTAGAGGAGATGTGTCTGTGGGCAATAAAAGTAGATTATGCATGGCTAACATAATTGGGGAGATGATTTTTAACCCTATTGGCCAAAGATTTAGCTATAATTTTGTAGATGACATTACACAAACCAATAGGTCTAATCTTGAGGAAGAGTAGGATTATTTTTCTTTGGGATAAGAGAGATAAAAGTTTGATTAATATCAGAAGGCATAAAAGCATGAGTATAGAAGTGTTTTACTATTTTATGTATGTCATCTAGTACCCACGGCCAGGCAGATTTGTAGAAGGCTACATTGAGACCATCAGGACCTGGTGCTACATTACTTCTCATTTTTCTAATAATGTCATGGATTTCCTTAATGTCAGGGATAGAGTAGGTATATCTGAACATGGCATTTGTGTGGACTGCTTCTTCTTACTGCAAATGATAGTCACTTTGCTCTTCTGCATTTAGGCTATTGGGTAGGGGACAAGGTGTGGGTGAGATGTTATGGGGGGTTTGGTTGAGGTGAGTAGGAGTGTTTGTGGAAAATATAGATGTAAAGTAATTGGTAAGGGTGGCAACAAGTTGTTCAGGGGTGGTGGAGTGTGTGCCATCAGGGTTAACTAGATGAGAGATCTTATTTTTCTACTCCTTTTGATGATAGCAAGGTGAAAGAAGGAAGTGTTTCTGTCACCTTTCATGACCCATCTCTTCTTGACACGTTGGATGTGGAGTGGTATATTAGATACTCTATACAAGTGAACTTCGATTACGTTTACAATACGGTTTGTGTGTGTGGGGGGGGGCTCGAGCTCCCGTACCGCTACCGCTCACTAGGCCGTAAACGATTTGTGCTGGCACGTCGAAATTAGAGTGCTGGTGTAACACCCCAGGTGTTTAGTTAAGCTAAACCCTAATTAATCATGTTAATCAAGTATAATTAGTCTCTAAGCATGTTTAGTATGGTTTTGAACATTTATGCAAAAGGGACCTTGGTCAAAATCCCAAAATCTTGGTCAAACCCCTAAGTACTCCATAGTGCTGAAATGGTTTTCTTGTGCGTTCTCCAAATTTCACTATAGAAGTTCAAAATCTGCCAATATAAAACTTTTTCCTTGTTTCCGGGAACACATTTTTCATAATTGGCGGACATTCCAATTTTGAGTGTAAATTGGCCAAAATTCGAGTTGAAGGTGTTGTGAACAGTAACTCGGGGCCGAGAATTTCTGCAACTTCGTCACGATTTTCCCATCAATCCTTTCATCAAAACATAGGTTGCCCTTTGGGAAAGTTGTAGTACTATAGTTCCTCTACAACTTCTATTTTTAGACATTTTCAACTTAGTTGACACTTTTTAGAGTTTTGGATTTTTGAAAACGGACTCAGGGAATTGCAACAGACGCCGGTGTCGCCGTCGTCGCGCCCCAGAGCGCGCGTGCGCGCACGTTCCGCGCTGCCATGCGTCGGGGTCATCGCGGTGGACCGTTTACATGTCGTGGGCCCTCCGCCGCGCTCGTCCCCTGTACGCTGCGCCCACGCGACTGGCCGCGCCGAGCCGAGGCCACGCGCCCGCGCATGCGTGCACCCGCGCGACCGCACGCATGCAGCCGGCCAGCTAGCCGCCCTCCTGTCCCCAACACGTCGCTTGTTCCTCGCCCTATCACGCCTATGTCTGCGCCGTCCAAAACACAAGCAGCAACGCGTCGTCGCCGTTTTCCTCTGTCCGCTCTGCCATAGCCATGCCGCCGTCGAGCTCCCTCCCCCACTCCTCATCTCCGCCCCCTGAGCACACCTTTGCATCCACGTGACTCCCCTACATCTTCCCCGGCCACCAGACCGACTCCACGGATGGTCACCTCGCCGGAACCTTCCGAGCACACCTAGGGTTCCATTCCGGGGCTCGGAAGGTTCGGAGGAGGTGCCGGCGGCGGTGCTTGGGTTAAGGTTCTGGAGCTAATTTTTGGTATTTAAGCTTGATTTAGTCATATGCTGCTTTGTGCAAAGTTTGAGATCAGTTAGAGTTATATTTCAGTTAAAATGAATTTTGGATGAATAGCTAGCTAGGAATTGAATAAAAAGGCTTATATTCGTTATTTAAGTTTGATTAATGATTTCATGTTAGTTCCTGTTTGAATTCATTTTAAATGCACCCCATGCTGTTTGGTGAAGTTTAGTAAGTTAATTTGCTTAGATGTGCACACAATCACCATCAAAGTAGTAGTTAGTTCATCATCACACCACACACATACTTTTTGTGAAAATTAATAAATATTTAGATGAATGTGGCCAACAAGAGTTGGTTTGGTAGTAATTCTCTCATCCTCACCATAACCTAATGCATATGCATGTATACGTGTAGATTTACCAGACGGTACATACACGCTCACCCAGGAGGAAGGAGGGACAGTTGATGCAGAGGTGAACCAGACCAGTGTGTATCAAGACCTGGACCAAAGTCCAGAAGAGCCAAAGGCTATTGCTAACTTAGAGGAAGGCAAGCACCGGAGTGCATATAACCTTTTTGGATAAACTCACATCTTACTTTTCACATTTATGTTATGCTTTGCGCATTTAAGTTTCAGGAGTTGAATTGAAACCTAGATGCATGATCCTTAGGTTCATATGCTCTTTTACTAGCATGTTAGGTCGCTAGTGCAATGCTTTAAGGACACAGTACAAGTCGAGTAATGACTCATTGCTCGCGAGATATAGGATGCTTATGTTGGAATCATAAGTTGGTTAAACTGACTCGCTCATGTGGTAAGAGCAATGGGTTCGGTCTTGACCGAGTAGCATTGTGCTGGTTTAAGCTATTGAACGTGTACCAAGTGCTTGTCGGGAATGGGACCAGTAAGCCTAGTACCTAATGAACCAGTGCGGGAATTTTATCGCTACTACTCTTGAGATGCGTCTCCCGGTTCGCTACCGGTAGTGCAAGTGTGAGTCTGGACGTGTCATGAGTGGGCGTACCAGTAAACCTTGTACTTAGGACTGTGGCATCTTTTCCTAATCTGGGGAATGACGGGAACCGCCTGGTCGGGGTAGACCCCGCATTCACTTTTATTTAATTTCTTGGGCTCTACCTTCTTCCGTGTATATTGGGTTTACCTTGCAAGGATATAAATCGATCGATCGTCGGTCACTTACCGTTATCTGAGTCGGCTTGACCACTGGCTACCCCATATTTATTTATGGAACATTTGGATAATATTGTTGTCTGATTAATGTTGTTTGCACAAACATGCTCGTTTAGTTAGGTGCTTACCTAGAATGGCTAACATACTAGAACTTGAGCTAAAATTGGAATATAAGGATCAACTCTTAGTCGCTTTTGGCAAAACAAACCCACCAGCCAAAAAACCTTGCATGTCTAGTTGTATTTTTCTTTTTGTTGGGTCAGTCTTGCTGACTATTAGCATACTCAGCCTTGCTTAATTTGTGATTTTCAGGTAACCCCATCTGGCCTGATTCTATTCCAGATGGTTGGGAGCTTGAGTGGGAGCAGGATGACGAAGAGTGATATATTATGGATAGCCTCCCATATGTATCTGTCGTGTAGTTTTATTTCCGCTGTTTAAATCTCTAAAACACTTTACTTTGTGTATGAAAAACCTGGTTTGTAATAATACGACTTTATGGGTTTTTATGAAATGTTGAACTTGTACTCTGGTCCTGCTTTCGTGTGGGCTTAGCGCATATCACCGATCCTGTTGTAAGTGATTTACCGGGCATGACCCGGTAGAGGCGACAAAATAACTCTTTGTTATCGCTTATGAGCCAAGTGAATCGGCTTAGGTGATAATACAGAATTATTTTGAGCGGTTCTGTCACAGCTGGCATGACACCCGCCAACACAAAAGTGTACTAGGACGTCGGGCGAGCACCAGTCAGCACAAATGCCTCTGTGCTGCCGCGTGACCAGGCAGCAAAAATGTTTTCCCATTTTTATGAATTAAAAAGGCTAAAAGTGTGTAACTAGCAAACCAAATACCTTGGATACGAAAAAATAGTTTTAATATGTATTAGACTACATATTTATTGTTGTGTAGAAATTTCAAAAAAAATTCAAAGTGGTTTACTATTTTTTAAATTTTAAATGATTATAAGGTTGTTCATTGAAATCAACATATGTTTGAACTAAAGTTTTCATAAATAGGATAAAAATTGCAGAAAAATGATAACAAGAATGTATATTCCATTTTAGCTCAAATCATGAAAGTACATGGAAAATTTCACATGTTTGTTAATGTATTTATCACTTCTATTATCAGTTTTGGTAGAAAAAAATCTAATAATATCTAAATGTGGTCCGAAAATTATATAAATTGGTAGGGAATAATTTTGTGAGTCTACAACCTTGACATAAATAATTGAGCATGTTATGAGAAAATTGAATTATATTTTGTTCACAAATGTACACTTAACTTTCAACGTTCTATATAACTCAAGTCAAACGTTAAGTTTGTGAACTAACTTAACAAACAATCATAATAGTTGGCATGTAATCACTAATCACTTTATTAGTTCACCATGTAAACAAACAACATAATTATCTTCAGGTGTCCAAATTTCAAAAAAATTGAACACAATTAACCATTTTATAATAAATTTTGAGATTTGATGAAAAATTTGTGCTAGCAGGCGCTAATATCACTCGCTAGCAAAGAAGAGTTGCGCTGGTGGGTGATATTAATGTCCGCCAGCACTTACCACAAAAAATTCGCATCGGCGTGACAAATAAAAATTCGCATCGGGCAGGAGCGAAATGAAGCGCACTTCCTCTCTCCTTTTTATCTCTTGGTGCTCTCTCACCTTATCCTCACATTCTTTCCTCTCTTTCTCAATCTCACCTTATCCCTTTTCCTTGGCAGAGCGACGCAGGCGGAGGCTCGCGGCGGTCGTGCGGATGGGCTGCAGCGGTCAAGCGAACTGCGTCAGCTGAGCAGCAGAGGAGCAGTTATCGATGCGTACGACGACGAGCAGTGAGCAACCGGTGGAGGAGCAGTTTCCAGCATTGCTGCTATTTTCACCCCTAAAAATATCTCTGTTGGCGGGTGGCATAAGTAGAGATGGTAACGGGCACAAACCTGCTGGGTTTTGCCATCCCAAACCCATGCCCGCGAATACAGAACCCGCCCATTAAAAAACTCATGACCCGTGACGGGTTTAATTTTGTGCCCAAACCCATGCCTGTCGGGTTAACGGGTACCCACGGGTCGCCCGTGGGTATCAAATCAAACAACAAAATTGACATATATGTGTATACATGTGCTCACAATTCAACAAGAAAAAGTAATATACATGTATATCTTCACAATTTAAAACATACACATTCAATATTGATGTAAATTAACAAAAATATAGTATTAACTATCCAATCATAACACCACATGTTAACAAAGCACTTCATATGAGTGACATAATATAGTATAGATCGTTTAACAATTAAACTCATGATAAGAAATAATACATGCACATAAGAGTTGGGGTTTAGCCATTAAAATTGAGGTGTAAGCTAAGAATATTGGCTTATTTAGTGATATATAGTCAGGTCTAAAAAACCCCATGGGTTCACGGGTTTGGGTTTTATGTTCCCAAACCCATGCCCACGAACCCGCTGGGTCTCATTTTTCGTCCATTAGTAGACCCACGGGTATAAAAATCGATCCAAACCCGTGTCCTAATGGAGCAAAAACCCATCGGGTTTCGGGCACCCATTGCCATCTCTAGGCATAAGCACCCGCCAGCACAAAAACATTTCTGCTGGTGGGTGGCTTAAGAAGTCCACCAGTATAGAAATGTCTGTGTTGGCGAGTGCCTGCCCGCCTGTGTAAATAGCCACTTCTACTGGTTCAAGGTGGCGGGTACCGCGCCCGCCAGTACAAACCTGTTTTAGCCGCCAGCAGAAAGCTTTTGTGGTGTACTGGCTCAGCGGATTTTGAAGGAGTTGCGACCGTGGAGTTAACAAGTTAAGTCGACAAAGATGTCACTAACTCAAGTGGTGGCTACCAAGCCATAGTTTATAGGAATTTTTATCAACAGATATAAGTAGTGGCGCCGTGGCGGAGCCAACTTTTGCTGATGACTAGGGCCTAAATTCAGCCTCACTCTTGCAGATGCATGCTTTCTCCTTCCAGAGCCCAAAATTTTAGCTTGGGCTACAGCAACACTTGATCTTTGAGCCAAATATTAAGGGGTGGTTGTGGGCTTTGCTGAGCCACGATTAGGACCTTGGTCTGGGCGGCTTAGGTCGCAGCTCCGCCACTGATAAGAAGTGAGTGAGAGTGCATGCCAACATGTGCATATGAGCATGTTGTTCTTGCGAAAGGAAAGGATGATAAGGAAATAAATGACAATAACAAAATGTATGGAAAAGAGAGACTATAATGAACATACTCACCCACTATCCCGAAATACAATGCATTTTGGTTGTCACAAGTCAAGTTAGTCTAAGCTAGTTTGGTCAAATTTGTGGAAACACGCAAATAATTTAAATACGGAAAATATATTTTATAGTGGATCTAATTATTCTCATTGATTTCCTAAATGTTATTGTTATTTTCTATAAATTTGAACTAAAATGTCATCAATTTCAATAGTGACCTTGACAAACAAAAATAAGATGTGCATTTGCTTCGACCACCATCTGTGCCAGGTGTGCTAAGGTGAATCCAACTTTGTCCATAACCTTCAAACACGTATTGAAAATGGAAAAAGCTTGAAAATGGACATTTTACGTTCAACCTAATATTATTTCTAATCTATGTTCGGGAGCTCCTATCTATCTGTTACAAGATAGATTCTATCTGTTACAAGATAGATAGGAGACATGCCTATAAGCTTATTAGGCTCACCGCCACCCCTACTTCTTCTTCCTCCCACCTCCGTCTCTTGCTTTCTTTTCCTCCCACCGCTGCCCCGGTCAGCGGTTGCTGTGCCCGATTACCCACCAACCATCGTCACCTTCTCACTCACCCTTCCTAATATCAGAACAATCCTTGCCCCTATCGCCGGTCACCAGCCTATCGGTCGTGCGATCTCACCTCCACCGACGATCCAACCACCACCAACGTCGGTCCTTCGGCACCCTCGTTCACCTCCATTTCTAGGTCTGCCGGACATTGGAGCCCTCCAAAACCCTGAACCCTAACCTAACTCTATCGGTCATCGCCCGTCGGCCTCAACACCGACCTGCGACCGGCAGAGACCACGTCACCGGTCTCTCCAGTTCACCTCCCACCCTTTCGCCTAGCTTCCCCTCACCTCGGCGGCCCATGCAATGAGCGATGAGAGAGGGAGATGAGGGGGGCAACGGGAGCACGAATCTCAAACATCGGAAGTTTCCTCTTTTCCTACCTTTTCCTGCTATGTCCCCCAGCTCGACCTGGACAATCCCAACATAATGTGGAGAAACAAAGAAGTGACTCAAATGGAGGCCACCTATCTATGTCTTCTAAACTAAAACAATCCCAACAGATTGTGGAGAAACAAGAGCGACTTCAATGGAGACCTCCTATCTATGTCTTCTAAACAACAGTCAGGGTAGGATCGGTCCAGCATGTTCGGTGGAAAGGGGAGCCCAACTGTCTTGCAAGGGAAGCGACTTTTCTTCTTCCTTTTCCCCTAATGGTCCTCTTTATATATACTAAAAATCATTTGTCCGTTTTGATCCAAAAAAAACTTATTTGTTTATCAACTCGAAATTTTTTATTAATGCAATATGATTCATAAAGTAAAATATGTTCAAAATTTTATTTTGTCAGCATTTTTAAACTAAACTAATCTAACAATTTAAGTGACATTATTCAACACTTTGCTAAAACTAGTTCAACAATTTGATCCACACGATTCAGCATTCTTCAAAAACTAATTGAAAATTTTAAGTTATTTGACTCAAAACTTTGTAAAACTAATTGAACAATTGAGTGATTTGATTTAACACTTTATCAAGCTGTTGTAATGATATTCGAAATGTTGAATTAGTAAACTAAAAATGTTGAAGAAAATAATAGATATTATATTCATATTGGATCCTTTGTATCACATTAATTCTAATAAACAATATAGATCAAACAGATTAAAAGATATACTATATATTTAAGGTAAAATTATGTTCATGTTGGCATTTCAAACTTTAGCGAACCAGTTCCATAACTCCGGCCTGATTGAATCACATATGTCTTCTCGCATCCAAACAAATCTCAGAAGTTACATGACCAATCCTTTTGAATATAATGTCTGACATTGCGCATCCCACAGCAAGCCACATATATACATAGTCTCTCTCTCTCTCTCTCCCTCTCTCTCTCTCTCACTCTCTCTCTCTTCTCTCTCTCTCTCTCTCTCTCACACACACACACACCAGGTTTCAAAGAGCCATGTTTGCATTCAAACATGCACACATGAAGTTTCTGCCATTATATATGAAAATAAGGATGATCGGTAAGTAATTATCACTTTAATTAACCTGAAGAAACATATGTATATATGTTGACCCAACTAAATTACCATCATGATATGAACATAAACAACGATCAAAACTTGATCAAATTTTAAGGAACATGATAATATAAAAATATTTAATATGAAGCATCTCCCTGCAAAAAATATTAATACTAGGAATCAACATATGCATGCATATATGTACTCTGTGCATATGGTGAACGGAGAGAATAGGGTATACATACCACTCTAAATTTTTTTGTAATAAACACTAGAATAAAATGTCCATCTCAAATTATACCACTCCAATGTGTGTTACGTGCATCGCCAAGTATACAAGTAATTAGATAGATATATTACTTTCAGAGAAACTACTCATTTAGTAGTCACATTGTGATTTGGGAGACAATGATGTTATTAAGTCCGTGGCTTAGTTATCGGAAGGAAAGTCGATTCAGTTTGGCACCTTCAACAGTATGAATATATTAAAAATGTAAAGTGGTATAGTATACTGAGCATATATGTGTGTACAGTTTTACAATACCAATGCATATTATGTTTGTTTCAAAGGGAATTACAATGCATTATTCACATAAAGGAAAAGGAATAGCACCAAATTATAATATTTGTATGCTTGAACAGTCAAAATTAAGTAAGGCAACAAAATTTATTTCACATGAGTGTAGAATATATGTTAAAATTGCTGCCAAAAATATGTATAGATGGTCATCATTCAAGGATGATGTAACTATTCAAGTTAAGTGCTATATACATTATAAGCATGTTATATTCTGAGATATCATCATTTTGAGTAGCATATTATGATTTTTATGAAAAAAATGGTGTTAGTTGTCAGCTCAAGCCATTCATAACACATAAATCATAAAACTAATATTGCTAGACACGATGAACCTTAGAAGTGAACTGAAGCAACAAGTCATACAATATCATATATAACTTGTGCACTGATAAGGTCTGCTTGTCAAAGTGAGATCATTTGTTCCCCTCAGATAAAGATAGTATAAAATGAAGAATAAATCCTGTATCATGGTGCAGAACTTAGTTAAGGCATGTCCAAATAGAGTAAATTTACTCATGAAACCCACGATTAGTTCAAATTAAAGTTAGCTGTGTAAGATTCCTAGAGCATTCTCCGCCTTCCAAAACATGAACACTACCCTAGCTATGTCTAAGTTGTTTAATTAATTTCATATATGATAGCATTGCAGTTGCTAGAATTTCTGAAGGAGAAAAAGAACAGTAAGTATCATCTCATCTGTTGACATGTATGCCATCTTGATGAGTTCTTGACTCGGCAACAGCCGTCTTCATTCTAACTACTAAAACCACACACAGCCATCTTTGAATGATCAAATAATCACTTATGATGAGGGATACACATTACCTGGATTAGTGTTAATTTCTTCATGTCCAAACATGACTGGTAATCGAGAAATGATCTGAAGGTAATATTCTGATCCATCAGGAGAGTCAGATAATAACTATCATAATAATGTGCTAAACCAGAAATCGTTTCAAAAAGAAGAAGAAAATATACTGAACCTGGAAATAAATGGCACTGCATGGAAACTTAGAGGTACATATCCATATTTTCCTTTATGTAAGACCTAGCTGCCATCAAGTACAGTATATAATTTGCATTATATGAGCTGTATATATCTTTTTTTTTCCAGTAAGCTAGACAAAACACCAGATGGATATGACCAAAGGAAAACATGCCTAACAAGTACTACCTCCGTTCGCAATTAGTTGTCGTTCCCGACCAGCCAATTGCACTAGAAGTAGGCAAAAGTTTTTTTGTCGGAATGTCATATAAACAAAAACAGAGGGAGTAGTAAGCATTTCATCCATTATAAAATGATGAAACGTTAACGCATAGGTTCTGCAGATACATACAGCTGTTAACTGTCAAGAGTGTTCTCAAGGGAAGGAAGAACTCTGAACATGAGTAGGGCAGCTCTCATTGAAGAGATAAGTACAAGACGTCACGTATGGAACAGTGTCTGTACAGCAACCTAGTCCCTACCATTCTCTGGAATGCCGCTGGAGCTATACAAGTGTGCTTTCACGTGTAAAAATGGAGAGCAAAAGGGACAGCATGAACAGGATCTGAAGCGCTAGCAATCTCCTGCTAATGCCTCTGGTGTACTGACCTGGCAAAGGAGAATGCGATAAGCAGATCTGTGACGGAGAGACAACTGGTTCGTGCTTCCGTGTAGCTTTGTCTTTCTTCTCTTTTCTCGAAGACGCAGGAGAGCTGCGTATCGCGTTCTCTCGAACCGCGTTGGCCTTCTTCTTTCTGGCAGCGGCATGAAGAAATCTGGATCCATTGAGATGGTGTTCTAGCAAAATTAAATGTGGAAGAAACTAGCATTCATCTCAAAATTAAGGAGAGAACAAGAAACAGATCTGGTCAACACCCACATCGTACATCTTTTGACGAGCAATCACATAACCGAAGCAGCTGTTTTCCCCCCCTCAAATTCATCTCCTACCTTTCGATCGATCGATGAACATTATTGATTGAAGAAGCAGACGAGCTCGACACCGAGATGGACCAGACATACAGAAGTGCAGCGTGAAAGAATTTACCTTCCCGAGAAGACGCTGACGGTGGCAGCAGGCCGGTTGTCCCTTGGGAAAGATGAACAAGCAGAGGTAGCGCAGCAGCAAAGGCGGGCTTGTTCGTACGAGGCCACGGGAGGGAATCCGTGCAACAAGGTACACGCGCGCGCCCAAAAAGCTCAGATCCAACCGCGAGGCCGTACGTACGAACCGCCCAGAAATAGAAATCTCTCCGCTGGGCGACCGCCGGGCACCAAGACGGCCGGCATACAATGACACGAAGAACAAGAGATCAAAGATCATCACCGGCCGGGGCAGTAGTGGACGAGCAGCGCGCGCGTGGCTGCAGCCGCGCCGGCGCGGTGGTGATCACGGCGGCGGCGGCGCGCGCGTCTCCTGTGCGGAGAGAGAGGCACTGCACGGCGGCGGCTCCGATCGGCGAGGCGCGCGCCGGATCGGAAGGGGGAGTGGAGGATGACAGATAGAGCAGTGAGCACGCGGCCGCGACGGCACCTCCGCCCGGTGCCGTTCCGCCCGGCCGTGTGCTCACTCTCTTCTGTCATCACCGCCCGGCCGCGCCGATCGGTAGCCGGCCGGGCGGCCAGCCGCGCGTGGCCCTCAACGCCACCCGCGCCGCCGCCCCCGCGATCACCGGCCGCACGCAGACCTCGCGAGCTTGCAGCTTCCGCCGGCCATCAGCTAGCCGATCGAGGTGACGATGGGCTAGCTGCTTGGCGAGAGTTGAGCGCCGCGGGGGGAGCAAGAACCAAGAAGCAGGCGAGGGATGAGGTCGCCTGCCGGGGCGGCTATATAGCCATATAGGCGCGTGGCCGGCCGCGGCTCGCGCAACGGGACGGAGGTGGCTGAGCCGGAACATTCCGTGCCGGGCTGGCGACTTGGCCCTGCTGGCTGCTGCTAGGGCTACTACGCGGTGGTGTGCTGCAGTGATGCGGCTGGTACGGCGCCGCTGCGCTGTGCCAGATCGAGATGAGGAGAGAGGGGGCGCGCGAGGGGGAGGACGCGCTCCCCGGCCACCACCGGCCGGGCAGGGGCGTGCGTGGGTCCCCCCCCCCCCCCCCCCCCGGCTCTTTCTCAAATCGGGCATGGGTCGACTCGGGGTAACTCCGCGGTCGGCCTCTCTGGCCGTGTGGCGCCGGGCTTTCTCCTCGCCTCGATCGATCCGTCCTCTCCTCCTCTCCAAGCGATAGATAGGCCCCCCGCGCGCGCGCGCGCATTGAAGCTGCGCCGCGCCCGCCCGGTACGGTGCCGAGCCGGGCCGGGGCCAGTTGGCCCCTCGGCGCGACACGAGGCGAGCGCGCCCCTGATGGCGATCACCACGCGCGAGTCGTCTTTGCCAGAAATCTCGCCTCGCCTCTGGTGTTTTCCTTTCCCATTGATTTTTCTGTGACCATGATGGATGGAGGAAGGGCATCCATGGGAGGCTTTGACTGGACTGGGTCGTCGTCGTCCAAGCGTCCGAGACGCGCGGATGCCAGAGCTGATCGCGGTAACGTGGAGGGGCGTCGATCCAGTCCAGGGCACTTGTTGCTGCTCATCAGTTGCTCCTTCCGGCCGCGCGCGGGTCCGGCCGCGCGCTAGCTGCTTTTTACTCCGGCGGAGGTCGTCTTTTAAAGGAACGCACGCGCAGGAGGGTGTTCCCCTTTTCTGGCCGCGTGACGAGGTCGGAGGCTGAAAAGCTGTGATGACTGTGACCCAGCTGCTACAGGCCGGCCTGCCTGACACGGCTCGTACAAATGTCCACCCTTATCTTCCGGTCCGTGCCAAGTGGAGTCCAGCCGTGGAAGTTAGTACTGCGCCGAGCACCACATGTAAGCATGGAGCAAAGCGGGTGTGGGGTGTCCGTGGTCGTTGGATGGATTAACTTTTTTTTAGACAACCGTCGGATGGATTAGCTAGCTAGTAGATCGATCGAGGTGTGTGGTAGTAGTATCAGTATGTATGCAATGCTAGGCGCGGCGGAAATGCTGAGAAATGCATGCATGTGGGACTGGTGGTCCGTACTAGTACATGTGGGGATTGTACTCTATGGTTGGCAATAATAATGCGAGGTTATTTAATTGACATTTTTTTTCACATTAGTTGTTTTCTCCCCGAAAGATCTTTTACATTAGTTGTTATTAAGAGAGTGAAAAAAAGGTGGGAGCGAGTAGCCAAAAAAGGCTGAAATTTGTTCAGTTGATCACTCATGGCTACCTTATACATTTAGTTAATGTTAATTGATCGCCGGTGGCTGTTGCTATTTTTTTCAGCGAAGTCAGCAGGGAAACCCCCACCTATTTTTTATATCAATTTTTATTTCAGTCCTGTTTAATTCGCTTTCACGAGGAGCCGGACCTAAGGCTGCTGGGTGCTACTCAGGTGCTCTAACCACTAGGCTAGAGACCCTTTCACGGAAACTAGCTATTTGATGACAAGGATCATTCAATGTATGTATGAAGTTACCCCAGATCTAGGGCACATGCGGCCATGCGTGTGTTATATCTACGGCCAAATTAATCTATCAGGTTTCTAGATATTCCATACTATATATTGTGCTTTATTTTCAAAAATACAAATATAAGAAATGGCTATAAATCCAATGGAACCGTTTCATAATGTTGGATTTCCTATGTATATTCTAATAATTAACGCATTTATCTAAACTTCATAAGATAGTAATCTTTGTTTCCATAGAAGAATATCATAATTTTTTTTCATGTAATATCATGATTTTGCATGTTTGAAAAGGGTATCTTAAATCCAAAATCCATAAAATTTGGTAGGAACTCCATATATGTGGTCTCTCTTGGAAGTGATCTTAAAGTTTCTTGATTTTTTTGGTCAAAAAAAGTTTCTTGATTTTCTTTGTTCCTTTATGTAGGTGTGCTTGGAGTTTCTTTTAGTTGTGTTAGGAGTATTCTTACTACTCCCTCCATCCCGAAAAAAAACCCCCACATTTAGCATTACATAACACATTTAAAATGTAATAAGGGCATATATCTCTTTAAATATTCTGATTTAAGGAAAATAGTGGCTACATTTGTCTTCCAATGAAAGTTGTCAAAATATTAAAAGATAGTTACTCCTGCTACTACTTTGGTTCTCCTCTTTTTTAAGTATTATAAATTTGCTATATTTTGTATATGGGTAAATATTTATGAGACGAGGGAGTACTACTCCTACTACTTTTGTTCTCCTCTTTTTTTTTCTTTTTTTTTGAAACGAACCAAGCAGGAGACATGCATGACAGTTATATTAAAAATCATAAGAAAAATTCAGACCAGACAATAAAAAAGCTACCATAACAACTGCTAAAACTATAATTATTGTGTTAAAGATTTGCTAATGAAATGAAATTGGCCCTAGAATTTTAAGTGGAGAGACTATTTATGAATAATGTGTTCCAATTATGAGCTACTATCTACAGTATGGTCTACTGTTTGACCCACTCTGTTTGGTACAACGAGCAAGTAGCTCCAGAATTTTCCAAGAGCACAGTTCTCGATCGAGTAGCTAGCCTTTAATAGGCAATCCCACCCGTCTCTTTCCTCTAGGCTTTCCTATTTTGGTTTGTTCCTAATGGCGATCGGGTATCACATGCCTGCATATATGGAGCACACAATAAAAGGACACTGCCATACTGTACGCTGCTGCAGTCTTTGTACTCCTGCACATGTTGTACTGCTGCACTGGCTAGAAGATAAGTCCCGGCCGTTGGCATCGAGGCCAAAACCAGGGGAGCTAGCTGTCGATCAGGGACTGGTCGAGCCTCGCAAAACCATTAGTTTAGTCCAGTGGCATTATTGCCATAATTTATGGTTAAATCGCTTGTTTAAGCCATCGTCATTGGATTTAAAATTACGTCGATCAGGAATTCAGGATAGACAAAGTGCTACTGGCGGTATGTACTAATGTTTCCTACTTTAATTTAGTTATACATATCTTTCGAAGCTTTGTGTGTAACATCACACGCTCACGAGCACATGAAAGCTGCCGATCGAGCGATCCTACGATGATCGTGTTGTTTAAGGTAGGAGTTGAGGATCGACTAACATGACCCACTTCTGAATAGAAAAATGTTGGTGAGGTAACGTGGGCTTCATTTAATTTGTGGATCGAAATATAATGCTGCGCTGGTACAGCTAGCTAGCCGAGCAATTTGGCTCCCTGGGTATCTTTGCGTCGGAGCTATGGGAAACCTGCAGAGGTTGAGTCCCAAATCCACCAATTAATCACAAGCTGGATGTATCTATCTGTGCATCTTGTTTATCGGATGTCTGTGAAGAGACATGTATATTTGTGTACAGTGGTGGAACTGGAGAGAAAATTAAGAGAGGCCAAAGCAAATATTTGTCGGTTCAGTAATATGATAATTTACCCTATTTTTTGAAGCATAGAATAGTTAGTCACGACTATATTAGTTAATTATGCAACAACAATATACAAATTAAAAGCAAATAGTTTGTAAAAGTGGTAATATCTTTTTAAAAAAGTGTATTTTTATCCCAAGTATCGTAAAAGCGTGACAATCATCTCTCATGATTAATTTGGTGCAAATGAACTCATTAATTAACTGAATTGGTGCATTTATCATTATCATCTTAGTTTAATAATGGTTTAATATCATCTAATGGTAATATTATGCCATGTAATTACCTAACTAATCTATAGTTAGTAAAGTAATATGTTGAATCGCAGATATAAAATTAATTTTATGTTGTCTACTATTTGTTGTGTGTTGACCTTTACACTGCTAATTAAGAAATTTATAGGGGTACTAGTTGTTTTTGTGGGGATTGAGGGGGGCCATGGCCCCGCCAGCCCCCCTCAGTTGTGCACTGTTTGTGTATATCCAAGTATAATGTAACCTACTATATATCTCTCTTCTTAATTAAAATGGTTTTTTTCCCAAACCACTTCAATCTCAAACTCTGTAAAATTTCACCCCACAAGCAAATGTAGAGGGCGGAACTTTTGAGACTTGTCAAATGGAAACAATACGACTTCTCATATATCCCAACAGTTAATTGTTTTATACGTAGGCATCAGTTTTAGCGGTCGTTACCATTTTTCGAGCGGCCAATAATTTTTTAATTGCCTTTTGTTTTCTTGTTTTATAGTTTTTACCAAATTTTCAACAATGTTATTCCCAATAAATATATTACCAACATCATTCTAAAATTTCTTATATTACAGTGATATAGCATAAGAATACACAAACTGTTGGCCATATAAAATAAAAACTGCGGGTGACACTCTTGTAGTGGAAGTATAAGCTAAGGTGTAGTTTGACGTTATACGACGTTGTAAGTTGAACTTAATTTGACAATATATATTTTTATCTTCTAATGTACTGTATTGCTGGTAACAGAATCATTATATTCTGAATGTAAACTTAAACAAGTGATATCACTTGCGTATCACTGTATTACTAAACTCATATAGTTAATCAGCCTAATATAATTAAGAGCTTTGTTCCAGTACTTAGGTAGTACCAGGTAGTACCTTCTACTAATATTTTTTTACCAGCTAATTTAATTAGGTAGTACCATATACTACCTAGTACTGGGTCCACCAAAATGGTACTACCCCATTGGTACTACCACCGTTAGATTTCACCAGATGGATGGCTCACATTAATTACAAGCACCCTAAAATTTCTCATTAATTATTGTTCATTGGGTAGGGGGGATTCCTAGGTGGCTAGCTGAGCTCAATCTCAGTCAAGCGACCCGGGTTCGAACCCCCGTGGTGGCCTCTCGCTAGCGTTGAGGGAGTCACCGGTCGGGCGTATCATAGAGAGAACCCAGTACCTAGCGTCGTAGACGCAGGGGGCTACGCTAGCCCCTGGCCCCTAAATAATTATTGTTCATCGATCAGATATCTGGGGTTTGAAATTTCTGAATGCAGTGCAACTTAATTAGTTTTGTGGAGGGAGGGACGGAGTACGTTCAAATGACCACACATTTCCGTTGAATTCTAAAAGTAATGTGGTCAAATTAAGCATCTATCGGAGATCGTGTTTATATCCAAAACGACTGAGTATGTGAGCTGCACGTAGGGCTTAAAATGATTACTGTATCTAGCTAATTGTCGTCCCCACTCTCTATTGGCTAGCAGGGGGTTAGATGGCGATGGGGTTATTGGTTGCCAACAGGGGGCTCTGTTTCCCCTGTATTGTTTTACACAGAACATGCATGCCTGCTTTTATCCTCCTGATATGATGACGGTCTCTCATACAGTATACATACAGGTGTCGTCATAGAATGTGGATACACAAGGTATTCGCTGTTTTGATCAAAAATATATACTCCCTCCTTTAGTTATTATATGACGTTTTCGACAGCTCAATCCAACTAACTGCAAGTCATTTTAGTTGTCCGAAGCGTCTAAGTATTCAAGAATAGAGGTAGTACTGTACATAGTGGTTTATTTTACATTGTCTCTGTCTGTCTCGGAGTCCATAACCCGGATTCCTACTACACGAATACAAATACGAGATGCGCGCTGTACAGAGCATGGGTTTTACTTTGGCGTGGTCCTCTCCCTAGCTACCCTCTTCAAAATTAGTAAAAATTACAGCAAATGAAAATGAAATGGATTAATTAGCTAGCGTGTGGTCCTTCGAGAGCTTGCTAGCTAGCTTTCCCGTCTTTCGAGCGGCTGGTTCTCATTGTCAACAAAGTCTCGCTTGCTCTCGCGCTCAGGCTCAGCTGATGATTCCCTCTCCTTTCAAAGGCATGCTGATGAGCGAATAATATACGGCTGGCCTCGTACTTATATATATAATATATATGTATAGATACATATATGATATATATATGTATAAGCACTTTGCTATACTACTCTTGCACGGCGAGTACTCGACAGGTGTACCTTGGGTAGACTTTACTTTAATCCCGCGCGTGATTGGTCGGTCGGGTGGTACGAACAGTAGTGTGGGCACCGCACTAGGTAGCTCCCGCAGCGCATGGCCCGCTCTCGAGCTGTCACGGCGTCTCACTCTCACCTGCCGCGCGCTCGTCGGATTAGCCGCCCGAGACCCTGATCAGTGATCGATCTGACCAGATCGGATGAGTCTCTCTGTTTAGTTCTCAAAAATTTCACAAACCCGACATATCAATCTCCGGACACTAAGAATAATCTCCGGACACTAAGAATATTTAATGTCAATTAATGACAAAATATATTCAACAATTTTTATCTTAATTTTCGAGACGAATCTAACGAGCCTAATTATGATAAACAACGTCATGCTACAGTAATCAATCTCTAATGACGAGTTAATTAAATTTAATGAATTTATCTCGTAATCTTCGGTCCATTCGTGTAATTATTTTTGTAACTACTCTACGTTCAATGCTCCTAATAAACCTTAAATGAGAACCTAAAATTTTCAACTCACCGACAGCTGCAGTGCACGACGCGCCGTACGCACGCTGCTGCAGCCCCATCACTGAGAGCAGGCCACCGCCGTACCGTACCCAATGCAAGGTGGTGGTGGTGCCGGTGGCCGTGCCGCCGGTTCTCTTGCCGCACGCGGCCGGCCGGCCGCGATCTGTGCCGTGAATTGGCATGGCAGGAGCCGGGCGGACAGCACAGTACAGCGCCGATCGTGTTTGACATCTGTATCATCATCTATCTATCTACTCCCATGCAAGTTGCAGAGTGTGTGGCTGGCTGGCCTGGCCCCCATGGATGCGCGCGAATACGATCGCTAGTGGTGGTATCTGAAAGATTCAGCGGATGGCTGCTAGCGAACAGGCAGCCGGCACCGCACCCATGCCATGCCTGCACACCGCGTCTGCATCAATCATCCGCGCGCGCATCCGCATGCATGCACATGTGCGATTTGCGTGCCCCGGCCGGGGCACGGGAGGGCAGGGCCACGGCCACCCACACAGCCAGTGCGCTGCTCTGCCGTATTGTTTGGTTGCAATCTGCTAACTGTTGACGAACAGTCGGGCCAGAGGAAAAGCTACCAAAGCGTCCATGTCCTATTGACAGATGAGTACTGCATGGCATCGCCTGTGTTCCCACCCGAGATGGAACTAGCTCAGCGTGGTCAAACCACAAACATGTTAGCTAGTAAGCTATAGGAGTAGATGATATAGCTAGCGTGTCACACTACTCTACTATTGTGTCACACTACAATGCACTGCTAGATGCTGTTGTGTTCCATACTTAAAAATTAAGCCGGTGGGGGTAAGACCGCCATCACAGTTTTCATTAAGAGAAGAAAGTCTCCGCCCGACTTAGAAAACTCTCGAACCCTGATTTCACCAACGAGGAGATTTTTTTCGGAAATAAACCCCGGTGAGATAAACATGCGTCCGAAAAGATTAGAACCCAGGCGGGCGGCATGCCTACCTGGGATGCTTACCAACTGAGCTAATGTTCGTTATCTTGTGTTCCATATTTCCATCACTATACGGCCACCACCCATTATTTACACAAAAAAATTATGTTTTCTATGGCCGAAATTAAAAGAAGTCAGCCTGAAACGACTAAAACGAGAACCCTAGGCGGGTCGCCCACGTCTCTTCCTTGGGGATAGTTGATAAATGAAGTAGTAGCCTCTGTGTACATTCCTCCATCAGTAGGTGTGACGAAAGGAGGTTTTCCCCGCGCGCGGTGGCGCCGGCCCACCGGCGACACTGTCGTGTGTCTGTCCGGGTGCGAGCAACTCCAATGAGAGCCTGCAAATTGGGACCTCTAAAACCCATTTGTAGGCCCAAAAGCAAAAAATAGAGCTTCAAAATTATATCTTATCTCCGGTGGAGATATCAACTCAGGCCTGTATTTTTTTTGGACCCCATCTGTCGGTCACCACGCCGCATGCATCCAGCTCCCTCTGGGTCAAGACCGCCGCTGGTGCTCTGCTCCACCTTCTCCGCCTCTGGTCGGCGGTCTCCTCTTCCCGTCCTCCGCGAGCTCGTCATCCTCCTTCGCCTCCGCTCACTCCCACTGCCACTGGTCGGCGTCGCAGACGGCGCGTGGGGGCTCGACCTCCGGCGAAGCTGGCTGCGGAGGTCCCAGATCCAGCACGACAGTGGCTCGTCTCCACCGGCACCAGCACCTCCTGCCCGCCGGCGGCCCCGACCTAGCTGCAGAGGTCCCAACTGCCGGCGCTCGAGGTGCGGCCGTCGCGGCGGCCCAGGGCGACGGGCCAGGGTGAGTGTTCCGGCTCGCTCATGATCACTACCGCCGGTGATGCCGCGCCGCCCCGGCGACCTCCGCCAGGAAACCGCCACAGTCGGGACCTCCGTCTCTCCGCGTCATACTCTTTCCCAGGCCTGCTTCCAGTCGAGGCGCGGAAGGTGCAGAGGTAGTGCTGCACTGCGGCCAGGATGGCAGTCATGCTCTGCTTCTCCAGTTCTCCTGATCAGACAGGGATATTTAACTTCTTAGAGCGACGGCGAATGGAGTTTGTGTGCAGAAGCATGCTCTGCAAGACACCGAGATATTTGCAATCTTGCCATTGTCACGATTGGATTTCGCTTCTTTGCCATTTTGCATTTAGATTTCGCTGAAATGCCATTATGAAACCAGAGTACACCGCTAGAATACCTTATTTGACCATGATACCCCTCACCTTATTCAGCCTCTAGCCGTCTGCCGCCCCTGCTCCTCCTTCCTTCCCTTTCTTCAACCTCCAGCCGTCTGTCGTCGTGTCGCCCCTGCTCCTCCTTCCTCCCCCTTCTTCAACCTCCAGCCTTCCGCCACTGTGCTGCCGCCCTGCTCCTCCTTCCTCCCTGCGCTGACCCATCCCTTCTCTCAGTCTCTTTCTCTCCCCCAGCCGGTGCCCGCGAGCCACGACGGCGTCCCTCCCTCCTCCCCGGGCTCACGCCGCCCTCGCAGCCCCCTTCGGGCTGGAGCGGACGAGTGGTCACCATCGCCGCAGGGGAAGGCCGGGGTGGACCGTCGCGCGGGGAGGTGAGGATGGCAGCGGCACGAGGGGAGCTCGACCGTGGCAGCGATGGTGTGGGGCTACGGCAGCTAGGCTCTGAACGCCGTCGGCAGGGTTGCTTGGAGCTTCCTTGCCGCGGGCCATGGCCGCCACCAACTAGGGGTGGGCAAAAATTCACCGAAACCGATTAACCGAACTGAACCGAACCGATTTAACCGAAATGTCGGTTAACCGAATTTTTTGTGATCTTATTCGGTTAAGACTTTGTCACTATTAGGTTAACCGAAATTCATTCGGTTTTGAATTGGCATTAACCGAATTAATTGATTAACCAAAAATTTTTCTAACTTGTTATATTAAACACTAAAGTTGTCACTATTTACATATTCAAATGTATTATTTGTTGTTTTTTCCTTTTGTTTTATTGCATGATCCATGTCTAGTTAGGTGCTTTCCAATATGATTATGCTATAACATTATATTCTATTGAAGTATAATATGTATTTTGGTTAACCGATTAACCCAAACCGATTTGCCTCGGTTATTAATTTTTCAACAATAAATTCGGTTAATATTTTCATAACGGAAATATTTGATAACCAATTTAACCGAATGCCCAGGCCTACCGCCAACAGCTTTCGCGCCGCGTGCTTGGCTCCCCGTCCGCCGCCCAAGGTCCTCTTCTCGTGCCATGGCCACCCATGCCGCGGAGCTCGCCTACGCGCCACCTCTCGCCGGTCGCGGAGCTCCCGCGCTGCTAAGCCACTGGTCGGCCACGGGCTCACCAGCGTGCGCCGCCTCCTGGCCGGCGGCGGAGCTCGACGTCGCGTCGATGCCGCGTCTTGGCTGGCCGCGAGGCTCGCCCGCGCGCGCCACTGGTCGGCTGTGGGGCTCGTCCGTGCTGCCACTAGCCGGCCACGGGGTTCGCTGCCGCGCAGCCGCACCACTGGTCAGCCGCGAGCTCATCCCCGTGCGTGCGGCCACCTGGGTGTCGTCGTGCTCCGCCTCATCTTCTGAACCAGGGGCAATTTCAGGATTCTAAGACATGGATTGATAATGGCAAAACAGCTAAACCAATTTTTAAAATGGCA
Source organism: Cenchrus fungigraminus (assembly GCA_036936925.1). Lineage (NCBI taxonomy): Eukaryota > Viridiplantae > Streptophyta > Magnoliopsida > Poales > Poaceae > Cenchrus > Cenchrus fungigraminus. The sequence goes on along the minus strand of CM072773.1, from coordinate 25,396,774 downwards.
AAATAGCAAAACTCAATCCTGATAATGGTAAGATTGCAAATATCTCGCAAGACACCTATAGGTGACGGACAAGATCCGCAAACCTCAACGGGCCCCTAGGCGCGAAAGGAGTGGGACACGAGGCAGTAGGAGAACCTGCCGGAGAGCGACGGGGAAAGCTGTGCCGGTAGCGAGAGCGGGCTGCACCCAAAACCGGCCACCCCGACGAGCTCGGCGAGCGCCGTGTGCGCACACGCGAAGGTGACGCTCTCCACGACCACGGACGCGACCAGCCTGACGCGCCCCCGCCTGAGGTGCGCCACGAGGCTACCGCCACCGTACGCGTAATAAAGTAGCGGGCACAGGTGCGCCGCAGGAGGCCGCCTCGAATTCTCGATATCCTCGAGAGGGGATGCGTCGCGAGTCGGGCGCGGTGATGAGTAGGGGACACGACGCGAATCAGGTGCGGCGACACGCAGGGGACGCGCCGCGAGTTGGGCGGCGACGGGAGGGCGAACGGCGGGCGGAGATGCGCCGCTGGGAGATGCGGGAGGGAAGAAAATAAAAGAAAAATGGTGAGACTCACGTTTGGAGAGAGAATTGGAGGGCCTCCAGAAATAGAGGTTTGGAGGGAAAATTTAGAAAAGTATGTAAAATACAAACCTATTTAGAAGTCCTAAGTTTTTGCATCAAAATTTAAAATTTTAGAGTAAAGACCTATTTAGAGGTCTTACGTTTCAATCGAAAGCACGCCCTCAGCATGACAGGTGTTAGGGACACGTGTGTGCGTACGTACCAACACTGAAACCAGGACGGCGGACATCCTTCCGGCAGGATCTGATTTGGGAGAGATTCATCGAGTCATCACAATATTGTGGTTCCTTTGGATAGCACGAAATGACCAACGTTTTAACAACAAACAATGGTCGGTACATCGGCTCCATTCTGCAGTAAAAGCAGAAATACATGGCAATATCACTGTATCGCATCAGGCGGATGATCTTCACGTAACAGGTAAGTTGGAGGCAGCAACAACGACAACACCCTCCTCCTTTACTTGCAGGTCCAAGGTGCTACACTGATGCAGCCATCAGTCCGGAGGGACAAGCTACAACGCCAAGACGAGCAGTATTGGGGATATTCATTCACGACACCTCATCAACACTTCATAGAGGCATTTTAGTGCAGGCACAAGTACAGGATGCGCAAGGTCCCCTTCAAGCAGAAGGTCTGGCGATTTTGTTGGCCTCAAAACTGGTCAGCCTACTAGGCATGGATCATATTACCTACATCACTGATAACCAACTGTTGGCAAACAACTTACAAAAGGAAGACATCATCTCCAGTCCTGCACATTGGCATCTCAGGCCACTCCTTGCCGACTTCATTACAAACAGCCAAGGGAAAACCTTCCGGTGCCTGAAGATTAGCAGACAACTCAACAAGGATGCTCACAGATTAGCAAGGGAAGCATGGAGACATTCACCTCCTCCTCCCCTCCATGTCATATAGCTCACTTTTTCTGAATGCCCTGTTAAACAGGCGCTGCAAAATGTGCAATGGGACTGCTTCAGTCTCATCTCTGTTACTTGCCTTTGATTATTGAATAAATCATACCCGCAAAAAAAATGAATAAATCTTTAATTATATATAAAAAAAGCTCACCTGCCGGCTGCTGACCTAGGCTGGTGAGAACTGCGCCCTTCCCCTTTGGCTTTCCCTCTCGCTTTACCTCTGAATCGGACCATTCTTCCAAACCCTAACCGTGTCCGACTACGTTCTTGATTTGTTGGAGTAATTATCACGGTGATCAGAGACTTCCCTGCACTTAAGAAAAATAATTTTGCAATATTTCTGGTTTATTAGTAGCTAGAATTCAGGCCTTAGATTTCAGTTGCCTTTGAAGTTTGAACAATCAAATCTAGCTGCCCTTCTAAACCGTTCTGCCATGTACTGCCATGTAAAATAGGTAGGATGCGTATAATGTGGTCAGTTGTATTGCAATGATCTCCTAGAGACATATATATGAGAGTATAGAGTAACACCGAAAACCGAACCAAAATGTCGGTGGTTCAGTTCGGTGCCGGTTCCAGTTTTTTGGAACCTCGGTTTTCGGCTTCGGTTACAGTTTTCATCTCAACCGAAACACCAAGAACCGAGAGCATTGCTCTCTGTTTTTTCTCTGTCAGATTTTTCTCCTCCACTTCAGCCCACTAGGACGCCTTGGCCCAATAGCAAAAAGCCCACAAAGCATACACGCGAGGCAACAGATAGAGGCCTGCCAGTGGTGCCCCTTCTCTCTACCTTATCCGCTCGAAGCATCCACGACACGCCGCCTAGGGTCGATGGTGACGCCGCCGGACGCTTGGAACTTCAGCGAGATGGCGACAATGCGAGAGGGTCGGGCTCCCGAATTCGAGATCTAACGAATTGGTGACAAGCAGTCAAGCACGGCGCTCGCTGAGCGGCAGCCTAGCGGAGCAGCGGCGCTCGGCAGCCCGGCGGGCGGCGGAGCATAAGCGCGAGGCTGAGCGGAGCAGTCGGTGCACAGCAGCCGGGAGGAGCAGCGACGCCACGCGCCCACACGTGAGTAAATTGCCCTTCTTTTTTGCTTTTTTGAATCTCTGCCGATCTCTGGTGAAAGTCTGGAGTTGAGGATTGAGAGGAAGCACTGAACTTCGGTAAAAACCGAACACCGAACCGACTTTTTATTTTGCCAGACACCGAACGGTTTTTTATTCTTGAACAACCGAAATTCTGCAGCACCAAAAAACCGAACCGAATCGGCGGTTTAAACCGAATGCCCACCCCGCAAGACACCTCCGTGGATACATATTGCTTGACAGGGATTCTATCCTATCATATCCTACCATCTATACTCGAACACTTATTGCTTGACAATAATGCTCCTGTGTGCTTGCTTGTTCCTGTAATTAGTCATATGTAGTTTTACTTGAGGGCACAAACTGATTGTTTCATGCCATGCTATGGTCTATTTTTTAATGTGTTTTGTAGGTAAAGATGTCATCATCTGCTTCTGGTAGCTCAACATCTCAAACGCCACGTTGTACAAGGTTTAATGTTGGAGAACATTATGAGCCAAATTTAGTCAGTGTGGATGGTAATTTAAAGGCTGTTTGCAAGTACTGCTCCATGCAATTGAACACCAAATCTGACACAAGCATCCTCGAAAGTCACATTGCAAATGCTTGCCTAGCAATTGCTCCTCATATCAGGCAAAATTTCCAAGCCACCCTCAACAAGCAACCTTTAGCTGAGATTCCTTTTGTATTTGACCCCCAACTCTGTCGTAAAGAGATGATCAAGTACATCATTCATGCTGAGATTCCTTTTCTGAAGTTTGAAGACCCTTACCTCCAACCATGGCTAAAGACCTTGCAACCAACTTTTGAAGTTAGGGATCGTCAAACAATCCGTGATGACTGCTGGAAGAAGTATGTAGAGATGAAAAAGGAGCTTCAAGCTGAACTACAGAGTTTAGACTCTCGTGTTTGTTTGACATCTGATATTTGGACATCATCACAAAACTTAAGATACATGGTAGTGACAGCTCACTACATCGATGCTGAGTTTGAGATGAAGAAAAAAATCATTTGGTTCAAAAATTTGGAGTATCCTCACTCAGGATCTGCAATAGAAGAGGAACTGCTGGTATGCCTAGCAGAGTGGGGAATAAGAGACAAGATCTTTACCTTGACAGTAGACAATGCTACCAACAACACTGCAGCATGTGAGTTGTTGATAACAGACTGTAAGCATGATCTGATGTTTGGTGGAAAACATGTACACGTTAGATGTTGTGCTTACATACTTAATCTCTTGGTTCAAGATGGGATGCGTGTAATACATTCAGCAATTCATAAAATCCGTGAGCTAATAAGGCACATCGATTCTTCACCATCTAGGCTACAATTTTTCAATTCAATTGCAAATGGGAAGGGTCTACCCTCAAAATCCGGTGTTTATCTGGACATCCCAACCAGATGGAACTCAACTTACAAAATGATTAGAGAAGTAAAGGAATACAAGGCTGTTTTGAATACTTATGCTTCTACATATTTTGGAGATAGTCCTACTGATGAAGAATGGACGATAACAGAAGCAATTTGTGAATTTCTCAGAGCCTTTGAAGAGCTTACTCTGGCTGTTTCAGCCCACAGGAAACCAACAGCATACATGTTTTTGCCCTTGGTTCTCTGCATCATGCATGCATTGAAGGAGGACTCGTCCTTGCAAACAACGAACTTGCTGAAGGAGTTGGCAGCATCCATGTCTTCTAAGTTTGAGAAGTATTGGGAGCCAAATAAAGGTAACCCTTGAAGTAAAGATAACCCCCTTAGAAAGAAGAAAGAGATAGCTTTCAACCTTGCACTAGTCATTGCCACCATATTAGATCCAAGAAGGAAAGCGCTTTATTTGGATTTCTTTTTTAAGAGGGTGTGCAAAAATGCAGATCACATTGGTATGTGTGTGAATTCTGCCTTGATGTGGATGAGAAAGTACTTCATGGAGTACAAGCAACGTGATCAAAGAAGAAATAACATAGACATAGGGACACGTGTTAGTGATGTATCCATCATGGGCTCACGAGCTCCAGGGAAAAGGAAGCTTGAAGCAGAGTTAGCAGAGTTTGAAAAATACAAGTCACAAGTGAGGGTTGCACAATCACATAAGTCTGAGATTGATGTGTACTTAGAAGAAGCGACTGAGAGTGAGACAAAAGGTTTTGATGTTCTAGCATGGTGGAAGAACAAAGCAGCGAAGTTTCCTATACTATCAGCTATGGCTCGGGACTTCCTTGCAATTCCTCTGAGCACTGTGTCGTCTGAATCTGCGTTCAGCTATGGGGGAAGGATTCTTGATGACTATAAAAGCTCACTAACTCCAGAAATGCTCGAGGCTCTTGTTTGCACGAAAGATTGGCTATTTAAGGTCAAAGATCCCGAACTCTGTGAAGAAAGTGATGATGAAGGTATGCCATCTATGTTAATTGACTATAAAAGGTCACAGTGCTGGTTTTATTTTCTACTTTTATGCTATTCAATATTTTTGTTACAGAGGTGTTGATGCTTTGTGAAGAAGCGGCTAAAAATGATGGAAACCTAGTTGGCGCAAGGATCAAAGTTTGGTGGCATGGTGATAAGATGTAAGTAGAATGAACAATTTGTGATTCTGAATTGTTTCCTCTAATTGAAATGGTTAATTTCTTCGCCATTTAGTATTAAAAGATGAAGCAAATTATTACATGTTTTATCATTGAGGTACCAAAATGAGGAAATTGTGAGATAATGACTTCACATGGTTGTCAACCCATTTTTTCTACTTATTTCTGTCTCTTTATTTTTGAATTGTTACAATTCTTCAGTGTACTTGATTCAATTTTCTTTCTGATGGTTGCTTGGAAATGAATACTTCGTTTGGATCTAGCAATGGTTGCTTGGAAATGAATACTTTGTTTGGATCTAGCAAAGCATGTTGCTCTGTATATTTTGTCAGCTTTCTGTTTATTATTTTCCAGATTTTAAGCCTTTTTATTGTTTTGCAGGTTTTACAATGGTATTGTGGAGTCATTTGATTCTGGTTCTAAAAAAGCACAAGGTTTGTCTTTGTGCACTACTATAACAACCTGCACTGGCTATTTACGTTACATGAAAACTACTTTTGATCAAGTTTTTCTTTTCTTTTCATCATGGTTCTTTCATTTTTGGAGTGTAGGTAGTATATGATGATGGGGATGTAGAGGTACTACTTCTCAGGGATGAAAAGTGGGACTTTATCAGTGAGGTATGCACATCTCACCTCATGATAATGATTATGTTTGTTTCCTGGTTTCTGATTAATTTTACTCTGGCAGGACAAAGGAGCTTCTGTGGCATCTAAAACGTAAGCAAACTCGTCTTTGCACCATTTTTGCATCTGCAGCGTCAAAATTACATCTCTATTTTTGCCTTTAGTTGCAGTTTCGAATTTGGATATTGATTCGTGTATTTATTGGTAGGTAGTAGGGATTGGTTTCCCATATTTATATTTAGAATGCACTTGCACCCTGCATACTTGAATTGGCTACCTCAAACCGGAACAGGGCCACTGTTTACTTGCATGAGAATAGGGTCACCGACTCATTGTTCAATGCCTTGATGTCAATTTGTTTGCTCACCTGCATGGATGCACACTCGTAACTAGATCTTTAGCTTAAGCTTTGGGCTATGGTGAAGTAGTGTGATTCTGTGCTTCCTCTGATTTCTTATTTTTGAATTGCCTTCCTACAAGTGTCAATCAGTACTTTATTTCAATTATGGTCTCATGGTTTGCTATGATCAGTACTTAGGCTTCGCTGTGATCTCATAGTTTGCTATGATCACTCCACCCCTATTGGGGTTGCCAGGGTAGACTAGCATAGTATTGGTCAAGTTCCACATCCCCTAATTTCTCTGAAAGAATTTCAAGGGAATGTTTGTTGTATACTTGTTTGTGAATACTGGCAAATTGTGGCTCTGTTTGGATCCCCTTGCTAAAGTTCAGCTATTTTGGATCCAAACGGGTCCAACTAAATTTTGTAAAACTTTAGTTGGAGGCTAAAAAAGTCTTTAGCCTTTAGCAAGGTAAGAGTTGCTAAAACTTGAGTCCAAAATACCCTCAGCATAACTGTTCCTCCGTCCTTTTCTCCCCAGCGTGCCGCATCCCTGTGTGGACTTTGGATTTATTTTTTATTTGTGTGAACAATGAACTACTATTTGATCTAGCTTTTGAATACGTGTCATATGCATGTTGTGTCCCCTGTATTGGCTATCCCACGCAAATTTGGTAGCTTTTGGAGCAGCGGCAAAAAAAAAAGCGCAAACAAAAAGGGATGGTGGGCGCTAGCTGTAATAAACGGAGGGTACCATGGTCATTTAGGAAGGTTTAGCAAGAGGATCCAAACAACACTTGAAGTTTAGCAACTTTAGTTGGAAGGGATGCAAACAGGCCCTGTGTAGGTGGCTGCTGGCAACTGATAATTGGATATCAATCCAAATTCCATGCATGTTAATATGTCTCCTACTTGTAACTTCACCCCTATTGGACATAAACAGTATCGTTTGTTAAGTTTGTGTGTTGTTTTGAACAGGCCACGAGGCAGAAAAAGGAAGGACGAAAATACAGAGACACCTAAAAGGTAAGTAATTGATACAACGAAGTTGCGACGACTTGATGTCTGTAGGTTTTCTGAGACTTACTGTTTTCTGCATGATGGCAGCGATGCCGTTGATCCTCCAAAGAAAAGGGTACATCCCAAAGGTGTGCGATCCACCAATGGGACACCGAGTAACAAAAGCTCTGCCACTCCAAGCACAAAGGTGAAAGCTGCAAGTAAAAATGTGAAAGATGCGCCTGAAACTGGCCCCAACCTCAAAACTGAAGTTGAGAAGACCTCCAAGGACAAAGCCACCCCGCCCTGCAACCCGCTCCACCGCCTGGCTTCCCTCTCCCTCCGACCTCCTCCACCTGATTACTCCTTCCCTGCAACCCCCGAGTCCCGAACCCGAAGCGGCGGTGGAGAAGAAGACCAGGAGGAAGGAGGAAGGGACACTATCGCTGACAGGTGGGTCCTACAGGCGTGATGCTTTGTTTTTGTTGTCGCTGATGAATAGTCACGGCGCCCGTTGTGCTTGTGCGGCCGCTGCCGGTCCGGTGGCACGCCGACCCGCGAAAAGGTGAAAACCAATCTATCCGTCCGCTCTTCTCCAGTGCGCCGTGTGCATTTTGGTGCGCCAAGCGTGTAGGATGGCAATGCGTGCACGTACTACTGGGCGCGGCAGGCCTGCAGGCCACTAGACACCGAGGCCGTGTCGTCGGAATCATCTGGTTGCGCCGTGTGGATTGTAGGATCGCCAGCAGGGCACCATATATCCGGCAACCATTTTGTTTTGCTACTGTACGTACACACGCTGGATCCCCATGGGCAATTGGTGCGAGTGCGATGCAAAGCACATGGAAATGGCCCTCTAACCAATGATTGGAAAAAAAAAAACTGGAAACCCGATAACGTTTCGACTCTGCCGTGATCGGTACAAGGATATATCCTTTTTGTAACAGCCAGTGTTTACCTGACGCAACCTCTTTCTAGAACGCAACAGCATCACTCTTCACCACCAGAGTTTGCTTCTGGCCCCGGAATTCCGAACCACTTCTGCATAATACTCACGAGCACCACCACTGACCGGAGCAGACGAAACGATTGCTTGCAAGGCTCCTCACCCGCAACCCGAGAGGCGCACGTCCTGGGCGTCACTCACCCCGTTGCTTGCACATGTCTCGTCTCACCGCTCGCGTTGTCGAGTTAGTTACCCAACAATCTCGTGAGGAGGGTGATGGCCGTATGTACACGCACGACGGGACATGGATTGTTATGTGCAAACAACTCCCACGCAGACCATTCCCAAAGACATCCGTCGGTGCATCAGTAGGTGCTACGAAAGGGAGGTTGTTTTCCGTTTCCCCCTGCGCGCGCCCCGGCGACACCGTTGTGTCTGTCCGGGTGCCTTACGTTTCAAGAGAAAGCGTGCCCTGAGGATGACAGGATCAGTGTCAGGAAGACGTGTGCGCGACCGACGTACCAACCCTGAAGCCAAATGCTCACCCGCCGGCTGCTGCTGCTGCGGCGGCGGTGAGTGGCCAGCTGAACACTGGTGAGGTTCAGTGGCAGCGAGCTCGACTCGACTCCTGGTCCTCCTGGAGTCCTGGGGTCGCTGCTGAACGGTTAAGGCTTAAGGGCGTGCCTCTGCTTTTCGAAAAGACAGTTAAGGTTGCATCATCAAAAGCATAACACGCAGGACAGGGGGGCGAATTTGTTGTTCATATCATCATATGGATGTAGCCCGACTTTGTTTAGGGGAAAGCATGACAAAGTACAGGACAGGATGAGGTCCTCAGGCCGACGAATAGATAAATACACTGCAGAGCAAAGGGGACATGTCTGAACATGATCTGCTTCTTCCCTCTCCTTTTTGTTTCTTTCCTTTGCAGAGGTGGGCAGACACGGACATTTGGGGAGCCAATTTGTGCTCATGTTTTTCCGAGACATGTTGAGTGCTAAGATCATCATGGTGATAATGTGCTATGATTAGGGGCTCATGGGACCTCCTAATCAGTGCATAGGAGGTCTTTCGTACAGAAACATTGGGTAAGTGATCAGTGATCTCGGCAGAAGGCAACCCATGATTTGTCTGCTGATGTGTCCGGGATCAGCAGCAAAGATCTTTATTTGCTGGGGATAATGAACATCGCCAGGGACAGAAAAGCAAAATAAAGGAAAATGACAGTGCTCCACTGATTTCCATTTCCTTTCTAGAAGCAGAACGAGTGTTGTCACAACACCCAGTGATGAGCAAGTTACAGTATGACTCTGTCGAAACCTGTGTCAGTAATTCCCTTTCTAGCGATCCAATGGATAACGAGACTCATAGTCAGATGATCGCCGGCGGCGGCGTCTCCCAGACGTCGAACACGTTCTCCTCGCTGTGCAGGGCGAAGAGGCGGTCGCCGCCGATGGAGAAGTCGCAGATGGCGCCGCCGCCGCGCAGCGTCGACGTCAGCACGTGGTCGGGCCCGCTGAACACCGAGACGGCGTCGCCCGTCGACGCGAACAGCTGGCCGCCGTGCGCCGCGAGCTTCGGGTAGCAGGTCTCCTCGCCGCACGCCTTCGCCTTCCCGCCCATCGCCGCCAGCTTGCTACGCGACCTCCATCGCACGCCGGCGGCGTTTTTGCGGAGGTCGAGGAAGCCCAGGTCGTGGTACTGGTTGATCACGCACACGGACCTGCCGTCCTCCATGGCGACGGCGTGCACCGCGTGCTTCTCCTCGAGCGACGCCGGCGTGCCGGCGTCGGACCACGACCAGACGACGCTCCTGTCCCGGAAGTCGAGCAGGCTGATGAAGGACGAGTCGGCCCGCGGGAACATCGTAGCCGCCATGAGCGTGCCGGTGCCGTCGAGCCACTGGAGCCTGTCGGCGTCCCCCAGCGCGCAGCCGGGCGGCTCGTAGAAGAATCCGGTCTGCTCGCCCGTGTTCACGTCCCAGACGGCGACGCCGTACTCGTTGAGCCGGCCCTTGCAGCTCGCGAAGACGCGGCACCCTGCGTCGCCGTCGTCGAAGGCCAGCGCGCCGGCGGTGAAGGACCTTGGCTGGCGGTCGTGCGCGACGCGGAAGCGGTGGCGCGGCTGGCCCGTGAGCGCCGAGAAGGCGGTCACGCCGCCGCCGCCGCCGTCGTCGCGCCTGCCGGTGCAGCCGGGCCGCTCCCGCGCGGCGACGAGGAGCGTGGCCTCGTCCAGGTACGCCGCGTCGTTGACCGGTGCGTGTCCGGGGCAGTACACGGGGCGGCGCTCCTCCAGCATCCAGTTGTACACGCGCACGGCGCCGCCGTGCGCGACGCAGCACCCGCCGTCGGGTGCCGCCCGGACGGCGGTCCCGTCCCCTGCTGCGCGGCCGTGCACCGACGCGGCGAGGCGGAGGCGGTCACCGTCGAAGTCCCCGAGGCGCGCGGCGCGGACGCGGTCCAGGAGGCCGTAGTAGAGCGCCTCGCGGTGGAGCGCCTGCTCGGTGACGCCCGGGGGCACGTGGAGCCCGCCCGTGCGGAGCAGGTCCAGCAGCACCGCGAAGCAGGCCGGGTCGCGATCGATGAAGTACTCGGCCGGGCCGCCGCCGCCGCCGTCGTCCCCGTGGTTCCAGGAGGCGTCCAGCATGGCGCCGAGCATGGTGTCCCGCCCGGCGGCGGCGAGCGTGGCGGCCGTCGTCTCGAACACCCGCCCGCCGACGTTCAGGCGCACGCGGCCGCGGCACGCCGCGGCGGCGGGGGTGCACATGGCCGGCCGATCGCGAGATGGAAGCGGTCAGCCGGTCACAGGTTACGCTGGATGATCATGCGGAGCGCGGGAGGCACGGCCGTTTTGTTGGGTACTCGGGCTAGCTGGCGTATATAACGGCGTGGCGGGCGGGTGGCCTCGTGCCGTGCCGGCTGGGACGACGGAGAAAAGGAGGAGGCGCGGCAGGTCGGACAAGTCCACCAGGTGCGCGCGCGAACCGAACCGTAGGCCGTAGCCGAGGATTTGGTCGTCTCGCGCGAGACGTCGTGAGCCCCAACCCCACGTCCACACACCTGACACAGTGACACCAAGCCGGCGGTTTTTTCGTTGACGCGAGACGACTGGCGGGAGCGAGTGGGGATTTGGTGGAGCGGCGATCGCGGAGTCGGAGTGGGGGTGTTTGGGTGCGGTGCGCGAGGGTGTTTTATCCTCCTCGAGTGCGATGCGTGGCGTGGCAACGCAAATCTAACGGGGTTTCTTCGGCTCATGTCGCGACGCCCGCGGCGGGATTTTGTGCGCGCGACGCGACCACCCGGGAACTGAAAGCTAGCGTACTGGTAGTGGATCAGAAAGTTTCTCTGGATGGGGTTGGGTCGGAGGCGTCGCGTCGCACGCCCCAAAAGCGGCCGCTCGTACTCCGGCTGTGGCGAGGATCCCGAACCAGTCAGTGAACCACTCGCTCTCGAGCTGCACAACGCTGGGGGTGGGGAGCTAGCTCACTAGCTCCAAAATCAAAAGCGGCAGCTGCAGCAGCCTCGTTCAGTGATACTGAAATGTTCGTAGCCTGGACAGCTTAACCGCGGCAGGTAAGAGCGCCTTTTCAGGACGCTGGATTGACCAGAGACTAGAGACTAGTTTTAGTCATCTTAAGTCAGTAAATCTCCAAACACCCCTGACTAAAGGGTGATTAAAACTAGTTTAGTCTCTAGTCACCTCTGACCCAACTTTTGTTGACTATAATTCTTCTCTCTCCTCTAATTATTTCCTATCTTTACTGCTGGGCCCACGTTTTTCCCCTCCCGAGTCCCGTTCGACCCCTCCCGCATAAGCCCCCTTCCGCGAGACCCCGGCGCCGCACGCATCGCGCCGCCGCACGCACGCATCGCGCTCGGGCGCTCGGCACGCAACGCCGCCGCCGCCACCGCACTCCCCCGCAGCCGCCGCACTCCGCTGCGCGCCCCCGCTGCTCAACCCAGGACCGCTAGGGCGCCCTCAGATCCGGCGTGGCGCACCGGCATGGACGACGACGGTCCCCTCCTCGGCCTCATCCCCACGTGGCCGCGTGCCCCCACGACCTCATCCCCCGCGGCAGAAGGGAGCCGCGCCGCCGTCCTATGCCGCGTCGCCGCTCTCTGCCGTATCACGTCGTTCCTGCACCCGCAGATCCGAGGCGCGCCGTTCCTGCACCCGGAACCATGGACGGCGACGGCGGCATCCACGACTTCTCCTCGCAGACAGCGGATCCGGCGGCCGCGTTCCGGTGTCTGGGGGCTCGGCGAAGGCAGGAGGCTCGTCGTCCAGGAGGTCTTCGTCGTCATCGAGCTCACGAATCTCCATGGTGGGGCGGGCGCACAGCCGCCGACCGCGAAGACGAGCCGGAGCGGGGGCGCGGACTGGAGCTCGATCTCCTCGCACACGCCGAGAGGGAGGACGAGAGGTGGGTGGTTGGAGAGAGCGCGAAGAGGAGAGCGCAGATCTACAACCAGAACGGACGGAGGTGGCCGGAACGGGGAGATCCCGCCGGCGGCGGCGACGGGCGACGGGAGTCGCGGGGCGAGCTGCCCCCGCGGGCGGTTCGTGCGGGTGGTGTATGCTGCGCAGGAGAGGAAAGAGAAAGAGGAGGGAGAGGAAAGAGAAACGGGAGGGAAAGAATAATTAAATGCTAAGAACTTTAATGCTGACTACTTTTAGTCACCCTCCAAACAGGGAGGGACTAAAAACTTTTAGTCAACTAATTTTAGTCATGGGACTAAAAGTGAATCCAAACACCCTCTAAAGAGTTGGAGTGCAAAAGCACCGTCACCGGATCGTGTAGCACAATGATATGCTATTAGCAATTAGCAAATGCTCTCAGGGTGCAAGGATTCACGTTTACCACTACCCTGAGTCCCTGGTCACAAGAAATGATCACGCCACGTTCGCCATCCTTATCTACGGATAGGAAGGGGGAAATGGCAATCCAAATGTACTCGCCGCTTGCGTTCTTTGCCCGTGAATCCAAGTGAGATGTTCATACAAGTGACAAGAGGGAGGTGAGAAATTCTGAGAGGACAGCGACGGGTCGGGCGGCGAAGCCGCAAGCGGATGGCGATCGAGCTGACCTAGCAGCTAGAGCATCCAGGTCTTATCTTGGTCGGCTGGCCCTACTGCCTCCACTACCTGGCTCGGGTGATCTTGGTCGGCGTCATTTCTTCCTTTGATTCAATAAAGAAGCGCACGCGTTCTCAGCGTTTTGACTAGTGCAAACGCGCGCGCTGCAGGACCCAGTAGTGTCCCAGTAGAAGAATTGGTGGTGGCGGCGGGAGAACTGGACGGTCGACGCGCTATTGCGCTACCAGGTGCGGGTGGGCATCAAGGACGTGCCTGCGCACCTGTGGCTGCGTACCACGGCGCAGGACGTCCTCGGCTTCTCCTGCGCGGTCATCACTCTGGCTCCTGACTCGGAGTCGAAGGCCAACCTCAAGGAGCTCATCATCCTGGCCGGCTGCATCGACCCGGACTTGATCCCGGTGCAGAAGGACATGCTGGCACCGATCAAGTTCCCCGGGTTGGGCGCCACCCAGCCCTGCCTACGCTACCGGGCGACGATCGACATCGTCGAGATCATCGACACTCAGACTCCCCCGGTTGACGGTGCCTCCCAGTCGGGAGGGCCGGATAGTGGCCCTTCTGATACTTCTGGTCGCTCTTCTGCTCCTCCGCAGCCGGGGCCCTCGGTCGTCGGGGGCGCTGCCGCGCCGTCGCAGGCCCCGAGGGGGGCTCCACCCGCGTCCGACGGGCAGGCTGGTCGTGCCGCAGGGGGGCGTGGACCCGCCTGCTGGGGTGCCCCCACCTCTGCTCCTCCGCTGGTCCCTCCGGCTCCCTCCTACCCCTACTGGGCGTTGCAGGGCATTCACCGCCCGCCTGTCGTCCCACCTCGGTCGTCTCGCCTCTCCGCTCGGTCGTCTCGGTCGTCTCACCTCTGCTCGGGCGGCCGAGGTACGTGCGCCGACGGTGGCGGCCCCGCTCGCTCGAACCTCCTCTGCGGTTCCGGTCGCGCTGTGCCTCTGCTGTGACGAGTGGCCCCGGCCGGAGCACCTCCCTCCTCTTCGCGAGTCGACGCCGCCCAGGTGCCTCACTGACGACCCTATGCTTCTTGAGGCGGCACTTCTGGTCGCCTCTTCTGCTTCGCCTGCTTGCACCGTGGGCGCCGTTGGGGGCCCGGCCACCGGCCGCCACGTCCTGGACACTGCCGACCGCGACCTGGCTGCTGCCAGCCAGGGCCCGGCCGCTGCTGGCCGCAGCCTGGCCGCCGCCAGGTCGCCGCCGGCCGTAGCCTGGCTGCTGCCGGCCGCAGCCTGGCCGCTGCCAGCCACAGCCTGGTCGCTGCGCGGGGCAGCCAGGCCGCTGCCGACCGCGGCCCGGCCACGCCTGGCCACGCCGGCCTCTGCCTAGCCGCGGCTGGCCACGGCCGCCCCGCTGCCACCTCTGGTCTGGCCGCAGTCGGCCTCGGCCCGGCTGCGGCTGGACTCAGCGCGGCGACGGATGGCCACAACTCGGCCGTGGCAGACGCCGTCTTCGCCACCACGCCACCCTCGTCGACCTCCGCCTGCCGCGGTTTTGACGGGGGCGCCGTCATGACAGCCTCCGCGCGTGGGGGGAGAGCTCCACCTTGGTCGCTCGCGCTCCTGCCTCCCCTCGTGTGGTGCCGGTGGCGGACGTCTTCCGCAGGTTGCTCTCCCCCCTGGCGGCCCGCCAGCTCCTGTTGCCCGGCTCCTCCCTCGTGGTCGCCCTGCCTCTGCTCCGGTCGCCTTCTCCTTCTCCGGCCCCCGCCGAGTCGTGTCCCTCTACCCCTCGGCACTCGCCGGACTTCTCTCCGGTGGTCGCGGAGCTGTCTCCTCCCTTCCCGGCTCTCAGGTCGCGCTCCCCACCCCCTGCTGCGACTGAGGGACCGTCTCAGGGAGACCTCGAGTCGCTGGTGGCGGACTTCTGCGCCTCTCTGCAGCGGCCGCCTCCGCCCCCGGTTCTGGGAGCTCCGCGCCGTCGCCGTGTGAAGGCCTGCCCGCCACTCGCCACGCTTCGCCGCAGCAGTCGTCTCGCCGCGGTTTCCAGGGCTCGGGGCCCGAACCCGGTCACCGCGGGGTAGAACCTGCTGATGCAAAAGCTAGGGGTCGTTGGGCCGCGTGAGGCACCCGACGCTGCCGCGTTCCAGCGTTACACCAGGCTCTTCGCTGTAGGCCTGTCAGAGGAGCACTGCAGAGCTATCCGAGAGCTCTTCGGCGCCCAGGTCGAGGGGTCCTTCCAGTGCTTCGTGCTGGAGGACGACGAGTTTCAGGCGGCAGTCCGTGAGCTCTTCCCCAAGGAGCAGCTGGTCGTCGACGCGCAGGCCTGAGCCTGCGTTAGTCGTGTGGTTGTTTATTTTCGTGTTTTAATGGATGTAAACCTAGCTGTTTGGAATGTCCGTGGACTTAACCAGCGTGCTAGACGATCGGCGGTCCGCGAGTTGGTAGCTTCTGAGCGTGTCTCTCTTCTTTGTCTGCAAGAGACTAAACTCGCGGTTGTACCCCCTTCCTTCATGCTTGATATGTTAGGCCTCGACTTTGACTATGTTGCGTTGCCGGCTGTGGGCTCCCGCGGTGGCATTCTGGTCGCTTGACGCAAAGACACTTGGCTCATCTCCTCCCCCTCCACTGGCCTTCACCACGTTACGATGAAGGTCGCGCTGCTCTCCGCACCCTGTCAGTCCTGGTGGCTCTCGCCCGTTTACGGCCCGCAGTCCGATGCGGATAAAGTCTCCTTCCTCGCTGAGATTCGTACCCTCCGTCCGACGCTTTCTGGACCTTGGGTTCTTTGCGGGGACTTTAACCTCATCTATCAGGCGGCCAACAAGAACAATGGCCGCCTTTCGCGCAGAATGATGGGTCGCTTCCGTCGTTTCCTTAACGACCTTGAGCTTCTTGAGCTACATCTCCAAGGCCGTCTCTTCACCTAGAGCAACGAGAGGTCGCATCCTACTTTGGAGCGTATTGATAGAGTTTTTATCTCCCAGGACTCGGAGCTTCTTTTCCCCTCCTCCGCTCTACATGTTGTCTCTTCTAGGTGTTCCGATCACGCCCCCCTCCTCCTCCTTCTCGACTGTGGGGTGCACTCCAAGAAACGCTTCACCTTCCAGACCTTTTGGCCTAAGGTTGAAGGCTTCTTGGACACCGTCAAGGCGGTCTGGTCGGGGCCGCACCCTGATGCTGACCCACTCCGTATGATCGACCACCTCCTTCGTGAGACAGCGAAAGCGCTGGTAAAATGGAGCTCCAAGGCGATTGGTAGCATTCGCCTGCAGATCCAGATTGCCAAGGAGGTCATTTTCCGTCTTGAGGTCGCACAGGATTCACGGTCGCTCTCTCCTGAGGAGGTTTCCTTACGACGTTTCCTCAAACTACGCTACTTAGGCCTGACTTCGCTGCAGCGAATGATCGCTCGGCAAAAGTCTAGTCTCAGGTGGCTACGTGAGGGGGACGCTAACACTAAACTTTTCCACCTCTATGCCAACCACCGCAGAAGGAAAAATTTCACCCCCTCCCTTTTGGTCGATGGTCGTCCGGTTTTTCGGGAAGAGGACAAGGCTACAACAGCCTTTGACTACTTCGACCGAATTCTGGGTACCCACCATGGACGTTCCTGCGCCTTCGACTTCGAGGAACTGGGACTACAGCGGCTAGACCTGGAGGACCTCAGTCTTCCCTTCTCGGAGTCCGAGGTCTGGGAGGTGATCAAAGACCTCCCGCTGGACAAGGCCCCCGGCCCGGATGATTTCACGGGTCGCTTCTACAGATCTTGCTGGTCGATCATCAGGGGTGATGTGCTGCGGGCGTTCAATGCTCTCTCTGACATGGACTTCCGCAACTTTCACCACCTGAACGGTGCTCTCCTCACACTCTTACCAAAAAACCAGACCCAGTCGCTCTTTCTGATTTCCGACCCATCAGTCTAATTCATAGCTTTGGGAAATTCTTTTCCAAAGCAGCTGCTAACCGCTTCGCCCCACACCTCTCTTCTCTAATCTCGCCCAACCAAAGTGCCTTCATGAAAGGTCGCCTCATCCATGATAACTTCCGCTACGTCCTTGGCACAGCGAGAGCACTTTCTAGTTGGAAGCTTCCTAGGATCATGTTCAAAATTGATCTAGCCAAAACTTTCGACTCGGTCGACTGGGTTTTTCTTCTTGAGCTCCTTTCGACTGTCGGCTGCCCTCGCCGATGGACTGATTAGATCTCGGTAATTCTGTCCACCGCTAGCACCAGGGTGTTGCTCAATGGTGCCCCTGGGCAGCGGATCTGCAACGGTCGAGGCCTGCGTCAGGGAGATCCCCTATCCCCCATGCTCTTCGTGTTGGTCATGGAATGCTTCCATGCCCTCTTCCGCAAGGCGGAATCCCATGGTCTCCTTCTAGATCTAGGGAGGAGCATCCGCTTTCGCGCCTCTCTCTACGCTGACGATGTGGTCGCTTTCTTCTCCCCGGTCGAGCTCGATCTGCGGGTCGTCAAGGCGGTGTTGTCGCTCTTCGAGAGCGCGGCTGGCTTGGCGGCAAACTACACCAAGAGCCAGGTCTACCCCATAAACTGCTCTGAGGATCACTTGTCTCTGGTCCGATCCATTCTCTCCTGCACGATCGCCGACTTCTCTTGCACCTACCTTGGGGTACCCCTTTCTATCAAAAGGATACCCAAGGCGGCTCTGCAGCCACTGGTCGATAAGGTCGCTAGGCGCCTGCCCCCTTGGCAGGGAAGACTGTTGAGCCGCAGTGGTCGCCTCGTTCTTGCCAAATCTACACTCTCTGCCATCCCAATTCATATTTCGATGGCGATTTCCATCTCCCCTTGGGCACTGCGCGCGGTCGAAACCCTCATCCAAGGCTTCCTCTGGTCCGGCACAGAGGTGGCCTCGGGCGGTCGCTGTCTGGTCGCTTGGGTGAATGTCACCTGCCCCACTCACTGCGGAGGTCTCGGTCTGCCCCAACCTTCGTGTCTTTGGTACGGCGTTGCGCCTCCGTTGGCTTTGGCTGGCGAGGACTGACCCGGACAGGACATGGGCGGCGTTCCGCTTCCCTGTTGATCAGGCCACTCAGGCCTTTTTCAACGCCTCCATCTCCGTGGAGGTTGGGGACGGTACACATGCACTCTTCTGGGAGGACAGCTGGATCTCCGGGTGCTCCGTCAAGTCCTTGGCACCAAACCTCTGGGCCACGGTCTCGCCAAGGGTGCGTCGATCCCGCACTGTCGCTGAGGCCTTGCAGACGAGGGCCGCCGGGATTCGTTGGGTCGCGGATGTAACCCACGCCGGGACTGTGCAAGTGGTCTTGCAGTACCTTGTCATCTGGGACCTACTGCAGGAGGTCAGGCTCACGTCCGAACCTGACCGGTTCATCTGGAAGTGGTCGCCTAGCGGAGATTACTCCTCGGCTACGGCCTACTCCGCCCTCTTTCTTGGTCGCGTCGACATCCTCGGAGCACGACAGATTTGGAAGGTTCACATGCTAGGGAAGTGCAAGTTCTTCGCATGGCTGGTCTTGCACGGCCGTTGCTGGACATCTGACCGGCTACACCGTCACGGGCTTAGGGACTCGGACACCTGCACGCTTTGCGCCCAGGAATCTGAAACGCTGGACCACCTGACGGTGGACTATGTCTTCTCTAGAGAGACCTGGCTCTTGGCTCTCAGGCACATTCTCCTTCTGAGCCTTGCTCCGGATCGTCCGGTGAGGTTCGCAGAGTGGTGGTGCTCCGTCAGGAAGCAGGTCGCTAAGGCGCGGAGGAAAGGCTTCGACCCCTTCGTTTGGCTGGTCGCTTGGTCGCTTTGGAGGGAGCGGAACATTCGCGTTCATGACAAGGAGGCTCTCATGCCAGTGGCGCTCGTTCCGGCGATCCTCGATGAAGCTAGGTCTTGGGCGCGCGCGGGCTTCCTCCCGCTCGCTAGGTTGTTAGGTGTTCGCCCGGTGAGGACGGTGTAAAGCTTTCGCCTTCTTTTCTTTTCGTTAGGTCTCGTGCCTTGTTGTTTTTTAAACCAGGTGTTTTTTCTCCTCTTAATGAAAAACGTGCTTTGCACGTGTTAAAAAAATAGAAGAATTGGTGGCAGTAGTGCATGGTGCGGAATTAAGAGGACGGCGGCCTAATCCCACTTCCAAGTTCCAAGTAGCGATCTCGATTTTTAGAATATAGTTGAAGTTGACTCTGCTTTGGAACGTTTGATCGAGACGACCACTAGGAGACTATACTACTCTGCCGGTGGAGTGGAGACTATCATAGACTGACAGTGTCTTTGTTCGCGCCCAGAATCCTGCCTGCTGAACATCTTGAACCTTTCATATATGTGTAATGTGTTCCGCTGACCAGATTTTAACAAAACCCCCACCATAGAGGAGTCTGAGCACTAGACGCCACACGGTGACACGGATGCATGGTTTGGTTTAATTGACCACCGGGACGTGACGCCACCGAATCGGTCACTTGGATGCGTATGAACTTGTGGAACTGGTCACTGTCCCTGACGCTTCGATGCGTTGTGCCGTGCGGTGACCAAGTTGCGGCAGTACTTTTCTACTCGTGTGGAGGACCTGGTCCGTGTTAGTTGATCGTTGCTGACCGACCGGTTTAGTAGTAGAAGTGAAAAGAATGAAGAGCAGCTTAAAACGGAGCCGGTGCAGTGCCAGAGGGCAGAACCTTCCTGTTGCCACGCTTGCAATAGTGTAATTGTGTGTTTGCACCTTTGCATTCTCACATAAGTTAAAGAGCAGCGTAGGTGGCAAATACATAGAGGACCTTTCTTTCTTTCAAAATAAAAAGGACCTGCGTATTCTCATTCTACAGTAGAGGAAAGCGAACGACAATGAATGATCGCTATCCCCTACTGCCGTATTGTACCACTGCACATGCAAGATTGCTCGGTTGCTTACTTGCTTTCTGTATCTTCATGGATTCCTGAGGGTTTCTGTTGCTGTAGAATTGTATATTACGAGTACCACCAACGGAGTCTGTAGTCTGCAGAAAATTCGTGAATGGCAATCCAGGAATCAGGATACCCACATGAAAGTTTTTTTTTGCAGGATAAAGGTGGCAGATATAGAACTGAGCAGACAGACAGACAAGGCTTCGGCAATTGAATTTCTGGTCCTGCGATGAACTTACATTTCGAATCGATAAGTCTGCAGTTTGGATGCCGCACTTGGCTTCTCCTCACCTACATTTATGTAGGTAGATAAAACATTGCGCCAGCTAGAACGGCAAAGCCAAGATCCAGTGGTAAACTACAGATATCACCCGAGATAATAGTAAGCATGCAACAAAGAAGCAAAGCCAACTTGCCCAACATCTTTTTAGAAGGCGCATCTGCTACAAAATCCACTGATAAATTCCTATCAATAAATATCACACCATTAAGCTACAACACCATCCTGACAAAGTGACAACACGATGCCATGGGCCTCATGGCAAGCATGGGATTCATTTCGCTCAAGGCTCGGCACCACGCATCCAACAACAACAAACAAGTTACTTCTAACATTAAAACTATAGCAAATGTTGCTACCACTCCTAACCACTAGAGACCCAATCAGATGACAGTTTAAAAGGCAACCGAACCAGGAGTAACAATCCATAATACATGGTGCAGTGCCGACACCTCTCTGACTAATGGAGCAAACCTATGGAGCAGATCCATTTACAAGAGAATCATAGCCACCAACTTCAAGCCTTCCTTCTGCGCTTCTTTCCTGTAGAAGCTTGTGCTGATGCCTCCTGTTCTGTTTCAGCTGTCTTGCCTTCTTTCTCCTTCCGCTTCTCTTTGTCAGCTTCACTCGCTGCAGGAGTACTGGCATTTTTTGGCTTGCGCCCTGGCCTACCTTTTCCTTCAGTGGACTTCCCTTCATCTCTGGAATCCTTGCCTTTGCTGCTAGCCTCCTTAGATTTGATTACACTCTTGTCATCAGCATCCTTAGGCAATTCATCCTTTGTCTTTTCAGTTGATCCACTGGTTTTTTCCTTGGAGGTCTTCTCAACTTCATTTTTGAGGTTGGGGTCAGTTTCAGGCGTATCTTTCACATCTTTGCTTGCAGCTTTCCCCTTTGTGCTTGGAGTAGCAGAGCTGTTATTACTCGGTGTCCCATTGGTGGATCGCACACCTTTGGGACGTCCCCTTTTCTTTGGGGGGTCCACAGCATCGCTGCCACCATGCAGAAAACAGTAGTCTCAGTCTCTCAGAAAAGCTACAGGCACAAGTCATCGCAACTTCTTTGTATCAATTACTTACCTTTTAGGTGTCTCTGTCTTTTCTTCCTTCACCGCATCCACTTTCCTTTTTCTGCCTCGTGGCCTGTTCAAAACAACCAATAACACAAACTTAACAAACAATACTTGTCCAGTAGGGGTGAGGTGACAAGTATAAGCCATATTAACATGCTTGAAATTTGGATAAACATCCAATTATCAGTTGCCAGCAGGGAACTACAGAGTTGCCAGTATTCACAAACATTTCCCTTGAAATTCTTTCAGAGAACAAACAATTTCCAGATTAGGGGATGTGGAGCTTGAGTAACACTATGCTAGTCTACACTGGCAACCCCAATAGCATTGGAGTGATCATAGCAAACCATGAGACCACAACTGAAATAAAGTATTGATTGACACTTGCATGAAGGCACGTCAAAAATAAGAAAACAGGGGGGGGGGGGGGGGGGGCGCGTAGACATACGTCACACTGAAAGAACAAAATCACACTACTTCAGCACAGCCCAAACCTTTAGCTAAAGATCTAGTTACGAGTATGCACCATGTTCCGATTTGAGGTAGCCAGCCAATTCAAGTATGCAGGGTGCAAGTGAATTCTAAATATAAATATGACACTACTTCAGCATAGCCCAAAGCTTTAGCTAAAGATCTAGTTGCAAGTGTGCACAAAGTTCCGGTTCGAGGTAGCCAGCCAATTCAAGTATGCAGGGTGCAAAAGTGCATTCTAAATATAAATATGGGAAACCAATCCCTACTACCTACCAATAAATACATGAATCAAAATCCAAATTCAAAACTGCAACTAAAGGCAAAAATAGAGATGTAATTTTGACGCTCCAGATACAAAAATGGTGCAAAGACGAGTTTGCTTACGTTTTAGATGCCACAGAAGCTCCTTGGTCCTGCCAGAGTAAAATTAATCAGAAACCAGGAAAGAAACATAACCATTATCATGAGGTGAGATGTGCATACCTCACTGATAAAGTCCCACTTTTCATCACTGAGAAGTAGTACCTCTACATCCCCATCATCATATGCAACCTACGCCCCAAAAATGGAAGAACCATGATGAAAAGAACAAACAAAGATCCTCCGATCAAAAGTAGTTTTCATGCAAGGTAAATAACCAGTGCAGGTTATTGTCGTGCACAAAGACGAACCTTGTGCCTTTTAGAACCAGAATCAAATGACTCCACAACACCATTGTAAAACCTGCAAAACAATAAAAAGGCTTAAAATCTGGAAAATAATACACACAGCTGACAAAATATATAGAGTAACAGGCTTTGCTAGATCCAAACAGAGTATTATTTCCAAGCAATCATCATAAAGAAAATTGATTCAACTACACTACAGAATTGTAACTATTCAAAAATAACAAGACACAGAAATAAATAGGAAAATGGGTTGACAACCATGTGAAGTCACATCTTACAATTTCTTCATTTTGGTACCTCAACAATAAAACATGTAATAATAGCTACGTCTTTTAATATTAAATAGCGAAGAAATTAACCATTTCAATAAGAGGCAATAATTCAGAATCACAAATTGTTCATTCTACTTACATCTTATCATCTGGCCACCAAACTTTGATCCTTGCACCAACTAGGCTTCCATCAAGACCTTTGTTTTTCCTTGAACGAGGAAGCTATCAAAGGAAACTCAAGAATCAGATCAAGTAAACTATAAACGAATAATACAACAGTATAAGCACACCTGTACTGCTCAGACCAGGTTATCAAAATAATAATAGGATATATAGTTAGTTATCAGCATGATGAAAATTCTTCACCGCACCAAAGAGTAAAAGACCAACTTGATTAAACATTTTCAACCTCAGGCATCTAAAAACACTGTATTGCAGTAACTTTAATAAAGCATGCACTCTACTCAAGGTTGCCAAAATTGTAGATTCTAGATCGAATCAGTGGTCCTCGTGTAAGATCGGAATTATATGAGATTGAATATATAAATTATAGAAACATAGATTCTACCACATAGAATCGTAGAATTGAGTCCCTGAATCAAAATCTTAAAGACAAAATCTGAACAACCATGACTCTTACCTCTTCAGTCTCTTGTTCTTGCTTCCTCTTAGGTGTGCTATTCTCTGTGCTTTGTCCTTTGCTTCTACCTGGCCCCTTGGTCGAAGACTTTGGTGAAATCATTTCCTGCATGGTGGTCAAACAGTCAGTACACCAAATCAGAGTTAGAAGAGCGAATAGCACGATGGCACATCTACTATGAAAGTTGCAATGAATGTGTGCAATTAAATCTAAGTACGAATTCCAGTACAGCTAGACTCAAACCACCAACCAAATAGCAAGCACGGAACAACAAAGGTACAAATATAGAATATTCCAAATACAGGTAATTGTATGTGAAACTAAAGTAGCAAAGACTTGTTAATTGGCAACAGTAAAGGTAAAGTTACAGAAATCTTATACAGTGCATAAAAATAGAATACAAAGAAACTATATTAGGAATCTAATACAACCTAGCAGACATCAGGGGCAATGAAAACACATAAGAGGTAGAACTGTCAAAAGCAGGTAATATTACTATCTCCATTCTCCAATAGATGACGTTTCAGACCAGAATTACTACTAAAATTAGCCTAAACTTGTTGGTCCTAACGTCAAATAAAAAAGGATGGAGGTAGTAATAACTAAGAACAAAACCTGCTAGGTATCAAGAGAATAACCTTTAAGCTCAGATCCTTGGCAGGATCTTCCTCAGAAAGTGTTTCATCCTTCTGCTGTTTCGAACTGCTCTTTTGAGGCTTCTTAGACGACTCTGCCTCACCAGCCTTTTTTACAGAAGACTTGACCTCATCCTTAACTGATTTTTTTGTTAACTTTCCTGCGGGATCACTAGAAAATCTCGAAGGTTTGGTCTTTCCAGCAGCCTTCTTCTCCAATGACTTTGGGCCAGGAGGTCGGCCTCGTCTTGGCTTAACAGGCGTAATATCAGCAGGCTTTGATGTATCATCAGCTGCTCCGTTGGTCCCCTCCTCTCCAGATGCTACAATATCTTCCTTTTTATTATCAGCACCAGAATGTTCGGTTGCTTCAGATTTATTCGATGAATTGGGCTTAATACTTTTGTCTGAATCAAGGGCCGACTTCTTATTGGGTTCTGCAGCAATGGACTCTGCACCTTCATGGTTGCCAGAATTCAACTGATCAGCATCCACCATGTTTTCAGAATAGCAAGGTTGTTCAAACTTCTCTTTTCTGGAAGGTAGTACTTGATTAGACTCACCTGTGTCAGCTGGAGTTGCATCATCGCTAATAGCAGCAGCCGTATTACCATTCATAGAAGTACCATCTTGTTCAGGACGGCTAACATCTTGCTCCGTCTTCGAAGATTCCTGCCCAAAAAAACAAGCTGGTATAATATCAGCTATTCCGATAAATACAGAAGATGCAGGGCGTACCTGTGGTAATTCATCAGAAATAGTTCTTTCAGATAGTTTGCCATCATCCACCTATCAAGACATCAGAAGTAAAGACAGGTGAATCAAACAGCCCTCTTCCCACATTTGTTGATTCTACAGGCTAAAACCAATCACAATTGTATCTCCCAGGCCATACCCACTTTAATCTAGCAAAGTGATAATGTTTATGCATATCTCAAACCAAAAAAACGAAGAAAAAGAAAAGAAAACAAGATTGCCTATTCTACCACCTGTAAGAATGGCGTAACAGTTTAAGCAAACAACAATGCAAACATCTACTGATATTAATCGTAGCAAGCTTGTAATTTAACTAACCGTGTCCTTCCCAGAAGGATCAGCATTGTTTTCTTCCCTGTCATCTGAACCCTCTTCACACACTAATGCAACGATTTGGCTGTATTCACTCAAGGAAGTGCCTTTTAGTGATTGCAGAAAGACTGGCTTTAGTTTTTCACGGCATGCGCCTATCACCTTCTCAGCAAGTTCAAAAGAAGGCGAAGAAGATTCCTAGAAATAAAATCAAAATGATTAGATCATGTCAACCCTTTCCTCAGGCTATAAATGTAAATCTATGTTGCTGACGTGAGGAAAGTTCAGACAGAAATACCTTGTCCTCTTTTCTAACATTTTGGAGTAAGCAAGATGCAATCTGTGGTTGGACATCCTCACTCTCCTCAATTACCAATTTCATTATCGTTTCCATGCAGGAGATCACAGCATCGGTATGTTCAGAACTGAAATAAGATGCAGAAAAGTTGAAAACTTGTATGCAGAATACAACATATACTCCTGGAACCTTGAAAGCTGATCACAGACCAAATGTAGTAGCAGAATAGGGCTAAGATAATATCAAAATATAGAAGCTTCCTTTATAAATAATCAGTGTGCGCCCAGCCAGAGAAAACAGATCAATGAGTTTACAGTCAACATTTGCAGTTTGGCTATGCTGACAAAACTGTAAAAATAATGTTTTAAGTATCTACTGAGGAAGTCAAATTAAAACAGGTAAAAAAAGTAGCTACCTCTTGTTTCTTAGCAAATCTTACAGGTAGAAAGTATGCTATTTATAATTCTGTTATAACTTAGTAACGGAGTCAAACCTCATCTCAAAAAAGAAATGTTGGACAAATTTATAGAAACTTGAGCATACATTCAGGGTATAGCTTAGAAAACATGTTTTAGCACATCCACAAATAAAAAGAGAAGAAATAGATGAAGCCAAGACAAATGAAAAGGTTTCTTACGAAACAGTCCTCAAGAAGTGATGGAACATATCATTTATCAAATCATCGCATTCAAGATCTAGCATCACCACACAGGACCGGACTTTTGCAACAGTATCGAGAATTGATAATCTCATTCGAAAGAAGGGGCTTTCTATGTCATCGAGATTCTGGAAGGCACCCACAATCAAAGAGAATACATCCTGAAACCATGTAAAAACATATGTGAATAATGAGTACGCACAATATAACAAAAATCATTTTGTTCAGGACAAACTATACCCTCATTGCATCATCATCATATGGAGCATCAGGTGCCGTGATTCTTGTGATCTCAGAGATACATGATGCCACAGCAAGCCTGACATTTGGGTCAGAATGGCCCACCAGCTCTTTCTTGACCAGCGCTTCAGTTGCTGGTCGCATAGCATTTGTTGTGATTTCAGGAGGTGATTGCTCTACTTTAAGTAAACACTCCTCAACTTCCTGCATGAACAAACAAACAAACAACTTGATGTCTCCGTACAATTAGAGGAGCAGGCCTAGATACAGATGCCATGATCAGACTCTTAACATTTACAGGCCTTCCCAGTATACTAAACTATGCTATATCCCTACAGAAATCATTCCTAATAGAAAATATTCAGACCATTAAAAGCACTCTTTCTGCAAGGGAAAAAAGAACAAACTTTGGAGCAGTAGAGATTAAACTAGGCTGATGTTAGAGCACCCACAGTGTGCTAAAAGTTCGATGATTGGTTATGAAAGAGAAGAACGAGGCCTTGGCGTACACACTGCACGGCACAAAAATTCCCAGCATCAAGGAACCTTCTTACCTCGATGCTTCATTGTAAAAAACAATTTTCCATGGCACGGATGACTGAAGCAAGAGAAAGGGGCATTAAATCCTTGCGCGGTGGCATGACCCGAGCACAGTAGCTCAAAAGGTTGCACACTGCAGCTTAACTCAAAAATCAAGCATCCACTGAGACAAGACATAGCTCCAATCTGATACACACATCCCAACCTCAAACCAATAAATAATCGCAAAGAATATAAAGTATTTTTAAGAGGCCAGCACCTCCAGCTTTTCAATCATGCCAAACAGCCAAATACAAAATAAAATTTGGCATGTCTAATAAGTAGAACCCTAATAGAAAGAATCAAAGGAGCAAGCCAAGCCTAAAAGGCAGATTGGGTGATAGCTCCTAGCATTCACTCTAAAAGGTAAAATCATTCCAACAAAACCATGACAGGGTAACTCTGTATAAAACAAAACAATCTAGTGCTCCATAGTAGCAGTTCGTCAACGATCCAAACAGTCATTCCCAGCAAACAAAAATTATGCTAAATCTCCACAGAAATTATTCAGGATAGAAAAATATTTCAGAGCCCCAAAAGAACTCTCTGCAAGAAGGCAAAAAAAACGACAGAACTTTGGAGCAGTAGAGATTAAACTGGGCTGATGTTAACTCCAATGTTATACACATCCCAGCCTCAATCTCCAATCCAGTAATACTTGCCAAGAAGTAAAGAATTAAGGGCCAACACCTCCAGCTTTTCAACCATACCAAACCGCCAAATAAAAAGTATACAAAATAAAATTCGACATGTCCAACAAGTGGAACCCTAACAGATAGAATCAAAGGAGTAGGCTAAGCCCCCAGATAGAATAGATGGAGCAAACCAAGCCTGGAAAGGCAGGTTGTATGGGTTGTATGATAGCTCCTGACATTCAACGGAACTATGACAGGGTAACTCTGAAACAACAATCCATCACTCTACAGTGAACTGAAAGCGCTTCCTGTCTACACTGTACTGAAGAAATTCACGAATTCCAGCATCAAAGACTAAACAAACCCTAGAGCAAATCACGAGCTCGAGTAGCATTTCATCCACGATCCAAACAGGTAAGAGCGCGAAATCCAGCCGCGCCTCCACTCATACTACGACAAACCGGAGACGAAACCACAGGAGCAAACACGGACATATCACAGAACCGCGTCCCTAACAGATGCGCAGTAACCAGATAAGACAAGTAAAAAGCGCTGGGCGAGGAGAGCGGGGCTCACTTTGAGGAGCTTGAGCAGGTCCTCCGCTTCGTCGGGCGGCGCCTGCAGGCGTTCCCCGACCTCCCTGAGCCGGTCCAGCAGCTGCTGCTGTATCTCCTCCGCGTCCGGCGCCCCGTCGTCAGCCATCTCCCCGGCCGAATCGGGCGCCCGCGCGCCCGGATCGAGCGCACGCGCGAGATCTGCAGCTGCTAGGGTTTCCCCCTCGCGGCGCGAGTGTCGCGGGGGGGCCGGGAAAGGGAGCAGGCGGCGCCGGAGCTCGCCCGGCGCGCCGCCCGCGGAGGAGAGGAGGGGTTTAGCGCGGTGGAGCGGTGGTGGCGGATGACGAGGGGATTCCGCAGCTGTATTCCCTTCCCACCCGCACGCACCCCTTCTCTCCTCCCTTCCTTCCGCGCGACGCGACGAGGTTTCGGTCGGTGCAGGGGCTCGGCTAGCTGGTGTGTGTGGCTGGGTTCTGGCTCTCTGGTCTTGGGGTGGGCTTGTGCGTGCGTGAGAGGTTTGGAAGAATCGGCGGGCGGGCGCAGGCGGCTGGTGGTTTGGACTGCGCACTTCCGCGCGGCCTGCCAAAATTGCACACGCTGCAGGCCCCAACGGACGGGCGCGTCGAGCGGCCCTGGAATTCCCTTCACCTGGCCGGCCTCGTGTCCGCGGTCGCGGCCGCGGTCTGCTGCGGCTTGGCTGGCCACCGCCAGGTGGGCGCCACCTCACCCCGCGCGATCTCGGCCGTCCTTCGCCTGGGTCGGGCGGCCGATGGCTGCCACGGCTCGCGCTCGCTCGCCGCGGCATAAACGGCAGTTCGGCGCGCTGGTTGTCGGCTGTGAACGTGCTCCACGTACCTCGCCAGGCAGATCTTGGTCATGTTCGCTGATTTATCAGCCACCAGTCAGTAGTATTTTTTCTCAGAATAAACTAGCCACCACCCAAACGAACATGCTGCTCGTGCTGTAAGGGTAGGGGGGAGAGGGGTGAGATGGGAATGGGATTTTGACTATGCTTACCTTGTCAAAAGACGTATGCAGTGTGGCGAGGCGGAGACGATCGTGATTCTGGTACGAAGTAGTGGCAGCGATGGTGGTCTTTGAGGCAGAGGCGGCAATTAGACATGTCGTCGGCGTTGGAGAAGACGAACTATATAAACTGCGTACCGGTTCGAGGCGATGCGTCGAGAGGTAGAAGAAGACTATCCGACGAAAGGGTATATATACTGGCGGGAGCGCTAACGGCTCATTAAACTAGTGGAATCCAACGCATGCGCGTTACTCAGCGTAAAAGTTAAAACATGACAACCATACACTTGTAGCACGTAGGGTCGTATTGTGTGAACGTGCAATGAATAAAAATACCTTTTCTAACAGAGGCAGGCATAGTATTCCTCCTTTTACCATCATGTGCCATGTAGGTTGCACGGTTATGATTGAGTTTTCAAGTCTTTTTACACGAAAGTGTTAAAATCTTTCAAATATCACACAATAAACTCATGTCCATAGCTTAAGCTTGGCTTTTGAGTCTTACTATGCTTCTTGAGTGGAAAACGTCGTGCCACTTGGAACGATCAAATGCATGTTGCGACGGTCTTATATTCAACCTTTTTCATCATTTTCACATTGTTATCTAACACGCTATAATATAGCAAGCCATAAGGAACATAATTATTTGATCTTTTCATCATAACAAGGATATCTACATATTTAATTTTCTCACTTATCAAGAAGGATGGACCAACATAGAGAATTGTTCGAAATAAAATAAAATAATTTTATCCCTAGAAAAAAGTTGTAAATGAAAGAAAAAAATATTTGATACCCCCAAACTCTTCCTTACCGAGGAAGACAATATCCTAACTATATGAAATATTATTCCAAGCTTGAAAATCGATTTTTTCCATCTTTTGGATCTTACTTGTACTCCTTAGTGCCTCCCACCTTAATGTTAGAGACATCATCAAGAAGGATGCATCAGCATATAGAATTTTTCGAAATAAAATAAAAATTTTATGACCCTTATAAAAATAGTTGTAAATGAAAAAAAAGAAAATGGACTAGACCCCAAACTCTTCCTTACAGAGACAGAAATTATCCTAGTAGTATAAAATATTATTCTGAGCTTCAAGATGGATTGTTCCATCTTTTGGCTCATCCTCGGCTTCTCCCTCATTCACCAAAAAAAGAAGAAGGAAAAGCTGACCTCATACTCAGATGGATCACTATTTGTGGTAAAGTGGCACGGGACAGCTTGAAGGTCAACACTGGAAGCCTGAAGAGGAGATTGTCCAATCTGTACGTCTGGCTGGCGGCTAATAGTTGGTGCTGATTTGTTATGAGAGAAAAATACTGCTGACCGGTGGTGGTGACAGTTGGTAGCGAAGCAGAGCCAACACAAGAAAGAAGAAAGAAAGAAAAATGGGCTAAAAAAATGGAAGCACGGAGGAAACAACCGGCCCGTCATTATGAATGACTGGAATAAGTGAGAACCAAGATGCTGCTAGATGTGGCCCATGGGTTTGTTTCGATCTAGCGTTTGAAATGGCAGGCAAATAGTTCGAAGGTAAAAGTGTATTGAATTACATAAATCTCCTGTAAATTAAGAGATGGTTCATTTTGTTTCTCTCTCAAGGTTCCTGATGTAAGTTAAATCTAGATTTGGCAACTGAATTATGCCAAACTGTTGGAGATGAACTCTTTTTTTACTTGGCATATCTTTTTAGAAGTTGTTAAAACACCCGATTTGCCAAGTAAAATTTGGCAAACTCTTGGAGATGCTCTAACGTAATTGGATTACGGATGGTAATAAATTACGCAGCTGTTTGTTTTCATCCGTCTGTAATCGGTTTACGTTGTAATCAAATTCTCATGCTACATAAACCTCTTAACACCCGTTCCCCTACGTAATGAACAGAAGACGCTTTCCCGCCCGTAATCAGGAAACAAAATAATTATACGTAGTCAAATTAAACAAAGAGTGTAATCGGAAAACAGAATAATCATATTTGATTATGTTACTGCAGTTGAACCAAACAAAGAGTATAATCGTGTGCAATCCCATTCCATATGTTACCTTTCTATGACCCAAACACACACTGACACACAGTCGCACACCATCTAATAAACTCGAGGTTAATCTAGTACGAGGTTGGGATTCACAACCAAAGAGGACAAAAGAGGCTGCTCGGCTCGCCGTTTGTCGACTTATTTCCTCTCGCACGATACTATTCAATCTATCAGCCGAATACTATTCAATCTACCAGCCGAACAGTCTTAAAAAAGAGAAAAAAAAGTAAAGAAGACATGCGCGCGCGTTCTCAGTGTGAGCAATGTTGTGTCCCCAAACTAATCTGAAAAGCCTTTATATTAAAAAAAACCCTGAAAAGCCAGCTGCACATTTTAGTTTGTAAATGCAACGAACCAGCTATTTACCGAGAACAAATTAAAATTTTAAAAAATGGAGCCTTTGATTTGGAAACAGCGAATCAATTCGAGTAGAAAACCCACATGAAACGAAATGTCTCGCAAGTCGCAACGTCTCAGGTCGGTTTCTGCCCGGGTGCCTTTCAGATCACAAGCTCGACCGCCTTTGACTTGCTTTTGCTTCCCACAAGCCCGACAGTTATTTCAAGAGTCAGGGCTAAACATCCGACAAATTAAGCTATATGATACTTGACACAATGTTCCAAGCACACCAAGCAGTACATTACATCACAATAAAATAAAATAAAAAACAAGCACTACAATCTTAACTCCACTGATTCATCCAAGCACGTGTAACAACACAATACGAAGCAGCTCACAGATACAAATCCTAATTTCTACGGCAATGATTCATTGTATTCGCAGCGCGCAGCACAGATTATAGTTGTACTAGCACAAGGAAACACCGTAGCATGTGTAGTGATTAATGATAGATGATGGATCATTTGCCGAAGAGCGACTTGATCCACCAGACCCCCTTGCTGTCGGTGGGCGGGCCGTCTCTCTCCGGCGGCGGGCAGTCCTGTTGTGGTGTCGTGTGCAGCTCGCTCACGTCGTATCCTTTGCTCCATGGCCTTCCCCACCAGCTCGTTGTACAACTCATCATCCATGCTCGTCTGCCTGCACAGGATCTGCACACCCAAAGATTAAAAGCTGCTAATGATTTAATAACCAAATCAAATCCAAACCAATCCATTACATATAGATTTGGTTTCATCGATTTGCACGAAATAACGGACTGTCGTATTAAGACATCTCCAGCAAATTTTAGTCAAATCCGCTAAAACTTTTATAGTGTGAACGCGACCTTTTAATTCTAGGACCCGGCTCTGAACATGGGCCCACACATAGATTTGGCTTCACCGATTCACATTAAGTCATCTCCAGCAAATTTCGGTCAAATCCGCTAAAATTTATAGTATAAACATGAGCTTTTAATTTTAAGATCCAGCTCCGGACGTGAGTCCCACATATACATTTGGCTTCACTGATTGACACGAAATAGCAAGTTGTCATTATGAGATATCTCCAACAAATTTTAGTTAAATTCGGTAAAAAATTTGTGTGTAAACATGAATCTTTTAATTTCAAGGTCTGATTTTAACCTAACTTATACACACAAAACTATTACACTGTTAAACCGTTTTCATTCATTATAACTATGAAACCAAACTAACCAAAACATTATAGATGTCAAACCGTTTCGAACCAAACCAAGTTGAACCACATCTAAAAATATTCAAACCGAACTGTTGGCAGGTTTACCAAAGATCGATGAGCACACATCCTCAGCTCGGTCCGAACGAAAAGAGTCGAATTGCCATGCTGCGGCGCTCGTACAGTAACTGACTAACTTACCCAGAGGTACTTGAGGTAGGGCTAGCCGACGAGCGCGTACTGGTAGTCCTCGTCGATGTAAAGCACCCAGTAGTTGCCGACGACGGGGATGATGGGGAGGAAGGGCGGGACGTAGAACTTGACCTTGAGCTTGGCCTCGTCGCTGGCGGGGTCAGTCTTGTACGCCGTGCCCTCGATGTAGCTGCGCTTGCCGTTGCTCCACATCTCGTTCAGCACGTTTACCGTGCCGTCCTGCCGCAGTGTGTAGGTGGCGCGCGTGTCCCGGCCGTCCCGGGGCTTGAAGCGGGACGGGAACGACGCGATCTCGTACCACCGCCCCATGTACCGCGCCACGTCCAGCCCACGCACCACCGTCATCTTGCCGCTCTTCTTCGCTGCCGCTGCCATTGTTGCTGCCGATCAGTGTGTTCTTAACCTGTGACAATCTGGTGAGTTTGCTTTTGTTGTTGCAGGTGATGCGGTGAGCTTCTGATGGATATATAGAAGAGGGATCTTGGACAGGGTTTTGGGCTTGTTCAGGGGAAGGGGGAGCAACAAAGGATAAGGTGCTGGTGCGAGGAGAACGACGTGGAGGGCTCTGGAACGCTTAACAAGTGCTTGTCCGCTTGTTCAGGGAGTCAGGGGCACGAAGGTAACTGCTTTAGAGATGCTATAATAACTGAGCCAAGTACTTTGGCTATTTGGGCACTCTCTCAACCCATGGAGTCTATACCTCAAAGACTCTACCATATGAATCCATGGTCTCCAATGCAAAATAAAACAGTAGTTTCTATAGACGAAATCATTTATTACTAAGCACAAAAAAGAGTTGATCAACTGTGACACATTCTCATGTGATCCACCATGCACCCTCAACAACACTAAGGGTCTGTTTAGTTCCCAAATTTTTTCCCAACTACCCGCCACATCAATCTTCGGACACTGATTAGGAGTATTAAATGTGGATTAATGACAAAACTCATTCCATAACCCCTATCTAATTTTTCGATACGAATCTAACGAGCCTAATTATGCCATGATTAGACAACACCATGCTACAGTAAACAATCTCTAATGGTGGATTAATTAGGCTTAATGGATTCGTCTCGCGATTTCCCGTCCATTCATGTAATTAGTTTTGTAATTAGTCTATATTTAATCCTTCTAATAGGCCTCCAAAGAGACTCCAATTTTTTTTGTTTGGGAACTAAACAGGCTCTAAGGCTGTCCGCACTCGTCGTACCCTATTTGCGTACCCTAAAGAGAATATTCTGCCTGGTCATCGACAAATTTATAGTACAGTATCAATTTTTCTGCACCCGTCATCCCCTATATCTCATACTTCATACAAACTATCCATCGGTGGGGCCCACACGTGAGCTTTTTTAACACTCCAACACCATCCTCCCTCCCCATCTCTCTCTCCTGCCTTCCACTCCCTCTCCTCAGGCTCTCCGCCTCCCACCTCGACCGTTCCGCCCCCACCGCCGGCGCGCCTGCTCCTCCCACGCGGGCCCCTCTCCGGCGAGCCCCCGACGCCGGCGCCCCTCCTTGGCGAGCCCCTGCTATCTCCCCGCGGCGAGATCCGAATCCGGCGGCGGCGGTGCTCCGCCATGGAGAAGCGTGGAGGGGCTAGATCCGGGCCGGCGGCTGCTCCGCCTCGGACGATCACGGCGTGGTGGTGGCGCCTCGAGCAGCGGGCGAATGGGAAGCAGCGCTGGCTTCCGGCTCCCCGGTTTGGAGGGGCATGGCCTCAATCACGGCCGGATCCCGCGGCGGAGGTGCTGGAAGAGGGGCGCGACAGGAAGGCGAAGGTACTGGGCCGGCCGGCGAGCTCCCTGCGGCGGCATCCGGTGGAGCTCCAGCTCGGGCCATGGAGATCTTGGCGGCGGCGAATCGAGCTCGGGCGGGAGGTCCGCAGCCAGCAGCTCGAGCTGGGCCATGGAGGTTACGACAGCGGCGGATCCCCCTCTCTCTCCGTCCGTCCGACTGCTCCGGCGGCACCATCTTCTCCCTGCTGCTCCCAGCGTCTTCTCTCTCCTCTCCTCCCTGCCATGGCGCGGGCGAGCAACTGCCAGACGCGAGTGGGCTGCGCGGGGCGTAGCGCACGTCCTGGAAAACGCTTGATTTGCCGCATCCGGGATGGGAACGGGACGCCCAGTATCCTTCGCCGTCCCCCGCTGCAGGGGAAAAACGGGAAAATGCCTACGGGACCATCCACCGTGTCCCGTAGCGCTCCGTGTCCCGTACCCCAGTGCGACCAGCCTAAGATATCATCAGAACCACTGCACACAGAGCAGAGCAACACTACGATATCATCAGAACCACCGCGCACAGAGCAGAGCAAGCAAGGTGGAGGCCGGCCCGTCCTCTCCGACGGCGGCGCACGGAGGCCGGCCCGTCCTCTCCGACGGCGGCGCGAGCGGAGGCCCGCCCCTCCTCTCCGACGGCGGCGCACGGAGCCCGGCCCCTCCTCTCCGACGAGGGCGCGAGCGGAGGCCGGCCCTCCTCTCTGCTGGCGGCGCAGGAAGGGCGGCTCCTCTCCAACGGCCACACGAAGGTCAGCCCCCTCTCCGACGGCGGCGCGAGCGGAGGCAGGCCCCTCTCCGGGGCACGCGGATGCAGGGCATGGACTCAGTGCTCGATCTTGCTGGACTCGTGCTCGATCTTGCTGTTCACGGACGCTAGCAGCAAAATCAAAATCATACAATAGCAATCACTACCACTACTACTCAGGACGTAGCGATGAAAATCCAAAATAAATGGAGAGAGAGAAGGGAGGAGAAAAAAGAAACAAAGATCACCTTCCAATCTAGCCGGCGGCCTCAATTTCTTTCCTTCTTCGTCATGAAATTCTCTGATCCCCAATCCAATCCCAACGGAACCTTTCTTCCTATGCAGGTCACACCGGCGTGCTTGGAGATCGAGGCCTTCTCCTTCGTGACCTCCGACAGAGCAGCCGCTCATTCTTGTCCTCCGCGGGCGCTGGCCCATCCACGGCCCTGGCCCCGCTGCTGCAGGTGCGGGAGATGCGGCGTGGCCGTGGGGTTCTCCGAGCCGTGGTGGCCATACCGGATCTATAGAAACAACGGGGGCCTTCCCCAACACGAATCCGGTAGCGTCTACGCGCCTCGATTCAACCGTAGACTTCGTTTCCTCTTTAGACTCCGTTTCTTGTTTTTCTGTCCTCTCTCTCCCAACCCATACTCTATTCACGGAGTTTATATCTTGAAGACTCTATCACAAAAAACTATAGTCCTCAATGCAGATTTTGTATCATGGAGTTTATCTGATGTTTCTCTCGGATCTTCTGCTCCCATTTTATTAAATAAGCGGACACATCAAGCATGTGGGCAGCCACACGAGATCCACACATACCTCGTTTTGTGTGCAGACTTGAAGTCTAACTTAGACTTGGTTTCTAAGTTTTCACCTCTCTCTCATCATTAAATTGTTTGCCACATCAGCAAATTGCCTACGTGGTAGTTTAGTTAATGACTATGGACTCTATCATAGAGTCTGGGTTGGGAATGCCCTCATGTTATATCCAAGTGATAGTGATACAACAATTGGTTCATTCTTATCTCTAATAGATTCATTAATTTTCATCCTATATCTTTCTCTCTCCTATTCTTTTACTTGTCATTGGTTAGAGGATGTCCAAGAGACTCGGTATGGAATTCGCCATGCCAAAATTTTGCGTGCTACAATGAAAATGGAGGTGCAACAGCCTCGCTATCGGACTCGCCATGCTATCCCACTAGTCATCCATCTCCTCCCACCCGCCAAACCTGGCGAGCAACATATCTCGCCAAGCACTCGCCAAATGTGGGCCCACCAAAGTGGAGACGGCCGACCGGTGGGGAGGAGCTCGGGGCGTCGCGGGCGTGGGGGAAGATGATGAAACGGCCGGCGAGGAGGAGCTCTGGGAGACGGTCGGCGGCGAGGGAAGGAGAAGGAGGAGGAGGAGGAGGGCGCGACACAGCCTAGATCCGGACACCCCGGCCATCAGCGTCCGCCCGCACGGCGCCGCGGAGAGAGGAGCCGGCATGGAGCGGAGGAGGGGCGCCGCTGCTGACCTGCGGAGGAGGAGGAGGTGGTGGCCGTGAGGGGCTGGCCGGCGACGGAGAGGAGGAGAAGGATGGCGGCACAGGAGCAACAGCACGCGTGACAGCCAGAGGAAGCTCGGGGGAGGGCCGCGACGGGTGTAGGTCCTCGTCCTCCTCCGCGACTTGACCGGTCGGAAGATGGGCGGCCGCCCGGATCTGGGAGAGGAGATTGAGGACGACGGCGGCGGCCACCGGCCAGGAGAGAGGGGCCGGCCGAAGGAGAGGTGCCGGCAGGACCTGGGGAGGAAGAGGGAGAGTGGAAGGGAGAGGACAGATGAGGATGCGGTGGGAGGAAGAGGAAGAGGTGGGGGAAGGAATTGACGTGTGGGCTCCACACATCAGTGTGAGTGGAGAAGAGAATTAAAAGGAGCTGTTGGAATTTGGAGGGTGGAAAATGAAGAGTCTTGTCGGGATGGTCAACTCAACGTGAAGAGCTATATTTGTAGCGAGTGGAATGGAGAGAGGTTGTAATTATGGCTCCACTATCTTGGTTATTGCGTCCATATCAACGCTGCATGCAGCACCAAGCTTGCTTCTCTTTCCTTACTTCTCCCTTCCACCTCATCCCTTGGCCACCAACTACAGCGCTCTTACTGTAGCACGGTACATCTCTCCGAGCTTTGTTTAGTTCGCAAAAATTTCTCCAACATCAATCTTCGGACACTAATTAAGAATGTTAAATGTGGATTAATGACAAAACACATTTCATAACCTTTCTTAATTTTTCGATACGAATCTAACGAGTCTAATTATGTCATAATTAGATAACGTCGTGCTACAGTAAACAATATGTAATGAAGAATTAATTACTCTTAATGGATTCATCTCGTGATTTCCCATCCATCAGTGTAATTAGTTTTGTATTTAGTTTACGTTTAATATGTCTAAGGGCACTCCCAATGGAATATTAATGGTTGTTTATATCCTTATTAAATGACTTGCCAACTAAGCAAAATAGTGATGTGACATCCTAACTAATGAAGAAAGAGAGCACAGATCATATAAATAGTTTTCTAATGAAGAAACCATGTCTACTCTTAACCCAGTGCATAAGAAACTATGAATTTATCATTGTGGAGAAACCACTAACTTCTATGAGCTTAATTAATGCAACACCTCCATTAGTGGAATTGGAAAAGAGAAAACAATCATTACTCAAAGACATTATCACTGTGGAAAAATAGTTTCTATAGATAATTTCTTATACTACGAAAACCGTGTTAGTTTATTCCATTAGGACTCCCCTAATAGGTCTTGGAAGTGGATCACAAAATTTTCTCTAAAATTTTTTACTGAATTTTTACTGAAACACGTGTCGTGCGCTCACATCGCACGCCCAGTCAGCTGAGCTTTCCGTTCGCGGGCACGTTGTTTGGGTCGATTTCGTCGAGGAATCAGCGGGCATTTCTGGAAACAAATGGCTGTGTTTTTTGTTTGTTTGGTTTTCGTTCCGAAAACGCATATTATTCTACTGTTGTAAACACCAAGAATTAATTCCAACCTCCTCCTTTTTCTTCCCTTCGTTTGTGTGGTTTGGACTTGGGAGTCTGGCGACATAGGATCAACACAAGGCCGGATAATTTGATCTAAAAAAACTTAGTGTTGATCGAATCGACCCAGAAAATGGTTGGAGCACTCCGGAGGCTATTCGCACTGCAGTTGCTCTATACCTTTATTCTAAAGGAATATTTAGCCATGTCAACAAGAATTTTTACTTTACATCAGCTTCTTCCGCACTCGTGTTACTCTATATATTTACTCTATATCAACAATCATATATTTTATTCATCCACCTCCAAATACAATCTTTAATGAAAATAAATTTTACACACCTCTTCAGGGACTAAAATATAAGTAGTTCTAGAGATTAGAATGTGAGGAAATAGAAATTCTAGGGACTAAAATTTAATTATTGAAAAATTAAAGAGGCAAAACAAAAAAACCTAAATCTTATCTCTTCCCAATCCACCCCACGGCACCCAACCCCACCTCTCGATCCATCTTTCTCACTCTCCTCCGACGGGTGAGCTCGACGCGGCGACTCCTGCCCATCTCGACGCCGCTCCTCCCCCCGAGCTCCGGCGGCCGCAACCCGGCGCCCCTCCCTCCCCAACCACAGCCCCACTCTCTCTCTCCCCCCCTCTGGCGGAGGCGGAATACCGCTGCTCGTTCTCCCTAGTGAGCCTGTGCACCGGCGCTCGTCCTCTCCGGTGGCTCCTCCGCATCTCCTGCCCTCGAGCTCCAGCGACCGCGACCCCTCCCTTCCCGGCCACAACGCCTCCTTTTCCTCGAGATCTGGCGAGGACCAAGCAGAGTTGCAGTGAGGCACGGTGGTGGAGGGAGGTTCGACGGCAGTGCGATGGTGCAGAGGTACGAGTGCGCCGGCGGTCGGATCCAGCTTGGGGTGGGGCGTCACATCTCCCGTTCGTGCGCCGCCGGTCTCCTGCGCTCGCCGTCACCGTCGGTCTCCACCTGAGCCGCCGCTGCCAGCCTCAGAGAAAAGTTGACAGGGGTCGGGGGGAAACAAAAACACGAGGGAAGTTGTCACACCTGGTTTTATAAAAGCAAACCAAGTACATACCTATATGTATGTCAGGATCAAGTTTCATACATATAGTTGACATAATTGAATAACTGTACATTATCACGTAAAGAAAGAGAAAGATTATCACAGTATTATGCTTTATCCTGGAAACGAAGGCACCAAACTTCACAAGCAATCAACTGGGGGCTGCGTACGGCTAGCATCATCTTCAACAACTTCACACATTTTTCTTCTGAACAACAGTAAGCAAGGATGAGTACACTTATGGTTGGTACTCAGCAAGACCACAAGAAATAACCAGAATGCGATTTAAGTCCATCTTTAAGTTTATTAATCATGTGAGGGTCCATGCCGCTCGTGACCGTGTGCACGGCTAATCGATTAGTTTTACACTTTGTAGAGGTTTTACACTTTCATTACAAGTCGCGTAAAAGTTCAGAAGAATTTGGACCCAACCATGATGTGCAAAAGTAGGCACAATACCACACATCCTAGGTATGATTGCATAGAGACGCTACGAGGCCTTTACAAAGAGTCCTCCCATGTGTATTAGTTCATAGTAGCATACTAGCATGTCGTAGAGGCTATCTTTCGTACCACACTTCTACCCACGGACGGTCAGCCATAGAGTATTTCCGTTCCAATACCTATCCGGAGTAGAAGAGCCATAAAAGCATTCCTCAGTACCCAAGCTACCATTCGAGTAATAGCCACACAAGACTTCCCTAATTACGCAGCCAAGACCAGAGCCATATAGTCCTTGTGGTTTCACCGTTGTCCCGGGTGGTCGCTCCATATTCCAATTATAACATGGTAATCTTGTTTATAAGCATAGTAGAAGGATGGTTAGGGACACTTACCTTTCTCCAACGAAAAGCTACTCTTACTGCTCTTCAGCTCTTGCTTTCTTGGAACTCTTTATCTTGAAAACAAACGAACAACGATCTTCTACTCGAAGTAATTATAGGGCACAAACATACAAAGAAAACAAACAAGCAACTAAGAACAATACACCAATCAAACGAAAAGCTTTAGAAGAACGCACTAAAGATAGGCTCAATTCTAAGGATCACGCGAACGCAAGAAATGCTGAAAACGAAACTGAGGTCGAAAAGACAGAAGCTATCGAGATATTATTATCAAACAACAAGAGACTATGTGCTTCATATATTTTTTAATACGAAATCATATGGAAATAATATTTCAGAGAAATACTCTATGTTAGAATTAAGCAAGTTATATTTAATTATAGAAAACATGATGAACTTAATCATATTTTATTTGTAAACATGCAAGTAGATGTTATGCCAAATTAACAATTACTTTAGGAAGACAAAGCATGTGCAAGATATCTAATCAAAAACTTTATGTTTCGTGTTCAACTAAACATGTTAATATTAAAAAGACAATTGTAACATCATTAAGCATATTAATTTTATTAAGGAAAACCGTTGTAATTCTAGGCATCTTTTATTTAGAAAAGGTAGTTACAATTAGGACCTACTTAATTTTATTTAGAAAACCAATAGAATAAGTGTCGGTGTCCGGATTAGCACCGGCACCAACTAGTAATTTGCGCTGGGATCAGTCTCTCGATGGTCGGTGCTAAGCTAATGGGGATGTGATTTATCCTGGTTCCGGCCACGCGGCCGTACGTCCAGCAGGATGTGCTTGCGCACTGTATTAACTTGCACCGGGGGTGTCTGTAGAGGGGGGCTACAAGCAAGGCGGGAGAGGAGGAAATTCCCCCAAGTCCCAGCTACGATGATTGAGGCAAGTGCTAATATCGGAAATGGGGTGTTGTGATGTGAGCGAGTGAGTGCGTGAAGGTGAATGGGTGTGCCCGTGCAGGGGCGTTCGCTTCTCCCTTTTATAGACCAAGGGAGGGCGGTTACAGTAGGGTCGCACAGCGTTTCGCACAGTGATCGTGTACTACAGGCATGGCGCCGGCGGTCTTGTCCCCGCACGTCTCGGTCTCCTGGCGCGAGTTGGTGGCGAGCTCCGGTTCCCGCGGGCGGCATGGCGGCTTCTGTTGCCTGTCCTGCTTTGACTTCGAGGGGGATGCTCCGGCTAATTCGAGGGTCCGACCGCTGGGGGAAGGACGGGAGTTGGCGGCACAGGGTTGTGGGACATCACCGGCCTGTCTGCACATCGCCGCGCAGTCTGTCGCACAGCGGCCGGGACGGCGGCACAGCGCCGGGGATGGCCGCACAGTGCCAGGAATGGTCGCGTGACGCCGGAGTTGGCGGAGGGGACGCAACGCACGCCGCCCGTACGGTGGCGCCGGTCATCACGCTTCCTAGCGTGCGGTCCGTATGTGTTTCGAGGGTACCCCATGCCTTTTCGAGGGTCCCTCCGCCGGGGAAGGACGGGAGTAGGTAGCACAGCCGCGCGGACTGACACCGGGCTGTCCTCACAGTGCCGCACAACGCTCGTACAGGGCCTGGAGTGGTTACACAGTGGTGGTGTCAGATGCCCAGGCCCCATCGGCTGTGCGACGTGGAGGGGGATTCGTTCTTGACCGGGGTGTCCCGTCACAGGCCCGACATTTAATGCCATCGTCAGAGCAGAAGCAAGG
Organism: Cenchrus fungigraminus; assembly: GCA_036936925.1. NCBI lineage: Eukaryota > Viridiplantae > Streptophyta > Magnoliopsida > Poales > Poaceae > Cenchrus > Cenchrus fungigraminus. Next base: position 25,354,669 of record CM072773.1, on the reverse strand, counting down.
CGGGGCGCCACAGATAGAGAGGTGGTCTCGAGCAAGATGGAGTCGGTCGCTCGCTCGAGGGAGGTCGAGCCCCTTGAGCGAGGCAGAGACCTGCTCGAGGGGTCGGGACCCCCGAGCAAGGCGGAAACCCGCTCGAGGGGCCGATACCCTCGAGCGAGGCGGAAACCCGCTCGAGGGGCCGATGCCCTCGAGCGAGGCGGAAACCCGCTCGAGGGGCCGCTCGCTGGCGCAGAGGGAGACGGCCCTCAACGAGGCGCAGGCTCAACTCCAACAGGATCGCACGACCCTCGAGGGGGTAAGGTCCTGGCAGACGCAAGCCGAGCAAAAGACCCAAGAGGTCGAAAAGCTGGGCACTGCTCTGTGGGAGAAGAGTGAGGTGCTCACTACGGTCGAGGGCCAACTCCAGCAGGAGCGCACGGCACGCGAATAGGCGCAGACCTAGCTTCAACAAGAGCACGCGGCGCTCGAGGATGCCAGGTCTGCACTTCAACGGGAGCGCACAGCGCATGAGGAGGCGCAGTCCCAGCTTCAGCAAGAGCTTGTAGCTCTCGAGGAGGCCAGGACTACGCTCCAGCAGCGGAATGCGGAGGTGGCGGCGGCGAACACCCAAGTCCGGCTCCGACAGGTGGCGGCCGAGTTGCTCACCGGGGCTCGAGTCCGAGAGGGCGTCACCGTCGAGACCCTGCATTCCGCTGTTGGAGAGAAGGACGCCTCGATCTTGCAGCTGCAACAAGAGGCCGGGGCCATGCGTGCAGAGCTCGAGACGGAGAGGAGGAAAACCGAGGGTAAGTCACAGCCCCCGAGTTCCCAGTCATTCTAGGCTTGTCAAGATCCGCTCCTGACGCACCTTTCCTTGTCTTAGGGCTGCAGAAGGCTCTGGGGGAGCCGCTGACGCAGGCGGAAGCGCTTCAAGCAGCCTACACCTCATCTCAGCAGGAGTTCGAGGCCCTGGAGCGGGCGGCTCTCGAAGTGTGCCGGGACATCGAGGAGGGTGCCGGCTCGTCGAGGAGCTCACTGGCGAGCCGACTCAGGGCTCTGAGCAACTGTGTCGTCGAGCGCGTGAAGGGCGCTCTCCGTCTCGGCGTCCAGAAGACCCTCAGCGTGGTATCGACACATTACATCGTCGACCCACAGGCTACGACGTTGCGGACAACCTTGATGACGATGGGGTGAACGCCACCATGGACCAAGCTGATGCTACCGCTGCCGATGCTGCTACCGATCTCGCCGACATGTTTGAGGAGGACCTCTTCCCGGACGTTGCCGCCGCAGGCCCCCTCGCGCCCTGAAAGAAGTCGGGCATGGAAGCCCTTAGGTCGTGACTGGGACTCGAGCCGAGTGGCTCTTGTAAACGAACAAATTGTCTTTTAAGTATGTAAACTTGTGTGCGACTCGTTTGTATGTGATGTTGCGTTTTCCTCGTAGCTTAGGGAAACTTTGGCTGGGATCGATCGTTCTTGCGAGTAACCTGAGGGTAAAGTGGCGAGAGAGAGAGGCCATATCCTGCTAGAGGCGTAGGCGGTCCCGGACTCATCCGACTCCGACCTTAGTTACTCGCGCCCTGCTTCTGTTTCCCTAAGCATCTGAGGCCTGACACGTTCAGCATTTTCGAAAGAAAAGGCGTTTTGCGGAAAAATGGACCGTTAGGGGGGGTGCCCCCCATAGTAGCCCCCGAGGGGGACTTGGTTTTCAGAAGAAAGCCGAGTCTCCCTTATCTTTATTCATAATCTTAGTGTATATACAACTGACGTGGGCACCAGATATGTACAAAAATGACTTGGAACTTTTAAGGGTAGAAGCGACGTAGCTGTTGGATGTTGCAAGCGTTGGTGAAGGTTTTGCCCTTCTCGTTTGCGAGCTTGTACGTGCCGGGCTTGAGGACCTCGACGATGATGTATGGCCCTTCCCACGGTGGCGTGAGCTTGTGACGGCCCTCATTTTTCTGTCGAAGTCTGAGTACCAAGTCTCCCTTGCTGAGGTCTCGGGGCCGGACCTTGTGCGCCTGGTAGCACCGCAGGGATTGTTGGTACTTCTCTGAGTGCAGGACCGCCACATCGCGGGCCTCGTCGACGCAGTCCAGCGAGTCTTCGCGATCTAGCTGGTTCTGTCCCTCTTGGTAGGCTTTGACTCTCGGGGACCCGTAGTCCAAATCTGTGGGGAGGACGGTCTCGGCGCCATAGACTAGGAAGAACGGGGTAAAACCCGTGGCTCTGCTTGGGGTGTTCCTGAGGCTCCAAACGACCGACGGCAGCTCCTGGATCCATTTCCGGCCAAACTGATTGAGCTTGTTGAAAATCCTTGGCTTTAGGCCTTGCAGAATCATGTCGTTGGCACGCTCTACTTGGCTGTTAGTCTGTGGGTGCACTACGGCCGACCAATCTACGCGGATGTGGTAGCTATCGCAGAATTCTAAGATTTTCTTGCCGGTGAATTGAGTGTCGTTGTCCGTTATGATGGAGTTGGGTACCCCAAACCGGTGGACGATGTCCGAGAAGAACAGCACGGCTTGCTCAGACCTGAGGCTGCTGATGGGGCGGACCTCGATCCACTTTGAGAACTTGTCAATGGCCACCAGTACGTGGGTGAAGCTCCCAGGCGCCTTCCGCAAGGGCCCGACCATGTCCAATCCCCATACGGCGAAAGGCCACGTGATGGGGATGGTCTGCAGTGCGTGAGCCGGCTAGCTCCCAAGTTGTGGTGAGCAGTGGCAAGTTTGTGAGGGTTGTGATCTTGCCTCTTCGTGGAAAAGATCACCTTAGTGGAATCGAGGAAAGTGGTTGAAAGAGACCCGGCTTGTTATGGGAAGAGTTAGTTGAGAACTCGAATCCCTTACAAGCTTCTCAACGGAGACGTAGCTTCCTTGGTGGAAGTGAACTTCGGGAAACAAATCTTTGTGTCTCCATTGTGGTTTGCTTCACTTGTGATTTTCTAGCATATTACTATTTGCTTCCGCTTCGATCTACTTGGGTGTGCTTGTCTTTGTGTGCAGAGATCATTACCCTACTTGTGACCATTTACCAAGACCACTCACCAAGTTTGGTTTGTGCTAGAAGTCAAGAGGAGTTTGAGCCACCCTTGCTGGCTTTCTGCGTGGAGGCGGTCTAACCACCCTGTGAAGGCGGTCTGACCGCCTGTGCCAGGGAGCTCAAGTTTTCGGGGGAAAAGTTTTATTTGGTCGACTCGCCTATTCACCCCCTCTAGGCGACATCAAGGTCCTTTCAGGGACGCAGCGCACGCCACCCGTACGGTGGCGCCGGTCATCACGCGTCCTAGCGTGCAGTCCGTACGTGTTTCGAGGGTACCCCCATGCCTTTTCGAGGGTCCCTCCACCGGGGAAGGACGGGAGTAGGTAGCACAGCCGCGCGGACTGACACCGGCCTGTCCTCACAGTGCCGCATAGCGCTCGTACAGGGCCTGGAGTGGTTACACGGTGGTGGTGTCAGATGCCCAGGCCCCATCAGTCGTGCGACGTGGAGGGGGATTCGTTCTTGACCGGGGTGTCCCGTCACGGGCCCGACATTTAATGCCATCGTCAGAGGAGAAGCGGGGCGGGGCGCCACAGATCGAGAGGTGGTCTCGAGCGAGACGGAGCCGGTCGCTCGCTCGAGGGAGGTCGAGCCTCTCGAGCAAGGCGGAGACCTGCTCGAGGGGTCGGGACCCCCGAGCGAGGCGGAAACCCGCTCGAGGGGCCGATACCCTCGAGCGAGGCGGAAACCCGCTCGAGGGGCCGATGCCCTCGAGCGAGGCGGAAGATCGGGGGCGCTGGCGGATCTTCTTGATGAAGAGCCTTGGGCTGTTGTTGGGCCGTGGCAGGCCGTGGGCCCGCCGCGTACCCTGAGGCGTTTTGTGGGGACTTAGCCCGTACGCGGTTGCGTTTAACAAGGGTGATTATCCCCTTAGTTAGGGGACCCTAAATACCTGATGCCCCTTCCCTTTCCTTTCTTTTTTTGGTTGCCTAGCCCTTCTAGGAACTCTGCGATGGGAGTTCCCCTGGTACTCATCTTCGTCGTCGCTGTCACCGCGGCTGCCGCGGCAGCTCCCGTCACCGGCGTTGAGGATGAAGCCCAGGTATGCATAAATAAGATCTTCCTCCTCCATCGCCTTGCGGATCTACCCACTTCGCCTCCTTCCCCAGATCCGCTTTATTTTGCTTCGCCTCCTACGCTGGCTGGCGAGTTCTTCTGCTGTGTTGCTGATTCCCTGCGTGCTTCCTGCTCATCTCGGGTGGTTGTTCCGAGTGTCACGCCTCCTCCTGTGGAAGCGGCCTTGACTTCGTTGAACGCGTCTAAGATCTGTACCAGCTGTTGCTCGGCTTGCGCGCTTCTCAGCTTCGCAGCAGATCCTCATCTCGCTCCCTGCACTTTACTGGTGGTCGTTCCGACTGTCTCATCTCCTCCTGTTGAGGTGAGTTCCATGCCGTCGAACGCATCTTTAATTTGCAACAGCCGCTCGGTTCACCCGTCTGCTCTGCTCTTGCTGCTAGCATGTGTTCCCTTCTGCTCTTCAGCAGATCTGATTCTTGCCAGTTGCTCTTCTTCGGTGGTTGTTCCACGGATTCTTCCTTCTCTTGTTGAGATGGAGTGGTTGTTGTTGAACACACCGTCTCCTTGCAGTTGCAGACTACGCCTCCCCTCCGCCTCTGGTGCTGTCGTAATTGTTCCGCTGCCCTGGCCCCAATGTTTGAGGCGACCCCGTCATCGTCGAACCTACCACAGCTCCTGGGCTTCCACCTCCACCGCTGCCCTCATTCCATCTGCGCTCCGACCGATCCATGGTGCTCCTACAGCACTCCTACGTTGGTTGTTCCGGCGTCCTCATCCTCCCCTGTATTGCAACTTGGTGGTCAACTATGTATCTCTGGCGACGCTGCTTCTACGATACTCTTGTCGCCTGGTGCGGATTTCTCCAGCCCCGTTGCTCCGTCAACCGTCGCTTGGCGCGGTTCTTCACCTGGGTACAAGCTTCGATGCCTCTGCTGCCCCCGCCGATGAGTTCGTCGCCGTCGAACGCTTCGTCAAGCTTGTGGATCTTATCCGATCCAAGGACCTGGTTGTAATTTTCATTTTCTTTGAGGTCCTCCTTGTAATGGCTGTTTGAAGTTTAATATATGCTTGTTGTCAAAAAAAAATGTCTCGCAACGTCCCAGGTCGGTTTCTGCCCGGGTGCCTTTCAGATCACAAGCTCGACCGTCTTTGACTTGCTTTTGCTTCCCACAAGCCCGACAAATTATTTCAGAGACAGGGCTAAACATCCGACAAATTAAATTTATATGATACTTGACACAATGTTCCAAGCACACCAAGCAGTGCAGTACATCACAATAAAATAAAAATAAAAAACAAGCGCTACAATCTCCAAACACGTGTAACAACACAACACGAAGCAGCAGGCAGATACAAAATCCTAACTTCTCTACGGCAATGATTCATTTTATTCATTTAACACTGGTACTAGCAGGATTGCAGGAAACACCGTAGCATGTGTAGCGTAGTGATTAGTGAATCATTTGCCGAGGAGCGACTTGAACCACCAGACCCCCTTGGTGTCGGTGGGCGCGGCGTCGCTCTCCGGCGGCGGGTCGTCCTGCGGCGTCCTGTGCAGCTTGCTCACGTCGTATCCTTCCTCCTTGGCCTTCTCCACCAGCTGGTTGTACACCTCCTCCTCGATGCTCGTCTTCCTGCACAGGATCTGCACACCCCAAAGATCGATGAGCTAGAACACGCGGTGGAATTGCAACTCGACTACTGTATTGTGGCATGCTCTTGTGTATAGTAGAGAACAAACTGACTAATAACAACTTACCCAGAGGTTCTTGCGGCGGGGCTCGCCGACGAGCGCGTACTGGTAGTCGTCGTCGACGTAGAGGACCCAGTAGTCGCCAACGACGGGGATGATGGGGAGGAAGGGCGGGAGGTAGAACTTGACCTTGAGCTTGGCCTCGTCGCTGCTCGGGTCGGCCTTGTACGCCGTGCCCTCGATGTAGTCGCGCTTGCCCTTGCTCCACGTCTCGTTGAGCACGTGCACCGTCGCGCCGTCCTCCAGCAGCGCGTAGGTGGCGCGCGTGTTCCGGCCGTCCCGGGGCTGGAAGAAGCTCGGGAACGACGCGATCTCGTACCACCGCCCCATGTACCGCGCCACGTCCAGACCACGCACCACCGTCATCTCGCCGCCGCTCTTCTTCGCCGCCGCCGCCATTGTTGCTGCCTGCTGCTGCCGATCGATGGGCTAGCTAGTTACTGTATGTGTTCTTCGCTCTTCTTGGGATGATTGCTTTGTTGCTGTAGATGATGCGGTGAGCTTCCGATGGATATATAGAAGAGGGATCTTGGACAGGGTTTTGCATTGGGGTTGTTTGCAGGGGAGGGGGGAAGCAAGAGAGGATAAGGTGCTGGTGCGAGGAGAACGACGTGGAGGGCTCTGGAACGCTTAACAAGTGTTTGTCCGCTTGCTCAGAGAGCCAGGGGTACGTGGAGACTTGTACACGAAGGTAGCTTTACTGTGCATCTCTCCATCTACCGTGTAAACACTGTACGCGTCGCGTGCTCGCGTCGCACGTCCAGACAGCTGAGCTTTCCATTCGCTGGCACGTTGTTTTGGTCGATTTCGTCGAGGAATCAGCTGCGGCGCGCGCGGTAATGCCGGATTGCCGGCAGCCATACGCTTCCTGCAGGACTACTACTAAAAAGTCTACAGCCGAGGATTAACGCAGACATTTCTGGTAACTGAAGGCTCTGTTTTTGGTTCGGTTTTTGTTCCGGAAACGCATATTCTACTGTTCCAAACACCAATGATTTTTGCTTTCTTTCTTTCTTTTTTTTGGTTTGGACTTGGGAGTCTGGCGACATAGTATCAACACAACACACAGCCGGATAATTTGATCTAAAAAAAACTTTTGTGTTGATCGAATCGACCCAGAAAATGGTTTCACATGGTTGGAGCACTCCGGAGTACTCCAGAATACCCGTGTCACTACTCGATGGCCCTGCGAGATACTTTCCTTCTTGCTTGTTCTCCAAGGCTGAGACTCTAGACCGCAATGAGAAAACGAAGAGACAAAGTGTTCCAGGTTTTTCTTTAAAAAGAAAAAAAAACTCATCCAGGAAGCGAGAGACCGCGACATCACTGAACTCTAGCGTTGGTGGCATTGGATCTTTCCGGCGTTGTCCCTGTCCATAGAGGGAACAGACCTTCAGAGTTCAGACTTAGGTGCGCGCACCGTGAGTGAACCCAGGCCGAAAGTGTGCGTCACTGTTGACGGTTCCTGGGCCTGGACGATTTGGCCACGCATTCATCTTTGCAGGAAAAAGGTTCCTTGCAAGTTCACGTATGTAGCTTGTGCATTCAGGCTTTCTGGAAGCAGTTCAGCAGTTGCGTATAGTAGTTGCGATTGGCGAGGGGTTCGGATGATAGCTGTCAGCGACGCCGGGTGCTGTGTCTGTCACGGGCTCACGGCGCACGAGTTGCGTCCCAGGACACTTCCCTATGGTACGAACACTTGCAACTGGTATCAGCACCTATAGGCTATAGCACGTTCATGTTACAGCATTTTAAAGGCTTATAAAAAGATGCTAAAAGGCTCTTTGTGATGCAAATGACAATAGGTCATGAGAGCAGCATACAGTCAACAAGATGGTTTCGATACTATACGGATACAGATCAAAAGGGAAGATAGACGTGGATACTTACCAGTGTTTGAGCGTACAGTATTATCTTGGCTGACAAAGGTTTCTTGTGCGTTCACAGATCTGACACTCAAAGCTCCAACAAGATTATCTGTGTCGAGTGTATGCAAAACCAGTGTCTGAGTGTATGCAACAAGGATACTTATCTGTTCGAGTGTATGCAAAACCAGTGCATAGTGTAACGACCCGCCCCGTTCGAGTGTATGCAAAACCAGTGCATAGTGTAACGACCCGCCCCTCAGGGCCGGGCCCGCCTACGCTTGGTAGTTCTCTAAGACCTCAAGAATGCCCTCACAGACCAACACAAGTCTTTTCTGCGCACTTTGTCCTCACTCACGCGCACCCGAAAATGACTTCCCGGTCGATCACCCATTGCTCTAGACCAAGTACGCTTAACTTTAGAGTTCTTTCGAAATGAGCTTCCGGAAAAGAAGTTGCAACTTGTTGGTATGAGTATCCTTATCAATCCTATTAAGTCTTGGGCCGGGATGTCACATACACCCCCCTTAAAAGATCGATGTCCTCGTGGATCAGCCCCAAACCAGGAACGTCCTCTCTTGGCCACGTCCGTGGGTCCAGTACCAGCGCATATGCCATGCTGTGTGACCACTCAGGGCTCACACCATACCTGTGCAACTGCGACCGCACGCGCCCGTGAAACCGCAAGAGTCGGCTCTGATACCAATTGTAATGACCCGCCCCTCTAGGCTGGGCCCGCCTATACCTGACAGCTCTTTAGGACCTCAAGAATGCTCTCACAGACCAACACAAGTCTTTTCTGTGTACTTTGTCCTCACTTAACTTTGGAGTTCTTTCGAAATGGACTTTCGGAAAAGAAATTGCAACTTGTTGATATCCGAGTCTTAGGCCGGGATGTCACACATAGTTTCGAGTGTATGCATCAAGCATATACTAAAAACCAAACTAAAAACCCACATAATCTCAACCAACAACAAAATGATCCTCTGACTAAAACAAAGCATTCACAACAAGGCATCAGTGAACCTTTTGTCTTAACAATATTGCTGAATTCAGCACTCTTTGACTTTAATTTTCGCACGATACTCTCAGTCAAAAATGCTAGTACAGGTGGAATTGCAATACAGAACGGGACATCAAAATCTCAAAAAGATCTTGATGTAATCCTCAGACAGCAGTGAATGCCTTCTTCACAGCACCACCACTCTTTGACCCGGCAGGGATCACCTTCAGCACATTGAACCTCACGGTCTTGGACAGCGGCCTGCGTGGCACAATGGCAAGTTTTAGATAGTTCCAAGCAGCATCTAGCAAAGTTACATTGGCGTAAATGCTTGAATGCCATAATGCATTGCGGAAATATTGTGCGCGTCAAGATAAAGTTTCACATGGATAAACTGAGATTGATCAGGAAACGATCGCAAGTGCATTTACCTGCACTGGCCAATGATCACATGGTCTCCTTCCTTGACACGGAAGCAGGGGGAGATGTGGGCAGGGATGTTAGAGTGCCTCTTCTCATACCTGTATGTACAAGTATAATAGTCAGTACAACAAAATGGATAAAAGTTTGTAAACTGCAAAAGAATTTGACTCGCCTCTGGTATTTCTTGACAAAGTGAAGGTAGTTCCTGCGAACAATGATCGTCCTGTTCATTTTAGCACTATGGCATGTTCCAGCAATGATGCGACCTCTAATTGACACAGTGCCAGTGAACGGGCATTTCTTATCGATGTAGGTTCCTGCAAATACAAGGAAAATGTATGTCTCAGATTTTACAGACTACATATTTTCTGCACTGTACAGGGTATGGCAGAAACACAAGCAAGTTGGGATAGTAGCATAATGTTGAAGTCATTGGGCGTTAAGTCCAGGCAGTCCTTGCAATATGTGATATGTTGCATGCAAAAAATATAAACACCATTGCAGTATGTTTGCTAAGGTTTTATAATTTTTAATTCACAACCCCTAGTGTTGTAAATAGATCAAATAGTCAAGTGACAACAGGCTGACAGCTTAACCATCCATAGTTGCTCTATCACATACCAAGTAATTGCGAGGTCGATATAGGGAACATGTGTAACAGAATATTTTCAAAGAGTCTGTTGAATAGTGTTCGGCTGGTAGATAAAATAGTGTTGTGTGAGAGGAAATAAGCCGAGCCCAACAGGCTCTTGTAGACTATCTGCTAGTTTCTTATCGGTTAAATAAAACCAGCAACATCAGGAACCAATGAACTAGAACCCATGAGCAGATAAGTTCCAAAATGGCAAGATTTAGGTTCATCTGAGCTAGTACTGTTGGACAACCAAGATTGAGGCCAAACCTTCAATGGCCTCCCTGGGAGTCTTAAAACCAAGGCCAATGTTCTTCCAGAACCTGTTGCCCCCCTTGCCGGGCTTGTTCCCCTTGGCGGCCTTCTTCGGGCTGCAATTATACAAATGAAAACATGGTTATTATATGGTTATCAGCTTGTTACCCAATGAATACCACGAAGCAAAGTCACACAGAATAACATCACTTTCTCTTACCAGAGGAACACCTTAGGTTGCTTGAGGAAAGCCTTCTCAGTCTGCAAAACCAGAAAAATGTTAAAACTGTAGTGCTAACTGCTAAGGCCATCTTCTGATAAAATGATGACAAGTTAAATTATAAAACCACGAATCCATGTGCTGGAAATCAGAGTTAACTGATCCATAGACGTGGGCGCTCGAAAATTAAGCTACATGGCAACATCTAGTTCAGATCACAAGGATAGGATCACTAGGTGCCAATGAAGCAATTGAATCAAACCATGCCACTTAACGGAATAACTATAGTACTAAGAGCATCCGTTGATCTAGATATTACACGTATACATAGGAGGCAACGATCGCTACCAGAATAAGAATACAGCACTAGATCCGAAGGGGTCAGCCACAAACGAGCAAGGCACCTTTGCAAATTGGGCCAACAGAACGCTGCGAGAGGAGTAATTGTACCCCCTGCTCGAAATTAATCGAAACACAACAAGTGGATAGAACATGCAGTGGACGACCGGACGCAACTGACCTGCTCCGCCATGGTTGATGCTCGAAGAGACTGACGGGGAAGCGGCGCTAGGCGTAGATGGCGGCGGCGGTGCGAGGATAGAAGGCGTGCCCGAAGCCAAAACCCTACCCATCCCGCTGGCTATATGTATGAGAGCTAGGTAGGCTTTTCTTCTTTTCGGTTGAGAGGTCTCAGATGGGCTTTCTTTTTTGTGGCCTGCTGGTTTTATGTTGGGCTAGGTTAGGCCGTAGGCTTAATGGGCTTTGAATAGTGTTGCAGATTAATCAAGCCCGTAGCAGCAAGCCAGCAATCAGCTCGAGCCGTTTTTGTTGTGAAGACTGCAACGACGACAAATAATAAGTGCACAAGTAATACCAAAATCTCAATTTTTATACTTCCTCCACCCTTAAATAAATGATGTTTAATTTGAATTAAATTTTTTGTCTTAAACGTCATATATTTAAAGACGAATCGAGTATGAAGTTGTTGCATGCTTCATGCAACAATGATATTTCCTCTCTTCTCCCTCTGTCACCATGTCACCTAATAATCAGCAGCCGTAATCTCGTATGTGAATCTAGAAATCTAGAAGCCCAAGGCGTGTAATCATTTCCGCTAGGTAGGCTTTTATATACACAAAGGTCACGTGACCCGATAAATTTAAGAACTTCTTAAAAAAAAGATAAATTTAAGAAGTACTATACAAGGCTACCATCATCGAGCATACTTTGCACACTATTCCCTTTCTGTGAAAAGAAAATTGAAGAAAAACATTTAGTGCGTGGCCTACGAAACCGGGCAGGGCCTCTTTGTCCGGTTGCCTTGCTTGTCTCCCGGCCACAAAAAAGGAAGAAGCCGCGGCCAGCTCTGCCTCCTATTCCTTCCCTCGCATTCCGGCAGTCTCGCCCCCACGCCTGTGCGCCCCCGCGTCGCCGCTTCTCCTTCCGTTCTCGGCGAATCGAAGCCGCTAGCCCCCGACCGCCATGGCCGCCGCGCTGACCCGCCTCCGATCCGCCGTCCGCCAGCTCGGGCCCTCCCGCGCACGCGCCTTCTCCGCAGCAGCCGCCGAGGCCGAGGCAGCGGGTTCGCGCCCCGACTCTAGGGCTTTCGCCGCGGCCGCGGTGGCCGCCGGGTCGGGGCTGGGGATCTGGCTGCTGCCCTCGAACCCGCTCGCGGACTCCGGCCAGGTGGCCGACGCCGCTGCCGAAGTTGGCGGAGGCAAGGGGGCCTTCTCCGCATTTTTCGGCGGTCTCGGAGCCGCGGGGGAGCGGGAGGAGGAGCGCAGATTCCTGTTCGGAGGTGAGCATCCCTGGCTCGACACGTGGCGCTACGATCATTAGCTCATAATGCGTTATTTTGACTAGGTGATTTATTGTGATGTCTCGGATCATGTGGATGTCTGTTCCCTTTCCGTTTGACGCTTGTGGTTCACGAACAATTTCATTAGTTCTTCCGTCATTCGCATTCCTACAATTTCACCGAAATCTGTAGCCATATTTTCTAGTCAAGTTAATTTTATCATGGTTGGTAGAAACGGCATAGCAAATTAATAATTTGGTTGTGGTCCTTGTGTAGACTCGTATCGCAGGAGGGTGTTCTTCAACTATGAGAAGAGGATCAGGACACGCAGCCCTCCAGAGAAGGTAACTCTGGCATGCCAAATTCAGAATGACCACTCTGCATCGTATGCCAAATTATTGTCATTGTAATTTTTGTGTTTCTTCTGCTAGATCTTCGAGTACTTTGCATCTGTCCACAGCCCAGAGAGTGAGATGTACATGTTACCTACCGACTTGATGAGGGCGGTCGTTCCCGTTTTCCCTCCATCCGAGTCAAAAATTGTCAGGGAAGGGCGATTGAGGGGGGAACGCCACCCTGGCGAGCTACATTGTGCCCCGTCTGAGTTTTTCATGCTATTCGATACCAATGGTGATGGAGTCATCTCCTTTTCTGAGTAAGTGGGTTCTGACTTGAGCCAAAACAATTGTTTGCGGCAGTTATTTGTGTTTTATCTAGTTACTATTATGCAATGGGATAGTTAAAAGAAGCTGCTGTAAGGGTATATTATCACATATAGGCATGTAATGTCCTCTCAACTATGCATGCTTAGAGATGAAACATTGAGCTAGCTTTCTAAGTATGTTGTGTCACTATGGTGTTAGTATTGCGTGGCTGTCTTTACTTATGTATTTCTGTAAGCCACATGCCATACAATTTGTAATGTTGCCATCCATGCAGGTATATCTTCTTTGTAACACTACTCAGCATCCCTGAATCAAGCTTCAATGTTGCTTTCAAGATGTTTGACCTTGACCACAATGGGTACGTTACTGGACCAGATTAATTCATATTCATATTCTCTCAGTCTTCTTTATGCAGCTGGTCTCTCTGTTCTTATATCAGTGAGCTCTTAGTTTAATTATTATAAACATGCTTGCTTACAGGTTTTATTTTGAAATATGTTTGAATGGTTATATGTACTTCCATAGCAAATGATATCTGAGGAAAATGTAAATCCATGTTTTTCTTTTCTTTTGAGGGCACTTGATCACATTTGATGTGTAGAACTTCTGATGAGCTATACTGGCAAACAACTTCATCACTGTTTTAAGCTGGGATTCAAAGCAAGCACCAGATCTCAACAAGCCTCCACAGCCCACCACCATCCACCCCATCGAGATTTTTTAATTGTGACGTGCATAGTGAATCTAATATCATTTTTATTAAGAAATCCAGGTTATAGCTTTGTGGTTATGGTATCATTTCCTTTTTCTCCACGTACTATATTATGGGTCTAACAGTCTTGCAGACAGATATAATCATTAGAACAGTTAAGCCAATGCAAGCCTTTACACATTAAGTATATGAATTAATAACTGTGAATATTAAAGCTGCGCCTGCTTTGGAGTCCATTTGGAAGAAATCGGATAGAGTAGAAGAAATATCTGACATCACTAGTTGTTTGACTTATGCGTTGTTTTACAATTTGGTATGGGCGTCAAACACATTTGTTGTGCTACATTGTTGTTTACATTTGGCAATTCACATACAGTTGAATTTATAATCCAGAAAAGACCTGTTTTATGAGCATGCTTACTAAGGGTAAGAATTCGGCAAGCTCTTTATCTATTTCCTCCTTATTATCATTTGCTACTATGTCTCCACAGGGAAATTGACAAAGATGAGTTTAAGAAAGTGATGACACTGATGCGGTCATATAATAGGCAAGGAGCTGCCCACAGGGATGGTTTACGCTTTGGACGTAAAGTTGGTCAGTCAGTGGAAGATGGTGGGCTGGTTGAGTACTTCTTTGGCAAGGATGGGAACGAACATCTACACTATGATAAGTTCTCTAGCTTTTTGAAGCAGTTGCACGACGAGGTGATTTGTTTCTTTCCATCCTTACATTCATTAAATTAAGTATGATTCTAGATAATTTTCTGTTCATAACTTGATATAATACTTGACCCACTTAATGTAACACCAAACAAGTCAGCGTTGTGTATCATTCAACTTCATTTTGTGAGCAATATTGTACATGTATTTCATGAAATGAATATTGTACATGTCACAAAACAGCTTCGATTTTCTAGAATGTATCGATGAACATGACTATGCTATATATGTAAGTTTACTGATTAGTTCACGTAGAGTTTATTGGGCTTGTAAAGATTCTATAAACAAGCACATTGCGGAGAATAAGAACAAATTAATATACATGGAGAGGCTGCAAATTCCAAAACGTAGAAAAAGGATAAGCTGCAGCCTGTCACTAATAAGTTCCAAATCCTTCCAGATTATGAACACTTTATCCTGAATTTCCTTGTTTTCAGACTGTAAGTGTGTTTTTCATGGAAACATAAAACTTTGATAAGGCCAACATTTCAATTTTTACTGTCAAAAACTCAAAATGCATCAGTCTCATTTTGTACTAGTCTAGTGATTATTTCAGTTACATCCTAGCTCTTAAGCAGCATCTTGGATCCTTTAAGCCTTGTTTGGGCAGAAGAGTGGAGTGGAATGGAGGGATTGAGGGGGAAATTAGTTCATTATTATCTCAATCCACTTCATTCCACTCCAATCCTCTTGTACCCAAACAAGCCCTAGGGTAGTAAAGAATATGTTTTGTCAGCATAGAATCAGCACTAAAGGATTCAGTGAAAGCATGGAATTTTTCCTTCGTTCCAAATCAATTTCTTCCCCCCGTCTCCAGTTCATACCGAGACAACTTTTTCTAATTCGTTATTTTTTGGCTCAATCATCTCCAGATTGTTCGGTTGGAGTTCAGTCACTATGATGTGAAATCATCCATGACAATACCCGTGAAGGACTTTGCATTATCCATGGTTGCTTCTGCTGACATGAATCACATAAATAAGCTACTGGACAGAGTTGATGATTTGGACGACAATCCTGGTCTCAAGGATCTGCGCATTACCTTTGAGGTTGGACTGTTCGCTATCCAGAGACCCCGATCAAGTCATAATTCTTGGCTTCACCATCTAATACTTATTCAAATTATTATCTTGAATTTTAGGAGTTCAAGGCATTTGCTGATCTTCGGCGAAGGTTGGAACCATTTGCAATGGCTATCTTCAGCTATGGCAAAATAAACGGTTTGTTGACGAAGCAAGATCTAAAACGCGCTGCATCACATGTAAGGTTTTCTACACATGCCCTGTGTAGTTATTTGAATTATCTATTACCAATGGACCGAATTTCCTCAGAAGCAGCACTGAACCTCACCATTTCTCATTATGTAGTGCTCTGCCCTAGGCGCTAGCTAGACGGTTTATTTGCTGGCATGCTACAGTTATTCACAAATATTAGATCTATTTTCTAATCTTTGCTTTACAGGTTTGTGGAGTGGACTTGACTGACAAAGTAGTGGACACAATTTTCCATGTGTTTGATGCTGACCGAGATGGTAATCTAAGCTCAGAGGAGTTCCTGAGATCCTTGCAAAGACGAGAAAGTGACATTCGCCAGCCAACAACTTCAGGTTTCCTAGGGGTGGTTGCCTGCTGGCTGAACTGCACAAAGTGCTCTCTTCAACAGATGCTGCCCCAGTAGATTATTTTGATGCTCGCCATACTACTAATCCGTTGCCCTTGGTTGCTCTATGTTTAATCTAGGTATACCAAACTCTCCTTGTATGAAGTTAATCGCTTTAATTAGCTGCATCATTCAGTTTTCATATAATTTCACCTAGTAGACTGCTCGTTAACGTCTCTTCTTTGGTTCTGTGTAGGAGCTGGAGAACCTAATCGATGACCAGTAGAGTTGTGAAGTGTGACCGTGCAAGGACATGATTTTGTTGTAAATACTACCCTGCGGGATGCTGATGTACGTAGCTACGTAGCAGTTGTAAACAAATATATACCTTCTGTTCTCGCCCAAGGGCAAGGGCTCTTCTACACTGACGTTAAAAACGACCATCGACTTCGCTGGGATCTTTGATACTGTCTTGTTTTTAGTTCTATCCTCGATGCTAATATTTATGTGGGTGGACAGTTACACTTGTCGTAAGAGCAACTCCAGCAATGACTCCTATTTAGAGTTCTTACTTTGTTCAACAGGGGATGCCTCTAACTTTATGAGGTTCTAATTTTATCTCCAACAACCCCAACTTTGAAGCCCTTACTCTCGTCTGACGTGTAGGCCCTACTCGTTAGTGGCTCATATCCTTTTCTTCTCCCTGTCTCTCCTCTCTCACGCATCTCTCATTCCTCTCTACCCGTGCTTCACTGGCTCCACCTCCCACCGCCGCAGCAGCAGGGCCATGCCGCTGCCCTCCTGCGCTCCTCCACTGCCCTCCTCCGCAGCCGGCAGCTCTAGCTCCCCGCCGTCGATGTCGCGCACAGCACCCCCACTGCTGCTTCTGCCGCACGACTTGTACCCGTGCGAAGCGGCGCCATGGCGCCTCCCATCTTGCCGGAGAGGAGGCCGGCCTCGGTGGACGCCCGCAGCGGCTGCACTCCTCCGTGTGGACCTCGGGAGACCGCCGTCTTCGTTGGTACATCGGCGATGGCTGCCGCCCAGATCCGGTCGAATCAAACCAGGGGCGCCCGATTTGACCCCGCCGCTGCCCTCTTTTCCGGCATACAGCTCCGGTGGCGACGAGACAGGGAGAAGGAAGGGGAGGCGCAAGCGGCAGGGGCGGTCTCATCCTCCTCCTTTTCCTCTGCCAGCGAGACAGGGCGCAGGGGAGGCTTCCGTCCATGGCGCGGAAAGACAGGGCGCGCGCGAGCTCTGGTCGGGCGCGGAGGTGGCACACGTCCATGGCGGCGCGAGGCAGCTCCCGCGGTGCTCCCATGGCTGCGGGCGGCTGATCTACAGTCGAACGCGAAGGCAACAGCGCTGGGGGAGTTCGACCTCATGTCAGCCGGCTGTCGTGCGCGGGACCGGCGGCCGCGGAGGGGTGCGGCGGGCGGGACCGGCACTCGCGGACGGGTGCTCCAGGCGGCCGTCGTGCGCGGGACCAGCGGGGGAGGCGGCTCCGCGTCGTGGCGCGCGGGGCAAACTGCCAACGGCAGAGTAGGGGGCTCCTCTCTCCTCCCGCACGGATAGGTGCCGGAGGGGAGGATTTGGGTGCCCCTAGAATAGGTGCTCAAGTTGGAGGTCTGCTGGAGTACGTTTTTTTGTCCTCGGCCCCTACTTTTTGAGTTGGGGTTAGTAGGAGGTCTGCTGGAGTTGCTCTAATCTCATAGCTAGTCGGTGTTTTCTTAAGTGAATGATAATAATCCGTTGGAAGAATTAGTCTATAGTATTATTGCAGAAGAAATGTGTGACGTAATAATACCTACGGTATTCTTTACAATGCCCAGATAGACCTGAGTATCATATGAGTTCAAAAAAAAACATTTAGGGTTTGTTTGGGTATTAGTGATTGAAGTGGAATGGAGGTATTGGAGAGGAAATTAGTTCATTTTAATATCAATCCACTACAATACTCTTCTACCCAGACAAAGCCTTAGGTATGGCCTTTTGAACTTTTGATGAAACATAGCCTCGTCTGTGGTCTGCTGCGCAATGTTAGGCACTCGGGAAGCGCTTTCTGCCTCCGCGGAAGGGAAAGAAGAGAGAGACCGCGTGAGCGGGGAGGTGCTGGATTTGGCTCGATAAATCAACGGGATTCCTAAACTGCACACGAGTAAAAAATCCATCTCTCCATACAAAGAGTTTTTCTCTTCTCCACGTCCAGCTTTTCAGGTTGGCAGTTTTGGGTTACCGGTACCTAATGGGCTTAGAGGAAGATCCGGAGTGGTAGGGTAGTGGGTGGCGGTGGCGGTGGCGGTTAAACCTGTTAATGGTTCAAAAACTAAACTAAACTCACACCAATCCATTTACATATACTACACTTCAAAAACCAAACCAAATCAAATTATTGACCCATTCATCCAAACCAATCCAAATCACTTCAAACCATCTAGTCTTTTTCTTATCTCAAAACTAATAAAATTAGTTCAATTCTCTAATGTTAAGGTCCAATTTTGGGTGTGAGTCCCACATATAGATTTAGCTTCGCCAATTTTCACAGAGTAGCGGACTATCATATTGAGCATCTTCAGCAAATTTCGGTCATATCTACTAAAATTTTATAGTGTGAACGCGAGTTTTTAATTCTAGGGTCGGGCTCTAGACGTGGGTCCCACATATATATTTGGCTTCACCGATTTGCACAGAGTAGCGGACTGTCATATTAAACATCTCCAGCAAATTTCGGTCATATATGCTAAAATTTTATAGTGTGAACGCGAGCTTTTAATTCTAGGGTCCGGCTCTGGACGTGGGTCCTACATATAGATTTGACTTCACCGATTTGCACGGAGTAGCAGACTATCATATTAAGCATCTCCAGCAAATTTCAATCATATCTGCTAAAATTTTATAGTGTGAACGTGAGTTTTTAATTCTAAGGTCCGGCTCTGGACGTGGGTCCCACATATAGATTTGACTTCACCGATTTGCACGGAGTAGCAGACTATCGTATTAAGCTTCTCCAGCAAATTCAATCATATCTGCTAAAATTTTATAGTGTGAACGTGAGCTTTTAATTCTACTGTCCGGCTCTGCACGTGGGTCCCACATATGGATTTGGTTGTACCGAGTTGCACAGAGTAACAAACTGTTATTACGAGATATCTCTAACAAATTTCAGTCAAATTCGGTAAAAATTATGTATGTTAACGTGGTCTTTAAGTTTTTAAGTCTGATTTTTTACCTAACTTATACTTTACACAAAGCTATAATATTATTAAACCATTCTCATCAATTATAATCATGAAACCAAATCAAACCAAACCAAACCATTATAGATGGTAAACTATTTTGAACTAAACCAAATTGAATCATGTCTAAAACCAAACCGAAAAAACGGGATCAAACCGAACCATTAACAGGTTTAGTGGCGGTAGGGTGCTAGTGCCACTGGGCTCTGGAGGGGCGAGGGCAACCATCGACGACAACAACTGCACATGGAGGGGTAGTTGAGACGGTGGCAACGTCTTTGGCAATGCTAGGCCAAAAACAAACAGAACACCAACGGAGGCGGTGGAGATGGAGGAGAGAGGTAGGGAGGAAGGTCAAGCTACGAGGGCGGCAGCATGTGGAAGTTGTGGGCACGAGAGCGAAAGAAGAAGAAAAAAATTTCTTATGTGACACCGAAAGATATATCAATTTTCTATATGACATCTAAAATTTCAGTCTTCCTTATTTGACACCGCTTCCAAATTTTATGCTTCTTATAACACTACCGTGAGATTAAGCAACTTACACCGTTAATTTTAATTGGAAAAGATTAAAATATCCCTAACTTTGGACCTATCTGGTGGAAAAGATATGTTGATGGGACAGAAAGTATATATTAACTCTCCATTAATTTTAGTGATTTCAGTTCATTTTCATTTTTGTTAACTTCCACCGTAGCAGGACCGATCTGTCCAACACAAGCTCACAACCACACATGTCTTTTTTTCTTGTCTGGGGCACCTGCCCCTCCCCCCTCACATTGTAACCAACTAGAAATATGGTCTAATGATTGAATATACAACAAGGTTTGATTGTGGCAATGGGTGAGAATGGTGAGGGCATCATTCGAGAGATCCATGAGCTACGCAATTTTCGAGGTGAATTCATACATTGCCAAGTTGTAAATCATGGGATGACTATGTTGGAAAACGAGTTTTAGTGATTGGACATGGGAGCTTTTGGGATGTAGATTGCATATGATCTTGCGAGCCAGAGTGGATACCTCCGTCGTTGTTGTTCGTAGCCTGATATGACTTACTACACTAACTTTATGTTATGAGCAATATGAAATACTTCTCATTAGGTTTCAAATTAATAAATCTTTCGTGGTATTCTTTCTTGTTGATCATGTACTGAATTTCATCATGTCAATACAACTTCTGGTTATGACGAAGGGGTTGGTCAAAGCTGGGATGAAATTACTTAATTGGCACCAATCTGTGAATTATGTGGATTCTATTGTGCTGACTTTTGCAAAACTTCATTTTGATGATCTATCCAAAAAGGGATTATCATGCCCAACATAAGCCCATTTCTTCTCAAGGCAAGAACAGGACGTTCACCGATCATAGATGTTGGCGCAATTGAGTTAATAAAGAAAAGCAATATCAAGGTGGAGGCATTTTCATAGTAGACTGAACCAAAAAATATAGTGTCTTGTTCTGATTCATTCATGAGCAACGTGGGTGGGGGGCTCGAGCCCCCCTCTACCACCCTGGAAGGAAGAGGAAGAAGAACGAGAAGAGAGGAAGAGAGGAAGGAGAAGAAGAAGAAGAAGGAGGAGGAAGGAGAGCCTCTCTAACCTCTAATCCTTGTTTCGCCACTGTAGGTGTTTGGTCCACTCTCATGTATATGAGGAGATTCATTAGAATTTGAGGACCGAAAAAACAGATACTTTTATGCGTTGTTATTCATCACAGTCTACAAAAGCACTATAAACAATTGGTTTATGCATGGTTTTGTCACTATAAAAGTCTTAATGATTGCATATAAACAAGTCCATCTATTTACCGGTTATGCTCGATCTTGCAACATCAATATTTAAAAGAAGCATCTTGAATATATTTTTTAAATATTTTGAATAATGTACAAGTTTGGTTCTATGATTTTTGAAGTTATGGTATCCAAAGCTTTGAAACTATGATTTGAAAAATCTTTACAGTTTAGGCCCAAAGTGCTAAATATGGTGTATGAGTGTTGAACCGCTTGTTTCCTGTGCTAAGTATTTATTGATTTGTGCAAACATTTGGCTATGTGATTTAATTTGAAAGACATAACTCTTGGATCTTCACCATCCGGTGGTCAATATCTTCATTTAGAAGTTTTAAAATGTTTTGAAACTTTACACACCAAAAAATTTCAAAACTTCAAAGTGTGACATGCAAGACTATTGAGATAAACTCCGCGACCACTTATACACGCGGCATTTTGTTTGGATACTTGCGGGTAAGGAGGGGACAAAAAAACAACTTTGGCATGTGAAATTGTACGATCTTCAACCCATCCTGTTATAATAATAATCTTTACATCCCTTGTTTTTGAACGAACCACACAAGATAGTGCGCGTTTCATTGATATAGCAGAAGAAAATACAAGACTTACATTCCTTGTTGACACGAAAGGAAACAAAATCTACTGCTCTATCAATATTCAATACAATAGTACCTGTCCTAAATTAAACCGAACACATACATGTACAATGAACTTTGTCATGGACATGACCGGACGCTGCGTCAGTACGGGAGCCTAGCGTTGAGCCTCCTGAGCCAAATGGAGTGCAGCACCATGTGGATCATGTCGAACCTCCTCGCCGGCCGGTGCATCACGAAGTGCCGCTGCGCCAGCAGCACCCTGGCGCGCAGCACCCGGTACCTCCGCTCCGACACCCCCCTGAGGATGTCCTTGAGCTCCGGTATCCTCGCTGACGGCACGGCCACCGACATCTTGCTCCAGTCCAGCACGTCGCCGAACGGCGGCGGGTACCCGTCGGAGATGATCACGGGCACGCAGCCGGAGAACACCGACTCCACCACCCTCGGGCTCGCCACCTCGAAGCCGCTGGGGCAGAGGCAGAAGCGTGCCCTGGCCATGAGCGCGTGGTAGTCCTGCCCCGCGGGGAGGTACTCGTGGACGTCCATGTCCGGGTCATTTTTCCCGAGCCAGTACCCCAGCAGGGCCTTACGGATGTGCCCGTGCATCCCGCCGGCGAAGAATGCCAGCGTGGTGCGGTTCTCCGGCGGGAGCCCGAAGCTTGGGCGGCGGAGGATGCCGTCGGCGAGGTTCACCTCGGGCAGCGTGGCGTCCTTGCGCGGCCTGAACCCCTCCGAGGTGTTGGCGTTGCACAGCACCCGGATCGAGTTGGTGTAGAGCTCCCGGTTGCCTTGGGAGACCAGCGGTGCCCAGTCGTGGCACGAGACGATGACGTGGTCGGCGCCGCGGGACCTGTTCCAGTAGGGGTACCTGCCGGCGACGACGTCGATGTAGTCGGCGAGCGTGCGGCGCATGGGCGCGACGTAGGCCGTGGTGTTGAGCCTGTAGATGTACTGCACGAGGTTGCAGACGCTGACGGGGAGCAGGAAGGCGTGGGCCTCGCCGGGGTGGCGCGCCGCGAAGGGGTTCCGGGGGTCCTCCATCTCCTCCAGGAACTGGCCCTCAATGGAGTAGATGTCGGCGCTCGGGCCGAGGTGCGCCAGCGGCGGCTCGCCCTCCCTGTACGTCCATATCTTGAACTTCCTCTCCATCTCCAGGTAGCTCCTGGTGATCATCCAGTTCCAATGCAAGATCAAGTTACTCCATTTGTGCACGACATTTCTTTCCATGATGAAAAAGGTGTCCAAGATCAGGGAGTAGAGCTGCAGCAACGTGCAGTGCGTGATCACAGTACCTGTGGAAAGCCCTGGGGTTCCGATAGAGGGCGCCCCGCGGCACGAAGGCGTCGCCGACGTCCTTGAAGCTCCGCCGGGCGCTGTCGGCCGCCGTCGCCGGGGCCTCGCGGGCGGCGCGGCGGATGGCCGCACGAGACCGGGCCAGGGATTCCTCGATCGGCCCGACGCTCACCTAGAGACACGCTTACACTGTTACACAGACGATCGATCAATCAATCAATCACGACGCGTACGTATTTCCGTAGAGGAGTCGCGGCACATGCATGGCGCGTTGGAACATGGGCGGTGCGCGTGGCGCGTGTCACGTACGTACCTTCCCGGCTGCGGCTGCGTGCTGCGCACCCGCCGCCGGCATCGTCCGCGACGCCGCTGTCGCCGCGTTCTGGGGCTCATGCGGGACGTGCCGCAGGAAGTGCTCCCGGCGGCGCTCACGGCTGGCGGCCGACTCGGCGTCGCCGACGCCGCCCAGGAAGGCGGCGGCGAGGAGCGCGAAGGCGACGAGCGGCACGGCGATCGCGACCACGCGACCGCGTCCGCCGCCGCCGTTCTCCATGGCAGGAACGGGCGTGCGAGGCGGCCCCTGAGTTCGTTGCTCCGCGGCGAATCTTCCCCGCTCGCCGAATCCGCTACTGCACCAACGACCGCCCGCGCATGTTGCACTCTCTTGTTGACTCCAGAACAAACCCAGCCATCTTCTGTTGCGATCCGAAAGGGAACCTTATCGAGTTCGTTGCAACGGCGGCGGCCGCTTTCTCGGCACAAGCAGGGCGATCGGGAGCTCGAGATCTCCTGCTGCACCGCACCGTGCGTGCCACCTGGGCACAAGAGATCGAAGAGGGGATCGGAGCTGCTCCCGGCAGGGTCTCTCGTGCTCGAACCAACAACGACGAGGGCGTGCGGCGTGTGCACCCGCGAGGGCGCGCGACACCGAGTGCACGGCAGGTGAGGTTTGGTTTGGCAAGTTTGGTTGAAGTTGGGTCGTGCCAGGCGACATGTGTAGGTGCAAAACTCTGCTTGTTGGCACGAAAAAAAAGGTTCAGCTCCCGTGTTGTTTAATACTAGATGCCGTTGATCCGGATCAGGTTGTGGGTTCATAATGTTAACTTTGGCAATTCAGGATTTGGCAGCGACTACACTGCCAAAGGAAGGTTCGCCATTTTAGTATCAAAGAAGAAGAGTGTCCGCATAGGACACCGCTAGCGCGAAACAAGCTTGGCGTCCACCTTCAGTGTTATGCAGATGCCGTTGAGCCGGATATAGTGGGTTGATCATGCTAACATTAGCAAATCAGGCCATCAGGGCTGGGACTGGGAGCGACTAAAGTACTAAACTGCCAACGGGAACTCTGCATTCTTTTCAAGAAACCATGCAGGAACTTGGAAGCTTGTCCATTCAGTTCAAAAAGATTATGTAGATACCAGACTTTGAGGGCAACGGGGCAAATAATAGTAAGGGATAAGTAAAAGGAAACGAAAGCATTGAGAAACCAACGGAGCATATAACCACAAAACGTTCAGCTTCAGTTAACACTTAACAGGGAAGCAACATGTTCGACACACATGCATACAACATCCCAGTCTCCCAGATGGCGAGGAAGCGACGCTATTTACAACTGTTTCTTCCCATCGCACCTCGGAGGGTGCACGCACGGTGCAAAGCAAGTTCCCCAGGTATACAGCGTCCCCAAAGAGACGAGCACAGAGCACACTGACACCGGCCGAGCACTAGACTTGCCACACACTTAAAGGTATTATTAACTTACATGTCTGCCTTCATCTCAGGCTCTACTAAGACTATATACAGAACAGCCTGCTCCAGCCTGACGATTATTTACAGCAGGCGTCGGCGGGTGGCAACTGGCAAGCTACTCAGGCCGCATGCTGATCAGATTAGGCAGCGTCGTGGCCAGGAGCTTCTTCATCTCATTTGCCGTGACCCTGGTGGAGTCCAGGGACAGCGACCGCAGGTTCTGCAGGTCCTTCAGGTGTTTAAGACCGGCGTTGGACACCCGGGAGTTTGAGACGTTCAAATTGACCAAGGCGGTCAAGCCTGTAATGTAGGATGGTCATGAGATTTTAGTGGCATCAAGGGAGTTGGGGCTGGGAACATTATATGCAGGCAAACACCCGTGAATAATTAAAAGCAAATTATTTATTTCCATATGTAAGAGCAGTACCAGAAATCAGCTCCAAGGTTTTGTCTGTCAGGTTAACGTTTTGAGAAAGGTTCAGCTGCGTAAGAGCTTTCAGATCCTTGATGTTCTTCACTCCAGCATCGGTGATGAACCCGCCACAGACCTCAAGAGACTTAAGATTCTTAAAACCTGCAGTAGCGTAAATTGTGTCAAGTGGTGTAGTCTGCTTTAACTACAGATGAGGCCAGCAGCTTCAAACATGTCTTGCCAATATGATATTATTGAAAACGGGGATGCCTAAATGACACCACCAAGGGGTGGAGCTATACCATCATCAGGGGTGCAAATGCAGCCACGAAAGTTTGCAAACAATGACAAAATTTCCACCATATATGCACCCACAAGGCAAGCATACCCCCTTCCAATTCGCTCAAGCTTCACAACTGACACAGTGACACCACCCAACAAATTGGCTTACACAACAGGGCCCAGCAAAAGCTATTTCTGTACAGTGCTATCAGTCTTTCTATATATATGAACTCAACCATGTTATAGCAGACAAATGCATTTGTTAAAAGTGCCTCTGTTAATTGACAAAATTATCCATTTTGTTCATTTCATGAAACTGGCTTCACAGATAACGCTGGTATCGCTACATATTAAATTACCTCACTTGCGTAAGATTCCAGACAAGCTGAAGAGTTTAAATTAAGATATGATTGGTAGTCTCTAGATAGAGCACATGGAAAAATTGTAGCTTAACATCCAATATCACAAGTGAAATTTATTCTGAAGTATGATCTTACATCTGAAGCAGTTTGCACCATAGTCAGTTATGCGAGCTCCAAAAAGGTCAAGATGAGTCAGCCCGGTGAGACCTGAATTATCAACCACATGGATGAAATTTTGGTTAAATATGGAATCTAGGTTTGTAACAACTTAGAGCACCTAATTTGCAACCAAGCAAATTGATCAAGCCAACTATTGTTCATATTACATAATAGTGTTGTATTGTAAGTCATAGTTGAGGCAACAACCAATGATCCAAATTTGAGCCCAAAAGAGAACATGCACCAAGATTTCACAAAATTGATAAATAACAAGAACATGCAACACAAAACTCAGAATGAGTTACACTTTTACCCGAGCCATTAGTTTTGGAAATAGCTGCATACCATAAATTCAATAAAATAAGGATCATAAATGAAGAAACAATCCCAGTATGATACATACTCGTAAGTGCTGCCAAGCCAACATCAGTAATTTGGCGGTTGTCAAGATTAACTGCCTTAAGTGAACTCAACATGGAGATCTTCTTCATACCAATGTCCGTAACCAAAGTAAATGAGAGATTGATACTTTGCAGATTACGAAGACCTACAGAAACAGAATAACAGAAACCCGTAATCAGCATGTTTCTCAGGTTTTAGCTTCATTAAAAGATTTAATGACTGCAAGCACCATTGTCTAAAAGGTTTATCAAGAGTTCTACTATGTATAGGGTTCGCTCAGTTTAGCTGCTAAACAAAGACGGGAACTAAAAGTTTCTGACAAACCAGATAGATGATGGAGTCCATTGTTCCCAACTTCAGTATCAGAAAGCTCCAAGCTTTGTAGTAGCACAAGGCCTGCATTAACATAGACCTATACTGTCAAAAATATAAATATTCTTAAAAGCTCTAAGTGTAAAGAAGGAACAATTATTCACACATACAAGCTTCTATAAGAACACACAGTTGATGCTAAACCTGCAGGAATATAAGCAGGGAATGGAATGGATAAAAAAAAAATGCAGAGATAATACTTAAAGACTGGTAAATATGCAACTCACCTTTCAGATACTGTAAACCTTCATCTCCAATCTTGCACGAATCCAAGTTCAAGGACTCCAAATTGATTAATTCTAGAAGAAAGAAAGGAGTACAAGAATTTAACCATAACAAATTGAAGTTATGCTCTACAAAAAAAGGGGGGCAGGGTCCGCCCCTGCCATTGCCGTAAAAAACAAATTGAAGTTATGCTCTACAATTATTTTGTTTTTAAATGTCTTTCAAAGAGGGAACCATCATTTGGCAGATAAAAGCATATAAAAATGCATTAGCACCACTGGAAATCACATTCCTTAATTTTAAATTTTTGGTTGACATTATTTTTTATGTCTCTGATGTATGTATTTTGTTATTTGCACTATTTTATGATTGACTATATTTAGTTCCATAATTAATGTTTCTTGCTTATCAGTCAGAGCACCTGTTAAAGGAAATACAAAAAAAAGTCACCACGTCATTTTATCAGTGAATGTATCTAGCCCCAATTCCTTCTAAGAATCTGTTCATTTAAATTCTTAAAAGAAACAATCACTATTAGATATCTAATGAGGTGATACCATATGCAAAATCAAGACTTCAAAACAAATAGGAACTATTGAAATAACCGAGAATATACCAATTCGATACATGCATTGTTTATGACTTTCTTGTTTAGCTCCAAATCTAATCTAAACAAAATAAGACGCGAGTTTGCAACCACATTACAGAAAGGTAGTCCTACCTTTGAGATGCACCAAACAAGCATCTGTAATATAGTTAAATCCCAAGTTTAAAACCTTCAATTTTCTAAGACCTGTAAAGCAGTGGTACGCAATGAATTAGATTGCTAAGCATGACATAAACATGCAGAAAGACTGTTAGAGCAGCTATCATGGCAACACATGCTCAGCGGCTAACTAAGCAAGCATGAATCAAAACAGCAATGCATCTATCATCTACTGTGCATAAAAGCAGGTAAAACCTTCAATAATACTTTTTTTGAAAGATTTCAATAATACTTTTTTTGAGTTAAAAACAAAATCATTTTTTTAGTCAGCAAGAAGCATTACATTTACCTTCAAAGTTTTCACAGCCATCATCATATATCCCACAACGATTCAAATTCAATGATATCAATGAAGCCAATCCTACAAAAGTGAATGACCATGAAGTTTAGAAATCTTCCAGAACAAACAAAACCAGTCACTGCTTAGAAGATGCACTTAACACCTACAATTACCACCCAAGAAAAGAAACACGAAACTGAAAAATGTATGAGAATACTGAATACATGACACATATCAATAAGTGATCAGTGCAAAAGAGTATATAATCAAGCAGCAGTCAGGCCCAGGGTTCACCAAACCGGACCCGGTCCGGTTAGCCGGCCCAAAAAAAAACCGGGCTGTAAACCGGTAAAACCGGCCGGTAAACCGGAATGTCCGGTTTGGCCAGGTTCTCTAGGTGCGGTTAGGGTCCGGTTACCGGTCATTTTAGGAACCGGGCCGGACCGGTAGGACCGGTTACCGGTCAAACCGGACCGGTTCCCACCGGTTTGGTGAACCCTGGTCAGGCCTCATCTGCAAGAGTGGAGTCCTAACTCCCAAGGAAAAATATTTAAATCTGCATTATCATGATAGCTCATTCAAAATAGACATAAGAAAGTAAAGCATACTTAAATGGCAAGTAACTATATTTGCTACCAATTTGTTCTGAGAACTTGCCATTTTTTTAGCAACATTTATCTACTAATTGAGCGCTCGTTTACAGCAAATCAAGTTCAGGACATTTAATGGCACATAATTGGGGAAAATGGAGAAAGATATTCATAGGAAATCAGTAGATTATAAATCTGTAAAGTCAACTGCAGCCAAGCAAGCAACAGAAAAAGGTAGGGAACTTTTAAGTTCAAACACGGGTGGCACAACAAGAGTTACTCAGGAAAGATGCAAGACCTGAAATAGCTTCCAAACAAGCAGCAGTCACCGTGCAACCCTCTAGGTTCAAGTGGGTGAGCTTCGACAAGCCTACAGGAAAGAAATGGTAAAAATAAAACTTATGAAGCTTTTGTTCGGTTAAAGATACACAGTTATATGGACCGACTTACAGATAAACACTTAAATATGCACTTGAAGAAACAGTGAAATACAGGTCATCATTCATCAATATACATTACCATGGACAACAGCAAAAAAAAAAAAAGGATCCACATCCAAACTAGTAAAAAAATTGAGATCCTGTTTACCTCTAAGATAGGATACACCCATCATCAATACACAATACAAGCAAAGGTGCATGCACTGAACAGAAAAAACGATCCACCTCCAAATTAGTAGTGAAGAAATTCGAGATCCTGTTTACCTCTAAGATAGGATACACCCAGATCCGTGATCCTACAACATGACAATTGAAGATCCTTCAAATTGGTAAGATCTACAAAGTAAAGATGATTGTCAGCTTTGCAAAGATGATTTGGGGGGGGGGGGGGGGACTAGATATGACATCTTCTAAATTTTACTAAGTTGAAAAATGAAAATAGATTAATTTCTGTTACAGCAATCCATTTGTGTCTGACAGACTGATAACATATGCTATATCTGAAGAAAAACACACGAACAAACAAATATGCTAGTACCTGTCAAATATTTGATATCTGAATCTGCAATATAATTGCAATATCTCAAATTCAGTGACTCCAGCTTTCTCAGATCTGAAAGAAAACGACAATTGAACTGATATTTCAAGCTAACAGCTCAGAGAGTAGTGGAAATTCATGAGGACCAGAGGAGACCTTTTAAGTGAATAAGGCCACCTTGAATCTTTAGGCAACCTTCAAGGTCGAGATTTACTAAGTTAATTAAATTTGCAAAGGCTCTCATTCCTTCAGCAGTAACACCGTTACTTCTCTTGAAACTTAAAGAAGTCAGATTTGAAAGTCCTGCAGGCAGAGGCATTAAAGATTTAGCATAACAAAACACAAGTTCTGGCAGATAGCAAGTTAATTGCCTACTAGGTTATAACGCAAACTTAACAAAAAGAGCTTTGTATTGGAAGTGCACCAATGAGTCCAAGGTTAGCACAACTGAGTTTGATAACAAGTAATTCGTATTCGAGAAAAAAAAAGATAACAAGCCATTCAAAGAACCAACTTGACAGTAGTGCACTAGTCTTGCAGAATAAACAACAATTTTAAGTTCATTTCGAAAACCATCTGAAGTGACCTAAACTCATCCAGATTAATAAAAAAACAGTAAGAAGCATGTGACGACCTGACAACATTCCCAGGCTATGTTCAGAAATTTGATCACAGTAATTACATGCCAAGCTTTGTATACTTGAGCAATCTCTAAGAAGATCAATCCCACTATCAGTTACTTCAGAGCAAGAAACATCAACTGACAACAATGATTTTCTTTGAGATGCCACTACTTCCATCCAAGCATCCTTCACTCCAGGGTACTCCCCTAAGCAAATGTCCTAAGAGAGAGACATAAAAAGGAACAATTAGCACAAGTAAACTTTCCTCATATTTTCATATGCTACAAGAATGATATGGAAATGTACATTGTGAACAGAAACCTAGTTCCGGGTGATATTGTCAATACCAAGTTAATTATCAATAATATGTGCTTAAGTAGTTACGTGATTTCCAAATGAGGAAAGAGCATTTAAGCAACTTTGCTAAAACATAGATGTCACTTTCATGGAAGAAGCTCCACACTTGCCACTCGCTAGACAGTACTTGCTCATTCTTATTATTGAATACAACCTTCAACGTTTGGCATGCATATGCATCTTACGGGACCAAGCTATACTTGCTAGCAAGCTAAGAATGAGCAACCCAGAATGCTCCTACTGGAATGCTATATATATTAGAACAGAAACATTACCTGCAGAGCACAATCCCTAAAAGTCTGAAGTGATGCCTCTGTAAGACAGTTTGATTCTACTAGCTTATTGAAAATCTGCTGGCTGAGATCCCTTGGCAGCATTGTGAAAGAAGAATACTTGTCTATATCCTGCAAATATTGATGGGTTAAAAAAAGGGGAGAAGACATTCAATTTCAGAATTCAAACACATGTAGCCACAGTACTACCTTGCAGACTCTAGCCACACAAAGATCCATGAGGGACGGGCATCGCCCAGGACCCTCCCCTTGCCCTTTACGAGAGACATCAGAATTGGTCCGGGGCAGCGAGAGAAGCAACAATTTCAAGCTGCTGGTCTTTGAGAACCTAGGGGATGTCTGCAAAGAGTCTCCCTCATCCACCAATTGGCTTCTCTTCCTAGAGCAGACGCCACCCATGACGGAGGCACAAAATTGAACCAAATCCAGTCACTTCTCTCAGTATCAGCAATTTTGGTGCTATAAGAAAACTGGTAGCTGCAGTGCCACTATCTTATCGCCCAATTATGGAGAAGCC
Organism: Cenchrus fungigraminus; assembly: GCA_036936925.1. Taxonomy (NCBI): domain Eukaryota; kingdom Viridiplantae; phylum Streptophyta; class Magnoliopsida; order Poales; family Poaceae; genus Cenchrus; species Cenchrus fungigraminus. Next base: position 25,323,695 of record CM072773.1, on the reverse strand, counting down.
CAAGACAACCTCCATCACCTCCCATTCCATTCTGCAACATTGAGCGTCATTAGAGGAATCAACGGCGGCTCAAAACCCACCAGACGCAACATTAACATTTCAGTGTTGTGCTGTTTTTAACTTTATTAAGTGCTCTGCTTCCAGATAGCACTAATCAAACGACTGGATAAGTGCTCTGCTTCCAGATAACACTAATCAAACGACTGGATAAAAATGTGTCAATCAAGCATCCGACCTTATCCTAACAGACCAAAACACGCAGCTACAAACAAATCGAAACAGGGATAAATTACCAGAAAAATAAAACCATCACGATTTTACGATGGTATATATTATTGACAACAATCGTCTACGGATCGAACGACAGTCCTGCACTCCTGCTCCTGCACATCCCCAAATACAGAGTAGCACCACCAGAAAACACCGAAGCAATCCTGCCCAAATCCCACCCGACAGAGATCGGATGAAAGGAACCTCCCGAAACCTCACTGATCACAATCAATCAATCGGTCAGTCACTCAGTCCCCTTCCGAGGTAAAAAAAAGAAAAAAAATCCGAAACAATCCGAGGATAGATAGTCACACCAAAAGTGCGAAAGGTTATAGAACCTAATTGAGGGGAAAGTCACAGCGCCCAACCACCCCGCTCACCCAGCAAGTCCCGCTCCCCACAAACATCAGAGTCAGCACCACATAGTCACACCGGTCGCGGAATTCTCACCTAACCGGAGACCAGCGTGCCGCCGCCGCCGCCGCCGAAGCCAACCAACCCGGACACGCCCTCACGGCTTGGGTTTATCCACCCCGCACGGCTCAGCTCCACCGCTTTGCGACTGCGAGCACGAGAGCGGAGAGGGATGGTTCTGCGTGCGCTGATAAATATCTGACGAGTTGAGTTCTCGCGGAGGAGCGGAGCGGAGGGGGAAGGCGAAAGGAGAAAGAAAAGGGTGGGAGGGAGGAACTGTTACAGGCGAGAGCCGAGGCGGCGGCGCGCGTGAGCTCCACGTGTCCCGCGGGCCGACGGATCGGTTCCGCCGACGGGTGGGCCTGGTGCGGGAGGCCGCCGAGAGCGGCTTGTGTGTGGGATCAGGGGTGTAGGGGTGGGCCCGTGGAGCGGAGGGGATAAGGTGAATGGGCACGCAAGCGATCGGCCGCGCGGCGTTGCTAGCCCGCTGATTCTGCGGCCGATGTGTGGCCCTTTTACTATTGGCCGCGCGCATCGGAGGACGACATGTGGGTTCCACCGTGATTCCTTTTTGCTATCAATGTTTGTTTCCTTCTGTACGGGGTAAAGACGTAAAGTAGCACGAAAATATGTCTTGAGTGTGGAATTTAAACTTTGCTGATTGAGATTGGCATTGAAAATGATGCAAGAGTTTAGCATTTGCTTTTGCTTGTCCGGCCGCAGGCTTCTCTTTCCCGCTGTTGGTGCGGCCCACCCGGCAGATGCTCTCCATTGCTCCGGACTCCAGCAACTAGCGGTGCACTGCACCTTGCTTGACCCGGCGCCGTCCACTGACACTGACACTAGTGGAGCCGCGCCTACGCGGTCGCAGAAGATCCCTGCCCAGAGGACCATCGACACGCGATAGTACGCGCAGCCTGTACGGACGGCTGCACGCTGAAATAAACACGTCACACGCACGGCCACGGACGCCTGTCGAAGGAAGCATCTAGTAGCCATCTACTCCTACCCGTACTGTATAGTCATGGGCGTCACGCACGGATGAAACGCTGCCGTTGGTGCCTCCACATAGCGCCGGCCCCCGGCCGTGGCCTGGCGCCCGCGAGTCGTCGGAGCCTTTTCGATCCGGCCAAGACGAGGCCGGCACGGGATCGCGCTCGGGCGCTTCGGCCGGAGCAGCAAGTGTGGCGCGCCACCCGACCCACCCATGCTTTGCCTTGCCCCGAAAGGGACGGCGCCGGGATTCGCTAAATCACCGATCACCGAGATGGCATTTTCGGCGAGGCATCATCACACAACCGATTTCCCACTCCCGCTCCGCTCCACTTCCACTCCAGCTCCGCGCCGACGAGCGACGGTGATGATGCCGAAGCGGACCGGCCGGCGGTTTAACTGCTTTCCCGATCGACCCTTTTTTTTTCCCGTCCAGCCAAAGCGTCAAAAATCTGAGCGTCCTGTGTCGACCCTTTTTTCTACTCCGAACGGAACCGATTCGTGTCTCACCTCTGGAGCAAGTGTCACTCGGCCGGCCGGTCGTGGCGGCACCGGTCGTTCTCGCATCTGCTTTCGCTGTACAGATGCCTTTGGCCTGGGCGGAGGACATTGGCCGCCGGGCGCGAAAATGATGTTTTGTGAGCGTCGGTTCAATCCGAACTCCTCGTCTGGTCTCAGCTCCCGTCATACGTGGGAATGGATCAACATCCATAATCCAAAGAAGAAAAATTCAGTAAGATCCTAAATTATAAAGCTCACATCCAATCCAATTCAATTCACTCACTCAAAATCCAATATCCAACAATATAATCCAACTACCACCAGGTTGACTATATGTGGGACACATGTCCAGAGCCGGACCCTAGAATTAAAAGCTCGCGTTCACACTATAAAATTTTAACAGATTTGACCGAAATTTGGTGAGATGACTTAACATGACAGTCCGCTACTCAGTGCAAATCGGTGAAGCCAAATCTATATGTGGGACCCACGTCCAGAGCCGGACCCTAGAATTAAAAGCTCACGTTCACACTATAAAATTTTAGCGGATTTGACCGAAATTTGGTGAGATGCCTTAATATAACAGTCCGCTACTCAGTGCAAATCGGTGAAGCCAAATCTATATGTGGGACCCACATCCAGGGCCGGACCCTAGAATTAAAATCTCGCGTTTGGACATCCAATTTAATTTAGCATGTGGACATCCACATCCAAAGTAATCCAGTCCAGCGAAGTCCAAAAGGAAAAAATCCAATTGGATTTGGATTTTCCAAAATCCATTACCACGTCTAGCTCCCGTGCATTCTTGTCTCATCTCAGCGTATGCTTATGTATTCGTAGTTAAAAAATCTCGTATGCGTCTGAGTGTTGCAGCTAAAGTTGGGTAAATCTGACACACCAACTCCCCTTTTGACCGTTCCACGCGAGACGCGTCAAAAAGTTGCTGGACGCTCCAAGAGTGGGTCGGTGTTGTACCACTTTTAAATGTCTCTTCCACCCAACCAACTGTCCACCTCATTATCTACTTTTAACTTCTCATGTACCAACACCTCACACACCATGTACCATAACACCAACACACTAAATTTTTTACATCACGATGGCTATGCTTCTTTTTTCCAAGGCACACGAGTTGATCATGCAAGGAACATCACAGGTTCATACAATGCTCATGTGATCATGCAAGGAACATCACAATGAGGTTGTGGCTGTTGCGTGGAATCAGAATGTATCTATCTCCAATCCTTTCTTGCGGCTACACACCAAGCTCAAGAGAACTGCCACTGCACTAAGGAAGTGGGGGAGAGGGCTGGCTGGCAACATCAAGGTTCTGTTGTGTGCAACCAAACAACTGATTGCAATCCTTGACGTGGTGCAGGACTACAGAGCACTGAATGAACAAGAGATCTTGCTCAAGAGAGACCTCAAAGCCCGGCTACTCGGGTTGACAGCTGTACAAAAATTAAGAGCCCGACAAGCCTCAAGATTAACATCAATCAGGGCAGCAGAAGCCAACGCCAAACTGTTTTACCTTCAAGCAAATGGTCGTCGAAGGAAGAATCACATACACTCACTGCAGAATTCTAAGGGATCTTTTTTCCTTCACGCGGACAAGGAGAGAGTGGTTTTTGACCATTTCAGTTCACACTTTGGTGCGAAAGAGCAGCGAGAGTGCACTTTCAACTGGCCTGAACTGGGGTTGGTGAGGCACGACCTGCAGCACTTAGAAGAAGACTTTACTGTTGAGGAAGTGCGTGCCGTGATCACTGATATAGCAGCTGAAAAAGCACCGGGACCCGATGGCTTTATAGGTCTGTTTTTCAAGCGAAGCTGGTCTGTGGTGTGTCAAGATTTAATGTTGGCAGTGAATTTCTTCGCCCAAATGCATGAACAACACTTCGATAAGTTAAATTCAGCTAATGTGGTGCTCATACCGAAGAAAGCCGACGCCCAATGTATGGCTGACTATAGGCCTATCAGTTTAACACATTCAGTTGCCAAAATTTTCTCGAAGTTGCTCTCCACAAGACTTGCAGCTGAGCTCAACAGTATCATCTCCAGGGCTCAAAGCGCTTTTATTCGGAGACGTAGTATTCAAGATAATTTTTTATACACCGAAAACCTTATCAGAGCTTTGCATAGAAGCAAACAGCCGGGGCTTTTCCTTAAATTAGACATCGCAAAAGCTTTTGACAGTGTGAGGTGGGACTATTTGTTGGAGGTGCTTCAGCAATTTGGGTTTGGCCCAAGGTGGCGGCAGTGGGTTTCAATCCTCTTGGCATCCTGTCAATCAGTTGTTTTCCTCAATGGAACAAGGGGCAGGTGGTTTAAGCATTTCACTGGTTTATGACAGGGAGACCCTCTCTCGCCAATGTTATTCATCTTAGCAATGGAACCACTACATAGGCTGCTGCAGGTAGCAGCATCTGATGGATTGCTCTCCCCTATCAACAGCAGGGCTGCAACTCTTCGGGCAAGTTTTTATGCAGATGATGCAGCGATTTTTGTAAACCCTTGCAAGGAGGACATTGAGGTGATTGCTCAGGTGCTAGACCTAGAGTGTCAGGCTTAATGACAACTCGGAACAAATGTGCGGTGTATCCCATTCAGTGTGATGGTATTGATCTTCAAGAGGTTATGGAAGGGTTTGCTTGCCCCATTCAATCCTTCCCCTGCACCTATCTAGGGCTACCACTGCATCTTAGGCAGCTGCGACCAGTGGACATTCAACCCCTACTAGACAAGATGGCCAACAGACTTCCCACATGGAAGGGAAAATTCCTAGACAAGGCTGGAAGGTTACGATTGTTAAACTCCTCACTGTCCACTATTCCAACATACTTCTTGACTATGTTTGCTCCAAAAAAATGGGCTCTGAAGCGTATAAATAAACTTAGAAGGGGTTTCCTCTGGAAAGGAGAGGCTGAGGTACAAGGGGGTCACTGCCTAGTCAAATGGGCGATCGTTCAGAAGCCGAAGAAACTCGGAGGACTGGGTGTCATGGATCTGGAACTTTTTAGCAGGGCACTGAGGCTGCGCTGGCTCTGGTATCAGTGGGCAGAACCGGACCGGCTGTGGGTGGGTACAGAGGTGCCGTGCAATGACATAGACAAACATTTGTTCAGAGCTTCCACCATTGTGACTTTAGGGAATGGCAACAAGGCAAAGTTCTGGGACTCTGCTTGGCTGCAAGAGAGAGCACCGAGGGACATTGCGCCGAGGCTGTACAAGTTGGCATGGCGAAAGAATCAGTCGGTGGCCATGGATTTGCAAAATGATAATTGGACGAGAGGCTTGTGGAGGATGACGGAAGCAGAAGAAATGGCAGAGTTGATTGAACTTTGGTCTCTTATCCAAGATGTGCAGTTACTCCAAGAGGAAGATGAGATAGTTTGGTGATGGACGGCTGATGGAACCTACTCTGCTAAATCGGCGTATGAAATACAGCTAACAGGAACCTTCTGCACATACAACTGCAAAGCGATTTGGAAAGCAAAAACGGAAGGGAAGCATAGGGTCTTTGCATGGTTGCTGCTTCAGAGCAAATTGCTTACGGCTGATAAGCTGCAACTTAGGAATTGGCCATGTGATCCTGTGTGTTCGCTGTGTGACCAAGAACCTGAGACGGCTGTGCACTTGGGGCTGCATTGTGTCTTCTCTCGTCAGGTGTGGCTGCTTATGCACACTTGGACCCAAGGGTTGGTGCCTTTACCGTCACCTGAAGCTTCGTTGGAAGACCGGTGGAACTCCTCTTTACGAGCGGTGCCAAAGGAACAAAAAAGAAGGATGTCTTCTATGCTGATCTATACTGTATGGAATGTGTGGAAGGAACGTAATCGCCGTATCTTCGAGCAGCTTCACCAACAACCAAGCCGCATCCTGACACTGATCAAAGAAGAGCTCAAGATGAGAAATTTGGCGTGCGGGGATGTTGTGCCGCCGCAGTGGGGCTTCTAGTTGTTCCTGATGATAGGTCTTCAACTAGAGACTGAGTTTTCAATCTTTTACGTAATATCGAACCCTTGTACGAACCGGCTTGTTTCTTCTCCTTATATGACATAGCAGTGCTCCTGCTTTAACTCTCAAAAAAAAATCTACGAACTGTTAATTTAACTATTATGCCATTTGCTCTGTCCTTATCCACACCCAAGACCAACCGTGTGACTCACGACGTACACCTCCAGTGATCATGTAATGAAAAAACTAAGGCCCTGTTTAGGAGCTCAACTTCTCCCAAAATACACTATGTAAAAAGAAAATTTCCCATCACATCAAAAATGTTGGTACATACATGGAGTACTAAATGTAGATGAAATCAAAAACTAATTACACAGTTTGGATGTACTTTGCGAGACGAATCTTTTGAGCCTAGTTAGACCATGGTAGGACAATATTTACCACAAACAAACGAAAAGTGCTACAGTGCTTTTCAGTTCGGAACAGTACTTTTCAATCCAAAATCCGTGCAAAATCTCCTAATTTTGCATCCTAATTTTGGCTTCTAAACACACCTTAAATATGCATATACATCGGAAAGAAAAGATTGGGGGCCAAATGAAAATGTTTCAGGTTGCGATCTTGTCCTCTTCCGTTGACCCTTAACAAAAGCTTGAGCTTACAACAGCAAAAGGATTATATCAGTTCCGTTCATTTCTCATGTCATGCACATCAATCACCGATTCACTGGTGGTCTAATCCTAAGTACAATATTTAAAAAAAACTAAGTACAAATTTCTGGAGCATGCCCTCCCATGAACAAAAGATAAAAAAAATCAAAAAATTTTGAATCTCAGCAAACACCTAATGCTAATCACGAGGACATCTCATGAACAACATAAAAAAGATAAACAAAGAACAAGCATCTTAGATGCGGATTTTCTGAATTAAAAAAATAAAAAAACAAGCCCCAGAGGCCAGAGCTCACCCTGACCGATGGCCTCTGGGGCACCGCGCCGTCGGCACCGCGGCGACCGTGTCCGCATTCTGGGACGGAGGTGCGGAGGCGAACTGTTGCAACTGCTGCTCCCGCCGCCGCCACCGTCGCAGTTGGCCCCAGCGGCTTGCGCGCGCTCGGCATCGAGCGCGAGGATGCCGTCGCGGAGGTATGGCATGTCGACCATGCCCTCGTACCTCTCCGTCCCCGCGCCCAGTGACAGTTCCCGTGCAGAGCAGATGCGGAGCAAGAGAAATTGGGGATGCTAAAACAATCGATTCAAACACGGCGTTTGCATACTCTCGATCGGTGCTGAGGAAAAAAAGCAACAAAAAAAAGAACTACATCTCGATCGGTCCTATCGATGTCGTTGTCCACGGCAGGAGCTCGACAGAAGGAGGACCCCTCCGCCGCGCCCTCGCCGTACCCCGGCGGAACAACAGGAACACCGTCCAGATCGGCGGCTACAGGTCGAGCCCTGTCACTTCGCCCGCCGCGGCCAGCACCCTCTGCGCCACCATCCACGCGGTACCAGCGCGTGCCCGTCGCGTCGCCGAGGTACCCGAGCAGCGCAGGCACGCCGGCAAAGGAGAAGGCCGCGACGTCCGGGAGCTTCCACAGCACGGAGAGGTGGGGGCCCCACCAGGGAGATCCGTGTCGATGAGCGCGCGGAGGAGGTCGTCGTCGTTCGCACAGCCGAAGAGTAGCAGCGGAGACGAGGGCACCGAGCGCGAGGAGCCGCCGCCTCGAGCATCCATGAGGATCCACCGCCGGGAAGGAGAGAGGCGGAGGGGGCGAAGGCCCGACGGTGCGCAGATCCGGTGCCCTATGGGTACCCAGGCGTGGTTCTCCTTATGCGTCGCCGGAGGGAGCCCGGAGGAGTGAGGGCTGTGGAGGGACCGGGGGCGTGGCGGCGGCGTCCATGCCCGACGGAGGAGGAGGCTCGCGCTCTAGATCGAGCGGCCCCGGTGGCGGAGGAGGTCGCTCGGCCCGGATCGAGCGGGGCCGCTGCGAGGCGCGGCCACCGGGTACGGGCGTGTGGAAGCGACGGTGACGTGCGTCGGAGACGTGCGCTCATGCGCCGCGGCCCAGGAGACGTGCGCCGGAGACCGATGCGGCGGAGGCGGCCTTCGCGTCGCGCGCGGCAGCGCCGGCGGAGTCCGCAAGCAGCTCCATGGTGGCCTCGTGGTTGTGCGCCGCCGGCAGCCGCCCGCCCAGCCCGCCGCCGCGGCTTGGCCTGCCGGGTCGCGCTCCCGGATCTAGGGAGGGAGAGAGGAGAGAGAAAAGGAGCAGTCAAATTGGAGTTGAATGGTTGAGAGAGAGGGGGAGGAGAGGTAGATATTTTTTTTTGAAAAAGAGGAGAGGTAGATATTTTGATTTCGAAAACACGACCCCTCCCGGACCATAGGACATGTACATGCCTGTCCCTGTTCCCCCTCTGTCCCCGTACATCTCCCCCATCCCCAACTCAACCTGCTCCTCACCCTCCGCCTGCCGCATACGTATCCACTCCCGTATTCACGCTGACACCATGTATCCACTCCCCCCTCCCTATTCACGATGACACCATCTGCAGCACCCCTGTCGCGGCTTATATCTCGGTGCAAGTCTGACCAGAAACCCGGGGACATGATTGAACCTATCCGGGCTTACAGGTACTAGAAATCCTATTCCCCGCCGGGCGTCGGTGAACGGTGAGCTTGACAAGGGCGGAAATATCCTATGCTAATAAAGGATGCACGACACGCGAACGTTTTTTTTTTTACAACAAACATTGCATTGAAATTAACAGCAAGAAGCTGTTAGAATCATTACAGAGTCGATGGTTACAATTTGGAGTGCACTCAAAAGTGGGCACCCATGAGCATGACTAGGATTAGTACATAATCCTGGAGAGAAGGCCTGAGTAGGTACAAGTTGAGCTAATCCTCGTCTCGCGAGGGAGTCAGCCATCTGATTGTCAGTCCTTGAGATATTGTGCACCTTGCAGGAACCTGTCAAAGAGTTTATAACCATTTGGGTGAAAGGTTTGATCCTCCAATCTGGAGGATTAGAGGGATCAGAACCATGTATGCATCCGGCTAACAACTGATTATCAGTGAAGAATTGAGTATTAGTGAATCCCATGCTACTGCAAAGAGAAGAGGCAAGTGCTAAAGCTGCAGCTTCAGCCATGAGAACAGAAGAAGATGCCTGCATAGCCGTTGTGATAAACATGCTGAGAGGGGGTTGGATATCAGTGTTAATGATAAAAACTCCAAGGCCTGCCGCTTTGGGAAAACTTCGAGGGAGATCTGGAGTTGTTGAGGCATCCGTGTAGCACCTGAAACCTTGGAAAGATGAGGGAAAGGTTACCTGAATCCTTGATGATGTTGGTGGCTGAGCAGTGACGATATTAGGGCAATTGGGACCAGTATGGCCACGGCGCGGTGCCATGCACTGCACGACATCATCCCCCCAGCAGCAGGGAGGAGGACGACCGCCAGCGCAGGTGGCATGTGGGCTGCGCTCGGCGGTCTGACTGCCCGCGATCTTGACTCACGAGTCCTGATTGATCCATATCCATATGTAACACACGTCGCCGAGCTGACTCAGGGACACGCACGCGTGCCACGTGCGTGCTGTAACACCCGAAAAGTTCTCCAAATAAATCACCTGATAAATCACTTCCTAAAAATCCTTTTTTAAAAATTTTTTCTATCGTTTGAACTCAACTCTTGTTTATTCATAATCCATCTCAAGTCTAATCTCTTCTTAATCCCTTTGTCTCTCCAAATCAGCGCTAATGACTTCTCTCTAACCTTGTTATCTCCCTAGACCATCAACCTTCTAATTCTTCTCCTCACGAGTACTCGCAATCTCGCATGCACAAGCTTCTTGCCAACTCTCTACCATCTCCTTGCTTAAGGCTGTCCGCACTGGGGGACGCTACCGGAACGGTAGCCTGCCTCCAGGCCGTTTTTAGCGGCAAAATTCCCGAAGCGGGGAACTGGAAAGGGGACGGAACCATCTCGTTCCCTCCTGCTGGCGTCCATCCTCGGGACGCTACCGCTGCGTCGTGGCATGGGGCCGCCCTCCCGACGCGCGTTGCCCCAACCACCACCTGCCCTCCCGCCGCGTCCGGATGCAGCATGGTGGTGCCGCCGGCCACCGCAGATCTACGGCGCGAAGAAGGAAGCCGTCGCCGCCGGGGAGGGCATGGCCCACGCGCCATAGTCTTTCTCCACACGCCGGCGCCCGGAGCAAGACGTCGCCGCCGCCGCTGCGGCGAGAAGACGAGAAGGCGTGCCGCTGGAGCTCGGAGGTGCCGCGCCGCACCACGAATGGAGGGTTGTCGGTGCGCGCCGCCGGTGCCTCCTCGTCGTCCACCTCGCGCATGCCCACCACCGCTTCCCGCCCCTGCGTCGAGGAGGGAGAGGACCTGGACGCCGGCGCCGGATTCCCCGCCGCCGCGCCACGTCCGGTTGCTGGAGATGGCGAGGCCGGCGAAGCAGAGGTCGGAGATGGCGAGGCCGGCGAAGCAGAGGCCGCCGCTCGATCTGCATCCGGACGAGGGAGCTCTGCCGGCGCGCGCATGGGAGCGGGTCCGAGGCGGCCGACATCGAGAGCAGGGGAAGCGCAGCTCGCCGGCGGAGGGAGGAAGTGAGGGGGTGGTGCGGCTCAGCGAACTGCTCCCCGTCGTCGTGTTGCGGAGCTCGCCGGCCTTGTTTAAACGCCGGAGCTCGCTGTCGTCGTGCTGAGGAAGGGAAGGGAGAAGAGTGGGGAGCAGAGGGGGAGAGTGGCGCAGCTGCTCGAGCCGCCGCCGTATCCGCCTCGCTTTTCGCTGGTGGTCGTCCGCCGGGGGAGAGAAAGAGAGAGACCGGGGAGGAGGGCGCCGCTCCTTGCCTGGCGCCACCTGCGAACTCGGGGAGGCTGCTGCCGGTGGAAGAGGAGGTCCGGGGTGGGCGGTCGGCGGAGGAAGCAAGGTGGGAGGGAGAGAAGGGAGAGAATGGAGGAAAGCAGCCGGAGGGGATAAAAAAATCTGACATGTGAGACGGACGGGTGGTAGTTGGTGTTGGGGATGGGACATAGAGGTTGACTGGTGCGGGAAAAGTGAAACTGGAAAGGAGAATCTGGATGACTAGATAGAATATTCTCTTTTAGGGATGGGTTATAGAGGTTGACGAGTGCGGATAGCCTAAACACGTACACACAAAATAGAAGCAAGCTTCGCTTCCAAGCTTCTCTTCCAGTCTTCCTGTGACCTCCAACACGCCAACACGCCATGCGCAAACCACCACGCACAGCCGCAGCAACACACAATCACGGCATGCATGCCGCTCCGCTTCACTCAAGTTTTTTTTACCGACCGTTGGGACAAAACCGCCGGCCGGCGGTAGCGGTTTACCACAACGATTTGAACGGTAACCGTTAAAAACTGCTCAAATTCAAATTTTCAAACCAAACCTCCTGTTCAACCGGTTTTTGGCGGTTTACCACACGGTAAGAACGGTAAACCGCAACGGTTTGACCGGTTACTGTTCTTGGGAAAAAAACCGACGCTTTGAAAATGGTTCCCCGGTTTCTGGCGGTTTACCGCACGGTAAGAACGGTAAACCACAACGGTTTGACCGGTTGAGCCCCCCAAACCTAACGGGCCATAGTGGGCTTAGTGGGCCGGCCCACATTTTTTTCTTTTTCTTTTTTTTGTTTAACTTCCAACGCACAAAAACTATACTAAATGAGCGAAAATTTGAAAAATTTTGACACCATTAGATTCGTGGCAACTTGATCTATTTTTAGGGATTTTTCTGATTTTTTTAAAAACAAATTAAATTTGAATGTGGCCGGTTACCAACCGGTCGAAACCGTTACCGGGCCGGAGCGGTTCCAGCGGTAACCGCAGCTACCGACCCAGTAACAGTCGGTAAGAAAAACCATGGCTTCACTGCCCTTGCTCGTGCCCTCCCATCACCTGCGCCACGCCTTAACTCCGCCTGCACACTCCATCGTCTCCACGCCTCCATCACGGTAGGTGCAAGCCGACGCTCGCAAGCTGCCCCGTCTTGACCGCCACCCTGCCCACTCGCCAGTGCATGCGCCGCGGCAGCACTTCGCCTCGTCGCTCGCGCCGGTCCTACCACGTCGAGCACGTCGTGCTCTGCCACCGGCACGCTGCCGTCGAGCCGTCCCCTCAGCCGCACAACACCGCCGTGTCGCGACGTCGCCAGACGCCTTAACTCCGCGAGCAGCGCCGCTGCCGCTCACGTCCCGTCGACGGCCGACATCGCCATTACTGCGAGCTCACTGTGCGCCGCCCGCTGCCGGCCACCATTCAATCGCCTCTGTGACAACCGCTCAAAATAAATCCGGATTATCACTTAAGCCGGTCCACTTGGCTCATAAGCGATAACTAAGAGCTATTTTGTCGCCTCTGCCGGGTCATGCCCGGTAAATCACTTTCACAGGATCGAGATATGTGCTAAGCCCACACGAAGGCGGGACCAGAGTACATCATTACATTACATAAAAGTCCTCAAGTACTTAAAATTACAAACCAGGTTTTTCATACATAAAAGTAAAGGTGCTTCAGAGTTTAAACAGCGGAAATAAAACTAGCGGAAGATACACATGGGAGGCCATCCATAGAGTATCATTCTTCGTCATCATGCCCCCACCTAAGTTCTCAACCATCTGGAATAGATCCAGGCCAGATGGGATTACCTGAAAACCACAAATTAAGCAAGACTGAGTATACTAATACTCAGCAAGACTTACACGACAAAAAGAAATTATAACTAGACATGCAAGGCTTTTTGGCTGGTGGGTTTGTTTTGCCAAAAGCGACTAAGAGTTGATCCTTAATTTCAAATTTTAGCTCATATTCTAGTATGTTAACCATTCTAGGTGAGCACCTGTACTAAACAATCATGTTGTGCAAACAATATTAAACAGGCAACAATATTAATCCAAATGTTCCATGAATAAATATGGGGTAGCCAGTGGTCAAGCCGACTCAGATAACGGCGAGTGACCGACGATCGATCAATTTATATCCTTGCAAAGTAAACCCAAGATACACGGAAGAAGGTAGACCAAATGCAGGGTCTACCCCAACCAGGCGGTTCCCGTCATTCCCCAGATTAGGAAAAGATGTTACAGTCCTAAGTAAAAAGGTTTACTGGTACGTCCGAACATGGCACGTCCAGAATCACTCTTGCACTACCGGTAGCGAACCGGGAGACGCATCTCAAGATTAGTAGCAATAAAATTTCCGCACTGGTTCATTAGGTACTAGGCTTACCGGTCCCATTCCCGACAAGCACTTGGTACGTTCAATAGCTTAGACCAGCACCATGCTACTCGGTCGAGACCGAACCCATTGCTCTTACCACATGAGCGAGTCAATTTATCCAACTTATGATTCCAACATAAGCATCCTATATCTCGCGAGCAATGAGTCATTACTCGACTTCTACCGTATCCTTAGAGCATGGCACTAGCGTTCCTAACATATTAGTAAAAGAGCATAGGAGTCCTAAGGATCATGCATCTAGGTTTCAAACAACTCCTGAAACTTAAATGCACAAAGTAAAGCATAAGTACTGAAAAGTAAAGGTAGAGTGAGATTTTATCAAAAGGTTATATGCATCCGGTGCTTGCCTTCTTCTATTTCAGCACTAGCCTTGGGCTCTTCTGGACTTTGGTCCAGGTCTTACTGCACACTAGTCTGGTTCACCTCTCCGCTAGCTGCTCCCTCCTCCTCCTGAGTGAGCGTGTACGACCCGTCCGGTAAATCTACACGTTCACATGCATATGCATTAGATTATAGTGAGGGTGGGAGAATTACCACCAAACCCAACTCTTGTTGGCCATATTCATCTAAACATTATTATTTTCTCACAAAAAATTATTAGGGTGGTGTGATGATGAACTAAACACTATTTTGATGGTGATTGTGTACATATTTAAACATAAGTAAATTAAATAACTTTAAAAACAGCAAGGGGTGTGTTGAAAATTCAAAAACAGAAACATGACATGTTTTCACCATTTAACACCTTAATTGCCCTTTCTTTATTTAAATAATTAAAACAAGCCTTACCACCATAATTCCATATTAAATCAAAAACACCTCAAATGAGCCTAAGCTTTTGCACACAGCAACATATGCCTATTTTAAGCTCACAAACCAAAATCTAGGTTAAGATCATTTATATATTAATTTATATGTAAAAGATAAATCTCAGCCTAGTTTATCTACATTAAAACCTACAAAAAGATTTACAATTCTTTTTGGTCTCAACTTTCTACTACAAACCAAGTATGTCAAATCTAAGCATCTGACCAAAGCATAGGTGCAGATTCAAATTATTTTTCAAATTTTGAATTTAAACTCCTACACAAGATTACCAAAACACATCCTAAAATCATATCCATTCTACCAGAGGTACTATTCATCAAGACAAAGCCCTAGGGTGTACTTGTGCTCAAAGAAATGTTTATTAAAGGGGGTTATAAAAAGCATCAAGCTTAATCTAGTATAAAGCTTACATAAATCATAATCAAATATCTACGCATCAAACTCATGCCAACTTTGGTCACAACACTAGACATGCCATAAAGAGCAATCTATCCAAAATTCACTTCCACATCATGAGTATATTTTAAACTATAACAAAAACACCTCCAACTGAGTTTGAATTTTCGTTCAAAAACTACAGAGAAAAGCCCTATACAGCCTTTCTAGAAAAGGTAGAGTTTTTCACCATGAACCCAACAAAATTGGATTTGCATTTTTATGATTTTTCTACGATTTTTAGTGATTTTTCGAAGTTCCAGCTAAAACTTAAAAAGGCTTTTACATACAGACCCTTGAAGAAACTTTTCAGAATTACGATTAGGTCCCTAGAATGCAGAAAGGACCCTGAAGCTTTTGCAATCGATACAAATGTGCCCCTGCCGGCGCAGGGGACACCGCCGGCGGCCGGAGGAGGGCAGGAGCGGGGCGGGTGAGCGGCTTGGAGCCCCTAGGGCACTCATCTGCTGCGCCTGGTGGGGTTGGCCTGGCCGGAAGTGCCGCCGGTGAGCTTCTACGGCGGGGCGCAGGGGTTGCGCCCGCCGGAGCCCGGCGTCCCGGCGACGGCGCCTCCAATGCGCGGCAGCGGCGACGGAGGAAGGCGCAGGGAGGCTTAGGGAAGGAGGAGGAGTGGTTGGGCCGCGACGGTTTGGGTCGGGAGGCGAGGTTCCGCGGCGGTGGCTATGGCGGCCGGCGGACGGAAAAAAGAGACGACGACGAGTCGCGGTTCGTTTTCAGGGAGTGTGGGAGCATGCGCATCGTCGCGGACGAGACCGCGGGCTGGCCATATGGCATAGCGCGACCAGCTGGCCCGCTGCATGTGCGCGGCCGCATGGCGCTCGCGCGCGCGGGCGCGTGGCCCTGGACGGCGCGGCCCGGTACGTAGGCTCGGCGCACAGTGGTTAACTCGGGCGGAGACCCCACGACGTCTCGTGGTCCACAGCGGGGGCATCCAGGTGTCCGTACACCGGAGGGATAGGCGGGCGCCACGTGGATGCGACGGCACAGCAGACGGCACGCGCGCGCGCATGGGCGACGCGCCGAGCGCGCGATGCAGGCGGCTGCGCCCAAATTTTATTTCAAATACCCGGCTCCGAAAACACCAAACTCCAAAAAGTGCCAACTAAGTTGAAAATATCCAAAACTAGAAGTTGTAGAGGAGCTATAGACCTACAACTTTCGCAAAGGGCGACATATGTTTTGATCAACGGATTTGTGGCAAAAACACGTTGAAGTTCCAGCAAATCTCGGCCCCCAGTTACTGTGCGCAGAAACTTCGTCTCAAATTTAAGCGGCTTTGCACTCAAAAATTGAATGTCTGCCAATTATGAAAAATGTGTTCCCGGAAATAAGGAAAAACTTTTATATTGGCCGATTTTGAACTTCTATAGTGAAATTTGGAGAACGCACAAGAAAACCGAATCAGCCTCTTGGATCCTTAAGGGTTTGACCACGTATTTGGACTTTGACCAAGGGCTTTTGTGCAAATGTGTGCCAAATCATGTCAAAATGTTTAGGAGCCAATTAAACTTGATTAACACAACTAATTAAGGTATTTATCTTTAATAAACACCTGGGGTGTTACAGCCTCCGCCTATAAAATGCCCTCCCCTTCGTCCTTTGTCACGCCGTGCACCTCCCAGCTAGCTCCCTCTCTCTCCCGAGCTCCGCAGCACCGCCACCGGAGCCGCCGCTGCCGCTGTCCCCCCACCGCCGTCGATCCACCTGTGTGCGCCACCACAGCTCGAGGTGAGGAGGGGAATGAATCCCCCTCGTCTCCCTCTTCGTTTTCCCCTATCCCCTGCCGTCGCCATGCCCGGAGGCACCGGCGAGCACCACCGCTGGCCAGGCCACCCCTGGCCGCGTCCTCTGTTCTTCCTGTGAGGAAGATGGCAGTTTTGCCATAACCCCCTCCGACCCTCCCCCATTTCCTTTTACACCGAATTCCTCCCCCTCTCTCTAGTTTGTTCGCCAGGAGCCCCCTGCCCTCTTAAGTTCTTTACAAAGACGTCTGACGAGGCTCTAGACCAGGACCCACCACGACCACTAAAAAACACAGTACGGACTAACACACAGCGTACTTAGCGGCCAGTACAACGAGTACTACGTCTCCGAGTACCAGGCAGCCCGCACGACTAGTTTCCATCATGGGTCAGGAGCCGGACGGCCCATGCGCGCCACCATCTCCTCCTCCGAGTCCATGACGGCCCACGCGACAAGTCCCTGACTACGTGATGGTTCGCATGACAAGTTTCCGTCTCCCTCTCCGACTACTCGTTTGCACGAGTAGTCTCCGTCCCCGGCCAGTTCAAGCTTCTCATTGAAGGCAACGGCGACGTGGGCTTCCGTTGAGATCTCGGGATATCCGCGCGTGCTCGCCCACGCGCCGCCACGTGCCCGCTCCTCCACGACGGGCCGCCCTGACCAGGGCGATCTGGTGTCAGAGGGCGGATCCGTCCACTATGCCATGAACGGCACAGTGCGCACTGCGCCACGAACGACACAGTGCACGCTGCGCCACGAATGACACAGTGCGCGCTACCTCCTAAGTCTCGAACGGCGTGGCATAGACTACTCGTTCGCACGAGTAGTTACCGTGCCCGACAAGCTCAAAGCTCCACATTGAAGGCAACGACGACATGGGCCCCCCGCCGATATCCTGAGATATCCGCGCACGTTAACCCACACGCCGCCACGTGCCAACCCCTCCGCGCAGGGCCGCCCTGACCAGGCCGATCTGGTGACAGAGGGCATATCCGTCTGCTGTGCCATGAACAGCGCAGTGTGCGTCGTACCACGAACGGCACGGGGTACGCTGTGCCACGAACGGCACAGTGTACGCCCCCCTAAAACTTCGAATGGCATGGCGTAGGCCACTCCATTCCCACAGTATCCGAGAAAGACGTGCTCCTGTTCTACTGACGGGGGTAGGGTACGAGGCCTACACCCCACACTCGACGGACTACTCGAAGAAGAGCAGGAGAAGCCCGGGAGGCAACTACTCGGGGCGCGTGGTTCCAGGAAGCCTACGCCGTCGCCAGCGACCCCGCAACAGTTCTTCGCCGCTCCCGCGTGCACCATCATGACTGACCGACGCAGAGAAGGACGCCCTATGCTATAATCTAGTCTAACCCCTCGTTTTTACCCTCATAGACCTCTCCCTTGTGACTATAAAAAGGGAGGAGGGGAACACTTGTAAGACACGACGTTCACATTCACCCCCACACGCACTCAGTGTCGATATCTCATCTCATATCATCCCGTAGTCACACACACTCGTGTACGCAGAACTCTGCTACAAGAACCCAGCGCACGCGCACCGGGAACTTGGGCTCCGAAACCCTCTCCCGACTAGTTTGTAACCGCTACTACAAACATTTGAGCATAAGAACACACCCCCTCAGACTGGACGTAGGGTATTACTCTCCGGAGGTCCGAACCAGTATAACTCCGAGTGTCTCTTGTGGAACCGTGCGGATTCAGAGACACGCTCGTATAAATTTATTAGCCGGCGGTAACAAACCCTGACAACGTCCCTGATCTGTTATACCACCCCTAAACACCTCTTTAACCCATCATTTTATACACCCTCTTGTATCAAATTAATCCCAGCTCCCGCCACATTTTTTTCCCAAATATATTTCCACCGGACCACATGCCAAATTCCCCAAAATAACATCCCTTCCTCCATTTTCTATTTACTCTCTAATTGAGCTCAAAAGGTAAAACCTTTTTTTCTTTTTATTGATTGTGTGCTCGCTTGTGTGTGTCGTAGCTGACGGAGTGAACGAGGAAGAACCCCATGAGGAGTTCGGAGCCGCGTATTGTGCGCAGGAGCCCAAGAACCCGAACCGTGAGCAAGAGCTTCCGGAGGACTTTAAAGACGACAAGTTCAATCTCATCCTTTGATGCATGTTCTGGTCCCAGTTTTATAAACACAACCCTATGATATGTTTTATAAATTGTATGTTATTTTACTGCAAAAACCTGGTAGGATAGCCACCCTTGATTGCTATGATTGATTGGCTTAAATGATTTCTTTAAAACTGTGTGAGCGCTTTAAAAGTGAGGAATGTGTATTTTGGACAATGAGAAAAAGAGCTGTGTGGATGAGATAGACGAGAGTGTGTCAGGAGTATGGGTGAGCTTGTACCTTTGTGGTTGAGCGTGTTGGGAGATGTCCATCTTGTCATTAAGGACCGGGTTGCGTGTCATCTCACCTGACCCAGCTATCGTACAACCACTCGACCGTTGTATGTGGTAACGACTTAGCATAAATCCCACTAGTTAATCTACTAGCTATCAGGAGTGCGGGTGAGCAACGGGAGATCAAGTAGTAGGGATACGATCTGTGTGAGTTATGCCCTAGTTATGTGTGATAACCCCTTGGTTGCTTCCGTGGTGTCTAGTAAGGTTAGCTAAGGTGGGTAATGACTTTGATAGGATTCACGCCAGTACTAAGATGTTTGTGTGGCGGTACCCTACTTGTTAGTAAAGTGTACAATCCCTGCAGAGTATAAAACCTATTCGAATAGCCGTGTTCACGGTATTGGACGAGTCACGGTGTGGTCACAGAGTCAGTGTTTGGGTTAAGTAATTGTTTTCATGACGTGAGTGATTTTGGAAAAAGTGTGTGGCTGTGTGCCGGGGCTACTACGAACGGGGAGTCCGGTAGTCCTCAAATGGTTTTCCTTAAAGCAATTGAGTTACTTAGATTACAAAAGCTGTTTGCTAAAACTTGTTCAAAAACAAACCCCTGCATGAGTAAAGGTTGGTTTTTCATAAAATTTTGATCCCTGTTATTCCTTGTACATGTTCTGATGTATAGCCCCTCTGTGAGTAAGGTTGGACTTGTTGAGTACGTATGTACTCACCCTTGCTTTATTAACTGTTTTTACAGAGGAGGATCCCGACTTTGTCCCCGAAGATGCTGAGTAGTTTGTCGTCCTGCACCCAACCCGTGCCTGTGGTTCAGGGTCTCCACAGAAAGCTTTCATGGCGCAAGACTTAGATGCTATCTTAGATGTCGTCGGTGTTATAGTTTGGCTTGTAGTCCTTATGTTAGTCCTCGTGATAGTGGTGCTTCTGTGCCCACTACCTCGACAGTTTGTACGGTAATGAACCATCTGATGTAATAAATGTATTACCGGCCTCCTGGGACTGGTATTTGTATCACATTTGATCCTCTCAAATGAGGAGACGCTTCAAGTTCTCCTCATCAGAGGGAACTAAATGTGATACAAATACCAGTCTCAAGAGGCCGGTAACACATTTATTACATTAGATGATTCATTACCGTACAAACCGTCGAGGTAGTGGGCACTGAAGCACCACTATCACGAGGACTAACATAAGGACTACAAGCCAAACTATAACACCGACGACATCTAAGATAGCATCAGAGTCTTGCGTCATGAAAGATTTCTGTGGAGACCTTGAACCACAGGCACGGATTGGGTGCAGGACGACAAACTACTCAACATCTTCGAGGACAAAGTCGGGATCCTCCTCTGTAAAAATAATTAATGAAGCAAAGGTGAGTACATACGTACTCAACAAGTCCAACCCGACCTACGGAGAGGCTATGCATCAGAACATGTACAAAGAATAACAGGGATCAAAATTTTATGAAAAACCAATCTTTACTCATGTAGGGGTTTGTTTTTGAAAAAGTTTTAGCAAATAGTTTTTGTAATCCAAGTAACTCAATTACCTTAAGGAAAACCAGTTGAGGACTACCGGACTCCCCGTCCGCAGTAGCCCAGGCACACAGCCACACTCTTTCTCCAAAATCACTCACACCATGAAAACAATTTCTTAACCCAAACACTGGCTTTGTGGCCACATCGTGACTCGTCCAATACCGTGAACACGACTATTCGAATAGGTTTTATACTCTGCAGGGATTGTACACTTTACCAACAAGTAGGATACCGCCACACGAACACTTTAGTACCGGCGCGAATCCTATCAAAGCCATTACCCACCTTAGCTAACCCTACTAGACACCACGGAAGCAACTAAGGGGTTATCACACATAACCAGAGCATAACTCACACAGATCGTATCCCTACTCCTTGATCTTCTGTTGCTCACCCGCACTCCTGATAGCTAGTAGATTAACTAGTGGGATTTATGCTAAGTCATTGCCACATACAATGGTCGAGTGGTTGTACGATAGCTAGGTCAGGTGAGATGACACGCAACCCGGTCCTTAACGACAAGATGAACATCTCCCAACACGCTCAACCACAAAGGTACGAGCTCACACATACTCCTGACACACACTCATCTATCTCATCCACACATCTCTTTTTCTCATTTTCCAAAATACTCATTCCTCACTTTTAAAGCACACACACAATTTTTTTAAAAAAATCATTTAAGCAATCAATCATAGCAACCAAGAGTGGCTATCCTACCAGATTTTTTAGTCAAATAACATGCAATTTATAAAAACAGGTCATAGGGTTGTGTTTATAAAATTGGGATCAGAACATGCATCAAAGGATGAGATTGAATTTGCCGTCTTCAAAATCCTCCGGAAGCCCCTGCTGACGGTTCGGATTCTCGAGCTCCTGCGCATAATACGCGGCTCCGAACTCCTCCTGAGATTCCTCTTTGTTCATTTCGTCAGCTACGGCACAAACACGCGAGCACACAATCAATAAAAAGAAAAAAAAGTTTTTACCTTTTGAGTTCAATTAGAGAGTAAATAGAAAATGGAGGAAGGGATGTTATTTTGGGAAATTTGACATGTGGTCCGGTGGAAATATATTTGGGAAAAAAATGTGACGGGAGCTGGGATTAGTTTGATATAGGATGGTGTATAAAATGATGAGTTAAAAAAGGTGTTTAGGGGTGGTATAACAGGTCGGGGACGTGGGAGGCTCCTGACGAATAAACCAGAGAGAGGGGAAGGATTTCGGTGTAAAAGAAAATGAGGGAGGGGATTATGGCAAAACTACCATCTTCCTCACGGGAAGAACATAGGACGCGGCCAGGGGCGGCCTGGCCAGCGGCGGTGGTGGTGCTCGCCGGTGCCTCCGGGCATGGCGGCGGCCGGGGAGAGGGGGACGAGGGGGATCGATTCCCTTCCTCACCTCGAGCTGTGGTGGCGCACAGAGGTGGATCGACGGCGGCGGGCGGACAGCGGCAGCGGCGGCTCCAGTAGCGGTGCTGCGGAGCTCGGGAGAGAGAGGGAGCTGGCTGGGAGGTGCGCGGCGTGGCGGAGGGTGAAGGGGAGGGCATTTTATAGGCGGAGGTGATGGGATGGTGGCCGGCAGCGGGCGGCGCACAGTGAGCTTGCAGTAATGGTGCTGCCGGCCGTCGACGGGACGTGAGCGGCAGCGGCGCTGCGCGCGGAGTTAAAGCGTCCGGCGACGTCGCGACACGGCGGTGTTGTGCGGCTGAGGGGACGGCTCGACAGCAGCACGGCGTGGTAGGACCGGCGCGAGCGACGAGGCGGGGTGCTGCCGCGGCGCATGCGCTGGCGAGCGGGCAGGGTGGCGGTCAAGATGGGCAGCACGGCGTGGTGCTGCGCAGCAGCTTGCGAGCGTCGGCTTGTGCCTACCGTGATGGAGGCGCGGAGACGACGGAGCGTGCAGGCGGAGTTAAGGCGTGGCGCAGGTGATGGGATGGCACGAGCAAGGGCAGTGAAGCGGAGCGGCATGCATGCCATGATTGTGTGTTGCTGCGCCTGTGCGTGTTGCTTTGCGCATGGCGTGTTGGCGTGCTGGAGGTCACAGGAAGACCGGAAGAGGAGCTTGCAAGCGAAGCTTGCTTCTGTTTTGTGTGTACTCCCTCCGTCTCAAAATAAACGCACTTGGTGGGCCGGGCACGAAAACCAAAGAGAATGTGAAATTACGAAAATGCCCCTCCGTTCCTTATCTTCTCGGCCATCTTCCTCCCCCGCCAGCTCCTTTCCCCGCCGACCCCAACTCCACTCCCCCGCTCCTCCAGGCCCCCGCACGGGCGCCCCGGGGCGGAGCTCCGTGGAGGAAGCTCCAGGCGGGACGACGGAGGAGAAGAGGGAGAGAGAGAGAGAACACAGAGGAAGCCGTCGGATCTGGTGCTCCACCGCCGTCGCCGTTGACCTGCGCCGGATGCCGCGGCGTCACTCGAGCTGGAGGTCCAGGTCGACCTGGTGCCGACGGTGCCAGCACAGGATGCGTCCGAGAACACGACGCGGAGACGCAGCAACGGAACGAGCACCTGCCGTCGTCAGGGTCAGCCTCACCGCACAGCGCTCGAGAGGAGGAGCGGAGGCACCCATGGCGTGCTTCGCGCGAGAGACGATGGCGCCGTGGAGGAAGACGGCGCAGGCCTCTGCGGGATGCAGTGCCGCGACGGCGGCGGCGCGAACGAGTTGGGGGCGGCGGCGCGAACGAGTTGGGGGCGGCGGCGTCGCAGAAGCCTGAGGCCCCAGATGATGTTGGCGATGCACCGGCGGCGTGGCAAGGACCTCGACACTGCGTCCTCCTCCCAACCTCAACCGCACTCGCCGAGGTCGCCGCATCCTCTTCCCGGACACCGACGAGCTCCGGCTGAGGCAGCCGCAATGGATCAGGATCTCGTCCACCTCCTCCTTTGTCCAGCGCGACGTGCGCACCGGCGCCCCCACCACCGCGACGCGTCGTGGAGGGCGACGACACGGGCCTCGGCAGCCAGCACTTTGACGAGAACCTCCACGATTCCATGCGCCGTGGCTTCAACCGTCGCCGGGGCTTGGTCGCAGGGCGCGAGGAGGCACCGCGGCTCGCCGCGGGGGTGGTCGCCGTCGTTGCTTTGCCACCGTCGGGCTCGGAATGCTACGCGCGAGAGACGACGGCGACGTGGAGGAAGACGGCGCAAACCTTAGCGGCAAGCTGCGCCACGGCGGCGGCGCGAACGAGCAGGAGGCACGCGGGCGGCAGCGTCGCAGAAGCCCACGCACATCCTTCAGCCCCAAGATGATGGCAATGTGCAGCAGTTCCAAGTTCCAATGCGGTGATAGAAGAGATGAGGTGAGAGAATTCGTTGGGAGAATATATACGTGGTGAGAAATGTGCCACGTCGTCGTCCGGAAGAAGAGTCCGGACGCCCGCGGAGTGCTGCCTGTTTACTGCAAGCGTTTGCATCGATACACACTCCTATGAGCTGCAGTTATTTTGGAAAAAATTTTAAACCGCCCAGGTGCAGATAATATGGGACGGAGGGAGTACGTGTTTAAGCAAGGAGATGGTAGAGAGTTGGCAGAAATCTTGTGCATGCGAGTACTCGTGAAGAGAAGAATTGGCAGGTTGATGGTCTAGGGAGATAACAAGGTTAGAGAGAAGTCATTACTCATTAGCGCTGATTTGGAGAGGCAAAGGGATTAAGGAGAGATTAGACTTGAGATGGATTATGAATAAACAAGAGTTGAGCTCAAACGACAGAATAGATTTTTTTTTAAAAAAAATTAGCGAGTGATTTATCAAGTGATTTATTTGGAAGTTATGTGTTCTGGACACGTGTCGGGGGACGGATCGATGACTCATCATCTCTGCCCACGCTCCTGTTTGTGCTGTCCGGTTCTTCCGGTTCGCTTGCAGTTTCTTTCCTCGATCGAGAGAGAAAGCAGGTGTTACAATTATCAGCTTCTCTGGTGGGGTTCGGCGGGTGGGTGGGTGGGGGTGGAAGTGGAAGCGGACCGTCGCGGCCACGGCTGCTGCGTTGGCTGCCGCGGTGGAAGATGACGGGCGGGTGGGCGGGTGGTGTACGTCGTTTTCCAATGGTGGCAAGCTTTTGGTTTGTTTTTGTTTGAAGAGTTTTTTTACCGAGTTTGTTACCATTTGTGTGATCTCGACTGGTCTTCAGTTCTGATCTCTGAAAGGTTAATCCCAGAGGCCAGAGGACATCATCACTCATCAGTTTGTAAGGACTCGTGAAATTTTCAGTTGATCGATGTTTTTTATTTTAATTAAAAAAGAAACAGCTCATCGAACTGGTTGTTTTATTAGACCAATAATCTATTTACTTCCTCCGTTCTAAATTGCATATCGTTTTATTTTTTTTAAAAAATATAGATATTATTATGCATTTAGATATACACTATATGTCTATACCTAGATAAATAGAAAAAAAATGCATCTATAAGAAAGAGAACGACCTACATTTTAACTAATCAGTTTTGATTGCCGGTTGTGACTGCTTGTGAGCTTTGATACTGCGATTTCTCCCAACACCGAAGCTCCCATTCACCCAGGCCAATGTCCATCAGCCCATGTAATCATTGTGACAGAAGCAATTAATTACTCAGTGTAACTGATGAATGAGAACCGAAGGCAACTCCGGGTGTGTTTAGATTCCAAAATTGGGATGCAAAATTCTGAGATTTTACACAGATTTTGAGCTGAAAACACTGTTCCGAACTGAAAAGTACTGTAGCACTTTTCGTTTGTTTGTGGTAAATATTGCCCTACCATGAACTAACTAGGCTCAAAAGATTCGTCTCGCAAAGTACATCCAAACTGTGTAATTAGTTTTTGATATCATCTACATTTAGTACTCCATACATGTACCGACATTTTTGATGAAATGAAAAATCTTCTTTTTGCATAGTGTATTTTGGGGGAAGTTGGGCTCCTAAACAGGGCCTCCGTAGTACATGTATAACTACTACAGTACTTGATCCATCTACTCCGTAGGTGTCAGGACAACTACTACAGTTGTTGCTTAAAGTCTAGTACTACATGTACAGTACAGTACATGGCCGCGCACCTGATCTGTAGGTGCTTCACCCTTACAACTGAAGTGATCTGATCTCAGTCAGTGCCGCTAAGAATGTGGACGGGTCAAGCTTCAGTGACAAACCACAGGAGCCAAACAGAAACAAACAAATACCTGTACATGAAATTCCAATCCGTGAGGCTTTTTTTTTTTTTGCCTGGAGCGTTAGTCATTAGATTGGAAACTATCTGATCAGCGATTGTGCACGCTGCTGGCGCTGGTCCTCCTTCAACTTTTCCTTCGGCGAGAGCTTGTCGCCGATCAGTGTGACCTTCCAGCAGTCCGCTTGGAGGATGAAAACCGAACCAGCTTTCGGTACGACTGCAGGTTTCAAAGCAAGTCACTTAGAACATCTGCAGTTGGTGTAATAAAATTTTACATGTCTTCATGCGAATAGATATTGACAACAAGCCTCTGGGGCTGCCAGATGGGTTATCTGACACTGACAATAACATTGATGCATTTGTAACGAGATAAAAAAAAAGAAACATCGCCTGCTCGTCGCATCAATCTCTGATGATGAAGATTTCAAATTTCAGGATTATACAGGTGTTGATAGAGCCTCTATTGGAACTACTAAAAGTTATTTCTTGACAATCAAGAAGAATGATTTAGCAGTACTCGCAGAGTCGCAGTAAATGGAAACTAAGCATAGAAAACCAAGGCTGAACAATCACTTTATGAGCCATTTACACACAAAACAAAATACAGCTTATACAAGTAGTTTACAGCACAGCATAAAGAAGAGAAGGAAAAGTACCTCGGAAGCGATTGTCCTCTGATATAATTCCAAAAGTCTCTGCAGTATCCCGAATCATGATGCCACTTACACCTTGATATGAAGCAGCTTTGCATTCTGCCACTGGAAACCACAAAGGCATACACAACATGATCGAGTTAAAAAGAAAGTCAGAAAGAAGAAACAATCCAGCGTGCAACTAGTTCAAGCATATGAATCACCTATAAGAAGGGCCCCATGAAGATCCGCAGAAAGGAGATTTTCAGACAATTGCTTTTTCCTGTGGTGAAGACAGGGTCACAGGGCATGCTATTAGCTCAAATAAGAGACAGAAAAGGCACCATGATGGATTCACGTACAAGTTTTAGTTGATCTCCTGCTCTGATTGTGCTTGTTTTGGGCTTATGGCCCTCAGGCTCATATTTCCTATCTTGATTTTAACTGTTCAACTCTTCAAGTTTGTTAATGTTTCATAGAAGTGCCTATAGCATTATACTATAATTAATAGTCTCTCACAATACTCTTAATGGTACCAAATGGCCGGGCAAATTGTCCCTACAGTTAGTACGTTTCTGTTCAAGGAGCTGCTAGGGTCTTTAAGTGGTCTCTGTGTTGTTAACATAATAAAGCGCACACTACTATATTTCACTATTTCTTACTATTTAGTACGGAAGACAGCCTGCAATTGAGATCCATTGAAGTTCTACAATCAACCTAGCACTACAGCATTTTATTAAAAACTAATTAAATCAGAGAATTAAGATCAAAAGATCAAAAGCAGCAGAACATTCAGAGTTGAGCTGCCTTTTATTTTGTTGAAGCACAAGACAGAATGGGATCTTATTTTCCATGAAAAGAAGAACAAAAGGATAGATAAAAGATTCAGAGTAACAGATAGAAGAATAGTGTAACACCATACGGGGTAATTTTTGTAAGCTCTCTAATATATGTCTTCCACATCTCATGCATTGGCTTATAGAGGTCATACCTGCAAGACCAAAAATGACGTGTAAAGAAAGTGTGGACTCCAAAGGTAATAACATATTATGTGGATATTTGAGCAAAGATATAAACTTTAATTTTGTTGTTATCTGTAACTCTCAAGGAACTCAATTTTAAAATTGTTCATGCCATAAAAAGAAACCAAAAGATAAAATGTTCTGTTGGTGGTGATTAAACATTTTAAGGGCAACTCTCAAACAAGACTTACTTGTGGAATGTACCATCTAAATCAAATGAACCACATTTCTTATGTTGCTTCAGAGACATGTGCTGTTTTGATCGCTTTGAGTGAGTCAACAAAGATTTTGCTTGGGCATCCACTAGTCTAGGACCCCTCTGAACATAGTTATCCAAAAGAATCCCCTTTTCCAGCTTTAACTTTTTGGCTCCTTTAGTAATTTTCCCAGAATCTCCACCTTTTTGAATTATGTCATATATAACATTGTGAACGACCTCTGTGCTAACAAAATCCTACAACAAAGTTCACAAAAGTAAATATGAGAGGTTTTTCATCACAAATAACGGTACAGTTGAGACAGACAACCCATATCACAGGAATATTTACCGAAATGCCATCTTGGAGCAAATTTTCATGAAGGGAACATGAAAGTTCAGCATACACAGGGTTGATTTCTTCACCTGCAAAGTTCACAAGTATTTGTTACATAGCCTTACACACGAACACAGATAGAAAGGTAGGGAGGTTACCTGAGGATGCAAAAGGCTTTTGTTGACGGCTGCAGCTGGAAAATGCTACACCTAAAAAG
Organism: Cenchrus fungigraminus; assembly: GCA_036936925.1. Classification (NCBI taxonomy): domain Eukaryota; kingdom Viridiplantae; phylum Streptophyta; class Magnoliopsida; order Poales; family Poaceae; genus Cenchrus; species Cenchrus fungigraminus. The sequence continues at coordinate 25,295,769 of CM072773.1, read as the reverse complement.
CAGCAGCAGTATGAAAAAAAGGACACAAAGTCACAAACAAAAACTTGCATGGTTGCATCGAAAAGAAAAAATGACAAAACTGAACCTTTATGAGAAGAGGGCTGGGCAGATGTTTTACGAGGAGTGAGTTCTGGAGCTTTGCCTTTCCTTGGCATATCAAATTTAGGCTTCGGAGCATCAAAATTGCTCCTCTTATGACTCTTAAGCTGTTCATCTTGTAATTTCTTCGCTTTTGCAGCAGTATACTGTAGCTTAAGGGCTTCTAATGTGCGCTTCTTCTGATCAGAGACAGTCGACATTGGTCCTTTAAGAAGCAGGATCTGATACTGAAACAACTTAGTACCTTAACAGCTTAATCAACATTCTGTTGCAATTGTGGAAGCACAACCAATCCTAACTATAATCTAATACTGAAACAAGCTGGTACCATAATGAGCATGACACAGATCTTAGAATAAATTCAGTTGTGTTTTTTTAAGGAATAAATTCAGTTGCGTGCCAAATCTTTTAACTGCCACCAAACTAGACTACTGACGAATTACCAGTAGACAAAATTAATTGATCAGTCAAGGTAAGTTTTGGAAGACATCAGCACCACCAGAGTGCGAGTTATTTTTCTCACGGCTAGCAATCCAAGACCAACATAGACGTCCAACCACCTCACAAGACGGGGGTGAGAGCACAGTCCCACATGCCCATTGAGCAGACAAGAGCCAGATCTTGTGCCAAGTGGGAGAGCCAAGATTTACAACCCAGAGTATGCCCAGCCATTAGCTAGTACTACCATATGCAATTCGATATAATCCAATATACAATGCTGTAACACAACTACAAAATGTGCCAAGCAATTCAGTATACAAGTATAAAATAAGTAATATATTTAAAAGGTTATTCAACAAATAAGTTCGAAAAGACAACACAATGTCTTAGTTCTTCATGCCTCGACTTTCTAACAATAGTAGCAAAAACAAATGATATATTAAGCTGATTTCAGGCGACCTATAAATCTCAATCAGAGCTACCATGGGACAGCAAATCCATGACAGAAGAAACAAACTGTAGAAGCAAGGATACGCACAGCAGCACTAATTGGTGCGTGTATAAACACTAAAGCGTCATTTCTTGACACAGAATAGTGTAGATCGATCCGAATTCCAAGCCCAACTAGAGCACAACGTGCACGAACAGGCAGGAGCAAGAGCAACAACAGATGAACTGATGAAGCTAAATTGGACTACATGCACCAATTTAATAAAATCAAACGAAGCAAGCAGGAATTGTAATCCGGAAGAAGTTTGGGTACAGCAGCAGTAGTACCAGTGGTAGCCGCACGGGGCGCCGGGCGGCGCAGACGCACAGCTGGGTCGCAGGACGGTAGGATCCCGTTCGGCCGCGGGACGTCGGCGGTCGTCCGCCGGCCGGCACGACGCCGGCGCTCGGGGCTGCGTCGCTGTGGGTGGTGGCGGCTTCAGCGACCTGGAGAACGGGGCGGCGTGCCGGCGCCTTCCGTGTCTGGCCGAGTCAGGTCCGCAGGCCTCAAGCTTTTTCCGTTACTTCGGCCAGATAGGTATTGACGTACGTATTGTCGTATTGGGCTCCGGCCTGTGGGCTGACACGCGCTACTACATCTGTCAGGTAGTGCTGTTTTTTCAAATTTTCGTTAGGCACAGTTATTTAGCAAAATCTCTATCTCTACTTTTCTATTATACTACTAAAAAGAATGAAAGTAAGATGAAAATCTGGTACGTCTTTTTGCCGGTCCTCCGTGCGTCCGCCCCCTACCCGCGCGCCCCCTCCGCTCGTCCCCCTCGCGCCCCCTCTGCTTGTCCCCCTCCGCTCGTCCCCCGCCGGTGCTCTGCTCGCTCGCCATCCTTGCGCTCACAGCCGCGCTGACCTGCCAACGGTAGGGGTGCAGTAGGGGTGCCGTCGACGGTCGGCTAACCTGCCAGGTGGGGCCAGCTTCCTACCGTCGTACCCCACGGCGGCTGGAGAGCCTGCCGCCGTGGGGTACGGCGGCAACGTCACCCTATATAAGGGGGCGACGGCTGCCGCCACCCCCTCCTCCCTCCCTCACTCTCTCCTCTAAATCTTCGACTTTCAACTCTTCAGAGCACTTTTGACTAAGTTATGTTTCTAAATTTAGTGTAGTTTAGTTAGTGTAGTTAGTTAGTTAGTTTAGTTTAGTTAACTTAGTTTAGTTTGTTTAGTTAACTTAGTTTAGAAATTTCAAAAATTTTAGAAATAGTTATAATTCAAATAATTCGTTTAAATTGATTTAAAATACGTAGAAATAGTTAAAATTCTAATAATTATATTAAATTAATATAAAATTATTAAAAAATAGTTTTAATTCACATAATTCGTTTAAATTGGGTTTAAACTCCTAGAAAATAGTTATAATTCAAAAAAATTGTTTAAATTAATATAAAATTTATTTGAAACTCCTAGAAAATGGTTGTAATTCACAAAATTAGACTAAATTCATATAAAATTCGTAGAAAATAGTATTAACTCACATAAATTGTTTTAATTCATTTAAAATTTCTAAAAATGGTTATAATTCACAAAATTAGATTAAATTGATATAAAACTCGTAGAAAATATTTTTAATTCACATAATTCGTTTTAATTCATTTAAAATTTCTAGAAAATATTTATAATTCACATAATTAGATTAAATTAATATAAAATTTGTAGAAAATATTTTTAATTCACATAATTCGTTTTAATTCATTTAAAATTCCTAGAAAATGGTTATAAATCACATAATTAGATTAAATTGATATAAAATTCGTAGAGAATAGTTTAAATTCACATAATTCGTTTTAATTCATTTAAAATTCCTAGAAAATTGTTATAATCCACATAATTAGATTAAATTAATGTAAAAATTTTAGAAAATATTTTTAATTCACATAATTCGTTTTAATTGGTATAATTCGACTAATTGATTAAATTTTGTTATTTTTTTTTTGCAGTTATGGCTAGACTGTTAGAGTACGTACGGCCGGAGTTGTTCGACGAGGCGGTGGACCGGCACCACCGCTCATACGTGTCGACTGTTATTGGACGTTCGCCCGGCAGTATACGTTTCCGGACCACCCGCACGTTGATGCCGATACACCAGCGGTGGATTCCGAAGTACGTAATTTATTTTTATTATTTATTTTTGTTTCTTTACAATAGTAATTACGTTAAGTAAATTAATTTTGTTTTTTTTCAGGCTACGCGCTGCAGGACTTCTCCCTTTCGCGCGGTTGGTCGAGGGGGACAGGCTACAAGCTGAGGTTTCCCGGGCGGAGCGGTTGACGCGGTTCAGCTACGACGTCTCGCTGATCGCCGCGTTCATGGACCGGTGGCGACCAGAGACGCACACCTTCAACTTCCCCGTCGGCGAGATGGCGCTCAGTCTGGAGGACGCCGTGATGTTGTGAGGACTGCCGTGTGCTGGCGAGGCGATGGGGCCGATCGACATCCCCGCGACGTGGCACGCCGACTTTCTTGCTCGGTTTGCGAACGTTCCACGGAACGATCGCGCGCCTCAGCCGTACGTGCCCTTCGCCAACAACCACGGGCCCACCTGGACTTGGATCCAGCAGTTCAGCGTACGTGATTCTAACTCTTATTTTCAATATTTGTATGCATTTTAAACGAATGTGACGATGGACCTTGTGTGTGTGCAGGCTGACTACATAGCAGACGAGGCCGACGACCCGACGTCAGACAGGTTTTTGGAGGTCTACCTGCTCTGGCTGTTTGGATGGGTGCTGTTCTGCGAGTCAGCAGAGGACTCGGTGTCGAGGTACCTGCTCCCCTGGGCTCAGCGGATCGCCGACTCCCCCGTCGAGGAGATGCCCCAGATCAGCTGGGGCAGCGCTGTTCTGGCCGCTACCTACAAGGGGCTGTGTTCGGCAGTGTCGAGGCCGGGGAGTAAGGAGGGGATCCTCCTGGGATGCCCTCTCCTGCTGCAGATGTGGATCCACGAGCGGTTCGACATCGGTCGGCCCAAGGCCGACCTCTCGGAGTACGTGCCGCTGCCAGAAGACACCGACCCAGCGGACCTCCCCACCATGGGTTCTCTGTGGTGCCTCCGCAAGGTAAGACCTCCCTTATCGTTTTATTCGCTTAATGAGTTCTTTAGTTTGATTCAATCAACTTTTCACGTTCTGTGCAACACGTTTGTGCTGGGGAGCAGGCGAAGAAGGCGTACAAGGACTTCGTGAGTCAGATCGACCGGATGGTCGATGCTCAGGTCCGGTGGACGCCGTACGCTACTGCCATGGTCGCTGCCCGCGCACCACAGGGCCTCTCGTCCCTGTGCTACCGAGACCAGGCGTACTGGATGACGCGACGACGATTGGTCTTCGACGTCTACGTCGAGGAGTACACCGTCCACCGGGCGACGAGGCAGTTCAGCCTCTTCCAGGAGTCGCCAGTACCCGCTGCGCCACGTCTGCCGTCCACAACGCACAGGTGAGCTACCATTTGCCAGTTATAATTATTTTCCGTTACAAATAGTGAGTTGCAAATATTTTTTTTGTTTCATCTATGCTAGGTGGACGCGTAAGGGCGTGTCTGCGGCGACGTCGTTCGTCGACAAGATGCAGCTGTACGTGGACGAGTGGGCGTTCGCGGCGCACGAGGAGAACGTCGTCACCGAGCACCGCCTTCACGACGGCGCGGCCTGGGTAGCGTACCTTCAGTGGTACCTCCCGAGGACGTGGACGCGGGTAACGTACATGCCTGCTACCCCGCCACCGCCACCGGTCCCGGACCACGACAGGATCCTGCCGGACACCACGTACCCGGTGCGCCGAGACCAGACCGCCGACACAGCGGTAAGCTACGATACTGCAAACATATTTCATTCATATGACTTTTCATTATAACATGTGTTACTAATTTTGTGAGCAGCACGACGTGCTTGCTGAGATCGTGCGGCTCGCAGCGTTCGCGAGGGAGCAGTGTTTTACCTGGGGGCCTTACCAGCACCAGGGCACGTACGACAGGATTCTCGATGCTGTCACGAAGTACTCCGCCGTCGTGAACTACACCGGGGCTGCAGAGATTCCTCTCCTTCCGCGCCACCCAGCGTCGTCCTCGAGCTCCGCCTCGATAGCGGCTTCGCAGCAGGCGCCTTCCACCTTTGCCGGCACCTTCTCGGCTCCGATGGCACAGCAACAGCCACAGGCGCAGGGCCCGCACACCTACGTGCAGCGGCCGTTTGTTCCCCCCGGCGTAGGTACTTTCAGTAGACCTTATTTTCAACTAATGCACGGAATTGTTGTGTGTTTGTGTTATACTATATTCTAATCGTACAGGGCGACCGCCGCTCTTTCCGACAACCGGAGACGACGGTACCTAGAGCGTCGATCTTTCCGCTAGGAGGTTTCAGACCGCCGGTCTTTCAGTTTGCGGCGGCAGATATTCCTTCCTCGTCCACTCCGCCTATGTTCCAGCCTGGTAACGACCTTAACTTTACAGTAAAATTCGTTAAGTACGATACGTTTTGGAGAACTAATACTATTCGTTGAGCCGGTTTCGACGCGACCACCGTCGAGACTCCTGACGAGCACCTGGGCTGGGATGAGTTTGGGTACGTCGACATTCTCGCGGCCATGGATGCCCCGCAGGAGCTTGGCCCGTCACAGTTCACACAGGCACCGCCTGTTGGGACTCAGCAGACACAGCCAGTGGGCGGAGCGACCCCGGCGGCCGGCGGAGCGACACCGGCTGGTGCAGGGTCGTCGTTGGCGGGCGGAGGGACACCGGCGGGCGGAGCGACACCGGCCGGCGGAGGGACACCGGATGCTGCAGGCTCGTCGCAGGCGGCCATGGCGACACTATCTCCCGACCAGCTCGGACCGCGGGTGCCTCTTCGGCTTAACAGCTCTAGCACCAGCCTAGGTGTGGTCCCGAGCGTACGTCCAGGGGTCAGTGATTATGCTTACATTTATCAGTTTGTTATTTTTTTAAAAAGTTAAAAGTGTTTTAAAAATGAAAAAATTTTAAAAAAAATAAAAATGGCCTTACTGCCGTGTGGCACGGCGGCAGGAGCCTGCCGCCGTGCCACGCGGACCTGCCGCCAGAGGTTCTCTCCTGCCGCCGTACCCCACGGCGGCAGGGACTTAACGCCGTGGGGCAACACGGCGGCAGGTGGGGTACGGCGGTAGATGTATATTTCTCGAAATTTTTGGTTCGTCTATTTATTTTTCGAAAATCAAAAAAAATATATATATAAAAAAATTCTCTAATCTTCTGTCTCCTGCTCCCGGTCCTTGAACGGTGGGCCGGCCCAGAGGCGAGTGCTCACTGGGCTACATAGCACATTAGGCCCAATAGATATTTTCTTTTCTGCTTTCTTTCCTTTATTCCTAAATTATTCGTGCCTCTTGTGTAAGAAAAAATATATATTCGCGGCTCCTACATAAGGGTGTTTCGAGAACTAGTCACAAAGCTCCAATGTAACAGGGGAGTCGACGGAAGCAGGGATGAGTAAGGGGAAGAGAGGACAAGGATCTGCAAAGAACCAATCGTCAGAGAGCAAAAAAAAACTAATATTAAACTATGCTAAGATTTGATCTAATATATTATATACACTAATATATATTTTTTATATTTCTATATGCACAATATTATATATGTTCTTCAATTATTAGATTTGAGATAATACATGCATGCGTATATATGTATTCGTATAATATTAGAGATAATATTATACTAATACATATATAAATATGTATGTATAATATTATCTTAAAATATTTTATATGACACACGACTTTATATTATAGCGTATTAGGTATTAGGATTAGTATACGTAAATCAAACAAATACGATAGAATAAATAAACCAGAAAAGAAACAAAAGGGGAAAAACACATTAGTACCGGGTGAGAATAGGAGCCGGTACTAATGCCTCCCCTGCCACGTCGCGGGGGGCGGGGCACATTAGTACCGGGCCTCATCCACATCCGGTACCAATGTGCACATTAGTACTGGTTTCCCAAACCGATACTAATGTGATTTCACATTAGTGTCGATTGAACAATACCGGTTTGGGAACCGGTACTAAAGGAGGGTTCCCAACTGGCACTGAAGCCTGTTTCCCTAGTAGTGAATGCGAAACTGGATTGCACCATTGCGTCAGGCTTCTCGAGACGATCAAAATAGATATATCATTATATACTTTGGAGCTCGGATGAAGGAGATATGCGACTCACAAGATAACACTGACAACATGTGGGCCCGATGGGACCCACACCAGGCCACGTGGCGGCGCATTGACACCCAGGATCCCATGTGTCCATAACACATCATCAATCCAAGCGAAGCAACCCCCGACGAATCAGACACTGCCATGTGTGCAGCACAAGGATTGAAGGGCCCACTTGGCGACCAAACTGACTCAAAAACCTATACACATCGAGGATACACCCAAGGGCCCACATACCAGTCACCAGGAGAAAGGAGGAGGCGAGATGGGCCCACACTGGTTCGGCCGAACTGACATAGTGTCGGATCATCTAGGCCTTCCACGTGGTGCTTTCCTATTGGTTCCCAAGGCCATTCCGGGGGTGCGCGCGGTGATTCTCCACCTGGCGCCTGGAGCCATGACACTACCCACCTATAAATAGAAGGGGAGGGGGCTTTCTTAGAGATACACACTTCTTCTCCTCCTTCTCACTTTTGGCCTTTTGGCTTCTCTCATTAGGAGAGGAGAGCTCCTTTGCAAAGGATTAGTGCTAGCTTCCTAGTGCTTTAGATATTAGGAGGAGAGTGAGGAGGAGTCTTGGGGCCGTGCCAAGCTTGTTGGCACCTCTCCCCAAGATCGAACCTATAAGGGTGTTGTTGTTCTTCATTTACAACAAAATGAGTATTTCAGTATATTCTTAGTAGACTAAAGTGACATTCATACATAGGTGAGTGTGTTCTTGAGTTCATAGTTTGTTCTTCGTTTAGAGGCTTGTGTTCTTGCGAACACAACCCTTCGATCCTGTGGATAAGGTTCACAAGTTCATATATCCATTTAGAGGCTTGCGTTCTTGCGAACACAACTCTTCGATCCTGTGGATAAGGTTCACAAGTTCATATATCTGTTTGTATGCCTATTTGTCAATAAGAATATAGTGAGCGCTCTTGCATGTCTCTAATTACATCAAAGTTGCATCTGTGATCCCTGCATGTGGTAGAGTTTATCTGAGTTAGTTCTAACTTCTTCCTCACGAGTTCGCCACTTCGTATTTATACGGAGTGCTATAGTATTGCTACAGGACGTCAGATGTAGTTGTACTGTAGTAGTAGTCGGTAGTGTAGATGTGGTGTCTAGACTACGGGTTATCCTTCATTTGGTACGTATCTCACGTTTAGATAGAGGTAGGCCACGGTAGTGATAGATGTTGGACCCTTTGTACTCCTCCACGTTCGGATACGGCGTATAGCCAAATACCGGAACCAACTGTTAGAGGCAGGCGGGGCGGGGGCCCAAAGTGAGTGACCAATACGGCAATACCAGAGAAGTCGTTCTAGTCTTCTTCCCCTACTTGGTGGCCCAGATCCTGGCACCTGCTCGTCTACGCCGCCTCCCCGTGGGACCCTGGTACAAGCCGCAAGCACCGACGACGTCTCCTACCATATCTGAAGGTCAACGGTGTTCCTCTCCCTCGACGGCTTCACCGGCCCACTTACAACCGACGCTTTGCGTGGTCAACATCTGGGTGTACGCGTCTTCGACGCCCCTGCGACCCTCCGCCGGCGGCGCCTTCGTCCTCGTCGCCATGGATCGATCCACCTCATTCTTCTCTAGTTTCAGGACCTTTGTGCTATTTGGTCCTCTTTCGAGGACCTTTCTGTAAACCGACTGCTGTAATATCCTAATTATATATATATGTGTGTGTTAGTTGTCAAAAAAAAACTCCCGGTCAAGCGCTGAACAGAGTCTGCGCTTGCCTTGCGTCGCCCGCCGCCGAGGCCGATCGACGGTAACCGCATGCAGCTCCTGGCAATCAACGTTCACCGTCCGTCATCATTGGAGACCACTACGGGTCTACGAGGGAGGGAAGGGAGGAGAAGCACGCCGGTGGCCGAGCCGAGGAGGGAGGAGGGGCACGTCGGCGGCCGGCGGCTGGCGCAGATTGACATGAGGAGGTGAGGAGTTTTCTTTTTTGTACGGATTGGGTAGCGACGGTTTTTTTCTTCTTCCGTGGGTGGGCAACGACGGGGAAGGGAAAGGTCAAAGGTGGGCACCGGGTGGGTGAGAAAAATAATTCGTTTTTGGCAGAAACGTTCTCCAAATTATGATTTTTTTGTCCTTCCATAGTCCTTCCACCCTATCCACTTCTAAAACATATGACGGGTAGATCCGGCGTGAGGGGTAAGACAGACCCGATTTGGGTGAGAATTATTTTCAATTGTTTTGACTTCTTATAGTATAGATTATTGATCCACGCAGGCCAGTCAGCTAGCGAGGAGGTTTCCCAAATAAGAAAAGTCAACAATGGCGCTTAGCGGGAGACCCGGTCACGCACGCCGTGCATGGCCGGGGATCGTGTCGTGTGAGCGGTTGCATGGCTTCGTGTGCCGTCGTCGAATCCAAGGATCATGCACAGTACCGTGCCGTACAAAACTTGAAGCTTACTCGCTTGCTAAAAGGGGTCTTGCAACTCAGAATGTAAAATGCAGGACCATACATGCATTCAGTTAAACTGGAGAAGAAACGCAATCAATATTCACAAGACATGCATCATGCTCTTTTTTTCCTGCAAAACTTTATTTTATTGAAAGAAATAACAAGCTGCAAGCAGCTGCTATGATGCTCTATACCTAACCGGGCTCTGCAAATTAACAGCCCGAATTAAACTAATCAATAGGTAAATGCATGCGCCGTCATAAACACCAGCGTTCATGAACACAATAACAAAATTAAACATGATGCCAGCACCTAATCAGCCTACGGATCAGCTATGGACAGACGTCGCCACTTCAGGTCAGGTTAGGGGTCGGGAACACACACAACAGCAGCGCGGCGCTCGGCACGGCGTTCTCAAAAAACGGACAGCCATGCGCGCGCGCCGGTGCAGGCGGCGGTCTTGACAAGAGCGGTCCGACTCCGTCTTCTTCTACTGGCCTGCCGCCGGCAGCGACGCCACGAACCGGCCGAGTTCTCTGTTCACCAGCGCGTTGGACATGACGGCGCTGTCCTTGGCCACGGCGTCCACCAGCTTCCTCGGCACCAGACACCTGCCCTCCGCCGCCAGCCGCTCCTGCACGTCGCCGCGCACCAGCAGCTTGTGCATTTGCTCCTGCGCCGCCATGGATGGCATCTTTTCCTCTGCATGCACGCGACAAGAATATTTCGTAAATGCGCCGAACGAATTCAGACATCGATAGAGAAAAGAGAATTCCGATATTGAAAAAAATGCAAATGTTGAGGCGGTGGCGGTTATCGATTGTGTTACCTCAGTCGAGCCGACGGTGCGCAGGAGGGCGATCATGCCGACCTGGGCCTGCATGAGCTTCACGTGGCGGGCGGCGGCCACCAGCATCTCGGCGGTGTTCATCTTGTGCCCGCCGGGGATCAGCCGCGACAGCTCGGCCGTCTTCTTGCTGATCCGCTTCCGCCGCTGCCTCGCCGCGGTGCTCTGCACGGACTGGGACACGTTGCCGGCGGCCTTCTTCACGTCCGCGGTGCGCACGAACGCGACAGGTGCCGGAAGCTGCTGCGGCGGGAGTGGGGGCAGTGGTAGGACGAACTCGTTCAGGAGCTCCGGCAGCTGCTGGTTGCCACCGGCATTGCACAGCTTATTGCCGGCCGCGTCGATGTCCGTGAGTCCGCGCCATGCGGCGTCGTCACCGCAGGCGCGCTGCTTCTTGGCGCAATGCTGCTCGACCTCGCCGTCGTCGCTGTGATCGTGGAGCGGGAGGTTGAGGAGGTCGTCAAGCGCGGCGTTGGCGGAGTCGAGAGGGTCGTAGACGAAGCCGAGCAGCGCGTCGGTGACCTCAGGATCATGGAGGAAGCTCTCATGTCCGCGGCGGGGAGGTGGCCGAACAGAGAGTCGGTGACCTCGGGATCCTGGAGGTAGGTCATGTCCGCGGACGGGGAAGGGAAAGGTCAAAAGTGGGCCCGGTGGGTACACAGAGCGGGTACACACCGGGTGGGTGAGAAATTGCGATTCTATAGTCCTTCTACCCTATCCACTTCCAAAAATATATGACGGGTGGGTCCGCTGTAAGGGGTACGGTAGACCCGATTTGGGTGAGAAAAATTTTTAATTGTCTTCGCTTCTTATAGTATAGATAGATAGAGTGGTGTCCTTAGACCATTGCTGGGCCGGGAGCTAGATCTCACCGTTCCTAGGATTCGATACCCTTTGGAATACTTCTTTAGGAAAGTGCTACAACGGTACATCCGTGCGTTTGCGGATTCGTTCGTACCCATTGATGTACCTAGGTTGACCTTGTGTTAACTACATTTTAATAGGGACATTAAGAAATATCAACACACCACACGGGTCTTATCTCTTCATATCCTCCCATTCTCTTCTTTATCTCCATTTCTTCTTTCTTTCATCTCTACCTCTCATTCCTCTCCTTCAATTCCTTATCTCATTCCTTTTCTCACATCTCTCTCTCTCGTCTCTGTGCTAGTTGTAGCCCTGTGTTGCCAATCGATGTTGCGGCCTCCATCTCTGTTAGTCGGCGTCGAGAACCGAACCAAACTAATTGAAGTTGAATTCCTCTATCTAATGTTTTTTTTAGGAATTAATCAGTTCTCAGTTTAAAGTAACCGAATTTTGAAGTAGACTAAAGAAATGATTTTTTCGGTTCGATATAATCGAATGCCCACCCCTAAATTATACAAGTTTGGCTTATATTTTGACTTCCCTACAAGTTTGACTTATATTTGGACTTGTATGTACTTAGTTAAATTTGCATGTCTCATGTGTGAAAACAGCAAATTAATGATCGGTGGGAGTGGGAGTACTTCTTTCCCTTAATTACGGAAACACATCCTTATTCAAGTACTCCAGCAATAGGTTGTCGTGTCCGATCCTAGTTTGAGTCGGTCCGTCCATGTCGTAGCCGAGCCGACCTGGTCGGGCTACGTCAGATCCCAGACATGAGACATCAATAAAGCTGCACACGAGGTAGAGGTTTCGGCCTCTATTATCAGCGAACCTAGATTCAATCAGGCAGGCCAAGCTCATCATGGACGTTACCGGGTGGATCGATGCCTGCCTTGCCTTGGCCATCGCTGCCGTCGCGGCGGGCGCGACGGCGAGGTGTCGGAGATCCACCATGCGCGTGTTGCTTGTCGAGGCGGGGGTGCTGATCCTCCCTGCCGTCAGGGATAACAGAAGCACCGCGTTGCGCCTTGAGGAGACGGTACTGCACATGGAGGAAATCCTGCGTATGTGACCCATCCATCTTTCCACTACCGTTTTTTTACAACATCTTTCCACTACCGTTATTGACCCACTATTTTGAAATACGAAAAAGATCCAAATCCAAAACGCAAAGGTCGTATTATTCAAAATCTTAATCATCACATCCCCTCTCTCCCACTTCACACCTCATCACTGTTCTTATATAGAGAAAGGCGCTTTCCCGTCTTCTTAACCCGAAATGAAATGGATGAGGAGAAGAAGATTCCTTTCGGGGGTACCCCGGGAAGAGATCTAGTGGAGACGGGATGGGCCTGTAGCTCAGAGGATTAGAGCACGTGGCTACGAACCACGGTGTCGGGGGTTCGAATCCCTCCTCGCCCACAGCCTTCCAAAGGGGGAAGGACAACATCTTTCCACTTCCGTTATTGACTTCTTCTTTTTAACGTAAAACCCGTAGAGATTGCGGGATTTGTATTAATTAATAGAGAAAGAGAGTAACAAGGTCGAGGCCCAAAAACATAAACTGAAAAAACGCTTTACAAAATATACATACTACTCAAAATTGGTGATCGCTCCTAAGTGCTTGGTGTCTGCTAAAACCCAGGCTCTGGCCTCCTCTTTGATCTTCCGAACGAGCTGGGGCGGCTGAAGAAACTTCTTTTGGAAAACCCTCGTTCTTCCATAACTCCCAACACACCAGGATTAGCAAGGGACGCCATCCCTTAACCGGGCAGCCAGGCATCGAGCCTATCGTCGTCCACCACTCATCAATGGATGTGAAGGTCGTCCAGTCTGATCTAGGAGGTACGTTCGGCACAACCTAGGAAAGAATGGCGCCCCACACACTCAAGCTGTATCGACATTTTGTGAAGAGGTGGAGTAGGGACTCATCGTGGCCGTGGCACAGCAAGCAAACTTTCTGGTTGGGCCATCCACGCTCGATTAGTCGGTCGGCCGTCCATAGCCTATTCTGTAACGCGAGCCAGGCGAAGAACTTACACTTCGGCGGCGCCCAACCGCGCCAGATCAGTTGTTCCATGGGTATCCCGGCGAACTGTGCTTCATATGCCGAAGCCGTAGTGTATTCACCGTGTTTGGTGTACTTCCAAACGACGATTGGTCCGGGTTGAGTTGGACGTCACTCAGTTGCTGCCAAAGGAGGCTGAACTCTGTAAGTTGCGAAGCGGAGTTGATGTGCACAATGTCGATGTCGCGGATCCATGCATTGTCTAGGAGAGTGTTCTAGACGATGGCAGGTGCAATTTGTTTCGGCGATGTCCCGTTCAGCCAAGCTGAGTCCCAGAACGTCGTTGTTTTCCCGTCTAACAACGTGATGGTGGTGGCATCCGCGAACACTGCGCGGTCTTTGGTCGTACATGGGTCTGGCATGCCGACCCAAGGCTTGTTCGGCGCCGACCATTCTTGCCAGAGCCAACGAAGACGTAGAGCCCGAGCAAACTTCTTCAGGTGTAGAATCCCCAAACCCCCAAACTTAGTTGGTCTACACGCGACCGGCTAGGCGACCTTGCATTTTCCTCCTGCAATCTGGTCGGTTCCCGTCCATAGAAAACGCTTGCGACGCCTGCCGATTTCCTCTAGAATCTATGCAGGGGTGTTTAGGGCTGACAGGTAGTATACCGGTTGTGAAGACAGGACCGCCTTAACCAGAGTCCTTCTGCCCGCCGGTGTGAAGAATTTGCCCAACCAGTTTGCCATTCTTCTGTTGGCTTTGTCGCATAATGGCTGAAAATCCACCTTCTTCAAACGTCCAAGTGAGAGTGGCAATCCTAAGTATTTGATCGGGAACGCGGTACGTGAAGCCGGAAAAGCGGTGAGGATTTCATCAAGGTCTATTCCGGCACATCAAATCGGGGAGATGGAGCTCTTCTGCACATTTGTAATGAGGCCCGTCACGCACCCAAAGTTGTTCAGAAGTTCTTTCAAGTTTGAGACGTCTCACGCAGTTGGGTTAATGAAGATAGCGGCGGCGTCCGCATAGAGAGACATACGTAGTCGTGCAAACTTCTCTCGAAGCTCGTAAGTGGGTAGCCGTGTCGAGCAACTCGTGAAGTGGATCAATTGCGAGGACGAACAAGAGCGGAGAAAGCGGGTCACCCTGCCGCAGACCCCTGGCGTGTTGTATATCTTCTCCTGGGGTGTCGTTAATTAGAATCTTGGAGGTGGCAGTGCTCAAAAGCTTGGAGACCCAACTCCTCCATCTTGGGGGGAAACCACGGCAGCGTAAAAGGTCAAGTAGGTAGTCCCATCGGACGGAGTCGAACGCTTTGGAGATGTCAAGTTTTAGGAGGAGCGTAGGGGTACGCGAAGTGTGAAAACGTCGGGCCAAGTTGCGGACGTACATGAAGTTGTCGCGGATGGCTCTCTTTTTTATGAAGGCACTCAGGCTGTTGGAGATGAGGGCTTTCATATGGGGCTGCAGGCGCAGAGCCAACATTTTGGTAATTATTTTCGCTATTCCATGTATGAGACTTACAGGACGGAAGTCAGAGATGCTATCAAAGTTCTCTTTTTTTGGGACGAGGATTACATTGGCAGTGTTGAGAGCTATATCATGATGTGGCACAAAATTAATTCCCTAGATTTATAGTTTTTTCAGGTCATATATTTTTGGGTCTAGTGTTTTTTCTCAGTATATTAAGTCAGTGATGATAGTTGTTTTAGATATGGTTTATACTGTCTAGATTCAAAATAAACGAATTTGACCCCATGGTAAATTCTTTTTTTTCTTTTGCGTGCAGAGGAATATGAGAAGCACAACCAAGAGATGGTCAGTAACTTAGCTTCTATGCTCTCCAAGAATCCCGGAAACATCGAGAAGATGAGTTACAACAAAGCTAGGAGCCCAGACGGCACTGAGAACGCTGAACTGACAATCACACTGAAACCTCCGATTGATCAGCCTCCGGTAGATGATGATGATCGCACGGACGAAATCACGGTATGCATAGACGGTGCAGTAAATTTTTAATTACTTTGGACAGAGGGCTTTCCAGGGCTATAAGTGGTATTACTTCATCCTTTCGAAATTAAAAATCATTTTAACTTTTTCTAGACACATAGGAGTATACAGTTTTTAATTTTGTATCTAAAGATACAAAAATTTTAGAGTACTTGTAATTAACATGAACAACCCGTCAGATGAAATCTAATGATATAATCTTATTTTCCTTCCCGGAGGATTGGCCGTCGGTGAAGGAACAGGCGGTGCCGGAGTCCTTCCGGCTTTCCCCTGACGTAGTACTGTTCTACCGTCCGGTGGAGGAGGGATGACGGAGCTGCTCGTCTCGGCAGCCCAGGTAATGCAGTACAAGGAGGCTTCCGAGTTCCGAGGAGCTCGCCACCCGAGCAGGGACAGCTCTTACACCACCCACAACCCTTTTCACCTCGTTTCCGTAATCCCAGGGAAAAAAATAACTCCCTCGAGTCGCTATCCTGGGGAGGGGGGGGGGGGGGGCGACCCGAGGGCGGTGCCCGTGGGCGGCGGCGGCCGGCGCAGTCTCCCCTCCCTCTTCCCCCTCTCCCTCTTCCTCTACCTCCCCCTCCCTCTACACACCACCTCCCCTGGGTCGACCCAGGCGCAGGTCGCCGGAGGCCGCCGCTCCTCCCCCGTCCCGGCCGGCGCCGGCGCGCGCAGGCCGGGGCGGCCTCCGGCCGCCGCCACCGCCCCCCACTCCCGCTCTCCCGGCGCTGCTCCCCTGCCTGGGTCACCCCGGGCCCGATCTGGGCCGGCGGGCACCTTGCACCGGCGGCCGCGCGCTGCTTCGGCCGGCCGGCAGGGAGCCTTCTCGCGGCGGCTACGGCGTCCCCGGCGCGGTCCCTCGGTCCCTTCCCCTCGTCGCCTCCAACTGCCGGCGCCCCGTCTGAGCCCGTACCTGTCGACGCCGGCGAGGGAGCGCTGGGGCACGCGCTCGTTCCCGACGCCGTGCGCGCGCATGGCGCGCCACACGGCGGTGGGGATGAGGAGGCGCATGTTGGTGGCCTCGGTGGCGTCCTCAAGGCGCGCGTGAAGGGGATCTCGGGGAGTCCGCGCTTGGTTCGCGTGGTGCTGCGGCCGTGCCCGCGCACCCTGCCACGCCGTGCGCTGTCGTGCACGGCTCGCGAGGCAGGGCTGCACGATGGTGGTGGTGTCAAGGCCCGTGCTTTGGTAGCCGCCGTCTCTCCGTGCTGCCGTGGTGCTCTTGCGAACCACGACGGCGGGGATGGCCGCCTCCACGCCGTGTTCCGGCGGCCGCCGTTCTTTGCGGCCGACCCTCCTCTCCGCCGGCGCGAACCTCGGTGTGCTGTCGCGCTTGTTGGCCCTCGGCACCCCGGCGACGCGGTCCACCCCTGTGACTCCTCCATTCCGGCCTCCTCGACGGCCTCGGCTCCTCCTCGCCTTCGCCGGCCGTCTGCGCTCCCTCCCCGCCGACCTCGCTGATCGTGCCTGCGGTTTGGTCCTCGCCGTCACCAGCGGCCCCTCCAGGGCGGTCGGCTACCCCCTGCCGGCGCCAGTCTCTGGGCTAGCGGCCGCGGTCCCTCCCCCTGTGCCGGCGGCCGTTGTGCCCCCCTCTGCTGGTGGCCGCTGCCCTCCTCCCGCCGGCGGCCATAGCTCCTCCCTCTTCTCGGGGCCCGCTGTTTGGCGGCTTGGACCCTTCTTCGGGTTGCAGTCGGCGTTTAGGCGGCGAGGTGGTTCGGGCGGCCCCGTTTGGTCCTGAGAGAGTTGTTGCCGTCGCCGAGGTTGTTGCGGCTCCCTGCACCTGCACCTGTTCTCCTTTGCCTGCGCCGAGGCTTCCTGCTGCGTTCTCCACCGCCTTGTCCTCTCCTTGTTTGCTGTGGCCGGTCGTGGATTGGCGTCCGAGGCCGGGGCGAAAGCCTCGTCTAGCTTCTGCTAGGCCGACAATGGAGTTACCCTGCTGGGGGCATTGTCGCGACCTCCAAACGCCTTGGTTTGCCGGGTGAAGACCTGGCCTGCCCCTTCGCGGGTAGGCGGACGTTGGCGGCGTTGTCGTCGCTCCCTTCCTGGAGGCATCGTCTTGCGGAACCTCCACTTCGGTCCACGATGCTGCAAGTTGTTTGGCAAGCGGTGATGTGCGGGTCTCCTCGGTGTTCGTCTGTGCAGGACCAGGGCTGTCCTTCGGGGCCTCTCTGTTGTACCCTTCTCTGCTTCCTAGTGGTAGGCTAGCTTGGGTTGGTGGTATGGGTTCTCTTCTCTTTTCCTCTGTTCGTTTCAGGCGTAACCTTGTTGTTCCATCGCTCTTTGGGGATTCTCCCATCGTGGCGCGTTGTAAAACTCTCTCTTCTCTTAATGAAAAACATACTTTGCATGTCTTAAAAAAAAAGTAGGAATTTACACAAACACTTTGTTTCGGAACAAGATCCTCTGCCGTTCTGTTGTTGAATCCCTGCTGTGTGGACCCATGGCAATGGGCCCACATGACAATGACTTAATGGCAGAGGAGCATTGTTTGTAGTAAAGCTAAGTTTGTGGTACGCATGAGCCTCATTTATTTGACGCGAGGAGCCAGTCATGTCCAAATATGTGTTGGTTCTGGAACCGATTTTATGCTGGGAGGTATTTTTGGATGCTGCGCTAAATTGGGCTAATAAATAAGACTCTCCTATGGATGCTGTTGAAATATACTCCCTCCGTCTAATGAACTAAATTTTTTATCCTAAACGTCATATATTTAAGAACCGAGGGAGTACTATTTATGAAATTTTTTACTCAGTACAAATATATTCAAAACAAATATCTATATTCAACAACGCTCCCTTCTACGCATTCTCTGCCTCCCAACGCCACCTGCCCTTCATCCGTCTCCTCCATCGAGCTCATTGTCCACTGCGGATCAAAGCGGTCAGGAGTAGTAGGGAAAACAACTTAATCATTCCCGCTCATGTATTTTTTTATAGGGAACGAAAAAGCAGAACGGGAAAACGAATTTGATATTACAAGATATCAGGAATATGTCAATTACGATCGGGAACTGATATTTTTAAATGAGAACACCAACACATGTAATAACCATTTTAAACGTTGTAAGAAACTATCCTACATATTATGTATGCAAACAATAGTATAATATAAGAGCAGTAGCAGCATGGCACAGCCACTCTGTCGGACATACATTTTTTTAGGTAGATCTGTCGGGCATACACACCGGTGGAGGGAGAGCTTTTAGTCCCGGCTGGGAACCTCGTAATCTCTACGGCTCACCCGGGACTAATGCTTAGAGACGAAAGGCCATCTTTGTTACCAGGTGGACAACCGGGACTAAAGGGAGCCTTAGTCCCGGTTGGTATTACCACCCGAGACCAAAGGGGGGCACGCTAGCGCTTGAGCGCACCCTCTTTAGTCTCAGGTGGTAATACCACCCGAGACTAAAGGCTCCCCGGTTCTTTTTTTTGTTTTTCAGTTCTAATTATTCTAATATTGTTATACGCGTATATCTAGCGTATTTGTGTGCACTATATGTGTGTGTATAAATGTTTGCACGAATTATACATGTCTACTATACGTACTATATCAAGAGAATAAACTTATAAATAAATATATACACAATATATTACATCGAAAGCAGAGATAGTATTTTTGAAACTAGTATATATACATCAAAATATTATTTCATTCTAATTCTAGTCTCAAGTTCCACCGGAGGTGCTAATTAACTTTTGTCAATTCGATGACCGTCATAATAATGTCTTCCTTTTGGACCAATCACCTCATCCATCAAAAATCCCACGAGACCTTCTTGAATCGCCAAGAGACGATCCTTCTCAATGATTACGTCCCTAATCATAGAGTTCTGTAATGTGCAAATATGTTAATATATAACACCTAAGAATTAAATATATAAGTGGTTAGATAATGATGTATTATTAATAGGTTTACAATAATACTTACAGTATAATCTCCCGGGTCTGCAGTGCAGAAATTGTGGATGTACTCACATACATAGTATGCACATAAATTAGTCTCTTGTTCCTGTCTCATACACTAAATTGGAGAAAACAATTATGAAATATTAGTGTTATACATTTTTAATTTGCCCAAGCTGAAGTTGTTATTTGGTTTACGTACCGGAAAATCTGTACAGAATCTAAGAGTAGGTTTTCATTGTCCAGGGTTCATAACAATGAATTTTTGCCAAGCTCTGGCGGAAAATAATGAAAGTTAGAGCTAGTGTTAGTAAAAGCACAATATTGCATAAAAGGAAACGTATTGGATAGAATTATTACTCTTGAAACATATCTTGAAGGTCTTGGTATTTGTCAGGGTTTCTTCTCAACGAATCAAAGACCGTGACGTTGCTCTTGTCAACTTCAATTATCAAAAGAATCCAGTGAAAACTGTATATACATGCATGCTCAAAAGATTAGAACTAAATAATATTGACTAGGATAATTAGAAATGCAAACCCTTAATAATATGATAATCGCACATACTCGAAGTTGTAAGGTAGTAGTATCAAATCCTTGAAATGCAGCCGATTCAAGGTCTTAAGGATTGTTTTGAATGTTATTTGTGGTTGGAGCTTTACTTGTTCTTGACAAACTAACGATGGGTCCATGAAACATATTCGGTGATAACACTTCTGAGAGACATGGGTACCCTGGGTCCCCACCGGCCAGTGTCCCAGAGGTCCCCGACAAGTGGACTCGACCTTCCAGAAGCCCCGCCGACCTGCAAGTGGGCCCAGCGACCTTATCCATAATTCCGACGACTCCGGGCGACCTTGTCAAGCTCCCGGAAGACCCACAACACTTGGCATACAAGTCAAGACTCTAGGACGCGGCGGCGTCGTAGGTCCGAGTATCACGGGATACTCCTTGTAATCCGGAACGATATCTTCCCAGATTGTAACCGACCCAGATATGGATCCACCGATCTTGAATGGAAACCCTAATGCGTTGCAATGAGGAAAAGAACCCTTCGTACCCCTAACCCTTAACATGGCTAAACTTGGACGATAGCTTAATTTATTGTTCACATTAATTAATATCGAAGTAGCACCAATATTTGAAAAAAAGTCAGATTATTTAAGGAGGGAATAATTTGATATTATCTTATAACAATCAGCCTTGATCTATACTATAAAAAGCGAGTTCTTTTGAAAATAATTCTCATCTAATTTGGAGCCACCGTACCACTTACGCTGGACCCACTTGTCAATTAATTGGAGAGTGGATAGGGTGAAAGTGGAAGACTCATAGAATCACAATTTAGAAAGTGTGTTTCTTAAACAAAAATCTCACCATGTCCGCCTATACCCGCCAACCGTACCTCCCCTGGCCTCTATGTGTCCAGGCGTCCCCCACGGTCAAGGTTAATCTTTTTTTCTCCTCCACGAAGACGTCGCGGAGTCCTCTACGACCTGCAAGCCTCGCTGCCCGCCGTCGCAGCCTGGCCAGCGACGTCCTATACAGAGTCGGTGCCGTATAGGATGGAGACGACGCCAAGTCGACGGCCGGAGGCGCCCGCGTGCGAAACCACGAAGACAACACCACGCCGACGGCTGGAGGCGCTCACACGCGCAGCCACGAAGACGGCGTTCACCAAGATGCAGGCCAAGATTTACGTCTCGTATGCGGCCATGCACGTATGTGCGTGCGCACTAATAGACCAATCAAGAAGAACGGAAGGAACGAAGCTCAGTTTAGAGCTGGACATCAGATATAACGAGTTTGTATTCTGTATTATATTGTACGCCATACGCTTCCTTGCCTCATACTGCACCTGAGCCACGCCATCGAGCAGTAAGGTTCAATTACTACTCGGCACATATGTGACTAATTGCATTAATTGGTGCTGCACCTTATCTTATAAATAGATACTTGGATACTAAAATTATTTTTAATATAAACACGTGCGACATGCGACTATGCTAGTTATAAAAAAAAGGTTGGGGCCTTCTGATTTCGCCTCAAAAAGAAAAACAATCAACATTGAAGAGTATGTGAATGTTCCACCAGTACAGAAAAATAGTGATATTAATTATCAAAGAAGAAATATTATGTTCAAAGAATGTACCTCTCCTGGATGCATGTTTAGGAAACAAAAGGTTTTATCAAAGATAATATTTTTCTACTTTGATTTGTTAATACTCTGCTCAAAACGAAAATTGTTCCTTCATACTAGGGGAAATGTTCTGTTCACGATAAAAAAATATTCCATATAAATATGTTATGTTCTCTGAAGTCCAGAGGTAACAAAACAAACTTAGCTCACACTAGGAGTGGTAAAAACCACTGGCTGGGGGGCTCCCACCCAGAGTTCCAATCCTGAGTGTGACACCATATGTTCTGTGGGGTACTCCTCTACAGTTTTGTTTAAAAAAAAGAAAAACAAAATAAGTTTGGCCTGTAACCTGACAGCATAGATATAGATGCATACGAGGAGAGAACAAAATTCGTTGCTTATTGGAGTATGTTGTATTCCCTCCGATCCATTCTAAATTACTATATTGCTTTAGCTTTTCTATGTATCTAGATATAATATATATCTAGGTGCATATCAAAATCAATGTACTTAGAAAACTAAAATCAATACACTAGGTCAGAATCGATTTGTACTGACACATGACAATTAGCGTGCTGGCGGGCACAATTGGCACCCGCCAGCACAGTGGTGCGCGGGGGCGCCAGGTCTGTGACCGCCAGGAGTAAGGACACAGTGTTGACGGTCGACATAAGCCAGCCGCCAGCACAAAGCCGCCATGTGGTTATGTGGTATTTGAATTTGGCGGTCAAATACAAATAATAATAATTTCACGTGCGGGCAAAATCAGATAATAAACAAAAATATAATAATAAATGATTAATATGAATTATATACAAATAATAAACGATTAATGCGAATTATATAATAATAAATGGTAAATTGGAAAAAATATATCGCTGGCGGGCGACTTAAGCAACCGCCAGCACAAAAGGACTCTATGCTGGCTGGCGTCATAAGCAACCGCCAGCACAGAAGGACTCTGTGCTGCGGGCGGCGTAAGAACCCGCCAGCACAGATGTCCTCTGTGCTGGCGGATAGGGCAACCGCCAGCACAAAGGGCTATTTCTACTGGCTCAAGGTCGCTGGCGGACGCTCTACCCACCAGCAAAGACCGGTTTTAGCCGCCAGCACAAATCGTTTCTGGCCTAGTGATAGTAATTTGGGCGAGTACTAATTAATTATACATGCAAGCATAATAACGAGTAGTGGCTGAACACTTTTCCATGCAACATCGGCCCCTCCTTTTCCAGCACTATCAGACTGGTGCAAAAAAATGTTAGGAAGACAATTTACAGATTAACACAATGCAACAAACGGTAAATATGAATTATATGACGAGACCCACATATACCAATTAGTGACAGCTAACTTTAACCATAGTGTTTGAGTTCTTGACTTGAACACAAATAGCAGAGTAACTAGAACAAGGATAGTATTTAAGCTTTTTTGCTGCCTTCAATTGAAACAGATCACAGGCCATACTCAGCAAGCAGCTCGTCGAAAAGAGACGGGCAACTTCTCATCAGATGCTCGTAGTCATCACCTCCCACTGCTTTGAAATTGTCATTAAACTTGAGGAACTTAAGGCACGCCTCCCTAAGCTGATGGCGTCCATGCTGCTCCGCTAGAACAAGCGATGTCGCCACTCCACCGGTGTTAATAAAAGTATGTAATATGTTCTCGCAGATCAATTTCAGTCTCCCAATGTTATACCTGTCCGCAGCCACAAGCAAATGCTGAGCCATCACTACCTTGTCACCACAATCCGTTTAGTTGATGAAATTTTTGGTGAAAGTAGTGAAATTTTTGCATTGAGAAACGTGTTCTGTGAGAGGTGACACGGTCTGCGATGCGAAAATTTTAAGGACTTTTGAGGAACTAAACAGGCAAGGAGTCGGTGTAGATGAAGTGTAGCATTGCCTTGAACACCCTCGCTTCAATGTCAGCTACACGTACACGAGTTGCAGTCTTATCCTTAAATAGGGTTCCGAAGAACTGCGCCTTGAAGACTGAAGATCTTGCTGCGAGCACGTACTTGTGAGCGACGAGTTCCTCACTGCCGACCTCAAACGTCACGTCCCCCTTTTTTTTTCGAAATAATTCACGTCCCCTCAAACCTCGCTGCCTAGAAGATCACCGAGCTGCTGGTCAAGATCTGACTTCGGCACAATGCTATTCTCGCTGATATCCTCAACGACGGTGACATGGCACCTCATACAGATGCTATCATTTGTAGAACTTAGATAGGTCGAGTCCAATTCTTTCTTTTGGATGAACTTGGTTTGTTGGCATCTTTTCGAGACCAACAAGCACGTAGGGGCAGCTCGCTGCCCCTCTGCGTCGTCACCGGTCAGATCGGTGAGTGTGACCGGTCAGACCGGCCGTCTGCAATATTCCGGCGGTAGGCCTCCGAACGTCGCCCGGGCAGGATCCCGTCGGGGCGGCGCACACAGGGTTGCTCTAGGGTCGGCAAGGCCACCTAGAACGCTTTCAGACGTCACGGAGACGAAGGAAGAACATCAAGTAGTACATTAGAAAAGTTGGGAAGAAGTAAAAGTAAATACGGAACAAATAAAGGTAAATATGTTTGATCGATTGGATGATTAACCTCAATCGGCCGTGGCCCTTTATATTTATAGGGTGGGGAGGTCTTGCCCCGCAAGAAAGTCCTTTTACAAGTCTAATTCTATCAGGACTCCTTGATTTGGTTCGGACGTGGGGGCACCGGTCTGACCGGTCAAGGGCACCGGTCTGACCGGTGTGGCTTGCCGGACCGGCTACAGCGGCCAGGACCGGTCAGACCGGTGTGAGTGACCGGTCAGACCGATCTGTCCTGCCTGGTCGGCCTTGTGCTAATTTTGAGTGTCAACATGTGCCCTCCTGTTTTTTGGTAAAGTATACATGCCAAAAAATATTTTTTCCAAAACTAAAAAACACTGATGTCTATCAAACACCGGCCGTATACATGTTTGCTCAAGTCGAGGTGGACGCTTGCTTTGGCCTCCACTCCTTTCGGGTCTGTGTTGACTTAGTTGGCTTCTCTTTTTATGGTTGTTCCATTGCTCCTCGCTTACGCAATCTTTGTAGTCTCCTCTTTTGAGTGTGGGATAAGCCTGAGGGGCACCACCTCCTCTTTTGCTTATTGTTATCTTCACCTGCCCTAGTATTAGTACATACATTACTTTGAACCAGATTACTACTACAAGCAACCGGTCTTTGTAATGCACCACATGGATATGCAATAGGATATTGAATCATATATGGTTTCATGTACATACTACTATAATCAGCAGGTGAATAATAACTAGGATAATACCAAGAACATGGCAAAACTGATCCAACAAAAGGATATGGTACAGGTGCAGGTTTACCTTGTTGGTGATGCATACCGTCATGTCTTGGTGGTGCTTATACGCCCTTTGCACAATTTGGCAGATTTCTTCGATTCTTAGCAGCTCCCTTCCTCTTATACTTGGCAAGGAGCTCTTCAAAACTCGGTCTTGCTTTTTTCTTGGGCTTGGAGCATCTTGAAGCCTTCTGGGGACACCGGTCTGGTATACCAGTTGGAGCACCGGTCAGACCGGTCGACGCTTTGCCGGTCTTCTCTGTCTTGTCTTGCCCCCCAAGCGTTGAAGTCTTCACTGAAGCCTTGGGGATCTCCTCCAGAAGTACCTTCTCGTCAGGTCTTTACTCTCCAATGACCACATTCTTTCCCTTTGCATTTTCAGCTTGATCTGGTCAAATGAGCACCTTAGGATTTGACAACTCAAGAATATTCACAAAGGCATTAGTAGGGAGAGGATTTTTGTCGACTTGCATCTCATGGAATTTTAAACGACCTTCATTTATGGCCGATTGTATTAGCCAACGAAAAGTATTACAATCATTGGTAGCATGAGAAAAAGAATGATGAAATTTACAATATGTACATCTTTTTAATTGATCAAGAGGTGATATAGTGTGAGTTATTTTAATTTTACCTGACTTAAGCAATTCATCAAATATTTTATCACACTTATCCACATCAAAAGTAAATTTCATCTCCTCCCAACTCTTATGAGACAGCTTTAGAGAAGCACAAGTGTCTACTTTATCATTAGGTGACCATGTAAATTCAGCAGCACACACCTCTTTACTTTCATCGTCCGAGGACTCATAATCTAGCATATGCATATTATGACGATCAGACTTAAACCGAGTATCTTTGCTTCGGCTTTCTTGAGCTAAAGCTCTTGTTAAAACTTGGGCAACATTAGCAAATTCATGACCATCTAATCTTTCTCTAATATGGGATCGCAAACCATTAAAACCGAGTCAAACACTGTTGACATTGGTCAAACCTTGGTCAACCTGGGTCATCACCTCGAAAACCTCGCCAACAATCGTTAATGACCCCTTGATCAAGTCAACACACCCCCTTTAAGTCAAACCTTGGTCAAAGATGTGGTCAAACCCTAGGCAAACCCCTATGTCTTTGAAACTCCCTCTGGAACTTTTGCCGTGTTCTCCAAATTTCACCTAAACACTTCAAAATCTCCCAATATAAAAGTTGTCCAGTTTTTCAAGGGACACAACTTTTCTTTTGGGTGACATTTCAAATTTTGAGTGAAAAAGGGTGAAAAACTTGGTCAACTGTAGTGAACACTATTCATCAGCGTCATGGAAAACCAGCGACTTTACCAGCAGTTCATGCAAAAACCGTTGATCAAAACACTTGTCGGCCTTTGTAAAAGTTATAGAGGGTTAGTAGATCTACAACTTTGGTATAGGTTCTTTGGTGCACTTCGGTTCAAAAATCTGGAGATATTGGCGGTCAAACATGGCTAAACAAGGTTGGGTTGGCGACGTCGCGCGCCCATGCCGCGCTCCGGCCTCCAGAGCACCGCGCGCGCCCCGCCACGCGGTGCTCGCCCCAGCCTCGGCGTCCGGGCCCCCGCACGGCCGCGCCCCGAGACCGCGCCTCTCGAGGCCGTCCGCATCCCGAGCGAGCCCGGGGACTCGCGTGCTCGCTCGTGACGCGCTCCCGCGCACCCGCGCCGGGCCCTGCCCGCGCCGCCCGCCGGCGATGTCGCCCGCGCCCCGACGCGCCGTCCGGACCCCCCTCGTCCCCTTGTGGCTTCAAGACGCGGTGGACATTGCCTATAAAAGGGCCACCGCCTGTCCCTCGCGCGCGCCGCACCCTTGCCACACCCCGGGCTCCTCCACCGGCGCCATTGACACCGCCGACGGCACGCTCGCTCCTGCGCCCCCTTTCCGAGCCGCCCAACCACCCTAAGCTCCACTCCAGGCCTCACCGAAGCTCGAGCACCCACACATTGGCCAGCTCCGCCCCTGCACTCGCCGGACATCAAGCCGCCACGGCCGACACCGCCTGGCACCGCCGCGCAGCCTCGCCGGCGTTCCCGCCCCAACTCCGGCCACCAGCGACCCCGTGGAAGCCCCTGGACCGCCCTCCGCCTGTCCCCGGTCGGCCACGGCCACCGGATCGCCGGAATCCGACGATCCCCGCCGGCGGCCGCCCTCGAGGACCCAATTGCGAGCAATCTATTCTTCCCAGGGTCTTATCCATAAAACGAGGGCATTTCTGTAAGGAATCAAAACCTCCAGGGACCTCCATGCAAATCAGTTTCTTAAATAGTGAATTCAGTTTTGCTGATTCTTGTAAAATGCATATCAAATCATAGAAAAATCCGACAATTGCAAACTCAATTTTGTTGGATTCCTTGTGAAAGAAACTACACCTTTTGTAAAGCTTGATCATAGTTTTTCCTGATAGTTTTTGCATGAAAAATAGAATATTGATAAAACTAGATCTATTGTATATCAAAATCTACATGTGCTCTGTAGATGAATTTTGGATATGTTGTGTGATATGCTATGCCTAGATTCTGTACCAAAAATTACAGAAAGTTACTGTGTAAATCTTTTTATATGATTTATCTTGTATTTATGCAGAATCTATCTAAATGATTTTTACAGCTAAAAATAAATATATTTTTGTTCTCAACTTCTTCATGTGATCTTTTTATGCCTAAATTCACCTCTGGTGAATTAATCACAATTTTATATTGGTCAGAAATATTTATTTTTGAAATATGCTTGATTTTCAATGTAATTTTATAACCCAAGATCTATAGTAGCTCTAGGTGTATATGTTGCAGTCCTAGCTTAGTTTTGGACCAGAGGCCATGTGTGAGAAAGTTGGAATCATTTTGATGTGCATTTATTTTCATATGCATTTATCTTTCTTTAGTAGCTAGCTTTTGTTATTTTTGGTATATTTAATTTCATAGCTTCCCTAAGTGTGCATGTGTGTGCAGTGGCTTTGTATAGGTTTGTAGTGCTTCATAACACACCCCACTGAATTTTATTAATTTATTTTATGAATAAAAGCAATAGAGGCCATTAAAGCTTAATATTAAATTAAATGAGAAATCACCAACCACACCCCTAATAACCCTATGTGTGTGATGTAAATCATTTCAAAAGTCTCAAGACCAACTCCTTGCTGTTTGTGAAATTTAAGTTAATTTATTTACATAAATGTGTACACAGTCACTATTAAAAAGATTAATTAATAAAGAACCGCATATTGTTCCTTTATTGGAAGAGTATGCTGAATGTTTGTTTATCTAGGTGATTGTGGTCAACCATGCACCCCATGGTTGTCATTTGTTGTTTATAATTAATTAAATTAAAAACCGTCAATTAAATCTTGCATTAGCTATACGTTCGTGCCGGAAGGAGGAGAAGGAGGAGCTGACGGTGAGCTGCAGTATGTGGACGTAGCTCAGGACCTGGACCAAAGTCCAGAAGGGCCCAAGGCCAACCTTGCCAGCGAAGGCAAGCCCCGGATCATTAACCTCTCTTTTAAAACTATACAATTGTATATCTTTGCTATGATTGTGCATTTACGATTGTATATCTTTGCTATGATTGTGCATTTACGTTTCAGGAATTGAATTGAAACCCTAGTTGCATGATCCCTAGGTACCTATGCTCTATCACTAGTATGCTAGGTCGATAGCTGCTATGCTATAGGACCGGTACAAGTCGAGTGATGTTCGTCACTCGCGAGAATAGGTTCTTATGTTGGAATCATAAGATCTTGATAAATGGATTGCTCATGTGGTAAGAGCATGGGATTTGGGCTCCGGTCCAGTGGCTTTCGTGGGCTAAGCTTTTGAACGTACTAAGCACTTGTCGGGAATGGAACCGGTAAGCCTAGTACCTTAATGAGACGGTGCGGGAACTTACTATTACTAATCTCGAGTAATCACCGCCCGGCTAGCTACCGGGAGAGGGGGGTACATGTGTGAAGCTAGGTGTACTGTGTGGGACATGCCAGATAGCCTTGTACCCGGGACAGTAAGATTCGATCCCAAGCCGAGGACTTTTGGGAACCGCCTGGTGGTTGTCCTCGCGGGGGCACCCTACCGTGTGTTTAGGTTTACCTTGCAAGGTTTAAATCAATCGATTGTCGGCCTCTCACCGTTATCTGAGACTTCTTAATCAACTGGCCATGATATCCCTTAATGATGGAACTCGATGAAGTTTACTGCTTGAATTAATTGCTTGTACAATTCTTGATTGAATTAGTTGGCACACTTAGAAATGGTAATCAACTAGAATCTGTGCTAAAATATTGAAAGTAAGGACATACTCTTTGTTGCTTTTCAGCAAAAGAACTCCACCGGCCAAAAAGCCTCTCATGTCTAGAGTTTGGTGATGTAGTTATCACCCAACGGTTAAGTCTTGCTGAGTATTAGTATACTCAGCCTTGCTTTAAAACTGTTGTTGCAGGTGTTGTTTGACCTGGTGAGATTCCACCCGGCTGGGAGCAGGGATGGGTGGATGACGATGAGTGTCGGCATCACGGACGGCCTCCTGTGATGTTTACCGTTGCGCTAGATTATCCTATTTCCGCTGTTTTCGAACTCTGAACCTTTACTTATTATCATGAATAATGGTTTGTAATAATTAAACCCTGCGGGGCAGATTTGAATTTAATCTGTGTTTGTACTCTGGACTCGCATTCGCGTGAGTTTTAATGCATATGTTCGATCCTCTGTGTGAATTTCCAAGTGATTTACCGGGCGTTAACCCGGCAACTAACGACAGGATGATACTTTATTATTGCCTAATGACCAAAGTGGATTGGTTTAGGTGATAGTACGGTATTTTCCTGGGCGGGTTGTCACAGCTGGTATCATAGCAATTATATGCACCAGAG
This sequence comes from Cenchrus fungigraminus, assembly GCA_036936925.1. NCBI lineage: Eukaryota > Viridiplantae > Streptophyta > Magnoliopsida > Poales > Poaceae > Cenchrus > Cenchrus fungigraminus. The sequence goes on along the minus strand of CM072773.1, from coordinate 25,266,150 downwards.
ATTAATCAACAACTTTAATCACTGGTTTTTGAATAAAATTTGCCAAGATTGTTTGGATTTGCAAAATACGTTGGTCCGTTAAGGATGAATTAGACCGAGAGGTCCTAGAGGGAAATTTTGGGTTCTTTCAGGTGGCTTATAAATCTATGGTTTATTTTGCTAACTTCCAGCACATTTTATTCTTGTCAGAACTTACTTTATGCACAACCATACTAGTTCATCACGTTTTGCCATACGTGGTGGTACCACAAGGAAGTCCTGTGAGGGATGGATGGGACCTATTCTAAAGGGAACCCACGTCGCGTCTGTGTCTCGCCACGTTTTGCCATACGTGGATATTCCGCATTGTGAATATGCGAGGTAAGGATCCGCTGCATTCAAAAAGGAGCGTATCCGAGGTTGGACGCTGTCCATGCAGCGGCTTGACGCATGGATACCGTTTCTATAGTGAACGGTAATGTTTGTGGACGCTTTCGTGAGTGCTGGCACGAAAGGTTCGATGTATTCTGTGACCTTCTGCAGGTACACTAACCACGTTTCGTAAGTCGCTAGTGAGTATCGACTAGTTCTCGACTAGTTATTATAGGGAGAAACGAGTATATGCCTTGTCACCGGCACTAACTTCGATTTTTGGCTTGATTGCCTTGTGAGGACGAATATGACGTCTTGCATTATGTTAAAAATTGTGACAACTTAAAACTAAACCCTTTACATGTTTGTGTGCTCTCTAAGATGAAATTTTGCTAGTGTGCTTCTGCTTGCATAACCTCTCAGGTGTAGATGTGTTGCTGTCCAAATTTTTGATAGGGCTGTTTGCTCGATTTTTGCACCCTGTTCAAGAATCAATTTGCCTAGGTGATCTCTACCAAAGTTGCTCCATATCTAATCTAGTTTCTGCTCGCAAAAGTTCACAGTCATAGCTTTTGTATATCTCAAGTTATGCTCAGTTTAGTGAACCCCTGTCTTGCTGTTTTTCCGGGAGCCAAATCTGAAACCTTGCTTAGTTGAAGCACCTTCCTAACCTTTCTAGATCAACCTTTGCATACCAAAAATGTGCCTCATAACCTTGCTGAGTTGCTACATAAATTTGGGGAATTTTTGGAGTGCTGGTTTTTAAGTTATGAATTTTTGTTCACAACTGCCAGAACTTTATGTCATTATGTATGTATGCTCGTTTCGAGTTCTAACATACAAATTGTACCTTTGTACACATGACTACCCCAGTTTTTGCTCATCATGAGGAAAGAACTTTTCTAATCTACCATGCCAGTTGGGTAATGTCTTGATCTTAAAGTTCAATCTTCAGTTGTAATCTTCTCCTATCAACATGTTATCTCCATCGGCATGTATCCCTTCCAAACCCCCTTGTGTTTATACATGTTGGAGCTCTAAGCTATTCTGTGTATTGATACCCTTGTCATGATTACTTCGATCTTTCAATCATGAACTTATTCTTCTTGATCTTGCTCACAACATTTTGAATAAAAAAAATGTGTCACTTGTTGGGTATGCATTTGCATAGCACGTGCATTGGGAACCTTGGGTGAACTAACGTGCATACGCATGGAAGATTTCAATAATCCTACTCTATCCTTCTTATGATTGGTGATGTTGTTGTCCCATAACTAAAGGTGCCGCGATGGAACCTAGGGCATCATGTGCGCTGCAGCCATATGATTACCACTAGGAGCGCGCTAGGTATCTTGGTTGTGAGAATGCGACTCGTCACGCATATATTCCTTCTCAACCTATGATTGTCATCTCAATCACTAACTCATTTTGTGGGTAACCGAGTCGTGCTAACCTGCATCATGAGCACCATACCGCATGAGCATGTGCATCGTGTCTTCATAAGCATGTGCATCACACCAACTTTTTAAAATCATTGCACCGTAATGTAACGAGTCGAGGCCACCCAAATTCACAAGTTAAATAACATGTGAGCAAGATTGTTTTGAAGTTCCCATACTACTTTGTCTTCCATACATTTCCTATCTTTTATTCGTAAGCCATTCTTTGTGAATGCCCGCTATGAATTCATCTTCCTAGACTGCACCTCGACCGAGTATGGGGAACTTTTTGACCCATAAATCACATCCGTGTTGCTCCCTAAAGAAATTGCGGGAATCTTAATAGTTTACTAGCCTTCCTTTTCTTCATAGAAATCTGTTTAGGTAATCACTTTTCAACTTGGTCTCCTTCCGCCCAATCTCAACGTCCTCTTAGCATCCGATCGAATCGACCAGCTTAATTTCATGGGTAATATCTCTATCCGAGAACCCCTTCCTGCCTTCGCCTTTTAATTTCGAATCTCGGGACGAGATTCTTTTTAAGGGGGTAGGCTGTGACGCCCCAGGTTTTTAATTAGCATCATTAGTGCTAATGACCGAATCAACCGAGTCAAACACTGTTGACATTGGTCAAACCTTGGTAAACCTGGGTCATCACCTCGAAAACCTCGCCAACAATCGTTAATGACCCCTTGATCAAGTCAACACACCCCCTTTAAGTCAAACCTTGGTCAAAGATGTGGTCAAACCCTAGTCAAACCCCTATGTCTTTGAAACTCCCTCTGGAACTTTTGCCGTGCTCTCCAAATTTCACCTAAACACTTCAAAATCTCCCAATATAAAAGTTGTCCAGTTTTTCGAGGGACACAACTTTTCTTTTGGGTGACATTTCAAATTTTGAGTGGAAAAGGGTGAAAAACTTGATCAACTACAGTGAACACTATTCATCAGCGCCATGGAAAACCAGCGACTTTACCAGCAGTTCATGCAAAAACCGTTGATCAAAACACCTGTCGGCCTTTGTAAAAGTTATAGAGGGTTAGTAGATCTACAACTTTGGTATAGGTTCTTTGGTGCACTTCGGTTCAAAAATCTGGAGATATTGGCGGTCAAACAGGGCTAAACAAGGTTGGGTTGGCGACGTCGCGCGCCCATGCCGCGCTCCGGCCTCCAGAGCACCACGCGTGCCCCACCACGCGGCGCTCGCCCCAGCCTCGGCGTCTGGGCTCCCGCACGGCCGCGCCCCGAGACCGCGCCTCTCGAGGCCGCCCGCACCCCGAGTGAGCCTGGGGACTCGCGTGCTCGCCCGTGACGCACTCCCGCGCACCCGCGCCGGGCCCTGCCCGCGCCGCCCGCCGGCGATGTCGCCCGCGCCTCGACGCGCCGTCCGGACCCCCCTCGTCCCCTTGTGGCTTCAAGACGCGGTGGACATCGCCTATAAAAGGGCCACCGGCCTGTCCCTCGCATGCGCCGCACCCTTGCCACACCCCGGGCTCCTCCGCCGGCGCCATTGATGCCGTCGACGGCACGGTCGCTCCTGCGCCCCCTTTCCGAGCCGCCCAACCACCCTAAGCTCCACTCCAGGCCTCACCGAAGCTCGAGCACCCACACATTGGCCAGCTCCGCCCCTGCACTCGCCGGACATCAAGCCACCACACCCGACACCGCCTGGCTCCGCCGCGCAGCCTCGCCGGCGTTCCCGCCCCAACTCCGGCCACCAGCGACCCCGTGGAAGCCCCTGGACCGCCCTCCGCCTGTCCCCGGCCGGCCACGGCCACCGGACCGCCGGAATCCGGCGATCCCTGCCGGCGGCCGCCCTCGAGGACCCAATTGTGAGCAATCTATTCTTCCCAGGGTCTTATCCATAAACCGAGGGCATTTCTGTAAGGAATCAAAACCTCCAGCGACCTCCATGCAAATCAGTTTCTTAAATAGTGAATTCAGTTTTGCTGATTCTTGTAAAATGCATATCAAATCATAGAAAAATCATAAAAATTCAAAATCAATTTTGTTGGATTCCATGTGAAAAATACTACACCTTTTGTAAAGCTTGACAATAGTGTTTCCTGATAATTTTTGCATGAAAAATAGAAGACTGATAAACCTAGATCTGTTGTATCTCAAAATCTACATGTGCTATGTAGCTGAATTTTGGATATGTTGTGTGATATTCTATGCCGAGATTCTGTACCAAAAATTGCATAAAGTTACTGTGTATATCTTTTTATATGATTTATCTTGTATTTATGCAGAATCTGACTAAATGAGTTTTTCAGCTAAAAATAAATAGATTTTTGTGCTCAACTTCCGCATGTAATCTTTATATGCCTAAGTTCACCTCTGGTGAATTAATAAAAATTTTATATTGGTCAGAAATATTTATTTTTGAAATATGCTTGATTTTCAATGTAATTGCATAACCCAAGATCTATAGTAGCTCTAGGTGTATATGTTGCAGTCCTAGCTTAGTTTTGGACCAGAGGCCATGTGTGAGAAAGTTGGAATCATTTTGATGTGCATTTATTTTCATATGCATTTATCTTTCTTTAGTAGCTAGCTTTTGTTATTTTTGGTATATTTAATTTCATAGCTTCCCTAAGTGTGCATGTGTGTGCAGTGGCTTTGTATAGGTTTGTAGTGCTTCATAACACACCCCACTGAATTTTATTAATTTATTTTATGAATAAAAGCAATAGAGGCCATTAAAGCTTAATATTAAATTAAATGAGAAATCACCAACCACACCCCTAATAACCCTATGTGTGTGATGTAAATCATTTCAAAAGTCTCAAGACCAACTCCTTGCTGTTTGTGAAATTTAAGTTAATTTATTTACATAAATGTGTACACAGTCACTATTAAAAAGATTAATTAATAAAGAACCGCATATTGTTCCTTTATTGGAAGAGTATGCTGAATGTTTGTTTATCTAGGTGATTGTGGTCAACCATGCACCCCATGGTTGTCATTTGTTGTTTATAATTAATTAAATTAAAAACCGTCAATTAAATCTTGCATTAGCTATACGCTCGTGCCGGAAGGAGGAGAAGGAGGAGCTGACGGTGAGCTGCAGTACGTGGACGTAGCTCAGGACCTGGACCAAAGTCCAGAAGGGCCCAAGGCCAACCTTGCCAGCGAAGGCAAGCCCCGGATCATTAACCTCTCTTTTAAAACTATGCAATTGTATATCTTTGCTATGATTGTGCATTTACGATTGTATATCTTTGCTATGATTGTGCATTTACGTTTCAGGAATTGAATTGAAACCCTAGTTGCATGATCCCTAGGTACCTATGCTCTATCACTAGTATGCTAGGTCGATAGCTGCTATGCTATAGGACCGGTACAAGTCGAGTGATGTTCGTCACTCGCGAGAATAGGTTCTTATGTTGGAATCATAAGATCTTGATAAATGGATTGCTCATGTGGTAAGAGCATGGGATTTGGGCTCCGGTCCAGTGGCTTTCGTGGGCTAAGCTTTTGAACGTACTAAGCACTTGTCGGGAATGGGACCGGTAAGCCTAGTACCTTAATGAGACGGTGCGGGAACTTACTATTACTAATCTCGAGTAATCACCGCCCGGCTAGCTACCGGGAGAGGGGGGTACATGTGTGAAGCTGGGTGTACTGTGTGGGACATGCCAGATAGCCTTGTACCCGGGACAGTAAGATTCGATCCCAAGCCGAGGACTTTTGGGAACCGCCTGGTGGTTGTCCTCGCGGGGGCACCCTACCGTGTGTTTAGGTTTACCTTGCAAGGTTTAAATCAATCGATTGTCGGCCTCTCACCGTTATCTGAGACTTCTTAATCAACTGGCCATGATATCCCTTAATGATGGAACTCGATGAAGTTTACTGCTTGAATTAATTGCTTGTACAATATTTGATTGAATTAGTTGGCACACTTAGAAATAGTAATCAACTAGAATCTGTGCTAAAATATTGAAAGTAAGGACATACTCTTTGTTGCTTTTCGGCAAAAGAACTCCACCGGCCAAAAAGCCTCTCATGTCTAGAGTTTGGTGATGTAGTTATCACCCAACGGTTAAGTCTTGCTGAGTATTAGTATACTCAGCCTTGCTTTAAAACTGTTGTTGCAGGTGTTGTTTGACCTGGTGAGATTCCACCCGGCTGGGAGCAGGGATGGGTGGATGACGATGAGTGTCGGCATCACGGACGGCCTCCTGTGATGTTTACCGTTGCGCTAGATTATCTTATTTCCGCTGTTTTCGAACTCTGAACCTTTACTTATTATCATGAATAATGGTTTATAATAATTAAACCCTGCGGGGCAGATTTGAATTTAATTTGTGTTTGTACTCTGGACTCGCCTTCGCGTGAGTTTTAATGCATATGTTCGATCCTCTGTGTGAATTTTCAGGTGATTTACCGGGCGTTAACCCGGCAACTAACGACAGGATGATACTTTATTATTGCCTAATGACCAAAGTGGATTGGTTTAGGTGATAATACGGTATTTTCCTGGGCGGGTTGTCACACTTGTGTAGATGGGTTTAGGGGATTGTGCTGCAGACGGCTATTAGGTTGCGTATTAGGAACAAAACCATACCTAGTGCCCGTTCCAAAAGGAACCATAAACGAAACACCATGAGCTACTATATTATCACCAGATCGCCCAGAGGCAGCCTGAACGGGAGGTACAATAACTAAAGGCTCCAGAGAAGAGGGGTATAGCACCACGGTGTCGGTACCAGTCTGACCGGTTGGACCCATCGGTCTGACCGGTCTGTACTGACCAGACGGCGGTGGTGTTGTTTGTCCTGCAAAATAGTTCAACAACATACCATACTGAGGATTAAATATGGGTGGAGCCGATGTACTAGCAGATGGGATCTGAGGTGACACAGTTTTAGGAATAGATGCTTCATCATCACCTTCCTATACACGATTACCAAGACTCTTAACTACCATGTTTTGCATATTTTTAATCATTGCTAAACGAAAATTATTCAAAACAGTAGTAAGGTCATTGGCAGTAACAAAAGAGGATGGAGACGTTGATGTGCTTACAGTGCTTGGTACCTCAGGTGGTGGAGCGTCGGTGATCTCTTTAACCTTCTTCACCTTGCCTTCACGAGTCTTCTTGAAGTGCGACAAGTAGTGAAGTCGATCTCGCTCAACCTTCTCCTTCATGAGACCTTCTATAACCAAACGATCTTGTTCAGCTTGTTTCTTCATGAAGTCCTCCATGGCTTGGCGATCTTCAGGCGAGAGCTCCACATAATCGACGTTGATGACGTTATCTTGATCAAGTTCAGTCCTCGAGCCCATTGTGCTAGAGTTAGATAGATCGGTTAAAATAGCCAAATCTTCTTCCCCAGTGGAGTCGCCAATTTGTTGGCACCTTTTCGGGGCCAACAAACACGCAGGGGCAGCTGTCGCAGCGCCTCTGTGTCGTCACCGGTTAGACCGGTCACCGGCAATATTCCGGCGGTAGGCCCCCGAACGTAGCCCGGGCAGGATCCCGTCGGGGCGGCGCACGCAGAGTTGCTCTAGGATCGGCAAGACCACCTAGGACGTCTTCAGACGTCGCGGAGACGAAGAAAGAACAACAAGTAGTAGATTGGAAAAGTTGGGAAGAGGTAAAAGTAAATACGAAACAAATAAAGGTAAATATGTTTCATCGATTGGATAATGAACCTCAATCGACCGTGACCCTTTATATTTATAGGGTGGGGAGGTCCTGCCCCGCAATGAAGTTCTTTTACAAGTCTAATTCTATCAGGACTCCTTGATTTGGTTCGAACGTGGGGGCACCGGTCTGACCGGTCAAGGGCACCGGTCTGACCGGTCAAGGGCACCGGTCTGATCGGTATGGCTTGCCGGACCGGCTACAGCGGCCAGGACCGGTCAGACCGGTCTGTCCTGCCTGGTCGGCCTTGTGCCAATTTCGAGTGTCAACATGGTTAAAGCCCATGATTCTCCGCTCGAGTAGGTACTCATACTGCAAGTTTTTGTGTACATTGGTTCACTATCTTTGTCGAGTAAGCTGAACCAATATACTGCCTTGACGTCAACATCTTCAGTGGATCTTGCAGGAGGATTTTGATGCAGACCAAAGGAAACATAATCAGCACAGTGTTGGTTCCTCGAGGGTAGCATCAGATGGACCAGCTATGTCCTCCCACGCTGAAATTGGCCATGCCGGAGTGGTACGCTCCCTGCTTGATTAATTCGGAGAATCGTTCGATCTTTATCACGTGCCACCCGGTGGCGGTCTCAGGCTCTCAGCGGAGACGACGGTCGACGTGCTGCCGCCATTACTGGAGGTGGCTGCGGCACCAGGTTTAGGGCGGATCAAACATGTTCTCGTAGATGAACTTCAGTCTCCTAATGTTATACCTGTCTGCAGCCACAAGCAGATGATGAGCCATCAGTACCTTGCCACATCTATCAGTATGAGGCAAGGAGTCGGTGTAGATGAATTGTAGCATGGCCTTGAACACCATCACTTCAATGTCATCAACCCGTACACGAGTTCCAGTATTATCCTTCATCAGACCACCAAAAAACTGCACCTTGAAGACTGACGACGTGCTGCAAGCAAGTACTTGTGCTGCCAAGTTCCTCAACGTCGACCTCCAATGTCAACGTCCCCTCCAACCTCGCTGCCAAGCAGGTCACCAAGATGCTGGTGAAGGTCTGACTTCGGCAGTACGCTCTCTTCGCAGATATCCTCAACAACGGTGACATCGCACCTCATGCAGATGTTGTCATTTGTTGAACCACTGGTGGAGCGGGTGCCTTTCTTACCGGTTGGGAAGGGCGATATCTCTCTAAGGCCCAACCGGGTACTAATCATTAGAGAGTAAAGGCATCCCCTTTGTTACCGGGTGGGCAACCGAGACTAAAGGGTGCCTTTAGTCCCGGTTGGTATAACCAACCGAGACTAAAGGGGGGGCACGCCTGAGCACACCTGCGCATGAGCGCACCCCTTTTAGTCTCGGGTGGTAATACCACCCGGGACTAAAGGGTCCCCGGTTATTTTTTTATTTTCATTTCCAATTGTTCTAATATTGTTATACACGTATATCTAGCATATTTGTATGTACTATACATGTATGTATAAATGTTTGCACTAATTATACGTGTCTACTATACGTACTATATCAAAAGAATAAATTTATAAATAAATATATTTACACACAATATATTATATCGAAAGCGGAGATAGTATTTTTTGAAACTAGTATATATACATCAAAATATTGTTTCATTCTAATTCTAGTCTCAAGTTTCACCGGAGGTGCTAATTAACATTTCTCAATTGGATGACTGTCATAATAATGTCTTCTCTTTGGGCTAATCACCTCGTCCATCAAGAATCACAGGAGACCTTCTTGAATCGCCAAGAGACGATCCTTCTCAATCATTGCGTCCCTAATCATAGAGTTCTGTAATGTGCAAATATGTTAATATATAACACCCAAGAATTAAATATATAAGCGGTTAGAAAATAATGTATTATTAATAGGTTGACAATAATACTTACAGTATAATCTCTTGGGTCTGCAGTGCAGAAATTGTGGATGTACTCACACACATAGTATGCACATAAATTGGCCCCTTGTTCCTATCTTATACACTAAATTGGAGAAAACAAATATGAAATATTAGTGTTATTCCTTTTATAATTTGCCCAAGCTGAAGTTGTTATTTGGTTTACATACCGAAAAATCTGTATAGAATCTAAATTTGGGTCTCCATTGTCCAGGGTTCATAACAATGACTTTGGCCCAAGCTCTGGTGAACAATAATATAAGTTAGAGCTAGTGTTAGTAAAAGCACACTATTAGATAAAAGGAAATGTATTGGATAGAATTATTACTCTTGAAACATATCTTGAAGGTCTTGGTATTTGTCAGGGTTTCTTTTCAATGAATCAAAGACCATGACGTTGCTCTTGTCGACTTCAATTATTAGAAGAATCCAGTGGAAACTGTATATACATGCATGCTCAAAAGATGAGAACTAAATAATATTAACTAGGATAATTAGAAATACAAACCCTTAATAAGATGGTAATCGCACATACTCGAAGTTGTAAGGTAGTAGTACCCAATCCTTGAAATGTAGCCGATTCAAGGTCCTAAGGATTGTTGTGAATGTTGTTTTTGGGCATTGCCTTACTTGGTCTTGACAAACTAACGATGGGTCCATGAAACCTATTCGGTGATAACCCTTCTTTCGCATCGTAGTAAGTTCTTGACTACAGAAAATGAAAGACAAAGTTAATTAGCGGATGCATTAATTTATTCATTAGCATATGAATTGCACCGTCACTTACAGGCACCAGGCGATGATAAGATCGGTATTCAGGGAGTCAAGATGGTAAATTTCATAAATATCCTTGAATTCCAGCCAGACCAACTTCTCGCCTTCACCAGCAAAAGCATCCGGTCTAATAAGCATGCTAATCATCTCCAGGCCCCCTTTAGATGTCTTCATGTAAAAGTCATGAAATATGTGCATCTGAGTAGGCAGTTTCTTCACCAACTCTGGCCTGACAAGAGATTTTCCTGGCTGGAAGTGCCATCTAGGTACGAAGTTTTTATCCCGAGGAGGTGATTCCTGGCCGAGAATAGTATCTATTGGGAGCCCTGTTGCTTCTTGCATTTGAATGACTACTGCTAATTGTTCTGTAGGCATAACTGCAAGGGCTCGTTCATGTGCAGTGAGGTCGGAGGGGACGTAAGTCTGTACTGCCGACGTCGATGCTTCTGTGGGCTTCTTCGTTGAAGGCTCTTTCACCGACGTCGATGCTTCTGTTGGCTTCTTCGTTGAAGGCTCTTTCGCCGATGTCGACGCTTCTGTTAGCTTCTTCTTCTTCCTATAATCTTGTGGCATCGTCGACCCTGGTACTATGTCGATATAACTATTTGGTGACTCTCCTCGTCTCTTCTTCTGTAGGAACTTCTGCAGGGAGCGGTCATAATCACTTTTCAACTCTACCTGTCTCTTTTCTTTTTCCTGCCTCTCTATAAAACCTTTGAGTTTCACCGGATCTACTTTCTTCTTTTCTTCCAGACGCCTCTGTCTACCTTCCGAAGTTGCTTTCTGAAAAAATTCCTTGACTTGTTTTTGACACTCCGCCTCATTTTCAGATTCTGTCATGTCATACGGTAGCTTTCTTTTAACAGGCTGTTTTTTCCCTTTCTTCGTCGGGGGATTCAGATTTGGCGGTGGCATAGACTTGGTAGATTGTGGTCAGGACCTCTTGGGAGCCTGCTTTGGTGAAGGTTTCTTTGGTGGTGATTGATGATGAGGGAGGTCATCGTCATTATCGCTCGCACCAGCAGAATTTGCAGGTTGTGGAGATGGTGAGCGATGAGGACTCAATGACGATCTCGGTGACGGCCCGGGAGATGGTGGCTGCTGCTCGGCAACACTCATAGGTATCGGTGGTGGCATCTTAGGTATTATGATGTACCGTTTGGGCCACAATACTATACCACGAAGCGCATCCTGGAGTGTCCTTTCCCTGTCACCTCCTGGGATGTCTAGCTCTATGTTGTTAAATTGTGGGTCAACAACCTCTCCACACCTACTGAGCCGTAGCCAGGTGGAATCTGCATGCTGTGGCTTGTACGTCCTGGGAGATGTGCAAAAGCACTTCCGTACGCCACTTATATATATATATATATATATATGTACAGAAATGATGAAGTTATTAAATGTCTAAGACATGCATCAAAGGTTGAGAAAATAAATTGCATGTATTAATCATATTTATATCTTCAATGTGATGTTGTCGAACGGCTTGTGCAGCTCACATGTGGTGCGCTGACATAGTTCATCAACAGGGTACCGTTCATTGTCCTCCACTTGAACATCTTCAGGGATTGCCCTTTGTTCCTCGGGGGCCTCTGTGGAAGCACAACTACTTTTGCGAGCGGAAGGGCTAATGATGGGATCCACCGGTACTTGGGGCAGTGCTCCAGAGTTGGCAATCTCAGCTACCACGCCGGTCACTCGTCGTTCAATCTCTGCATTCATACGTTCTTCATGTTGTTTAAGTTTTTCCTTCATCGTCTCGTGCCACTACGTCTGTTCACGCTCTTTTCTTCTTTTGCGGCTTCTATAGGTGTCTTCGTATCCCTTGAAAGCAAACTTCCACGGTACAACCCCGTAGCCCCTGCAACGTCTTGGGTGTTCCGGATTCCTGAGCGCATAAGTTAGCTCATCATTCTCTCTGTCAACAATCAGTCGGTCCGCTTTGATATCTTCAACTTTTTTCATAATCTCAAGTGCCTTCTCCCTTAACGTGGGTGGGAATTCAAGGGAACCATCATCAGGGTTCAATCTTCCACCGTGGCCATAATACTAATTCTTCGATCGATCGGACCAGTCAAAGACCGCTAGTACGATACCTTTGTTGAGTAGGTCTTCTTCCATCTTCCGCCACCTGGGTATTGCAACCGCGTAACCACCTCGACCAAGACGATGGTTGTATTCCGTCTTCTTACTGGCACATTTCTTGTGTAAAAACTATAACCATTTATATCGTAAGCTTGAAATTTTACAATTGTGCTGCAAGGTCCCCTTACTAACAAAGCGAGTTGTGGATGAATCATTGAGTTACCGACAAGTTGTTCACTCAACCATGAGGGAAATGTTTCCAAGTGACGGCGTGTAATCCAGAGTTCGGATTTAGTTAGATTTTGAGAAGCAATAATCTGCTCGTGTTGCGTCCTATAATAAGGAGTCACCATGGATGATTGTTGCAGAACAGTTAGGTGTGCTTTATGGAACAAATCAGTATTATTGCTCAAACTTGAAATTTGTGAACTTCTTGTCTTTCAACATGTGGCAGTCGTGGGCCTTTAGATTTGTGAACTTCTTGTCTTTCATATTTATGACCCCCTTTAAATTCGACGAGTAGCCAGACGGAACCTTCAAACTGTTCAGACAATCAAACATGCTTTCCTTCTCTTTCTTGGTGAGAGTGTAACTAGCAGGACCTAAGTAATCATCATCATCATCCTCATCTGGATCTTTTTCATCATCATCCTCTTGCGGAACTTTCTCATTCTTATGAAAATCTTTCAGGTTGTGTCGTGCTTCCAATGTATCCTTCGAGTTACCGTAATAACCCATGAAACCTAACACATTCATGCAAAGATTCTTTGTAAGGTGCATCACGTCAATTGTGTGTCGGACCTCAAGGATTTGCCAATAAGGTAGCTCCCAAAATATAGATTTCTTCTTCCACATTGGTGCACGCCCATTGGCGTCAGTTGGAACAGGTTCACTACCGGCACCCTTTCCAAAAAAAACTACCCTTAGATCCTTTATGATCTCAAATATGGTGTCTCCATTATAATGGGGTGGCTTCGTACGATGATCAGCCTTCCCTTTCCAATACATCCCCTTCTTCCTTAGGGGGTGATTAGTTGGAAGATAACAACGGTGACCCATATACACGACCTTCTTACAATTTTTGAGATAAATACCTTGTGTTTTATGTAAACAGTGCGTGCATGCCCGATATCCCTTGTTTGTCTGCCCTGAAAGGTTACCTAGAGCAGGCCAATCGTTGATGGTAACAAACAACAATGCTCGTAGGTTGAAGCTCTGTTGCTTATTCTCATCCCACACACGTACACCTTCCTTCTTCCATAGCAGTAATAGTTCATCGACCAATGGTCTTAGATACACATCAATGTCGTTGCCGGGTTGTGTTTGGACCTTGGATGAGCACCAGCATCATAATGAACTTTCGCTTCATGCACATCCAACCAGGAAGGTTGAACATGCATAGGGTCACAGGCCAAGTGCTATGACCACTGCTAAACTCGCCGAATGGATTGAAACCATCCGTACTTAAACCAAACCTTATGTTCCTTGGATCTTCATCAAAGTCTTTGAATTCTCTATTAATCTTTCTCCACTGAGACCCATCAGCCGAATGTCTCAGCATGTTGTCTTCCTTACGTTCCTCTTTGTGCCATCTCATCATCTTAGCATTTGCTTTGTTCCTGAACAAAAACTCCAAACGTGGTATTATAGGAAAATACCACATAACCTTCGTCGAAACTCTCTTCGTCTTGTCACGGTGCCCCTGGACATCACCACCAGGATCTTCATCTCGCTGAATCTTATAATGTAGCACTTCACACACAGGACAAGTATCTAAATTCTCGTAATCCTCGCCCCAATATAGGATGCAATCATTAGGGTATGCATGGAACTTCTGTACCTCCAACCCCAGAGGGCACACAGTCTGTTTCACTTCATATGTGGTGGACGGTAATTCATTGTTCTCGGGAAGCTTGTCCTTCACAATTTTTAGCATCCCTTCAAATGCCTTATCAGACACACCATGTTTTACCTTCCATTGCAGCATTTCTAGTGTAGTACCAAGCTTTTTGTGACCTGGCTTGCAATCTGGGCATAACGGTTTTCTGTGATCTTCTATCATACGCTGCAACTTTGCCTTTTCTTTTTCGTTTTCGCAATCCCCATGTGCATCCTATAGAACATGACCAAGATCATCAGCAGGGCCGTCAGCATCTGCCGGTAACTCTTCTTCATCAGCATCTTCCATCAAAGTATCAGCAAAAGCTTGCCCTGCGGTCCAGTCCGGAATATCCTCCTCCTCTTCTTCGTCGTCTTCCATCACAGTCCCTCTTTCACCGTGCTTGGTCCAAACCACATAGTTTGACATGAATCTGTATTTCAATAAGTGGAGGTGAAGTGTTCTCGAGTCACAGTAGTCTTTTTCATTTCTACAATCAGAGCATAGAGAACAAATGAATATCCTCACATTCTTGTTCATTTTTGCCAGAAAAGCATGCATGCCGGTAATGTACTCCTTTGACCGTCTATCAGCGTTGTACATCCATTGCCGGTTCATCTGCATCATATAAGTGAAAAATATTACTGCAGCAGATTTTTGAGTATTTAATATCCATGTTAATTCTACAACACTTCATTTTCTTAATTGTGGCATAACATTTAAGTATAAAAACTATACACTATCCCTAGGTCTCATTTTCTAATAACTAAATTAATAAATTCTATTTTCTCTAATAATAAATAAAGCTAGCTAAAAGTAAAATTTGTATAAAAACAAAAAAAATCTTAGTACAAATGAATGAAAGAAGATAATCATAACAAATGACAACTACTTATTACTAAATCTAAAGTATACTAAAAACCTTATCTCTTAGCTCTTAAATCAAAATTTCTATTTTCTCCTTCTCTAAATCATAAAACGAAATTTAATCACAACAAATGAATGGAGGATGAAGAATAATACCTTAGCAACACTTTGCAGGTGAGAAAACTCCACAAATTGATGAGGAAAAATTTGGGCAGCACCTCCCTAGGCTTGAGCCGCCATGGGAGAGGAGCTAGCTTGAGCTCTCGGGTGAAGAATGGTCAGGCAGGGAAGAAGGAAGAAGGTGCTGGCGGTTTTTTATAGGCACGGCCTTTTGTCCCGGTTGGTAAAACCAACCGAGACAAAAGGGTTACCAACCGAGACAAAAGGGGTACTAAAGGCCGCCCCCTCCCCCACCTTTTGTCTCGGGTTGGTTTACCACCCGGGACTAAAGGCCGGCCCCAATCATTGCGGCCGGGAGCCGTTGGAGGGCAGGCCTTTAGTCCCGGGTGGGTTTACCAACCGAGACTAAAGGGTCCCCAAAAAAACCGTTTTGTTTTTATAGTTTAATAAATATTAAGGTCTCCAAAATTTATGATTCGACTTCCAAAAAATTAGTCTCTTGCCTAACATCAATACTTAAGGTCTTAACAAAAAATATAAAAAAGTTCATACATCAATACTTAATTAAGGTCTTACAAACATAAAAAGTTCAAAATATATAAAAATTGTTCATACATCAATACTTAAGGTCTTAACAAAGATAGAGGGTGCATCCATGCACGACACATATTTCATACTACATTTTTCTTCTTTAGATAGTCCATATAGTTGAAGTCTCCGATCTTGAAGTCGAGAACTTCATCGAAATATGCTAGAGAATGGATCAGTGCACTCTCTATCGCTTCACAATTACGGTCACATGGACTTCCATAAATTTCAAACAGTGTCGAGGAAAACTGATATGGCATGAAAAATGAAAGATGAGCCTGATACTTCCAATCTCTTTTGTGTGTAGCATTTGAATTTGTGAAAGAAAATCCCACGACATCCATCACTTGCTCTAGAATTGCATGAAAGCTCTTTGCCGCAATGGTTTGATCAAAGATATCCTACAGTTAAGAATAATATTATTACGAAAAAACATTAAATAAGAAGATTAAAATAACATTAAATGATACTCCATACCATGTCATGTTCATTCAGCCGACAAAGTCTCTCTGCGGTCGTGGTCACACTTTCTCCTTCCTCTAATGACTTTATTAGAAAATAAGAGCAATCTGGCACAAAGTACCAAGTAGCGTTTAGTTGTTGTAAGCATGCCTGCACGGCGGTCCTTTCATAAGTCCTCTTAACCAGTGTAGAGGTACCCCACCCAACAATTGATACCATTTGGATAGGTTCTGAAGACAGTGAGGAGCGAATTTGTCCTCGAACGGGTATGTCAAACGAGATTTTTAATTGTATGCAATTGTTTGGACTGACAATGGCGCATTGTGTAACAAGAGAGGTACCACCTAAATTTTCAACAACATGTGTGAGCCACTGCAAATGATTGAGAACCTGCATTGTATGAAAATAATATTATTATCCGTGTGTAGTACGTAAACATCAAATTCATACATGGAAAGAATATTACTATGTTGGGACGAGGTCCCTGGCTTCGATCACCAGTAGGTAAGTCAATCACACCATGGGTGAAGTGTATGCCTGGAGGACGAGCCAAAGGTGGCCGGTTATCAAAAACGATTCCACAACCGCCTCCATGGCGACCACCGCGACCAGAATAACTTGCCATAGTTATTCTGGACTACTACAATCTCTGCAATATATATAAAACAATCCATTTGTATCAACTATTTTTAATTACTAATCCAGCTATACTTTAACAAAAAAATTTATTCACAATTTCTACAACATTTATATAAAACAAAAATTGTATTCACAAATTATACAATATGTATACTAAAATGTATTCTATGTCTCATTCTACATAAAAAATATAATTCAATTAGGAACTACAGCCTCACCTCACCATAAACTTATTCTATGTCTCAGTAACTACAGCCTCACCTCACCATCATATACACGCACCTCGCTCTCCCACTTACAGTTCTACGTCACCAAGCTACAACCTTACATCTCCTACTTAGCTACAGCCCTACATCACTGAGCTATGTCTCGTGTACAACAACAGCCCGCCAGTGATGTGGTGTTGTAGCTAGCTAGGATGTAAGGCCACTGGTAGAGAACCAACCGGTTGTATATACAAAAAGGAAAATAAGATAATGCTTAAATTTATTCTATATAAAAACAAAATAAGACACTATCCCTAGGTCTCATTTTCTAATAACTAAAAAAACAAATTCTATTTTCTCTAATAATAAATAAAGCTATCTAAAATTTAAAATTATTCTATGTCTCATTCTACATAAAAAAATTAAATTCAATTTTTTATATAAAAACAAAAAAATCTTAGTAAAAATGAATGAAAGAAGATACAATGTTAGTAGCTATATAACTACTTGTTACTAAATCTAAAGTATATTAAAACCTCATCTCTTAGCTCCTCCAACCTAGAAATCAAAATTTCTATTTTCTCCATCTCTAAATTCTAAAACAAAATTTAATCACAACAAATGAATGGAGGATGAAGAATCAAACCTTGGGTAGAGAAGAATCAAATAGAGGCTTGAGGAAAATTTTGGGCAGCACCTCCCTAGGTTTGAGGCGCCATGGGAGAGGAGCTTGAGCTCTCGGGTGGTGAAGAATGGCTCGGGCAGAGGAGAATGAAGGAGTTGGCGATTTTATAGAGGCAACCCCTTTTGTCCCGCTTGGTAAAACCACCCGGGACTAAGGAAAAACCCTTTTGTCTCGGGTGGTAAGCCTACCCGGGACAAAAGGCCGGCACCAATAATTGTGGCCAGAGAGCCGTTGGAGGCCAAGCCATTAGTCTCGGGTGGTTTTACCACCCGAGACTAAAGGGGGGCGGCGCAAACGGCCTTTAGAGGCCACGTCGCCCCAAACCCTTTTGTCTCGGCTCCAAAGTTCAACCGGGACAAAAAGAGTGGATAAAAGGTCGTCTCTCTACCAGTGAACTGACATAGGTCGACTCCAAATCCTTCCTTTGGATAAATTTTGATAAAACCCATGTTTGTCCGCTCGAGTAGGTCCTCATCATGCTCCAACAATCTGTGTGCACCGGCTCACCATCCTTGTCAAGTATGCTTAACCTATATCCTACCTTCACCTCAGCAGCATCGTCGGTGGATCTAGCAGGAGGGTGGAGATACAGACCAAAGGAAATGCAATCGACAAAATCCTTTTTGAAACCTCCAGGATAGCATTCGATGGACTAGCTATGTCCCCCGACTCTAAATTTACCGTATTTGAAGCCCATGTCGACTGGGTATGATGCGCTCTGTTTGATCAATTTGGACAATACTTCGATCTTTGTCATGTTCCACCCGGTGGCGATCACGGCGGAGGAGACGATCGACGTACTGCTGCCACCATCGGTGGTGGCAGGTTTAGGGCAGGACATATCCAGCGGTGCGGTGATGTAGCAAAAAATCGGCGGTGTGCGGTGATTGGTATTAAACGGAGATGAGGGTGCAACTATATTGTTTTTTTTCGAATTGGTGCAACTATATTGTTGGCCAGAGGATCGGAGATGGGATCCTGAAGGCAATTGGTGTGTGCCGCTAGGACTCTATCTCTATCTACTCCTAAAAAGATGGACAGGGCAATCATATTATGTGGGACGTGGTCCATTTGGCGGTCGAGAAATGACCGTCTACACGGCAAGTCCCTGGGCCGCGTTTAGTTGGTTAAAAGTGGGTGGAATTTTTTGCATTGGACCACGTGCGTAGAGAAAAAAAATGAACTGACACGGTTTTCTAAGTGAGAATTTTGATGAAACTCTGGGGAACTAAACAAGCAGCGATTTTTTCCTGGACATGAGGAAGTAGCAGGCCAGAGGGAACAGGTGGTACAAAGCTGGCAGCGACCTCCTTCAAGTTGTGTGAAGGTCAATGTTGATGGTGCTTTTGTAGAGGCAGGTAACATTGGTGTTGTGGGGGCTGCTGCTCGGAATGAGGGGGTGAATTCCTGATGGCCATCTCTAGACGGCTCATGGGAGTAGCATCCGCTCTTTCTTCAGAAGCTGAAGCTCCACGTGCAGGTGTAAAAATGATATATACATTCAATCACGTCAGGGCCCATAATCATGGAGACAGATTCTTTGGAGCTTGTTAATCTTTGGAAGCATAGGGCAACGCAAAGGTCTGAATTTGCGCCAATACTCCAGGACATACAGGATCTAGCTTCCTCTTTTTCTTCCTTCTCAGTTGTGTATGCTAGACGCACAGCTAATAGGGCTGCTCATTCTTGTGCTCAGTTTGCTGCTTCCAGTGTGTTTGAAGTCTGGGCGAATGTGCCTCCAAGATTTCTCCTGGAAATCCTGCAGGATGATTGTAATCATGCTACTGTTGACGGCTGTTAAGTACCACTTTTAGCATAATTGGAGGCATATGCATTTATTACTGGCATTTTATTAAGAATAATATAGTTCCACTTGTCCTTGGAGATTATTTGAATGTAGGTGATTTAAGCATGAAAAGAGATGGAAACCCACCTTCTATGGAATGATCCATACCAACTCAGCTGAGGAGGTGGTTGCCACACTGATTCTAGGTGGCATCCACATCACCAATCCAAGTGAAGCACTCACCGACGAATCAGGGAGCGACACATGGACATCACATGGATCCATGGGCCCACCTAAGATTCCAAACCACCATCAAATAAGTCATGCATCGGGGAAAGCTCAGAGGGCCCACCAGCAAGCCACCATGAGGAAGCACATCAGGTGGGGCCGCCCTAGATGGTCAGTCGATCCTAGGATCCACCGAACCGACCTAGGGGTGGCCCATCCTGACCCTCCACGTGGTGGTTGCTCATTGGTCAATAGCTACAATCCCGGGCGTTTTGTGGCATTTGGTGCCCGAGGACACCATGGCTCTCCTCTATAAATAGGAGGGGAGGGGCTCCCATTTCTCACACCCACACTTGACTCTCCTCTCACTTTTAGTTTCCAAGGCTAGTGAGTAGGCTAGAGTAGCTCTTATTCAGGTTCCAAGTCTACTTTGGGATCTAGGTATGAGTTCTCTTGTATCTTTATTTCTTTGTATGACTTTGATCTACTTCAGTTATTCAGCTATTTCACATAAAGTTATAGTAGTTCATATGATTGATATGTTCTTGAGTTCTTTGTTCGTTCATCATTTAGAGGCTCGTGTTCATCATGAACACTACCCTTCGATCCAATTGAAGGACAATTTACTCCTTCCTTATGTGTTTGTTCATAAGTTAGAGGCTCGTGTTCTTCACGAACACGACCCTTTGATCTTGTTAATTAGACATAAGAGAGTTCTTATCTGTTCGTATGACTAGCCCTATTTGATCTAGTTAGATTGCATCGTTGTGTTGCATGAGGTTTGTGTTTATGCTACGGTACTCGGTCTAAGTCGGCCAGTGTTCTGGTGGCTTCACCCTGGTTCACAATTAGGGATGAAAGCGGGAGCAGGAAAATCCCGTCCCGACCGGCACTGTGAACCGCCTAAACCGACCGTAGACCGTTTTATCAGGAAAAACAGGAAATCGGGAAAAAACCGGGAAAACCGGCGGGAACGGGAACGGAATCGGTTGGGGTGTTTTCCCGACCGGATTGCCGGTTCCTGTTTCTGGCCGGGAATATTCCCGCGGGAATTCCCGTTTCCTGGACCTCGATTCTCTATTTCAGCCCATAAGCGAATAACTCGGCCCAGCCCAACGACACCAACTCCCTCGCCCGCACGGCTGCGCCCCAACCCCTCTCCCAACCCTAGCCGCCGCCACACCCGGCACCCCTCTCTCTCGCTCTCTTTCTCTCGTCTCTCCTCTGTCTTCCATGTCTCGCTCCTCTCTAGTCTCCTCCAGTCCTCTCGCCGCCGGCAGTCGAAAACCCCCATCCGACCGGCCGTGCTCCCCAAGCGCCCAGCCCCTTCGCTGTGTGCTGGCTGTGGCTGTTGCCACCAGGCAGCAGGCAGGAGTCCGCACGCGAACAGGCGCACGCCCCTCGGCTGGCAGCGTACGGGCGCACAGGCGCTAGAGGTTCTTCTTCTGCTGTTGCCTCATCAGCAACCAAGAACAAGGGCCCTCTCATCCAACAGCCGCCCCTGCCGTAGAATCTGTAGAAAATCAGGTACTTGAAACATCGAAGCTTCTGCAGTAGTCAGTAGAACCTGTAATTACTGGTTAGTGTTACATGTAGTTGTATTCATGTAGATGCGTAGATCTGTTATCTGCACATGTAGTCCTCCACTCCTACTGTGAATCTGTGTTGCCTTATTCACTCGCACGTGTAGCATGTGCTCTCGATATCTATGCTCTGTTTTAAATTTTCTGTACATTGCAATATGTTTGATTGCTTAAAAGATGTAGTCTGATTGTCTGAATATGCTTTCATGTGTTTGAAATTTTCTCTTGGCAGGATATAAGAGGTCAAGGTCAAGGTGTTGTTTAAATATTGAATCTGAATTTTAATCTGGACTTGAGAGTTGTGATCTGTTGGCTTCCTAAACTCTTGGTCACTGTTTCACTGAACCGGAAGATTGAAACTGGAAAGCTGTGCACTAGTGCTATACTGATGCCCTTCACTTAGTTATGTGCATCTATGAGGCTTATCTGTGTTACTGTGTATGGTTCATTTGTTTGCATACGAATTATGCATGGTTGCAATTGTTGTGTTGACCTGACTGGTTGAAGTGGTTACATGTGTTGATGTTCCCGTTTTGTGTTATCGATTCCCGATCGTAATCGACACGTTCCCGACCGAAAAATTCCGTTCCCGGATTCGTTTTCCCGTCCGGCTTTCCCGCTCCCGTTCCCGTTCCCGGCTAAAAAATACAGGAGCGGGAATGGTTAAGGTGTTTTCCCGACCATTCCCAACCGCTTTCATCCCTATTCACAATAGCCCGGGCCGGGTGGAGTTCAGTAGCAACACAGGCATGGTGCCTGGGTTGTGTAGCTGCGTTAGTTATGAGCTTGCCCCCGTAACGATAGAGGTAGGTTGTGGTAGTGACAGCTGTTGGACCCTTCGTAACCCTTCGCGCTGGGGTATAGTTGTAGAGGCTAAAGGATAGTTGCCGCTTGTATGCTTAGCATAACGGTGCTATCTCCCCGTTTGTACCTGGGTGCTAAACCTTCGATCATGTGATGCATTGTGTCATCCACGTCTAACGCTATGGTCCAGAAGACACTTCATGAGTACTCAGCTTCTCAGCTGACCAGGTGTTGCAAGGTCCTGAGGTGGCAGTTGGGACTGAGCACTTTGAAATCAAGACGGGTTTAATTACGATGGTACAGGCTAGCCCGTTCTGTGGCAAGCCTAATGAGGATGCAAATGCTCATCTTCAGCAGTTCCTAGAGCTATGCAGCACTTTCATCATCAGGGGTGCAAATGTGGATGCAATTAGTCTACAATTGTTTCCATTCTCTCTCCTAGGGAAAACTAAGCAATGGTTCTATGCGAATCGTGATGTTGTTAATACATAGAGCAAATGTTCAGAAGTATTCCTCAAGAAGTTCTTTCCGTTGGGTAAACCTAATGCTCTTTGTGGTAGGATTTCTAGTTTCCAGCAAGCAGCAAATGAATCTATTCCAGAGGCTTGGGAAAGGCTTCAGGAGTACGTACTGGCCTGTCCTCACCATGAGATGGAGGATTGGCTTATTCTTCAAAGCTTCTATAATGGGCTGACTCTGACAGCCCGTGGCCATATTGATGCTGCTGCTCAGGGAGCCTTTTTCTCACTCACTGTTGATAATGCTAAATCACTTATTGAGAAGATGGTTTCCAACCAAGGGTGGAGCGATGAACGACTCCAACCACGTCAGAGGGGTACTCATACTGTCAACGAAGTAGATATGCTTACCACCAAGTTGGACCTTCTTATGAAAAGATTAGATGACTATACCAGCGAGAAGGCTGCCATGGCCACCACTATCTTACCTATGGACTCTCATATGACTTGTGAGGTTTGTGGTAACACTAGGCATTTAGGGAATCACTGCTCTGAAACTCAGGAGGATGTGATGTACATGAACAACAATAACAATGGTTATCGTCCCTAAGGGGGCCAAATGTGGAATCAACAACACCCTTATTACCAAGGAAGCAACCAAGGTAACTCTTACAATTCTAACCAGCCTTCCTTACGAGACCTTGTTTTGGGCAGGCTAAGATCAATGAAGGTGTTACTAAGAAGTTAGCCGCCCTTGATAAATCTTTGGAGCACCTCAACGGTAAGCTTGATAGTTTTTCTTCTGCTCAAAAGAGTCAACTGAGTTTCAACAAGATGTTAGAAACTCAATTAGCTCAGTTAGCTGCTTTGGTTCCGTCTGCTGATAACGGGAGGATCCCGGGACAACCCGTATCTTCTTGTGAAAATGTTAGTGTAGTGCCGACCAGGTGGGATAAGCCACCTAGGCAGGCATATGCTCCTAACTATGCAGGGAAGCCCATACATCAAATTTAAGATCCATGGGAGGAATCAGCAGTATTACACAGAAGATATCCTAGCTATCCGGCTATCACATGCACTATTTATTACATGAAGATCAAGCATGCCCTTTGTGACATTGGTGCAAGTGTCAATCTCATGTCCAAGGTCATGTTCGAGCAACTGGGATATCCAGCTCTTTCTCTGACTACTCTGACTGTCCAGCTTGTTGATTCATCGATCTGTTACCCGGAAGGAGTTGTTGAGAGCTTATTGGTCCAGATCTAGAACTCTTACGTCTTTTCAGATTTCGTGGTCCTTGATATGGAAGACGAGGGTGGTATGCCGCTCATTCTTGAGCGATCATTCCTTAGTGATGTCAAAGCTAGAATCAATATGGGATCTGGAGTGATCCGTTTCCATATTGGGAAGAAGAACTTGATGTTCAAGTTTTAAGATAAAGAAGAGTAATGCTACCTAGTGCGTAATAGTGTTGAGCAGCTTGACCCCCACCAAAGCAATCTTCGTCCACATCAAAGCAAAAGAGAATTCGAAAAGAGTAGAGAAAGGTTGAGAAGGTATTACCCTCTACTTCTCAGGAGTGGAATGCCGAGTGGTATTGATCGCCAAGAAGAGTCTTGCTCGTCGGACTAAAAATGATGAGTCATTTCTACTAAAAAGGTAAAAGATGGTATTTATCTCATATTTCCCTTTTTCCAAAAAAAATATTTTGATTTTCCAAAATGCATGTTTAATTTTTCCAACCTTGCATTTGCATGCTAGATTTTTCTAACCCTTTTTTCCTTTCAAATAAAATTTCTAAAAATAATTTCTGAGTTTGAAAATTCTTGAAAAATCACTTGAAAAATGTTTTGGGTAAAATTTGGCCGGAGCACCATGGGCAAGCCATGGGCTAGCCGTTGGGGAGCCGATAGCCAAAGCAGGCCGCCAGGGGCCGACCGTTGGATCGGCCGATCCCGGCCAACGGCTAGCGGGGCCTAGCCGGCTCCAACGGCTCGTAGCCGTTATGCCTCGACTACCCCGAGCTGCATGTCTCGTTTGCCTATAAATAGAAGGTGGAGAGGGGGTGTTCTTCACCCATTCACTCATTTTCATCACACTCTCCCTCTCTACTATTTGCTCTCTTGGTATTCTTAAATTTCTTGCTCAAGATTGGAATCATCAAGTACTCTCTCTATTGTGTTGCTGCAAGTATTGATTATTGGTGGAGCAAGCTCGGTAAGAATTTCATTTCGGGTTCACTAATCCATCATCGAGTTGCTCTTCTTATCCTTTTGTTGTGAAAGCATGGGTCTCCAACACCATCCGAAGGGTGACACACTCCCGTTCGCGAGCAAGCACGAGTTCATCCATCCCCTCCGAGCCGATGCCGAGCCCATCGACGATGGACTATGAAGAGGAACAAGATGAGCATGAAGAGCAAGCCGAGCCACAAGCAACGGGGAAGCCGCCAGTGATGACCCCTGCCTCGACTTGCGGGGTGCTCGAGAGAATCACCCTTCGACCCGTTTGATTTGGCAAGTTGATCTCATGTTTAAGATAGAAGCAAGCAGAAATTGTACATAAACACGAATAGCGGTACACTGCTTTAAAAAGTTGTAGCGGACGCTTGTGCTATGTTGGGGGTGGGATAGCTCGGGCTTGTGCTGCAGCCTGCAAATTCGGCCGTCGTGCAAGGCCAGCAGCTTGCATTTCCACTTTTCCAGGCTTCCATCCACTCCGTAGTTCCGTCACATCATTGTCATGCACAAACAAAGGATTTTCGTACTTGAACACCAGCAACTCAAGAATGCGCTACCAGAAAACTTTAGGCAACGAATCAGAACAGTGGGGGGACGAAAATGGGAACTAAATGACGGGGGAAAAACCTCGAACCACCTTTCTTTGAGAACGGAGGGGGCAAAGAACAAAATCCTCAGTGGCGAGCAAGCGCAACCATTCCCATAGCTCTCCACTTGCACCTGATATTTCCATCGGTTTCCTTGATTATTACACACATTATTCCATACTGACGCCCTTTACGCTCATGCGACATCAAGCCGACGGCACTACCAAGTAAGTACAAGGAGAAAGCCTCACGGAAGGCCAGGAACAAAAAGGCTATCGCGTTGGCTTGCTCAGCAGCTGCAAAATACGCCCAGGCAAATGTGGCCCGTTGAATCAAATGCACAAAATGGACATCTTTTCCCACATCCAACCGAGTCTGCTTCTCGCTCATGTCGGATTGAACCAGCGGCTCCCCACGCCGTTCACGTGCCCGTTCCCATGGATTCCTGCACCGTTGGGTGCGATCGGGGATGTGGGGATACGCGGGGATGGCATGCCAACTGCCATTGAAGGAGACGGGGGCGAGGAGAATAAGCCAGGGATGTGCGAGAGAGCGGGGCCACCCAAGAGATGGCTGCCACCTTTCCTTTGCTGGATCGCTTTGATCTGTCTTAAACTCTGCTCGTGGATGTTTGCGAGTGCCTCGAGCTCATCGAATGACAATGATTCGACGCCAACACCATAGAGTGGAGCATGTCGAGCCATCTCTTCTTGGAGTGAAGTTTCAAGTGTCCGAATGTATTGCTGAAAAAATTATGACGGATCAGTAAACATGGTACAGCAGTAGTACCAAGGAAAAAACAATAAAAATATGGTGAATTTGTTCATCACAACGCATAGCATGGGCCCTTACAGAGTTTCCAAGTTTTGTTCACTCAAAAAAAAAAGTTTCTAAGTTTTGTAAGTAGCACATAGTGGCAGAAGGAACATGTGTTTCTGACCTAGATAGCAAAACAAATCACAGATTTCAGAAACACCACAAAATTGCAGGTCAACAATGTTGTGGTCAGTAATGTCCACTGAGTTCTGCTGAGTATTTAATTACATCAATTTAAAACAATGCAAGATTCATTTTCAAAACCATTGGTATACTACTTGGCGTACATATCTAAAAATCAATGTGCAGAATACAGGCATACCACCGTTCCATGTATATCAAATAGTTGGTTGACAAGCCCCCCAAATGTATGATGCCGCTGACTACATCTTTTGTGACAACGAAATATCCTAAGAAATAATCCCCATCTTTTTCAAAAAGGCATTTGAGAAAAACAACTATTTGATAGAGCTATTTGAGACAAACTAGTCAATTTAGATATAAATAAATATAGGACAAAAAACTGTGCAAACACTAAAAAATAGCAAGGTGGAAAACCTGGCAAACTTGCAGTTTCGACTGCATCCCATCAATGTAAGCTTCACATCGACTAATTTGCTCTTCTTTTTCCTTTTTTTCTCCCTCGGTTTGCCCAACTGTCTGTGTCAGCCTTCTCACTTCATTCTCAAGTGATTTCCGAATCTCATCATGAGTCTGTGTTTCAGCTGCATAACGTTTTAATTCATCGTCGAGCCTTTTCCTTGAAGCTTCAGCATTCTTCAGCCGTTCTGCTAATGTGGTTTTCTCCTTTGTCACTTTCTGCAGTACATAATACATTAGTTGTGGAAATGTGTAGCAAATGATATTGGTATCATTTGAAATGTAAATAGTTACTTGAAGATAATGATAACTATAATATCTGATAGGAAAGAGAGTAAAAAATGCTTCTCATAAATGGTAAGTCCATAAAATATCTACAATTGTCATGATTAGCTTTTAGCAACATAAAAAATCTACAAGAAACCTCTACAATAAATCAGTAAAATAGCTTGTACGAAATTATGTACAGAAACCAACACATAGAAGTTGATTTAACACAAAATTGTAGTTTTTCTTTAAGAATGACAAAAACCGCAGTCAAGCAGTGTACAACCACAAACCATCATAGGTACAGATCACAGGACATCAATACAGATAGATTCCATGGCACACATTTTAGGATACTTGAAGAGAGTAGAAAACCAATTACTCCAGCAAACGATGCCCCAGCGTTAGCATATGAAACATGATATACAGAATATTGAATTGAATTGTCATTGGTCCTCTCAACATGAACCAAGATCGAAGAGGAGCTCGAATATGAAAGGAAGAACTACGAAATGACTCGCTACAACACATCATGCATTATTCACAATTTCATTGATGGTTATACAAACATGATCACCTCAAGTATTTTTGTGCAACAAAAGACCAAAGTGACCAAAAAAGAGCTCCTCCAGGCAAATAAGGTATCATTATCAAGATATTCCAAAACCACACACACTACCCCACCCCTAAATCCCAACCCAAAACCTACAAACAAGCATTTTCTTTCGTTTATCACACTCAGCAATGAATTTTCATTGAAAATAACTTTATTCTGAAAATTGAGAGCTAAAGTTCACAAGTCCTACCCAGGATAGTAGCATATCAACCAGCTAAGGGTGACTTTCCAACAGTGCTGGCAACTCAGAAAGCAGATGGTGAGTAACCAACAAAAAGGTACTGATGTATGTCTACAGTTTCTTAAACAGCGAGTGCACTTTTATCCTACATCTTGACCTTGGTAAAAGCTTCGCATATTAGATATAGAGACTCCAGGTCGAGGTGTACAGACATATTAGAATAACTAAATAGCACATATCACCACAGTGGGGGCCTCCCCTGTACAGTTTTCAAAAAAAAACATATCTACAGTATCAAGCTGCAATGGTAACTGAAGCCCAAAGAGAAGGCAATGAGCAACGCCATAAGATGTACTTATAGCAAGGAGGCGATTAAAAGCATTTATTTCAAGAATAGGTATCATAATCAATCTATCAATTAATGACAATAAACACCACAGACGAACAGTTTGTTTTGATCAGCATAAACACATTTTGGCACACAAATATTGGTTAGGCTAGAACTTCTACCTTTAATTCTTCACGTTTCTGTGCTTTCACCATGGAAAGTTGTGACTCTGCATCATTAAGACGAACTTGAGTATTCTTCTTCTCAGCAGAGAGCTTAGCAATTTGCTCATCTTTCTCTGATCGCACCCATTCCAACTGACTCTCAATCTCTCGCATATGATCAGACATCATCTTCTTCTCGCGAGTGAAACGATCCCTGTCAGCTTTTACCTCAGACTACAGCAAATCAGGAAATGGATAATTGTTAGGCTAACAAACAAACATGAACAACAGGATTAACAATTGGGTCACAGCAAATAAATACCCTTAGACGGCCAATAGTTGCCTCCAATTCAGTTAGCTGTTGGTTTAGTGCAATCTTTTCATTGGTGAAATTTGTTTGCTCCATTTCCATGTCCTCACGAAGACGAATATTTTCATCTTCAGTAGTACATATTTGGTGCCAAAGATTTGAACGGTCAGCCTGAGCAACTTCAGCAACTTCACGCAACATGTTCAGAACAGGTCTTGCAATCCCATATTCCTCCTTAACAAGAAATACCAAGACATCCATATCGATGTCAACTGCTCGGCAGTTATCTGATGTATTTGTTGCTCGTTCAACAAGGCCCTTAAGAATTCTATATCTATAATGATCCTCAGAATAGATCTTAAATATGATAGCATAAAGCATCCGCACAAAGTCTTGAACCTTCGTTTCTGTAGATAGAGATAATACCTCACCAAGAGCAAGGACTGAAGTGAAATCATTTTCTTGGACAGACAAAGGTTCAAGCTGCCCATCTAACAGAACTCGTTTGTTCTGTGAATCATTCACAACAGACCCAGACTTTGAACTTGATCTGTAAGAGTGTCTTCTTTCCAGCACCATGGCTACTAAATGTAGGCCAAAAGCCCCTCGCAACAAAGCCCTCTCAAACACCTGTGCAACTTCAACAAATAATCCAGGGATTGATAACATTTCTATCAATGCAAAAACATCTGATAGATGATTTCTTCCGTGCACAGCTTGCTCTTGCCAAGAATACATCCCTTCAGCTGAAAGCCCATCTGTAGAGCAAGTACTACAAGATGATGTCGATGATAGACAATTGTTTTCAGGCTCACAATCAGAATCGATATCTTTCAATATAGCTTCAGCTACATCTGGTTGGCTTTGAATTGTTTTAGACAAAAAGTCAAGCACACAATCTGGAACATCAGTTCCCAGATCTTTCAATCTCCATCGAACAGCTCTAACCTTAGGAAAACAAAACAAAGAGGTTACTAATATGAAAAGTAAGAATATGCTAAAGAAATAGAAAATCAAGAAGCATGACTGCTAAACATACCGCTAAAGAAAGATGCTGACAATGTGATGCCACCTTAAGAACATAAGTAATGGCAGCTACAAGAGGCTCATCATTAGATTCAGACAATAACTCAAGTGCATGAACAGATGCTTGTTTCCAGATATCACTTTCGAATTCTAACTCAGAAAGGGCACCAAAAACCTGCAATAATTAAAATAAAAACATAATGATATCAAGGATGAGTTGTTCACATGTATTTTACATAAGCTAATCGAGCATGATAGCTATCCACCAATACAATCATATTTAAGTCACAAACAATACAGTAGAATAAATGTATACACATCAGCTACCCATTCCAAAAAAATAGTGGAAACAATTTATTTTGGAGGATTACTCTAATGTTTTGTCAAGTATATCACAAATTTAGTATCATTGGATGGATTTTTTTTTTTTTTTGAAAGGGGTTATCAAACAATGTCAATTTCATGGTCATTAACAGTTTAACATAAGAGATGTCAACGGTCCAAGTGTAGACTTGGAGACCACCCCAGCTCAAACCATAACCTACACCTTGATAAGGAGGTAGTTGCATTAGAGCAGCTACAGTGTATATTCTTGCCAAAATCTGTGAAGTGGACACGTGGAACAAGATGCTCCAGCGTAGAGCAAGGAAGTTGAGTCCTAACCCACAAAGAGCGAACATTCGTACCTAACAATTTTCCTTACCCCCTGCTGTTTCCTTCCCGCAGGGATTGACATGATCAATGGATAAAATAAATACTACTTTATTTGAAGCACTGGGTGTCAAACCAAGGTTCAAAGTTGAGGTGGTGCTTCCCAGCCCACGCCCCCCCCCCCCCCCCCCGCACCCCATTATACATGTACACTGGAGCCGTTCTTATAGCACCATTCCTTTTATTTCGGCCCACACAGGTGAGTTGCGTATCATCATATTATAAAAGAAGAAAAGGGTAGGAAACTCCTATAGACAGACACCCACTCACACCAATGGTACTTTACAGAAAGTCTTACGAGGCAAACTTACTGGTAATCTCAATGAAGGCTCTGCATCTGACTTTTGAAGATGATCTAACAGCGCACAAGCTGCAAGGGAGTGTTCTGAACCATCAACCAACTTTGGTACAAGGGCAATCAAATCTTGCTGGAGCTGTTTTGGAGCTTTCTCTAGGACACGTGCAATCTTTTGGACAGCTTGAGGCCGCCTTCGTGGTTCAGGGCATCCATGTGGTACCGCGCTGTCCAATGCCCTCAATGAATTGACAATCAACCCTAAAAGTTCCTCCGATTGCTCTGGCCATTTTGACTGAGAAATTTTTTTGTAAGGATAATACATTAATTAAAGGAAATTTGATGGTAAGGTTAAAAATAAGAAACCTCAAATCTTACCCTGGAAGCCTGCTCGGGTCCTTCATCTGCTGGCAAATCAGTAGCAGATGTTTCCGGAGGAAAACAAGAATGTTCTTGGTTATTTGCAGTAATCTCATTTGTAGCCAAATCTGCATCTCGTACTGTAGGACTATCTCGAATATTATCACTATTAGGTTCTGTAACCACACAGGCATTACTATATGCACTTTCTGTTAGTTCACCTTCAACACTAAGCTCTGGTGGAGAGCTTGCTGATGAACCACTTTCTTCTGAAGGCTGGCAACACTCAACCATTATGTCTAGAAGCAAATCTATGATAGCTTGCTTCAAGGCACTAACCCCCATCAGCAGACTAATGAGACTTGTGGAGCTTGAATCACACTTTGAAGCATCTTTTTTTCCACCATTCTTGGTGGATACTTTGGTTGGAAGAAGCATGCGCTTAACTTTTGCTGGGTTATCCAGATAAACACGCAGGCCGGTAAGGAACCCAGCAATCGCACTAGCATCTGTTAGAATTTTCTCCCTTAAAGTAACCTGCGGTTGAGTGTAGTTATCTCCGTATGTAAGAGAAAATCCAGCTCTTGAGAGGAGGCTCCGGAACATATCTTCCTCATCACCACTCATATCTTCGCTATCTTCAGAATCAATGAGTTCATCAGGATCTGTTGACAATTCATCCTGATCGTCATCTGAAGCCCAAACCTGCTAGACAAGTTAATTATGAGCCCAATAAAAAAAAAGCACTGTCTAAGATATGGCACTTCACCATATCAGTTACAAAAAATGTGACATGAACCAAAAATGATTTCGCTGCCAAAGTGTCACATAGTAAGGACTAAGGAGTAAGAACTATAACAGTACAACTCATGAACAGCTACAACTTACATACAAATATCACACTATCACCCATAAATCCTTAAACGGTGAGAAAACTTACATACAAATATCACGCTATCACCCATAAATCCTTAAACGGTGAGAAGATAAAGTCTATTTACTCAACAATAATTAACTAATCCTGCACATATGGTCATCTTCTGAATAAAACCTTAAGGCATCCGTTCAAAAGAAAGGATCATAGGACATCTCATTGATTTCAGTGAACTACCAGATAAATGCAGGCATCATTGCAATAATCAACCAGAAATGTTACCTATCGGACATAGCTAGGCCAGTGTAGCCTTCAGTAGAACATGCACAAAATGTGCAACTAAGACACTAACAGAAGGGCCAAGGGATGCCTGTTTGAACATAGAGTCATAGATGACTGCTCTCCCCAGGAATCTCATAACAATGTAGTCCATTCATTCCCATAATTAAAAAAAATGATGAGTTCATAGGACTCTTAACAACAACGAACAGTCAGCGTGATATCTTAAACTGCACTCAGACCAATGTACAGTTACAATGCTCAAAATTATTTTCATTGGCATATGATGTATAGAACCAATAAAATTCTAAATCAACTGTTTCACTAAACTTCCCTCCATCGATGCATTAACAAGAGCAAATAGACAAGAGACGAAGAACAAATCAAATGAAATCTCACCTCAAGATCAGAGAAATCAAACCATGGGCAACAATCTATGATTTCACAAGTAAAAATAACAGTGTCCCGAACAAGGAAACCAGCATCAGTGTCAAGCATGTCTGAAATCTTCATAAACTGGAGAACTGAATTGTTCCATGTTTTCGTGCAGATTGAAGATTCCTTGCACACAGTTTTTGCAGAATTCTTCTGGTTAACAATAGCCATCTTATAGCGCACCCAGAAGTTCATGTCAGGATCATACCCAGATGACTGGTCACTCTCCAAGTATATGCATATCGTATCAAACGACTCATATACACCTGCAAGTTGTGAAGAGGTAAACACAAAGTATGGGTTTGGTAAGTTATGAAAGTAACTAAATTTACTTTACCTATCCGCAGCTCACAACCCCCAGCCTGAAAAAACTTGCTAAAAATCTTTCTGGTCTCCATAATCTCCTTAAAGGACAAGAAATTTTCCACTTTCCATGTAAATGATGGCCGCTTTGGTAAAGCTTCAATCTGACATCCGGAAGTTGAATTGCATATTTCAGAATCTTCATCAATTAGCTCTTGCATAGCTGCTGTTTCCTTCAGAATGAGAACCTCTGCTGAAAACACAACGGTATCCTGTACAAGAAAACCTGCATCCTGATCAAAGAGGCTAGTTAGTGTCACAAATTCACGCCAGCCCCAATCCTTTGCTGACTTAGAGTAACGATTCTGAGACTCTTTCATAATCGACTTCTCCTCCCCTTTCTGGTTGATGACAGAGAGACGATGGCTCACAAAGCAGCTCCATTCAGTAGTTGTATTTCGGGGATCTGTCACTTCCAGAAATACTGATAGGTGGCATGGTGGTTGAGACTGCCCTGGTTGCAGCAACATAAACAAAACCAACTGAAAGAATCAGTACCCAAATTCGAAGAATGCCCACATATGAAACGTTAACAAGTAATCGTATAAAGAATGACTGCAATTTGTATCAAAACCAAATTCAACCTTCGATGGACTGCAAAATTTGGGGCTGCCATAGAAATGTGTACTCGGGGGTAGCAGTCAACACCCACAAACAAAATTACATACTATGCCTACAACAGTGATTTCAATATGGAGGGAAGGTGCGCCGGGAAATCCAAGTTACGGTTGCATTTGCAAACTGCAACTCTACTTGAAAAGAAGAATTTAATATCAATTAGCTAGTTTAGTGTAGTGTAATCATGAGTTTTACAATCTAGAGCAAAGTAGGTGATTTACGAAAAGAAAAGGGAAAAAACAGCATTCACTACAGTGCTTTATGGACTATGGTTGCTGATACACGAGGGAAAATGTGAACATCCATTGGTATTAGGCCACATGAATAAGGCTTAATTAACAGGGATAGAGGATGGACAAAATGAGAACTAGGCATGATATATTGTTTTGGAAGAGGCCGTAGCTACAAAGATAACAGGTGTGTCTGTCATCCGCAAGTACAGACAGCCAGATTTTTTTTCGAAAAGTTAGACAGTCAGATTTTAGGACAACTAAGGGGGACAATTGACAGAATTTGTGCAAGAAGAAAGAATAGTAGCTGTAATATTACAATGGATTTTTTTATTCTAGAAAACCATGACAAATTCTTGACAATGCAATCGTTGGTATCTCAAGGGATATTCAGATGTAGAATAAAAATGATCATCTGTAATGTTGTGCTTATATCAAAGGATTTCCTTCTCTAAAAGATTGGATGAAGTTATTGCCAGTATATTCATTGATTGCCTGATTGGTACACTACCTACTAGCTATTGTTTCTTGTTATAAACTACAAGTATTTATTTTTATGGTGGAATTCCATAAATTCTATTAAAAAAAAGGCAAACTACAGGTGTATGTGTCTGGATTTCACCCTTATAATTCAAGTCCCAGTTTAATCAATAACATCTGTCAATGATTCACAATTTTTAATCATTTAAGTATATCTAAAAGATTTGTGCAAACTATTCAGGTGTACACGTGCCTAGTTGTCTATGCCAGTTTACCAAGTTTACTTTGTACGCAGTTCAGTGCATGTCAGAATAAAATGCATAAAATTGACTTCAAAGCTACCATATGAATCTGGAGAAGCGTATGTGCTAGTGCTTACCCCGTGGATAAATAATAAGACGGCAATCTCGATTCCCAACTTGAAACCGTCTGCTTTTGATACATAGACCTGTGATCTTGCGCTTCTTGAGAAGCTCCTTCAGTCTTGTGAAACTCTCAATCCTCCACACAAACTTCCCAAAGTGTCCATCTGACTTCCTAGCTCCAGCACGCCCACCACTAGCACCACCCATTCCTAGAACCATCGGTAAGCTACGTGTGAATGAGTTTGACTCCTTTATCACGTGCACTGAGGCACTGAACACCACAGCTCCATCAACCAGGTATCCGCTATCAGCAGCCAAAAACTCATCCATTTT
Source organism: Cenchrus fungigraminus (assembly GCA_036936925.1). Classification (NCBI taxonomy): domain Eukaryota; kingdom Viridiplantae; phylum Streptophyta; class Magnoliopsida; order Poales; family Poaceae; genus Cenchrus; species Cenchrus fungigraminus. Next base: position 25,231,197 of record CM072773.1, on the reverse strand, counting down.
GATGTAATCACCCCACCCAAGGCTGGCATTGTCCGCCCCGAACCGACCATATGAATCCTTGTGGATATGGCTCCCACCAGACTTCTGATTAAGGATCGAAATGCGGAAAAGACACCAGCAACCACGATCACCATCTGGCACGCCACTCCCTGCACCACTTTGTGGCAATGCCGATGCCGATGACCCAGATGCAGCCTGTACAACAGTCTCCTTGCTTTCCAGACAAACTGACAAATGGTCTGCACCAGAGACATTGCTCTGGTAGATACTAATCCGGAGCCCGCAGTCACTCCCACCAGCAGATGCAGCGGCAGGGAAGAATGCAGGGCTCATGATCTTCTGCGTGCGGATCACCTCCCGGAAGAGGCTGAAATTGAGTACCTTCCAGGTGAATCGTCCGTCAGCATCGGCAAAGGAGGCCGTCTCGGAGAGGACCGATATGTCGGCGGCAATGACGAGCGCGTCGTGGGGCTGGAAGAGGAAGGCAGCGGCCGAGGAGGGCGCAAAGTCGCACCAACCGTGGGAGCGCTTCTTGGAGGAGAATCGGTGCCAGGAATCGCGCCCCAACGACTTGGTGGGATTGGAGGGGTGGACGACGGAGAGGCGATAGCTAAGGAAGCAATCCCATTTCGAGGAGGTGGTGGTCGTGGTGGAGGACGACGACGACACCGGGGTTTTGGGGTCGAGGACCTGGAGGTAGAGGGAGAGGTACCCCGGCAGCGCCTGCGAGTCGCCGCGCGGGTAGAGGAGGAGGCGGCAGTCGAAGCCGCCGACCTCGAAGTAGCGGCTGTAGAAGGTGCGGGCGCGGGTGCGGGGGAAGTCCGGGAGGGTCCACCGGCAAGAGGCGGAGGCATCCCCGCGGCGGTCGACGGTGAAAGTCGCCGACGTGGAATCAGACGGAGAAGGGGAAGGGTCATCGGTGGTGACCGCCGCGGCGGCGGCGGCGGCGGAAGTGGTGGGCTTCATGGATTGGGGATTTCTGGTTTGTTTTCAGGGGTGGGTTTTCTCCCCTTTTTTCCTTGGTCTTGGGCAGGCAGAGCAAAAGGCTTGGTTGGGGAAGCGAAGAGGGTTGGCGTGCGGTTTTTCATTTATTTTCTTTTCGTTTCCAACCTCTTCCATTTCTTTATTCTCAATCAACAAAATGCATCTATGGAATGCCTTGTCTTACTAGAATTCACTTTTTATAACTTTTTCCTCCTTATTATCTTTATATGAATATTAATAACATAACAATGCTTTTAGTTGAAATTTGAAATATATTTGGAGAACTTACAAGATTAGTTTACTTTGATGTCAATAAGTTAAAACTACGGTGACACCCCAAAGTGACGATCGCGGGTTAAACCTCCTTTTCTAAATGACTATGTTAATTAAGCCTGGACAAAATACCTGAATTACCCGAACCCAGACCCAAATTACCTGAACTCGAACCCGAATTACCCGAACTCAAGGTACCCGATCCCAAATTTGGATAGCGATTTTGATTACTCGAAATTAGTTTGGGTAATTCGGGTAATACACTCCGGTACCCGAACTACTCAATTTAACCGAAATTTGTCATTCTCTTTGTATTTTATCACGTGTTGTTGATTGAACACTTGAAATTATTACTTTATTAGAATATAATCCTCTCGGTTTGAACAAGTGACTATAATATATTATTCTCCACAAATTATTGTTGAAACTCTATACAAATTGTTGGTGAAATTATGTATAAATTGCTACTAAAATTTGTGTATTTTTGTTGTTTTTTAAAAAAATTCGGGTAGATCGGGTATACCCAAAACCAAATTATCGGGTACCCGAAATTTCGGATAATATTTTTTCGGGACTAATATCGGGTAGCTATTTTCATTACTCGAATTTAGAATTACCCAACCCAAAAAAATCGGGTAACCCGAACGCCCAAGCCTAATGTTAATAGTTCATATGTGTGATTTACTAGATCAAATGGTTTTGCATTTTAAAAACCCTCCCATATATGGAAATCAAAGTAGCCATGATTTAGTCATGAAAGATGGAGACACTAAACAATAAAATCAATACCATAAGGTTGGAGAGAGGAAAAACAACTCACAATTATTTGTCCGTGTGTTTTTAACTTGAGAGAAAAATTTTCTAATTTTTCCAAATGAACTTATATTAAATACTTCTTCTTGATGAAAAAAACAGTTGCATATCATTTCTTTGGGGAAGAAGTCCATTTAATACATCCAACAATACAATTTGTCTACTTAGTTCCCTACCAGACAAATTTAACCCAGTCTACTTCTCTAAGATATTTCAACGGATTCAATCTACTTTCTAATGAGAATTGTCCTTATCTTTCTCCAAGTACAAATTGAGTTTTTAAGTCCAACTTTAGTGGGACAATATAAACACATTAAGAACTTTTTATAATTAGTTTTGTATGTTAGGATCATCTAAGATTAAATTAAGTTTGAATATACAAATGTGCATAAAAATAATGGTAAACCCCATTTTTTGTAACATTAGAACAACATTTCATTCATCACTTTACACAAACTAAACCTCAAATTCAACATGTACGTGGAAAAATGAAAAAAAAGTGTATTAGAAGGTAGAGTGGATCAATTAAAATAATTTCAGGAGTAAACCCAAACAAAACTTTACTAGGAGAATCAGGGAACAAACTAGATTCTCTGCAATCCTAAAATGAATTTTTTCCCTTTGTTTTACAAGTTGCATGTATGAAGCTACTATTTACTATTTGTACTCCAATAAAAAATATTTTGTTCGATTTTTTCCCAAACTGTAATTTGTACACCAATAAAAACGTATTATGTTCGAATTTTTTTAAAAAGAAATGTTGATCACAAAACTTTGACAAAGATGATTGAATCAACAAGCGGGGAGTATAACATGCTATGAAAGATAAGTGTAACTGAACCCGAATAAACCTGAATTGCCTAGGTTTTTTGGGTTCAGAAATTAGATGAAACTTTAAACAAAGTTTAGAACAATTCAGGTTTGTTTAAAAAATGATTTTTTGGGTTCTTTTTGGGTTTAGAACAATTCATGTACTTCTTCCGATTTGATAAAAAAATCGTTTTGAACAAAATTTAGGTCAAATATTAAGAATATAAATGATGAATAACAGTTTAGAAATATGAAAATCACGTTAATAAATTTGTCTTGAAAATCATTCTTCATAAAAAATATATATATAATTTTTTAATAATATTCTTTAATAAAAAAGTCAAAGTTGTGTTTTAAAGAGCGTTTGCTATCACAAATTCTTTTAGGGTTATTTGGACTTGTGCCATTACAATTTTCCAAAGTTGAAGATATACCATTGCAATTCACCTATTCTGAAATATACCATTACAACTTCAAGTTTCGTGGAACGATGCCATTGTCTACGTCTCCTAACCGTTTGGGCCCATTGTCAGGCGTACATGTATTGTACGCATTTTCGTATGGTCGATTTTGCCCCTTTGCCAACTGTGAAGAGCAGCAGCCCCCGGGCCCATCTCTCACTCTCTTCTCCCCCTCTGTCCTCCCCCTATCACTAACATGTGGGCTCCCCCCTGTCATCTTCGTCTTCCTCCCCATTTTCCCTTGCCGAGCCGTGTCGAGCAGCAGGCGCAGTACGCCGGCTACGAGCTCCATGCCGGCTGGGACCGGCTGGGAATCACGAGCTCGGCATCGACGGGGCCAAGGGTGGCGGCAGCAGCAGGTCGCCATTGACGGGGTCACGGGGGAGCTCCACGCGGGCTCAGAGCTCCGACGCTGCTCGAGCCGCGAGTCGCGAGGTCCACGCTGGTCGCGTGCTTCGCGTGACGTCGCCCAACCCAAATTCCGGCCGTCCGCCCTACCCCACTGCCGTCAGACCAAGGCCTCGAGGGGTGCATCCTCTTCCCTACTCCACCACCTGCTGGACGCTGCCCAGATGGCCAGATCTAGAAGGTGCGCCGGCCAAGCATGAGCTGGGCGAGGAGAACCTGAACGCCAACTCGCCAAGGGAAGGCTCGTGCTCTCCGACGGCAGCGTGTTCGAGCCGGCATCGGCGCCAGCACCGCTGTCCGACGGCTCGTAGGCTAATAAGAACAGCAGCAGAGGGATTGCTCCGTCGTATGGTGCGAAGCTGACAGGGGAGGCACCGGGCACCTACGTGCTTGCTCCTGGCCTTATGCTTCTTTCGCCAGCTTGCTGGCAATTGAGCTGCGGCAACCCTTGCTAGCGGCGTCGGGAACGAGGAGAGCGGGGCCGGCAACAGGAGGAAGACGAAGATGACAAGGGGAGCCTGCACGTCAGTGACAAGGGGAGGACAGGGGGAGAAGAGAGTGGGAGAGATGGGCCACGGGGGCAGCTGCTCCTCACAGTTGGCACAGGGGCAAAATTGACCATACAAAAATGCATACAGTACATGTACGTCTAACAATGGGCCCAAACGGCTGGGAGACGTAGACAATGGCATCGTTCAGCAAAACTCGAAGTTATAATGGTATATTTCAGAATAGGTGAATTGTAATGGTATATCTCCAACTTTGGAAAATTGTAATAGTACAAACCCAAATAACCCATTCTTTTACGGAGTATGTGTCCAGGACCCGCAGAATCGAAGGGACACCCTCCCTCGTTCCCTCCCCTTCCAATCCCGCGGCAGCCCGATTTCGTCACCGTCGGCGATCTCATCGGCCATCGCCACCCGCCCAACTCCTGGCGCTGGACGGACGTCGGGTGGAGATCCCACTAGGTTGATTTCCTCATTTTCTGGTAAGAACCACTTACTTGGAGGGATTGTTATAATGGTTTGTTTTTTCCCTATCGAATCTTTTGTTGGTTTCCTCCGTGGATCTGTGTCTTGCGTGGTTCCCTGTTGTTACCCAATCGAATTCATTCCAGTCCATCCTACTAGTTCGACCGGGTTCTTCTTCAACCATGCCCCCACATTAAAGTCCGCCTCCGAGAATGGTGTATGTTCGTTCTACTAAACTCTACCAAGTAGTCCTAGATCACCTGGGTGGCTGGGTTGTTACTTGTTACTAGTCAACAAATTTTTTTTTTGTTATTTTCGAGAAGAAAAATTATGCCATCTTAGATAGCACAAGGGTTCCTGGTCGTTTAGATCTTGTCATAGTTAGAAGTTATCCCTTTGTACTTAGGTTGTAGCTGTGCACTGGCAATTGGTAGAGTCAACCAAAAAAAAAAGAGAATAATATTGAATAGATTAAACTGCGATCTGTTTAGCTTGCTAACTGCATATTGCTTGAATTAGTGATAATTGTTGGTTCTGCCTGTGGTATTGATGAAGAGTGACAAACGTACAGGTTTTCTGTTTTTACAGATTTTGATGACTACTAAGCAGACTACTCTTGCAATAGTTGGTCTCGGTGGCTCGCACTAAATCAGTGGCGGACCCAGCACCCGGCCACCCTGGGCATCTGCCCAAGCTCTAGTGAGCCGAAGTGCACTGCACTATAGACCATAGTCTTGCTAATGCACATAGTAAGGGCACATAACACACAGCTGAAGACTGCAGAGTCTGCCCTGCCCAAGCTATGTTGAAACTCTCGGTCCGCCACTGCACTAATTAATGCATAGATTAGGCTCTTCAGTGATTCCTCCCTTTTTATCGTTGCTTGCTCAGTGAGCAGATTGGCACTCTGGTCGCAAGAAACTGACTTTTCTCCTTCCACACCTCCATCTAAGGGAAATGAGCAGAGATGATGTAGCCTTTCACTGCCAGCCCTGTTCTCTGCTAAGGACATCCACCAATTGTTGTGAAAAAAAAGATGCAATCATACACTGGGAAATTTGTGATTGGCCCATTAAGGACCATGCTTGATGGCTTGGTGTTTCAGCATTTGGATAAAAAGCTGTAGCAGCAGTCTTATTTTGATGGTAATAGACTCTGAAAGGTATCGAGGACCTTCGCGGAGTATGTGGCTGGCAATATCACACTCCAATAGTCCCGATGAAATCCCACCATCTGGTCAGAAAGCCTATATGAGGTCCTGGAAATAGTCCTGTCCTGTGTGGCAATGTCTTTGTCTAGCTTTAGCACTAGCATTGGATTTTCTGTGTGGTTAACTCATTTTTCAGATTTTGGTGACAGCACTTAGATATCTCAAATAACTGTATCCATGAATTATGTTAATTTTAAACCAAGGGCCTTAGTGTATTTTCATAGTCCTGTCAATTAAGTTTGTTACCCTGTAGTGGACGGCCTCATCTGTCTCCTCATTTTTGTGTGGTGCGAGTTATGTTTGCAGTCATAAGCCATTGGTCGCTGCTGTTTTGAGGTTGGAGAAAATGTTTACGGACCACCATTGATCACTGACCAAGATTACAAACTAGAATCATCTGTATAACCATATGGATCGGTTATTATTGTCCATCATCTTTAATATGGATGACAAGTTACAATGCTTTCTCGTGTAGAAGGTGCATGTAGGTACAAAAGATAAAATATAATGTTATCTTGTTACGTTCTGTCCCTTTGCTGCAGGTTTATGTTTTTTTAAAAAAAGTTGCATGTTAAAATATTATGCTATCATTTTAGATTGTCCCCTGTGCCTTGTATTTAAGTATATTTCAATTTTTGTACCGTGATTTTTTCCTGCATGGTTACAATTTAATTGTTTACACGCCTTTAAAACCACTTTCAGAGTTGAAATGGCAAGCACAGCATGCTTCGTGATTGTTAGTAAGAATGACATCCCAATATATGAGGCTGAAGTTGGCTCTGCTCCAAAAGTACGGTTCTTTCAATTCATTCCCTCAACTATTTGTTTCATGTCTGTATGAGATTCCTTTCTATGATGTTAGTATTATTTATCTCTAGCCATTCACCGGAACTCTATTGAATCATTGTTATCTTAGAGAAAAAAAAAATCTACTGTGAGTGCTGTGTATGGGATGAGAGTCATGCCTTCATCCTATTCACTTTTCCATTTAGTTATTTTTGTCATGTTGCAATATTTTCTTACTGCTTAGTTTACATATTCTTGCAGAAAGAAGATTTAGCTTATCATCATCAGTTCATTTTACATGCTGCATTGGATGTTGTTCAGGACCTTGCATGGACTACTAATGCAATGTGAGTGATGGATGGTCTTTGTCTGCCCTCGGGTTTCTTTTACTGTTCTTCTTTGTTTGTCTTCACCTAATATTCATTTTTCTTCACCTTTTCAGGTTTTTGAAGTCAGCTGATAGATTCAATGACCTTGTTGTGTCTGTTTATGTAACTGCTGGTCATATCCTTCCAACCATACATCTGTCTAATAGGAACCTTATCAATTAAAATTTATAAAACAAACTAGCAACCCAAAGGATGTCAGACAGGAGTTATTCTGTTTGCACAGTTGCGACCAAAATCAACATTACCCCTTATTGCAAATCATCTAATAGTGGCAGAGCAGGGAACATTTGCCTCTCATATTTTATTTATAGTCAGTGTCGTGACCATGGTAACATCCAACTTCAATCTTTCTTTTGATGTGTTTTTTTGCTTCCTTGACAAACAGTGGCACATACTAGATTTATGTTGCTTCATGACTCGCGGAGTGATGATGGAATAAAAAGTTTCTTTCAGGAGGTTCATGAACTTTACATCAAGGTAAACAATCAGTTAGTTATTTATATCCACAGTTATTTGTTATTATGTTTTTATTAGCTTTGATTATCTGTCCTGTGATCCTGTCATAGTGGCATCTTTTCAGTAGCAACATTTTGACGAATGTGCAGACAGCTGCATCATTCGAAAACTTTTTTTGCAATCCAGTATTCTTGCCATTTTGATGAATGTGCTGTAATGGAGTTCTCTTTTGCGAATGCCTTCCTGTGCAGACATTCCTCAACCCGCTCTACTTGCCGGGTTCCCGCATAGCGTCCTCCCATTTTGATACCAAGGTCAGGGCTCTTGCAAGGAAATACCTATAGCATACACTCCGGTGAAGACCTGTTGTGAATTGTGATGGCACCTCCCCCCCCCCCCCCCCCCCCCATTTTGCGTAGCTAATCTTGGTAGTCACCGACCGATATACGCTGAAATTCTGTATTCCACTAATACTGAAACAATGTCGCTCTAATGCTCTATACATTTTTTCCCACCTGAGATACATTTAATGTAGGGATTGTACACAACAATTCTTGTATTTTAGCTCTTCTTAGTCGTCCAGAAGGACTTTTTTTTTTTGCTCACAGAACAATGTTGCTCACACCAAGTCTTTTTTTTTTTTTGAAATTCACACCAAGTCTGTTGGAAATGTCGATTTCAGTCTGGACCGTGTGGTCTCGCTGAGACCGACCCAGTCCCAGCCCTGCGAACCTTGCCCACTGTGCACTATTAACGTGAACATGATATGTCTGCGGTCTGCCCAAACACTCTCAAGAAATGGTGGCGGTGGCGCCGCCTTGCAGCCCAGCGTCGTGCCATCAATTTCCGCACGGCTCCACGGCAGGTGTAAAGATCACATGTAATTAAAACCTCAATCAGTCACCTGCGTACTAGTAGCTTTTACGATCTCTGCACCGACGCTGAGATTTTGTCGATTCACACTGTCAGTTTACTGCACGGATGTGGTGTGGTGGGAGCTCATTCAGGAGCGGCAGCGATCGAACTGCTCTCACAACCCCGGCAAGCGGCAACCGTGCGGGCGGCCGTACTCGCCGGCTGCCCATCAACCACCCATCGACAGGTGCACGGTGCGGGCAGTAGTAATTCGCTCGGGCGGCCGACCTGTCCTGCGGCCGATCTCGCTCAATCCGGGGCCAGCACGGGGTAGCTTATCAGATCGGCACCGGATCCCCAGCGAGATTTCACTGGGGATTTGAGGGCGGCAGCACATCATGTTCGCCTCGCACATCACAAGAACCCAGATCAGCCACTACCACTAGTCCGGGAGGGTAACCGGCGCACTCCCACATCGCCACCTCACGAGCCACCACCGTTCCTGATCTGGAAGAGAAACATGGGAGCACCCAAAAAGTTCAGTTCGGGCTCATCTCTAATCCATCGAGAAAAGAGAAAAGAACAGCAGCGAGTGGGCTTGGCCTCGCCTTTGAGATGCTGTGACGAGATCACCGGCCGGCCGGCGGCTATGCTGTGCGGGTGAGGTGAGATCACCCCGGCACGGGGCCGTGGAAGATTCGGTGACGGGGGTGACAAAACACGGGCGTCAATCTCCGATCCAATCAGAATCCAAGTCGCAGTTCGGCGAAGCATTGGGGGCGTCTGTGCGGGTGGGGATCTCGCCACTGTTTGGGGAAGATCGTTATCTCCCGGGATAAGTACGGGCACTAATTAACTACTACGACCTCACCAATGGCTGGTAGATTAGCGGGTCACGTCAGGGGGATTTGATAGCATCGGAGGAAAGATTACGTCCGGTGCATTTTAAATCTCGTCACCTCTCGTAGCGGATTTCATAAAAAAAAATGGACAGATTTGCAAGTTGCAGCGCTTGGATTTCTTTTGAACAAAATAGTAGTATAGAGTATGTTTTCAGAATGTCAATTGGTGACGCTGCTCGGTACGGACGAGCGAGATTCTTTCTTCGAGAGATGCCTGGGAATAAATAAACAAAGAAGATCCAAGGATCAGTTCCCTATCATCCACAATCATATTATCATAAGAAAAATACTGGTAAGGTGAGCACGATTCACCTGCACTTTTGGATTTCGATCATCTTTCTTGGATTCAAAGCTCCCAACGAATGGTGGTGTGTGGCTTGAAAAGAAAAACGACACTGAACTCCCAACGAAATTTGCATGCTCCGGTAGCACAAAAGCGCCCAAAACTCCGCCTCCACTGACGTCTGTATGAAAGCAGCCGATCGAGCAGATGCTACTTGCCATTGCCACCACTCGACTGTGACTGACGCCAGCTGAAACCCCGACGGCGACACCTCGTCCTGTTCCTCGCCGATCGATCGAGCAAATGATGCTGGCTTTTGACGGGCGGGGCAGCAAGATAGGGCGCGCGGGACGACCCGGAGAGAGAGGCAGGCATGTCGTCACGAACAAGATCTTAGCGTTTTCCATGCCAGGATCGCCGGAAAAGACCCCTCGTCGTCAAGGTGGCCGTGGAAGTGTGCAACACCACCACCACCACCACCTGACAGCAGCAGCATCGCCGGCGATCGGATCGATTCGGTCCTTTTCCGAATCTCGGGAGTAGACCGCAGTGGGAGTGATGAACTCCACGATGGCGATCGAGCGGGCGGCGGCGGCGGCGGTAGCGGTAGCGGTAGCCGGTAGCAGAGGCTCTTCCGCAGACGGAAGCTGGAGTCTGACGGGCGGGTAAGATCGCGGGAAGATTGATGGTTGACGCCGACGAGATTACGAGATCGTCTGCTTTTGACGATGCGGTGATGGTGAGAAGCTTGTCCGCTGGGTAAAGATTGCTCGCACGTCCTGTCCAGTGGTAATTTTCTCGGCAGCAAAGGAAGACGTGTTACTGTACGCCTGAGAGCCTGCTGCCGTGACGGGTTTTGAATGGTCTCGCGACTGGGCGGAACAGTGCTAGAAAACACACATGCATGTGATGATGTGTCGATCGTGAACATGGCCGGGATCCGAGGACGATCCCACTGGAAAGCTCAGCCTTGAGCCTTGTGTGCGATCGTACGCCTCCTGCTCGCGATTTTGTAACAGTGGTATGAGGGGGTTCACTTTGTGAGCAGAAAGTCACTGTTCAGCCGTCTCTCGTGGTGTTAACTGTTAAGCAGTGTTGCTGTGACGGAGTAAAAGAAATGGCCTGACGAATAGCTCCGGATCTCCCTTTTTTCGTGTTGAAAGGCTGCCCAACTAGACCGGTGGTAGATTTTCGAGCACCTCCCATCTACAGTACAGAGGGAGCTTTATTTGGCTAGAACTGGGTACCACATCGCCGGTTTGTGAACGAACAATTCTCATGGCTCCACCACGAAGCATAGAGAGAGATAGACGTGATCATGTGGAAAATACTTAGGGGCCATCATTCGCCTCCATTCTCATTTCCCCGGAGGAGGGTTGCCACTTTTGCCACTCTGTACTACTCCTACTTAGTAGTCTGATAGGATTAGGATCTACGACGACGACGCAAAAAAGAAAAAAAATCCAGTGCCCAGCGTGGTCAAAAGCTGCATCTATGATCCTACAAAAAGTTGGCAATGATGCCCAGGTCTTGTTTAGTTTGCTAAAGTTTCTAACGTTTTCTCCACTCTCTCTCCATCACATCACATTAAATACGCCAAAAGATATAGGTAAAAAAATAACTAGTTAGGCCATGGTAGGATAATATTTACCACAAACAAACGAAACATGCTACAGTGTGCTACAGGAGTTCGAAACGTTGAAAAGGCAAATTTTTCCAACAACTAAAGAAGGCCCCACTTCGGATCGGAGTCGGAGCTAGCAGAGGGTGATCCAGGATCACGGAAGATATACTCAAAGCAAAGAAAAGAGCGCCCCTAGCCCCTGGCCTGAAGAATCCCTCTTTTCTCGCCGTCACCGTTGCTCGACCTGGCCCATTCGACAGGCACCAGCAATAATAATCCTCTCTCCATCGTTGAAGCCGGTCGAAAAGCCTTTTCGCGCTTCACGCAGCGTCAAGTTGTCGCGTGGCGAAGACCTGCCAAAAGGAAAAGGACCCCGGCCGGCGGCCAGCGCCTCCTTTTCCCGGTCTCCGAACACGGCGATCCGCCCCGGGGCCGGCCGGGCCGAGCGATTGCGGCGGATCTCTCATCTCTGCACGGCTAGCTCCGTGCTCGCTCGTGCCCGTCGTGCACGGCCGGGCTAGGCTAGCTGCCTCCCCCCGGGCCCCGGCTACCAGGCAGCAGGTTGCCTCTTCTGGTTCGGGCCCGCGCGCGACTAGACGTACGACCCCGGGAAGCGTCGGCCGGGCGCCGTCGACCGTGGTTCAAATCCCAGCGCGCTCGATGGCGTCGTTGAAAGCCGTTTCGGATCCTGACGTTCTAGAGTTGTATCTAGGCGGCCGGCCGGCGCCTAGCTAGGGCGTTGGCCAGCTGACGCATGCACCATGCGGTCTACTCTAGAGGGCATGCATGCATGTTACCACCCGCGATGACTCGGTTGGAAGTGGGGGGATGAGATCCGCCCCCAGGCCGGCCGGTGCGGTTTCTGGGGTCTAAAGACACACTCATGTCATCTAGATGACGAGATCGATCGACCCACCCAACTGGGATCGGTACAAAGATTCGTTCTCTCTCACTCGCAAACCACCATGGTGTGATTGAATTCACAGCATTTATTTGTGGTTCACAAAACTGTACGTAAGCGTTTAGAGCTAGCAAACCCCCTCGATCGTCACTCATGCATGCGGTTAGGCTAACCAGATAAAAAGTTGAATGATTCACTCATCACTCTTCCATCGTAGGAATGTACTAGGTCCATTATTGTACCTCAACAAAATCAACTGGCAGCGTCTAGTCGATCTCACAAGTGCGCAGATGATCAAAGAAATCGACTGAGCCGGGTCTCGTCTCATTAGTCTGGCTTATTAGTTATCAACCAGCGGTATTTTTCTCTCATAATAAATCAGTATAAATCACCAACCACCGACTAGTAATATCTTTCTTTTAAAATACATCAACACCATTTTTCTCATAATACATCAGCATCGGACACCGGTCACCAGCCACAGCGCAGCGAACAGGCCACCCGTCCCGTGCGAGTGATCTGACGGAGTGGCGGAGAGACGACACGATGCCAACAAGACTCGTCAGTCGTCATGCATTCCACATGTCACTTACGTCCCCGGCGCGTACGCGGTGCCCACATGTACAAAGACAACACGATTCATCCACCGCTCTCACTTTTAGGCTTTATGAGCTTAACTTCCCCAAATACATTATGAAAAAGAAGATTTTCCATCACATCAAACATCACATCAAAAATGTCGGTACATGCACGGAGTACTAAATGTAGATAAAATCAAAAACTAATTACACAGTTTGGATGTACTTTGCGAGACGAATCTTTTGAGCCTAGTTAGGTCATGGTAGGACAATATTTACCACAAACAAACGAAAAGTGCTACAGTACTTTTCAGTTCGGAACAGTGCTTTTCAGCCCAAAATTCGTGTAAAATCTTCCAATTTTGCATTCTAATTTTGAGATCTAAACACACCCTTAATTTCGACGACGGCGCACGACGAGCATATATATATATATCCTTGCATTGAAACGGGGCCTGGCCGCAGCAGCTTCTTTTTTTTCCCCGTGTCCACGCGACGACCCTGCCTGGCCCTTCCCGGAAAAGTGACGCCGGCCGGCAACGCGCAGAGACTTTTGCACGGGGGTTCGTGGTGATTCGTTCGGCGCCGTGCACGTCCGTGGATTGTGAAAGTCGGGGTGCAGATGCGTGCGTGGATGAGGTTTTGCGCTGCGGCCAGCAGAGGACGACGACGGTGGTGATCGATCGTCTGCCGTACGTGCTACTTCCATGAACGGCTACACTCTCTTAAATGGTTCTGCGGATCTCTGAAGATGTTTTGCGCCCGTGCAATAACAAATGCATATAGGCATATAGCAATGGCCGACGCAATGCAGAGAGAGATGTCGTCAAAGAAATGGAAGCATAAGCTAATAAAGGGATGTTCGGTTAAAAAATTTACAGTGTCACATCAGATTTTTTTAATGAAATGTCGGAAGAGGTGTTCGGATACTAATAAAAATATTAATTGAAGAACTCGTCTGGAAACCACATGATAAATTTATGAAACCTAATTAATTCATCATTAGCATATATTTATTGTGGTATGACATTATCAAATTATGAATTAATTATATTTGTCGTGTACTGTCCAAAATTGTCACGATCTGTGCAATTAATTACGAATTAAATACTTCATACATGTTGTCCAAACATCTGATGTGATAAGAGAAAACATCTTGAGGAGGGAACTAAACCGAATCTAAATGCAATTGCACCTTTGTTACACGCACGTTTTGGTTTTTTTTTTGAAAAATTAGCAGGAGCGCTGCTATGTCATATAAGAAGAAGAAGAAAGCAAGTTTTTACATAGTCGTGATTACATATGAAAAGAAAAGCTCTCTGTCACTCGTGGAAGGTAAAACATAGAGAAGACTAAGAGGTGTCAACCTCCCCACAAGCAATACTTCTCAACTTCATTTTCTCCTTAATCAGAGCAAGAACTCTTGGTGGCCGGGCTGCCATACCCTCAAAAATTCTCCTATTCCTTTCTTTCCAAATATTCCAAGTTATGTAAATGAGAAAGGAGGCCATCTTTTACTCCACCTTCTTGCGAAGGCCGAAGAATTCCACCAGTCCTGCATAGAGCAACCTGGTAATGGTAAATTAACCTGGCCTCCGGTCCAATGAGGCACTAGGAGCCACACCTCTTGGGCATTCGGGTCCGGAGAGCAGCAGTGCAGTACCGACACCCACGTGTTTTCATGCAAGGACGCTAGCTGAAGCCATGTGGAATTGGAGACGCGCGTACAGACAGACGACCCCGTCTGAACCTCGTGCAATCCCCATGGCGTGCAGCGGCACTGCGACAACACACTGGTCCGCCACAGGCCGCGCACCACCGCTCCGGCTCTCCATTGGTACTGTAGCTGCCGCTCGCAGTCACCACTTGGTACAGACTGGACCTGGCACACACATTGCGACAGTAGCGTCGTCGCATGCAGCTAGCCGGCAACACGGCAGAGAGCTTGGGCTGCGATGCCCGCTACAGTTACACACTTACTACACGCTAGAGATCATGGAGTACGAGTACCACGACGACAAGGACCGCCCGGCCGGGTGGCTGGCTGTTACTGCATGCGACGACCCCGGTAAGAAGATCTCTCCGGCCAGCGCCCATAGAATCACTCTCGTCCGTTGCTCGGAGAAAAGGCGACCTTTTACGCCGCAGCCATAGGCCCATAGCCGTGACTCTCCGTTGCAACTTGCAAGCATATTTCCCTGACGATTCCATCTGGGAATTCCGTTCTTTTTTTAAGACGTGCACGTTTTTCATTAAGAGAATATAGTTTTACAGAACACGACTCTAGAAGAACCTCTAGAGCGTGGGAAGAACAAAAACCCAAACGACAAGAGAAAAGGAAAGAGATCACGACCACTACTAGGGAATGAACCTTTTGTCTTGGAGAGGATTTCACATTAATACTGATTTTTTAGAACCGGTACTAATGTGTACATTAGTACCGGACGGGAAGGAGGGAGCCTGAGGCGTCCACCATGACACACATTAGTACCGGGTCTAGTCGTGTCTAGACCCGGTACTAATGTGACCTCTTCACATTAGTACCGGGGCCAGACAAAACCCGGTATAAAAAGTTGGACATTACTGCGAGCGTCCCCAGATGGCGCCGTCCGTCCACCGCGGGCCCCACGCGGACGGCACGCGGCGGCATCCACGCGGAGCGCATGCGCCGCGGCACCCGCGCCCTTTCTCTCCTCTTTCTTTTTTCTATCCATCCCGATCCATCCACCCCCTCCACTTCCTTCTATCTTTTTTCTTCTACTTTCTCTCTTCTCTAACTTCTCTTCTTCCTGATCCAGGGCGGGGCGCGGAGCGGAGCGGCCGGCAGGGCGCACGCAGGCCGGCGGGGCAGCACCTCCGCGGCCGGCTCGCTGGGCCAGCGGCCGAGCCGACGGGGCGGAGCCCGCGGCCGGCGCGCTGGGCCGGCGGCCGAGCCGGCGGGGCGGAGCCTCCGCGGCCGGCGCGCGGGGCCGGCGGCCGGGCCGGCGCGCGGGCCAGCAGCCAAGCCTGGGCGCAGCCGAGGTCGCCGGACTCGCGATGCGGTACAATGGCGATTTTTTTTCTTGTGTTCTTGTTCTGATGAGATCAGTGTTCTTGTAATGTGATTTTTCATCTGTAAAATCTGAGATGAATGTGATATCTTGTGGTGTGATCGATCTTGTGACCTATATATTGGTGTTGTGAATCTTGTAACTTTGCTATGAATCTTGTGATTTGTGAATCTGGGGAAAAAAATAGATGTCATTTGCGTGTGAATCTTGGTAACTGAAGAAGAATGGAAAAAAAGAGAAGAAAAGGAAAGAAGAAAAATAAAGAAAAATAAAGGGGAGAGATGGAGACGGACGGGAGACGGACAGAGGGGAGGGGACGGACGGGAACCGGACGGAGGGGAGGGGATGGACGGGGACTGACGGAAGAAACACATTAGTACCGGTTATTGCAAACCGGTACTAATGTGAACTCCACATTAGTATCGCTTGGCCTGTACCGGTTCCAAAACCGGTACTAATGGGGTTTTGGAACCGGTACAGATAGTTGTTTTTCCAGTAGTGCGACACCACCACCACAACAGACCGAACACGACTTAGAGCAGCTGAACCTGCAAGAGACCAAGTCGCCACGAACACCTGCACATCACCGATCGCCTAACAACCCGGACCTAACAAGGTAGAGTGTTTAGTCTTGCAAGACGAAGCCTCCAAGAGAGGAACGACGCCGACGCCGCTAACGTCTGTCCTCCCACAAAGGAGCAGACCAAGTTTTCACTTGGCAAAACCAGCAGGGTCAGGAGCCCGACAACGCCCCCCACAGGGTGAGCTACGTCCAGAAACGCAGCCATTGTCAACTGGGCAAATGCCCGAGCAAAGCTTTCGCAGGGCTCCTAACACCAACCACGCAATCGACCGAGCGAGGTCCAGAAGAGAGGCAAACCGACGGGTTGGCAGCGAGCATCCGCAATGACGGCGAGAGAGCACAACAACAGGCCAGCGAACAACAAAGAGCAGCCGAACGCGGAGAGCCAGCTGACGAAGGTGAAGACGCGAGCGGCACGGCAGACCCGGGCGACGAACAGCAGGACAGTGGAACGATGCGGCAACGCACACCGAGCGAAGCGGCGAAGCACGGAAACGCAGCCACGGCCACCAGCCGCCTGCGCCGGTGACGCCCACGCTGCCAGCCTCCAGCAGCGGCGTCCACCCTCGCCAGGCAGCCTCAGCTCCGCGACGCCCACCGGCGTCCGCGGGAGGAAGAGAGGTGCAGGGGAGAGGGCACCTTCCCCATGGCCCGCCGCCCGCACCCACACCCGCGTCGAGAAGAAGGGGGGCGCGGGAACCAGGGGCGTGGCCGTCGGCGGGGCACAGCCTCAGCCGGAGCCGCCGCATCCGCCGGGGAGAGGAAGGTTGGCGGTGACAACGGTAGGCGGTCGAGGCGGCGTCGGAACAGGAGACGACGTGTCGGCGGGTGGCGGCGTCATGGTCGGCGGGAGCAGGCTGGCCACCGGCGGGGAGGGAGAGGTGCCCGCCGGGAGGGAGCCGTCGCAGCCGTCGGGTAGAGCGGTAGGAGGGCGAGGACGACGGGAGGCGGGCGGAGCAGCGCCGGAAAGACGACACGCCGACGGGCGGCGGTGACGTGGCTGGCGGGGCGGCGCCGGGTCCGAAGACGATGCGCCGACGGGCGGCGGAGAGGAGCCGCAGCCGGCGCTCGACGCCAGATCCGCACGCAGGGACGTCGGATCCGCGGTCGGGGGCGCGGGACCGTCGCGTCGGGCCCGCCGCTGGTGGGGAGGAGTCGTCGGAGGCGGCGGCGGTCCCGAGAGCCCCAGATTTAGGGTTTGACGGCCACAGCGCGAGGAAGGGAGGAGCGTTGGCGGCACGGAGACGTGCTGGCCGAGGCGACGACGGCCCCGGCGACCCCAGATCTAGGGTTTCCCTGGCGGCGGCGGCGGAGAGCGGAAGGAGGAGGAGGAAAGGGGGCCCGAGCCAGGGGCGGAGCCGCCAGGGAAACGCGCAGTCGCCGACGACCGAGGGGGGGGGAGCTCCGAGGTGGTGTCGTGGAGCGGGGAGGGGGAAGGAGGAAGAAGCGGGAAAGGGGAAGGAGGAGAGGGAAGAAAAGGATAAAGAGAGAGAACGCGGCGACACCGGTTGTGCGGCGCCGCCGTTGGCCGCCGCCGCCAGCAGCTGAGGAGATGACGGCGGCGGCCGATGAGCGCAGCAGTGGGGAGGACTGGCGGTGCGGGGAGGAGCCCCTCGAGTCGCCTCTCTAGAGGCGACGCGAGGGTTGGAACGCCGGGAAACAAGCTATTATGCCCCAGGTCCAAATCGCGACCAGATTGGCTACGACGACGGATCATCTTGCCCCCCAGCGCGTTTCGCTTGCTCCGTCGAGATCGCAAATATTTCCCGCACCCGACGGGATGCGATGGCACGGGAGAAGCCGAGGCGGAGACGTTAACGTTACTACGCGGCCAACGAGCGGCGGACACGGCGCGAATCGAATCGACCTCGTCTCGCCTTGGCGTAACCTGGGGTTAGCGTGGTGCCAAGATCGCCTGCGTGAGGGCCGTAGCCCGCCCGCGCCGCGCCAGTAGCCCAACCAACAACCGGTACGGCGCCGACGCCGGAGCCCTGGACGGAGCGACGCGCGGCAGCGGCAGCCAGGCAGAGCCGCAGAGAGCATCGGATCCCCGACCCTGCCGCCGCGAGTTCCGACGCGGCGCGGTGGCCGGGCCTGTAACCGCCACCGGAATCCCGGAGGAAACGGACGCCGGAAGTGTGGGCGTGGGCGAGATGGACGCCGTTCCGTGCCGTGCCCACTGCCTGCCCGGTGCTGTACCCACAAACGAAATCCCGAGCGCGGCGCGGCGCGGCGCGGTCCGGTGGCTAGCATGCGTGCCAAGTGGAGCGGCGCCTACGCCACTTGGCTAGCGCTACGGGGGGCTACACGGCGCGCCCCCGTTTTCTTTCCCTTTCCTCGGAGAAAGAGGAGCGGCCGGGCTGGCGGGCCTCGGTCACGTTGTCGCGAGTAGTACAACTGTGCGAGTAGTAGGGCGGGGCACACAGAGAGATTGTGTGTGTGGCTATAGGCACGTATAGAGTCAGTCCTACACGAGCGTGGCGCTGTAGCCTGGCGTCGCAGCGCTGCCCTGCCCTGCTCCCGGCCTCTTTATAAACAGAGGAGGCCAGGAGGGGTAGGCGAGGGCGAGGCGAGTGAGCAAGGAGAGGACAGAGGAGAGCCCCCCCGGCCGGCGATAATAAACGCTGCCCAGCTCACTCCGCCCGCCAGTCGCCTCCCCCCTGCTCGGCTCTGCTCGACAATATACTCCAGCGAGCAACAATAAAGGCCGGGTCGAGGAGGAGGAGGAGCTGCTTGGTTGGAGTTGGACCGAGCGAGCTGAGAGCCTGAGAGGAGGGCCGAGCTAGAGGGAGAGGAATTAATGGGTGAGGAGGCCAGCTGCAACACGGTCAGCGTGATGGAGGCCGCCACCATCGCCAACGCCAAGCAGCAGCCCAAGGAGAACGGCTGCGCCGCCGCTGCTGCTGGGGAGGCCGTGGCCGAGGAGGCGGCGGCGCCCGCGGCTCCTGACCACCGGCTGCAGGGCATCTCCGACGCCATCCGCGTCGTGCCCCACTTCCCCAAGGAAGGTCCGCGCGCCGTCCCTCTCTGCTTCGCCTCCTCCTCTCCCCCCCGGCACCGGCAGGCTGCCGATAAATTCCCGCGTGCTTGCTCGCAGACGCTGATCCGTGTGCTCTCTCTCCCTCCCTCTTATTCGTGCTGTGTGCATGCACGCGCGGTGTGGTGCAGGCATCATGTTCAACGACATCACCACGCTGCTGCTGCGCCCCGGGGTGTTCAAGGACGCCGTCGACCTCTTCGTCGAGCGCTACCGCGGGATGGGCATCCACGCCGTCGCCGGTAATAATCCACGAGCTCCTCGTCCTCCTCGATACACCCCTTCTCTTCTTTCTCTCTCTGCCGACATCGGCGTCGACTAGTCAGTCTCCGGCGGCAGCGCCCGCTCGGCCAGGGTGGAGTCGGCACGGCACGTCGCTGTCCCGCGCGCGTGCAGGTGCAGGTGCAGCCGCGGGGGAGCTGTGGCCTGTGGGCAGAGTTCTGAGATTCCGTAAAATCTCCGGGGGAGATCTCCCCTGGTCCTTTTGCTCCCCCCCGCGCGCTTTTGTCGCCGCGCGCACCCGCAGCCTCACCCGCCACAGCGTCCGTGTCCGTCCTCCTGCGCCTTTCTCTCTCGCTCGCAACGCAACCCGCCGCGCCGGGCTCCGCTTTCCTCGAGCTCGAGGCGGCAACAATATCATAATCGCCGCAATAATCCTCCGGCCCTCCCCCACGCCTACTGTTTCGCTGGATTTGCGTCGCCACCAGCTCGGCTCTGCCGGTAATTATCCATCCGCGTCCGTCGAGGTCAGGTGTGCAAAGCCGAAAAGCCGGAGCCCGATAATAAATGCGCCACGCCACGCTGTGCGTGTGCCCCTGCTGCCTCCACTCCACGGCCGGCCGGCCGGCCGGCCGTGCGCGCGCGCGCGAGGCGAGGGACGTCGGCGCCCGTGCCTCCTGCCCCTGCCTGCCACTGCCAAGCGGGAAGGTGTGCATGTGCCGTGGTCGTGGAGCACGGCGCTCCTCTGCTCTGCTGGTGTGGTAGTGGAGTAGGTTGAGTGTACGCTTGGCGCTGGCAGCAGCGGCCAGCATGCATGCGTCAGCCGGCGGGCGTGGCCAGAATGTTTGGCGCAGGCAGCGTAGTACTCCTCCCCCCAGGCCCCAGCCCGTCCCCGGAGGCCGGGCACGCGGGCGCACTTTTTCCAGGCTTTTCCGACGCGCGGCCGTGCCCGGAATCTGCCGCATTCAATAGCGTATCGGGGTTGGCGCACGGCGCGTAGGAGGGAGGAGCCGAGGAGGTCATGGCCACTGGCCAGGCAGGCAGGCCCACGGCCGGATCCCGTCTCGCGGCATGGTGGCCATGGCCAAGCGGCGGGGCGGCAGCGTCCGTCCGGCCGGGGCGGGGCGGGGCGTGAGGGGACCGCGGGGCATCGATCGATCGGACGGGCGCGGGCGCCGGGGGGCACGGGGATCGGGCGGTGGTGGTGGGGGCGTGGGGTACGGTACGACGACCCGTCATCGGGCTCTGCTGGTGGTGGCGCGCCGCGCCCTGATGTCACGCCGCATGTGCCCGATCCGCTGTCGTTTTCGCTGCAAAGTACTGCTTCTGAGATTTCGCTCTGTTGCTTGTTGGATACTCTGGCCGCTTCTGCGGCCTTTGTTTCCCTGAATTTTCATTTTGTTTCCTTCCCACCTTTTTTTTTTCATGTTTATTTACCCACTATTCTTGTTTTGAAAATATGCTAGTACACTTTATGAATAAACATGGTGCTGCTGTTGCTTACAGTATGTGGCACACCATCTTTTTTTGGCTCTGTTGTCTTTGTCAGTCGAATTACTTGGCAGTGCGGGAGCATTCAAGCTCGCATTCAGGTATCCCACTCTTCATTTCTGACTTACTTTGCATTCCTCCAGGGATTGAGGCCAGGGGCTTCATATTTGGCCCGGCAATTGCGTTGGCCATCGGCGCCAAATTCATACCGCTGCGCAAGCCTAGGAAGCTCCCAGGTGAGATTTCTTGAAGATCCTGCTTTTTGGGTTCATTTTTCATTACCTTATAGCCAGTTGTTGCTTTTTATAATGGCCACAGCTTGTGGTGCTGAGACCCTAGTTAAATAAGTTTAGTTAGCAGATTTGGATTAGCAGGCAGTTAAAAGTACGGCAGTTGCCCATAATCTCTGACACCAAAGTTGTTGCGATAGCCTGCTCCTTTCCTCCATGCAGCCCATGATGGGGGTATTAAGAAATGCATCGGGCTTTGACACGAGATCTTTCTGCCCTTTTCACATGTTCTATTACTCCAAGAGATGCCGCGCGACAGAGCCACTACTTACCCAAAGTGTGGTTCTGAATGGCTTGCTAGTTTTAAAAAAGTTTGTTATACAGTAATCAACATGTGCTGACATTCTCTTTTGCAAACATGCAAGGCGAGGTGATATCTGAGAAATATGTGCTTGAGTATGGGACTGATTGTTTAGAGATGCACGTTGGAGCTATTGAACCTGCGGAGCGTGTGATCATCGTCGATGACTTGGTTGCAACCGGTGGGACACTGTGTGCTGCGATCAGGCTTCTCGGTACGTATATTATCTAGTAGTTTATGCATTGGAACTATTTCTTTGACCAATGCTTGCACGCAAAGTGTACAATGATGGTTAATTATTAGGTAATAGAGGTTATAGAGAATAGAGTGATATAAGAAATCCATAGTAATCTACTCCTACATCTTGCGATTAAATACATTTTTTTCTCTGAAACACAAACTGTATTTTTTTTCTGTTTGCTCATTCTGTCATTCACGTCACATTGTTCATGGTCCAGTTGTAACAGTTAAGTTTTTCAATTGTGCATCATAGCAACCTCTTCTGAATTACAGCATCAGTGCATGTCTGTCCCCACAGCGTCAGATTATCCAGTACTGCTTGTCTTCCAACTTTGCCAATTCAGTACTGTAACTTAGTAATGCTATGCTTTTAATGTGGTAATTACAGTAGCCTGCACCAACTAGGGATAAATGGTAGAGCATTTATGATTTGTTTCAGGTATCTTTTGCCTTTAAGATAGAAAATTGTATTTTTAAGAAACCTTCTTAATCATCACACATTTTTTTTTGTAGTATTTCAAGTCAGAAATTGATTTTCACAATACATGTATGAGTACTCTATTGTCCAATTCACAGAATCAAGTACACCCAGCTAATAATTATCTCTAATTAGTTGTTTTGTCTTGCCATCAACGTGCTTTCTCTTCACATTTTATATAGATAAATTTTCACAATGCATGTTGATGGGAAGAACACAATTTTCTCTACGTTAACACAATTTGCTTTCCAGAACGTGCTGGAGCTGATGTGGTCGAGTGCGCATGCCTCATTGGGCTCCCAAAATTTAAGGTATTATTGTTGGACTCACAACTATCTGGAGTGCACAGACAGACAATCACCTGTTTACTGCAGTATTTTGCTTATGAAACATTTCACAACTATCTAGTAGCTGTTTGTGTTATTGTAGCTTTATAGATTGTGCAGCCAATGGTTTTGTTATGTACGTACAGCGGCCAGGAGCAACTTGCCTTGTTATTAACTGTTATATAAGTACCATCAACATGACCATGTCTGCTCTGTTCCCGACATCTAAGATACTCAATATCTGTACCAGCTGGGCATCCATAGACCATAGACACGACTAGTTGGGATTTGGATGTGCATTGTCTGTGATTGTATAAACTGTAGAAGGTACTTGCATTGCACCTGTTTCATTCGGCCATATTACTTTTGTTGTAGGCTTTATAGCATGGGGCACACCTTTGTTGTAGTACGGGTGTGTTTAGATGTCAAAGTTTGATGCCAATTTTGCAAAATTAGTACGAAATACCCTGTAGCGTCACATGAATAGTGAGAGGTGATGTGATGGGATGTGATAGATGGTGGGATGTTTTAGCCAAAATTTTGGCTTCTAAACACACCCTACAGGATGTGGGTGCAGGATGCTATTACTGCTCTCAATCCTGCATCTTGTACCATGGTTTCAGGATAACGACCCTGTAGGTTTCGCAAGAGTAGAAGGCTAGCAGCAGCAGCAGCAGCAGCAGCCACTCACTTCTGCTTGTCAGTACTTGTCTGTTAATCTACTTCTAAATCAGTAACTGGCCACATCAGTAATTTGCAGTAGAACATGCATTTTTATCGCTTCAAATTTTGTACTGATTGATCTAGAAAAAGGATTCAAACTGGTTAACCGAGGTAGCAACTTCCTTGCAGAATTTCTACAAGCTCAATGGGAAGCCTGTTTACGTACTGGTGGAGTCCCGTGAATCTGATAAATAAGAAGTGATGGCCAGGTGAGCGATATTGTCTCACTGCCTCAGTGCTTGTAACCTTCCGGCATGTTATCCTATTCATCAAGCATTTGTTTCTGTGTGTTCTTAAGCGGTAGCCGATTCTCTGCATTTGCTCAGTTCCTTCGCCTCTTGTTTTCCAGGAATCCTGGTGGGTTAATCCTTGCTGCTGCAATTGAAAGGTGGACCATGGGCGGGCGTCGACAACTATGCGGTACATTACTAAGGCTAGGTGCTAAGTCTTGGAGAAGGGAGAGGTTAGAGAGTGTTGAGCGTGTAGTCTTGTAGGCTGAGTAGTTTTTTTTTCTTCAGAGTACTGGAGCTTGTAGTTCTTCCGGGAACATGGTTATTAGCTGAAACATGGTTGCTGCTGTTCCATTGTTAGTTCAATTGTGTGGTTTTGATTCGAAAAGGTCAGCAATCAGGTTAGATGGACGTTTCAGAGGTACTTCTTAGTGCACAGTTTTATCGCAGTCTTACTCACCCATAAAACTTCACTGACAGAGAGTGGCCTTATGCATGCTTAACTTCGGCGGCATTTCTAGTTGGGTGTCCTTTCTAGTTCAGAGAAAGTAGGAACCTTTCAGAATAAATTTCTTATATGCCACTGAAATTTCTTACAGACTCTGTTCTGCTCGGTAGATCTTCTCCTGATTTATACCGATCTCTTACTTGCCATCCAAATTATACAGTCCCTTCAATACCAACGGTTCAATTTAGCGTCCCCTACGTGTCGTCGCTCCTCTTTCTACCGTTCTGGGCTTCTTCTCCCCTCAGACTACCCACACTCGTTCTCCTTTATCTTCTCCTTCAAAACAGAATATTCCATCCTAGTTATCGATATTCTCTCCTTCATATTCTATTCTTCTGCACTCGTCTTCATTTAAATCTCTCCTTCATCCCAACAACCAGCGAGTGGGGCCCACCCTGCTTTTTTAACACCCCCGCCGCCCCTCCCCCTCCCATTCATTCGCTCTCCTCCCTCCCCCTCGCTCCCTCTGCCAGCTCTCTCTCCCTCACGGCGTGGCGGAAGGGAGATCCGACCACGGCGTCCTCCCTCCCGGCCTCCTGCTCCTGCGCCTACAGCTCTCCTCGAAACGCGCGGACGCTGCTGCAGTGCTGCTCGAGCTCGGGCCGAGGTGGGACAGTGGCGAGCTCGTCGCGCGGATGGCCGAGATCCGCGCGACGGAGAAGGAGGCCCTCTCCGGCTTCTTCTTGCGTGGCGGCAGCATCCCTCCACTCCTCCACCCCTCCCTCGCCGGTGCGAACGGATCCGAGCGGACCGACATCGCTGCGGCATCCGTGAGGGAGCTGCTCGACCCGCCGGCGGAGGAGGACGTGTTCCGGATCAGGTTGGCCGCCACGGTGGCGTCGGCCGTGGAGGCCGAGGCTGTGCTGCGGGCGCACGAGGCGGCGTTCCGGTGAGCCTGGGCGCAGCGCCTGCACGGCGCGGGGGTACGACGCCGGCGTGTGCAAGTCGCGGTGGGTGGTGCGACACGGTAGGAGGTCCCGGCGGCGGCGGTCTCGAGGAGGAAGCTCTGGTGACGGCGGCGCAGAGGTGCAGGCCCCTGTCTCGAGGGCGCGGCCGCGCGGGAGGCGCAGATCGACGGAGTACCCTGCGGCCTCGAGCTCACCGATGCGGCCTCGCCATCTCCGGCAGCCTCGAGCTCATCGATGCGGCGGCGGCGGCGGGCGGATCACAGGCGCGGCAATCTGCAGCGCCCCACGACGGGCGGAGCTCTAGCAGGGGACTGCGACCTGGGACTTGGCGGCCTCCTCGCCGTCGCCTCCCGACCTCCTCCCTCCCTTCTCGTGCGGCGCGGCGGCGTGACGGTTTCTCCCCTGTAGCGCCCTGGTGGTTGATAGGGCGCGGGAGCGGACGAGCAGCGCGGGCCCCGCCTGGAATGAAGGAGTCTGCAGCTCCTCCGGATTTGGCGTCGTCGGGCGCTGACAGGAAAATGAAGGACGTCCTGAAGGAGGCCGCTGCGGGGGGGACCTCATCGGTGCGGGTGGTCTCACTCTAGTTCCTGCCGCACAAATCAACAACCGGTGACCATATGCACATGCACCATTCAATCCCGCACAAAAAAATGGATTGCCCCTCGCGCGAGCCCAGGCCTGCTCATTGGATTGTAATCCAACTCTAACCCACCCTAATCCATATCTAGTTAATTTATTTTTCAACCCAACTCACCCCACACTTATACTATCCAAACACAAACCACTCCAACCCACTACTTGGTAGAATCCATGGATTTGCTACGAAAACACATGAGTTTGCTATATATATCTATGGATTCATATAAAAATCACTTAAAAGTCCTATGTCAAGAGCCGGATCTTAGAATTAAAAGTTCGCGTTTGCACCTTAAAATTTTAGCGAAATTAATTGAAATTTGTTGCAGTCGTTCAATTTGACTACCTGCTACTTTATGCAAAATAGTAAGGTTAAACGTATGTGTGGGCCCAATGTTAAGAGCCGGACCTTAGAATTAAAAGTTCGTGTTCACACCTTAAAATTATAGCGAAATTAATTGAAATTTGTTGTAGATGTTCAATTTGACTACCCGCTACTTTGTGCAAAATTGCAAGGTTAAACGTACATGTGGGCCCAGTGTCCAGAGTCGGACCCTAGAGTTAAAACTTCGTGTTTACACCTTAAAATTTTAACAAAATCGATCAAAATTTGTTTGAACATTTTGACTACCTAGTTGTCGGGGTTTGTCACTGCCGGCAAGTAAATTTATACGTGCGCGTGTCTGGATCCGCACGGTTGCACAAGAGACACTCGGGGTTATACTGGTTCGGGCCTCCGGAGAGTAATACCGTACGTCCAGTCTGAGTGGGTGTGTTCTTTATGCTCAAGTGTCTGTAGTAGGGGTTACAGACAGGTCGGGAGAGGGTCTCTGCGCCCAAGTCCCTAGTGCGCGTGCGCTGGGTTCTTGTAGCAGAGTTCTGCGTACGTGAGTGTGTGGGTGTGTCTACAGGATGATATGAGATGAGATATCAATATTAAGTGCGTGTGGGGGTGAAACTGAACGTGTGTTACAAGTGTTCCCCTCCTCCCCTTTTATAGTTGCAAGGGAGAGATCTATGGGGGTACAATCGAGGGTGCAGACTAGTTTGCAGCATAGGGCGTCGTTCTCCGCGTCGGACTGTCAAGATGGTGCGGCGAAGAACTGTTACGGGGTTGCAGGTGACGGCGTAGGCTTTCCTGAAACCGCGTGTCCCGAGTAGTAGCCTTCGGAGCTTCTCGGGCTCTCCTTCGAGTAGTTTGTCGAGGGTGGGGCGTAGGGATCGTATCCTATCCTTATTAGTGGAACAGGAGCACGTCTCTCTTGGATACTGTGGGAATGGAGTGGCCTACGCCACGCCGTTCGAAGTTTAGGGGGAGGCGTACACTGTGCCGTTCGTGGCGCATCGCTCCCCGTGCCGTTCGTGGTACGACGCGCACTGTGCCGTTCAAGGCATAGTAGACGGATCTGCCCTCTGACACCAGATCGGTTTGGTCAGGGCGGCCCGTCGAGGAGGAGTGAGCACATGGTGGCGCGTGGGTGAGTGCGTGCGGATATCCCAGGATCTCAGCGGGGGGCCCGTGTCGCCGTTGCCTTTGATGTGGAGCTTTGAACTTGTCGGGGACGAAAACTACTCGTGCAAGCGAGTGGTCT
Organism: Cenchrus fungigraminus; assembly: GCA_036936925.1. Classification (NCBI taxonomy): domain Eukaryota; kingdom Viridiplantae; phylum Streptophyta; class Magnoliopsida; order Poales; family Poaceae; genus Cenchrus; species Cenchrus fungigraminus. Next base: position 25,203,878 of record CM072773.1, on the reverse strand, counting down.
ACGCCACGCCTTTCGAGGTTTAGGTGATAGCGCGCACTGTGCCATCCGTGGCACAGCACACACTGTGCCGTTCGTGGCACAATGGACGGATCCGCCTTCTGACACCAGATCGGCCCGGTCCGCATTCTGACACCAGATCGGCCTGGTCAGGGCGGCCCGGCGTGGTGAAGCTTGCACGTGGCGGCGTGCGGGCGAGTGCGCGCGGATATCATGAGAACTCAGCAGGGGGGCCACGTCGCCGTTGCCTTCGGTGAGAAGCTTGAGCTGGTCGGAGACGGAAACTACTCGTGCGAGCGAGTAGTCGGGGAGGGGACAGTAACTACTCGCGCGGAGCACCACGTGGCCAGGGACTTGTCGTGTGGGCCGCTATGTACTCGGAGGGGGAGGCAGTGGAGCCCATGGGCCGGCTAGCTCCTGGCCCATGACGGAAACTGGTCGTACGGGCTGACCGGTACTCGGAGGCATAGTACTCGTTGTACTGGCCGCTGAGTACGCTGTGTGTCAGTCCGTACTGCGTTTTTTAATGGTCGTGGTGGGCTCTGGTCTAGGGCCTCGTCAGTAGCCCCCGAGCCTGGTGAGGGAGTCAAGGACTCACTCCCAGGTTCAGTTGCTGTGGAGACGAAGAGGTTGGACATGTTTTTTCCGACAGGGGCGCGCGAGCGCACTCGCGGGTTATAGCCCCCGAGCCCACGGACAAGTCGGAGACTTGTGCGTGGGGTTAAATGTTTAGGTCTCGAATTCGTGAGAGTTTTCGTACCGTTGCTTGTTGCAAAAATGTGCGTCGTGGGGTAAGTAGCGAAGATTTCGCGCCAGTCGTGGGATTTGTGGGCCCGCCACAGGTGACGTGGCAACGCGCTCGTGCGCGGTTGGCCCCGGCGGGCGCGTCTTTTAAGGAGCGACGCTTCGGCGCGTGGGGGATGTGGCCCGAGGCGGGCCTGGGCAATAACTGCTGAGGGCACAGTTGTCTTCCCCTTATATACCGCGGTTGCCGGTTGGGCTTTTTCCCTCTTCTTCTTCCTCGCTCATTCCGCCGCCATCGCTTCTGCCTTAGTTTCCGTATCCGCCGCGCCCACGCCCTCTCGCCTTCTTCGACTCCGGTCGCGAGCTCGCTTCCTGTCACCGCCGCCATGTCGAACTGGGCGCCCTCGAGCGTGACCTGGTCCAAGCTCGACCGCCTCGCCGCCGATGGTATGCTGCCGCGGCTCACCGAGGCGGAGGAGTGGAAGCTTCCCGGAGCCGAGCGCGCCCCCGAACCCCTGGAAGGGTACGTGGTCTCGTTCGTGGCCTTTCACGAGCGCGGCTTCTTTGTCCTGGCGGGATGGTTCATCCGCACCGTCAGTACGGCCTTCAACTCCACAACCTCAACCCGAACGGTGTCGAACAGATGGTGGCGTTCAAGGCGTTGTGCGAGGGGTATCTGTGCCAGGGAGCCCACTGGGAGCTGTTCCGGTATTTTTATAAGTTAGTGTGCCTGAAGGACGACCGCACCGCGGAGGCGATAGGGTGTGCCGGACTTCGGGGGAGGCAGGGGAGGATGGACGAGTACATCTCCACCTCCCTGACGAGTTCCAACAGCGGGTGGCACCGGGATTGGTTCTACCTCAAGAACGACCTCGAGCACCCACTCCCCCAGTACACCGGTCTCTGGTACGACCGCGCGCCGGAGAAGTGGAGGTATGGGCCGGAGAAGAAAGAACAGCCCCGGTTCCTCCCGGACGCCCTCAAGGCCCTTGAGACGCTCCGCGACCATGGCGTGGACTTCATAGCCATCATCGGTGGCTATCATGAGAGGGGAATTGTTCCGCTCCGGTGACGTTGCCCCCGAGCCTCTTCGAGATGACGGACGACCGGACTCGCTTCGAGGGGACGGTGACAGCCAATCCTCTGCCCTCGGGGGAAGAGGTCCAGCACCGGGTGTGGCAGGCCACCGGGATCACCTACTTGTTCTGGCTGCCGCCGAACCTGCTGCCGATGCTCCCTCACCCGACCACCTTGGCCCTGGTACGCCTTTCCTGACACCTTTTGACTCGTTCTTGGGATTTTTGTACTAGGTACCAATCTCTTTGCGTTTGTCCAGATGGGGAAGGTGGACATACTCTCCTCGCGCCCTCCCCTGCCGGCGGACTGAGTGTGCACCAGGCTGATCGCCGCGAGGGACAAGCGGCGGGCCGAGCGCAAGAAGGCCCCACAAGCAGAAAGAAATCGAGAAGCGGTCGAGGAACAACGGCCGCGCGTCGCGCTGGCGTGCTCAGGAGGTCGACGTTTCTGAGAACGAGGACCCCTCGTCGACGCCGTCGAACACCGGGGAAAGCTCCGAGTTCGCGTAGAGTGACGACGAGCCGCAGGCGGCTTCCCGGCCGCGCGTTGAGGCGGAGCCTGCTTTGGCCGCCGCGGGAGCCAGCTCAAGCCGGCAGGCGCCACCCCGGTCTCCTCGAGCCGACCAGTTCGAGGTGCACAACCGCACCTCTCAGTGCGGCGACTGTGAGAGGAGTAGGAGCTCCACCCGTCGTGGCGACTCCACTCGCCACGCGTCAGAGCGCGAGGCCTCGCGCCGCTCTTCTTTGCGCGGGAGGTCGGACTCCCCGCCGGGACGATTGTCGCGGGGGTGGAGGAGCGCGCCGGCTGCTTCTCCCCCGCCCACGACTCAGGGCGGGGTCAACCACTCTCCGCGGCATCTCCAATCCACGATCATCGCTGGGTCCTGGCCGGGTTCCGCCTCGGCTTCCGCTCCGATTTCGGGGGAGCAAACGAGCGGCGCCCTCTCCGAGCCTGACCTCGGGGAGCTCGAAACGGTCTCGCCACATCGCGGCCAGGTAAGCCCTGACTCGTTGATTTCTGATTGGCATCCTGACTTTCCTGGAAACATGCTCGTCACCTGATTGTTGTCGTGATGCCCTTCTCGTTTCAGGGGCCCTGACCCCAGCACGATGGAGCTGGCGCCCGTGAAGAGGCTGCGCCATCCGGTTCAGGTGGCCGAAGATGTGCCGCCGTCGCCCGGTCTGCCGCCAACCCTCCCGTCGGGCGTGGGCGTCGAGGAGGCAGGAGGGTCTAGGACCCAGGAGGCGATGGCCCCGCCGACGGGAGCTGAGAGCCCTGCTCGCAGTGATCTGTCGATGGGGCATATGGGATTGGGGGGCGATCCCCCCAAGAAGAGGCGTTCTCGGCCCATGCGGCTGAGTTGGCGAGGTGCCTCGCCGGACCTCAGGAGCAGGCCCAGGAGGGCCCTGCCCCCGAAGTGCCGGCAAGAGATGTTGAGCTGCCCGCCCCTGAGTTGTCGGTGGGGGCAGGCCGCGCTGCGGCGGGCGCCGAGCTGCCAGCCCCTGAGTCGCTGGCAGGGACGGGCGGCACTGCTACAGATACTGGGGGCCCAGGCCCCGAGTCGTTGGCGGGCACGGAGGACGCCATGGTGGTCGTGGAGCAGGCCAGCCCTGCCGCCGAGGAGACCCTGGCCCCGACGGTCATCGAAGTGACCGAGGAGGCCGTTCCAGTCTCGTCAGCTGTTGCTTCCACGAACAGTGCCGTCCCTCCGCTGTTCGCCCAGGAGGTCATCGTCATTCCGGAGTTGCCTTCCCCCGCCACTTCTCCACTTGTGCTAGTGGAGCAGACGCCACCTCCGACCTCGGAGGTCGGAGAAAGCTCAAGGGGCCCGGGATCGACCGCGTCGACGCTCGAGGAGCAGGCAGAGGCACCGCCGCTCTGGCTGGTGCCCGTCTCGCGTGTCCAGACCTCTATCAGCCTTGACGTTGGTGGTGGTGCGGAATCCTTGGCCCGTCGAAATTTGGAGAGGGGCCTGCGCCAGAGCGAGCAGGCGTTGCGCCAATCGGAGCGGGCGCTCATAGGGTTGGTTCTGCCCGCCGCGAGGGTGAGTCGCAGTCTTCACTCTTGGCTTTTCATTTTCCGTACACCCTCCATCGTTTTTTCTGACCGTGGAGCTCATCTGTGGCTTAGGAGCTTGTCGGGCGCTGCGACGACAAGTCCCGTGCCATCGAGACGCTCCAGGCGGAAAAGGCCCAGCTGGAGATGCAGCTAGCCGCGACTTGTCTTGTCGCGACGGCCGGTGAGGTCGATCGGGCCACCGAACGCGCGGCCCTTGAAGCGAGGGCGAAGTCCGCTGAGGACCGCGCGGTCGCTGCACAGGCGGAGAAGGCCGCCTTGGAGGAGAGGCTCGCTGCGGCGGAGCAGACAACGTCGGAGTTGCGCTAGAACACCGAGGCCACCACCCGGACCACCAGCCAGGAGAAGGCGGAGCTCGAGACGAGAGCGGGCCGGTCCGAGTCTGACCTCCAAGCGGCCCGCGAAAGGGTGACTGCCCTCGAGGCCTGAATCAGCGACGTCAACGCTGAGAAGGACCAGCTCGGGCAAGTCGCCAAGAAGCGCGAGGAGGAGATCGTTGGTGAGTGCCCCGTGACCTGTTGTCCTTACGCTTTTGTTTGCGTGTAGTTGCTTGATTATGTGACGTTGTTTTTGCTTTTCGGGGTGAGCAGCTCTTCGTGTGGCCCGCAACGAATTGGCGAAGCAGGTCGTGGATCAGGAGAGCGTTGCGGCCACCTAGCTCATCGAGAATCAGAAGCTGGCGGACCTCGCCCGCGAGTCTACCGAGAGGCTCAACAGTAAGAGGCATACCTTCTTCATGTTTTGCCCTTCCTCAACGAGATGTTTTTCGCTAACGTTAGTCTTTCTTTTGCTTTAGAAATCGTGACAGAGCTCGAGGAGGTGCGGAAGTCGCACGAGGACACCAAGAAGACCCTCGCGACGGTGCAGACGATCCGCGACAAGATGGCCCAGACCATTGTGAAGACGCTGGACGATCTTGGGGTCCCTGCTGCTTCCAACTTGAGGGACCGCTTGGGACTGGCCTCCGCGACCGCTCGTCGGCAATCACTGGATGTGGCACACGATGTCGTCCGCAAGGTGGTAGCGTTCTTCTTGTCGCAGTATCCGAAGCTGGACTGGGAGTTGTTGAGCCAAGGGTGGTGCCCAGGCTACGACAACGACGGCTACGACCGCATCGAGAGTGGCGCCGTCGACTTTGTTGAAGCCATGACCAAGCATGCCCTCCATGATCTAGGCCTATAAAAAGAAACACAATAGCCTCGCAGGGGCTTTTGATCATATTTTGTGACAGTCTGTAACAAACTTGTGGTCATGTGACCGTTTACCGCTCTAAGTTAAGAACTCGTTTGTTTGTGTGTTATCCTTTTCCCGAGTAGTTAAGGAACTTGCGAGTCCGAGTAGCGTAATTTAAGACTTCGTTGGTGGTGTCTTGCTCCGTAGCTGCAGGGGTGTAGGAACCTAGCGACCCGGCCGGACTTAGCCTTAAAGTAGCACCACTCGGACAAGTAGTCCCCGAGTACTTTGAGAAGGATAAACGAACACGCATGTTTTTGCAAACAAGAAAACTCTTCGGAGTCATTGTTTGAACGGTTGCCCGACTGCTTTCGAGGAAGCGAATGAGTAACAACTCGGAGTTACGAACTTTGCTCGTGGGTCTTTGCACCGTAGCCGCAGGGGCGTAAGTACTCGGGGCCCGGACGAGCGCAGGTCCGCGACCGCGCGAGTTATCACCCATCTCCCTTTAGCAAGTGTGGGTGTACCGTGACGATCATACGAGAAACCGTAGACGGTTTTTGATCGAAAAAGTTTTCGAAATGTTTTACTCGAGTAAAAGATATAAGCTTGAACGAAGATATCATCTCATGAAAAAGAACATAGCTCGAAGCTCTTGCATTATCATAAGACGAAACAAAGGAAAAATTAAGGGTAAAAGCGGCGTAACTACTCTATGTTCCATGCATTGGAGATGACCCTGGCGTCGTCGTATTTGAGCTTGAAAGTTCCCGGACGAAGCACTTGGTCGACGATGAATGGACCCTCCCATGGTGGCGAGAGCTTGTGCCGGCCTTCGTTGCTTTGAACTCGTCGGAGGACGAGGTTGCCGACTTGGAACTCACGTTCCCGTATGTTGCGCTCGTATTAGCGGTACAAGGCCTGCTGGTATTGTGCTGAGTGGAGGAGAGCGCAATACCAGGCCCCCTTCGTGGGAACGGTGATGGCCGACCCCCTGTCCTCGGAGGACGAGGTCCAGCGCCGCGTGGCGCAGGCAACCGGGATCGCACAGGTGGTCTTGCCGCCGGCGAATTTGCTGTCGATGCTCCCGCACAAGGCTACTGTGGCCTTGGTAAATTTTCTTTTTCGTTTTCCGATTTGTTTGGGATTTTGGCGTTGGTATCTGATCCTTTATGTCCGGTAGATGGCAAACACGGACGTCGTCCCCATGCGGTCTCCGCTTATGGAGGACCTGGTGCAGAACCGCCTGGCCGCCGTGGCGGAGAAGAGGCGGGTCGACCATCGGAAGGTGTACCAGCAAAAGGAGATCGCAAAACGGTCTCAGAACTCCCATCGCGCGACGCGCCGGCAAGCTCGGGAAGCGAACGTGTCCCCGGACGAGAACCCCTCGCCGTCGCCCCTGTGGACCGGTGATGAGAGCTCTGATTTTGATTGGAGCGATGAGAGGTCGTCCCCACCCGCTCCGTCGCCCGCCAAGACGGTGCCCGTCGCGGAGGCTAGCTCGAGCTGGCGGGCGTCGCACCGACCTTCTCGGGGGGGGGGGGCAGTTCAAAATTCGCGCTCGCTCCTCCCCAAGTGACCGTCGCGCCTCTGCGCAGAAATGGGACTCCTCCTGGCGCGGTGACTTTGCTCGTTGGCCGTCAGGGCACGACGTTTCAACCCGTCCTTCCTCCGGCGACCAGTCACGCCAGAGGTCGTGTTCCCTAAGAAGGCGCTCGTCGCGGGAGGACAATGTTACGTCGAGGAATCCCCCCCGCTCGGGGTGCGGGGCGAGGGTGAAGTCTGCGGAGGACAACGCGGTTGCCGTGCAGTCAGAGAAATCCGCCCTGGAGGCGAGGCTGGTCGAGGCGGAGAAAGCAGCGGCAGAGCTGTGATCAAACGTCGAGGCCGCCGCCTGAGCTACCAGCCAGGAGAAGGCGGAGCTCGAGGCGAAGGTGGGCCGGGCCGAGTCCGACCTCCAGGTGACCCATGAGCGGGTGACAGCCCTGGAGGCCCAGGTCAGTGACGCTGCCACCGAGGGGACTAGGCTCCGCGAGGTCACCCAGAAACGCGAGGAGGAGATTCTCAATGAGTAACTTGTGGCCTTCACATTTTCTTTTTCTTCCTGCGCAGTTTTTGTTTTTGTGACGCCGTCTTGATTTTTGGGTGGACAGGCCTACGCGTGACCCGCGACGACCTGTTGAAGCAGGTTGTGAACAAGGAGTGCCTCGTGACCACTCACTTTGTCAAGAATCAAGAGTTGGTGAAGCTCACCAACGATCTCTCCGACAAGATGAAAGGTACGGGGTGCGTCCTCACTTCCCCTTGCCTTTTCTTGATAAAGACTCTAGCTGAAGTTCGTTCTTTTTCCCTTCCTCGGGGCTTATCGCGGAGCTCGATCAGTCCAGGAAGTCCTGCGTGGAGACCCAGAAGACTCTCGAGGAGGTGCAAGTGGTTTGCGATTCCATGGCTCGAGCTGTTGCGAGGGTGTTGACGGATCTTGGGGTCGGCCCTGCACCCTCCTTGGCGGAACGCCTCGCTCTCACCGTCAGGATGTCCCAGCAGCGTGCACTGGACGTGGCGCGTGATGTGGTGCACAAGGTGGTCGCCATGTTCCTGTCACACTACCCGGAGCTAGACCGCAAGTCGTTGAGCGAGGGGTGGGCTCCCGGCTATGAGAATGAGGAGTACGACACCTTCGAGACGGACTCTGTTGACTTCGCAGACGCCGTGACCGCCAACGCTCTGCATGATCTTGGCCTGTAGGGAGAAACAAGATAGCCTCGCAAGGGCTTTTGATTATATTTTGACATGTCTGCAAAGAACCAGTAAACCATGTGTGAACGTTCTTCCAACTAGGTTTATTAGCTTATTCGTTGTTCTATTTGCATGTCGTTCTTTTCCGAGTAGCTTGGAACTTACGAGTCTGAGTAGTACGGCCTAAGACTTCGTCGGCGGCACTTTGTTTCGTAACCGCGGAGGTGTAGGAACTTGATAGCTGTTGATGGTTGAAATTCACCATTTCCAACCCTCAATATTCTCACATAAATGGAGGCATATGCATTATTTACTAGCATTTAGGTTTGAATAATGTAGTTCCACTTGTCCTTGGAGATTATTTGTATGTAGGTGATTTACCCCTTAAAAGAGATGGAAACTCACCTTCTATGAAGAAACCATGCCAACTCAGCTGAGGAGGTGGCTGCCACCAAGGGAAACATGGCAATCCATGTCATCGATCCAGGGGAGGCACTCACCGACGAATCAGAAGACGCCACATGGACTTCACATGGATCAAAGGGCCCACCTCGGATACCATATCAAGTCATGCACCGGGGATGGATCAGAGGGCCCACAGGGCAGCCACACAGAAGAAGCACAGGCCAGGGGGCCACCCTAGGGGGCCGGCCGATCCTAGGATCGGCCGAACAGCCTTAGGCCCCCCTGATCCTAGCCCTCCACGTGTTGGTTGCTCATTGGTCCATTGCCTCACTCCCTGGTGTTTAGGGGCACTTTGGGCGTCCGAGCAAGCCTTGTCCTTGCCTATAAATAGAAGGGGAGGGGCTCCCATTTCTCACACACCACTCTCTCATTCTCCTCTCACTTTTAGTTTCCAAGGCTAGGGGGTAGGCTAGAGTAGCTCTTATTCAGGTTCCAAGTCCTCTTGGAAGTCTAGGTATGAGTTCTCTTTTATCTTTATTTCTTTGTATGACTTTGATCTACTTCAGTTATTCAGCTATTTCATATAAAGTCATGGTAGATCATATTCTTGATATGTTCTTGAGTTCATCCTCTGTTCATCATTTAGAGGCTTGTGTTCTTCGTGAACACTACCTTTTGATCCACTTGAAGGGTGATAAACTCCTTCCTTATGTGTTTGTTCATAAGTTAGAGGCTCGTGTTCTTCGCAAACATGACCCTTTGATCTTATTGATTAGACATAAGAGAGTTCATATCTGTTTGTATGTCCAGCCTTAGTTGATCTTGTTAGATGGCATGAGAGTGTTGCATGAGGTTTGTGTTCAAGCTACGGTACTCGGTCTAGTTGACCAGTCTTCTGGTGGCTCTCACCCTGGGTCACAATAGCCCGGGCCGGGTGGAGTCTAGCAGCAACGTAGGCATGGTGCTTGGGTTGTCTGGCTATGATAGTTATGAGCATACCCCCCGTAACGATAGAGGTCGGTCCTCGGGTGGTGACAGCCCTGTTGGATCCTTGGGCAACCTCCGCACTGGGGTACCTGCTGTAGGAGTCTAAAGTCTAGTTTCGCAGAGTGCTGGTCATCGCGTGCTAGCTCCCCGTTTGTACCTGGGTGCTGAACCTTATCTCTCTCATGTAATATTCAGGCCCATCTCTTGTATCTTCTAGCTTTGTATGTTTAGTAAATTAGAACCTAGAGCTAACTCGTATGTTCCCCCTAAGTCGTAGTGTGCTAGAGTAGAGGTAGATTTGAGTGTGTGTGTCACACTACCCCGTATATCTTTTATCTTACCCCTGTCTTTGAGTGTGTTGTTCCCTATATCTATCTCTTGGTTTACATTCAGAGCAAAAGCATAAGTCTAAGATATCCGCCATTGCCTTCCACGGATACGATACCCTTGGAATACTCTCCTTCCTTGGGCAAATGCTACAATGGTTTATCTGTGCGCTTGCGGATTCGTTCATGATCGTTTAGATTAACCTATGGCAAGTCTCGATGTTCACGCTAACCCGGTGCCATTAGTTGTGACATTGAGAGCTGCCTAAAGGCATTGCTAACGCTGACGCTAAGGACAGATTCCAAATCTGTTCTTAAGTGATCGACGTTATGAAATGCCAACAAGCATTTCTGGCGCCGTTGCCGGGGAATGCACAGGATTATCATGACTATGCTTTGCATCTGTTTATAAACTCTGAGTAGGTTACGACAACTCTCAATGCAGGCTAACCTTGATTGTCTTCTTTTATCTTTGGATGATGAAGACAGGTAGTGTATGACTGGTTTCGACCTACCGGAGAATTTTACTGAAGATCCCGAGTCACTTGTGAGGAAAGCTCGAATTCATTTCGGCTCACCTCGTCGTACTCGTCCGGAAGGCGATCCAACTTCCTTTGTACCATCCACGTCCAACGTTATGGCCCAGAAGACACTTCGTGAGTACTCAGCTCCTTCTGCTGACCAGGTGCTGCAAGGCCCTGAGGTGGCAATGAGGACTGAAAATTTTGAGATCAAGACGGGTCTAATCACGATGGTACAGGCTAGCCCATTCTGTGGCAAGCCAAATGAGGATGCCAATGCTCATCTGCAGTAGAGATGGCAACGGGTAGAAACTCATCGGGTAGTACCATTCTATACCTGCACCCGCCAACTCTAACTCTATCCGTTAAAAAACCCATACCCGCATACGGGTACAAGTTCTTACCCATACCCGCATCCGCGCGGGTTTTTTTACCTGTCGGGTAACCCGTACCCGATAGCATACCCGTTGTAATCTAGTATAATTGGAAACATAATACACTGAAAAGTGCATATATCAACAAATTGGAATAAATAAAAAAATATAAATTATAATTCTAAACCAATTAATAGTCTAATGAAGCATAAAATTATTAGTTAGTTATAAATATTAAGCTATCCTTCACTAATAATGTGCAAATTTACAAGTTTATCACATATTGTAGACGGGTATATTTTTACCCGCGGGTATGTAGGTATGGGTAGTATGCACCCGTACCTGCACCCACTTACCCGATGGATACATGATATTGCCCATTTGTGTACCCGCGGGTAGAGATATGTTTCCATACCCGTCTTCTTATCGGGTAAAACCTGTCGGGTACTCCGGTTTTGGGTACCCATTGCCATCTCTAATCTGCAGCAATTCCTAGAGCTATGTAGCACTTTCGTCATCAGGGGTGCAAATATGGATGTTGTTCATCTACGGTTGTTTCCATTCTCCCTCCTGGGGAAGGCTAAGCAATGGTTCTATGCGAATTGTGAAGCTATTAACACTTGGAGTAAGTGTTCAGAGGCATTTCTCAAGAAGTTCTTCCCATTGGGTAAAACCAATGCTCTTCGTGGAAGGATTTCTGGTTTTCAGCAAGCAGCAAGTGAATCTATTCCAGAGGCTTGGGAAAGGCTTCAGGAGTATGTCCTGGCCTGTCCTCATCATGGGATGGAGGATTGGCTTATTCTTCAAAGCTTTTATAATGGGTTGACTCCGACAGCCCGAGGCCATATTGATGCTGCTGCTCAAGGGGCATTCTTCTCACTCACTGTTGATGATGCTAAATTACTCATTGAGAAGATGGTATCCAACCAAGGGTGGAGTGATGAAAGACTCCAACCACGACCGAGAGGTACTCATACTGTCAAGGAAGCAGACATGATTACTGCCAAGATGGATCTTCTTATGAAGAGAGTGGATGACTACACCAGCGAGAAGGCTGCCATGGCCACCACTACTCTGCCCATGGACTCTGACATGACTTGTGAAGTCTGTGGCAACACTGGGCACTCAGGCAACTACTGTCCGGAGACTCAGGAGGAAGTGATGTACATGAATGGCAATAACAATGGTTATCGTCCACCTCAACAAGGAGGCCAATCGTGGAATCAACAACGCCCGTATTATCAAGGAGGTAACCAAGGTAATTCTTACAATCCCAACCAACCTTCCTTGAGAGATCTCGTTTTTGGGCAAGCTAAGATTAATGAAGGTTTTAACAAGAAGCTAACTGCCCTTGATAAAACTGTGGAAAGCCTCAACGTTAAGCTTGATAGTTTTTCTTCTGCTCAGAAGAGTCAGCTAAGTTTCAACAAAATGTTAGAAACCCAGCTGGCCCAGCTGGCTGCTTTGGTTCCATCTCCTGATAACGGGAGGATCCCGGGGCAACCCGTATCCTCTTGTGAAAATGTTAGTGTAGTGTCAACCAGGTGGGGTAAGCCACCTAGGAAGACACATGCTTCTAACTATGCAGGAAAGCCCATACAACAAATTCTTGATCCATGGGAGGAATCAGCAGTGCTGCACAAGAAAGATCCAGGCTACCCGACTATCACTTGCATAATCTATTACAAGAAGATCAGACATGCCCTTTGTGACCTTGGTGCGAGTGTTAATATCATGTCCAAGGCCATGTTCGAGCAACTGGGATATCTAGCTCTCTCTCAAACAGCACGGACTATCCAACTCACCGATTCATCGATACGATATCCAGATGGAATTGTTGAGAGCATATTGGTTAAGGTCAAGAGTTCTTATGTCTTCGTGGATTTCGTGGTCCTTGATATGGATGATGAGGGAGGAATGCCGCTCATCCTTGGGTGACCATTTCTCAGTGATGTCCGAGCTAGAATCAATGTGGGGTCCGGAATCATCCGTTTCCGCATTGGGAAGAGGAACTTGAAGTTCAAGTTTCAGGACAAAGAAGAGCAGTGCTATTTAGTGCAAGATAGTGTTGAGTAGCTCGGGGAAAGGACGGAGCCTTCACCCCCAAGGAAGAAATCTCCGTCAAAGAGGTTAAAGACAATTCGTGAAGAATGGTGGAGGATTGAGATGGCACCACCCTCTACTTCTCAGGAGTGGGGTGCTGAATGGAATTGATCACTGAGAAGAGTCCAACTCGTCGGACTAAAAATGAAGGGTCATTTCTACCAAAAAGGTTAAAGCTGGTACTTATCTCATATTTCCTTTTCCAAAATTGCATATTTAATTTTCCAAAAACTCTGCATCTGCATGCTAGATTTATCTAGCCCTTTTCCCTTTTCAAAAAATAAAATTTCTGAAAATAATTTCTGAGTTTGAAAATCATAGAAATTTCATTTGGACAATTTCTGGAGTAAACTTTGGCCGGTGCACCTTGGCATATCTTCATATAGCCGTTGGTGGCACACCTGCTAAAGGGGGCCAGCACCGGGCCCGCCACTGGGCCAGCCGAACCAGGGTTCGGTCGAACCCTGGTAACGGTCATGTGGGCCCAGCTTTGGCCAACGGCTATCCCGCGGTGTGCTGCCCCTTTGCTCTATAAATTGGACCCGAGAGGGGGTGTTCTTCACCCATTCAACTCATTTCATTCACACTCCCCTCTCTACTCCTTGCTCTCTTGGTTTTCTTGGATTTCTTGCTCGGGATTGGATCATCAAGTGTTCCCTCTATTGTGTTGCTGAAAGTATTGTTGTTGGTGGAGCAAGCTCGGTAAGAACTTCATTCGATTTCACTAACCCATCCCCGAGTTGCTCTTGTTGTCTCTTGTTGTTGTGCTAGCATGAATTGGGCGGCGAACACTCTCCGGAGGGTGACACGCTCACGCTCCCGTTCACGGGCAAGCACGAGTGCATCCACCCCCGCCGAGCCAACGCCGAGCCCATCGACGATGGATTATGAAGAAGAGCAAGAAGAGCAAGCCGAGCCACAAGCCGCGGAGGAGGTCATCGACGACACCCCCTACCTCAGCTTGCGGGGCGCTCGAGAGGAGCAAGCCTATGCTCTCCTGAAGGACCGAGTCTTCGCTCACACCCGAGACTTCGACCCGGCTCTCATGGAGAAAACAGGTATGAATCTCGAGTTCGCTTCCATTTGGCATGCTCTTGGTTGGGAGGAGTTTGCGCTGGTTACAGAGCTTGGCTCTCGGCCCCTCACCATCCAGTTTCTTTGCTCTCTTACCGAGATTCAGGATGGCATTCAGTTTCGTCTTTTTGGGACCGATTATCGTGTTTCTTGGAAGGAACTTAGTCGTCTTCTTGGGTTTAGTCCTCGTTGTGCTGTTTCTCTGAAGAAGTCTTGTGAGGGTTATGTTCGAGAATCTTTCTGGTCAGACATCTCTGGTCTTGTTTACAGTGGCAAGTTTGTACCTCGGTGCAACGATATTGTGCATCCCACTCTCCGCCTGTGGCACAAGTGGCTCGCCATTACTCTCTTTCCACGAGAGGATGTTCGGCCCGTGCGCAGCGATGAGATGATGCTATTATATGCTGCTGTTAACCGGATCAAGGTCTCTCCCGTTAAAGCTATGATTCGGCAATGGTTGATGAATTTTAAGATGATTGGTCCTATTGAGTGTACGTCTTTGGTAACTCGTATTGCTCTCAGACTCGTGGTTCTTAGCGGGAATCCCGTACCCTTCATTGGGATGCCCCGAGTTCTCATTGATGAGGCATACTTGATCCAAGGGCATATACTCAAGAGGGGCCCAAATGATTCTTTGACTTTCTTCTTTCCGGGCTATGCAAACCAAATCCCGTTACCTAACCTGGGGTTTGGATTGTATAACTCGGAGTCACTAACCATTCCCCTTGTTGCACAAGAGGAAAGCCGTCGTACTAGTGTCTCAGGCAGGTCCACTAGAAGTGCAGCGAAGAGAGCACACATGCAGCAGCAGCAGTCACAGCCACCACCACCACCTCAGCCACAGCCTGCTATGCCACCGGTGGCAGGAGGGGCCCCTGTGTGGTATATGTTCGGGGTTACCCCTGGGTATACACCTGGCTGGGATCAGCCCACCTACCAGTCGAGTGCGATTGGCACAGCTTGGGCGAGTGCGAGCAGTGCTAAGTGGGCCACACCCGCTAGTTCCAGCTCTGGTGGTCCAACTTCGTCTTCGTCCTTCCGTCGACACTCCTCAGCCTCTGCACGCGATGCTCAGCTCGCGCAGCAGATGGGAGAGCTCACCGTCCAGGTTACGGGATTGGAGGAGACGCTGAACACCCACGTCTAGTCTACCTCAGCGTGGCAGCGTCAGGCTGGTGAGAGGATAGCAGCCATGCAGCAGGATCAGTAGCAATACATAGAGGCGCAGAGGGCTTACTACGCGAGTCATGGTTTCTTCTACCCTCCTCCGCAGTGAGCCTGAAGCTAGCTTGGGGGAGGACCCCCATCCTGAGGTAACTTGTATCTTCCTTTGTTTTCATAATATCTTATAAATGAAAATCCAAAAAAAATTTGCAAAAATAAAAAGACCAAAAATATTTATTTGCTTTCAACATCATCGTTTGCTTAGTTTGCTTTGATATGCTTAGTAAGGATGCTTTGCCTCTATGGTTGAAATGATGAATAGTTGCTCTGTTTATTCTCCTCGTATGTCTTGCTAACAACTTTGTATCCTATCTAAGTTTTGAGTTTGTTGGCTTGTATTGTCAAACCTTAGCTTGAAAAACTGTGGGTAGCAAAAGCATGATCCTTGCCTAAGTTGTTGTGAGACATGACATGGTAAAATAGTGTGCTATGATCTTGTGCTTAGTGGTGCTTGACATCCGGAGTTTTCCTTTTTGAAAATCAAAACATGATGAGTTCCTCAATGATGAGAATTTCCCATCCAAGGCCATATGTAGATTCTAGTTCTTAGCCTCCACATATGCAGCTTGTTCTCTCATTGAGCTTTATCAAATTGTTGTGACCCTTGTAGAACTCATACTCCCCTGATCAAGATCACGTACACGTTCATGCTAAAACTTCTACACTGGAAGTTAGCATTCATCATTTGCTCCATATTGCTTAAGCATTCTTCCATAAATAAAACTCTATGTATCTTTGCATCATTCATCCCTCTCCAAATATCTCCAATAGAGACAAAGGGCTAGCTAAAAAAAAGCATGCTCAAAAGCATGGCAAAAATAAATAAAGAGAGCTAGCCCAAGTCTTGAAAAATTTCAAAAGGAGAAGGGATTGATATGTGCAAAAGAAAGAGTTTCACCATATAGATGGTAATAACTAGTACCTACTCCGATGCTAGTGTCCACCTTACCATCAATCCCTTATTCCCTCATATAAAACATGGTAATATCTAGCACCCATTTCCGGGCCTAGTATCCACCTTGCCATGTTCATATCCATCACACACATATGCACATCTTGATCAGGATGTATGTTTGTTTCTTCCAAGGATCCGGTTTTTGACTTAGCAAAACATGAGAGACAAGTATGCCACATCTTCCTTACCTACAGCTCCACATACACCCTATTAGGAGTAGGATGTGAAGAAAGGCAACATAGATGCCTTGGTGAGGAACCATACACTTTTGAGCGATCCGAGAGTATCATTTGAGGAACTCTGATTTCTTTTGAAAAATTTGCAAAACCTCCGGATTGATAAGCTAATCAAGGTATGAGTGATTATGTACATGCTATATAACCATTCTGTCTCTCAACCGCCCAAGGCAGGTGAAGCTATATGCCCCACGTATCAGGTGAAAGGTAAGAACATTGCCAACTTGTTCAACTCTTGGTAGAATACTTTGCTGTATGTTTGCCATAAGTTGAGAATACAACATTGTAGCAACTCCTGATCAACCAACCTAAGTCTCTAATGTCTTGCTTCGAGACGAGCAAGAGGTTAGCTTGGGGGAGTTTGTTGACTGTTGAAATTCACCATTTCCAACCCTTAATATTCTCACATAAATGGAGGCATATGCATTATTTACTAGCATTTAGGTTTGAATAATGTAGTTCCACTTGTCCTTGGAGATTATTTGTATGTAGGTGATTTACCCTTTAAAAGAGATGGAAACTCACCTTCTATGAAGAAACCATGCCAACTCAGCTGAGGAGGTGGCTGCCACCAAGGGAAACATGGCAATCCATGTCATCGATCCAGGGGAGGCACTCACCGACGAATCAGAAGATGCCACATGGACTTCACATGGATCAAAGGGCTCACCTCGGATACCAAATCAAGTCATGCACCGGGGATGGATCAGAGGGCCCACAAGGCAGCCACACAGAAGAAGCACAGGCCAAGGGGCCACCCTAGGGGGCCGGCCGATCCTAGGATCGGCCGAACTGCCTTAGGGCCCCCTGATCCTGGCCCTCCATGTGTTGGTTGCTCATTGGTCTATTGCCTCACTCCCGGGTGTTTAGGGGCACTTTGGGCGTCCGAGCAAGCCTTGTCCTTGCCTATAAATAGAAGGGGAGGAGCTCCCATTTCTCACACACCACTCTCTCATTCTCCTCTCACTTTTAGTTTCCAAGGCTAGGAGGTAGGCTAGAGTAGCTCTTATTCAGGTTCCAAGTCCTCTTGGAAGTCTAGGTATGAGTTCTCTTTTATCTTTATTTCTTTGTATGACTTTGATCTACTTCAGTTATTCAGCTATTTCATATAAAGTCATGGTAGATCATATTCTTGATATGTTCTTGAGTTCATCCTCTGTTCATCATTTAGAGGCTTGTGTTCTTCATGAACACTACCTTTTGATCCACTTGAAGGGTGATAAACTCCTTCCTTATGTGTTTGTTCATAAGTTAGAGGCTCGTGTTCTTCGCGAACACGACCCTTTGATCTTATTGATTAGACATAAGAGAGTTCATATATGTTCGTATGTCCAGCCTTAGTTGATCTTGTTAGATGGCATGAGAGTGTTGCATGAGGTCTGTGTTCAAGCTACGGTACTCGGTCTAGTTGACCAGTCTTCTGGTGGCTCTCACCCTGGGTCACAATAGCCCGGGCCGGGTGGAGTCCAGCAGCAACGTAGGCATGGTGCTTGGGTTGTCTAGCTACGATAGTTATGAGCATACCCCCCGTAACGATAGAGGTCGGTCCTCGGGTGGTGACAGCCCCGTTGGATCCTTGGGCAACCTCCGCGCTGGGGTACCTGCTGTAGGAGTCTAAAGTCTAGTTTCGCAGAGTGCTAGTCATCGCGGGCTAGCTCTCCGTTTGTACCCGGGTGCTGAACCTTATCTCTCTCATGCAATATTCAGGCCCATCTCTTGTATCTTCTAGCTTTGTATGTTTAGTACATTAGAACCTAGAGCTAACTTGTATGTTCCCCCTAAGCCGTAGTGTGCTAGAGTAGAGGTAGATTTGAGTGTGTGTGTCACACTACTCCGTATATCTTTTATCTTACCCCTGTCTTTGAGTGTGTGTTCCCTATATCTATCTCTTGGTTTACATTCAGAGCAAAAGCATAAGTCTAAGATATCCGCCATTGCCTTCCACGTATACAATACCCTTGGAATACTCTCCTTCCTTGGGGAAATGCTACAATGGTTTATCTGTGCGCTTACGGATTCGTTCATGATTGTTTAGATTAACCTATGGCAAGTCTCGATGTTCACGCTAACCCGGTGCCATTAGTTGTGACATTGAGAGCTGCCTAAAGGCATTTCTAACGCTGACGCTAAGGACGGATTCCAAATCTGTTCTTAAGTGATCAACGTTATGAAATGCCAACAATAGCTTAGCCGGGCTTAGCCTTATAGTAGTACTACTCAGACGCGTAGCCCCCGGGCACTTTGGGAGAACGAGTGAGCGCGCACGCTTTTGCAAACAAGAAAACTACTCGGGGTAGTTGCTTAGTTGGTTGACCGGCTGCTTCCGAGAGAGCGAGGGAAACAACACGGGGTCCTAGGTTACGCTTGTAGGTCTTTGCACCGTAGCCGCGGGGGTGTAAGTCCTCGGAGCCCAGACAACCGCAGGCCCAGAACCGCGCGAGTCGTCGTCCTTCTCCCTAGCGAGCGTGGGTATACCGCGGCGATCATTCGCGAGTGCGACTGACCACGATTGGCTTTTTGGTTGAAAAGTTTTTGAAAATGAGGTGGGAGAGGGGCATCGTGCCCCGGGTTGTAGCCCCCGAGCCCACGAGGAAGTCGGAGACTTGCTCATGAGGTTAAAGGCTTAAAACATTTACTCAGGAAAAAATGTAAGCCAAAAAAGAGATAGCAACTTATGCAATATGAACACAGCTCGAAGCTTTTGCATTATCATAAGATGAAACAAAGAACTTTGCTTAAGGATAAAAGTGGCGTAGTTGTTCAATGTTCCATGCGTTGGAGATGACCCTGCCGTCCTCGTACTTGAGCTTGAATGTTCCCGGACGGAGCACTTGGTCGACGATGAACAACCCCTCCCATGGCGGCGAGAGTTTGTGTCGACCCTCGTTGGTCCGAACTCGTCGGAGTACGAGGTCGCCAACTTGAAACTCTCGGCTTCGTATGTTGCGCTCGTGGTAGCGTCGCAGGGCCTGCTGGTACTGTGCTAAGTGAAGGAGGGTGATGCTACGCGCTTCGTCCAGCTGGTCGATGGCGTCTTCGAGGGTGACCTGGTTGCCTTCTTCGGTGTACGCTTGAACCCTTGGGCTGCCGTAGTCGATGTTTGTCAGGAGAACTGCTTCCGACCTGTGTACAAGGAAGAAAGGCGTGCAGCCGGTGGCCCGGCTTGGCATGGTGCGCAAGTTCCACAGGACGGACGGGAGTTCCACCGCCCGTGTTGCCCAGAACTTCTCGAGGCGCTTGAAAATTCACGACTTCAGGCCTTGCAAGATCATGTTGTTTGCCCTCTCCACCTGCCCGTTGGTCCTTGGATGGCTGACGGTGGCCTAGTCCACGCAGATGTTGTTGTCATCGCAAAACTTGAGGAACTTCTTGGTGGTGAACTGGGTGTTGTTGTCGGTGATGATGGAGTTCAGGATCCCGAAGTGGTAGATGATGTCAGTGAGGAACGCAACGGCCTCCTCGGAACGGACGCTTGTTATCGGCTTGGCCTCAATCCACTTGGAGAACTTGTCGACCACCACGAGCATGTGCGTGTAGCCCCCCAAGCGCCTTCCTTAGTGGTCCAACCAGATCCACCCCCAGACCGCAAATGGCCAGATGATAGGGATGGTTTGGAGTGCTTGCACCGGGAGGTGAGTTTGTCGCGCGTAGAATTGGCAACCCTCACAGCTGCGAACGATGTTCTTGGCGCTGGCGACGGCGGTTGGCCAATAGAAACCTTTTCGGAACGCCTTTCCGACAAGGCTTCTCGGGGCGACATGGTGACCGCATGCCCCGGCGTGGATGTCTTGTAGCAGCTCTTTCCCTTGACCGGGTAGGATGCAACGCATGAGAATGCCTTTGGCGCCTTGTCGTCGGAGCTCGCAGTCGACAAGCTTGTATGACTTGGCCATCCTTGCGATTCGCCGGGCCTCCTCCTTGTCGGGTGGCAGCTTGCTTTCCACGATCCACTTGAGGAGTGGGATCCTCCAATTCGGGTCCTCAAGGTTAGGCTCTCGCACCTCGTCCAGCTCCATGACTTCCTGTGTTGAGGGTTCCGGTGGCCTGTCGTCGTCGGAACGAATGGACGGCTCGTACTGGTCGCTGGCGAATACCCCGTGCGGGACGGGTTTCCGATTAGATGCCGCTTTGGCGAGTGTGTTTGCCGCTTCGTTGTACTTGCAGCACGTGATTGAGCCTGAACCCATGGAACTTGTCCTCCAGTTCGCGCACTGCTTGACAGTATGCTGCCATCTTTGGGTTCAAACAGTTCTTCTCCTTCATCACCTGTCCTACGACGAGGTCGGAATCCCCTCGGATCTCGAGACGGCGAATATCAAGCTCGAGGGCGATTCAGAGCCCGTTGAGGAGGGCTCTGACGTTGTTGGTGGCCGAGAAATGTAGTCTGACCATGTACTCCATACGTACGCCTAGGGGCAAGATGAAGACAAGTCCGACCCTGGCTCCTTCCTTCATGAGCGAACCGTCAAAGTACATGAGCCATGTCTCGTGTTCAATCGGTGCTGGAGGGGTTTGGACCTCTGTCCACTCGGCGACGAAGTCGACCAATGCCTGCGACTTGATGGCGCTGCGAGGCGCATATGTGATGTTCTGTCCCATCAACTCGAGGGCCCACTTGGCTATTCTTCCTTCGGCTTCGGGGCTCTGTATGACCTCGCCAAGTGGGTATTTTGACACCACCGTGATGGGGTGTGCGTCGAAGTAATGCCGGAGCTTCCGCTTGGTGATGAGAACAGCATAGATCAGCTTTTGGATCTGTGGGTAGCACGCTTTTGAGTTGGAGAGGACTTTGCTGACAAAGTATACCGGGCGTTGTACTTTCTGTGTCCTTCCGGGCTCTTCTTGCTCGACAACCAGTGCCGCGCTTATGACCTGAGTCGTTGCGGCAATGTACAGGAGCATGGGCTCTTCCTCCGCCGGTGCTGTGAGCACCGGCGGGCTATTGAGCAGGTTTTTGAGCGAGTCGAGCGCTTCTTGTGCTTCGGGAGTCCATGCGAAATGGTCTGACTTCTTCATCAGTCGGTACAGTGGCAGGCTGCGTTCTCCGAGTCGTGCGATGAAACAGCTGAGTGCCGCGAGGCAACCAATGACGCGCTGCACCCCTTTCAGGTTCTAGACCAGACCCATGTTCGTGATGGCTGAAATCTTCTCAGGGTTTGCCTCGATGCCGCGTTCCGACACGACAAACCCGAGGAGCATGCCTCTTGGGACCCCGAAGACGCACTTCTCGGGGTTAAGCTTTACACCATGCTCCCTAAGCTTCTCGAAAACTGCTGTGAGGTCAGGTATCAGGTCGCCCACCTTCTTCGACTTTACCACGATGTCATCGACGTAGGGCTTGATCAGCCGGCCGATGAGGTCGCCAAAGACACGTCACATGCATCTTTGGAACGTGGCACCTGCATTTTTCAATGTGAACGGCATGGATGCGTAATAGAACACACCAAAAGGGGTGATGAATGATGTGGCGAGCTGGTCGGCCAGGTTCATCGCGATCTGGTGGTACCCGGAATAAGCGTAGACAAAACAGAGGGTTTCACACCTAGCTGTCGAATCGACTACCTGGTCTATGCGTGGCAAAGGAAATGGATCTTTCGGACATGCCATGTTCAGGCTCGTGTAGTCGACACACATTCTCCATTTGTCATTCTTCTTTTTACAAGTACAGGATTTGCTAACCACTCGGGGTGGTATACTTCTCTAATGAACCCTGCACTAAGGAGTTTCTTGATTTCTTCGTCGATGGCCTTGCATTTGTCGCTATTTAAGCGGCGAAGATGTTGCCTGATTGGCTTCAAGCCGGGCTTAATGTTAAGCTTGTGCTCGGCGACCTCCCTTGGAATCTCCGACATGTTGGAGGGTTTCCATGCAAACACGTCGAGGTTTGCTCAGAGGAAGTCAACGAACGTGCTTTCCTATTGAGGATCGAGAGCTGTCCCGATGCAGATAGTGTGGCTGTCGTCGGTGACGACCACCTCCTTGGCGTCCTTGGCGGGCTTGAAAGAGCATGCCGCACGCTTGGACGACTCGGGGATGTCGAGGTCCTCGGGAGAGGGCTCAGCGGCGAGCTTCTCGGACCGGATTAGTGTTTCAACGAACTGAAAACACTCAGCATCGCACTCGTATGTGTACTAAAACAACGTGCCCACTGTGATGATGCCCTTCAGTCTGGGCATCTTCAACTTGAGGTACATGTAGCTGGGGACGGCCATGAATTTTGCGTATGCTGGCCTTCTGAGTATTACGTGATACGTCCCCGGGAACCCGACCACCTCGAAGGTGAGGGTTTCCTTTCGGAAGTTGCGTGGTGTTCCGAAAGTGACGGGCAAATCGATTTGCCCGACGGGAACCGCCTCCATCCCGGGTACGACCCCGTGGAATGGTCCCGCAGACGGCCGCAGTCGGGACCGCGGAATCCCGATGTCGTCGAGAGTCGAGGCGTAAATGATGTTGAGGCTGCTGCCTCCGTCCATCAGCACCTTGTGTATACGCTTGGTACTGAACAAGGGCACCACGACAAGTGGGTAGTTACCTGGCTGTGGGACGTGGTCGGGATGGTCGCTACGGTCGAACGTGATCGGCATCTCCGACCACTTCAGGAACGTCAGCGTCACGGGCTTAGTGTTGTAGATCTCTTGCCGGATCAACTTCTCCTTGCGCTTGGGCGGTCGCGCCGGTGAGCCCCCGAAGATCATCATGATCGCGCCGTCTTCCCCGGGGTACTCGGCATCATCGTTGTCTTTGTCCTTGGCCCCTTTGCCGGCCGGAGTTGGGTCCCTCTTCTTCAGCGTGCCAGCGAGGTAGCTCTTCATCAGGCTGCAGCCTTTCAGCGCGTGCTTGACCGGGCCCTCGTGGTTGGTGCACAGAGCTTCCAACAGCTTCTCGAAGTGATCCTTGGGAGGATTGTCCTTGGGCCTTGTCGTCTTCCGATCAGCTGCCGCCACGAGGTTGTCGTCACGTCGCCGCTTGTCCTTGTTCTTCTTCTTCTTGTCAGACCGAGCTGATGGACCTTCGTTAGCTTCCGCCGACTGCTTTCCTTTGCCAGGCTGAGGGTAGCGGCGACTGCCTCCGACCCATTGGTGTGGTCCGTGGTGATGCCAAGGAGCTCCCGAGTAGATCATGGCTTCTGGTGCCCAATCCTGTGGATCAGCGTGGCGCACGTGGTCCCATTCTGGAACGCCGAGACGATGTTCGTGTCGGTGGTGTTGGGCAGCTCGGTGCACCGCTTGGAGAAGCACCGGATGTAGTCGCCCAGGCTTTCTCCATCATCTGCTTGCAGTTGCACAAGTCCCACAGGTTGCCGGGTCGGGCGTATGTGCCCTGAAAGTTGCCGATCAAGGCGTCCTGTAGCTGCAACTAGCTATCGATCCTGCCTTGGGGCAGGTGTTCCAGCCATGTGCGGGCCGAGTCGGCGAGATGTAGCAGGAGGTTCTTGATGATGAACAGGTCGTCCTGATCCCCTCTGGCATGGCACGCTAGCCGGTAGTCCTCCAGCCAGACACTGGGGTTGGTTTCCCCGTCGTACTTTGGTACGGTCGTCAGAACTCGGAAGCGCGGGGGGAAACGAGTGCCACAGACATTCTTCCCGAAGGCTCGTGGCCCTTGGGCGTCAGGTGATGTGCTTCGACTCCGGTCCTCATCGCTGTCGTTGCGGCCCTCACGCTGCTTGTTGTACTCCTTGCGTGGCTGATGCTCATGGTCGTCGTCCCGGTTCACAGTCGCCCTCTGTCGAGCCTTAATGGTGTCGCGACGTCGCGGTCGGGGCTGAGGTGTTGCTTGACGGGAACGTTAACCTCCACAGTGCGATTTTGGTTCCGCGACGAGGCAGTTGGCTGACGGTGCTCGGAGTGTGTGCCCACGCGAGCACCGCTGGCGTGATGCAGAGCTTTCTGCCTGCTAGACGGCAGCAGTCTCAAGGAGCATCTTGAGCTGCTTGTGCACTTCCTTCTCCCGGGGTGTGACAGGCTCGGGGATCCTCCGGAGAACCACAGCTGCTGCTGCCAGGTTCTGAGACGCACGCTTGAAGACAGGCGTGCCGTTGATGATGTCACAGTCGTCGTTGATGATGCGTTGTTGGAAGTCTCGTGCGCGCGCACGAGCGGGTGTCGGTTCTGCGCCTTCTTCCAACTTCTGATGGAGTAAGGCGCGTTCGTCGTCGAGCTCGTCCAGACGAGCACGGTGCGCGTCGTTCGCGGTCCCATTCAGACGAGGTGCGCGCTGGTCGTTGTTTGCCGTTGAGCTATGGGAGGAACGGACGGCCCCATCCGGAGTCTGGCACATGAAGCACTCGCGAGTAGGGTCGTATGGCGCCGGTACTTGCTCGCTCGGTGGTGGCTCGGCTGGCGGCTTGCCGTCCCCCTTGGTGTCGGTGGACGCAACGGTGACGGAGTTCGGCTCAGTGGACGTCAGATGGTGCAGCAGACCCGACTAGCCTTCCGGGTACATGGCATTGTAGGAGTCCATGAACTCGTCCCAGGTGAGCTGATACTACCCCACGACCTGGAATGCGAGGATGGAGATGGAGTATGCGATGATGCGGAAGTGCTCCTCGGTTGGGGTCGGTCCCAACATCTTTGCCAGGTCGTCACCCAGCATCCCTATGACGAAAGTGGTGGGGCCTGACATCCCCTGAGGGATCTCGGGCTGCTTGCCCTGATCCTAGGCGGTGTGCTCGTCGATGGGAGGCTCGGGACGTGAAAAAACTGCCCCGATAGGGGGTAAAGATAAGGTCCAAAGAATATTCTGACTTTGATTTCTTCCTGACTCTATTTGACCGTCAACTGCATAAGTGCGGAACCTCCGGACATTTTCCGAAACCTCCGGATTCAGAACTGAATACTGACTGAAGCTTTGACTGAACCAGATAAGGATCCGGAACCTCCGGGTATGTCCCGAAACCTCCGGAGACTGCAACCAGAGACAGTGAGCTTACTGTTTTGATGAGATTTGGCACTTTAACTCAATTTTGCTCTTAGATCATGGACTCCTTGTCCCAACAGGCTAGAAAACAAACAATCAATAAACAGCTATAGCCTTTTGGAACAAGTTGGGATATAAAATAGATTTTGAAACACATTTATGAAGGTTTTTTCAAAAAGATTTTCAGCAAAGATACATATCAACCAAGATGTGCTATATATCAAACCACACAACGAGAATCAAGAATATTTAGCACATTCCTCAAACTGCAGAACCTTGACTCATCAAGAGGTTTAGTGAAGATATCGGCTAGTTGTTTTTCGGTGCTCACATGACTTAGAGCGATATCTCATTTGGTTTCATGGTCTCTCAAGAAGTGATGACTGATGTCTATATGCTTTGTATGAGAGTGGCTTACAGGGTTATTTGCAAGCTTTATGGCACTTTCATTATCACACAAAAGTGGGATATGGGTAAATTGACATCTGTAATCTTTTAAGGTTTGCTTCATCCAAAGTAGTTGAGCACAACAAGCGCCGGCTGCAACATACTCGGCCTCGGCGGTGGAAAGGGCTACTGAGTTTTGCTTTTTAGAACTCCATGACACTAGAGACCTACCAAGGAATTGGCATGTCCCCAATGTACTCTTTCTATCTACTTTGCAACCAGCATAATCGGAATCCGAATAGCCAAGTAGATCGAAAGTGGAGCCTTTAGGATACCACAAGCCAAGGTTAGGGGTATGCACTAGATATCTCAAGATTCTCTTTACAGCCATAAGATGACACTCTTTCGGGTTAGCTTGATATCTAGCACACATGCACACACTAAGCATAATATCCGGCCTAGATGCACATAAGTAAAGAAGAGAGCCGATCATGGAGCGATATACCTTTTGATCCACGGATTTCCCTTCTTCATCAAGATCTAAGTGTCCATTGGTAGGCATTGGAGTCTTGATGGGCTTGGCCTTGTCCATGTCAAACTTCTTAAGCATGTCCTTTGTGTACTTGGTTTTACATATGAATGTTCCTTCCTTTGCTTGTTTGATTTGGAATCTAAGGAAGTACTTGAGCTCACCCATCATGGACATCTCAAATCTCTTTGTCATAACCCTACTAAAATCTTCAC
The DNA here is from genome assembly GCA_036936925.1 of Cenchrus fungigraminus. Classification (NCBI taxonomy): domain Eukaryota; kingdom Viridiplantae; phylum Streptophyta; class Magnoliopsida; order Poales; family Poaceae; genus Cenchrus; species Cenchrus fungigraminus. The sequence goes on along the minus strand of CM072773.1, from coordinate 25,177,820 downwards.
AAAAAGGTTCATTAGTACTACAAATATTATGTCATCAACATATATTTGGCAAACAAAGATATGACCATCAACTTTTCTAGTGAAGAGGGTAGCATCGGCTTTGCCTATCTCAAAGCCTTGCTTGAGAAAGAAATCCTTAAGGCATTCATACCATGCTCTTGATGCTTGCTTAAGCCCATAGAGCGCCTGATGGAGTTTGTAGACATGATTAGGAAGTTTGAGATCTTCAAAACTGGGTGGTTGCTTCACATAGACTTCTTCAGAGAGTGGACTATTGAGAAATGCACTCTTGACATCCATTTGATATAACTTGAAGTCATGATGGGCAGCAAAGGCGAGAAGAAATTGAATTGCTTCAAGTCTTGCCACCGGTGTATATGTTTCTCCAAAGTCGAGTCCTTCAACTTGAGTGTACCCTTGAGCAACCAACCTTGCTTTGTTCCTAATCACAATGCCAAACTCATCTTGCTTGTTTCGGAAGACCCATTTAGTGCCTATAATATTTGTCTTGGGTCTTTCCACCAACTCCCACACTTGATTTCTTTCAAAGTTGTTCAACTCCTCTTGCATAGCCATCACCCAATCCGGATCCTCAAGAGCTTGTTCTACCTTGATAGGTTCAAGAGAGGAAACAAACGAGTAAAATACACAAAAAATTTTAAGACGAGATCGTGTTGTTACCCCTCTTTTTATGCTCCCAAGGATATTGTCAACGGGATGATCTCGTTGCACAACTTGATGTACACGAGGATGTGATGGTCCAAGAGGTTGGTGTAGAGGTTGGTCTTCATCATCACCATCAGCTTGAGTCTCTGAATTGGCTTCATGACCATCTCCTTGCTGAATAGTGACCTGGTTCTCAATGTTCTAGGGTGCTGTGTTCCCAGACTCCGGAACCTCTGGAGTATTTCCAGGAGGTTGAGTTCCAGTGACAGTTCCCGGAACCTCCAGGGTTTTGCGCGGAACCTCCAAGGTATGCACATCTGCAGAACCAGGAGCATCTGGCCCTTCGAATGGTGTTGAAGCTTGTACAATTTCTTCATCTTCATATTGTGCTTCAACTGGTCTAACATCACTTGTGGCCAATTGCTTGATTACTTCACAAGGTGGCTTCTCTTTTCCTACAACATTCATATCAACTTGCTCCACTTGAGAGTCATTAGATTCATCAAAGGTTACGTCTACCGTGACATCAATCCTTCTAGAGGTTAGATTGAAAACACGGTAGGCGTGTTCATTAGGACCATAGCCAAGAAGAAAACCTTCTTTAACCTTTGGTGCAAATTTAGAGCTTCAGGGTTTCTTGTTTAGAATGAAACATTTGCACCCAAATACTCTAAAGTAGGACACCTTGGGCTTTTTACCGGTAATAAGCTCATAGGAAGTCTTCTTGTGAAACTTGTGAAGATAGAGGCGGTTGATGGCATGGCAAGCCGTGTTGATGGCTTCGGCCCAAAAGTTGTCTTGTGTCTTGTACTCATCCAACATGGTTCTTGCCATCTCAATAAGAGTGCGATTCTTCCTCTCAACCACCCCATTTTGTTGATGGGTATAAGGAGCTGAAAATTCATGCTTGATGCCCTCTTCATCAAGAAACTCTTCAACGTTGGTGTTGCGAAATTCGGAGCCATTATCACTTCTCACTTTCTTGATGGGCAAACCAAATTCCCTTTGTGCTCTTCTTATGAAGGTCTTCACCTTTCCTTGTACTTCACCTTTATCAAACACAAAGAACACCCACATGAAGCGAGAAAAATCATCAACAATAACCAAGCCATATTTGTTACCACCAATGCTTATGTAGGACACCGGTCCAAATAGATTCATGTGAATGAGCTCCAACGGGCTTGTAGTAGTGAGGATGCTATTTGGTGGGTGAGGTGCACCTACTTATTTCCTGGCTTGGCATGCTTGACATATCCTATCTTTCTCAAAATGAACAATAATTAGTCCAAGGATGTGTTCATCTTTCAAGAGTTTGGCCAAGTTCCTCATGCCAACATGAGCTAGTCGGCGATGCCATAACCAACCCATGCTAGATTTTGCCACCAAACAAGTCTTAGGGGAGACTTTACTTTTGTTGAGATCAACTAGGTAAAGCCTTCCCTTCAAGCGACCTGTAAGGACAATAGAGGAATCCTCCCTCTTTATGATGGACACACCCTTATCCGAAAAGTGACAATCAAATCAAATCTCACTAAGTTGTGAAACGGATAATAGATTGTAACCCAATGGATCAACATAAAGCATAATAGTAATTGAATACTTAGAATAGATAGGAATATCACCAACTTAGCCATGAAGTCTTTAGATTATTTGTCAATTTTACCAACTAGTTCTTCTGTTTCTTCATCACTAGATTCATCACTAGAATCTATGTCCGAGCTATCACTAGGTTGAGGAGAGGGTTTAGAGGAGGATTCTACCTTTTCTCCCTTAGCCATGAGACAATGAATGGTGACGCTTTCTTCATTGTCACTCAAGTTGTTGAAGAGTCTTGATGTAGAGGAAGGGTTCTTGATAGCCACGGTAGCAACCTTCTTCTTCTCCTCTTCATCACTAGAGCTCTCATCACCGAAGTTCCATTCATGTCCAATGTGGGCTTCTCCACCATAGCTCTTATTCTTGTGGTATGGCTTTTGATCTTTCTTGTATTTGTCCTTGCTCTTGTCATATTTGCCATCTTTCTTCTCATTGGGGCAATCCGCAATGAAGTGCTCCGTGCTTCCACAATTGTAGCAAGCTCTATTCTTGTGATTTGGATATTTCCTTTTGGAGAACTTGTAGCCTTGCTTCTTCAAGCCCTTCTTGTATCTTCTCATGAATAGGACTATGTCACCAATCTCAACTTGAGGACTTTCATCCTCGTCTTCACTTGAGTCACTTGATGAGCTCTCTACTTCAATTTTCTTTGATTTTGACTTGGACGATCTAGATGAAGTAGAGGGCTTGCTTGACTTGTTAGCTTGGAGAGCCACATATTTGACCTTCATGTTGTTTAGCTTGGACTCTAGCTCTCCAATCTTCTTTCTATGTTGTATCTCTATGTCCATGAGCTCATGTGTGAGAATTCTCCCAAGGACATCATTTGGGGAGAACTCCTCAAATCTTTTCTTCTCTCTAATCAAGGTGACTAGAGTAGGGTTCTAGGAGTAAAGGCTTCCAACATCACTTCCACAACATAGTGGTCATCCAATTCATCACCACCCAAGACTCTAATCTTGCCAACAATGACCATATATCTATCAAACATATCTTGGGGTCCTTCACCCTCCAATATAGAGAATCTATTGAGCTCGGACATCATGATGCTTATATTGGATTTCTTCACTTTGTCAACCCCTTCATGAGCAATATGGAGAGTGTCCCAAATCTCCTTGGCAATCTCTAAGCCATTCACTCTATTGTACTCTTGTCCATTCAAAGCACTAAGGAGAATGATGGTGGCTTGGACATTTCTTCTTATGTTGCGGCAATCTTGTGGTGTAAGCTTTTCTTCATCTTCGGGGTCTTCAAAACCTACACACACAATATTTCACAAATCCAAGTGCAAGCCTGTAAGGTAGGCTTTCATTAGATGCTTCCATTTGGCAAAGTTAGTGCCATCAAATTGAGGCAATTTGCCAACGGGAATAGACATGTTATCTTCGGAAGTGGTTAAGCAATCATAGTTAAAGGATGCACTTCCATAGCTCTTCTTCGACTTAGACTTGGGCTTGAGCGTTCTCTTGGGCATCCTTGCTCCATAGTACTCATCATCATCATCTCCATTCTCACTAGATGAGGATGAAGGCACCGAAGACGATGAAGATGAAGGTAGAGGTGAAGGTTCTTTCTTCTTCTTCTTCTTCTTTGCTTCCTTCTTCTTCTTCTTTTCTTTCTTCTTCTCTTCCTTTTCTTTCTTCTTTTCTTTTTGTTTCTTGTTGTCTTCCTTCACTGCCTTCTTGAGCTTTTCAAGCTTCTCATGAGTGGATGATGAGTCACCCTCCGCTCTCGAAGCTTCAGCTACACTCTTGTTGGTTCGTTTACCAACTTCTTCCTTGTCCCCTTCGGGTCTTTCATCTCCACTTGCCATTTCCTCACACTGTTAGGTGCAAACTGAGGATCCAAGCTCTAATACCAATTGAAAGGATCAATGCAAGTGGCCTAGAGGGGGGTGAATAGGCCTACAAAACAAATTCAAACATTTTCTGTCAAACTTCTGTCAGTGTCCGGAACCTCCGGGAAAATGCACAGACAGTGAATTTTCCAGGAGCTTCAGATTTTTCAAACCTGCTCGAATTAGATAGCTAGAAGCTGATAGCACAGGCAAGATACATATATTTGAAGCTATGAATTTGAAGCATAAGCTACTAAACAACCTTAGAGCAAAGAGGACTTATAGATCTAGAGCAAACCCTAATAGGTCTAGTTGAGAGCACATAAGAACAAGCAAGCAAGATATGTAAATGAAGTAAAGCACAAGTGACACCGATTTATCCTTGAGAGACATGGGTACCCATGGGTCGCCACCGACCAGTGTCCCAGAGGTCCCTACCACGTGGACCCGACCTACCAGAAGCCCCGCCGACCTGCAAGTGGGCCCGAAGACCTTATCCATAGACCTGACGACTCGGGCGACCTTATCCAGATCCCGGAGGATTCGCGGTGCTTGGAGTGCAAGGCAAGCAGTAGCACGCAGCTTGGCGCCGCCAGTAGGTCCGAGTATCACGGGATACTCCTTGTAATCCGGGAGGATAACCTTCCAACTTTTTACCGACCCAGATACGGGTCCACCGACCTCGAATGGAAACCCTAGCCCACTGCCCATATAAGGTGGCCTAGAGGTCCATTCGAGGGGACATCTTCACCTCTCTCGCATAATCCCACCACCAAACTGGACGTAGGGTTTTACTCTTCAGAGGCCTGAACCAGTCTAAACCCTTGTGTCCCTGTGTTCTTCACCATACTTGCCGTTTACCGAGTTCATCACGTGAACTACCACCTACGCTCTTAGTTCCCGATCCTCTCCATTAACCTGCAAACCGCTTGTGTAGCCCCCATGCGGATCTGTCTAGGTCTCAACCCCTGACAATCCCGTGGTTTAGCTCACCACAAAGGTTAGCCTACATCCACATTGTTGAGACAAGCCACAAAGGCTTTGGGATCTCTCTAGATCCACTCCTCTCTCACACCTATCACCAAGGCAATAGGTGGAGTGTTTCACTAGTCACAAAGGGTAATACAAACAACTTGGAGCAGCCACACAAATCTAGGAAGCTCCCAAGTAACCTCTAGCCGTCTAGGAGTAAAACTTCAAGAGTAATACATCCACCAAGCAAGCTAGGGTTTCACCAAGTGCACTAGAACTTCAAGAGAGTGAAAGGATTTGCTTCTTCTCAGAAAGAATCACCCAAGACTTGAATGCTAAGGATGATTTTGGATTCAAGTAGGTGGGAGTGAATGCTATGAGTGAAAGAGGAGCAAATGCTATTGTTTCGGTGCACGGAAGAAGCAGAGGACCGTTGGGGGTCAAAGGGATATAAATACCCTCAAATCTGAATCTGCAACGGCTCTTTTTGAAAACCCGGAACCTCCGGAAAAATCCCGGAACTTCTGAGGTCTGGGAGTCTTCAGCTGGCAGACGAGATGCAGTCCAGAACTTCCGGGAAAAACGCAGAGGTTCCGGGAACAGAGAAAACAGAGCTGCAGCTGATAGGACTTATGTGGCTAGGATGATTTGTTGGTTTGTTAAGAACTTTATGCACTTGGATCTACCCAAAGCCACTATTAGTATCCCTCTTGATAATATGGCTTGTCCTGTACTCAAATTCCAAATAGAAATAAATTAAAACTAGCATCCTTGGGCAACGGCAAGCCTTCCTTTTTGAATTAGGGGTCTCCTTTCATTCCTTTGCACCTTATAAACATCATTAACCTGAAACATACACTTAGAAGCTCATTAGACTTTTAATTGGGTGGTCAATATCACCAAAACCCACTTAGGGCTTGATTGCACTTAAAGGCGCCGCGGGAGCGGGCGTGCGCGTGGAGGACCCGTCATCAGGAGTGGGCCCCGCCTGTCGTTGCTTCGCTGCGAAGGCTGGCCGACCGATGGCGGAAACTACTCGTGCAAACGAGTAGTCGGACGAGGCGGAAACTACTCGTGCGAACGAGTAGCCACGGAGGAGGAGAGAGCTCATCGGACAAGCCGCCACGTACTCGAGAACTTGTCGGACAAGCTGCCAAGTACTCGGAGGCGGGTGCTTCTTGCCCGCGCGGGCCGCCAAGTACTTGGACTTGACGGAAACTAGTCGTACGGGCGGCCAAGCGCTCGGGGATGGGGTACTTGTCGTACAGGCCGTCAAGTACTCAGGGTGTAGCCCGTATTTCTCCTTTTGGTGGTCGTGGTGGGCCCTGGTCTAGGCTCTCGTCACGACGGTTGGCGGAGAGAGATGCAGCGAAGAGAGACACCCCGAGAATGGCCGATGGGAGAGGGCAAACTGCAAAATGCAGATGCAGATGCAGCATCCGTTGGAGCAGCTACAGTGTCACGTTTTGCCCTATTTTGCAGATGCAGCACGGGATGAGCTACCTGCTGGAGACGGTCCTGGGAATAGTTTGCAATGTGTACCCCGAGAGTAATTACCCGTCGAGAGACGTGCACACAGTAGTCTTCGACGTGTTGCTTAATATGGTCAAAACAAACCAAAGAAAAGATAATTATTAAAAAATGTCATTTAGGTTAATGACGTGGTGGTAGTTCTCGATGATAGCATGGCGCTATCCAAGCAGTCGTAGCCTGACCCTTGCTAATGATTTCTCTGACTTGATGCACGTGCAACGAATTGTAAGGAGTAGTAGCGAACATGGCTGGCTGTTCCATCACCCGTGAGCCCTGAGCACATGCACCTCTGCTTCCTCCTCGCCGGTCCTGTCGTCTGACCGGCGGCACGGGCACGGCCCAGCCCGTGCTCATCGACGACGATGACGCACGCCATCGAGGGAAATCCCGCGACAGGCATTGATTGCGAGGAACGGCTGCGCCCGAGTTGAATGCCGAGGGCTACGTGCATGTCACCTCAGATCCTGCATGCAGGCGGCAGCAGCACGGGCGGTAGCATCATCCTCGTCGAAACCTCGGCTGTGTCAGAAGTCTAACTTCTCCAAAATTCACTATGAAAAAAAGATTTCTTATCATATTAAATATCACATCAAAAATGTCGACACATGCATAGAGTACTAAACGTAGATGAAATCAAAAGCTAATTACACAGTTTGGATGTACTTTGCGAGACGAATCTTTTGAGCCTAATTAGGCTATGGTAGGACAATATTTACCACAAACAAACGAAAAATGCTACAGCGCTTTTCAGTTCGGAACAATGCTTTTCAGCCCAAAATTCGTGCAAAATCCAGAATTTTACATCCAAATTCAGGGAACTAAACACACCCCTCGTTGGGATGATGGGATCCCTAGGCGACGTGTTGTCACAGCGGCCGGCAGGTGGCCGAGCCCGTGCTCGTGCTCCGCCCGGCCCGAGTCAGAGGCGGAGCGGATACTGTGTACCGCAGGGGCCCAGCGTACGTGTGCGTGTAGACCTGGCCCTACGTGCGGCGCGCGCCGCGAGGTGTTGCCGGCTCTCGGCAGGCGCTGGGCGCGGTGGCGTGCCCCCGCCCCCCGGTGCGCAGATGCTGGCCTTTCCGGCGCCAAAGCGGACAATGGGGGGGAAGAGAGAGCGCAGGCACACAGTGCACAGTGCCATGCGGCATCTCTCCTCTCCCGCACTGGGGCGGCCGGTTTGGGGGACTGCCGAACCCGGACCACGATAACGTGCCTGCCCGGGCGACATGTCGACCGTCACCTCTTCAGCGGCCGAGCCTCCGCTGCAGTACTACAGAGGCGGGACTCAGGCTCCCTCACGTGGGCCGTAAGATTTTTTTCAAAATAGTCTTTCGTGAAAATTATTTTTACAAATGGACCTCTGGGAAATTATTGAAAATGGACCCGAAGCTCGGCACCAGGGGTACGAGAGCCGAGGTAAAACAGCTCGGCCCTAAGGGCTCTAGCGACGACCTCCGCCACGTCAGCGCCAAGTTGGCGCCTCCTCCCTGCGTGGCAAGGAGCTCGGCGCTCAGACCTTTAGCGCCGAGTCACAGACCTCGGCGCCGCCACCTCTGGCGCCGAGTTCTGGGGACTTAACCTCGGCCGAGCCCCCTTCTTCCTCCTCCCTCCCTCCATTCTTCCACGCCCGAAACGCTAGGAGGCGGCGAAACCCTAGAAACCCTAGGCGGTGGCTGCGGCTGCGGCTTGGAGACCGTGCGGTGGCGAGGAAACCGGGACGACGTGCGGCGACGAGAAGACCGCCCCCGGTGCGGCCGGCCGGCTGCAGCCCCCTGAAACCCTAACATGGGCGCAAGGTGGGGGCGACAGCTCGGCGGCCAGGTGCGGCGGGGGTGGCGTCCATGCCATGGAAGAAATGGAGGGAGGGAGGAGGAAGAAGGAGGCTCGGCCGGCTACCTCGGCGCTAGAGGCGGTGACGCCAAGATCTGTGGCTCGGCGCTAAAGGCCTGTGCGCCGAGCTCCCTACCACGCAGGCAGGAGGCACCAGATCGGCACTGACGTGGCGGAGGTCGGCGCTAGAGCCCTTAGGGCCGAGCTGTTTTACCTCGGCCCTCGTACCCCTCAGGCCGAGCTTCGGGTTCATTTTCAGAAATAGTTTCCCCAGAGATCCATTTGTAAAAAATAGTTTTCACGAAGAGCTATTTTGAAAAAAATCTTACCACGTGGGCCTGGTGCCACTCGGAACCACACGGACACACGGTGCAGAGAAGCTGGTTTTCTTCGTCGTACCGTCCTCGCAAAATACAAAGGAAGAACCTGCGCTTCCTTAGCCCATCTCATTGGGTTGAATACAGTACACACATGTATTTAGCATGTGTTTAATTTGGAGACATGGTGGGACGGGACGGTTCCATCCCTATTTTTTGAATGAGACCGTCCTGTTTCATGTTTGGTCGAGAGGGATGGGTTCATCTCATTTCTGTGTTTGGTACGAGGGACGGAGAAAACGTAATGGATGACAAAATTAACACCGTTGGCCACATTTAGGTGGGCCCCACATGTCATCTTAAAAAGGACCCACTTGTCATTGTCATGGATCTTATCTTCATTCTTTCGCCATGAGCTCGTGGGGGCAGAGCTTGCTCACGCTGCCCGTCGCTCCTACCAGCAGCCGTGGCTGACGCCGTCGCCCGTGCGGAGGCCATAGCCGCGGGCCTCGCCGGCGCCCACCCGGAGGCGGAGGTCACACGCGCCGGCCGCAGAGCTCCAGGTTGTACCGGTCCCGGCGGAGCTTGTGGGTGTTGACCGCCGCGGAGCTCGCCGTGCACAGAGGTTGCGGCTGCGGGCTCGTCGTCGTCGCCCTGAGGTCGAGCTCCGCCGGGCGGAGGCTAGAACCACGGGCTCGCCGGCGCTACCACTGGTTTCGACCCCCCTGCACGTAGGCTGGATCTGCAAGCTCGCCAGCACCGCTCCCGATTCGAGCTGCCCTGCACGGAGGCTGAGCACACGAGCTCACCGGCGCCACCCCCCAGGAAGAGCTCTGCCGCGTCGGCCAAAGGTCGCGACCGCTGCTCTGGGGGAGCTTCATCCAGCCGGCCTAGGCGTGGATGCACCGCCGGTGGAGTGCCGTCGGCGCTAGGGATGCGCTGTCGGTGGAGCGCCATCGGGGCTAGCGATGCGCCGTTGCGGGGAGCTCCACCCTATGCCGCTTGGGCCGCGGTTGCGCGTGCGCTCACACCGTACAAGGGGATGAGCCCGTCCGCCACTTTTGGTGGGATGGGGGCGTCCCGCATCTGGAGGGTATATTCCCTCCTTTGGACGTCCTTGTCCCACTCGCCTCCAAACCAAACACTAGAACCAAGTGGGATCGTCTCGTTCCGTCCCACTTCGTCCCTCGAACCAAACACACATGAAACACATCACATACTTGACCGGTCGCCTTTATAAACATACACATATAACTAATTTTTATGAGTAAATTCAAAAGATTGGGCTGGCAAATTCGCAAGAGTCAGAAATGAGATTAATTCATGAAGACATCTCGCTATCGAAAAGCACACCCTAGAGAGTTGTAGAGATAGCTACACAGTAGTAGATACTTGGGACTTTGGGCCAGTCCCCCCTCCCCTATACAATTAGGCCGTTGTTTTATGTGACCATTCATCAATTCAGTTGGACCCATCAGCATACCCATTTGCATTCTATTTTTCTTCTTCTCTACTCGTCACAACATCCAGCAACACACATAGGAAACATATGACTAGAGTCTCTCTTCTCTTCCTCCTGCGACACTACTAGGGAATCGACCTTTGGTCCTGAGGAAGATTTCACATTAGTTCCGGTTTTATTTGCACCCGGTACTAATGTGCACATTAGTACCGGGTGAGAAAGATACTCCCGGCGGGCCTCCTTGTGACACACATTAGTACTGGGTCGGGCTGGACCCGGTACTAATGTGACACATTAGTACCGGGTGGTGTCTAGACCCGGTACTAATGTGGAGCACATTAATACCGGGTAAAATCTTGCCTCGGTACTAAAACAAAACCCTGTCAGGTGTTGTTTCCCCACCCATCTACTAGCACAGATATTTATCTAAGTCCCCAAGCCTCCCCTATTCTCTCACTCTCGTCTCTCTTTCCTACCTCTGCAGACCCCTTTATCTCACATCTCTCCCTCTCTGCAGATGCAGCCTGCAGGAGCGTGGACCGGCGGCGGGACGCGGTGCAAGGGCGGCGGGATGCGGCGCTAGGCGGGCGTGCGTGATACAGCGCTAGGGAGGCGGGACGCGGCGCTAGGCGGGCGCGCGTGATACAGCGCTAGGGAGGCGGGACGCGGTGCTAGGCGGGCGCGCATGGCCGGCCGGGAGGAGCAAGGCGGCCGGGAGGAGCCCGACACGGGCGCGGCTGGCAAGCAGCGCGACCTCTGCGCGGCCGGCCGGGAGGAGCCCGGCGTGGGTGCGGCTGGCGGGCGGCGCGACCTCCACACGGCGGGCCGGGAGGAGTAGGGCCGGGAGGAGCCAAGGGCACGGCAGGCGGACTCCGGCCAGGGGCGCGGGTCCCCGTCGGCGGGCAGACTCCGGCGCGCGAGGGCTCCTTCCTGTCGGCGAACGAAGACCGCGGCTGGCCTCGGCTCGCGGCGCAAGCAAGGAGCTCGGGGCTGCACTTTTTTTGATTTTTTTGTGATTTTTGCCAATCGTTGGTTGATTGATTCTTGTGGATTCAGTGATTCTTGTGTAATCTGAGATGGATGATTGTAAATGCGGTGTGATTGTAATTCTTGTGATTGTTTGAGAGAAGAATGTTGTGTGATTGTGATTCTTATGTAAGCATGAAGGAATGAAAAAGAAAAGAAAAGAGAAATAAGAAAAAGGAGGAGACGAGAGGTGACGGGAGGGACGGACGAACGGGGAGATGACGGGAGGGATGGGGAGGGAGACGGAGATGACGGAGAGGCACATTAGTATTGGTTATTGTGAACCGGTACTAATATGGGCTTCACATTAGTACCGGCTAGCCAGTACCGGGTCCAAAACCGGTACTAATAGGAGTTTGGACCCAGTACTAAACGTTTTTTTTCCAGTAGTGTGAGGGTGTAATTATGAACCATTGCATAAACCGTTATTTGGGGTATTGAGAGACATGGGTACCCATGGGTCCCCACCGACCAAGGTCTAAGCCGTCCCCGACAGGTGGGTCCGACCTACCAGACGACCCGCCGACCTGACATGCGGGCCCAAAGACGTAAAGATGCTTGGTGTACAAGACAAGACAGTCCAGCTCGGATAAGCTTTCCCTATTGTAACTAACTAGGATAGATGGAAACCGACTTGTAGCCCAAGGTCGTCGACCAATATAAGGCGGCCTGGGGTGCCCTCCTCGGGGGCAGATCTTTCTCGCATAATTCCACTACCAAACTGGACGTAGGGTTTTACTCTCCGGAGGCCCGAACCAGTATAAATCGCTGTGTTCCTCGTGTCTCGCCGAGATTTCCGTGTGCATCCCGTGCATAACCATCTACGCTCTTAGTTCCTCGATCCTCCTTTAACCTGCAAATTGCTTGGGTAGCCCCCTTGCAGATCTGTCCAGGTCTCAACCCCTGACAGTTGGCACGTCAGGTAGGGGTGATCGGGAGCTCTTCGTGCAGCGCGATGGCAGTTCGCTCCGGCGACCTTTTCGGTGACAACATGGAGGATATCTCCGCAGTGACCTGCTCGTTGCCACCCTCCGATCTAATCGTGAGGCCGACGTCTTCGTTCTGCGGATGGCGCATGAGAAAATTTTTGGCGACCCACCCGCCCGCGACTTACTCCGGTGATCTAATCACCGGCGTGCACGTGCCGTCAAGAAAAGGCCTCACGGTGGCCAGCAAATCCATCTACGCGTGAACAGGGAAGTATATTGATTGCTTTTCTATTATTATTATTCTCTCTTTCTTCTCGGTCGTTTTCGGATCGATTTGATCTGCTACTTACCAATTTTGTTTTCACGTACGTCAACTCTTTATCCCCCGGCGACGTCATCTGTGTCACGGCCGGGCTCCCTAGGTGTTGATGCGTCCAGCAATCGAGTTCGGCTTCAGGCGCCGTCGTCACGCGACTGCTGCCGTCATCACCAACACGTGTGGTCCTGTTCGTATTGATCTGCGCCAAGCCCCGCGCTGCTCAGGAACTCATCTACGTCAAGCTGGCGAGTCCATGAAGGGTCCGGTCAGCAAAATCAATCTACAATATCATCTGTTATTTTTCCCTAATGCACGCACTAGATGCGACTCGGTGTCGACGTACCAACCCTGGTCTCCTGCGGCCAATGACAAACCAAGCGACAAATCATCTCCGCCGGACATCATCGCTTGGTCGACTTGCATGCGACCAAGAAAAATCGATATACCAGACAAAAAGCTACGTAACCAGGGGATCATCCACATGATCCGCTCGGCGAGCTCCCAACAATGAAGCGCACGGTCGCTTCGGCCGCCAGTGCCGTCAACGACCTCGTCACCTTCCGTTCGCGGATCTCAAAGACGGCGGTCACGTCGCCGGTTACCTTGTTGCTTCGACAGGTAGGCACGACCTTAGGTTGCGCTGCTGACCTCTTCGACATCACCGAGCTCCTCAACATCCCAGCACGAGGCCAGCTCGCGTCGGTGACTATTTCAGCTCGATCGGCACGAGCCCAGCTCGTGCCGGTGACTACCTCGACAACTCAGTGCGGCTTCAGCTCACTCCGGCGACCTGTTGCATCGATGCGCACGGGACTGCCGACCTCCGACGGTCCATCTCCGACCTTCTTCGATTCCTCCGTAGCTCGGCACGGCTTCGGCTTGCCTCGGCGACCTGCTACGTCATCACGCACGTGCCGATGACCTCTTCGACATCTTCACAGCTCGGCAGCAGCAGCTGGGTGTGTCGGCAACCGGCCCTGGCTGTGCCTCACGCGGCGTGCATGCAGGACTCAATGTCCATCATGTAGATGGACACTAAAACAGGGAATAATTTCTTAATTCTATTTTCTTTCTTCTGAATCCGATCTAGAGTGCTGTGCATTAATTTGATTGGCCGACAAAGATTAAACTAATCTATTTTCTTTTCCTAACGTGGTGCATGCATGGCTATTCTACAGTGCAACATGGGCCTGTTCCCGTGGCGGATGAGAGCTCAGGGCTCACGCTTGCGCAAGTCAAGCCACGAGCGCCCTGCTGCTCCCATGGTGACTACTTGATGGCTGTGTCAACTCGAAGCTCGTCAGGGGTGGGTCCCGACCTACCGCATTGTTCGACTCGACTACGCCGCTACACTGGCAGACCAACGCAGCCGACCACGGTGCGTTCGCGCACCGAACCGCCGACCTCCAGTGGCTTATCAACGACCTCTTCGGCGTCTCGAGCTCACCACGTCGACCTCGGCCACGACGACGCACAAGCTAAGTGTTATTTGCAATTAATGTTTTTATGGCTTCAATTTCTTTCGCCGACCTGCGTTACATGCTTTTTCTTGCTTTATTTTCCCTCCCCCTTCGACACGCTCGGGGGCTTGGTATAGTCAACCTTGATACACTCGGGGGCTTGGCTTTGCCAATCTAAGGGTCGTCAGACCTGAGAGACTTAATTAACTTCTGTGTGTTCTCCGTTTTAAATGCCTCTTACTCGCTATGCGTATTCTTAAGTCATGTGGTTGTGAGATCTTGGGTCCAAGGCCCCCCTCCGCGCGCCGGCTGCACCTAAGCCTCCACGCTGAGCCGTGCAGTCGGTAAGTCGTTCCTCCACTGAGTTGGGTTAGCGGAGGGGACACATTTTGCAGCTTCATAGTCTTTGAGTTCGCATAATTTGTGCCTGGCACGATAAGGGGAACACTTTCTCAAACAAAACAACATGCATATGTCTAGCTCGGGCTACGATTTCGTTATACTTTTGACAGATTGATACACCGACCTAGCGTTTATCTTCTTTGATAGGCCCAACTCTACGACGACCTAGTGTATCTCTCGTTGCCTAGCGGACCTCTCTGGCTCGCGGCGGGAGGCGACTCGGCGCTTCCACGACTCATCCAGCTTTCGCACTCGGGGGCTCGTCGCCCTCTCGAGGTCGGGATACATCCCGGCGGCTCCGTCGTCGCCTCCTTCAAGGTCTTCGGATCTCCCGGCGGCTCCGTCGTCGCCTTCTTCAAGGTCTTCGGACCTCCCGGCGGCTCCGTCGTCGCCTTCTTCAAGGTCTTCGGACCTCCCGGCGGCTCCGTCGTCGCCTTCTTCAAGGTCTTCGGACCTCCCGGCGGCTCTGTCGTCGCCTTCTTCAAGGTCTTCGGACCTCCCGGCGGCTCCGTCGTCGCCTTCTTCAAGGTCTTCGGACCTCCCGGCGGCTCTGTCATCGCCTTCTTCAAGGTCTTCGGACCTCCCGGCGGCTCCGTCGTCGGCTCCTTCAAGGTCTTCGGACCTCCCGGCGGCTCCGTCATCTTCTTCAAGGTCTTCGGACCTCCCGGCGGCTCCGTCGTCGCCTTCTTCAAGGTCTTCGAACCTCCCGACGGCTCCATCGTCGCCTTCTTCAAGGTCTTCGGACCTCCTGGTGGCTCCGTCGTCGTCATGACAGCCTTCAGCGTTTGGCGTTTTCCTCAAAGATTCCAGACGTCTTGGACTATATGGCTCAGTGGATAGAGCATCATGCTGACAACAGAAGGCCGTAGGTTCTCTTTCTTCTTCTTCGGAGCATCAAATCGGCCATTCTGGTCGCTTTACTACTCGGGGGCTACTACACTAGTGCGTCTTGCGACGCCCTCTTCTTCTACGTCGCATCGACTTATTGGAAGCCCGCTTCCGATACTTCTCTGCTCGACCCCCCTGGGGTCGGCATTGCGGCCTTACTCAAGTCGCGTGAGCTACTCTACTTCACTTGATCTAGTTCAGGTCGGCGGTTCTTCAAGATCGATGTCTCACCTTCACTTCGACCTCCTGGATCCCAGACTCCAGAAGCTCGATGTTCGACTTCGTGCACGCATCGGAGGGGTTTTTTCTTTTTTTGATCACCGTGCACCCTTATCAACCTCGATGGTGCCAAGACTTCAGCCTGCTTCTTCAAGCTCCGTCATGACTTCATCAAGATCGTTGCGCCTACACGTCGATCGGGGGCTTGAGAGACATGGGTACCCATGGGTCCCCACCGACCAAGGTCTAAGCCGTCCCCGACAGGTGGGTCCGACCTACCAGACAATCCGCCGACCTGACATGCGGGCCCAAGGACGTAAAGATGCTTGGTGTACAAGACAAGACAGTCCAGCTCAGATAAGCTTTCCCTGTTGTAACCAACTAGGATAGATGGAAACCGACTTGTAGCCCAAGGTCGTCGGCCAATATAAGGCGGCCTGGGGCACCCTCCTCGGGGGCAGATCTCTCTCGTATAATTCCACTACCAAACTAGACGTAGGGTTTTACTCTCCGGAGGCCCGAACCAGTATAAATCGCCGTGTTCCTCGTGTCTCGCCGAGATTTCCGTGTGCTTCCTGTGCATAACCATCTACGTTCTTAGTTCCTCGATCCTCCTTTAACCTGCAAACTGCTTGGGTAGCCCCCTTGCAGATCTGTCCAGGTCTCAACCCCTGACAGGTATGATAAGTTTTTTTTGAAGTGGACACATTGACTGCTTTTTTTCTTTATCCTTTATGTCCGCAAAATTAATCAGCTTAAGTTTCAGGGGCTCTGAGACAAGTCCATCAACAAGAAGTTTAAATGATGATAAGCTATTGGTGTTTTATACTCCCATCATTCTCTTTTGATAGTACCTAGCAAGGTATCGTGAGGTAGTAGGTTGGTCGGTGATAGGGGGCGGAGCTAGGTAGTGCATGGCGGGTGCGGCCGCACCCACAAAAATTTCGCAATCTTTTATCACTTCTAATTTTCATCATGCTAAATTGAATATCTACGGATTCTATGAAGGTGCCGCACCCCCCCCCCCTCTTTGTTCTTCTCTAGCTCCACCCCTGGTCGGTGGGGAGTGTCAGACCTGGATCTTGATAATAAATGTAGGGCACGAGTCACAAATTTATGCAGGTTCAAGCCGTCAGAATAATGTAATACCTTATGTTTTGTTTATGGTGTTGTATATTACTCCCTCCATTCCCTTTTGATAGGGTTATTTGCAAACCAGTTTTTTCTCTTTTGATAGTCTCATTTGAGTTGCCACCTCATATTTTACATAGATGACTTTTTGATTCCTGTGCACAATAACTCTTCTAGAATGTAATTGGTGCATGTATGTGATTACATCAATATCAAGATGCGTGTATATGATAACGAGATAAAAATAATGGCATGATTTATGAGATGATAAGTGGAGTTCATTTTCTTTGATCATTATGCCAAGATGAAATAGTCCTATTATAAGAGAATGGAGGGAGTACATCATACACTTCAATGTTGATGTGCTCCCTCCATCCCTAATTATTCATTCGGGAACTGTGCTGCCGTCACAGGCACGCTTCACGGATGACCCTTAATAAGGGACGAAGGGAGTATGAGTTAAGCTTATTGTTAGCTATTAATATGATGATATAGGGAACCCTACCCTCTTATATATATATATATATATATATATATATATTTATTTATATATATAGGGTATTTATATTCTATACCCTGGGTATGGAATAACTATTCCATACCCGAGGCAGACTGCTGTTTCCGCATTTCTAGCGCGCCACCCTCCCACGCATCCATCTGTCTGGTTTTCTATTCGGTTTTTTCCCGCACACGTTCGCTAATCTTGCGGTAGTTTTTTTTATTTCTTTTTTTCCCTCCGTTGCCATTCGGTTCCGCCGCCGCCCACGACTCCCGTCCTCAGACCTCAGGCGACTGCGATCCGCCGCCGCACCCCGTGCCCCGCTCACCTCCGACCCCTTCCCCTTGCCGCCGCTCACACCCCGGCCGCCTCCGATCCCGCATCCTCGCCGCCGTCTCCGGAGCCCCCGCACGCGTGGGCCCCTTCTGTCGCCGCCGCCCCGTACACATGGTGACCGCCGCCTCTGCCAGCTAGGATCGGACACGAACCCGTAGCCCCTCGCCGTTGGCCTCCGCCTCGTCCAGCTCTGGTCCGTTGATAGCTCCTCGCCATCGGCCTGCACCTCCTTCAGCTCAGGTCGGGGAAAGAACGCGCATCCAGTTCGTCTCCGTCGACCTCCGGCTCCTCCATCTCGACTCCATCGACACCTGCTTACCGGTCCGTCACCCTCGGTCCACGGCTCCTCAAGCTCGACTTCATTGGCACTACCAGGTATTTTAGTTACCAGTTCCACTTATGCAGTGAAGGCTAGATCAGAGTGTTGATTCAATGATTTTCTTACTGAACTACCTTTTGTTTGTTTTCTGCAATCCTGTTAATGTCTTTTTCTTTATCTATACATGTAGGTACATATATTTCGTATTTATTAAGGTGTTCGATTGTTACAGTTTATGATATGCTTAATGCATCTTCTTGTGTGCATGACAAATTAGTGCTCATGTGTTCGTAATCCCAGATCTGATGAATACTATTGTCCATATGCATCCTTATGCATTCTCAAAATTTCAGTATCTGATGGTGCGTGCCACTTGTTTTCCCTTCTTGACTATCTTGTTAGCTGGCAATTTACTAACAAAAAGAGAACAAGCATGTTTTCCTGGTTGAGTTCAGACTTCAGACCCTTCTAGTAAGAAATAAAAAATAGTTTGTCCACTTTTGTTACTCTTTTCTCATTTCATCTTAATGATATTGTTCTGATTTCTGAAGCTTCTGTTTATGGCACCTCAGACCCTCCTAGTGGGTGTTTCGCACTGACCAGCATCACTTGAGACATGCCGCTGGCTACATGTTCTCTCCTGCCATCACTCCCACAATCGGATCTGTGCTGTGCTCTCTTGAGTACATCTCTATTCTTTTCTTTGCCGCGTTGCTGATACTCTCTATGTGATTGTGTGCTACTAGCTTGTTACAGCCTTAAGCTCATGTGTTTCTGGCGGCTGGATTTAGTGCAAACATCTATCGGGCTGACTAAATTTAGGTGTTACATGTTTTCTAAATGTCTATTGGATGGTGCTATATTTAGATTGCCATCAAATTTGTTTGAGTTACTGAATTATTTAGTAACTAATATACTGTTGCTGCTGGATGTCTCAGATGCTGAAGTTTTCTATGTTGCAAGCTTGTAGCAATTTAGTCTAGACACTAGAGTGTGCTCATCTGATCTTTTTCAAGTGTTGTCATGTTAACCTTCATATGTGAGGAATCAAACTGCAATTTTCCATGCTGAATCTGTAACCAAATATGGATGTTAGGCAAAAAAAAAGAGTCTCATTCATTGATTATATCCCATAGCCTGAAAGGGGGAAGTATAGTTAAGGAACTTCCTTGAATTCCGATCATTCATTTGACTAATTGATTACAGTCTCAGTTTCCTGCCATGTAGTGCAGATGAAGCTTTTGCACTAACTAAAACTTCAATAAAGGGGCGTTTCTTTTTTTCAAACATGTGTTTCAGTGTACTATACCTGTTCATTGTTTTGCTTCTGAGACTATAACCAAAACGCGATCTTTATGTGGCTGCATTGCTGAGATTTTGTTTCAAAATATTTTTTCTTTAACCCTGCATGCACCTGAATATATCTTTTTGCACGCAGATTTGTTTATTTGATCTGCTACTCTTCGCCGTGGATTTCTTCGGGTTAATAAGCTCTGGTTTTCCCCATCTCAAGGTGCCCTTTATTCTTCTCCCGAACCACTTCTATTTATTTGACTTTTTTTTATTTCACGCATTGGTACCAATATTGTTTGCAGGCAATAGAGCATTGCTGGCCGTAGATTGTTGCAATCTCATAGTTGCGGGATGCTTTCCGATGCCCCCCATTTGATTCCTTAATTAAGGTCTGATTGTTCCAAATTCAATTTGGATCTCCAGGATGTTTTTTTTGTCAAAGGTTGGTTCATCCGATGCTTATCAATCCAATGCTCTGTTTTGTGTTCCCAACCAGATTGTTGAAGTGCAAAGTAGAATGGATAATATAAAGTATTACTGATTCTTTTACTCACTCCAATTTCAGATGTAAGTTTCGTATGTGGAAATCCATGTTTCTTTACTTTTAGTTTAGTATAGCTAGTGGCCACTATATGTCATACTCATTCATAAACCTTTCTTATATGTGAAATCACACACTGCCATACCGCCAAGTTGCCAACACTCATCCTAGCTGGCCCTCCGCTAGTTTCATTATTTGTGATCGAATTTCATTAGAAGTAAAATTTGGACAATTTTGTGCTTTTCATGTGAAATGGCATCCAACAATCTCTGTCTAATTTAGATGGTACTAATGTTAATATGAGTCTCTCTATATAGTGTCAGCAGTATTACATTGATGGAATGATGACGGTCACAGAACATGTGTTAGGGAATATAAGGATAAACTAAATAAGTAATCAAAATGAAAATCATTGATCAGTAAATATGCTGGATTGGACAAAAATTAGTAGTGCTGTTTTGGTGTCTAGATCTGAAGCTTTAGCTTGATACTTTCCCCCCTGTCTGCAGCTAACACAGCTAGTTGCTGAACATCTAATTGACCTGAAACTATTTCCAGGGTTCAGTGCTACACAGAAGCACAGGTCAATCTGATCCTTAGTGTTTATGTACATGCAGCAGTTGTTGCCACGAGCTTTTTGCCCTGCCATGAACCTGGACTACCTCAGAGTATGTATACGGCATAGTGCTACATACTGCACGGATTTTTTTCATCTTAACTATATTATTTGTTGACTATTTACGTATAATAAGAAATCAAGGATGCTATGATGGCTGAGTTCAGATCCGGTAGTAAGAAATACAAATAGTCAGTTCACTTTTGTTATTCCTTACATTTTTTTTGGAAATGCCTCAGCTTTCATTCACTCATCAAGTGGGTTACATTCATTTAAGATCAGTTGTGGCAGCTCAGTTGGTGTTTCATGCCACACCTCCACCTGCTGGCTGCTAGAAACAAGCTTGGTACATTTAACCTTCTGAACGATACTGTTTTCGAGCTTGTGTTTATGGCACTTTTGACTCTCGATTATCAGTTTTTGGAGTTAGTTATTTGGATGCAGGAAAGAAGACCATATTGGGTTAGCAGGGATCAGGAAGAGCACCACTACAAGTCTTTTATGGAGAATTAGCAAAGCATACTGAGTTTTTTATGAACTCTTATCTTTTTCTCACCTTAAAACTTGGTCAAAGTAATAGCAATGTGTACTCAGTTTTTACGACTGAAATTGAGATCAATCAGTCAAAAGCATTGTATTTCATATATGGAGGTGTGGTGTTGCAAATTGCAAAACAGAAAGCCATGGTAAATGGAATCACATATGTACTTATATATGGATGGAGATTAGTGTCTCCAGAATGGAAGATTCAATGATGTTTCCAGGTAGAAACTATTGATATTCAAATGATTGTAACATTAAATCCCCAAATTGAAATGGTTGTTTTCGCAAATGTGAATGAAATTTCCGATCTGCCGCATCCAATTAAAAAATAAAGGTGCATCCTCTCAGAACGCCACGTCTTTTTTGTCACTTTCAGCACGCCATTTCCTTGCAAGAAATCCAGACTGCACGTGGTGTATGTGGACCCACCTCCAAAAACCACCGCCCCAAAAAAAACCAAGTTGCTACCAGCTGACAACCATCGGCAGCCATCGCTAGGGGAAAAAACCGGCAACCAGACGCTCACGCCGCGGCCCGCGGGTGGAGCGCGCGAGGGCCTGCGAGTGCGGTGTCGGGGGCTGGCTCGGGTATGGAATAATATTCCATACCCTGGGTATGGAATAACACTGACCTATATATATATATAGACACACACTACTGTGTAGCCGGCCACAGAATAAGCTATTCTGCAGTCGAGCCCATCCATCGTACCAAGCGACCGGTCCGCGGACCACCCAACCAGCTGCTCGGCTCATCCAGCTCGTCATATGGTCCCGTCCTGAAACTGCGCCTTGAACTGCTCTTCTTCCATCCAAAAATAATTGCTTCCTCTTCCCATCAGAAAGGCCCCAAAATCTTGGTCGCCTCGCCTGCTTCCGTCGCCGCCGGACGGCCGGAGGCTGTCCATCCCAGCCACGTCCCTGGCCATCCGACCAACACCTACCGCTGTCCCCTCTGATAGAGCCTCCCCTCGTCGAGCCCTCGAATCTGTCGGAGGCGGCGGCGGAGGCTGCCTCGGTGGCGCACGTCCGCCTCCCATCCTGTGTGCCCGCATACAGGCTTCTCATCTCAATGGGTAAAGCTCCAAATCCATCTGATACATCTCGAGGCTTCATATTTCCAGCATGTTCTTTAATTAAAGCTGGTTAAGATGCATAGAAATCAATCTTGTTTTCGTAATGGATTAGCCTGAAATTTATCTAAGACTGTCCGCACTGGGAAGCGGTAAAAGGAACTGGACGCCCATACCGTTCGCTTTTACCGTTTTTTTTGCTGCACCGGCGAACGCAAAAGGCAACGGAACCATTCAGTTCGCCCCTCGCGACGCCAAATCCAGAGGCATACGGGACGAACGCCATCGCCTCCCGTCGGCGCCTGCCCCAACCACCACCCTTTCGCGCAAATGGTCGGAACGGAAGGGAAGAGAAGAGAAGGGAGGGAAGGAGATGCTGCTGCCGCCGTCGAATCGACTTGGGCCGTCGTCGTCTGAGCCTGCTGCGAAGGGAAGGGGCCGCCTGCTCTCCGCCGGCGGACAAGAGCACAGTCGCCGGCCGCCCGCTCCGCGCCGCGGTCCCCCATAGCGCCGGAGCTCGGCTATGCTTCCCGAGCGGCTGTCGAGCTCGCCGCGGGAGGAGCCGACCACGGCCAACAGAGGGGAGAGGAGAGGCCGGGGAAGAGAAGACCACCGGCTGGAGTCGGCGCGAGGAAGGAGGGAGGGGGAGCGCCGCCGGAGGTGGGGAAGAAGGCCGCCGCCGGATCTGGGAGCGTGCGGCCGAGACCTCCAGTGGCGGAGCAGAGCAGCCGGATGCGGGACCTCCTGCCGCGCTCCACCACCTCCTCCGCCAACACCCGCGGGCGCCAGCAGATGGTCCTCTGCTCGCGAGCGCGCACCCGGCCGCTGCTGCTCGAGCCGCCGCCGCATCCGCCCTTGGGGTTGCTCCGCCGTCGAAGGCCGCCGCCGCCGCCGTCGAATCGCCTTGGGGCCGCCGGCGGAGAGAGAGACGGGGACGGAGGGAGGCCGCCGAGGAGCTCGAGGAAATCACCTTGGGGAAGCCGAGAGATGGGGATGGACAGACGCTGGGGTAGGTGGGGATTGGGAGGGAGAGAGAAAGAAAAGAAAGGGAGGAGAGTATGACGTGTGGGCCCCACACGAGGTGGTTGGGATGGAGTATGAAATATAGAGGTTGACGGGTGCGGGAAAAGTGGTACTGAACTGAAAACTATCGATGACCAGGCAGGAATATTCCTTTTGGAGGTTGAATTTGGAGTTTCACGAGTGCGGACAGCCTAAGGCCAGCTGCAGACGAGCCTGTACCCACAAGTTTTGACTTCTGACGATAATCACCAATCTAGTGGTAACTACTCCCTTTCTGATTTTGATTTTTCCCCCATTGCTGAGGCTTCTTATGGATTGAAAATCATTTTATTATATTTCTGCAGAATCTGTTGCGCAAATGAGCTTTTGATCCACTACAGAAGCAAAGAGGTGTCAGTTGTTCTTGGCTGTTTCTCTTCCCGGCCACCCATATCATCCACTTTACTAAGATCAGACTCCCTTTGGATTAGTAGCAGATCACCTCTAGATTAGCAGCTGATTCTCCTTGGATTTTATTTATTTTTATTGTACATCCATTTTATTACTGCTTTTCTGTTGGTTTCAGTTCGAATTGGTAGTAGTTTTTGTCGTATTATATATATAGTATAAATTTGATGGCAGAATCAGGTTGCATTGCTTCGTTTTGATTGATTCTGTCAAATTTGAGTATTTGTTTGGCTGCCATCTTCTGTGTTACATCCTACTCTTATCTCTATTTTTGTTACATACTGTTCCTCAGAGCCTGACGCTAAATTGTAGTAACTCTGCATCCAAATTGTAGTCAACGTACAAGAGTTATAGTAAATTACGACACATCTGATCACACATATCGGTTCAAGTAAATCATCTATATTACGGCTCATTGGCTCAAGCATTCAAATTATCACAAGTATATTTGGTGATGGTCCTGTCATTCCATATAGAAATGTGGTAACTCCACATCCTAGTTATCACCTTAAGCCATTCGAATTCTTATAACTCGTACAAATTTGACTCACCACTAAAGTATTGGTTCAAAACTCAAAAGAACAGCTTGGCGCTGGATTTTGTAGTAATTCCCTCGACGGTAAAAGAATTTTCGTAAGTATTTTAAACCTTTTATCAAGACAAATCCATCCCGTACCTACAGTACAGTAACCGATTTCTTAACTCCTCATCCTAATCTCATGTCAAGGCATTTGAATTCCGTCAACTATATTTTCGTTTAAATTCATCTCGACACTACAGTAATTGGTAACTCGAAATAGTTTGTGACATCTGATTGCGGTAACTACCGTAACATATTTTTTTCCTACATTAGTTTTAGTATTACAGTAATGCATGCACGTGCACACTACACATGCTCATGTCGTCTCGTAACTCGTAACCCATCATGGCCTCCAAGCTAGCTTACTCAAGTACTCCCTCCATCCATTTATCCAAGGCCCATTTGCACTTGACTCAAAGACCAAGGAAAAGAAATCAAGTCTCTCCCATTATTAATCTCCGGAGAAGCATGTGAGAGGAATTTATTGCTCGCACAGATGACAAAGCGACAATTTAGTGTTTTCCAATGCAAAAACACAAATAGGCCTTGCATAAATGGAATTTTCAGATTTCAAAATAGGCATACATGGATGGAGGGAGTACTCGAGTATAGGCTGGCGAATTTGATTTTTCAAAGTCAACGTATGTAAATGATTACTGTACATAATGACCTTGACTACCGCTCAGCTGGCCTGCTTGCATTGATTCCCGACCCGAGCAACCTGAGGGAGACGAGCCGGAAACGGCCGCTCTGCATGGCATGTTGGCCCGCTGGATGTGTGTGGGGTGGTCTGGCCATAGAATAAGTTATTCTATGGCTGGTCACGGAGTATACTCTCTCTAAACTCTAAATCTTGAACCCTAAACCCTAAATGCAATGCAGACAGCACGGGAATCCCCCTTCCTTTTAGCGCGAGATCCCATCAGATCGACGACACACAGCAACACCGTATCCCTGGGTGGTGGATTGCTGGATCTCATCCCCTCCCCGAGGATTTGCTTGTTTAATCAAGGTCAGTGAGTGCCCTGTGGTGACATCGCACCCCTATCCCGATCTCGTCCATCCATGCATCCACTGCGCCCCCCTGTGCTCCGGATGATGCTGTGATCCCGACGCGATCGCGATGTGACCAACACGCGCGAAGTAACCAAACGTGACAGCGAGAGGCGGCGGCAGGCAGGCCCCCGGCCCCGACCCAGGCAGGCAACCACGAGACAGGCAACTTGCCCAAGCGAGAGCGTCGCCTCCAATAAAAAGGCGGCCGCCGCGCCGGCTGGGAGGCGTGGGGCGCGGTCGGGCAGAAGCTTCGGAACTCAGGCAGGTCGCAGGCGACTTGCTGACCGGTCACCGCGTCGGTCGCCGGCTCGCCGCGACGAGAGCGAGACAGGTAACGCGGCGCAGCGCAGGCACCCGTTGTTTGCCCAACGGCCAGTTTTATTCGGCTGCCGTCGCGTGCTGCATCGGGCCGGGCCAAGTGGGGGGTGGGGACATACAGAAATATCCTCCTGCTGCTCCTCCTCGTCCTCGGCCTCGGCGTGCTCGCGGGCAGGCAGGCGGGAGGCGGCGGATCGGGGGAGTGGAGCGGAGATCCCGTCCGGGGAGATGGCGAAGGGCGGTGCGGAGAGGGGCCAGCTGCTGCCGGTCTCGGCGGACGACGGGAAGGGCAACGGCGGGGGCGGGGCGGGCGACGACGCCGCGCTCTTCAAGGGCTCCGCCATGACCCGCCGTGGCGCCGTTGCCGCGCTCTCCTACATGGCATGCTCCGGTACGTACCGCGCCCGATCCGCGCCCCTCCCTGGCGGTTCGGTTGCTTCCTTTTTTCCTTCGGCGGCGCGGTCGCGTCGTCGCGTGTACTGGTCTCTGTCGGGGGGCGGGTTGCTCTGTTCCTTCCTGCTTGCGTAATTGCGTTCAGAGAATTCGGGGTGGGGAGACACTGAAGAGCACCTGCATCACGTGTGGAGACTTGTTGCTTGTGCTAGTCGTCACGTACGCCTTCTGTTAAATTCAGCTACTAGCCTTTTGGGGTTCGTGCAGGATGGTTGACTCGTGCTTTGAGCTTTTGGCCACGCGAGCAAATATGGTATTTTTGTATCTCGTTTCTTCGGTACGTGGTAAAAATGTATCGTCATCCGTTAAAATGCTATTTGAGGAGGTGTCAACCGCTATGATGGTAAAAAGTTAAATATCCCCGTAGTTCAGTTACTACGGGTTATACTCAAAGTAAATACTGCAGTACATACTCTGTACATGTGTGTGGAATTCTTAAAAGTAGGAACTACAGGTAGTTTGATCTGTCATCATGCTGCATCTGTGAAATGCTGCATGAGTGGGTCTAAGTTTATTGTACTTGGGCAGGAACATGTACATAGAACCCTGTTGGGCTGCAATTGAGAACAGAATTTGCCATTTAGTGAAGTTAGTGATATATCGAGGTGGCACCTGTGTGAACAGGAAGCACACTGAGGGCCTGACAGGAAGAAGGATGATCTGTACCAGTTATTTTGGTGCTGATTATATGATTTGAATTTCTTGAACACCCTATTTGGGTGGTGGTACAATTGGATGAGAACAGCTATTTGACGATATACCATTTGTCATCATCTGACTTTTCTCATCTAACTAACTAACTAGCCTTTGAACTGAAAGATGCCCATTTGTAATCCTCAAGAGAAATCAGCAAACCATTTGCAATTTTAAGAAAAATGAGTGTGGAAGGTTAAGTCACTGTTAAGTGGTGAATGAGGTTTGGGTTGCACAATTCAACCAAAACATCCATTTGTCTTTGTTTGCTGGACGTTAGAGAACAGTGAATGGGCTATTGAGCCAGTTATGTTTGAATGACCCATGATGCTATTCCCCCCTCTTTTGCATCTCATGACTAAAATTGCACTTGAATCCACTGTTGCATTCAAAATAATTCATCCAAAGCAATAGCTGCGGTGAAATGAGAGATTTTTTGCTGATTGGTATGTTGAAGTGGTTGTGCAAAATGCATCACAGTCAGTTTTACTTGAATAACCTACTTCACTTGATTTTTTTATTCTTTCAAATATTTAGATTTAGACTTACGTATTTGCATCAAACAGAGTTGGGCAATGAAAATATTATGGTGCTGCTGCTGACTGTTCAGCAGTTGTTGATTGGGAAGATAAATTGGTTTTAGTGCTTGCTGTAACTGTATGAGTAGATGTAATTGCCCTACCTTTTAATATTTCCAGTGGCATGGCAAAGCAAATATTTGATTTATTATCCTCCTTAACATGTGTAGTGTGCCAATGCAAACTTTCTATATGCATTACATTCATTTTAGTCCCTTGACGATTCACTCTATGGTGCCTAATTGTTTTAGCTCCAAAAGCATGACAAATCAAATAATGAATGTCCATAGAGAAATGATCTGTCGCTTTTTGTTTCTTTTCTGTTTCCAGACCTCAAACCTTGCTGTACTAATTTTGGTGACTCTTCAATTTGCAGTGTTGCTAGTGATGTTTAACAAAGCAGCTCTTTCTTCGTATAATTTCCCTTGCGCAAATGTCATCACCCTCCTTCAGGTACTGTATGTGTTTGGGTAAAATTCTGTGGCGCATATACTCTTTGTGCTTTTTCTTGATGGATGAAACCTAGGAATTTTTTGTTCTTGAAAAAAAAAGAAACCTAGGAATTTTAAGTTCACAACACAGCCCTTGAAATTTTTATGCTTGTATCCGATGGAATTTAAGTGAACATTTTCAACTTCTAAATGTTGTATTGGTCTGTGTGGTAGTCTGCCCCATGTTTTCAGTTTCCACTGATAACTGGTTCCCACTGGATACCAAGATAGTTCTAGATTTGAACTGATGAGCAGTATTCTGGTGGGGACCGGATGGGACAAATGCCCCCCTTTAGTTTTAGAGAATGATCCAAATCTCGTTTGAGGAACTTTGAACAAATTTCACTTTTTATATTGCTTTGGATATAGTGGCTACCAAATCTTAGGTGCTGATGAAACATAGCTTTCTAAAACCTATTGTATCTTTAGATGTCTGACTAAATATGTTTGCATTTCTATCATTTGTGTATTTCTTTCTTTTCTAACATAACACTCAACTTGTGCAGATGGTGTGCTCAACGTGCCTTCTTTATGTTCTGAGACGGTTAAAGATCATCTCCTTCACAAATAGTGACCCATCAGTGCCTTCTGATTCACTATTCTTTGTGCCATTTAGGATATTGTTGCGCACCACACCTCTCTCTTTGGCTTATTTACTCTACATGGTATGCTGAATCCCTTGCATATAAAATTGAACTGTATAATGGTTAGACAAATGCATTGCTTAATCACATTAAATTCTGACTGGTGTTTGCTATTTTTGGTAAAAAGCTAGCTTCAATGGAATCTATCCGTGGAGTCAACGTTCCTATGTACACAACTCTACGGCGCACAACAGTAGTATTTACAATGACCATGGAGTATTTCTTGGCAAAGCAGAAGCACACCCCACCTATAATTGGAAGGTAAATGTATATCTATTAATGTTGTTTGTTTTCTTCAATCTAACATTGTCAGCACACAGCATGTTCTAAAATGAATACTGTGTAGTAGTTAGCTAGTATTAGTGCCATTTCAGTTAATGCACTAATGTCCTTGGCAGTGCCATATTTCAACACATTATCATATTTAGAAGATTTTGTTTTATATATTTGCATATATTCTATCCAGTAGTAATAGGTTTATGTGCCTACCATTGTATCTGTACTCTGCATTCGTTATGCTGAATTCAGATCCTTTTACCATCCTGAATCTGCAATGTTCCATTATCTGGTTGTTAACCAACTAACCGAGGCTTTATCAGTGTGGCTTTGATCGTATTCGGAGCATTTGTTGCTGGAGCTCGTGACTTGTCATTTGATGCCCGTGGGTACGCAATTGTCTTTGTGGCCAACATTACAACTGCTGTTTATCTTGCTACTATAAACCGTATAGGTAAAGCACTTTACTTTTTCAACTTATAATGTTGTTACACCTAACATAATCTTTCTGATCAGATGTTTTTTTCCTTTTTCTAGGAAAATCTAGCGGCCTCAACAGCTTTGGCCTGATGTGGTGCAACGGTATTATTTTGGATGCCGATGCCATTAACTTCACATCAAACTTCATATGCCTTAAAATCTTATATCATGTCATATCTGTGTAACTGTGTTTCAGGACTTGTCTGTGGACCTTCAGTACTGTTCTTGACATATATTCAGGGTGACCTAAAGAGGGCCATGGAATTTCCCTACCTTTATTCCCCTGGGTTTCAGGTAACACATTGATTTAAAGATAATCTGCAACCCTCCTTTTGTCGTCAGTTTTAAGTAGGCATCTAAAGGTAGTGTTTGTGGATGCACACCACAAACTTGAAAACACACACATCATGTCAATTTGTCAGACGCTAGCCAGTTAGTCTGTGGATACATGTCTGAAATTTTAGCTTCCAATATATTGAAATTAGCATGGTTTGTGCATGTTACTATAACATCTGAGAGTATTTAGTGTCAAGTAATTTGTCATGCAATATAGCGCCTGTTCTGTGAGGCTATGGATGCCATTAACAATCAAATTTCACTTGTAGGCTGTGCTGCTATTTTCATGCATCCTAGCATTTGTACTGAACTACACCATCTTCTGGAACACAATCCTGAATTCTGCACTCACACAATCAATGTGTGGTAACTTGAAGGTTGGTCTACTCTCATCCCACTCTACCAAACAAAAAAAAAAGTGGTGTTCATATTTGCTATTTCTGCAGGATTTCTTCACTGTTGGGATTGGTTGGGTACTGTTCGGTGGCCTTCCTTTTGATCTGGTAAGTCTTGAGCTTGTTTCTTGTGTGCCATTTAATCTTTAAACCCCCCTGAGTACTGAACCCAACTTTTTGTATTGCAGCTTAATGTTATTGGGCAAGGACTAGGCTTTCTGGGCTCTGGGTTGTATGCCTACTGCAAGATCAAAGGAAAATAGGCATCTGAGGTCAAATGGAAGTAGGTATTGGTGGTGAAAATAGGCAGTGTGCTTTAACCAAAGTAGCGTTGTTCAAGCTTTTTGCTCCTGCATACGGGAGAGAAATTTTGTAGGTTTTCTTGTATGTATAAACTCAATATTCACAAATACAAGAATGACCAAGAAAATAGAGTATACCGAGATTTGACTGCTGCCGTGTGATCGTTTCTTGTTTAAGCTAGAGTAACCATGGAGAATGCAGATATATAATTTGACTGCTGCTGTATACGATCACTTCTCGTTTAATCTAGAATAACCATGCAGAATACAAATATATAATGACCCACTTTCAGGGGAACATGCAAATAGACTCCTTTCGTCCCGCAAAAAGTGTCCACTTTGAAGTTTGGTCTAATTGATAATAAGAAGTATCACTTTTTATAACACTGAATAGGTATGTTATGAAAATATATTTCGTAATGAACTAATGAAACTTGGTAGACATCATAAGTATTAATATATTTTTATATAACCTTCATCCAACATGAGATGATTTTGACTTAGAACAACATCAAAGGACACTCTTTGCTAGACGGAGGAGTAATACAGAACGATGTGATTGATTACATTGCTTCGGACGCGCAGCCTGTTCGTTTGGCTGGTGGCTGGTGCTGATTTGTTCTGAGAGAAAAGTACTGCTGGCTGGTTGCTGGTGGCTGATTTGTTCTGAGAGAAAAGTACTGCTGGCTGGTGGCTGATAAGCCAAACGAACAGGGCGGCGTTCACTCGCAGAATGTGGAGCCATCTATCCATGCCCATATTTTGCGGGAACTCAATTTCGCGTTCAATCGCGAATGTGGTGCCATCTATCCATGCCCAAATTTTGGGGAAATACTCAATTTGTGCTTGCTTCGAGTGGAGTTTGGAAGCACCAAAATGGTGCATCGGGAATGTGGAGCCATCTATACATGCCCAAATTTTGCGGAAACTCAATTTGTGCTTGGTTCGAGTGGAGTTTGGAAGCACCAAAATGGTGCATCGCTCGTTTTCATCATACTAGAAAACAAAGCCAACAAACACGCTCTAGAATAAAATGATGATTTTGCTGAACACAACTTTTGCAATTTCGTAACAGTTGCAGTCTAACTCGGAAGATATAATTGTAATGTACATGCTACTTAGTCAAGAGGTGAATACATATAACAAATACAGCATTATAACAAGTAATCCGTTGAACAAAACTTCCATAGCTTTTAGAAAGCTCAAAGGAGGTCATTACAAACATATGCGTCTAGAGCCTATATAAGCCGGTGGAACTATCAGTTCAAACTGAACCGTGCTCCAAAGGTAAGGCGAATTTTTGCTCAGTGTCTATCTACCCCTGCCCACACCGCCCAAAATTACTCGGTTGGCTTGTCTGGGTCATCTTCCTCAGGTTCTTCCTTGTCCGGATCATCCTCCTGTGGTTCCTCCGGAGGTGGTTGCTCTTCCTCATCCTCTTCTTCATCATCATCCAGAGGATCATCAGCTGGTAATGGATGTGGCAACGGTGTCTTCATTGGGCTGAACTTTGGAAAGATATCAGGTCTCCTCCCAGGCTTTGGTCTCTCCCATTCCTAGCAACATTCAAAAGACAATAGTATTAACCTTGGAACCAAAGCAAAAGCAAACGGTGGATGGAACATCATATCTAAATCACTGCAGTCATGCCTGACATTTTTTTTGGGGGGGGGAAGAAATATCGGGAGCAACAATAACTAGAATAATCATCGAGAACAAATTGCAAGAGGTCTGCACACACTACTTTAGTTATACTCAAACATCACCAAGAAAGGCTCAATATTCTCATAGATCAGAACATGTAACATACAATGTCATGAACCCATGAACATGGTCTGGCCTTAAAATTAAGGCAGTGAGTTTACCAAAGACACCTTATAGCTGCTCATCAAAGCCACAAAAATCTATCACTTTCTTACAGAAGACTTTTCGGCTTTTCACAACTATAAATACAGAAGAACAAGGGACCCTAGTATATATGTAACAAATGCATGCCACATTTGAAACAAGTAAGATGCCACGAGGTAGAAGGTTGGCAAAATGGATTAAACTAACATTAGCACAGAATTCTTATGAAACTATAGCTGAGAAATGGAAACTCTCAGATTTAGGGCTTATTTCTATCCAGGATTTATGAGTGAGTGAACCTAGTATTTGAAGCTAAATCCTTTTTTTTAAGCGGAAAGTAAATCTTATTAGCACAATAAGCTACTAGCTGCACAGAAATCTGTGCAAGTCTGTGGCAAGGAAAAGTCTATTCTAGATTCGGACTCTTCCTGCGTATGGGAGGCCATTTACAAAATTATCTGCATAATCCAAATAACCCATGATAGTTTTTTTTTGTTGAAAATAACCCATGATGGTTTTGACAATCGACCACTCACAAAGCATTATGTTAAGCATATTGTTTATAGGGGGCATCTTCAGAGATCTATGAGAGCTGGCAAAATCGTCAAAAATAGATGAAGGTTGAAATCAGCCCTTGCAGCATCCAAAGCCAAGAAGCTAATGAACATACCATCATACCCAACCAGAGTCCAGAGATGGTTACACCACGACGGCACGACCTATGTATCATTTCTACTGGTTTCCTCTACACACAATCCCTACTCTCCCCTAATCTCGTGCTAGCTCAGCTAAACAGACCTAAAATTTCCCTAACCATAGCATCCAATCCCACAAGGATAAGCCGACAAACAAAGAACGAGCTGACGAGAAGGCGGGGGCAGGAGAATTACGATGGGAAAATCGAGGGGCGACCGCCGCGTAATCTTCTCCTCATCGGGGGCCGCGCAGACCACGAGCGCACCCCACCTGCGCCGCCTGCTGACGGGGACCGCCACCCGCACGAGGGCGGCGGCGCCCCCGGAGGCGGAGGCGGGGACGCCGGCGGCCGGGGCCGAGAGGCACCACGCGGACGCCATGGGGGGATTGGGGGTGAGGGAGCTCAAGGTAAGGTCTCTGTCGATTCGCTTGGGTTTCGGTAGAGAAGTCGGGTTGGAATGGAATTCGCGTCCTCGTGTGGAGAGTTGCTGCGTCCAGTGATCCAGTCCAGTGAACCCACCGGGCGGCCGCCTTCTCTTCTGCTGCCCGCGGCGGTGATAGATAGAGTCCGCGCAACGCGTGTCAGTCGTCGTAGACAGGCGCGCGGCCCATCACCAAACGCAAGCAAGGTGCTTGCTATTTAGGCGGCCCACCGCTGGTTAGGCCCGACCCAGGCAACAAATGAGGGCCCATAAATGTAAGAGAGCTGGACGGAGCGAGCACATCAGCAAACTCGTCGTCGCTAATTAATCCGCTAAACAAATTTACTAAGTCCATGATTTGATGACAATGTAATACTAGATTAAATATGTGTTAATTATAAAGTATTAGGTTTAAAAGATATATCTTGCAAAGTAACTCGTGACTTCTACAGTTAAATTTATAATTCATTCATATTTAGTTGTAATTAGCCTGCGAACATTCGATGTGATAAGTGCTAAACGTACTCCAATCGATGTGACAAGTGCTAAACATACTCCAAAGGCAAAATAGTCACTTTGGTCCCCGAACTTTGGGCGAAGGTCAACTTCGTCCCTCAACTTTCAAAATAGTTAATTTAATCCCTCAACTTTCATTTTTTTGGGTCAAACTTATCTTTGTATTGATGTGTGCTTTATCTTAGCATAAAACTAAGCAAAAAAGTTCATTTTACCCTTAGCTCATATAGGTGAATAGGTAAAACATGATGTGCTCATATATACTCCCATAATGCATACGCATAATAATATTTTTTAAAACTAACACAAAAAATGGTTTCAAAAAGTGTACCTAGCTACTTGTACTATTTGAAGTCATTTATGTCTCATATAATTTTGATAGGCAAAATATATATACTTAAACAATATATTCTTTTGGTATATATACAACTCAATGTGTGTAGCAGTGTAGGTATGTTCTAAATCAACATATACTCACATATTCATGCTAAATTATACATGCTTCATGTATATATTCATACTCCTTCAATAAATATATGTATCCACATATTTATTTTGGATCACAAGTTCTTGTAATTCTAAAGGTGAATATTGAAGATAGAAAATAGCCAAGGGTATAGTATAATGGACCTTCTGTATTAGTTTACTATCAATATGGAGTCACATATCTGCACAAGGACGAGTTTGATAAAAAAAACAAAAGTTGAAGGGCTAAATTGACGACTAATGTGAAAGTAGAGAGGGACGAAGTTGACCCTCCCAATATGACTACTTCGACAACTCCAAACACTACCTTAATAATTAAAAAAGAAACATATTATGTCATTGTATCTATAATATATAATCAAAGTGGGTCGACCTTGTGCTTGTGATATAGGAGTAGCTACCTTTAAGTTGTATGATGTCAGCTTGCATTGCTGGTAACCCGTTCTGAGATAGTGAGATCAATCTATACTAATGGTATAACAACAAAAGTAAGAAAGAAAAACAGCAACACGTTTGCTATCGACTACCGGCCGCTGCAGAGACGACGCGACCAACCGGAGAAAAGATTCATCCAGCGGCGGCGCGGCCGCAGGGCCCGGGGGGTGCGGCTGCCACCTGCAGCCCATGCACGGGCGGCCACTGCACGGCAGGGACCCTGCTGGTCTCGCCGCGCCTGACACGCGTTTTGCGCCCGCGATAAGTTAATCCCGACCCCGATCCCGCCTGACGCGCGCATTTCCGACCCAAATCTCCGCACCACACCCGTGCCCCCCTCCTAGATTATTCACCTGATGCGCCGTGCGCCGAGCGGAGCCGCCCCCCCCCCCCCCCCCCGATATAAACTAACCATGCATGCCACTGACCAAATAGTAACCCCCCAACGTGCGACGTGTGCCTGCGCTGCTCTCGCGAAGAAACGCGAGCGTGCACGGGCGTTTCCAACTACTCGATCCAGAGTCCAGACGACGGGCAGGACGAGCGGATCGGCTAGGACTAGTAGGAGATACTAGTTGAATACCGGTAGCGCAGGAGGTAGCGCAGAGGTGTGGTGTGGTCCTCTTTGTTACTCCTCCCTTTTTGTCTCACCCCGCTGTACGTACTGGACGGAGCGCCCCGGCGCGGCCGTGCTCTATTTTTGACCACCGGCGATATGATCGCAGGCCGCATTTGTTTAACCCCACCCGTACGTACACGCACGGCGTAACCCGAGGGGGTTAAACGTGTGCGGTTGCTAACTTGCTCTGCGACTACTACCGACCGACCAGAGATTACAGGTTTAATTACCCCACCACCTCCCGTTGAACGGCACATGTGTTTCACTTTTTCACCGCGCGCGCGCGCGACACCGCCCCCCTTTTGATCAGCCTGCCCGGCCGGTTCGGCTCGGCTCGGCTAGGTAGGTTTGACGGTCAAAGCCTGGGCAGGAAGCACGGGAACCGAGCGCAGGACCGGTCCGGACGCCAATATTCTACCCCAGGACCAATACGCCGCTCGTGGCCGCTCTGTAGTCTGTACTCTGTACCGCACCGCGCGCGCCCGGCCGGCCGGCGTCGAGACTCGAGAGGAGGGGGCGCGCGCGCGCGGGGCCGAGGAGGATCCCATGCACAGCATAGACTAGTCGCCACTAGTGGTGGCGCTGTGCCCTCTGCTGTGTGCGTGTGTGCGTGCATGGGGAAGCCGCACGGCACCTCACGTGCACCGTGGAAAACACCAACGACGACGCGCTGCCTCTGCCTGCCTGTGCGTGTGTGTACATGTGGACGACGCACTGGCCAGTGCTGGCTGAGTGCTCGGCTGCTCGCAGCAGCAGCGCGCGCAGAGGCTAGCTGAAACTAGGACCGACATTTTTGGAGGGGATCGGAGAGTTGGGTAGGCCAGGGCTGACAAAGCAAGTTGTTGCTTGCTAGCCGTGTGCATGTGGAGGATTGCATTGGATGATTACAGCAATGTAATCTCACTGGCGAGGAAGATACGTGGAAGCAGCATGTCTGGCGTGTAGATGGAGACACCACTCATGGGTTCGCGGGAAAAAGATGGTAGTACCACACTACCACTTGATTCGATCTATCGTATGCTTAGCACGATTATTATTGGCAAATTGCAACGCATGTTCTGGTAGTGCCGACTGTAGTGGAAAGGCCGGGTGTGTGTTTATCTCGATGAAGGGTTGGATATCATGCATGGATGCGATCTACTACTACTACTTGGCTTATAGTAGATTACAAAGATTATCATCATGATGCATCCACTACATGTACCCGTATGAGATGCAGCACAGGTGTCTCTATTCGCGTTTGTTTCACCTTGACTCAAAGGCTTGTGGATGTACTGTGCAGTATTAGTACGGAGCTCACTCTGCATAAGGTACAAACTATATTACACCTTATAGGGTCACCGACCAGCTACCTAACGGCATTGGCATTTTTCTCCTCGATCGTGTGCATACATGCAACCCTGTTTGGTCCTGGATTACTGCATGCACATGCATATGGCCCTGGCCCGTGAGGGATCAGAGTGCATTAGGCATGCATGTTCGCAGAGACGTTTAGGGCACTCCTCCAGCGCGTGCAGATGCTAGTTCTGCTCGCCTGCGATCCTCTCCCTCCCCCTCTCCCTAGTGTGCCCGGAAGACAAGGGTGTGTGTCCTCGTAGAGGGCACAGCTTGCAACCCCAGCGCGCCTACTTTATTCCGAGTCACCACCGTGACCTTTCTTTAGGGTTAACCTTTCTCGCTCTTTGGGGCTGGATGGGCGCTTCTCGATACGGAGAGAGAGATCAGAGGAGGACGCCCGCCCGACTGATGCGGGGAAGACCGTGGGTCTGGATCATTTGATTATGGTACCAAGGAATGATCAAGAAAAGATAACTGTGGGAAGGATTAGAATATGCGTGTGCATGACCAGAGGCCAGAGGGAGTGAGAGTGAGCTTCACACTACACTGACACTTTCAGTTCCTCCTCCAGTCTCTTGCATTTTCAGAATATAGCGATCGAGATGCCGCAAGTGTAGGTGATTTGACGTGTCCTACGCACTGAACCAGGATCGAACCGGCATATATGCCATGCACTATAACTGTTAGTGAGATACTGAGATACGCCGTAAAAAGGTAAAAGCCACCGATCGAATCTTAGTCTTTGTCTATCACTGCATGAACGAGCTCTGAATTGAAACCTGCAGATGTTTATTTCTCACTGAACAAAACCCTGCAGGAAATTAACCTCTACTACTGTCAAGAAAACCATGAACTTGTGCCAAGCGATCGATCTCCCTCCTTCCTCGATCGTCCAAGGACAAGAACACAAGAACATTCAGCTACTACGCCGGCATTGGTGGCTTGAGGCAAGAGATCAGAAGGGCGGCACGCCGCTGCCAAAACAAGAAACTGACGCGCCATTTCCGAAACTTGGGGGTCCGGCCGGTCGTCAGTCCAAGCAGGAGGTTCACATACCAGTCCAATCCAGCGATTCACCTCGAAGGCCACGGCCCCATCACCCCCCCCGAATATTGTAGAGCGGGCAGGCCTAGGCTGCCGCCGCTCCCCGCGTAGCCCTTGTGCCCTATTACTGGCGGCGAGCCGGGGAGGGTTGGAACTCGGAGGCGCACGCGCGGGCCGGCGCGCATGCCGCGGCTCGCCCCTTCTGCCCCCCGCCACCAGTCGCCACGACATGTCAGAGAGAGAGAGAGAGGATCCGCCCGCCCGCCTGCCCGGCTTCTTCTCCTCTTCTCTCTTTCCCCCGATTCCACAGGTGTGCGTGCGTGCGCGCGGCCGGCCGGGCCGGGGGTTTGACCGCCGCGGCGAGCGCGCGCGCGACGCGAGCCCCCCTGCCGCTGGCCATTTTTCTTTTCCGCGCTCGTCGGCCGGGAATCTTTCGCTGGATTCGCCGCCGTTGGACTGGACGAACCGTCCGCACAGTACCGGCAAGTGCCTGCATGCGTGCGTGGGCGCACGGTTGCATGGCGCGTCGCGTGGGCGGGGCGGGCACCACCTTATCGGATGCTTCTTCTTCTTCTCTTTCTCCTGATTGATTGAGATCCAAGGAAATGTTGGGCTGGCTGATGGTTTTTAAACGGCTGTGATCCGATCATGTTCTCTGCATGTTCCGGGGTCAGCTTTCTTTTCAGACACTGCGCTGGATCGGAGGTGCGAAACGGATAGAGGATACGAACGAGCGTGTGGGCCGTGAATTAATACTATGATATATAATTGGTTTAACTATTACTACCTAGATGTGTGAAAACAGCAGCATATCGATCTCCCTGCAATGCATATATGAACACACACGAGCGAGTTGGGCATGCAGCTCAAGAGCCACGCGGATTAACCTTTCAGATTATTATTTGCTAGCACAACCTTACACTTGCCTGATTTTTTTTTATTTTTCCTCGGGTTGTTGTAATTTCCTGTGAACGTTGAACCTGTATCGAGAATGATGTGCTGACTGATCAAACGCTAGCTGGTCCACTTTCCTGACATGAAAAAAGAAAGAAAAACTTTTGGTCCACTTGATAGAAAAATGGGACTCATGCTTGGGAGAATAGTTAAACCATGTAATCTCCTAATAATATGCATCTTTGACATTCTAGAACTGGGCATTTCTGGTTGGTAAAGCTAATTGCACTCAGATAATCTCCATGTGCTTTCTTAGCCTCACTATATTTTCTTTTCACTTGAGTGCACTACTAGTAATGTATTTTTTAAATGTAAAAACCTACAGGATCTTGTGTGTCTTTTTCCTTGACCTGTTTAATCCTTAATTAACAAGGAAAAAATGGACTACTACGACACTCTTCTGCTACCTCTTATAAATACAGACCCTTGTACAGCACTTTCACCTCCTCTCAGGTGGCCAGGATATTTTTTGTGGCCTCTTCCTGCCCTCTTCACATTGACCCAAAATGTAGTGCTGCCCCTGAAAAGCTATACCCTCCCATCCCCATATCAGCTTCCAAGTCCCACCTCTTTCATCCTCCTTCCTCCTCGCCAATGCTATCACCGCTCTGATCACACACAAACCTAACCCTCACTGTTCTATCCCCCCTAGATGGCTTCCGCCAACAACTGGTTGGGCTTCTCGCTCTCGGGCCAGGACAACCAGCAGGCTAATCAGGAAAGCTCCCCTGCTGCCGCCGGCATCGACATCTCCGGCGCCACCGACTTCTACGGCCTGCCAACGCAGCAGGGCTCCGACGGGCATCTCGGCGTGCCGGGCCTGCGGGACGATCACGCTTCCTATGGCATCATGGAGGCCTTCAACAGGAGCCATCAAGAAACCCAAGGTGAGGAGCGCGAGGCTCTGCGTCGTCGTCGACCTCCAGTTTCTGATCTCTTTCCCGTCTTTGTATCGTATGGTGCACACTACTATTCCATGGTTTCTCTTTTTTTCCCCACGGTTTCCTTGATATTTGATGTGGGTGCGCCAACAGATTGGAACATGAGAGGTCTGGACTACAACGGCGGCGCGTCGGAGCTGTCGATGCTCGTCGGGTCGAGCGGCGGCGGCAAGAGAGCCGTAGAGGACGGCGAGCCCAAGCTCGAGGACTTCCTCGGCGGCAACTCGTTCGTCTCAGAGCAAGACCAATCCGGCGGCTACCTCTTCTCCGGGGTCCCGATGGCCAGTAGCACCAACAGCAACAGCGGGAGCAACACCATGGAGCTCTCCATGATCAAGACCTGGCTCCGGAACAACCAGGTGCCCCAGCCGCAGCCGCCGGCCCCGCACCAGGCAGCGCCGCAGCCCGAGGAGATGAGCACCGACGCCAGCGCGAGCAGCTTCGGCCGCTCGGATTCGCTGGGGAGGAACGGCACGGTGGCGGCGGGGAGCTCGCAGAGCCTGGCGCTGTCGATGAGCACGGGCTCCCAACACATGCCCATGGTCGTGGCCGGCGGCGCCAGTGGAGCGGCGGCCTCGGAGAGCACGTCGTCCGAGAACAAGCGGGCGAGTGGCGCCATGGATTCGCCCAGCAGCGGCGCGATAGAAGCCGTCCCGAGGAAGTCCATCGACACGTTTGGGCAAAGGACTTCTATATACCGAGGTGTAACGAGGTTAGAACATTGATTAGTTTGTGTCTTCGATACATATTGTTCTTCTTCTTTGTTCATTTCAAATTGGTCTAGTAGACCTCTACTGTTAGTTAGTAGAAAATAACAATGATGGCCTTGTCGTGCGCGATCGATCCATCGAGAACATGAACTATCATCAGATCTAATAAGCTAGCTAGCAAATATTAATAATGCAATCTCTCGAGGAAGCAGCCATGCTATTTTGCTTTTGCTCATATGATACTTGAGAAATACTAAGGTGATTAATTTAGAAGTAGGCTCTTTGTTTACTAGGAAGCACACTTTTTATTTTACCAAGGAAGTGTACGCGATATCGAAATATATAGTTTTTCATATGATGTGATCATGGTTCGTGACAGCTATATATGCCATTGATCACTTAGGTTGTGAAGTACACATGTATGTGTACAACCTTATTGACTAATAATCATGAAGATTGAATCGGTTGTTCACTTTGTTCTAGAGTGCATGATTATTGTTTTTTCTCTGTTCGCCAATGAACATCGGAAGCTATATATTTGCAATGAAAGTGTATTTAATTTTTTCTTAGCTTCGGGGTATTTTAAAATTTAGCTAGACCTATTTACGGTTATAAAGACAAATGTCTTTTGAATGTACTATAAGGATTGATCTGAATTTTATTGTTTGTTATCCTATTTATTTTTGGTTTGTGCACAGACATAGATGGACAGGGCGTTATGAGGCTCATCTCTGGGATAATAGTTGTAGAAGAGAAGGGCAGAGTCGCAAGGGTAGGCAAGGTAATGAAATATGTCTCCATAATTACCGTTGTCCTCCATGGCACTAGAAAATATACAGTATATTTGTACACCTTGAGCTACTGATAGAACATTGTGTCTTCTGTTCCATCAACTTAACATTCTGGCTTTACATGCATGCATGTTGCGTATACGGGAATGACATCAACAATGTGCAGTTTATCTTGGTATGCATTATCCTTATAATAAGCTCTTTCCCTTGCATTTAATTTATTCCATCTTATAGATCTTTCCATTTTAATGATTGCACCTTGTCATGGTATTTATGTACACTTAATAGGTGGCTATGACAAGGAGGACAAGGCAGCAAGGGCTTATGATTTGGCAGCTCTCAAGTATTGGGGAACTACAACAACAACTAATTTCCCGGTAAGCAAACTTCTAATCTGTATTTTTCTGTGTCGTTTCATCAAAAATCTTGTGTTAATTAATCAATGTGCGCGCTTCTTGAATGCACTAGTTATTTTTGTTTCACCAACATTTTATTGCTGCAGATAAGTAACTACGAGAAAGAAGTAGAAGAAATGAAACATATGACTAGACAGGAATATATTGCGTACCTAAGAAGGTAGTATTTGATGCTTATTCACATTTCAAAGTGTAAATCTTGATTGGATGATCCAGCCAATTGTAATATGATATACGATTCAATCCATATACAGGAATAGCAGCGGATTTTCTCGTGGGGCATCAAAGTATCGAGGAGTAACTAGGTAACTCAATCGCCTATATATATATATACAACATCATACACTCTTGAGATGGTATATATAGAGTAGTTAACACAATATTATTAGGAGTGTATAGTACCAGAAGGTACTTGGAAGTACATCTGCAAATTTTTGCAGGTATTTTCCTTTCTTATCTTTCTTACAAAAAATTCAATAAATTTACACATAATTAAAAGGGTATCATAGTAATTTCTCACTATTTTTTATTCTTCATGATACTTTATTTTAGGTACTTATTGGTACTTTCACCGTTAGATTTTGTCAGATCGATGACTCTCATTAATTTTAAGTACTCAAAAATCTCTATATTATTAGAGTTTTATTCAAAAAAATCAAATTAGTTTGATCAGTGGTGAGCTGCACCAATTTTATTTCCGATCTTGTACTGAAATAATATTTCATCAAGCAGACACCATCAGCATGGGAGATGGCAAGCAAGAATAGGGAGAGTTGCAGGAAACAAGGATCTCTACTTGGGCACATTCAGTAAGCTATAGCTTCCATTTATTTTCTTCCCTTTTGTTTTGTTTGGAGACTCATCGTGAGCTACTTATTAGGTGGCCCATGAAAACCAATTTGCTCGCTTAATGAAGATTCTTAAAACTAGCTAATATAATGACTACGCTTACTGTTATATACTTATATCCCCACCAAGATCTAAGTCATCGACCCGTACTTGTTTAGTCAAATTTCTTGAAATCTTCGTCTCGTAGAACTGAAGATTAGATATTCTTTATGTTGCCCTATGGGGGCATAAAATAGTGATCGCCGCATTAACTATGTCCCAAATGTACCTTTCCAAGTTTTTGTCTCAAAGTTGTCTGAGAAAATCGGGGCATGGGGTCAAAGGCCCGAGTAGAAAACCCTAGTGCTTTGAATCACACAGTTTGCACACCCTCCATGCATGCATGCAATATGCAACACACACATATATGATATATATACTTTGCTCTGCTGTGCTAGGACCTTGTGAGACCTGCATCGGGAAACAACCCTAATCATGCATCCTAATCGTCATGCACATCATTCCCTCGTACGTAGGCACCGAGGAGGAGGCGGCGGAGGCCTACGACATCGCCGCCATCAAGTTCCGCGGGCTCAACGCCGTCACCAACTTCGACATGAGCCGCTACGACGTCAAGAGCATCCTCGAGAGCAGCACGCTGCCTGTCGGCGGCGCGGCCAGGCGCCTCAAGGACGCCGTGGACCAGGTGGAGGCCGGCGCCACCATCTGGCGCGCCGACAGAGACGCCGGCGTGATCTCGCAGCTGGCCGACGCCGGGATGGGCGCCTACGCCTCCTACGGCCACCACGGCTGGCCGACCATCGCGTTCCAGCAGCCGTCGCCGCTCACCGTGCACTACCCGTACGGCCAGCCGTCGCGCGGGTGGTGCAAGCCCGAGCAGGACGCCGCCGTGGCCGCCGCCGCGCACAGCCTGCAGGACCTGCAGCAGCTGCACCTCGGCAGCGCCGCCGCCCACAACTTCTTCCAGGCGTCGTCGAGCTCTACGGTCTACAACGGCGGTGGCGCCAGCGCCGCCGGGTACCAGGGCCTCGGTGGCGGCGGCGGCGCAGGCTCCTTCCTGATGCCAGCGAGTACCGTCGTGGCCGACCAGGGCCACAGCAGCACGGCCAACCAGGGGAGCACCTGTAGCTACGGCGGGGACGACCAGCACGAAGGGAAGCTCCTCGGGTACGACGGCATGGCGACCGCCAGAGGGGACCCGTACGCCGCCGCGAGGGGTGGGTACCAGTTCTCGCAGGGCTCGGGATCCACGGTGAGCATCGCGAGGGCGAACGGGTACTCCAACAACTGGGGCTCTCCATTCAACGGCATGGGGTGACGAGACGACGGAAGAAGAAGAAGAGGGGCAAGGGCCGGGGCGCTAGTGGTTAGTGATAGGGGATTAGCTAGCAGAGAATGATCAAGTCTAGGTTAGAGTCTTATCGTTGCTGTGTTTTCGACGTACTCAGGTTTCTGGTTCTGCGCACAATTAACCCGTGCATGCACGTGAAAGGTGTGCTGCCTCTCTGGAAGCTGGTAATGGCAGGTCAGGGTAAGTAAAGTTAGCGTTGTAAGTTTACCCTGACGTGCTGTTAGTTTTGGGTAGTTTCAGAAGGTCCAGTTGATCTCTTCACAAGACTCAATCATCGTGGTGCTATGAGAATAACTTCTATCATTTTTTTTCTGGTCATCACATTTACTCCTCTATATCAAAATATGTGTCGTCATTAACTTTTTTAATTTTGATCATTCGTCTTATTAAAAAAATTATACAAGTGTCATCTATTTTGTTTGCTACATGCTTAACTATTGCAGATATTTTAAGCTTGAATTGTCATTTTACATATTTGTAATAATTTTTTAATAAGACGAACGGTCAGAGTTGTACGAAAAAATCAACGGCGATAAATATTTCAATATGAAGGAAGAGTATTACTTTATCTGCAGTTATTTTTAGGGCCTTTACCAGTAGTTATTGAGGACCATTCCATGCACTGAAATATAAATCGGCAGTGTTTTAAAAAAACGGCAGGGTTTATCGTGCTAGAGACAGCAACTCCAGCGTGTGTGTTCTGCAAAATGGTGGCAGAGAAGAGAAGAGCAGTTGATCGTCGAGTGCATGCATGCTAGTAAGCATTAGAATAAGAATTGAACCGAGGACGAGTCAAAAGGCTATGGAAAGAATCAACAACCTGCCTTCTTGCCGTACCAACCTATACCCCAGTTGAACTTGTCTCTCGTTCGTCAAACGTTGCCGTGAGGGGAACTGAACTTCTGCGATTGCCATCGCTATACACCATCACTACCGCATCCCCTCCATGCCACCTTGAGGGGAGGCATGGCAGCCACCAATGCCGCACGGCGGCCGCACCCATGCTCGACAACGAAGCCTTCTACGTTAGCAGTGTCAGGTCTTTACACACACTGGCCGACCAACGTTGATCATGTGAGTTTGTACGTACCTTAGCAATCAATGTACTGTAGCTACAGCGTACACGCCATGAATATACATGCATTATTTTCACCGGCGTTATATACATCAGGTCGTGCCCTTTCATGGCCCCACTAGGGTGCAGTGCTGTAGCAAACTTGCAATAGCCTTTTCTTATTTTTGTCCAGTATGTAGCCTCCGAACAAAGCATATACTTTTATAC
Source organism: Cenchrus fungigraminus (assembly GCA_036936925.1). Taxonomy (NCBI): domain Eukaryota; kingdom Viridiplantae; phylum Streptophyta; class Magnoliopsida; order Poales; family Poaceae; genus Cenchrus; species Cenchrus fungigraminus. Next base: position 25,133,244 of record CM072773.1, on the reverse strand, counting down.
AGTGGTGGACAGAAATCATTTTGACGCCTATGACCACTTGCCAAAGCGACCAGACTAGCAAATTTTTCCCACATGACAATATAATGGTAATATGATACGATAGCACACAAAGACAACTAAAACCATGATTTTGAGTATATCTCAATTCAAAGTTGAAGTATACAATGAAATTTATAAAAATTCCCTCTGTTTTCAAGATAAAACATAGTTGGGTTAAAAAAATTAAAGATACTATGAAGGGTTTTTTGGGCCACGCCTACGGCCGTGACCCTAGTTGCCCAAGGCTTGTATCCGCCCCTGCTTTTATATATTTTTCTTCTAATACTAGCCAATTAAGCGCATAGCTTGGGCTAGCAATTTTTAAAGGAAGTACTCCAATATATATAGTATGTTTAGACATTTCATAGTCATAGTTTTTCAATTTTGACTACGAATAGTGAAATAACTAGAAAGATTAATAAGGTAAACAAAATCCATTTGTAGATGTGAAACCAACTACTCCCTCCGGTGCAGTAATAGAAGTCGTTTCAGACAAGATTTGAGTCAAACATTAGGAATATAAACGATAAATAAATTTTAAGTCATCGAGTTTCGAAATGTGAAAATCATATCCATAGATTTGTCTTCAAAATTATTTTTATAAAAATATAAATATATAACTTTCCAATAAATATTTCTATAGAAAAAAAGTCTCTGGAGACCGTATCACTATCCTAAATGACTTTCATTACTAAGGCCCTGTTTAGTTCTCCAAAAGTCCCAAAAATTTTCGCATCGCAGACCGTGTTACCTCTCACAGAACACGTTTCCCAATGCAAAATTTTCACCACTTTCCCCAAAATTTCACCAAAGGTGCCTAAACCGTAGGGAGTATTGTGTAACATTCTCTATTTGAAATAAATTGGAAAACCTAAAAGTAACTACTTTCTAGGACGGAGAGAGAGTATAATGTTTGAGTACGTAATTCTTTGTTAAAAAGTTAACATGATTAGTGCTTTCCGAGCATCATGCAAACACCCCTCGGTCTGCCCCCTACCCTCGTGCTCCATCATGTTCCTACTTTTTCTCCACTAGGAAAGTGCTCGTGCGTTGCTACGGGTAACAAAAATATTATACCGAAAGACATTGGATTAACATGGCAATAATAGTATGAAAATATGAAATATCCAAGATTGCATTGTATTATAACATAGATCACAAGATAATAATAATAAATACTTCCAAATATCCAATACACTGAATGTCTATAGGGTCACGAACTCAAGATTTAGAAGCTAGCGCAAAATTTGCATAAACTCCTAGTCCTCAATGATTGTGCATGGTCCATGCTTACATTTTTGATCCCTACAAACTTTTGTTTACAAAATTGAATTTGAAGCTTGATATCACCGGAAACTTGTTATGATGTCCCTAAGCATGCAAGATACAACTCAGTAAAATCAGATATGAACCATTCGTTGCAAACCGAGATGTCGCTGACTCTGGAATTGCCTATTCTTATGGGTTTATGCAGAGCACACTACATCAGAATCAGGCCACAAATGGAATAGAAAAATGGATGAATTTATATCATACATAGTATATCATCACAAGAACAATGCATGCTGATCCACATCAATGGAAATTGCAGTATGTCTTAACTCACCAAGCATGCCTATATGTCCTGGCACCCACACAACAGTCTACCATTGAGAAAGTCTGTCCTGGAGCACACCCCCGCCATTTATTCTTTGAAATATTTCAGTTCAAAATAATGTCATCCTATACAAAATCTGAAAATGCTAGATTATGCTTCCATACACAGCAAGCGAGAAAATTTCCTATATTAAATAAAGTGAAATGCTTCTTTAGAATTTTTGAAAATGTTAGTTGAATATTGATCTTCACTTATGCTCAGTAACTTGTAGTAATCAACCACGATAAGAGTAGCATAATGACTCCCTGCTGCTCCATGACATGGTGAATTTGGGACCGATGGGCTTTGACCAACTCCCCATATGTAGTGCTCAATGTTTAACTGATAGAGAAACAGTTGTAGCAAAGAGGTTAATTTGATATCAAGGCTTCTTCATAAGTTGATATCCCAAGAAGAGAGCTCCACAAAAGAAATCATATCAAACACATTTTGCAATAGATGTGCCGCACCTCTAGGAGTGCATAAATTCAATTTTTCTGGACTTGCAAAGAAACCACAAGACGAACTATCAAAATTTCTGCATTGTGCAAACAACAGTCTGAGAATTGTTGTATCACGTCTTCCATTTGCGCTAAGTAGTAAATCAGTGCCCAAACCTAATATGACCTTCATCAGATTGAGAAAACCCACTAAAATTTGAGTGCATATTCAAAACGGAAATTATCACTCCATGTATATAAGATTGAGGAAGCAGCTGTTGCACGTCATACTCTTTGGATTGTTCGTGGCCAGGCCACCCAACAGCCCTCTACTTGCACCAGCACGTGCCCAAGGCCGTGGTTGTGTCTGTGGTGGTGCGTCTGCAAGAGCAGGGCCTTGCACTCGTCCTCAGCGAGGGTGACCATGGTGATGTCCTCGTCACTCGCGGAGGAGGCAGCGGCGTTTGCATTTGCCCAATTTAAATCTCAATCCTTATCCTTGACTTTAATATAATTGGTTAGACTTCTAGTTACTTTACAAGACTACTGTGATTTTCACTCCACATTAAAATCCTTTGTAGCCTCTGAAAGTGAAGTGGACAGTGTTGGAAATGTTTTTAAAATTTGTAGCCTATTTGAATTTCATTACTCGATGTACTGGTGTATGTACTAAAAATGGGGCATGGATATATTATATTGTAGTCATGTGAAATGAGAAAGAGTATGCAGTTCCATTCATCAGATTCCAGTCACAAGACATACCTGCAGTAGCATGAGGAAGTATTTGAATCCAAGTTATCCGGTTCTATTGACCTGCAACATCTTGGAATCACTTTCAGAAATTGTTTTTTCAACCACAAAGAGTTTGTGCATTTCTCAGTCCAGATTGCATAGTATCAGAACTGTATTTCTCATAAGAGCCCCCAAAAAAACACATCCAACAGTGGTGCTTCTTATAAATTCTCAGTAGAAATTGAAATAGAGTAATATAACGCAGGCTAAGCTTATGTTTACCCAATGGATTCATAAGCAACTTGGATGTAATTAGAAAAAGGACGATTGCAATAATCGAATGACAGTGTGCCCTATAAAGCAAACAGAAACATACTAATCTCAATGGCTAAAGGCCCTGATATTTGAAATCTAACAGTAAATTCCCCCAATCAGATGACCAAATTGATATGCACAAATTGTGACTAAGGAAACATACATGACCGAGCAGGAAGTGGAGCTGCAGTGCTACAGGCATTTCCATAACATGCTGGTGATGGATGGCAACGCATGTGAAGTGCCGCAACTCTGTTCCTCTTAATGATAAGATAACTGTAAGAAAGAATTACAAAATCATAAAAAATGGTTGTATAACATTCATGCTTCAGGCTTTCAGCTAGCATGATTACCTTAAGGTTGCGCAATAGCTCTTTTGCTTGTTCATAAATCTTGATAAATGGCAAGGATCCTTTTGCAGACACCAGGGAATGATTATATTAAGCCACCATAACTTCCTGGAAAGTACAAGAGGGATAAATTGATTTGAATAAGACTACATGATGCGAAGGCTGTTGACATTTCTTAACGCGATCACTTTAAGAACTGATTTAGAATCCATCTTTAGCGACCTCGCCAGAAATGTTGTTGGCATTCCTTAACGTCACTACTAACGACACTGAGTTAGCATGAACATCAAGACTTGCCAAAGGTAAATCTAAACGATCATGAACGAATCCGCAAGCACACAGATAAACCATTGTAGCATTTCCCCGAGGAAGGAGAATATTCCAAGGGTATCATATCCGTGGAAGACAATAACAGATATCATAGACTTATGCTTTTGCACTGAATGTAAACCAAGAGATAGATATAGGAAACAACAATTCAAAGGCAGGGGTAAGATAAAAGATATGATAGGGTAGTGTGACACACACTCAGATCTACCTCTACTCTAGTACTCTACGGCATAGGGGGAACATACGAGTTAGCTCTAGGTTCTAATGTACTAAACATACAAAGCTAGAATATACAAGAGATAGGCATGAAATATTGCATGAGAGGGTAAGGTTCAGCACCCAGGTACAAACGGGGAGATAGCCCGCGACGACCAGCACTCTGCGAAAACTATACTTTAGACTCCTACAGCAATACCCCAGCGCGGAGGGTTCCAAAAGGTCCAATAGTTGTCACCACTGTGGCCTACCTCTATCGTTACAGGGGGTATGCTCATAACTAACGTAGCCACACAACCCAGACACCACGCATGCGTTGCTGCTAGACTTCACCCGGCCTGGGCTATTGTGACCCAGGGTGAGAGCCACCAGAAGACTGGTCAACTTAGACCGAGTACCGTAGCTTGAACACAAACCTCATGCAACACTATCATGCTGTCTAACAAGATCAACTAAGGCTAGACATACGAACGGATACGAACTCTCTTATATCTAGTCAACAAGATCAAAGGAGTCGTGTTCGTGAAGAACACGAGCCTCTAACTTATGAATAAACACATAAGGAATGAGTAAATCATCCTTCAAGTGGATCAAAAGGTAGTGTTCATGAAGAACACAAGCCTCTAAATAATGAACAAGAGATGAACTCAAGAACATATCAAGCATATGATCTACCAAGACTTTATATGAAATATCTGAATAACTGAAGTAGATCAAAGTCATACAATGAAATAAAAATAAAAGAGAACTCATACCTAGACTCCAAAGAAGACTTGGAACCTGAAGAAGAGCTACTCTAGCCTACCCCCTAGCCTTCGAAACTAAAAGTGAGAGGAGAATGAGAGAGTGGTGTGTGTGAAATGGGAGCCCCTCCCCTTCTATTTATAGGCAAGGAGGAGGCTTGCCTTGGGCACCAAATGACCTCAAAACACCGGGGGATGCAGCAAGTGGCCAATGGGGGAGTGACACGTGCAAGGCCGAGATGAACCGACCCTAGGTCGGTTCGGTCGATCCTAGGGTCGGTCGAACCTCTAGGGCAGCCATCTCAGTTGTGCTTTCTCCAGGTGGCTGACCAGTGGGCCCTTTGATCCTTCCCCGGTGCATGGCTTGTTTTGGTATCCGAGGTGGGCCCCTTGATCCATGTGAAGTCCATGTGGCGCTCTCTGATTCATCGGTGAGTGCCTCCCTTGGATCAGTGACGTGGATTGCCACTTGTTTCCTTGGTGGCAGCCACCTCCTCAGCTGAGTTGGCATGGTTCTTCCATAGAAGGTGGGTTTCCATCCCTTTTAATGGGTATTTCACCTACATACAAATAATCTCCAAGGACAAGTGGAACTACATTATTCAAATCAAAATGCAAGTAAATAATGCATATACCTCCATTTATGTGAGAATATTGATGGCTGAAAGTAGTACTTAACAGCCGTCAACAGGGGCTTGCCCGATCTTCTCGCTGTAGGATCTGGGGATAACTTGACCCGTGCAACCTGATGAACCGATGGCACCAACAACTGCTCGAACAGCCACCTGTGACAAATGATTTTGCCCAACCACACGATTTGATCGATGCCTAACCTCAACCACGCAAGGTAGAGGCAATGCTCTTGCAAATCACCAGGAAACACAAGAACAAGTGGCAGAGAAAACTCCAATCCTCAAGGGGCAGCTATGGCACAACCCTAAGGACAAGAGCACTTGGCTTCTCTATTTTCTGAGTTCAATTCGTGATTAGGGTTTCCACCAGGCATACAAGTGCTATTTATACTAGGAACATCCCTCCTAGTTGGGTTGAAGGCCTTCCACAAAGGCCTAGTACGAAATAACAAGTTTCTGGAACAAAATACGCCTCAACCAGTTCGGACCAGGGGGGTTGGACATCCTAAGCAGTCTTCACTAAAACAGCCATAGCATTTGCTACAAAACTCTGAATCATGATCTGTCAGTTGCATTGGAAAATAGACTTCAAGACGCTTCCAATGGTATAGTATACTTAAGGTGAAACTTCTTGTATTGATACAGAATTCATCACAAACTTGAGTGTCAGAATCTGAAAGAGCAACTCATCATCTTCAAGTTGTCTTTTTTTGATGCGGAGTGGCCTATCCTGGCATTGCATCTTCTTCAAACCTGAGCACAAGTAATGCACCACTATTAGGTAGTAAATAGTTCTTATTAGATGCATGTTCATAGTTAATGAGGAGCGAGTTCACCTCATGTTGCAAGTGTTGCATTCTTGCTCGAGTCATTGGCCCCTTGTAGACATTGTTTTCTTGTTCACTATAACGAGGTTCATACTCTCCGGCAGTGGGTGGTGACTTGGCATCATTGAGGATGTCCTCATCATCCTCCCCTTCTTGAAAGGGTGTCAACCTCGACTCTGATCCCTCTAGGCCAAAGAAAGGAGACAAATCAGCAACATTGAACGTGTTGCTCACAGCATATTCATCTCCCGGAAGTTCAAGTTTGTAGGCATTGTCATTTATCCTTGCGAGGACCTTGAATGGCCCATCTCCTCGAGGTTGCAGCTTTGACTTTCGTTTCTTAGGAAATCTGTCCTTTCGGAGATGCACCCATACTAAGTCCCCGGGCTGAAAGATCATCCTTTTGCGGTTCTTGTTTGCCTTTGCAGCATAATACTTAGATTTCTTCTCAATTTCTTGCTTGGTCTTCAAGTGTATTTTTTTACATACTGTTGGGGAAATTTACTTCGTACCTAACCCCGGGTCCCCATTTCAGCCCAGATCTTCAGGATGAGAGACCTTCGGGTTGCGAATCAACAACTCTATGTTTTCAGTGGCTGTGCAGGTGTGACATCTTCGGGGCTCGGTGAGAGCGAAGACCCGGGAGCTTCGGGCCACCGAGGCTGGGAAGAACCTTCGGGCCAGGAGCGAGAGCGCCCTGGAGGCGAAGAGCTGAAGGCGCCCGTGAAGCGAAGCGGATGGTGCCACAGTGCCGAGGGTGGCGCGCGAGGGCGGAGCAAAGCAGGACGAGTCTTCGCGGGCAGGAGTTGTCTCTCCGAAGGAATGCAAGTGAAGCTGGAGCCCACATGGTCAACACCACGCTGTAAAGTGATGAGTTGTAATGTAGCAGTTGGCAGGATCAGGGTGAAAATACTGTAGTGCCCTCGGAGATCCTTCGCACGATGTAAAAAGCAAGGGCAAAAGTGTAAAGTGTAAATGTTACGGGTCTATTTAAAGGACCCGAGAGGAATGAAAAGGGAGAGGGTCTAAGGACAAGCGGCTTTAGCTTGACTGAAGACAAGTTTGAGTCCTTCATGTGTGTCTGAGTGAGTGTTTTCGTTGAATTTGTTGGCCCCTCTTCGGGGACGGGTTTCTCCCCAACACATACTCAGCCCTCTTAAGCATCCATGTTTGCACACTCTTGGAGTGGTAATGGCAACAAGTCTATGGGTGTGATTGGCTTGAAACCATACACAACCTCAAATGGACACATTTGCGTTGTTGAGTGGACCGCCCTATTATATGCAAATTCAACATGTGGCAAGAGATCTTCCCACTCTTTCAGGTTCTTCTTGATCATTATCCGCAACAGCATGGAGAGTGTGTGACTCACCACCTCTGTTTGTCCGTCAGTTTGTGGGTGACAAGTAGTTGAAAACAACAACTTGGTTCCAAGCTTTGGCCCACAACGTCTTCCAAAAATATCTTATGAACTTCACATCACGATCTGAGACAATGGTCTTTGGCACTCCATGCAACCTCACAACTTCCCTGAAAAACAAGTCAGCTACATGTGATGCATCGTCGCTCTTATGGCAGGGAATAAAATGTGCCATTTTAGAGAACCTATCAACAACAACAAAAACTGAATCTCTCCCCTTCTTAGTTCTTGGTAATCCCAAAACAAAATCCATGCTAATGTCTTCCCAAAGAGCATTTGGGATAGGAAGCGGGGTGTACAAACCGTGGGGGTTCAGTTTTGACTTTGCCTTGTGGCATGTGGCACATCGTTGTACCAACCTCTCCACATCATGCCTCATCTTAGGCCAATAGAAGTGATCACTCAGCAACAAATATGTCTTTTCTCTCTCAAAGTGACCCATCAAACCTCCCATGTGTGATTCCTACAATAAAAGCAAACGAATGGACGGAACACACAATTTGTTAGCACGAAACAAGAAACCATCATGCAAATGGTACTTGTCCCATCCCTTTCCCTCTCGGCATTTTAAATATGGTTCTGCAAAAATAGGATCAGTAGCATATAAATCTTTTATGTTATCTAATCCTGGGACTCTGACTTCTAGTTGATTTAGCAAAACACTCTTTCTAGACAAGGCATCAGTAACAACATTTTCTTTCCCTTTCTTGTACTTGACAATGTAAGGAAAAGACTCAATGAACTCAACCCACTTGGCATGCCTACGGTTCAGTTTTGCTTGACCTTTCAAATATTTTAGAGCTTCATGGTCAGAGTGAATGATGAGTTCTTTAGGCCAAAGGTAATGTTGCCAAGTTTCAAGAACACGAACTACGGCATATAACTCCTTATCATAAATAGGATAATTCAGTTGAGCTCCACCAAGTTTCTCACTAAAGTAGGCTATGGGTTTTCCTTCTTGCATCAAAACACCCCCTATGCCTATCCCACTAGCATCACATTCTATCTCAAAGGATTTATTAAAATCAGGCAAAGCAAGCAATGGGGCTGAAGTTAAACAATTCTTTAGCTCTTGAAAAGCATTCTCTTGTGACTTACCCCACACAAATTCAACACTCTTCTTTGTTAATTCATTCAATGGGGCTGCAATGGTGCTGAAATTCTTTACAAAGCATCGATAGAAACCAGCAAGACCATGGAAGCTTCTCATTTGGCTCACATTGACAGGGGTAGGCCAATTCTTGATAGCCTCAACCTTGGATTCATCCACCTCTACTCCCTGTCCAGATACAACAAAGCCCAAAAACACAAACTTGTCGGTGCAAAAGGTGCACTTTTCTAGGTTAACATACAACTTCTCAATCCTGAGCACCTCCAAAACCATTTTAATATGTTCAACATGTTCTTCCATGGTGTGGCTATATATCAAAATGTCATCAAAATGAACCACTGCAATTTTTCCAATGAAAGCCCTCAAAACATGATTCATCAAACGCATGAAAGTGCTAGGTGCATTAGTTAAACCAAAAGGCATCACTAACCACTCATACAAACCAAATTTTGTTTTAAAGACTATTTTCCATTCATCTCCTTCCTTCATTCTAATCTGATGGTATCCACTATGTAGGTCAATTTTAGAGAAAATAACAACACCACTAAGTTCATCAAGCATGTCATCAGGCTTAGGGATGGGATGACGATATCGAATAGTGATGTTGTTAATAGCTCTACAATCAACACACATTCTCCAAATACTGTCTTTCTTTGGAACAAGAATAACAGGGACAACACAAGGACTAAGGCTTTCACGCACATACCCTTTGTCAAGTAGTTCTTGCACTTGTCGCTGAATCCTTTGTCTCTTCCGGGTTGGTGTGGTATGGTGGCCGGTTTGGGAGTGAAGCTCCCGGAATGAGGTCAATTTGATGTTCAATCCCACGAAGTGGAGGTAGGCCAACAGGTATCTCCTCTGGGAAAACATCATGAAAAGCCTGCAACATATTAGAAACATCACTAGGAAGAGGGGTCATGTCGTTAGTGGAAAAATGGCATCTTTGTACAACAACACAAAATGCATTATATGGGAGTTGTCTCTCATTTCTTTCATCTCTGATTTTGTGGCTATCATAACCCTCCCTTTTCGCTCATGCTCTCTAGTTTTACCACTCAAGTTGGGCTTGTGGCGCTCACTCACCGATTTATGGACAACACTAGAGTTTTTTCTTTTCTTCCTCACTCTCTCTCACTTTCTTTTGCATGTTTGCTGCTATGATTTGAGCGGGAGTCATGGGTAGCAACTTAACTCCTTTACCTTGCCATTTGAAAGCATATGTATTATCATGGACTTCATGCATAGCATTCCGATCAAATTGCCACGGTCTTCCCAAGAGCAAGTGGCACACTGTCATGGGAACAACATCACATTCAACGGTGTCAGTGTAATCATGTATGCTGAAGGTAACCTTCACCATATACTACACTTTTACATCTCCACAATCACTAAACCATTGAACATGGTAAGGATGAGGGTGCTTTATCATGGTCAGCCCCAATTTCTCACACATTTCTTTGCTAGCAAGGTTGTGGCAGCTACCACCGTCAATGATTAACTTGATCAATTTGTTGTTTACCTTGTCTTGGGTATGAAATAAGTTGCACTTCTGCACTCTCTCTTCCTCCTTGAGCTGAACACTCAATGCTTTGGTGACCACAATGGTGTTACCAGCCTCAAAAGGATAGCTTTTGTAGTCATCATCTTCAGTTTCTTGTGCATCATCAAACTTGTCATTTTCAGCTGGAGGTTCATACTCATCCTCGCTAGCTGAATCATATTCTCCACCCTCTGTAACAATCACAACTCGATTGTTAGGACAATCTTTGATGACATGGCCTCGACCCAAGCACTTAAAACATTGAATTCCACTACTCCTAGAGGTGGAACCTGCTAGAGTACGGCTATTGGATGATGTTGGCCTAGCAGATTTCTCCACATTTGGTGATGCATTAAAATTTTCAGCGGTGGTGGAACAAGCATTAGAGTTGGAGCTTGCACCGGATGAAAACATGCCTCGTCCCAAATCGAACCTTGCTGTTTTTGGAGTACTTGACGAGGCTCTTGAGCCGAAAGTTAAATGCTTGGTTGGTTTAGCATCATCATCCACTTGTCTCTCTGCCTTTTGTGCAATGTGCACTAGCTCCACTACATTGTTGTAGGTCTGAAATTCCACAACACGTTTGATTGGCTTGTTTAGACCAGAGAGAAAACATGCCATGGACTGCTCTTCATCCTCATGAACACGAGCTCTAATCATGGCTTGCTCCATTTCTTTGTACTACTCTTCCACGGACTTATTTCCTTGCTTTAAATTCTGTAGCTTGTCAAAAAGGTCACGTTTATAATGTTTTGGGACAAAACATGCTCTCATTTCCTTCTTCATTTCAGCCCATGTTGCCACTGGAATTTCACCATTCTCCTCTTTTTGATTCTAAATTTGTTCCCACCAAATGAGGGCATAACCATCAAAGTCAAGTGCAGCCATATGCACCTTCTTTTCCTCTGAATAATTATGCACACGAAATATTTTCCCAACCTTCAACTCCCAAGTGAGATATGCATCAGGATCAAATGTGCCTTCAAACTTGGGCATGATGAACTTCAACTTACCAAACTTCTCTTCAATGGGCTGATCATTGTTGACATTGCGATGGTGCTAAAAATTATCATTGCGATGTATCTTGAAAGTGTATGGCTCTGTTGTTTCACCTGCAGCACCAACTCCACATCCATGGCCTCTTCCTCGACCGAAGGCATCAACATCTCTTCCTCCTCCACGCCCTCGCCCATGGGCATTCTTCCTTCTTTGTTCTTCCCGCTGCAACCGGGCTGCATACTCCTCATCGGTCTCATCTAGTTATTCTTCATGAGAGCCTGCAACACCTTGTGCTTTCAATGCCTTCACAACTTCAGCAACCATATTTGCTTGGGCTGCTTCCATGTTGTCATTGAGCTGAGCATTGAAGTCTTGCACTAGCTTCTGTAGTTGCTCTTGTGTGACATAGTTTGGTGGTGGCTCTCCATCTTCACCTGCCATGGTTAGCACAAGAAAAGAGACTAATTCAAGTTATGTGGTTTGTGGAAAAACACTCAATCTCACCTTCTCTTACTAGCAACCTTGATGAATTGCGAGCTACACTCACCTTGGTGGTAGTAGACACGACAAAAGTGATAGATCAAGCGAAATCAAAGTCACAGTGCATCCTAAACATAGGCTGATTTGTGGATCTTGGAAGGGTATGTATGTGGTGGTACAATCTGAAACTTCAGGCTATTGTAAAGTTAAGTAAGAATCCAACCAAAGAACAATGCTTAGTTGCTGATCTGAAAACAGATGAATATGAGGACAATGTTAAGCAACTCACACACAAGGATGGGGAAGAACTTGTTACAGCCGAGGAAAAGAGATACACTGAAATTTAAATTGTAGAACAAGGCTCAAAGCTGCACAAGATATGATACAAAGTATTGATTGTTCACATGTATGAAAGGTTCACCAAATTTGCACAAGGATGACTATTTGTAAAACTGAATCAACATCAAACAATGCCCATCAATGTGGTGATCTCAGCACTTACTTTGTTCTTTTTTTTTTGCTACTGAGATCAGCACACTAGATACAATTGAGACGAATTAGTGATTGCTATCTCAACAATTTTTCAGATATCAACAAAACAAGACTTTGCACCAAGTTTCAGTAGACTCAAATCTGAAGCAGCAGTGTATACTGAAATTTTCGTGGCCTGAACAGGATTTAACTTCAAGATTAATGACTTAAGCACAGATTCTTTGGATAGTCCTTCAAATAAGCTTTCCAACGAGCACAAGAACACTTCAAACGGATCTTGGATGTAAAAGTTATGCTTGTTTTAGTGTGACATGCTCAAACTGCAGGTCTGAACGGGAAACAACACCAGAACGAAAAGGAAAACACAGATCTTATGGGAGAACGAAGGGAAAAAGTAGATTAGAGGTGGAATACAAAGAGGAAAAGTAGATCAGAGGCAGAATATGAAGGGAAACACAAAGATTCAGCAACCAAACTCGATCTATTAGACTAGAACTTAACCAAACTCACTAGAATTTCAGATCGGGTTATGGGTAGTGGAAATTTTTGGTATTTTTAGTTTAGGATAGTAAACAAAGGGAAAACTAAGGGTAAAGATCCTACCGAGTAAACCGTAGCTCTGAATACCAAGATGATGCGGGGGCTTGCCCGATCTTCTCGCTGTAGGATCTGGGGATAACTTGACCCGTGCAACCTGATGAACCGATGGCACCAACAGCTGCTCGAACAGCCACCTGTGACAAATGATTTCGCCCAACCATACGATTTGATCGATGCCTAACCTGAACCACGCAAGGTAGAGGCAATACTCTTGCAAATCACAAGGAAACACAAGAACAAGTGGTAGAGAAAACTCCCAATCCTCAAGGGGGTAGCTATGGCACAACCCTAAGGACAAGAGCACTTGGCTTCTCTATTTTCTGAGTTCAATTCGTGATTAGGGTTTCCACCAGGCATACAAGTGCTATTTATACTAGGAACATCCCTCCTAGTTGGGTTGGAGGCCTTCCACAAAGGCCCAGTACGAAATAACAAGTTTCTGGAACAAAATACGCCTCAACCAGTTCGGACTAGGGGGGTTGGACATCCTGAGCAGTCTTCACTAAAACAGCCATAGCATTTGCTACAAAACTCTGAATCATGATCCGTCAGTTGCATTGGAAAATAAACTTCAAGACGCTTCCAATGGTAGAGTATACTCAAGATGAAACTTCTTGGATTGATACAGAATTCATCACAAACTTGAATGTCAGAATCTGAAACAGCAACACATCATCTTCAAGTTGTCTTTTTTTGGATGTGGAGTGGCCTATCCTGGCATTGCATCTTTTTCAAACCTGAGCACAAGTAATGCACCAGTATTAGGTAGTAAATTGTTCATATTAGATGCGTATTCATAGTTAATGAGGAGCGAGTTCACCTCATGTTGCAAGTGTTGCATTCTTGCTCGAGTCATTGGCCCCTTGTAGACATTGTTTTCTTGTTCACTGTAACGCGGGTCATACTCTCCGGCAGTGGGTGGTGACTTGGCATCATTGAGGATGTCCTCATCACTACATAATGCAACCAAAATAACCTACAACGTGAGAACAGAACAGCTCAAGTACCTGATGGTTTTTTTGGTAACGCAACATGATGTCGCACCATGTTCTCCAGAAATTTCTGCAGCAACAAAGATACCAAGAAAAACACTTACCAGTGAATTTGCAAGAACTAAGCCCTCACCCATCTTCAAAGAACAGATGGCATGGAACGGACGGTATATCTCATCACAAGAACATAGCCATTCAGAAAATTTAGAAATTATTAATCCAACCGTGAATCGCAAAGAACACATAGAAATCTTAGGTCTTCTATGTCTTCTGAGTGTGAGGTGAGGAAAATGGAGAGCAACTCGCAAATCCAAGAAGCATATGGGATGGAAGCGCAGTGGTGGACCTGGATTTGACTGAGGCGCCGTGGACGGGGACGGCGGCTCCTGAACAGGGACGACGATGGCGGCTCCTGGGCCAGGGATGGGGATGCGGAGGGGCGGCAATGCCTGGACCGGGGTAGGAACATAGGGGCGGCGTCACTTGGTCGGAGAGGCAGCGCTTGGTCGATGCCCTGCAGGCAGACGATGCGGTCGATGTAGCCATGTAGATCAGATCGAGATGGTGGAGCGGAGATAGGGTGGATGTGGCCCCTGGACAGGGGATTTTAAAATCTAAGCCGGAGAAGCAGAGGGGCGTGACCGACGGCGGCATCGGCGGCGGCGTCCACCCGGAGAAGTTGAGTGGAGGCGGCGACCGAGGGGGATCAGGGATGGCGGCGGCGACATGGGGAGGAGGGGTCGTGGTGGGACCAGAGGGAGGACGTGCAGATGCGCGCGTAGACGAGGCGCGGTTTTTTTCGTGCCGCGCGGATTAGGGGAGGGGCCGCGAGAGGATCTGAGGATGGCGGCGCGGTGATGGATCGGAAGACGATGGCGGCGACGGCCTCTAGGGGGAACGGGGCCAGGCTCGTTCCCGGGTCAGGGATATCGAAGGGAGAGGAGATCGAAGGCGGGTGGCTCTGTCTCGCAGTTGTGCGGTTCCCAAAGATGGACGTGGGGGAGAGGGTCGCGGGCACGGACGCCAAGGTGGGCCCTCAGCAAACCCGCTCCCGCGCGAGCGGAGGCAGACCCGCGCGGGAGAGCAAAGGGAGTGAGGACAAAAATTTTGTCTACTCTTGACTCTTTTTAGGAGTAGAGATTTTTATGTTTTTTCATTCATTTGTTTCAGACATGTCTGCTTTTTGCGAAAATTAGGATATTGACAAGGTCTCCAAAACATAACTTTGATTAATACTTTTTGCTAAAAAAATTTAGAGAATGTATTTAAAGAGTACTTTTAGAAATAATATTTCAATACGAATATACTCATACCATTTTCACATTTCTAAACTTAAGTACTTAACACATAAGAAAATATCTGCGGTCAAAGTTTGACTCAGGACAATCTCAAAATGACTTCCTTTACAATATGGAGGGAGTATATTAATATGACAAAGTGGATAACACTGAAGCATTTAGAGAAATGGGTAGTTTAGATGTGTATTTAAGAGCAACTCCAACAAACTTGCTACACTTGCCAAGTCAAATATTGGCAAGCCAAGTCAAAAATCAAGCTCCAACAGCCTTGCTACTCCACTCGCCATCCGTTGCCGCTTGCCATACGTCTGCCGCCGTTGCTATATATCGCGCCGGGCAAGGGGGTCGCGCGCGGGATGCGGGGGTGGGGGTTGTGATTTTTCTTCTTCTTCTTTTTTATTTTTCTTTATTTTTTAGTTTTATTTTTTCTATTTTTTAGTTTTTATTTTTATTCTTTTGCTATAATTTGTTTCATTTTCTTTTCTATTTCCTTTAGTTCATATAATCTGTTCGGTACGTGCAAATTTTTTGTTTCGACGGTTGTAGAATTTGTTCGACACGTATACATATTTGTTCCGGCAGTTCATATAATTTGTTCGGTACGTATAAACATTTTGTTCTGCTAGTTTGTAGAATTTATTCGACACGTATACAAACTTGTTCCGGTAGTTTATATAATTTGTTCGGCATGTACAAACGTTTTGTTCTGCTAGTTTGTGGAATTTGTTTGACATGTATACATATTTGTTTCGGCGGTGCATATAATTTGTTTGATATGTACAAACGTTTTATTCTGCTAGTTTGTAGAATTTGTTCGACACGTATACATATTTGTTCCGACAATTCATATAATTTGTTCGGCACGTACAACTTTTTGTTCCGGCAGTTTGTAGAATTTGTTCGACGCATATAAATATTTGTTCCGGCAGTTCATATAATTTATTCGGTACATACAAATGTTTTGTTCCGGTACTTTGTTAATTTTGTTCTACGGTTATGTCTTACACAAAATATATAACCTTAATTAAAAAATACAAATAAAAAAGTTTCTCAAAATATAATCAAGTAGGATCTTATTTCGAAGTTTTTATTGTCAGAAATCTAATGGTGCAATCAAAATTTAATTTTGATAATCAATTATGATTTTATAAATTTTTTAAGTTTCAAACAACTTTTTGGATAACGATCAGATCACCTTTGACTTTTCTTTGCATGTATACATCCACCACCCACCCACCCGCACTGCACTGACGTATAACTGCGTCCTTCGTCTATTGCCGCTGGCCAAACTTGGCAAGGCGCTGGCGAGGTGATTTTTTCATTTTAACCCTTTTTAATTTAATTTTTTAATAATAACATCTCTCCAACCAAATTTTTAAGAAGTAGTCATTTTGATTGTGTCAAACTTCATGGCGCGACTAATAGTTGAGTCACGTCACATGTGGTGACGCGACTAATGTACATGTTGGTAGTAGAAAAAGTCACAACTGACGTGGCAAAACGAGTCGCGCCAGACATCTTGGCGTGACTCACGAAAGAGTCACGCCACGGACCGTGGCGTGACCGATCCATTCCCTTGCCTGGGCTGGGAGTTCCAGGTCTCATTTAGTCATGTTTTATTCATTATTTTAATTAGCAAATGAACTTCTAAATTTGTGAAATTCAAAGTGTATG
Organism: Cenchrus fungigraminus; assembly: GCA_036936925.1. Lineage (NCBI taxonomy): Eukaryota > Viridiplantae > Streptophyta > Magnoliopsida > Poales > Poaceae > Cenchrus > Cenchrus fungigraminus. The sequence continues at coordinate 25,116,378 of CM072773.1, read as the reverse complement.
ATCTATAGAGTGTATACGTTCCATTTTAACTATTTGCACTCCAAATCATGGTGGATAAAATGAGAAATCTATTTTCGAAATAGATAAGTGTTATTGGATTAACGCATCAAATGTGCTAAGTCCGAAAACAGAGCCAACTAGTCAACTTTAGACCTATATTTTGAGAAATTTTACACTAAGACCTTGGATATTTTTAGACTACAAGTGAATTTTGATGTTCATAGAGAATTTTGGATAAGTTGTTTGACAACAAAAGTAAAGAATTCATAGTTTAAGAGAGACTTAAAGTTGGAAACTTGTGTTGTTTCACAAGTATAGAAAAACAACACAACTTTCCAACTTTAGGACATCTTTAAAATTCGAATTCTTTTCTTTTCTTGAATAATAGCTTATCCAAAATTCTCTATGAACATCAAAATTCACTTGTAGTCCAAAAACATCCAAGGTCTTAGTGTAAAATTTTTCAAAAAATAGGTCTAAAGTTGACTAGTTGGCTCTGTTTTCAGACTTGATTTGATGAATTAATCCAATAACACTTAGCCTATTTCAAAAATAGATTTCTCATCTTATCCACCATGGTTTGGAGTGCAAATAGTTAAAATGGAACATATACATTCTATAGATCATACACCTTAAATTTCATAAATTTAGAAGTTCATTTGCTAATTAAAATGATGAATTAAACACGGCTAAATGAGACCTGGAACTCCCAGCCCAGCCAGGGGAACGGATCCGTCACGCCACGCGGTCCGTGGGGTGACTCGTTCGTGAGTCAAAGATGTCTGGCGCGACTCCGTTTGGCACGTCAGTTGCGACCTTTTCTACTATCAACGTGTACATTAGTCGCGCCACCGCATGTGACGTGACTCAATTATTAGTCGCGTCACGAAGCTTGATGCGACCAAAAAAGCTACTTCTTAGAAATTTATTTAGGGAAGGATTATTATTAAAAAAATTAGATTAAAAAGGATTAAAATAAAAAATCGACCAGCTCGCCAAAGCCTGCATGGGTGGGCCCCACACACATGTTACAGGGGAGGCACTAGCAGCACAGAGAGGTGTCGGCAGCTGCGGAGAGGAGCCGGCGGCGAGCTGAGACGGACGGCACGCAGGGGCCCCACGTGGACGCGCACAGGGAGACGACCCTCGGGGAGGAGCTCGGAGGAGGGGTCAGTGGTGGGCATCGAGACGGCGGGGAGACGGCCAGTGGCGAGTGAAGAAGGAGGAGGAGGGCGCAGCCCAGATCCGGCCGGGGAGGAGCTCCTCACCGCCGCCGTGCCGCCTGCGCACCACTACCTCCTCCGATGTCGAGCCCCGTCCCGCCGCCGCGCCAATCCCCTCTTCTTCCCTCCCGTTCCTCCGCAGCTACAGGCGAGGGTAGATCTCGTGCGCGCCCGATGCTCCTCTCCTCCACCGCTGGCCCCATGGTGGCGAGGAGCACGCCGCTGGCCACCGCGGCCAGCCCCGAGCGCCCAGCTCCTCCGCGACGTTGAGGAGGACGCGACAGAGTGGACGATGAGGACGCTGGAGCTCCGCGAGGAGGTAGAGGTCCTCGTCGCCTTCTTCGACGGCGAGCGCGCGCTCGAGCTCCGCGGCGTCCTCCTCCGTGGCCGCTACCTCCCTCCTCGAGGCCGCACCATGGCCGCCGCTCCTATCATCGACTCGTTAGGAAGGGGATGACATGTGGGACCCACACGTCATTGTGTGTGGAGAGGAGGGTTGAATGTAGTTGTTGAAAGTTGGAGAGCGAGAAATAGAGAGTCTGTTGGAGTATAGAAGAATTTATTTGGAAAGTCGGATGGAAAGTCAAATACAAAGCCAAATTTGGAGAGGCTGTTAGAGTTGCTATAAGAGTTACTTTTATTTATTTAATTTTACAATAGTTGAGATGAGTAATTTGTATGCAAATTTAGAGGTTTACTTTAATTTAATTATCACTCATAATGAAAATGGATAAGTAATTGAAGCAAATCGAATCTAATAGCTATTGTTGTCAACGGTGATTGAGCTCAGAATTGATAGTATGCTTTATTTTTGTGTGTGAATTTCGAGAATCTATCTCTTTCCAGCATGCCTTGTGAGTTGTGACAATTAACACAATCTCTAACTAGTAAAATAGTACTTGTCCTCATGGAAATGCTTCTAATCCCTCATGACACTAGATTAATGGACGCGGTTTTAGTAAAAGTAATAACTTGACACACTATTTTATTTTGTTAATAATGTTGAATGCGGTTTTAGAAGCTAATGGCCTAATTGATCATATCTTATTTTCTTATAATAGATGAGAGCAAACATGTATTAAAAAACATGACATGAAAAATGTCATCTATAAGTAATCGAGAAAGGATAATAACCTTTTCCATTAAGAAATCAGATGCGTGCCCAAACTTCCCCTGGCTGCACGGGCTGCAGCCTGCAGGCTGCACGGCCTGCACCTACCCACCCACGAACCGGACGGGCGCACCGGGTTGTGTCGGTTCAACCGAGCCTGGGTCCCCCAGGCGGCCAGGCGGCTTTCCTTGCCTCCACCCCGCCGCAGGCCCACCCCGCAGCGGCAGCTGCACTCTGCAGTCGACTGCAGAGGATCTCATTTGCAATCCAGACTCCAGAGGACTCCACCTTCCCCTTCCGTCCCTCCGCCGCTACCCGCCGTTCTTCCTCCTCCCATCGTCGCCCTCGTCCCCTCCCGTGCTAGCGCGGAGCGGGGATCCATCCGTTCGATTCTTCCTTTGCCGGTAAGGAAGTCCTAGCTTGCTTGGGCGCATTGTTCTTGGGGCCGAACTTTTTTTCCATATTTTTTCGTGGGTTTTAACTGAACCCTAATGCTCCTCGTCAGGTCCGCCGCCTGCACGCGATGTTTCCCTGTCACGAAGTGGCTACTGCGAATCCTCATCTGCTTGGCGCTCCTGTTGCGAGCCGATATGCTTCTCCCGCGAGGCTGTCTTTGCGTGCCAGACCGGCTTTTCTGAGCCTGCGGGATCCTGCATTTCGTCGTGAGCAGAAATCCTTCGCTTTGAGAGGTAAATTCACTTTATGTTCTTCTTTATGGGCGATTTTACTGGTGTGAATGAGTGCTGCTTATGCAAGCACTTCACATTGAGGATGTTATCTTTTCTATGAAAATGTGTTCATGCCTGCACTTTGCGTTGAGGAGGTTATCCTTTCTATGAAAATGCCACCCAATTCATATATATATTCAGTGCCCTAGTCGCTACTGGACATGATTCCTTGATTTATTATGTGGATATGCAGTATGCGGTAACTATGCTGCACTTATTGGCTTATTGTTACCTCTGAAGCTTTATCTTGAATTCTCAATTAGCAAGACCATTATCCTTTCGAATTGCTGTAGTTTTGACTGAAGCTCTATCGAGGAACTTTTGACTGCCTTTGTTTTGAGATGTCTTAGCTTTACTGTATTAGTTCCTCCAGACCAATTTGTTATCATTTGTTTCTTTTAGAAAATGGAAAGGTTCATCATCAAAGGAGTAAATTGATGAATTAATTTCAAGTTCTATATGCTTCCCTGGCAGAATGTAGGTTGATTGGTTTTTTTAGATCAGTGAACTGTAGAAAGTAGTTTATAGGATGCAAGGGGATGATGTATGCTTGTCTTTTAACTCTGAAAATCCAATGTGTTCAATTACTTGTGTTATTTGTTTTTCCAAAGACAAGGAGTTTAGAATTTCAATGTACACAATACGTCAGCAACAGCAAAAGTTTGCTACCATTTGGTGTGCACTTCATGACAGTACATCGTAGGCATCTTATCTTTAACAATGCTTGAAGTAGTTATCCATATGGAGGCAGCACTAAATTATGATTCCAGTCCAGTTCAGTTCAAAGTTGGTATTTAAAATCTGGGGTTCAGTTCCTCATATTGGTAATATACACAAAGTTACAAACTAACAATTCATATCGACTTTATTGTGATGAATATTCTAAAATTCTGCTTCTTTTGCAAGTTTGCAACTATCAGTCATTGTGAATACTCTTTCAAGTTATAATGAGTAGTTAGTTACTTTTTCTCTAATTGATTGAGTAGTTACTCGTCTCTAATTGACTGAGTAGTTTCTTACTTGTCTCTAATTGATTGACTAGTTACTTGTCTCTAATTGATTGAGTAGTTTCTTACATGCCTTATTCCTGTGCCAACGATGATGTTGGAAATTTGGAAATCTTGTTGATCTTCATGTCAATAAATTTCTTCGTTTCAGCTGGTGCAGATTTTCAGAGTCATGTTCTATCTTCATCCTTTGCAAAGCACGATACCATCAAGGGCATCAAACCACTGCTGCCATCCCCTAAATCGCGCCCAAGACCTCAAGTTGGTTGTCAAGCATCTTTATCATCATTCAGCTATCCTGAGTTAACTTCCAAACCTAAATGGTGGTGGAGATCCCTAGCATGTGTACCCTATCTTCTGCCACTGCACAACATGTGGGGACATGCAGATGCCATCTATCAGCTTCATCCATACTTGCAAAGATTTAGCCTGCTTTATGCCTTCATCGATACAATGGCTCTACTCCCTGGGTGGCTTTTTCTGGTTATCTTCATGACCATATACTTCTTTGTCGTGAGGCGGAAGTGGTCGCCGCACTTCTTGCGGTTTCATGTCATATTGGCTATCCTGCTCGACACAGGGTCACAAGCTCTGACCACTGCAATCAACTGGAGTCCAAGCATAGTTTTTCAGGGTAAGCCAATGACATATTTCTGGATGACAGTGGCCTTCATTCAGATCTTCACGGTTGTCGAGTGCATGAGGTGTGCACTTTCAGGGGTTTATCCAAATGTTCCATTTATATCTCACACGGCGTTCATCCATTCAGATCTTAACCTGTTCAGGTAGTCGATCAGTGCAAAGTGCATTTTTTTGGAATTAAGAGGTGCTGAATGAGGTTGGTGAGTAAGAGGTTTGAACGTGCTAGGTATTTTGGGAAGAAAAGACTACATATACAGTGTAATTGTTACTCTTCACTGCATGAGTGTAATGTTTACTCTTCACTGCATTGTTGCCAGTGCTGTTAACTGCATGTCTCTGAGAGTGTAACTGTCACTCTTCACTGCATTGCTGCCAGTGCTGTTAACTGAAGGTCTCTGGGAGTGTAATTGTTACTCTTCACTGCATTGTTGCCATTGCTGTTAACTGCATTTCTCTGAATTTAAGCTTGAGTGGCATCAGACTTTGTGCCTTTAGTCTTCCTTCCATCCACTTTGACGGCTAAGTGCTGAAATTTAAACGGATGGAGGCATATTGATTGGCTTGTGCGATGACATTTGTTCTACTTATTCCAATCATGTGCTGTTTCAGTTGAGCTATTATTTCAGCTTCGTTGAGCATGTAATAGTTTTATGCGTGCAGCTCCTTGAATCCTGATGTGCTCAGTCATTACAACCTGAATGTTTTTATTGTTCGGATGAGTTGTTTTGACGATGGGGCACCGCCGCAGAACATTAGGAAACGGAGCTGGTCCTGTCCTGCAGCCGGGCAAGCTCCTCGCGGCACCTCAAAAAACACTACCGGTGCGGACTGCTGAGGCCAGCCGTGCAGACTCAGAGAGAGGCAGCTCGGGCTCGGAAGTAGGGGCCAGCTGAACAGAAATGGTAAAGCGACGCCGTCCGATTGCTTCAAGCGGTGAGCTGCGGCTGGTGGCAGACCATCAGTATTCCGTGCACCTGACTTGCAACAGGCACTTCTCCATGGAACAGGAACAGGAATACCACAAATATACTGAATTTGCTGGATGGAGAGTGAAAGTAAGAAATCGCTGAATGACTATTACAAAAAAGTATCTGCCAGCTTAGATGTTGATATATTCGCTGCAAAAGTACAGCCTTGGGCTTTTTGCCCAGGCACCCTCTTTCTGCTATGGCCTACAATTCTATAGAAACATATCCCTACAAACGTATAGAAATAATAAATAAGGTCGATCGTATGCTCAAGATGCACTCGACGGCTTTGATGTTCTCATTTCAGACCTTCTGGTCGAGCTCGGACTGTGAGGACAGTATACCGTGCTTCTGAGTTTTCTCACTTGGTGTCGAGTAAACCTGGCGCTCTTTCCCTCCAGGTTTCGACGATGCGTTCCCATACCAAATCATGCCGATCACAGCCAGAAGCATGCCAAGGGCGACGTGGAAATTGAGGCCCTCCTTCCCAAAGAAAAGGAAGCCCAAGGTCAACACGAGAATCGTCTTCATGTGGCCTAGAACTTGGAATGAGACGGCTGTGAATCTTCCGATGCATATGAATTGACTTAGGTTGGTCCCAACAGCAATTATGCATGACAACACGATGAAGAACTGAAAAATTCAAACATGACAAGAAAATTAGAATGTCTTACCCAGGTTGGTCAAGCCAACAACAGAGAGAATTATGATTCAAATCATATACCACAAGCTCATCTCAGTGGATTGTGTTCATGGTTAAAAAAAACTGTAGAAGTTGAAAAATAGAATATTTCCTACATGTCTAAGAAGCATCAATATGAAGCAATATGTTATTTCTCATGGTCAAGCTAAACTACTACTAGTATCGAACACCCTGAATATTACTTTGGAGAAAAAAAGGCTCCAAGTCATCTTCAATATTGCGGTAACCCCAGTGCCAGACATCATTACTTAGTCTTGGCACCAAATCCACTGCATAATGTTATTCGTTGTTCCAAGCTACACTAATCACCAAAAGATCCTGAAAACCTAGCTCAGATGGAATCATTGACAAGTATGAATCTTTCCCCCTCCAATCACAATAAAAGACACGATATCCTCCTGCTTTTGGGACAAATGTGGTCTAATTTTATTTAGATTGGGCACCAAAGACGCGATATCTTGCATTGTAAATATCTTTGCTAGCACTATAACCTTGAAATTATCTGGTTTTATAAGTATATGATGAAAGTTATGCTCAAACATGTGATTCTGGACCAGGTCCCAAAAGGAGAGGATATACAGTGCCGAACTAGCTAGATTGAAATAGATGGGTTCATCATGAAACAATTTTGCAAATAAATAACATAAAGTGCAATTCTGATTCAGAATACGCATCACATACCGTAACTATTGATGTGTAATTAAAAGTATCAACTCTTTTGTTGGTCAGCCAGAAGTCCACAAAAGGCCCCAATACTAACAATGATGCTGCCTGACCTGGAGCAGTATGACCTAAGAGGTTGAATGAGCCAAGCGAATACTTTCGCTGAAGGTGATGAACATACTGCAGCACGGAAGAGGAGATCAAATGTAAAGTGATAATATAACATAAAATTCTGTTGTGAAAGTGAAAAGGGTGCACACGGGCCACACAAGTCAAGTGAAACTTAATCAGGTCAAAAAGGTTGAACTTTATTTAGTTATTACTAAACTTCTCTTTGAACCTAACAAGATGCACAACATAGTCTTCTGGTAACTTAGACCTCCAGGAACAGAGAGAAAATTCAGACTTCAGTATAATTCACCAGAAAGTTTGAAAATTTCCTACACAATACTCTGAGAATTTATAAAATTGAAACTGCTAAGTTAGAAGCCATCAAGCCAAGCTTTAAATAAGGGTTAAAGCAGGATTTCTGTCATTAAAAAAAATGGATTTCACAGATATATGCATATCAAAGAATATGTTCTAACATCAAGAATACTCACATGCTGTTGTAGTGCTGTGCTCCAAACAGCTATTACTGCAGCTAATAACCCTTGAGAGTTCACACTAACATCAGTGACAGTACATACAGCAACGCCTACCAGAACAAGCACTATACTTAGCTTTGTATCTCTTGAGTAACGGACTTTGTCAAATTGGATTTCCAGAAGGCATAACACTGGGATGATACACAACTTTGCAATCTGAAAAAGCAAGGCACATAGTTTATTATATACATTTTCACTCTAACAATGATAAAATACTAATGTTACTGTTGTCACCTGATAAAATCCAACAGAGTTCCACATCAAACTAACATTCATCCCAACAATGGATAGGTTTGCAAAAATGACAAATTTTACAAGTTCTGGTAATGGCAAATAGGATGGTTGAATGTATCCTAGCCATTTCATCACTAATGTCATCAATGTGGTGGTTGCAAAATGAAGTCCAGTCAATGTTGTTGCTGTACAAGCAAACAGTAGAAAACAACATTAGTACAAGACATCTGACAGATTTTCTACATAATCATCATATTCCAATTCTAAGATAGAAGTGACAACACACAAGGAAAACACGAATAAGGATTACAGAACTGTTAGTGTCTTACCAAAACTATAACCATGTGTTGCCATTAAGGCTTTGTTGACCATGATGATACCAACTGATGTTACAACATTGAACATCCATGCTCCAGCATCTAACGCTGCTTTTTTCTCCGCCTTACTTCCTGGTGCCATACCTTCTTGACATGTAGAGTCCAACCCAATTTTCGAAGTATCAGATCGACAATTCACCTTCCACACGAATTGCAATTGAAAATCAGTTTTTGACAACATGTTGACATTTGCACTCATAAATGAACAGGTGGCATCAAATAGAAGGAAACACATGAAAATTGTGGATTCTCTCCGTAAATTAGTGAGTGCGAAAAGGTCAATTTAAGAGAACACACTAAAAGAATTAAAGAAATACACGTAAATTGTAAGTATCAAGCAGTGAGGACCAGAGATGATAGAAGAAACATCACAAATTACTACACAAGCTTAACAAATGGTATCCATAAATATCAGTGCTACCCGAGAAAAAAAAAAGATATCAGTGCCAACTACCCCGTGATCTGCCCTTGCTAGATCTGCAATTTTACAGCCTTCGAAAACTAAAGGCATGTTGACGAATCAGAGTAGCAGCGTGGGGTATGAGGTTCATCAGTTGAACCCAGGGGCAAACCGAGTATCAGAAATGGGTGTACACAAGTACACCTTCGAAAAGAAAATTGTACTTAGTAGGTAGAATACTTGTAATTGGGTCGAGATCCGAATACAAACAGGTTTAGGGGATTGGGGCGCTCCGTTTCCAACAGCAGAAAGAGAAGGGGGGCAAACCTGGTGGTGCTCGTCGCCGGCGAAGGGCCCGGCGAGGACGCGCTGGAGGGCGTCGCCGCTCGCACCGTCGGCGCCGACGCACCGCCGGGAAAGGAAGGCCACGACCCACGAGAGAGGGAGGGTCGAGGGGAGGACGAGGAGGAGGTGTGATTCCGTGATTGGGTGAGTGGTGGACGCGCTCGGGCGTCGGCGTCTCGTCTCGTCTCGGGCACTCGGGCTCTCGGTAGATCTCTGCAATCGCTACCTAGGCCGGGGAATCAGATCCTCTACAGTCGGCCTCCTTGACCTGTCTCTGCGGTCGGCCTCATCCGGCCATTCAACAGCAATCCTGCGGCACCCTCGTAATGGCTCCTTTTCTGCCCGAGACGCTCGGCTTGGCTCGCTGAACTCGCTCGTGGCTCCTCTTTTGCCTGTCTTCTTCACCTTCCGGCAGCTCTCCATCCCCATCACCGGATTCGCCTGCCCCAAGGCGCGCAGCAGCGGCGGCGGCTGTGCCCTCCAGGGCTCGCCCCCAAGCGATGCGGCCGCGACCCGCACCGAGGCGCTGCGACGGGAGTGCTGCCCATGCGTGCCGGGACTCGCCCCGAGGCGCCCAAGAGCTGCGGCCGCGACGACGTAGGAGGCGGCGGCGCAACTGCGCAGGCGAGTCCCAAGGCGCCCAAGAGCTGCGGCCGCGACGACGTAGGAGGCGGCGGCGCAACTGCGCAGGCTCGGGAGCCTCGTGGCCGCGGTGGCCGACGGGCTCGCCAATCTCAGGACGCCGTGCTCCTACCTGCCCTCTGTACAGCGATTCCTCTGCTGAACCTACCTGAAGTCTCCAAAATGGTTCTTTTGCCGTTGATTGCTAATGTGTAAGAATTAGAAACATGATTTTGCCGTATGTACAGGTCAGGAGCTTCCGTGTTCAAGATTCTCGCAACCTCGACCAGGTCCTGGTGTGGAGCAAGCAAGGCAACAGATTTGAAGAAAGATTAGACTGAAGATCATAGGCTGTAGTAGGAGAACCATCTGGGCTTTCATTAGAAGATGATGGAGACTTCTGAAATGAACGAGCAGATAAAGTAGAAGACCTTTAGATTTGTATATCCAAATGTCCATCTGATCAAGTTGTATCAGTACTTCAGAGTTCAGACATTGAGATTGTGTTGTAAATTTTCTTGAAATTGAAAAAAAAAGCAATGCTGATTGTTGCAAGTTCTAAGATGCACAAAATGATCTGCTGTTCAGAGATGAGCATATCAGAGATGTAATTCCCATAACTTTACACTTCAATGACAATAGCTATTGTCCAAAAGCTATTTTTCAAAACTCTACTCTCCTAAACAAGCTATTATCCAAAAGACATTTAGATTGCAGTAAATGTCCATACTACTAGAAATCAGCAAGAATATCATCTGTGCTTGCCCCCTGCAAAATAAAAGGTTCAGATGCATAATTGAGAGGCTGTATTGATAGGGCAATTCATGGTACACAAAAAATGGTGTATTAGTTTGAAATATTACCGTCAATATCTGAGAGAAGGTATTGATGGCCATGTATGATTCAGACATTTGTTCCATGGGCAAAGAAGTACTAGGATAAATATTTTGCACTACAACAGTGTCTTGTATTTCTGTTTTTTCAGCTCCTGCAGCTTCCCCCCCCCCCCTTTTCTTACCTCCTTTCTTTGCAGTTTCTTGTTCCTTCAAATAAAAGAAATAAAATTGAACAATTCCCCATTGAACACAGTGAAAGAGAATCAAATATATGTTGTGTTATCACATACCTTTGTAGCAGTTTTCTTTTTCTTACCTCCCTTCTTACTTCCCTTCTTTCCAGACTTGTGCATCTTGTCGATCCAACTTTTTTTTCGCTTCGAGGTTTTTGTTTCCACCTCCTTTTTCTTTAAGCGTGCTGCACTCATCAAATCATTTGGAGGAGGACTAACATTTGTGGGAGTAGTGACTGGAACAGTTGTATCAGTACTTGCATTTATCTCTTCTTCAACTTGTTTGCTAAGGGTGTCAAGTGTGTTGTTTATTAACAAGGTACATCCTGGATGGCTAGCAGCTCGAAGTGCCAAATTGAGAAATCTGCGGGTCATATCTTTGTAACAAAGCATCTCATTTAATTTTGGATTCTCTATAACATTTCGTCCATGGTTGTCTTGTACTGTCCCACTACGTGCTGCACGTGTCCATCGCTTCAGTACATATTTTGATGGGAGAGACTTGATATTCATTAGATCAAGGACTTTTAGAGCATGGCCACACAATATACCAGTTCTACTAAATAACCCACAACTGCATGTACTCGTTTGCTCTAAAGGATCACCAAAAACTTTGTACTCTTTCTCAAAGGTAAAATTTTCATCAAGACTGCCAATTGCCACAAGATAGCTATTGTTGCCGTCCAATGCCGAGGTGCATGCTACCATGGACCTTTCATACTCACCTTGAAAAGCCTCGAATATAAGTGGTGTGTACAGCTTGCTAGCTTGGATTAGCATAGGTGTCCTCATTTTGAGTCTTGGTATTTTCTTTCTTGATTCAAATTCAGCATTTAGCTCATTTTGTCTCTTATCTTCCACCACCCTTTCAAAATGCTTAAGAAATCGAATGATATCAAAATCAGATTTGAAATGCCTCTTCAGCTCACTATTTAGACTTTCACTCAATTATGTACTTCTCATACCTAATGAGAACACATTCTTCATGTAACATTCAGCCCATTTTTCTTTCACCTTGTATATACTATCCAACCAACTTTGCTTGCTCGCCTTTTCCCTTAAGGCGTTAAATGCTTCTTCAAATGTTGCTTCATCTTCATACTCATACATACATGCACTAAAATCTGCTAGAATACTTGGTTCTTTGTCATTTTCTTCCATTGTCTGTTTGGGAGAAGTACATGATTCTTCATCATCTGCTTCAGCTAGATGCCTAACTGCATTTTGCATGATATGAAAAGTGCACAAACCATGCCAAGCTTCTAAAAAGACATGCTTAACAGCCTTTCCCATTGCTGCATCTTGATCAGTATAGATTGTTTTAGGTTGCTTGCCATTATGTGCTTTTAGGAAGGTCTCAAATAGCCATTTGAAAGACTCAAATGTCTCATCATACATGAGAACAGCACCAAAAACCACAGTTTCCCTAAAATGATTGAACCCAACAAATACTCCAAAAGGCCTACTCTCCCTGTTTGTTCCAAAGGTAGTATCAAAACTGACAACATCACCAAAATATGCATAGTCAGTGATCATTTTGGCATCAACCCAAAATATATTAGCTATTTGTTCTTCCCTATCCATTTGCAATGCATATTGGAATGATGGGTTCTCAGCAATTTTGTCTTGGAAATACATGAGCATGCTTCCAGCTTGGCCATATGCCATCTCACGTTGGCGCTTGGCCCTCAAATAGTTCTTATGATCTCGAAGAGTGTAACTAAGATTAAGTGAGCCACCAACTTGGATACTAGCCAATGTATGTGCTGCTTTGGGCCTAATTCCCGCATCGTCGGCTGTCTCAATTTCAAAACCTTGTAACGCTGAAATTTTCCTTTGAGACACCATCAAATGCGACGTTTCTAGCAACTGAAGGATGTGATTGTGTTCCAAAACTAGATCAACAACTTTATATTTCTCCTTCTCTTGATCTAGTACAACACCCATGCGAACTTGACAATCGGTTCTAGTTTCAGCTCTTGGACACTTTGTTAGATGATCCCTTTTATCTTTCTTTCTGTGACCCTCTTTTGCACAAACATATCTGCAGGACCTAATTTTCCCATCAGATTTTCTTTTGTTTGTGTAGCTTTTTCTAACCTCAAACCCTTTTTGACCTCCATAGGCAATCCAAAACATCCAAGCCTCATCAATAGTATTGAACTCCATGCCAACTTCAGGTATGGAACTAGGCAACACACCCACTCTACATGAACAAAAAAATAATTTGGTCATCATTTAACAAATAAAACATATCTGATCCAGTGAAAAAGTAAGAACAATGGCTTCATATACCTATTTTCTTCCATCTCAAATATGCTGATTTTACTTTGCTCCAGGTTTCTTCGATGAATTCCAACACAGTCTAATGAGGTGAGGTGGAAGACAATCAAATTAGAGCACGCTGGAACCGTGGAAGACAATCAAATCAAAGCACACATAACAGAGTTTGCTGAAAACAATCAAGTCGTGAAGAAGAAAAAACGAGATTAACTCACATTGCTGGATGAATCGTCGCCGCCCACGGCCTGTACTTGAGGTACGCCGCCGCCCACGGTCGTCCTCGCGCCAAACGCGAGGTGCGTCCCGCCAAAAGGCGTTGTTTCGCGGCAAAAAGGAGGACTCCAGGCGCCGTGGGGCCGAGGCCCAGTGTTGGGCGCGGCTCTCACCCGTCACGCGTCTTCCCATCGAGCTGACCGTCGTGCTGAGCCGAGCGCCCGAGCCAATATTGAGCAAAAGAGGAGCCATTACGAGGGTGCCGCAGGATTGCTGTTGAATGGCCGGATGAGGCCGACCGCAGAGGCAGGTCAAGGAGGCCGACTGTAGAGGATCTGATTCCCTAGGCCGGACGGCCCGGACCTACGCGGCTAGTACGCTTGTTCAGAAAAAAAAACCAAGCGGCTACAACTACAAACAGTATTGATAATTGAGATGGCACATAATCTTACAATTTTTTTTCGAATTACACTGTACATCGGAGACACTCACAACGCACACACAATCATCTCTAAGAACACACGCACGCAAACCCTACCCTAGGAGCATCTTCGAAGACTGGGCCGGCAAATTCTCAAGATTGACGAAGTCACCATAGGTGTCTCGCTGTCGACGGGAATCGTCGCCTACCACTAAAACACAAACGCCGTTAATCCTGAGAAATTCACTCTCACGAGAAGTCGAACTCAGAACCTGAGGTGCTACAGGCTCTTTCGCACATAATCTTACAAATATCATAAGAAATTACCGAGACACTAATAACAGAATAATATTCAACATACAGAATAGCTAGATTATCATCCATCCCAGTTCACAAAGTACTAAGCAACCGGTGTCAAGTATCGAGATGGCGTCGTAAGTTGTAACTAAATAATCATGTGATGCTTGTGACTGAAGGATAGCCGAAGAATAATTATCGAGATAGCGTTGTAAGTAACTACTCCCTCTGTTCCTAAATATAAGCATTCTTCAGTTTCCGTGGAGCACGTTTGACCATTCGTCTTATTCAAAAAATTTGTAAAAATGTAAAAAAATTATGATATACTTAAAATATATACGATGATAAAACATGTCATAACAAAACAAATAATATTTTCATACATTTTTTGAATAAGACGAATAGTCAAACGTGCTCAACAAAAATCAACAAAATGCTTATATTTAGGAACGGATGGAGTATTAAAGAATCATGGGATGCTTGGGACCGAAAGATAGTCAAAGAACAATTTGAAGTCTCACTAACTACACTATATTTGGATGTATAATAATATCGAAGCACTAAAATAGTCAAAATGATGTACAATTTGGAACAGAAAGAGTACAGAGAACTAATGTACACAAAAGATAAAATAGATATTATAGTTCCTAAACTTTGCATCAAATGTGAAGTTCGTCTCTCAACCTTTATATTGACCAATAATCTAGCCTCTCAACTTTTATTTTTTGATCTAACTCATCCTTTGTGCTGATATAGAGCTCCATATTATAGCATGAAACTGATGGAAAAAGTCTTCTATTTCCTTGGTTCTTTCTTTTCCTCTTCAATTTCCACCGATAGTGTGATCCAAAATAAATATGAGCATATATGTGTTTATCGAGAGTAACATGAAATTTGTATGAGTAGATACATTTCTTTAAAAATTATATTTTACTAGAAAACATACGCGTGTGTAGCTACGAGTAAAGAATATATATGTAAATCACATCTAACTACCAATTAGTTTCTTACATATTCTTCTGCATATAGAGTCGTAATAATTGAGTTAAACCTTTCATATTGAAATATTTGTCTCTAATAGTATTCAATTAACTTCATTCACGTTGCCACATTCTTACCCACAGCTACACCACATCGATCTATAACTTTTGAGCATCATCGGCACTCCAGTAAGCAGCAGTTGCTAGCTTGTCATTAATCAGGACATCTCGTAATTCTTTTGGCTGATGGATGGTGCTGATTTGTTCTGAGAAAAAAGTACCGCTGGCTGATAGCTGATTTGTTATGAAAGAAAAGTATTGCTGGCCGGTGGCTGATAAGTCAGACGAACAAGAGATCTAATCATTGCACTTTCGATATTAGTGAAGGAACAAATTATTGTTTAAATCTCTTGCTGCAATAATTCCGTATGTTCGGTGAATAGTGAAAATTGAAAACTTGCCGATCTGAACAAGGTCTGATCCTCTTTTCATCTGATCCATTTTACCGTGTGGAGTTTGTTTGATCCAGCCAGCACGCGGAGTTCGGCGCAAACAGTTCATAAACGAGTAGAATTGGATTAGAATTATATAGCTACTATACGGCGGCCCAATGCTAATTGTACATTCGGCCCCCTCCCTGGTTTCCAATGCAAACCAGCCACACCCGCTAAAGGCAGTCACGGACTCACAGGATCGACAAAATAAAATCACTCGTTATATACGCCCTACCCCTTAAGAACGGTCACGAGCACACACATATCATTATTCATAAAACTAAGAAGTGCGGCACTGACAAACGAAGATCGAAAAAAAGGCTACATGAAAACTGCAAAGTTCAGCAGGTACTGAATTTGAAAAAAAAACAGAACAAGCTAAGGACACACGAAGCACTGAAGCATAGATGCATGTACGACCTAGCTGCTAAGCTCTCAAGCTAGCACTTGAGGCCCTTGAAGCACGGGAGGCGCTGGAGCTCGGGCATCTGCACCGCCGGCGGAACCACGTTCCTGGGGCACCGGTGCCCGTGGCGGCGGTGCGGGATGCAGGGCACGGCCACCGCCCGCTTCAGCTGGCAGAGGCAGCTCGCGTTCTCGACCACGACGCAGCACTGCTGCCGGATCTCGTCACGCGCCAGGCAGTTGGTGAAGTACTTGATCTGCTCCGCGCAGCTCTGCGCCGTCGCCGCGACGGTAGCTGCGGAGGTGGAGGATACGGCGGAGGCGCAGGCGCAGGCTACGACGGTGACGAGGAGAATGGTGGAGAGCTTGGTGGTGCACGCCATGGGTAAAATCTTGTCTAGCTAATAGTTGTGTCGTGTGGGAAGGCAGCTGGATAGGATGCATGGGACCTTGTTTGATATGGGTCCGGACTCCGGAGAGTCACGAGCGACCAGTGGCCTGGGAGGGGCGGCGCCTGGACACACGGAGCTGCGGAGGCCCGCGCGTGGCATTCTGGCATGCAGCAGGCGACGAGCGACGCGTACGCAGGGCACGGGCAGGCAGCGGGTGAGGCCACCGTCGAGATCTGTCGTAGAAGCTCGTGATGCGGCGAGGAACTCCTCCGGCCTCCGCATTTTTTTTTAATTACGGTTCCTTTTTGAGTATTTCCCACTACCAGATAGTGGTCATACTCATGATAAGTCCCAAAAGATTCACATTGAACTTCAATTGGAACTTCTCTTGACCCAAAGGACTGTTTAAACCGATTCGTTTCTGTCTATAAGCTCCCAGTGCATAGGAACTAGAAAAATGAGGTTTTTTATCTTTCGTATACTTATAATAATAATAATTATTATTGTAGTTTACTTTTTTATTTGGAGAGTTTCCGCAACTATTATATCTATTTGCAACACAGTTCTTGTCTCAACAGTTCTAAAGGACTGTCTGCGACCAATAACAGCAAAGGAGGCAGCACCTAGGCTGCAACACGTCACACACCACGAACGGCAGCACCTAGGCTTCATCAATCCAAACGAACATGTACACCCCTCATCAAACAAGTAGGCATAGCATACAAAACACACCAGCCACATAACAGTTCATAAAACTAGTTCTTGATACGCCTTAGAGCATTCCAACCCGACTTGTTTATGATCTCCAAAGCCAAAGACTCAAACGAACGACACCCTTCCTTCAAAATGCTTCTTTCTTCCTCTTTAGAAAGGATAGACCAACTTCTAATCCAGAAAGTTTCCCTAAATATCACATGCACAATAGATTTAGAATGTGACTTTTGAAACACCTCCGGCCTCCGCATGATGCCTGGCATTGGCAAACCGACTAACCGAGGGAGCGCGGCATGGCCGGAGCCCGGAGAGCCATCATATTCCGGTCGTCGCGCGCCAGCGTTGCTTTGGGGAATAACAGATCCCGCGAGGAATGCAACCCACTGCGGTGGAACCACGACGACACGAACACGGATTACAATTGACATGTAAATTGGACCAAATAAAAAATAAAAGATGTCATCATTTTAATAATAATAATAATAATAATAATAATAATAATAATAATAATAATAAAAGATGTGTAGGGACATGCATGACTTAAAAAGAGTATGGGTAGATATAATTTTTAGAAATTATGTTTTATCATATGAGTATGATTTTGTGTGTGTATTATGGGAGCATGAGCACATAAATGTTTGACTCATGCTAATATAGAGCACGACACACAATGATGAGTCGGACAAAAAAAAGTTTTCAGAGCTGATTCCCTGCTGACTCTAGTAGGAGCTCTCTCAAATAGGTTTTCAGAGAGAGTGATTCACTACTAATTATGTAAAATGATTATTTGAAATTAACTAAGAGGCTGGAAGCTGTGAAAAGTAGCTTCTTCTGATTCCGTGAATTCAATCTCCATCCTGATTTAAAGAGATTATGTTAGAGAATCAAAGAAAATTACTTTACCACATAATCACTTCTCTAAAAAAATATAAATTAGATGAGTTATACCAAACATACCCTCACTTACAGTAACACCCCGTTTCACTTGCAAGCAACCCCGGAACTCCAACGGGCACAAGTGCCAGCCCATCCGCAAGTCCCCTTTTTCATGGCATCTCACTTGAAGAGCTGAGCACCAGCACCCCCGCACCTCGTCTCACTGGGATGTCGCCGTGACACCAACCGGGTTGACCGCTCATCGTCCAGCGGTCCAGCCAAAACACCCCGTGCGCGCGAGGCCAAGAGCCAGAAGTGCTCGCTGAACCCCACCGCAAACCGCAGCGAAGCGTACTAGTGGTTTGGGCCTTGTAGTTGGCTATTTTTCCTCCTTTCCACTCTCTCTCCACCACATTAAATACGTCAAAAGACATAAGTTCGGAATATTAAATGTAGATGAAATCAAAAACTAATTACACAGTTTTGATGGTCTTTGCGACACGAATCTTTTGAGCCTAATTAGACCATGGTAGGACAATATTTACCACAAAAAGCTGAAACTTACCTTTTGCTACAGTGTGTTAGAAAGGCAAATTTTTCTAACAACTAAACAAGGTCTTGGTGCCGAGCTCACTTCAGACGCCTGCCCCACGGCTCTGGGCTCTGGCAGCCGGGCGGCCGATGCGACGCGTCCCTGCCTGCACGGCCCCACTAGCGCACAAGTGCGCGCTGTCCCGGTGCTAGTAGTTCTAGATCCAATTAAGCTAGAGGCTGATTTGTGGATCGCGGCAGGCGCTCGCAAGCTAGGTAGTTTGTGCTGCGACTGCGAGTAGTCTGCATGAGGGCTTGCACGCTTGCGTGCGTTGTAACAAACAATTTCTTCTCCTTAATACAATGACGCGCAGCTCTTCTACATATTCGAGAAAAAGAAAGTGCGTGCTGTCCTGAGTCTGAGATGCTACGCAAATCTAGCACTAGTTTGATGGCAAGGGCAGAGCAGCCACCGCTTTTCCTTTGAGGATCTTGTACGTGCCTACGTTGCTGTCGAAATCCAAAGGATGCTGTTCATCCGGTCAGTGCTTTGGTTCATCACACAAAAAGAAAAGAAAAGAAAAGTGAGGACCTTCTTTTTCACTTGACTAGGATTCGCACATGTGCAGATCGACCTAACTCGTGAGAGAATGTCTCTGTGTGTTCGATGTTGTGCTCCACATTTCTAGCTCTTCTCCTGTGCTGAGTCGATGACTCATGAGCTTTGTAGCCTTTTTATTTGCCAGTACAGGGACCGGTGGCGTGGACGGGTCAGTGATTTGGTCTGAAACCTCAAAGATCTGAAAATGCTGACGGCGCCTTTTTACCAACCTGTCGTCGTCAACCCCAACGCCCACGAGGTGGCATGCCACATCGACCCCCTGAAGAAAAAGGTAGCCAGTAACCTATCTATAACTTCGAATATGAAATTCAGAGTGTGAATCACTAGGAATGCAACATCCTTCTCTTTTTCTGAAAAAAGAAAACCACCCTGCTTGTGCATATCGATCATCCAATGAACTCAGGAAAAACTCAGATCATCCAATGAACTCAGGGAACTTATCATATTTTAGTATAATCGAGACAGCCTTCTTAACTGGTTCGTTTCAGAAAAAACTCAGGAAACTTATGCTAACATTATCTAGAAGAAATGAAATTTACTGCCCATAATTTGATCGCAATTTCCAGCCGTCGCGTGCAAACTGGGTACCCACCCACTGATCCGCCAGCAGAGCAGAGCAGCCATGTCAAGAGCTTAGTAGCCATGTTCTCGTTCCCATCCCCGGAACCGGAACGTTCCCGGAACGAGGAACAACACTTACGAAGGATTTTTACACTAAACTGTTCCCGGAACGTTCACGTTCCCGGTCCGGAATGAAGGAACGTGAAACGAGGAACGTGGCCACGTTCCACGTTCCCGGCTTCTAAGGTCAAGAGGACGAAGATGCCGCCGCCGATCTCCTGTGGGGTCGTGTGTGGTCGTACCCAGAACTGAACACAGCCCAGCTGCCCCAGCTTTCAGTCTTTCCGACAGCATGGCTGAACCACCGCGTCTTCCTTCCCTGACCCCTCCGCTTCCCGCCAAGCGAAAGCGCCACCCGCGCTGCCCCCATTGACGCCTTTCTCCTCGCCAGGCTCCTCCACTCCTGCAACTGCAACTGCAACCCACTCCAAGGCACACCGACCACACTGCCACAGTACTGCCTGGTGCCTGCACCTCGCCAGCGACGGCGAAGCTGCATACCGATAGAATTGCCCTGAGCGAGGGAGGTTGCTGTCCTCGTCCGCTCCACTGGCCGGTTGTGTTTCTTTCTTCCTGTTCGCCTTCCTTGCTCCTGCCATGGAGTCCTGGTGGAGGAGCTAGTCATGCATGCATCCCTTTGGTGCCTGAAGAATTGCATAGCCTGATCAGTGATCAGCCAGGTACTGGAAAAGGTTCATCACTTTATTTTTGGGCTCTTTCGCTGCAAAAAAAGATGTCTATGCTCTGCTCTTTCCGTTTGTTCAGATTGAAATGCTGCTTGTTCAGGTTAGCGTTGTGCTTTGTCAACTTCAGTTTATTCTGTTCGTTAGGTTTGCAGTTTGTCTCTTCATTATGAGATTTTTCAGTTGTATCTAGAGTTCTAGCTTAACGTGATACAGTGGACTGCTAATCTTACAGTTACATGTTTAACTAACGAACTTGCAAACTCAAAAGGAATAGGCAGTTGTTACTTGTTAGAAGATCATCAGTTCAAATCTCAAAAAAAGAAAAAAGAAAAAAAAAGAAGATCATCAGTTCATCGGTCTCAGATTGGACAGCCCAAAATCAACTTTTGGATTATGGTGCTTTTGCATAAACGACAGACAGGGTTCAGTACGAGCCAACAGTACAAAAGCTTACTTCTGTAGTTTTGTTACATATGGTCTTTGGGTTTGGTGGTCATAATTTCAGAAGAGCAATTTTTCAATGCTTCTGTTGTCAAAGAGTTAACAGCAAGGTCTTTTTATTTTCTTCGGAATGAGACACATCAACTAGTAGCTGTTGCTTCAGAACCCACACATTATATGTCTCCTTTACAAAAGCTTGGTGGATGGAATGGAGAAGTGTTCAGTTCTAGGACTTTTTTTTTATCTTTAGCAGCTGGTAGGCAAAACGTGAAAACCAAACTAGTGCAGTTGTTGGGGCCTTGGGGGTTCATACATAAAGCAAGAGCATCATGCAAACCTAATTGGCCTGGCCACGACAATGCTGACAGAGGTTGTTAAACGTAAATTCTTTGTTTATTTATGCATGAAACTTGTACCGAATAAACCTGCATAGCTGCATTAGCTAGTCTAAGATGACTCTGATGCTTCCAGGGAAAAGCTGTTGGTGATTACTTTCAAGGGAGGGGCTGAAGAAGCAAGCATCAAGTGAACAACGGCTGAAATGGAAGAAGCTCTGAGATCCTGCATGGAGCGCCTGGTCACTGCTCGAGAAGAGCGGGAGCAGATCATCGTGGAGGCGGCCAACGAGATATCCTCGGAGAAGAGGAGAGTGCGGGAGCTCCAGCAGAAGCTGGACGACGCGAACAAGAAGGCCGCGAAGCTCGCTGCCGAGAACAACAGCCTCCGCAAGGCCGTCGACGCCAAGGACGCGCTGATCGGCGAGCTGAGGCAGTCCGAGGCGGCCGCCGGCGGCAAGCTCGCCGACGCGACGGCGAGGCTGGAGTCGGCGCAGAAGCAGGCCGCGTCGCTGCAGTACGAGGTGCGCATGCTGCAGAAGGAGCTCGAGGTCCGCGGCCAGGAGCGGGAGTACGACCTCAGGTCCGCCGACGCTGCGCGCCGGCAGCACGCGGAGCACCTGGAGCGGATCGCGGCGCTGGAGGCCGAGTGCCAGCGGCTGCGCGCCATGGTCCGCAAGCGGCTGCCGGGGCCGGCGGCGATCGCCAAGATGAGGGACGAGGTCGATCAGCAACAGACCCCTGCCGCCAGCCCGCGGAGGCCGCGCCCCGCAACGCCGTCCTCGCCGCGGTCGGTGCCGCCATTCTCGCCGCCGCCGCGGACCCCGTCGCCGCGGCGGTCGGTGTCGGGCGCCGAGGACCACGCTGCGTCCAGGCTCCGCGCCGTCGAGGAGGAGAACAGGGCGCTGAAGCAGGCGCTCGCCAAGAGGGAGGGCGAGCTCCAGTTCGTGCAGATGAAGTACGCCGACGAGGCCTGCAAGCTGACGGTGGTGCAGAGGCAGCTCAAGGAGCTGACAGCGGAGAACAAGCAGCTGGCCGATGCTAACTGTGAATCAGAGTCTTGGGCTTCTGCTCTGATTTCTGAACTGGAGCAGTTTAGGGCTGCCAAGCAGGACGGTGCATCCACCATGGCATCATCTGAGATGAACTTGCTCGACGATTTCGCAGAGATCGAGAAAATGGAGATGGCGTCTGGTGATCTGAAGGGCAACGTGCCACGTGCATCTCTGAAGAAGGCGGATATGACACCGGTTGCGCTAGAGAAGAGTGGCAATGACCCTGTCGTGAATGGTACCATCCCCAACGGCCATCCTGAAAGAGTTCAAGATATTTGGAATCTGGTAGTGCATAAGCATAAAGCAAGTGGAGAAAGTATTGAAGCCATTCTTGAGGAGATTCAGAAAGCAATTTGGAACAGAAGAGAAGATTCAGACGTACCATATGACCGGCCTGAAATTGAGAAGACGGTGAGGGATCTGATTGAGAAAATCACTTCCATGATTGGCACATCTGCAGGGGGCAATGTTCCAAGATCAGGAGCACATGGCAAGTCTGAACTTTGCAGTCGCCTGGAGCACCTGGTTCAGGTGTGCAATGATCTACTGAATGGGAAAGCTAAACTTGAAAAGTTCATTGACGAGGTTTGTCTGATCCTGAAGTACATTGTGGACAAATACTTATCGAACCAAGATCTATCTGACACCTTGGATAGTGATGAAAAGAATTTTGATGGGGATAAGTCACAAGGTACAGTCAACACGGAAGGTAAACAGGACATCCAAATTGAAGAAGCAGCAGGAACTCTGGATATTCAGAAAGAAGCACAGGAAGGATCAATTCAGTCAGCTGAAGACCATATAATGGCCACTTATCAAGAGAAGCTGGATGAAGAACTCGCACTAGTTGTATTTGCTCAGAGCGATAATATTCTGCCGGGTAGAAAATCAGCCTGCTGTGAGATAGAAAGGTAGATAAGACTGACAAGTTTGCTATATGGATTTATTTTATTTTTCCTTTAAAACTCGTTTCAGTATTTTTAAATAAAGCTGATGCATATTCTTTATCATGCAGTACTGCTGCTGAGGCAAGTGTGCAACAATGTGCATCTCAAGAGGGAAGTCATCTGGCAACAGTAAGTTACCCTGTTCTTGCAACACATTTTAACAGAAAAAAATAGTAAAAGAATTGTAACTTACAATTTGTCAGTGTGTCATCAGGAACTGAATTCACATCATCTGCACTCCCTGCAGAACTCGGAGATCCTCGCAGCAGCTGACAAACTCGCCGAGTGCCAGGAGACGATCACGATCCTAAGCAAGCAGCTGCTGGCTCTGAAGGTCCCAACAACCTCATCAGATCCTCTGGACGGCTCCATCTGCAACCCCAGGCCGAGCTCGGCGAAGTCCGACTACAAGCCGCAGTCGCTCGCGAGCATCCTCGCCGACGAGTTCGCCAACGCCGATGGCCCTTTGCCCCCTACCACATCCGAACAGAAGCAGGTCAAGAAAGACGAAGGCGAGGCTCATGCTACGCCGAGGAGGAGCACGGCACAGGAGCAGAACAAAGCTGGCGCCGCCGACAAGGAATCGACTTAGGTCGTCGTCCACCCGGTGTTCGCCGCCGAGGTGCGGAAGGACGACGGAGCTTCGGCTGATCCGAAGAGGAAGAAGAAGCGAAGTCAGAGCCTGCTGGGCAGGATCATCTTCAGAAAGAGAGTGGAAGTCTGAAGCTGCAAAAGGTGACTCCACACGGTGAATGAATGGTGAGCTGCTGTTGGTGCTGCAACCTGCAAGTGTGCCATGGATCCAAGCAGGCAGTGCTGCTACGATCCGATCAGTGATTTTTGAGCGTGTTCTGTTTACTTGTTCCCTGAATTTCTTGCACCCAGAGCTTGGCCGTACATTCTCTGTTTCAGAGGCTGATCAGCTGATGGCTGATGGCAACAGGCTCTGGCTGTCTGGCACATGGTGTGAGCTAGGAGTACGCCTTTCTCTGCCTTTTTCTTCTTGACGTCCGCGAACAGATTTTCTTTGTGTTTTTATTATGGACATCATGGTTGTGATTTGTGAAAAATCTTAATTTATTGAAAGAGAATACGCTCTCTTTTTTCTCCTTTCGCGAACAGTACAAGAGTACAGGTACTAGAACAGAGTCGTGTGTTCTGACTTCCGAGTTGTTCTTGCACTCGCGAGGGAGGCAGTACAATTCACAAGGACTACGGATGTATCATCATAGCGCAGATCTCTCATGGTAAAACACAAAAATTAGGATACATGCTTGCCGCTCGCAGGCACATCCGCACATGGGATTGACTCCAATTTGCCCTTTGAATTTGGCTGCAGCCTGCAGAGACATGGAATCAAAAGAATTGCAAGATAGCAGAGGTGCTCATCCCAAGAAGGATTCTCCAACGGGAATGTGATATCCTGACCTCATTACTCTAAACAAATGAAAAAAAGAATACTACTGCTGAAAAATAATCCCGAGCCGAATGGATTGGACCAGCTGACCTCAACAGAAGAAGGAAAAGAATGCAGGCTTGGCTGGACCAAACCAAACCCTCACCTTCAGACCTTCTAGAATATAAGCAGCATCGTCCTCCGTCCCAAACCTAGTCACGCAAAGGACGGCCGTATATTCCTGTATTCTAGAGGCGGCCGAAATGGACAGGAGCGCGCGCTCCCACAAGGGTTTTCAGACGCCTGACCCCTCGCGGAAAAACCACGAGAAAAAAGTCTGCGGTGCCGTTGGGCTCGGGCGGCAGATGAGAACACGGAAAGAAACATCACTAGCTGCGCATCCATCTCCAATCTGATATGCTGCTGACATCTCGAGGCTTTAGGCTATGGAGGTACCTGGGTGCTGGTTGCCGGCGTGCATGTTCTGCAAGCCAGCCAGCCAAATAATTAGGTTATCATTCCTTCCGGCTGCAGTGACGTTCAGGGGCGGCACGGAGAGCTTTGTGTGCTTTTTAATTGACCGACGGCAATCGTTTGTCACTTCTCTGTCCAATGCTTTGTTGTGCTGGATGGATGATAGCGTTATTCGGCAGTGGTGCAGCAAAGCCATGGCATCTCGCTATCCTATCTTCATATCTTGTAGGCTTTTCTCGTGGAGTTCTTGTGCAACCCGGTGGCCAAATGGCAAGTTGTGAGAGCGATGCCGATTCTTTGCCGTTGCGTACGCCGCGTAGTTTGATAGGAGAGCTCTCTCCCCATTGCGGTCCTCAGCATCTTAGAGTATCTCAAGAGTTTCCTAAATCCTTTTCTAATTCTTGTTTTTTAGTAAAATGGTAAAAAATACCTCTCCAATAATTCTATTTACACGTTTTTGGCCGACGCGTATCTTCTCCTAAAACAAGGTGGAACGACTCAAACAATAAACAATCTGATGCAAATGTACAAGAGAGAAAAAATACATGAAAATGATTAGGGTAATTTAGGAATAATATAAGATTCCTGATGTAAAATTGTCTTCTATATTTTAGAAGTGAATTTTAAAAACCACTGGAGATGGCCTTCTTTATTATTTCCAATACCTTGTTAGAAGTACTAAAACTTCATATTTTTAGGAGAAAAATAGATACACTTGGTGATGCTGTTATGGGCAAGGCATATCTTGAAATTAACGAAATCATCATATGGTATGAGCTACCGACGAGCATGTTATTTACCGTTGAAAGAATAGCATCATCACTTGTACGAAATTCAGCTGTCAGATAAATGAATAGTTGACAATATAGGCTCTGTTGGATCTGAGTCAACTAAAATGTTCGTCTGGATTATCAGTCATCAGCCAGCGGAACTTTTCTCTAAGAACAAATCAGTACCAACCACGAGCTACCGGCCAGATAGCGGTATTTTTTTTCGCAGAATAAATCAGCACCAACCAGCAGCCATCCGAACATGCAGTAATTATTGCTAAACTTAGCCAACTAAGCAAACAAAAGTAGCAATTGGCTAAAGTTTAGCAAGATGTGTTCGTATCCACCAACTAAATGGGATAGTTGTCCATCATATCTCTCTCTTCCACCTCCCACCAATGTTGTGTTGGAGTGGATAGTTTTTGGAACTAAAGGCTTGACCGACTAAAGGCTAGCAATATTTTGGTCTTTCACCACTTTTAGCAAGCCTTGACTGACTAAAGGCTAAAGCATTGTTTGGCCTGCAACTAAAATTTAGCTAAGATTTAGTTAGATCTATTTGGATCCAAAGTTGCTAAATTTTTTCAACTAAACTTTAGCAAGGAGATCAAAACAGGAGTATGTGAAATATTCACATGGCAATTATATTGGTCCCACTTTCATGGGTGCAATTTTCTTTTAACAAATAACTTAAAAATACCAGCATGAACAATATGCATGATCCGGGTTTCGTATATGATGATTATTTGTTGTTGCGAAACAATTTTCGCAAGGGGGCTGCATATTTGCTCGATTGACAGGGTGTACCATCAAGCACCAAACCCATACGGAGTCAAAACTAGACCGTTTTGTTTAGATAAAAAGCATACTTCTAGGATGATTTTGTATTCAACAAATGAAAACCACTCAAAAAATATTAAATAAGGTGATGTGACAGTAGTCAATAACAAAAAGCAAAAGTTGCATGTACTTTGCAAATCTTCGATAAAAAGATATACCATTAGTAGCAGTGCAACGTGAGTCGCCGGGAGATTCATCTTTTTCAAATTGTAGTGTTTTCTTTTCTATGCACCTTTCTCTTCTTTATTCAAATTCTAGTTCCAGGATCTATCTCCACTCAATCATCTTTGCATCATAACAGTAAAAAGCAGCACGAGAAAAAAAAAATAAAAAAAGAGATAAACAACGAATCAAAAGCTCGTTACGTAAGACAAATTTGCAATCCTTTTAACCTACCTGCAACACTTTTTTTCACATCTAGGTAACAGCAGCTAGACGATGATACATCAACAGCAACAACAGCAACGGCCAAATTACCCTGCAGTGTCCTACTAACTCCTAAGCTGCTAAAGCATCTGTCAGTACCGGCGTGGCCATTCGCCATTAACTACAACTAACCCCTGTTTGACAAACGGGCCACCTGTCGGTCTCCGCCGTCCGTCACCCTTCGTCAGTCCCGCAGCGAGATCTCGAACAGGTCGGACTCGGCCTCCGGGTCGCCGACGGACGCCGCGCCGGAGCCGGCCACGCTGTCCTTCCTGCTCTTGCTCGCCCGCAGCGCCTCCATCCACCCGGAGTCCACGCGGCCCATGGAGAAGAGCTCCCCGCTGTCGTCGAAGTCGAGGCCCATCGAGCCGTTTATTCCGCCGCCGCCACCGTCGCCGCGGCCG
Source organism: Cenchrus fungigraminus (assembly GCA_036936925.1). NCBI lineage: Eukaryota > Viridiplantae > Streptophyta > Magnoliopsida > Poales > Poaceae > Cenchrus > Cenchrus fungigraminus. The sequence continues at coordinate 25,089,017 of CM072773.1, read as the reverse complement.
TCGACGGCGGACGCGGCGCGCACGAAGCACGGGTTCGCCGTCCGCCGCGCGTTCGCCGGCGCGTACCGGAACTTGCCCTGCCCGAGGTTGACCAGCGCCATCACGTCGAAGCTGGACGCCAGCACCGGGTACAGCGGGCTCGCGAACGCCTCCGCGTTGCAGCTCACCGCGTGCACCAGCTGCCCATCCACCGTGAAGAACACCTTCCGCTTCGCCGGCTCGAAGCCGCAGCCCACCACCTTGTCCACGCCGACCCACGAGGACTTGTCCGATTCGTACACCAGCTTCATCCCTGGAACAATCCATCGAATGACTTTCAGTTTCAGAGATCACATCAAGAATTGTTGAAGCAGAGTGCTTTATGTGTTCTGCAAATTACGTACCGTCGAGGTAGACGGCGCCGTTGGAGTGGAAGCCGATGGACGACGCGTACGTCCCCGCCAGCGACGGCCGTGCCGGAGCGGTGGACGCGACGGCGAGGCCGATGGACATGACCAGGTGCCGCTGCTTGTCCTGTTGATCGTCCTTGGCGGCTCTGATTTCTTGGACCGGGTCTTTGGCGTCCGGCGCGAAGCTGATGAGCTTGACGCGGTCGCTCTCGCTGGCACCGTCCCGGCCACGCCTGCTCGCCCTCGACGCTGACCACTCCGGCCGTTTCGTGTTCAGGTAGATGATTGTGATCTCGAAGTAGGCGTCTTGAGGGAACGGCGTGCCGGCGAGCGGCGGGCCCGGCAGCGGCATGCTCATCCTGGCGAGGCACAGCGCACTGGGGTTGCTCCCCGCGTCGGCGTCGCCGCGGAGCGGGCTCGGGATGCTTCCGGGGAGCCATTTTTTGGTGGACGACGCGGCTGCTGCTGCTGCGGCGGCTGCCGGGTTGAGCCGGACGGCCTGCATCCGCTCGGACGACCCGGAGGGTAGCTCCCAAGCCGCCGCCTCCGCCATGTCGCGGCTCGTCCCGGCGTCGCAGATCGGGCAGGTGCCCCAGAGCGGCGAGGATGTGGCGGACTTGGACCGCGGCGGCGCGACGGCGAACACGAACTGCGCCCACCCGTTCTCCGCCGCCTCCGTCACCAGCCGCGGGTGGTCCGTCCACTGGAACGGACCCTGCTGCGCGCCGCCGCCCGGGCCCCGATGCCTGACGTCGACGCGGTGGTGGTGGTGGTGGTGCAGCTGCTGGAACCGGAGCCCCACGCGGCCGCTCGCGGTGCTGTACATCATGTTGAACTTCGCCAGCCCGGGGCTCGCCGTCGGCTCGGCAGCAGCCGCGGGACCATCAACCGGCAGCTCCGGCGGCGCGTTGCGGGGCGAGCTCCGCCGCCGGTACACCAGGAACGCGACCGCGACCAGCGCCGCGACGGGGAGCCCGACGGCGAGAAGCACCCTTAGCCACAGCGCAGCCATGACGTACGCGCGCACGTCCCCTGCCGCTTGCCACTCACTGTGGGGATCGTTGCAGGTGCGCCGCCGACGGAGAGGTGGACACGGACATGGTCACGATGTTCTGCTCTCTGAGGTGCGGCTGCGCGGCGGCCGGGTTGATTCTTTTCTGCGTGCTGTTGCTGTTGTTGTTGCGTTCTTGGAGCGTGGTTTGGTGGAGGGTCTCGGGAGGCCGGCGCAGGCACGGAACAAGGACCGGCTCAACCAGAACGGGCAAACAACGAGCGGTTGGAGCCGGAGAGGGGGTTTTAAATTGCGCGCAAGCGGCACGCCATCCGGGCGTGATGCTATGGATGGATGTGGGTTTACTTGCAAGTTGCAACGGAGACACAACAGGCACATCGCACGGATGTGAGGTTAGGTTGGTGACGTGACATGTGAATTCTTTCAACGTGGTATATTTCCAAAGTTAGTGAAATGTCACGATGTGTGCGGGTTGTTTTGAGAATTCTCAATCATAAAGGCAGAGATGCAGCGGATATTTGACATTCTCATATCTTTAAATTGAGGTTAAGCATATGATGACATTGCCAATGTTAGGATTGGGATCTTTGACAGAATTAGATTGTACAATTATGATTCCAACAGATTGTAGAAAAGAAGATATATTTGAAGTATAACATTAATCATATTCTAAAGATAGGCGTCTATAATGCAGCTTTGATATAATTATTAAATTTTGTATACTAATTAAGTCCACATACTCCTTTCAATTTGAATTCATGTGAGTATTAAAAATTATTTGACCATATTTTAAATCATTTAAAAATGTGAAATATTCATAATAACATTGGAAAATACGACAATATTCATAATATATAACATTACAAAACATGACATGCTATACCTTGTAGAGAGTAAAATATGTTAAATCTAGTCTATGAAATTAGTTGTCGACATAAGAATAAGACAAAAATGGAATTTAAGGACTTCCATAACATAGACTTGCTACTTAATAGACAATTTCCATGAAGTTATTTTCTAAAAAAAAATGATCGCTCCCCATGAACCATGATCATGCCACATCTACATGATTCATATTGAAGTTTTAGGATACCTGTTGTACACGTAGCATTTGCCTGAAAGAGAACTGCACTTGATAAGATTTGCGGGAATTAGATGTAGTTGATCAGTTACTATCACTTTCGTGATCATTATTATCATGCTAATACTCCTAAGACAAAATGTTCTTGGTTTCCAACAGAAGAACGCGATATAAAATCTTCACCCACTTCTCTTATTTTATGAGAAACTTAGAAATGTAATTACCAATAACTCATTCATGTATTTAAGAATCATTATGCAGTATATATCCTTGATATGCAAGCTTTGTCTTGCTAGAGGAATATAAAATTAACCATTTCCTTTTATTTCGTTGATGGTTTAAATGATTTTGGTGAAATTCAATGGAGTTTCTGTTCCGTTAAATTCTGCTGCAAAATACCACGAAAACCAAATCCCTGGAGGAAAAAAACTGATTCTCTGTATATGGTAGCCGAAGGGGTTTCATTACACATATTTTTTCTGCTAAACTGATACTAATGCTAGTATGACCTCAAAAAAAACTTTCCAACGTTTTGACATCTCTGAGTTCTGAACTCTGAACTTTACACCTTGTTGAAGCCGTTACAAACAGCGGTGGACGCAACGCAGAGCACACGTCAGAGACTTTTTTCCCAGATACCAAATGATAAGAAAAGCATTGGTTCTTTTTCCTCCGACGTCGGCCAGTCGGTGACCCGGTGCGGCAGCTCACGTCATATGTGCCGGCCTGACGCATGCCTGATCATGTTGTTCGGTTCAGAATTCCCTTCATCTTTATCTAATCCCTTCCCTAATCTCTTTCTTGTTGAGCAATAATCAGCGCACGTGGTGCGGGACGGGTTCTCACGTGAAAGAGGATCCGGGTCTTTGCTTGATCTGACAGGAAAAAGGAATTGGTTTGCAAGTGATCGTTGGGCCTTCGCATTCTCTCGAGCTTCCGATCCTGTGATGTGCTTGTTCTCACTCCCGTCAGTTGGCTTGTTTTTTCAATACAATTTATTGTCGCTTTGGAAACATTGCCCCGGAGGAACCACTAGTTGTTAAAAGACGACACAAGTTGTGCATTCCTGGAATTATTTATTCAACTATAGGCCTTAGAAATTTTCTAAAATGATCTAAAATGGTTCAGTCAATCAACCGGATGAGAGTTGTTGTCTGGGTTTAAATTTCCTACTGTGCTAGAATGTAGCCTGGGCCGGAACGGGAGTACTAGCGCCCGGACGTCTGATGTCCGGGGCTAGCATCGGACGCATGTAGAGCCGCCGGATGGAAGCATCACAGTCATCAGATCTACTTAAACAAAGAAATTCCCACCGCAACATTAGGGTATGTTACGAAAATCCTGTCGCAACATTAGGGTATGTTGCACGCAACATGTACGGATCAGATGTTTCCGCCGCATCGCAACATTAGGGCATATTGCGAAATTCTCGTCGCAACATTAGGGCATGTTGCACGCAACATGTACGGATCAGATGTTTCCACCACAACATGTAACAAGTGTTTCAAGCAACATTTGCCAAATCGTGATGAAACACTGGAACACAGATATTGCAACATTTGCCAAATCACGATGAAACACTCACAACTACTGCAACATGGAGAAGTAGCAGAAGAAACACAAAATAACAACGGTTGCAACATCTGTAGCATGCTGAAACACTGAAATACAGAAGTTACAACACAGTAGATTAACACATGAAAAACGGAGAAACAACTTTTGCAACATCCACGACCGGTGCGGGGGGAGCAGCGGCACGCAGTCGGCCGCGCCGCCGGCGACCGCGGGGAGCTCCGTCTGTGGCCGCGGCGAGCTCCACCCCGGGGTCACAGGGAGCTCCGCCCCCTGCCCGTGGGGAGCGACGGCCTACGGCCGGCCGCGCCGCTAGCAAGCTCCGCCGCGCACGCCTGGCAGCTATAGCGGCGCGTCCACTGCCCTCGCCCCTGCACATGGGGAAAGAGGAGGGCGCGACGACCAACAAGGCTCGCACTGGCCGCGGGGGAGCGGCCGGCGGCCAGCCGCACCCCGAACTTGAGCAGCCGCAACTAGGAGAAAACTCCTCCCCTCGGCGGCACATCTCCTTCCGGCCGGAGAGCTCACTACAGGGCATGGGAGCGCGCCAGCCAGGCAGCCCCTGAGGTGTGCACGACGGTGACGGCTGGAGCGGGGAGGCGCACGACCGATGCGGCGCGGTGCGGTGGTTGACCTCCCTGCGCACGGGAGCTCCGCCGCCAGGGGTGCTCGATCCAGGGGCTCGCCGGCGCGAGGCCCGCGAACGTCGGAGAGGAGGGCGGCTGGAGAGCGCGAGGCCGGGCGGAGAGGGAGGATTCGGCTGCTCGATCCACCGTCGGGAGATGAGGAGAAAGAGATCGAGGCCGGCTGGAGCAAAAAGAAGCAGAGATGAGGAGAGAGAAATGGGAGGACATCGGTGGAAAGGGATAGGAATTATATGAACGGGAATGAGCCACATCATCATCCGGGGGGAGTGGACACGCGTCGGATGGTGGGGAGGGCGTCCGTTTTTTACCTCCGCGTCGGACGTGGGTATAAGAATTTTTTAATATAATTTTATTCATTTTGCAAAATTATACGACCGTCTCAAAATTTATCAAATTTGACCACCAAACGCCATAGCGCACGGCGGCCGCCGTGGCCCACGGCGGTTAGCAGGTCCAGCCGCCGTGCGCTATGGCGGTTGGGTGCCACCGTCGTAGCCCACGGCGGTTAGCCTAAACGCCGTGGGCCACGGCGGTTGGGGACGGCGTTTGCCGGCGCCGGGCGACGGCAGGCAGCGGGCATGCAAACGCCGTGGGCCACGGCGGTTGCATCCCAACCGCCGTGGGCCACAGCGGTTGGTTTTTTTATATTTAGAAGAGAAAACACACACCTTTGCAATGACATGTACGACACTTGTAGAACCCTAACAAAGCGCCTTACGTACTGATAACATGCCTTAGGGAATTTAGAAATTTGATTACAACAGGCCTAATTAATCTAGTTGTACGAGAACCGCCCGGAGAGCAAAGACTCGCCGGAGTCTTGCGGCGACATGTAGTAGTACACAGGTGGGGGTGGAGGTGGTGAAGGTGGAGGGGAGCTGTTCTTCTTGTTGCATTCACAAGTGCAGGTTGAACATTTGCAGCATCGACCGTCTCCAGCGCTAGACGATTGATCAGGGGAAGCCAATGTCTCCGACAGCTCCCGCTTCAGGTTGTAGATGACGACGTCCTCGAGGTAGTCGATGTACTCTTGATAGGGGCGAATAGCTGGTGGATCCACCCATTGCGAGAAACCACAGTTCTCTGTTTGGGTGGAGTACTGCAAAAGGCAAGAAAACGTTAGCAAACCAAAGAAAGATGATGAACAAATTTGTGGACATTCCTTACCCTTGCATGTGGGCAGTGCCAGAAGTGACGACCGGAGTTGTTCCATCCCTCGTACACTTGCATCACGCAAAACTCATCGTGCGAACACCTAGGCCACAACACCGTTTGCTTCGGTGCATACCTTCTAACTTCACGCATCGATCTAAAGTCACTCTTGCCTTTCAATGGGAAATTGGCTACGAAATCTGGAGATTGCTGATGCCACAACATGGGACTGAAATCGTGTTCATCCCCACTCCAGGAAGTCATTGTTGAATGCTGTGAGAAGAAGGGAATGGAGTGAATGGTGCTACATATAGGCAGAAGAAGGAGGCTGGCTGGGTGGTGGGCCCTTCGATCCGTGGGAAGAGAAACGAAGCAGTGACTCGAAGAAAACACACCCTAGTACTAGGGCACTGTCGCATTGTGGGCCAGTCGATCCGTGGGAGGGGAACGTGTCAGTGACTCGGAGGAAACACAATGACTCTGCATATGATAGTCACTCTAACGAAACACACGTAACGGAGAAAACACACTCTAATGCAGTCCGATTAAAAATGATACAAACCGAGGACCCTAGATCACGATGTCATGAAATCCCGAATTATTTGATATAGTCTGACTAATACTCTAGGTCTACTGAGTACAACGGGGGTATTTCCCCTTCCTGATGGCATCCGACCCAGCTTCCTTGGCCCGGCGAGCCCTCTCCCTCTTCCTCTCTCTGTCGGCTTCACGGGCCTGGGCCGCTTCACGTTCTCTCATCTCCCAACGAATGCACATTTCCTTCTCCTCCTCCTTTTTTTCCTCTCTCTTTTCCCACTCGACCACGCGGAACCACCTCTCCCTTGCATCACGGCCCGCTTCCTCAGCGTAGCTCTTGTCGAACTCAGACTGCTCGGTATCTAGCCATTGCATGAAATCACAAAGAGATGGTGGAGTCTTTTTTGAAAGACATGTCAGCAAATAATAAAACAAAAATGACAAATGAATAATTGAGAAATGTAGTAAGTCCTTATCTTGGCTCTAAGATTGCGGACGAAAGGCTGGATCGGGTCGTGCGCATAGTTGGCGCACATGAAGAACCTCATCCCGTAGGCGTACCCGAGAACCTTGCACCTGACAAGCTTGCAGTTGTCACCGTAGAAGCACATAGGAGTGTTGATCCTCTTTGGCACCTCGACATTGTCCTTCCTCGTGGTGAGGAACTCCAAATCCAACTCAGGACCTGAGGAGACCATTGCAAACCTGCAAAACAAGATGAGAACAATTATTACAATCATAGACAGAATTATAAATTACAATCATAGACAAAATTATACAAATGAATCAACATAATCAAGACGACACAGAATAACAGTTCAATTATTCAAATATAATACCATGCATAAGTTCGTACAGGAAATATTAGTTCAAATATTACAAATTCCAAAATTAAATGTCCTAACGTTACAAGCAACTATGATCATCTGAATCCTTCATTGTTGCTACGCCCACGTCCACATCCGCGTCCGCGTCCACGTCCTGATGGGGGTTGGAAGAGTCCTGAAGGTGCTGATGAGCCCACATTGGCCGTAGCTGGTGCGTTGCAAGCATAATTTGCAGCTGTGCACCTCTTGTACGTGTGGCCCGTGTTGTGGCACTTGTAGCATATCACTACTGCAGGTCCAACTTCTGCTTCATCCATGTTGTTTCTAATCCTCTTCTTCTTCCTTCTTCCAACACCTTGGCAGATCTCAAGATCTGAATTTGGTATGTGCACAATATTTTCTTTAGGGTTCTTAATAAAAGTACCCTGCACGAGGTAGCCCTGGATTGTTCGGTTCCAAGTGTTCCAAACAGTTTCCTTGTCGTAGTACCATGGCACGTACCTACGGTAGCTGAAATTTTGAAGTTGATAACATACGACAATCACATGTGAGCAGGGAGTGTGTAGTAGTTGCGGCTTCCGGCATGAACATCTGCATATTTGGTTGCCAAGGTCACACACTTGTTGCGTCTTTTCACGCGATGGGACTAAGCGCATTTTCCCTTTGCACTCAACCTCATATCTCCACATAATTTCATTCTCAGCAGACTGGTACAAAGGTTGCGCTGTGACCGTGTGAAGAAGTGCTTTTTTAGCCTTGTCCAAATACTGAGTCATTCTGGTGCAGTATATCATTTGAGTGTTCCTCAGAACCTCATCCGCTACCTTACTCCTTTCGTAAAAATATTGTATTGTATGATACATAAAGAACTCAATGATGCCAACTAGAGGAAGAGATCTTGAACCGCGAAGCACACAGTTGTAGACCTCAGCAAAATTAGTGGTCTTTATCCCATGCCTTGCTCCGCCCTCGTCAAACATGAGACACCACTTTTCCTTAGGCTCATTCTGAATCCACTGGCTGAAGGTCTTCACAGCACGCCCTCTTCTGCGCCTAACTTGAGGGCCATCAAATCCCACATCCTCAAGAGAAATTGGTTCCTCTCCAAGTTCTGGATTCACTGGCCTCTTTGCTATGTCTTATGACGCCTTCTTTGTCAGGTCATCTAATTTCTTCCAGATGGTATTGAACTTCTTCTACTGAGTCTGCTCACACAACCGCTCAAACAATTTAGATAGGGCCTTGTTCTTGAACTGGCTGTGGAAGTTTGCTTTCATGTGCCTAGTGCACCACCTACTCTTAACATCTTTCCACAATGCAACTCTGTATCGCTCTTGGCTGCCATCTTTCATGTCATTCATTGCTTGCAAAATACCTTTGTGCCTATCGTGTATGACACACACATTCTGCACATCCTGCACCACCATGTTCTTCAACCTCTCAAGAAACCAGTACCAACTGTCACCGTTCTCCCCTCCACAAATGCAATGGACAAAGGAAGCAACTGATTGTTGCTATCAGCTGCCACAACTGTCAGGATTGTTTCTTTGTATTTACCTGTGAGAAAAGTGTCATCTATGCAAATGATCGGTCGACATAGTGAAGGCATCTAGGCCCCTAAATTGTGTTTTGGTAATTAATGATAATCATCATGGACTAACATTTCTATTGAGATATAAGAATAGGTTAGTCCAGAGAAGCGTTGAGCTCATGGAATAAGCATGTGTGCTTTGGATGAAAAGGAGCTCAAGGCAAAGGTATAAAGATAGGGTTTTTAATTTCACTGGTCATGAGGTGATTAGAGGATGATAAATGATCAGATTGATAAGCTAGATAGCCGTACTATCAAGAGGGATCAATTTCATTGGCTTGACTTTCCATAGTGCCACTTTGATCAAAAACTTGCATGGTTTGCATTTAGATGAGTGGCGTTTTCAAAAGTTGAAAGAGGCTTTGAAAGTGCATCTAGGCCCCTAAGCGATTAAAGGTCTAACATATTTGTTTAAGATTGTGAGCAGGTTTTGTTTGTATATCCATGAGTTATTGTTGATGAATGATTATTACATGGCTCACATTGGAGAAGACAAATATGTGTGTGATCCTAAGACATAATTGCATGATTAAATTATAAGGATCATAGAAAGAGAAGATGGTAATTCTCTCTGGGTTAAATGCAAGGCTTCATGTGGCAAATGAAAGAGGACACAAGGATGAGTATAGATTTTATAGTCCTTAGTTGGAAGCTTGCATATTCGTTATCAATCGAGAACAAGCATTTGAAACAGGATTTCAAATAAAGACTAAATTTGGATGAAGCAAAGCGTAACTCAACCTGGATTGGATAAGTGATGAAGAGATCAACTGAGATGACTAGGGTGAGGGACTAAGCAATCTTTGGGGTCCTAGCTAGGCCGCCATATGTGTTTTGCTAAGGTGAAGTTCTAGCATCCGTGGGGTCTTCAAGTATCATATTCAAGCCTTAACCGAGGGAAGTAATGCAACTCATTGATACGTTATGATTGGCAATATGGAGTGACTTAAGGATCTAAGTGTGCATTTCTATGCTATATGGAAAGACCTTAAGCCACTAGCTCAAGTATGGACGTGCTCAAGATATTGGTCAAAGTTGGAAGCCCTCAAGTGGAAATTAATCAAGTATGGCAAGGTTGAAGACATTCAAGCTCAAGAAGTTGACAAGGTGTTTTTATTTAATCTTGAGTATAGGTATGCCGTACTATCAAGAGGGATGCAACTTTAGCTTTATGACCAAGTCAAGTGCTCTTAGAAAACCTATGTGAGAAACAGCCTTAAAGTATGCTAACAACCCCTCCTAACCTAACCTGAGCCACTTCATCTTCTAGGTGAAGTGATAGAAAGGGTTTTGGGGGTTTCTCGAGCTTCACCGGTCTGACCGGTGGAGGGCACCGGTCTGACCGGTGCAACTAGGCCCAACGGCTATTTTTTCAAACACCGGTCTGATCGGTGAGGAGCACCGGTCTGACCGGTGCTGCTTGACAGCTAACGGCTAGTTTTCTTCTTGAGGGGTATAAGTACCCCAAGCCCTCCTCTTGGATGGGCTGCTGTTCTTAGTGAACTTGCTGAGCTTCCAGGTCAATTTCTAGCAAGCCTTAAGCCTTAGTGGCTCTCCCCAACCCCTCTCTTTGTGAGATTTGCGGATTCAAGCCATATCTTTGAGTTGGGTTGAGTTAGTGAGATCTTGAGAGCCTTTGTGAGCTAACAAGAGCATTCCCATAGCTTGAGCACTTGAGTTTCGTGTCTACAAGCATTGAAGCATTTGTTACTCTTGGAGGTTTGCCTCCTAGACGGCTAGGCGTCGTAGGCTAGCTCCCAAGTTGTGGTGAGCAGCGGCAAGTTTGTGAGGGCTGTGATCTTGCCTCTTCGTGGAAAAGATCGCCTTAGTGGAATCGAGGAAAATAGTTGAAAGAGACCCGGCTTGTTGTGGGAAGAGTTAGTTGAGAACTCGAATCCCTTACAAACTCCTCAACGGAGACGTAGCTTCCTTGGTGGAAGTGAACTTCGGGAAACAAATCCTTGTGTCTCATTGTGGTTTGCCTCTCTAAGTTGTCTTTCTAGCATATTTGATTTGCTTCCACTTCGATCTATTTGGGTGTGCTATTTGTGTGTGCAGGGATCATTACCCTGCTTGAGATCATCTACCAAGGCCACTCAACAAGTTTGGTTCGTGCTAGAAGTCAAGAGGAGTTTGAAGCTGTTTTTGTAGGTGCTCTGTGCTGCACCGGTCTGACCGGTGTAGGGTATCGGTCTGACCGGTGCTCACCTGTGAAGCAAAGCCAGCACCGGTCTGACCGGTGAGGCACACCGGTCTGACCGGTGAGGCCTGGCAGTTCAAGTTTGCGGGGAAGAAAAGTTTAAACTGGTTGTCCGCCTATTCACCCCCCTCTAGGCGACATCAAGGTCCTTTCAATTGGTATCAGAGCCTAGTGCTCCGATTTGAGCTTTACCGCTTGGAGTTTGATGATGTCGACAACTTGTGAGGTACCCTTTGAGCCTCTAGCTCTAGATGGCTCAAACTATGCTTCTTGGTCAATTCATGTACTCAATTATATCAGGACCATGGGTCCACTTGGCGAGAAGATTGTTATTGCTAGCATTCTACCTCCTCACCTTAGGGAAAACAAAATTGACTTGTCAAAATCATCCCTAGAGGACTTAGAGTGTTGGCAATGCAACTCTCGAGTATTTAACTACATTTGTAGTATGTTGAGTAATGATGTGCAGGAACTTATCTATGTAAAGATTGAGATTTATGCACATATCATTTGGGAAATACATCGAGAAAAATATGAAAATCCCAAATTGATTGATCAAGAGCAAATCATGGAGAAGACACTTGAGGAGTGTTCAAAGTCTTCACTCAACAACATTGAGCCTCAAGTGTCACTCTTCAAGCAAGGAGAAGGCCAAAGAAGCAAAAGCGCTGACCCTCTGCAGGGACCGGTCAGACCGGTGTGTCTCATCGGTCGGACCGGTGCCAGCAGGGGCACCAACATATGCTTGATGGCCAAGAAGGAAAAGAAGAAGAAGACCAAAGGAGGAAAGATTGAGACGAATGGAGCTTCAAGCTCCTCGACTAAGGAACTTGAGGATCTCAAATCCGAAAATGCCTCCTTGGTTTGTAAGTATGATTCGCTCGCTAGGCAATATGATAAAGTTATCAAATCCTTTGCTTGCGTAGCTGCAGTGGATCAAGATAATGAAATGCTTAAAGAAAAATTAGGGATGCTCACTAGTGAGCATATGGCTCTACAAGCAAAGCACAAGGAACTTGAGTGTTTTCATGAGAAGCTTGTAGATTCTTATGCATCACTAGAGATAGCTCATGAGGTTGGTCTTTCATCCATAAAATCTATGCAATCTCTATCTCACACATGCACATGCTCACAAGTTCAGATTGATTTGTCTTGCACTAATGATCATTTCTCTCAAGCAAGCCTATCTAGCATTGAGCATGTACTTGTAGAATCTTGTGATGACCTCATTGCTAAAGAAAATGATGAACTCAAGCAAGAGGTCGAAAAGCTTAAAAGAAACTTGTATGTGTTAAAAGGGAAGAGTCAAGTGCAACCTTCTCAAGATAACCGTGATGACATGGTGAAGAAGTTTGAGAAGGGATCAACCGTCACTAGCTCAACTCTTCAACAACATACCAAGTCCTATAAGAACAAGATTCAAGAGTAGAGCAAAGTTGGGCATGTCAAGTCTCTCCATTGCCCGACTAAGCAAAAGGTACAAGAAACAGTCTCCAAGAAGATAAGAAGATCAAACAAGTGGAGAGTGTGCTACAAGTGCAGAGAGAAGGGACATCTTGCCGACGCTTGCCCAAATGATGCAGCAAGCAGCAGATCTGATCGTGACCGGTCAGACCGGTGCGTAGCACCGGTCAGACCGGTGACAACCAGGTCAGCCACTTCCCAAGGCAACAAGGCGAGAAAGAACCCTTCTCCAAGAACAAGGCTCAGAAGCAAGCACGGACAAGAAATTACAAGAAATGGTGTGACCAACAAGGACAAAAGCCGCATTTGCTATGAATGTCGTCAAAAAGGTCACATGGGCAAAGATTGCCCGAATGGTAACATTCCTAAATCAAATCTTGTCCATTATGATTTCAAGAAGCTTAGGGAAGACGAAAATAGTACTTATGCTACTAGAGTGGTTAACTCACCTCAAACTAGCATAAGAGCCATTTAGGTCCCTAAGCATCTAGTGACTAATCCTATAGGACCCAACAAGCTTTTGGTACCAAAGAATGCTTCTTGAGCTTGCAGAAATCTAGAGATGCATTGAGGACATGGTTAAGCAAAAGGAAATCTTAATTTGATAAATTGGCTATGCGAAGAGATTAAGAGTCAACATCTTACATTCAATGACACCTCGGTAAATTGTACTTAATTGTGAGTCTAAGTCACTCCTGGTTCTTAGTGAACTCTCATGTGTCACAAGTCTTGGACTAGTGAAGCATGAGGAAGTGACTTCGACATTTTCTATAAAATTCACTCTCTCATTCCATTCGATGCTCTTAATGACTCTCTTGTAGAGCGAATGTCTTGCTTTATATGCAGATAACAAAAAATGTGATATGTTCATAGAATCACAAAGCAAGGCAAACAAAATCATCAAGGATGATAGGACAACTGTCACCGGTCTGACCGGCGGCACGCAACGGTCTGACCGGTGCTGAGCGTGTCCCGACTGGTACCGGGTGATCCGGGTCAAAGACCCGGGTGACCCGATACGTCTCTGGATCCCTCCGGGTGACCCGAACCCTGCATCCGGATGACCCGACCCTCGATCGAGACTAAGCCAGCATCCACCGGTCTGACCGGTGTGAGTAAGATGCCTTAAGAATGTTTAAGGACATCTCCTTGATGATTATGAGTGGATGGTATGAGTACCTTGACACATTTCAACTCTATTATCATTTATGTGTCATGACCAAGTGTGTGAATGAGCCACTCCTTGTTCTTAATTGAATAAATGTGCAATGATCGAGAAATTCAAAATATCTCTATGCACTAATTAAGGGGGGAGCTCATTTCATCACTTGGGTCATCCGTGGGACTCACAATCTCTTCTAGTGATCTTGTAGTCTCATATATCCGTGCACCTTAAGCAAGCTCTTAGAAATCACCTTTCTCCAAAGAACTCAAGTAAGAGCTAGCAACTACTAAAATAGAAAATATGCACGAATAAAATGGCTTAAGGCAAAGGTATGATCTCCAAATCTCCTTTATTTATTGTAATGCATCTAGGCCATATTACCATGCTAGTGTGCCTTCTTTAGCATGTAATTGCTTCAAGTGAATTTTGTGTGCTTCTCTAGATATTTGGTTGATACCTTTGCGTTCACTCGACTTTGTGTCTTGTGGTCAAGGGTATGAGTTAAATATTCTAGAATGGCTATTTGTTTGAAGTGGATGCATGCACTTTGTGTAATAGGATAGTTTTTCGAAAAATCAACTAGCATGTATAGGAAGTGTGAAATTTGAAAAATATTTGATTTTTGGTCTTTATGACCCGATCAACTTATTTGTGACTATTGTTTCCAATGCTTGATTGATGGCTAGTCACAAACAAGAAGATTTTCTCAAGTCCATAATAATCTCTTTATCTATCTCTCTCTCACTTGGAAGAATCAAGTTTATCAAATAAATTGGATAGTTCTATATTCTTCTAAGATCTGTGAAAAGTTGGATCAAAATCTTGTCAATATCTTTTATCCAACCTGTGTGAAGGAGTAAGGATCAAAATCTTACTTTGTCAGATCAGGTTGAGTCTTAAGGGAGCACCGGTCTGACCGGTGCATGCCACCGGTCTGACCGGTGGAACCCTAAAGCCACATCTTCCCTCTTTTTGAATCCTAAGTGAAAAGAAAGGAGTTAATCAAGGATCAGGTGAAGTTTTCAGAGGCAAAATATCAAGTTTTGAAAGGATGGCTCGAAACTTCCGAGCCAAGGGCGGAACTTCCGATAAGGACTTTCTTTTTTATTCTCAAAAATCATTAGAACTTCTGACCCTGGATCGTAACTACCGAGCTGGACCACCGGTTGAACCAAAGGGGGTCATTGGTCTGACCGGTGCCTCCCACCAGTCTGACCGGTGGCGCCCGGGAGTTACCCGTGGGTGCACAGTAAAGGAATATCTACCTTTACCCTTCCTCTTCTCTCTCTTCAATCATTTCACCTACCTCCTCCCTCTTCCATCCCGTGGCTACCCTTCTCCATCTCTCTCCACCTCCCTTCCTCCTCCAAGCACCTCCCATGGAGACCTAGGGTTTCAACCAAGGAAAACCTCATCTCCTCCGTGGAAAGGATCCCCCTAGGGCTGCTGAGGAAGGATCTAAGGCAACTCTTTGGATTCAAATTAAGTTCTTCTCTCCAAAGGTATCTAAAACTTTCTTTTGCCCGATCTCTCTACTTCTTTGAAAGTTTAAGGATTCCTTTGGTAGAACATGTCCTGGCAACATATAGAAGACATACCTATAGATCCATAACGTTTCGTTGGGTACATTGTGAGGATTCAAAATTTGGGGATGGACGGCTCTCACCGGTCTGACCGGTGAGCGCACCGGTCTGACCGGTGCGGCTCGTCCAACCCTAAATATTGTTTTCTTTATGTATTTGACCAACATCTATCTAGGAATGTTTTTGTTCATCCATATCCATATCAAATCTATTCAGGCTGCTTAGGTTGACAGTTAGGGCCATTGGCTCTGTTTTGGAGAGCACCGGTCTGACCGGTGGCGTCCAGAACAGACCCAATTGCTCAAAACTGAGTTTTTGCATTCCAAACCTTTTTCAATCTCTATCCTGGTGTCTTATGCATTCCTGTAATCTCTGTTGTGACCCAGGACAGCAGCTATGCCAAGAGTTAAGGAAGGAGCTAAAAAGAGAAGAGAGGAGATTTTTGCTTGAAGAGAGATAACTCCAGGTGTTTTCCCTGGAGGCAGCAGCAGTGGGATGACTTTGAGGCCGCATCCATCTCATGAGAGGGCTGAGAATGTTACTGGTGATACTCAAGGGGCAAGCAGTGATGATGATATTGAGGATGAGACATACACTGAGGATCTTGATCGCCCTCATGGCAAGGGGACAGTCAACATGGATGAAGATGAGTACATTGGTGAGGGTGAAGATGATGATACAGGGGGTCGAGAGCAAGATGAGGATGATGATCCTATGGATGAGGATGATGATGATGACGGTGGTCATGGTGGGCTTAGGATCACGAAGCCCATATACATGTTTCCCAACAAAGCAGAGAATTTTCATGGTTCAGGGAAGACAAAGAAGTTGAAGAAGCTGAGAGACATAAATCCTTATGCTAGTGACATGACAGCTTCAGACAACAGATTTTGGGCTCAGTTTCAGTAGGATTACTACACCTCAGTGATCATAAAGAAGCCCAAAATCACTCATCAGGCACAATATGTGGATTGGAACTTCATGGAGCAGAAAAATGATCCTATCTTCAATGAGGTCATTAGAGTTTGTGAGCAACAAAGGGTCAAAGATCTTATGGGCTTTAAGTATGATTGGAATAGAGAAATCATCACTCAGTTTTATGCCACAGTGCACTTTGGATACAAGGATGGTGAAAGAGCTATGCTTTGGATGTCAAATGGAGTGAAGTATGGAATTCGCTTCACTAGGTTTTTAGCTCTTTTCAATATTGATCCTCAGGACAAGGACTATCCCAAGCTACATGATGATGGGTTGCTTGAGTCGGAGGCTATGAGTTTCATGTACCCTAGGGATAAGAGAGCCAATGTGGGACACGTGAGAGACCTCTACACCTACTATTCAGTCTTGAATAGGCTCCTTCGTGTGACACTCACTCCCTAGGGATAAGAGAGCCAATGTGGGACACGTGAGAGACCTCTACACCTACTATTCAGTCTTGAATAGGCTCCTTCGTGTGACACTCACTCCTAGGGATGGCAACCCCTCCGATGTGTCCAAGTATATGAAGAATTTGATGATAGCTTTGCGACCGGGGCACCTCCATTTAGTGTGGGGGATTTCATTTGGCAAGAAATCAAGCTCTTATCAGAAGATCCAAAGAAGATTTACAGCTATAGCCCCTACATCATGTACATGGTTGAGAAAGTCTCTAAGATTGGGTTTCCTAAGGATGTCAGGCACAAACCTTTTAGGCCCAATCCTACCAAGTTTCCAAGTATTCCTTCTTCTGAGCATGAACCAAAAATTAGATAAGAAGAAGGACAAGGATGGGAGCAAAATCTACCGGAATAGCAGCAGCAGCCTGCTGCCCAGGCTGCCACCAGTCTGACCGGTGACACCCACCAGTCTGACCGGTGGAGGCCTGAGCAGAGACCTAGGAAGGCCACCTCTCCAATGTGCAAGTTCATAAACTTTCTCTTTGGTATGTGCAAGAGCCAGCATGACATTGAAGTGGCACAACAAAGAGAAAGAAGAGAAAGGAAGAAGGAGAGGGATTCTATGAAGATGTTGCATGCACACTTTGGACTTCAGCCACCTCGCTCTCCCATATCTCTCATTCCACCTGAGGTTCCTATACCTACATTTGAGGAGAGGATAAGAAGCATGGCAAATTCAGGATTGGTGGATCAGTATGGCAGCTTCTTATTTGAGTCAGGCGAGGGGAGTTCTTCGGCACCCCCACCTCCACCTCCTCCATTTGATTCAGCAAGAACTTCTCAGCATGTTGATGCTCCAGAGGCTCCAGTGGCTCCTGAGAATCCTGAGGCTCCTGAGGATTGGGCTTGTCGCATCTCTACCGACATATTTGGATGGACCTATCCACAGCCTCCTCCACCTCCACCACAGGGTATGCTTGATCCTCCTCTAGATTATCATCTATTATCAAACTCCAAGAATTTATTTCTTACATCTCCTATGTATTGTCTCGCTTATCTTTAAAATAGGGGATGGATCCGGATGGTCGACTTGGAGTTGATCAGCTGCAGCTACAACTTCTCCAGGCCCTTCTTGGATGCTTGATGACAAAGGGGGAGAATATTG
Source organism: Cenchrus fungigraminus (assembly GCA_036936925.1). Classification (NCBI taxonomy): domain Eukaryota; kingdom Viridiplantae; phylum Streptophyta; class Magnoliopsida; order Poales; family Poaceae; genus Cenchrus; species Cenchrus fungigraminus. The sequence goes on along the minus strand of CM072773.1, from coordinate 25,071,256 downwards.
GATTGAAGCTTACCGTTTCAGTAGCTAGTGCAGCAGGGCAGTGGTCACCGGTCTGACCGTTGGCTTGCACCAGTCTGACCGGTGCCGGCTGATGAGAGCAGCCGTGTAATAAAAGTTTGAATTCTATTTTTTGTGGACTTGAGAACCTTGTATGAGTGCTTATTTGTGTGTTGAACCTTTTATGTAATAATTAAGTGACCTTATGCTAGATTGTGATGCATGATTTGTATGGTGAATTGTTTGTGTTGGCTAAATAGGGTATGGTGATCTAAACCGACTTGCAACCCTGGTCTGATCACTTTAGCCCAGATAGCACGCACTGTTTTGAGCTTTGTGTGCTGACTGGACCTGACCGGTCTGACCGGTCAGGGTCACCGGTCTGACCGGTGACCGCCTGGTCCCTGTACTGGTTGAGCCTGACTGGTCTGACCAGTCAGAAGCACCGGTCTGACCGGTGGCGCCCAGCCAGAACACTTGTTGTTTTGCTTTGTGCTTAACTTGTCATATGCATCACACATTTATTTTGTCACTCACACATGTTGCACTCCACTGATTCTAAGATATAGGGGGAGCTCTCATGCTTTTCTCCCAAATCTGCGCTTTTGGCATTTGAGGCCAAATCTTTGAAATTCCATTCAAAGCACAAATTAAGGGGGAGCTCTAGCTATATCTAAGGATCGAATTGCGCTTAATTGTTATATTTGTAAGCTTTAATCGAGTTGTCATCAATCACCAAAAAGGGAGAGATTAAAAGTGCATCTAGGTCCCTAAGTTGATTTTGGTGAATTGAATGACAAAGAGATTAAAGGTCTAACATATTTGTTTAAGATTGTGAGTAGGTTTTGTTTATATATTCATGAGTTATTGTTGATGAATGATTATTACATGGCTCACATTAGAGAAGACAAATATGTGAGTGATCCTAAGACATAATTGCATGATTAAATTACAAGGATCATAGAAAGAGAAGATGGTAATTCTCTCTGGGTTAAATGCAAGGCTTCATGTGGCAAATGAAAGAGGACACAAGGATGAGTATAGATTTTATGGTCCTTAGTTGGAAGCTTGCGTTGTCAATCGAGAACAAGCATTTGAAATGGGATTCAAATAAAGACTAAATTTGGATGAAGCAAAGCGTAACTCAACGTGGATTGGATAAGTGATGAAGAGATCAACTGAGATGACTAGTGTGAGGGACTAAGCAATCTTTGGGGTCCTAGCTAGGCCGCCATATGTGTTTTGCTAAGGTGAAGTTCTAGCATCCGTGGGGTCTTCAAGTATCATATTCAAGCCTTAACCGAGGAAAGTAATGCAACTCATTGATACATTATGATTGGCAATATGGAGTGACCTAAGGATCTAAGTGTGCATTTCTATGCTATATGGAAAGACCTTAAGCCACTAGCTCAAGTATGGACGTGCTCAAGATATTGGTCAAAGTTGGAAGCCCTCAAGTGGAAATTAATCAAGTATGGCAAGATTGAAGACATTCAAGCTCAAGAAGTTGACAAGGTGTTTTTATTTAATCTTGAGTATAGGTATACCGTACTATCAAGAGGGATGCAACTTTAGCTTTATGACCAAGTCAAGTGCTCATAGAAAACCTATGTGAGAAACAGCCTTAAAGTGTGCTAACAACCCCTCCTAACCTAACCTGAGCCACTTCATCTTCTAGGTGAAGTGTTAGAGTGATAGAAAGGGTTTTGGGGGTTTCTCGGGCCTCACCGGTCTGACCGGTGGAGGGCACCGGTCTGACCGGTGCAACTAGGCCCAACGGCTAGTTTTTCAAACACCGGTCTGATCGGTGAGGAGCACCGGTCTGACCGGTGCTGCCCGACAGCTAACGACTAGTTTTCTTCTTGAGGGGTATAAGTACCTCAAGCCCTCCTCTTGGATGGGCTGCTATTCTTAGTGAACTTGCTGAGCTTCCAGGTCAATTTCTAACAAGCCTTAAGCCTTAGTGGCTCTCCCCAACCCCTCTCTTTGTGAGATTTGCGGATTCAAGCCATATCTTTGAGTTGGGTTGAGTTAGTGAGATCTTGAGAGCCTTTGTGAGCTAACAAGAGTATTCCCATAGCTTGAGCACTTGAGTTTCGTGTCTACAAGCATTGAAGCATTTGTTACTCTTGGAGGTTTGCCTCCTAGACGGCTAGGCGTCGCCGGCTAGCTCCCAAGTTTTGGTGAGCAGCGGCAAGTTTGTGAGGGCTGTGATATTGCCTCTTCGTGGAAAAGATCACCTTAGTGGAATCGAGGAAAGTGGTTGAAAGAGACCCGGCTTGTTGTGGGAAGAGTTAGTTGAGAACTCGAATCCCTTACTAGCTCCTCAACGGAGACGTAGCTTCCTTGGTGGAAGTGAACTTCGAGAAATAAATCTTTGTGTCTCATTGTGGTTTGCCTCTCTAAGTTGTCTTTCTAGCATATTTGATTTGCTTCCGCTTCGATCTACTTGGGTGTGCTATTTGTGTGTGCAGGGATCATTACCCTGCTTGAGATTATCTACCAAGGCCACTCACCAAGTTTGGTTCATGCTAGAAGTCAAGAGGAGCTTAAAGCTGTTTTTGCAGGTGCTCTGTGCTGCACCGGTCTGACCGGTGTAGGGTATCGGTCTGACCGGTGCTCACCTGTGAAGCAAAGCCAGCACTGGTCTGACCGGTGAGGCCTGGCAGTTCAAGTTTGCGGGGAAGAAAAGTTTAAACTGGTCGTCCGCCTATTCACCACCCTCTAGGCGACATCAAGGTCCTTTCAGGCTTTGTTGAAAATCTTGAGAAAATCAGTTTTCTGCAGTTGGGGCGGACAGTCCGGGCCCCCTGGGCGGACAGTCTGTGGGATATACTTTTTATTGAAAATCTATGAGTTTTTGGATGAAGTTTTTTGAGAAAAATCAGTTTGGGGCGGATAGTCCGCGTGGCTCTTGCGGACAGTCTGAAATTAGTCTCGAACCTAACAGAAAGGGTGCCTTTGGATGAATCTCGGTTTTCTTAGAGAAATGAGCTAAATGTCATTGACTTCTCAAATGTGGCTTGAGAGCTAGCACATATGTCTCTTTGCATGCTTTTATCTTAAAGTTATTTATTTTGCCGATCTATGTTTATGCTCTCTAACCCTTGTTAAGTTTGTTTCTTGCATAGTTTATCTTGCTCTCTTATTACATCTTGTCATATGAAAAATTTCTCTCTATGCATCATGAGCAATGATCCCAAGAAAGTGCATCAAATTCAAGATAAAAGGGAAGAATCTCGGGCTGAAAATGAGAGCTCGCAGACAGCCCGCATGGACTGCGCGGACAGTCTGCATGGGGCGGAGAAAGTTGGGACGTCTCTATATGGTTCGGAGTTAATATCGGACAGTCCGCAGAAGCACCGCGGACCGTCCGCAAGGAGGTCGCGGACAGTCCGCCATTGGACCGCGGACAGTCCGCGTGCACCGGTCGCAGTGGGACCCACCGGCGCCGGGACTTATTGAGTGGTTCTCCTACCCTTCGTCCCCAACTCGCAAAAGACTCCCTCAAACTCTCTCTCTTGCTCTTGGTGGAAGAAGGACCCCTCCCTTGGGGATTTGGATTGGGGTACTCCCCAAGCCGTCCGAGGACATCCACGGACTCTCCGCGAGCTCCTCCACCATATCATCCGGGTATTTTTTCAAGTGACTCTCTCTTTCTCTCGGATTCTGAGCAAGAAGGTGATTAGGGTTTCATGTCTCGATCTAAAAATCACCCATGGGATTGAACTTTTGGTTTGAGGAATATGTTTAGGGTACTCACATGATGCTATAGCAAAATTTTGGTGGATAGAAACTGAGTTTTGATGGAGATATTGAGAATTGAAATCTTGGACCCCCTGTTCATTGCGTGCATGAACATTACCCACCGACAGTCCGCGCCCTACGGGCGGACAGTCCTCGGGCAGCTGTTTTGCTGCAAACAGGCAGGGGTATTATGGATTCCTATACATCATTCAATATCATTGCTACATATTGTTGATACTCATTGCAATGCTTGATTTTTGACAGTATTCGCAAGTTGGCTTCCAATGTGTCTTCTCGAGTGAAGAAAAGTACATCAAAGAAGAAAGATAAGGATGTGGGAACTTCCAAGCGACACCGGAAAACTGTTAGCTCAGAGGAAGAGCCAGATGATGAGGACATTAATTATGAGTTGTCAACTGAACAAGAATCAAACGTTGGGCTGCCAGACTATATGGTTGATGAGGATGAGGCCATGAACTTAGGGGGAGCAGGTGGTTTTGATCAAATCATTGATGTACTCTCATGCACTGCTCCTAAGCATCTTTGGAGGTAGAGAGAATATGCTGAGGCAAGGGAGGTAAATGCTTATACTGTACCTCATGACACTCCAAATCTCTACTTTCGTACAAGGGTCTAGGAAAGTGTGTTCTTTAGTCATATGGTTGATTGCACAGTTTTTCCACATCAAGCTATTGACTTTGCATACCTTGAATCTAAACTTCATTTAGTTGGTGTGGCTGAAAATTTTGAGAACTTAGAGCTTAAACCTTTTCTTGAGCATAGATGTGACTGGAATGACACCATCATTAGGCAATTCTATGCTACAATGGAAATTGACTTTGATCATGGTAATATTCAGTAGATGACTGGAAAAACAGAATATTCAGCTACCTTTGAAGAGTTTGCTACTGCTAATAAGCTGAATTATGAATATTTCATTGAAGAAGAGGGTTAGCAGTGATGTCTATCTAGAGATACAATTTGAAAATTCCCAGATATTTTATGAGCCTGCTAATTTGGGAGTCAGAGTTGTTTATGGGCAACCAACAGGGCTTAGGCATCATCCTGCTGTAATTAATAATATTATCAGAAAAACATTCATGCCTAAATGAGGAAATAGGGACAAGATCCATGAGTATTATTGGAATGTGATCAATCATGTCATGAATGTAACCCGATTTAATGTTGTCAAGATGATACTTGAGCAGATCATTGAGAAGAAAACTGTCTTGGGTGAAAACATCTATTTTGCTCCACATATCATGTTAATGATCAAGATCAAGACTGAGTTTAATGGTCCATGCGATTCTAAGCATACAATCTTTCGACCTTTCATAAATGCTCCAGCTTTCTTTGCAAGACCATTAACACCATATGGAGTACCTGAGGAAGCACAAGATGTGAGGAAGAAGAAAATGAAAATAATGAAGAAAATGTGAATGATGAGGAAAATGTGAATGAAGGCGATGATGCTCAGGCCATGCCTCCTCCTCCTCCAGTGCCTCCTATGCAGCCACAACAGTATTGGACTCCTCCAGAGTATTATTTCAACCCCTATTTTCAGAGTATGGGTGAAACACTTGGTGCCCAAATGGCCACAAGCCTTCAGACTATGCAGCAAGGTTTTCAGACTCAGTTTGATGATCGTTTCAATGCCATGAATCAGCAGATGAACACTCAGTTTTATCAGCCTATGATGACTCAGATTCAGGGGTTATAGCAGACTTTTCATGGTGATATGAATACTTTGAGTGCACGCTTTGATGGTCTTTCTACTTCAGAGCAGTATCAGCAGCTAAGTGACCGTCAGACTGAGCTTCAGAACAACTTCAACTCATTCAATGAGTCATTTAACAGCTTCAGTCAGCATATGTATAGCTATTTCCTAGCTCCAGTGCCACCCCAGGAGTTCTTCCCTCATCCACCATATTATCCTCCTCCACCGCCTCTAGCAGATGATGATCAGCAGGATTTCTAGACCTTTTGGTACTTGATGCCAAAGGGGGAGAGTGATGTGGAGTGATGTTCTTGAGGGGGAGCTCATTGCATGTATATGGAACTTTGAACTCTTGCATTTGCACGTTTAATTTCAGTCATGCATGAACTTTGGTTGCTTGTAATAATTTGTAAATCTTTGTGCTTGTGGTGTGGTTGAGAAATAGAACTTATGGTTGTTTATGTGATGAACTATGTTTGTGAGCTTAAATTTCTATCTTATGATTTGTTCTAGTTCTTGTTGAGATTTGAGGCTAACTCCTTGCTTAAAGCTTTTTGGATATATATATGTATGTCTTTGTTGCCTTGATCTCTATTTTGTAGGGGAAACTAGTTCTTATGCACATATGTAGGGGGAGTTTTTCTCTACTTATTTGTTTTGAAGGCATTCACTCTATCTTATTATTGAAAATCAGTGAGATGAGTAAGTGTTTTCAAGACTCAAAACCTTTCTTATATCACTCCTTAAAATGGTTGTCATCAATTACCAAGAAGGGGGAGATTGAAGGCATCTAGGCCCCTAAATTATGTTTTGGTAATTAATGACAGTCATCGTGGACTAACATTTCCATTGAGATATAAGAACAGGTTAGTCCGGAGAAGCGTTGAGCTCATGAAATATGCAAAGAGGAAGGTATGCGTGCTTTGGATGAAAAGGAGCTCAAGGCAAAGGTATAAAGATAGGATTTTTAATTTTACCGGTCATGAGGTGATTAGAGGATGATAAATGACCGGATTGATAGGCTAGGTAGCCGTACTATCAAGAGGGATCAATTTTATTGGCTTGACTTTCCATAGTGCCACTTTGATCAAGAACTTGCATGGTTTGCATTTAGATGAGTGGCGTTTTCAAAAGTAGAAAGAGGCATTGTTGAAAATCTTAAGAAAATCAGTTTTCTGCAGTTGGGGCGGACAGTCCGGGCCCCTGGGCGGACAGTCCGTGGGATATACTTTTTATTGAAACTCTATGAGTTTTTGGATGAAGTTTTTCGAGAAAAATCAGTTTGGGGCGGACAGTCCGCGAGGCTATTGCAGACAGTCCGAAATTAGTCTCGAACCTAACAGAAAGGGTGCTGGCTCGAGTGGGTCGGACGGACAGTCCGCCGGCACCTGGCAGACGGTCCACAGGCACCTCACGGACAGTCCGCGGTACCCTAGCGGACGGTCTGCCCGGTCCAACGGTCATGCCTGATACCAGTTGACTTTGTGTTTTTATCGTTGAAATTCAAACGCGGACAGTCCGTGATGAGGTCGCGGACAGTCCGCGAGGCACGCATTTTGAACTATTTTGAACATAACGGCTAGTTTCGTGGGAAGGGAGTATATATACTCTATGCCCGGGATGGGAGAGGTTCTCTTGGCACTTTGAAAGGCTTGTACTTCATTGTTTAGCTCTCTCCCTCCTCTCTCTCACTCACTTTGCTTAAGAGGTTGCATCTTTGGTGAGATTGAGAGTATCTAGTGCATTGCATCAATGTTTTGATCTTTGTGGCATTAGGGAATCATCAAGCAAGTGGTTGATTTGTTACTCTTGGAGGTTGCCGCCTCCTAGACGGCTTGGTGGTGGTGAATCCGTTGAAGCTCGCAAGAAGATTGTGCGTGGCTCCGGATCTATTGGTGTGAGAGGTCTTGTGCTCACCTCGCCGGAGTGGTGAAGAGCAACTCTAGTACAAAAGAGATTTGGAGCGGTTCTTTGGTTCTAACCGGCTCAAAGATCAAGTGGTGACTTGATAGAGGAGCGGTTGAACATTGAATCCATCTCAACGTTGATTAGGGGTGACCGGCAAGTCATCGATACCACGGGATAAAATTCATCTCTTGTGTTTGTTGATTCCCTTGCTCAATTTACTTTCAAGCATTTACTTTGAGCATTTATCTTCATAGAGATTGAATTGTTTTCTTGTCATCCTAGGTTGCAAACCTTCAACATAGGCATAGTATAGCTAGAGATTTAATCCTTCTTGTGATTCTAATTAAAATTCTCTAGTGTTGTGGTTTTAGATTTTAAACCGCCTATTCACCCCCCTCTAGTCGCTATCCTAGATCCTACATACAGTTTGAAAGCCTTAATGCAGGCACCCAATGCCAAGAATGACCGCTGAAGCACAATTTTGCCTGGTTTCTCCTCACAAGAATAGTCCTTGATATCGTAGTAGCTGCCAGCAAGTTAGGCAAATTGTGGTAGGATGCTTCATAAGTACCCCACCTATGCTCCAATACCTTCTTCTTTGCTTGGTATGCCTTGCCGTAACTGATGGTATTCCCGAATTTTTTCTCAATTGCACTGATAATGGCCTTCGGCTCGTAAGAAGTACATTTCACAATGGTAGGGTACATGTGGCTTGCAACAAAATCGGCTAAAATATTTCGGTGCTTTGCATCAATCCGATCAAGAGTACAACTGTGAGACACCACTTCTTTCACCTCTAAGTAATAATCTCACTTCCCCTTATATGCATACACTCGAAAAGAACAATCCTCCTTCTTGCAATGCACATCATATATCCTCGGAGAGCTCTTCACTACCCTGAACTCCCTGTGCAGAGTCAAGGTGGACCACTGCTTGACTGCATCCTTCACATGTGCAGTACTGGGGTACATGGCACCTACTTTAACCTCATTCTCCGTGTACTCCCAGGGCACATTCTCACCACGATTAATAGTACACTGTGAGAAATCGTAGTTCTGCCAATGCTAGGGCACATGATCCTCAGACTGATCATAATCATCATCTGAAGAGTCCTCTTCCAATGCATGTTCATCAGCTTCTAACTCTCTCTCATAATGTCTCATCACCTTAGAGTTTTCTTCTCCCTCATCAACAAAACCAGTGACAACAAAATCTCTAGATGTCTCATCACCTTCAGAATCCCCTTTTTCGTCCTCTTGTTATTCCCCTTCTTCGTCATCTTCCCTCTCATCCACATCCTCATCTTCCTCATGTACTTGACTGCTAGACCCACCCTTCAGGAAAACTTAGACAAACAAAATCACGGGCAAACCAACTCGGCATACATTTATGATAAAACTCCTCCATTATCGAGTCCCTTCAAGTGGCATGAGCTCCCAATACACATGTTCACTTCTGTTGATTAGTACCATCACCGACATGCATTGGTGTTCTAAATCTACTACAAATGACTTGAACAGCCAATTGGTTATACCCTCCCAAGTTCTTTCTGCTGCTCTTTTAACATTTTTCTCAATTGAACTAAAATTTGACAACTCAACTCCTTGTGAACCATATATAATTTCTCCAGATCCATAATATAATTTGACTTTGATTGTCTCCGACATGTCTGATTCATAATAAAAAATAATAACTACTATCAAATACTACATCCAGGGACTAACAAACAAATAGACTAATATCTAAACTAACAGTAAATATGTTACGTAATATAGTCTAATGAGTGGCAAACATGTAAACTATAATCTAAATTATAACTACAGATCTATACTCCAGAAATCTATACCATACAGAAATCTACAGAATTAATAGTAATTATATCTAAGTAAAATTACTAAAAGAGTTCAAATGAGCGAAATACCTGCAATGAAGCGAAGAAGCAGCAGAGCTTCGCTGCTCCGCCCCCTCCACCAAACTCTATTCTCCTTCTGAACCCTAAACCCTACAAACATGAACTATTTTATACTACAGATCTAAAGAAATCTAGTGAATCAATACTAATTACGCTTTCATTACATCTAAGTATAGGTGCTAAAAGGGTTGAAATCAACTAAATACCTAAAATGAAGCGAAGAACCAGCAGAGCTTCGCTGCTCCGCCCCCTCACTCTCTTCTCCTTCCTAATCCTCTCTTTCTTTCTTTTTTCCGAATTATTATGACAATTTTGGGCTAATTTTCGGCTCTTATAAGGGCTCACGACCTGCCGTCGTGGGCCACGACGGTTGCAGATCCTTACCGCCGTGGCCCACTGTGGTTGGGCCTGCCGCCGTGGGCCACGACGCATAGAGGTCAACCGCCGTAACCCACGGCGGCTGGTCTTCCCGCCCGTTGGCCCCGTGGCGGTTGGCCCAACCGCCGTAGCACCGCCGTGGGCCACAGCGGCCGCCGTGCGCCATGGTGTTTGGTGGTCAAATTTGATAAATTTTGAGACGGTCGTATAATTTTGCAAAATGAAAAAAAATATAAAAAAAATTCTGTGTATACTGGGGCCAGAAACAATGTAGCCTTTCATCAGATGAATATGCAATCAGAATGGGCCGCGCACGCGGCTTTTCAGAAGGAAAAAGTGCGCAACAACAGCGAATGAAGTGGCCTAAGAAACCGATGAGGCCCAAGAAGTTACTCGAGTATGCTTCTCACGAGTGACGGTATGCTTTTTTTTTTCCCGAATGAGTGACGGTATGCTTGCTACCTGCACAAACTGGCAAGTTTGACGGACTGGAGGTCTTCGCAGCAACGGCGGTCAAGCTATGAATTTAAGATAAGGCTTGACAATGCTAGATGACTATGAGTGCCAGTGTGTGGATGTGATGAAGCTGCAAAAACTGTTCTTAAATCCCGTAAGGCCTCTGCCGGTTGAGCAACCAAAATTCCAAATAAACAAAGCTCAAAGTTCACAGTTCTCACACCACCGTCCGGGAAAACCAAGCAGATCAAAAGTGCTGGAAGCGGCGTCGTGTACTTGTACTCCGAGCCGAACATAGGTAGCCCTCAGGTAAATTGGCCTCAGCCCGTCGGCCCCTCAGTACCCCAACTGAAACATTCTTTTAGCTTTTCTAGAGATCTCTTAAGCTGTAATAACTTTTTCATGGCTGTCCAAAATTATTGGTGGGGATATATGCTAAAAATTATTCTGTACACATGCATGCCTTGCAGATGAAAGGTGTATTACCCAAGCAACCGTCGCATCTACTGTTGCCACTGTTACTTCTGTGTTTGGGAGCTCGCAGCGTCTGTTGCTCGACGATCCATGGAACCAGCACGGATCTGCAAGCACTGCTCGAGTTTAAGAACGGCATCACCAACGATCCATACGCAGCCTTGAACAATTGGAACACCAGCACCCACTTCTGTAGGTGGAACGGAATCAAGTGCAGTTCGACGCGACCATGGCGTGTCACGGGGCTCAACCTCACCAGCCAAAGCTTGTCCGGCCAAATCAATCCATCTATTGGTAACCTGACCTTCCTTGGTAAGCTTTTCCTAGGAAGCAATCTTTTGCAGGGTGTTATTCCCGACGCTCTTACAAACTGTTCCAACTTAGTCAAACTAGATCTCTCTGGAAACAACCTCATAGGTGTTATTCCTCTTAAAATCGGCTTTCTTACCAAGCTAGAAGTTATCCTCCTTTACAGTAATCATCTCACTGGGGCCATCCCTCCATCCTTGGGTAAAATCACAATATTAAAAGTAGTCGATCTTTCAGTAAACAATCTCAACGGAAGCATTCCCAACGAGGTTTGGAAAATGCTGAACATAGAACAGTTGATCCTTTATGAAAATTATCTATCAGGCGGAATTCCCGAGATTATATCTAACTTATCTTCTCTTACAAAATTATCCTTGGCGGTTAATATGCTAGGCAACGCATTGCCATCAAACATAGGCGATGTCCTCCCTAATATCCAAGAACTTTACCTGGGGCAGAATATGTTCAGGGTCAGGGGTCATATTCCAACATCCCTAGGCAATGCTTCAGATCTAGAATATATAGATCTTGTAGATAACTATTTCAGGGGCCGAATCCCAGTCTATTTAGGAAATCTTTCACAATTGGTAACCCTAAATCTTGGCAATAACTTGCTTGAAGCTACGGATAGTGAAGGCTGGGAATTCCTTGATGCGCTGGCAAACTGTAGGTTTCTACGTAAACTTTCACTGTCTGGAAATCTGCTACACGGAGCTATACCAAATTCGATTGCTAATCTGTCCACCACTCTTCAATATTTACTGATTAGTGGAAACAACCTATCAGGAATAGTTCCCCCAAGTATTGGAAAACTTAATGGCTTAGTTCAACTATCGCTAGACCAAAACAATCTTACTGGTACAATTGAAGAATGGATTGGAAAGATGACAAATCTATACCATTTAAATCTCCAATCGAACAGCTTCACAGGAACGATTCCACCTTCGATTGGTCATTGTGAGAGGATGAGAAAATGATCGACGGTTTCATTGATCTATCTCAACTGAGTTTTATACACGCGATGAACTGTTGGGCATCTGGCAAAACGGGATCGCCGCTCACGGTTCAACCGAACGAAGAAGAAACAGTCAGAGCTAACTAACATCCCTGAAGAATCGGTCAGAGCTAACTACGTTCGCTAACACCCCCCCCTCAGTCGTTGCGTCGCATGGCCACACGCAAAGGCTGTCCCTGAATTCTTCAAACAGCAAGGTGGGCAGCCCCTTGGTCATGATATCTGCATACTGATGACGGGTTGGCACATGAAGAACACGCAACTGACCCAAGGCCGTGCATTCCCTGACAAAGTGGATATCCAGCTCGACATGTTTAGTCCTCTTATGATGAACCGGGTTGTCGGAGAGGTATACCGCGCTGACATTGTCGCAAAAAATGATACTGGCCTTGTCCACGACGACGTCGAGCTCACGAAGAAGATTGCGCAGCCAACAACATTCAGCAGCAGCGTTAGCGACGCCGCGGTACTCAGCTTCAGCAGAAGACCTCGAGACGACGGCCTGGCGTTTGGAGGACCAAGAAACGAGCGTGCCGCCAAGGAAAACACAGAAACCCGAAGTGGAACGGCAGGTATCAGGGCAACCGGCCCAATCTGCGTCTGTGTATGCCGTCAGTGTCGTGGACGAGGACGCACGGAGCAGAATGCCATGGCCAGGAGTCCCTCGCACGTACCGCAAAATACGTTTGATGATGCTCCAGTGAACATCGTGAGGATCATGCATGTGCAGACACGCTTGCTGCACTGCATACGCCAACTCCGACCTAGTGATCGTCAGATACTGAAGAGCTCTGGCAATACTGCGATAGAACATCTTGTCCTTCATGGGAACGCCGGTGGCACCCGAGACCTTAGCCTTGGTATCCACGGGTGTTGGTGCTGGCTTGCAGTGGAGCATTCCGGCACGATCGAGAATGTCCTCAGCATATTGTTGTTGATGGAGCAAGAAACCCTCCGCCGTGCGCTGGACCTGGATGCCAAGAAAATAACTCAGGGGCCCGAGATCCTTCATGGCGAAGGTACCGCGCAAGTCGTGGATGATCTGCTGCAGCAGCGCCGTTGAAGACGCTGTTAGAACAATGTCGTGTCGTCGACGTAGAGAAGCAGCCAGGCCGTGTCAGAGCCGCGACGAAGCACAAACAAGGATGTGTCGGAGCCCGTCGCGACGAAGCCAAGGGAGCGGAGATGTGTCGCGAAACGCTGGTACCATGCCCGTGGGGCCTGGCGGAGGCCGTACAAGGATTTGTCAATCTGGCAGACGTGGTCTGGATGCTCGGCGTCGACGAAGCCGGTAGGCTGTTGAACGTAAACAGTCTCCTTCAATTGGCCATGCAGGAAGGCGTTGCTGACGTCCAGCTGGTGGACTGGCCACTCGTTCAACGCGGCGAGCGTGAGCACGGTCCGGATGGTCGCCGGCTTGACGACGGGTGAGAATGTCTGGTCGAAATCGACACCTGGCCGCTGGACGTCGCCACGCACCACCCAACGGGCTTTGCGACGCTCGAGGGAGCCGTCGGGACGTAGCTTATTTTTGAGCACCCACTTGCCGGAGATGACGCGGACGCCGGGCGGCCGGGGCACGAGACGCCATGTCTTGTTGCGCAGGAGAGCGTCGTGTTCTTCCTGCATGGCTTGACGCCAGCCGTCGTCACGAAGCGCTGCACGGATGGATGGTGGAACAGCCAGAGTATTTGGGACGGTAGCGACGTTGGCGTAGCGCGGATGGGGCTTGAACACACCCGCGCGAGCCCGCGTCACCATCGGATGCTGCGGCATGGGCGGCGGTGGAGGCGGTGTCGACGACGTTGAGGCAGGAGGCGTAGTAGAGGACGGCGAGGGTGCCCCCGGCGGTGAGGTGGCAGACGAGGATGATGTCGCCATGGTGGGAGCAGAAACCGGCGTCGAGGAGGGCGTGACGTCGGAGGCGACCGTCGAGGATGGCGGTGTTGCGGCGTGGCCACCGTGTGCCGCGGGAGACTCGGCGTCACGCGACGGCGAGCCCAGGAACAACGGCGAAGCTGTGACACGGGGTGAAGTTGGAGAAGGCGTCGGGGTCGGGACCGGAGTCGCAGCGACCGGCGCGGATGCAGTCACGGCGGGCGAGACGGTGTCGCAACGTGGCATGATGCGGCGTGCAGGCTGAAGAGGGAAGAGTTCATCAGGCGGCGAAGGAGTGGAGGGCGTGGGCACGACCATCGACCTGGACCGGAACGGAAAGACATCTTCGTCGAAATAAACATGGCGAGAGATAATAACACGGTTAGTTTCCGGGTCATAGCAGCGGTAGCCCTTGGTGTCCGCCGGATAACCCAGGAAGATGCACGCCGCCGAGCGCGGCGAGAGCTTGTTAGCTGCGGTCGCTGCGAGATTAGGGTAGCACAGGCACCCGAACACACGTAAGTGATCATAGGCGGGTTGATGGCCGTGGAGGAGCTCATAGGGAGTGGCATTGTTGCGCGGTCGGCAGGGACGGCGGTTGAGAGTATGCGTGGCGGTGGCGAGAGCTTCCGGCCAGAACGACAGGGGCACATCGGCGTGGAACATGAGAGCGTGCACGCTGTCGTTCAGTGTGCGAAGCACGCGCTCGGCTCGGCCGTTTTGCTGTGATGTGTATGGACAAGTAAGCCTGAGTATCATGCCATTGGAGGACAGGAACGAGTGCAAAGCGTGGTTGTCAAACTCCCTGCCATTATCAGTTTGCAAGCTAGCGATCGAGCTGTTAAACTGTGTGCGAACAAAGGCGTGAAAACATATTATAGTAGGGAGAACATCAGACTTGTTGCGCAAGGGAAATGTCCAGACAAAATGGGTATGATCATCAAGAACTACAAGGTAATATTTGTAACCGGAGTTGCTAACCACCGGGGACGTCCACAAATCACAATGAAGAAGTTCAAAAGCTCTATTGGCAATTTTATTTGAACTAGCAAATGGCAGCCGCACATGCTTGCCAAGGAGACAGGCATGGCAAGTGTGGCTGTCCACCCGAGAGCTTGTAAAAGGAAATGAGCGCAACAAGCTGGAGAAGGAGCTGTCGCTGAGATGACCGAGACGAGCATGCCATAGCTTGGACGAGGTAGTGGCGGCAAGGCCGTGGTGCTGAGCAGTGGCGCGAAGAGGATACAGTTCTCTAGTGGAATCACATCGGAGAAGCATTGTCTTCGTGCGAAGATCCTTGACAGAGAACCCAAACGCGTCAAATTCAACAGTGACAGGGTTATCACGAGTTAAAGCACGAACTGAAACAAGGTTCTTAATCAAGGACGGACACACGAGCACGTTGTGTAATTGAAGAGGAGCAGCAGCAGTGGGAATAGAAACGGTGCCGGCGTGAGTGACAGGGAGAGAGGCACCGTTGCCAACAATGACATGAGCAGAACCGGGGGGAGGGGACAGGATGAGCACGGGGAATACCAGGATTTCCTGTCATGTGAGACGAGGCACCGGTGTACGCGGCGGTGGAGGACGGCTGCCCATGGAGTGTGGTGTAGAGGTTGGGCCGCTGGCCAAAGGAGTACTGCTGCTGGTGTTGCGGCGCCTGCGCGATCATGGCCTGAGGTGGGGCTGCTGGACGATGCTGGAATGCACCGGCAGAGGGAGGGCGCCAGTTAGCCGGAGGGACCTGCCAGTCCTGAACCATGCCGGTCCAGGGGGTAGGCGCCCCCCAGTTGTTGTGTGGCGGCGCCGGGTTTTGCGGGGCGGATCCATTGTTGTAGCGAGGCTTGCCATCGGATTGCTTGCGCTTCTTCTTGCGTTCCCCGCCTTTGGTGGGCGAGGATGCCGGCGTCGTGGCTGGAGGCTTGGACACGCCAGCGCCAGTGGCCACAAGAGCGGCAGCCGCCGCGCCAGACGAGGCACCAGCGCCCGAGGATGCGCCGGCAGCGAGAAGGCTGTTGGCGGCTTCTATCTTGTGCGTGCGATCGAGGCGTGTCTCCTCTTGAAGGAGATAGGAATGCACCCACAAGAAGGACGGCAATGGGTTCATGGCGTTGATGATGCCAAGAGCATTCGTGAACTTGGAGCTGACGCCGCGTATGGTGTTGACGACGAGATCCTGGTCGGTGATGGGGTGGCCGACGTCGGTGAGGGTGTCCGCCAATCGCTTGAGACGACAGCAATAGTCGTGGATGGAGAGTTCGCCCTGCTGCAAGCTGTGAAAATCTTGGAGGGCGTACACCGCGCGCTGCGTCGAGTTGTTGAGGAAGAGGCCACAGACGCTGGTCCACGCGGAGAACGCCGTGGCGCGGCGCTGGAAGATCATGTCGCGGATGGTCTTGGACACGGTAAGGTAAATCCACGACACGATGCAGTGGTCGATCTGGGTCCACTCGGCGTCGTGCAGGCGAAGCTGCGCGTCGACCGTGCCGTCGACGTGGTCGAGAAGCCCAAGCTTGCGGAACGTGAGCTCGAACAGGGAACTCCAAGAGGCATAGTTGGAGTCGTGGAGATCGAGCGTCTCCGGCACATGGTAGCGGATGTTCAGCAATGGGATGGTGGATGCGGCGACGGGCAACACCGGAGCAGCGACATGGAAAGGGTTGATGTCATGGACGGTGGGTGTAGAGGAGGCTGAGGAGGAGGAACCAGAGGGACTGTGCGCCATCGCCGGGAGGAAGAAAGGTAGCGGAAGAATAGGATCGAAATTAAGCTGATACCATGTGAGAGGATGAGAAAATGATCGACGGTTTCATTGATCTATCTCAACTGAGTTTTATACACGCGGTGAACTGTTGGGCGTCCGGCAAAACGGGATCGCCGCTCACGGTTCAACCGAACGAAGAAGAAACAGTCAGAGCTAACTAACATCCCTGAAGAATCGGTCAGAGCTAACTACGTTCGCTAACAGTCATCTTACACAACTAATAAACTTATCTCTAGCCAAAAATAAATTCACCGGTCTTTTACCACATAGCTTTGGAAACCTTAAACCAATGTTGTCGTTGGACCTAAGCTATAATCTTTTCCAAGGGAACATACCTATTGAGTTTGGTAACTTTAGACAGCTTGCCACACTAGATCTTTCATCCAACAGATTTAGTGGTGAGATTCCTGAAACTATGGGGCAATTCCAACAGATATATGCCATTCGAATGGACCAAAATGTTCTTACAGGAAACATTCCAATTAACTTCAGCAATCTAAAGAGCTTGAGCATGCTCAATCTTTCCCATAACAAGTTGTCAGGCCCCATCCCAGCTTGTCTAAATGATCTAGAATCACTCACTAGACTTGACATATCTTTCAATAATTTCCAAGGAGAAATACCAAGAGATGGTGTATTCAATAACGCGACAATTGTTTCAATCGGTGGCAATCCAGGACTGTGTGGAGGAGCCATGGACTTCCATGAACTTTCATGCCATCTTGTTTGTAGAGGAAAGGAAGGAATCACAAATTATCTTGTTGAAATACTGGTCCCAATATTTGGCTTCATGTCACTCCTAATGTTGATTTACATTATAATTCACGGGAAGAGGCGGCATACACCAAGAAGGCCACACTTATTATTACTTTCTTTTGGCAAGAAATTTCCTAGAGTTTCTTACAAGGATATAGCTCAAGCTACAGGAAACTTCTCAGAGTCCAACCTAATTGGAAGAGGAAGCTATGGTTCAGTATACAGAGGGAGGTTAACTCAAGCTAAAATACAAGTTGCTATTAAGGTTTTTAACCTTGAGACAAAATTTGCAGCCCAAAGTTTTGTTTCAGAATGTGAGGCTTTGAGGACCATTCGGCATCAGAATCCTCTTACTACACTAACTGCTTGTTCAACGATAGACAATAATGGTAATGACTTTAAAGCCCTAATTTATGAGTTCATGCCCAACAAGAATTTGGATACATGGTTGCATCAGAAACGTGGTGGTGGAGCTCCACAACTTTTGGGCTTAACCCAAAGAATAAGCATAAGTGTTGATGTAGCTGATGCATTGGCCTATTTACACCATGACTGTGGTAGACCTATTATCCACTGTGATGTGAAACCAACCAATATACTCCTTGATGACGACATGAATGCTCATTTGGGAGACTTTGGCATTGCACATCTCATTGTTGATTCCAGGTCAATAGCAGTTGGACATTCAGGTGGTAGTAGTTCACTTGTCGTAACAGGAACAATAGGGTATATCGCTCCAGGTATATAAATCAAGAATCTTGTTGTCTCATCTACTGTAGTTGTATAACGCAATCTGCTATGCACACACTAATTGTTTTCCCTCTAACTTTTTAGAATATGCTCAAACTGTTCATGCATCAACCTATGGGGATGTTTATAGTTTTGGAATAGTACTTCTGGAGATGATCATAGGCAAAAGACCAACTGATTCTCTGTTTGATGGTGGGCACAACATTGTCAGCTTTGTGGAGAGGAATTTTCCAGATCAAGTGTTGCATATCATTGATGCTCATCTCCAAGAAGAATGCAAGGGCTTTATTAAAGCAACAGCAACAATAGAAAATGATGTATATCGATGCGTGCTGTCTCTCATGGAAGTTGCTCTTGCTTGCACGCGTACATTCCCAAGAGAAAGAATGAGCATGAGAGAAGTAGCAATTAACTTGCATGCAATCAGAAAGTCATATATTGCAGCGATTAAGTGAATGTTATCTTTCAATGCAATTGGCATAAAGATGGCAAATTGCGCATGAGTAGCATGCTGAATTTGATGAACTATACCCTGCTAGAAAGCCATACCTGGTGGAAAATGTAGTATGTATTACCATACCACACTAAGGTTTATGTTTAATTTTGAACATTTAGAAATTATATTAGGATTTGAGAAAGAACCAAAGATTTCATAAATTACTCAGATCGTGCAAGTAACTTAGTGTTAGGTGAATACTTTAATATTTTAAATAGAGGGCTAAACCATTTAACAGCAGCTTTTTCTAAATGCTATACAAAATTATAGTGGGATATAACTGAATTTATGAAAAGATTCAGTTATTCATGCATAGAAACATGGACTTAAGGACATTTTATGAATACTATGCATGTGCAGGGTTGCAGGAGAACATGTCTGTTATGGCTATAGAGGTAAGCTTTATTGATCTGCCGAGATAACAAGGAATACAGGTAGAATTCGCCCTCCCTAAGGAGGCTCTGAATCTTGACAACCTATATCTCTTGCTTAACCCTCAAACTAGGACTCTAATTGGCTTATATACTGCCAATACACAATCTATCTCCAACCAACTGCTAACAAACTTATCTAATTGCCTATCCTCTGTAACAAACCGGCCCTATTAGGCCTAAACCTCTGCCGCCGGCCCATCCTGAGCTTCAGGCGCCGGCTGCTTCTTCCTACGACGCTCAAAGTGTTTGCCATAAAAGGCATCCATAACACTTCCCCCCTCCTTTTCAAACAACTCGTCCTCGAGCTGGAATGCAGGATGATCTTGCTTGAAGTCCTCCAACAGTTCCCAAGTAGCAGCACCAGCAGCCTGCCCTTCCCAACGCACCAACACCTCCCAATTGCCTCAGTTCAGTCTTGCCTTGATTGAGGACCAGGTGTGTCCGAAGACCAGTGGAGGGTCGCTACTTAGTGATGAGTGATTGACAACATTGTGTGGACTGATGCTTGGCTAAGTGCGCAGGTACAGGTTGCGGCTTGACTCATGTCGGTGCAGGTGAAGAACAAGCGCGAAAGGCCATAGCCGTGGCGGCCTCTGGGTGATGGAGAGGCAAGTAGGCTTGGTTCGATGGACCCGGTGGCCGATGGGGTCAAGTGCGAGCCGTGCGGTGCAAGACTGGCGGGCTGAAGTCGTGAAGATGGGCCGGTGCAAGGTAGCGGATGGAGCCCGAAGCTTGCACGCGGGGTTTGGTGGTTTGCCCACAAAACCATCGGTGGACAGTTTCTTGGTTTGGGCCTCAAAACCAAGCCCGGAGGCCCGAGGCGACGGAGACGGTGATCCGGGAGCTTCGGGAAGCTTCGAGGCGGAGGGCACGTGGCGTGATCGCGAGGTTTGCGTCGAGGTGAAGCGAAGCCGCGGTGGAAGCATGTCCGTCCGATGAAGACTTGACTAAAATGCCCCTGAGGGGTTGTATCTTCATTTAAGCAGTAGGGGTAGCGTGGTCATTTACCTCCCTCCGATGGACTCCGTATAAATACCGGAGAGGTGGATGGCATCTCTCTCTCTTGGACTCTAGGGCTTTCTCCTCCGGTAGATTTCTCTGAACTGCTTCGTTTTCCTCTGGATTCCTTAGGTTAGACTCTTGTACAGACTCTGACCTCTGGATGTATGGAAGCATTCGGCGTTGCGGTGATCTCCTAGTCTTTTGTGATTTTCGTGTCATTTTCAGGGCTATTTTTGGGGAGTTTCGTTCTTCGCTTGATTCGGGGATTTGAGGGCGTTTCCTCACGGATTTCTTTGAGGGGATCATGGGTGGATGCCTTGCGCATGTTTGTGTGTGATCTTGACTCCTCAAACGCCGTGGAGAGCCTTCGATTCGTGAGTTTTTGGCCGGAGTTCATGTTCTTGGTGGAGTTCGTGTGATCCGCGATTCCCGGCGATTTAGTGGCTTAGAGGTCGAGATTTTTGGGGCATAGCTTCCTCTTGTGTTGCTTATCATCTCCCCCAAATCTTGTCTCAAGAGCTTTTGGCGTTTGGGAGATCCAGTGATGGATTGTGGGAGTTGACCTCGCGGGGTCGCGCGTTTTCTGCTCTGTCCGCGTGTCGCGGACGGTCCGCTCGAGGGTCGCGGACGGTCCGCGAGGAACGTGTTCGTCTGAGTTCGTTGCGTGTTCTTCGTGCTCGCGTTTTGATCCGTTTCGGCCTTAGGGTTTTGTTGCGTGGAGTTTGGCGGACAGTCCGCGAGTGCTTCACGGACGGTCCGCACGGCCGATATTTTGTCTGGGGTGCCTCGAGGTTTGTTTGGGGTTTTCAGCGAGGTTGGCGGACAGTCCGCCTAGGCCTCACGGACGGTCCGTGACACTGGCGGACAGTCCGCGTGGCCTCTTCGGACGGTCCGAATTTCGGCTTGCAGCTCTGGTGTTTCTGTTGTTCATTTCAGACAGTCTAGGCCGTACCCACGGACAGTCCGCCGTACGCTAGCGGATAGTCTGCCGGTACCAGCCGGACGGTCCGCACTGGTCGTTTCCAGAATTAACCAAGTGCTTTGATTCTTGTCCGGTGCTTCCACTCTTTGCTCCTAGGCTTGTTGGTTGATCTTCTAGGCTTGTGTGTACCTTGTTTGGAGCTTCCTTTGTGTGCATGAGAATTTAGAGTGGCAATCGGGGTATAGACTGAGTTCGATCTTTGGGAAGAATTTTTATCGGCTCCCATTCACTCCCCCCCTCTCTGGTCGCCCTATTCGGTCCTTCATTGATGATCTTGGCTGGCACCGGTAGAACCCTGCCATGCTTGAGTGCCGGAAGTGGAATGACTTCTGCTGGAGGATCACCCACAAATGCTTTGAGGAACACCACATGAAAAACATTATGAATCTTAGACCGGGGAGGCAAAGCCAAACGATAAGCCAGCTGCCCAACCTTCTCCAGAACACGGTAGGGACCATAGTAACGTGGAGATAACTTGCCCCCTGAGCCATCTGTGATAGCAGCTGCCATTCGTTGATGCAGGCGCAACCATACCCAGTCCCCCACTTCAAACTCAGCTGGCCTGTGCTTCTCATCATATTGCCGCTTCATGAGTTCCTGGGCGTGAAGCAAACGGTCACGGATTTCAACCAAAAAAGTGTCCCTGTCAAGCAGCTGCCGATCAAGAGCCTGAACCTGTGCAGACCCCAGCTGGTATGGAATCAAAGTCGACGGATCACGGCCATACACCACTCGGAACAACATTGTGCGCAGAGCAGACTGGAAGCTGGTGTTGTTGCAGTACTCAGCCCATGGAAGCCACCTCAGCCATCCCTTTGGCCGATCACCAGCAAGACAGCGCAAGTACACCCCCAAAATTCTGTTGGTTACCTCGGACTGGCCGTCAGTTTGGAGATGGAATGCCGTGCTGAGGCGAAGCGTCACACCAGCGAGTTTCAAGAGCTCCCCCTAGAATGTACTGGTGAACACTGGGTCGCGGTCACTGACGATGGAGCAAGGGAACCCATGGAGACGAACGATGCTGTCGAAGAAGGCTTGCACAACAGACATGGCAGTGTAGGGGTGGCTGAGCGGGATGAAGTGGGCATACTTGGAGAAATGATCCATAATGGTGAGCACCACCGTCTTGCCGCCCACATGTGGAAATCCCTCGATGAAGTCCATGGTGATGTCGGACCAAACCGAACTGGGGATGTCGAGGGGCTGCAGCAAGCCAGCTGGATGAAGGTGTTCGGTCTTGTTCCGCTGACAGACGGCGCAGCTCTAGATGAAATCCCGCACCAGGCGATTGGCCTTCGGGTTGTAGAACGAAGCGCGGAGTCGCTGCAGCGTCTTCTGGATGCCCTCGTGCCCGGCGCCGTGCGCCGTGGCCAACAGCTTTGGCCACAGCACAAAGGAATACGACACAAAGATGCGGCCCTCATGGCGAACGAGGCCGTCGACGATGCTCCAGGCTGCCACTGCCTGCCGGCAGCGAGCTGTTCCTTCACCTTGATGACGCCGGGGAGGGTTTCCGCCTCGCGGCGGAACTCGTCGTAGAGCTCGAACATCGGTGACGACAGTGAGTGCACCGCACTGGCCTCCTCATCACGTCAGGACAGCGCGTCGGCCACTGTGTTGGTCTTGCCAGGATTGAAGTCAACAGTGAAGTCATATCCAAATAATTTGCTTACCCATGTATGCTGTGGAATGGTGGATAGGTGCTGACCGAGCAGGAATTTGAGGGAGTAATGGTTTGTACGAACCACGAACGGCCTCCCCCACAAGTATGGTCTCCAATGGAGGACGACTTTGACGAGCCCTCGTGCTCATACGCCGCGAGCTTGGCGCTGGGGCGCCACGGGCCTGCTGTAGAACGCGATCAGGACCTTGTCTTGGTGCAGCACAGCGCCGAACCCACTGCCTGATGCGTCGCAGTTAACAACGAAGGGCGCGACGAAGTCCGATAGCTGCATTGTCGGCCCGGAGGTGAGGGTGTGCTTCAAGGCCTGGAATGCGGCTGCGGCATC
Organism: Cenchrus fungigraminus; assembly: GCA_036936925.1. Classification (NCBI taxonomy): domain Eukaryota; kingdom Viridiplantae; phylum Streptophyta; class Magnoliopsida; order Poales; family Poaceae; genus Cenchrus; species Cenchrus fungigraminus. The sequence goes on along the minus strand of CM072773.1, from coordinate 25,048,272 downwards.
CGCCGACCAAGAGAACACCTCGCGCTTGAGCAGCTAGGTGAGGGGACGCGCCACCATGCCGTAATCCCAGATGAATTTCCGATAATAGCCTGTCAAGCCCAGAAATCCTCAGAGTGCGCGAACCGTCGTCGGTGTCGGTCAGACGAGCACGACGTCGATCTTTGATGGATCCATGGCGACGCCAGAGTCACGGATGATATGGCCCAAGTATGCCACCTCGCGCGAGCCGAAAGAGCACTTGCTCTGCTTGAGGGTGAGGCTGTTGTCCAGCAGCACCTGGAAGACGGCGCGAATGTGCTGTAGATGCTCCGTCCAAGTCGGGCTGTAGATGAGAATATCGTCTAAGAAGACGAGGACGAAGCGGCGCAGGAAATCCCGGAGCACGTCGTTTATCAGCACCTGGAACGTCGACGGAGCATTCGTCAGCCCGAACGCCATGACCAAGAACTCAAAGTGGCTGTGGTGGATCCGGAACGCCGTCTTGGGGATGTCTTCCTCGAACATGCAGACCTGATGATAGCCGCTGCGCAGGTCAAGCTTGGTGAAGAAGCGCGCACCACGGAGCTCGTCGAGTAGCTCGTCGACGATCAGAATCAGGAACCTGTCTTTCACCGTCTTGGTGTTCAGCTCGCGGTAGTCGACGCAAAAGCGCCATGTGCCGTCCTTCTTAGGAACGAGTACTGGCGACGAGAACGGAGAGGTACTGGGCCGGATGATGCCCTGCCGGAGCATTGCGGCGCACTGCTTCTCAATCTCGTCCTTAAGCAAGTGCGGGTACCGGTAAGGCCGCACCGCGACTAGCGGTGTCCCCGGCAACAGGTGGATGCGGTGGTCAGCACGTCGTAGAGGTGGGAGACCCTACGGCTTAGCGAAGATGGCCGCGAACTCGGCGATGAGTAGCTTGAGCAAGTCGCCGGTGGCAATGGCACGGATGTGGGCGCCGGCTGGAGTGTCGATGCCGCGCCAGTGCACACGGTGATCGATCCGCCAGAATGGCATGGAGAGCACGTCAAAATCCCAAAGTATGGGTCCCAGGGTGCGCAGCCACTGGCACCCAAGGACGACCTCAAAGCCGCCAAGTGGGATGACGAAGAAATCACCGTAGAATTCCTCCTCGTCGATGCAGAACCGGACGGCGGGGCAGAGGCCGGCGTAGGGGATGCGGTCGCCGTTGGCCACGCCAATGGTGAGGTCCGGACGCAGAAGCGGCAGCAGGCCGAGGCGCCGTGCTGTCCTGTCAGCAAGGAAGCAGTGCGTCGAGCTGGAGTCCACCAGGGCGCGCGTGGCCGCGCCGGCAATGCTGACGAACAGGTGCATCGTCATGGGCGCGGCAATGCCGGTGATGGCATTGAGGGAGATCTTCGGCGCGTCTTCGATGGCATCGCCGTTGTGGTATATGACCGGCTCGCCGTCGACCTCCAGGAGATAGACACCCTTCCCGGGGCACTCCTTCATGTGCTCCCGCGAATACTTAGTGAGGCAATTGTAGCAGAGGCCGGTGTCGCGGTGCTGGGACATCTCCTCCTGGGTGAGCCTGGTGAAGCGGCCGCCCGTTTGCTTGGGCTTGACTGGTGCTGACGGAGTTAGAGGCGGGACGGACGAGGAGGAGCCCGCGAGTGTCGCCGGTGGCGTCACGGGCGACGCGCGGGTCGTGGGCGACCGGCTGGGCGCATGGACGGATGGCGCGAGAGGCTCGGGTGCTGGGTTGCGGCGCTCATAGGAGCGGGCCAGTCCCATGGCGTCTTCTAGGGACACTGGACGGTGGAGCTCGACGTCGACACGCAGGGGGTCGCCGAGGCCTGCGGTGAAGATGTCGATCTGCTGGAGCTCGGTGATTCCGTCGCAGCGTGCGAGCAGCTTCAGGAATTGGTCCGTGTACTCCGCGACTGTGCCGCTGCGCTGAAGCTTGATGAGCTCTCCAAGCGGATTGCTGCGCGTCGGCGGCCCGAATCGTCTGGTGACGAGGTCGGAGAAGCGGTCCCAAGACGGAACGCCCAGGTTGCGCTCGAGCCGGAAGTACCAGGATCGGGTGTCGCCGTCCATGTAAAAGGCGGCGTACCACACCTTGTCCTCCTCCATAGTGCGTGATGTGCGCAAGAACTGGTCGCATCTATGGAGCCAGGCGAGCGGGTCGGTGGAGCCGTCGTACGTCGGGAAGCGAAGCTTGTGCGACGCCAATGGCGGGCCACCGCCGCCAGAGCCACCGGCCACGCCCTTGTCCTTATTCTCCATGAATGCGAGGCGGTTGGACTGGACATTGTTGACGGCGACATGTAGGCGGGCTTGGTCGACCTTGATGGAGGAAACCTCCGAGGCGAGATCGACGATGAGCTTCTTCAACTCGGCGAGGGATGTGTCGTCGCCCATGGTGGTGCGGAAGCAGGGGAGCGCGGCTGCGGAATTGGTGCAGGGGCGGCGCTCGACCGAGAAACAGGGGAGGGCGGGTGGGAGTTCGCGGCAAAGCAGAGGCTTGCGGCGGAAAACAGGGGAACAACGCAGGGGATGGCGGCGGCTTGCGGCGGCATAGCATATTGGATTGCGCGTCGGCGCAAGAACAGGGTGGGGGTGGGCACAGGCGCAAGAATTGTGGCTTTGAATACCAAATGTTATGGCTACAGAGGTAAACTTTACTGATCTGCCGAGATAACAAGGATACAGGTAGAATTCGCCCTCCCTAAGGAGGCTTTGAATCTTGACAACCTATATCTCTTGCTTAACCCTCAAACGTGGACTCTAATTGGCTTATATACTGCCAATACACAGTCTATCTCCAACCAACTGCTAACAAACTTATCTAATTGCCTATCCTCTGTAACAAACCGGCCCTATTAGGCCTAAACCTCTGCCGCCGGCCCATCCTGAGCTTCAGGCACCGGCTGCTTCTTCCTACGATGCTCAAAGTGTTTGCCATAAAAGGCATCCATAACATGTCTTCATGCCTATCACTTAACAATTATAAATTACGGTTAGGATTTTATACTCCTATCGTAAAACTTTTTTTTTTGCAACTAATGCACTTTTGGGCCTCTAGTGTAGAGAAAATGAAGCATCATCAACCCTGCATAGCGAAAAATAAGATTAGCGGTGCTAACTAGATTTCATGGCTTAGCCAATAGCGACGTGGAGCTAAGTGTCCTAAGCGGCCATAACAATTGGCAATAGCGTAGTGCCAACTCGGCGCTACTCTCTAAAAAAAAGTTTAGCGAAGCTATACTGGGGTATTTATAAATATATTTCTTTAGACAACATGGACAATTGGTAAGGCGTTTATAACACATAACACATACGAGATCACATGGGGTTACCTTCCTAATGTCCTCATCTAATTGTAACTGTGTAACCTAAAACCAAAAAGCATATCAAGTACCTTTCATCCAAATGTCAGACTCAAGTTATCACCAATTTACTCTGAAGTGTAAGGGCGATTGAGATACTTTGCATACCGTTCAAGCTAGGGACGGAGGCAGGAAAAATTTTAGGAGGGGCTGAAAAAATCATCTGCTGGCTGCTGCTTGTGAGCTCGTGACCGCCTGACGCTGTGCCCCTCGGCGCTCGCGGCTCACCCTCGAGCTTTGCGCCACCGCGGCCTGCGGCGTGCGCCGTGTGGGCGCCCACCCCGCCGCCCGCCGGCACCCGCCTGGGCACAGAGCTGCGCCTGGGAGACCGGAGGGAGGGAGAATTAGCAGGGACCGGCCGACCGCAGAGGCGGGTTGGGGCGACGCGAGATGGCGCGAGGTCACGAAGAGGCAGTGACGGGGAGGCGACGGCCGACGGTGGATAGCTCATAGCCAGATAGGAATTTTCCTTTGTTGGGCTTAGACGAAAATGTTGACTACTCCCTCTGTCTCAAAATGTAAGCATTCCTAGCATTCAAACTCAAGAAATAATATAACTGCTAAAAGACCTCTGTACCTCTCATTTTACACTACCCACCAACTCTCCACCAACCCACATACCCATTCAGTTTTGTCATATCCCTAGGAATACTTATATTTTGACAAAAAAATTGAACTTTAGGAATGCTTATATAACGAGGCGGAGGGAGTAGTTGGCCTAATATACCAAAGTACATGAGTAAAAAATTTAGAAGGGACTCCAGGGTTCTACATACCGGCGAGCTGTAGGGGGCTGGAGCCCCCTTGCCCCCCCCGGCTGCCTCCGTCACTGGTTCAAGCGGCTGCCGGTCGTCTGCGCGCTGTTCCGTGCCCTTTGCACCGCCAACCCGCCACTGTCCACCCTCATATATATATATATATATATATATATATATATATATATATATATATATATATATATATATATATATATATATATATATATATATATATATATATATATATATATATATATATATATATATATATATATATATATATATATATATATATATATATATATATATATATATATATATATATATATATATATATATATATGACGCACTCTGCCGCCAGCCGCGCCTTCACCGGCAGCAATCGGAGCGCCGGAGTTCTATCCAGCCGGAAGCACCGCGACTTCACTGAGATTTGGCCGTTCGTTGAGTTAGAGCCTGTTCTTTTCGTTCGAAAGGAATAGTGAAGTTACAAATGAATAGTGTTAGAATAGTATTTTTTGTGAGAGAAGATGTGATAGATATGATAGGTGAATAGTATTTTCCACTTTTCCTTTGTAAGGTAAAGAATAGGGCCTTAGACCGGAGAGGTCGTCACCTGGTTGCATGTGGGCCCGGTAACTATGTGTAGACAGTAGACCGGGTTGAGCAGCACCGAAGGACTGACTCTTCAATGAGCTATATCAGCCCGAATCCCGGCCCATTCGCACAAGGGGCTGGGGTATAGTATTCCAAATGGGCCAGGCCCGATGAGCGGCACGAGGCACGACTCTAAAAAGCACGGCTCTAGCCCGGCCCTAAGCACAATCGATAGTGCCTAGGACTGGCCCGGCACGATAGGTCGATAGTGCTTGGGCCGCCACTTCGGCCCATAGTGCCGGCCCGAGGCACGACATGATTTTTACCGGCCCGATATCTATTTCCATCTCATATAAATACCTGCGAAACCCTAGTTTTTCCTTCCCAACCCCCAACTCAGCCGCCCCCTCTTCCATCCCCAAGACCCCAACTCAGCCGCCCCTCCCCAATCCCCAACTCAGCCGACTCCTCCTGATCCTGTCACCGTCAGTCCGTCACCTACCTCACCCTCCACCGCCGCCTGGCCGTCCGCGGGGGGGAGGGGGGAGCTCCGGCCGTGCCGGCGTGCGCCGCCTAGGCCGCGGGGGCCGGAGCTCCAACCGCGCCGACGTGCGCCGCCCCCTCCCTCGGCCTCCGCCGCCGCCGCCTGGCCGCCATCGGAGGGCGGAGCTCCGGCCGCGCCGGCGTGCGCCGCCTCGACCGCGGGGGCCGGAGCTCCAGCCAGCCACGGCGGCGTGCGCCGCCCCCTCAGCCTCTGTCGCCGGCCGCGGGAGGCGCAGCTCCGCCTGCGCTGCCGCCTGCCTCGTAGTGCCGGGCCGGGCCGCGACCCATCGGGCTGTCTTCAGCGTCGTGCCGGCCCGGCCCGAAAAATAGGCCATAGGGCCGGGCCTGGGCCGCCAGTCAGGCACGACACCCGACACGGCCCGGCACGAAGAATCCATCGGGCCGCATAGTGCCGGGCCGCATCGGGCCGGGCCAGATCGGGCTCGGGCCGGGCTAGGGCCGGGCGGCCCGTTCAGAATACTATAGGCTGGGGTTACCTTTGTCTCTCCGGCTGTATACGATTATATGCAATGAACAGTTTAAGAATTTAAAATATACTATATTCAAGGAGAAGGATTCAACCTAGAGAGATGGCGGATCTTCCAAAACAAGCCACTGATGGGCCCTGACAGGTTGATGGTATTCGGCTATTCGCAGCATCTCTTTCACGTTTGAATTTTACACACGACAGCTAGTTCAGAAAGCAACCGCGGGAAGAGGACATGATACTGAGACCTGTATAAGCGGTCAAGCTACGTTGAGGCCTGCACTGGGGTACATCGGGTCATTGTGAGACCTGTAGAAACACAAAACGAAACTGTTAGAACCGACGGTGTGCAATGGACTGAGAATGGTTCAAAAGTTTAAGTTCCTTGATTATTACCAATTCTAAGTTACAAAGATATTTATAGAAAAAAGGACAAAAGAAACACTAAAACAAGTGAACGAAAAAAATTTACTACCTCCGTTCTTAAATATATGACGTTTAGGATAAGCTAGTTTAGTTAAAAAATGAACTAATTTGTTTGTCCTAAACGTCATAAATTAAATGAACGGAGGGAGTAAAAGCTAAAAGCAGTCTAACCAAGCTCTAAGAAGAGGTTTCTTATAGACTTTAGACTTGAGGAGACAAAGCTCAAGCTCCTCCGTAGGTCCTTCCATCTTCCAAGGGACAAAACATTGTTATCAAAATTAATTTCATTTCTGTGTGTCCAGATCATAACAATTTCTTGGAAAATAGGCCAGCAGGTAAGTTACAGTCATCACATAACATGCTTGAATCAAACCACTATTTTAAAAAATGGAAAGCTAGAGAAACACATTTACAACAAATGGTCCAATAATCACTTGGGATTATATATATATTTCTCCCTTTTGAGCTATTCGATATTTGCAACTGAGCACAGCTCAGCTTTTTGGCTAACTGTGGTGAAACATGATAACGGATGGAGTATTTGTACACAATAGACAATGATGTGTCTATGCTGATTTTGTCAATGTCAAGATATATTGATCTAATCTTTTGGAGATGCTTATATGGACGGACTATTTGTACACAGTACACACAATTATATGTGTGGGTGTGCATTGATATGATATAAAAAATGTCTACAATTTCGTAAACTCGTGTGCTGCACAACAGTCTGCAGACTATTCTTGTTGGAACACATAACTTTACTTGACTCGCTGGTCCATCAAATAAACCCAAATGGATATTTCTTGTGCACACAATACATTCTAGAACCACCACAAGTAACACCAGATATGTTCATATGGAAACAAATTACCAGACAACACGTAGACAGGCCATTCCACGACCTGAGTTCTGTCAGCATGCATGGAACTGCACGAGGCAAACTCGCAAGGATATGCAAGATGTGTGCTGCAGTAGAACAGTTTTAAACCCCTAGCCCCAGCCAGATAGCTGCGCATCCAACTCAAAGTTCAGTGTTCAAACCTCAAGCACCCACCACCAAGCAAAACGAAGCAGATAAAAGGGCTGCCGGCAGAGCTGAGATAACCCTACTCCCTCTCTCTCAACTCTCCATCCCGATTGGTGTGCCTCCTGCTCAACTCTCCATCTGTTTTAGGAGAAAAAATTGCACAGTGTAGGAGAACTTGCCATTATTTTGGTACGATTGTATGCTTGCTCGTAGCTCCTATTACACAGTTCACTAGTAATACACCGTCAGGTTTGTTCTTTAATTTTTTGCAGGTGATAATTGTGCCTCATGTGTTGTTCCAAGGAGCCAGCGAAACTCACCATGGTTCTACTTTTGCCCTTGCTGCTTCTGTGTTATGGAGTTGGAAACATCCACTGCTCAACCCTTCATGATAGCAGCGTAGATCTGCACGCACTGCTCGATTTCAAGCAGGGTGTCAGCGATCCGTATGGAGCCTTGAGCAACTGGACCATGAGCTCTCACTTCTGTCTGTGGAATGGTGTGACGTGCACCTCCAGGCGACCATTGCGCATCATGTACCTCAACCTCGCCGGGAAAAGTTTATCTGGCTCAATCAGTTCCTCTCTTGGAAACCTTACCTTCCTTAATTATCTTGACCTCTCCTCTAATAACTTCTTTGGTCCCCTACCTCTTCTTGGCAGCCTCCAACAACTGCAGATCCTTATTCTGAACAACAACAATTTGTCTGGAATCATTCCTGATGCACTTACAAACTGCTCCAACTTGACCTATTTAGATCTCTCTTCAAACTCACTGGTGGGTTCAATCTCTCCGAAATTTGGCCTGCTCTTAAATCTATATAATGTCGATTTGGCTGACAATCAACTCAACGGAAGCATTCCTACTGAGCTCGGCCAGCTGAGCAAATTAGAACACTTGCACCTAGGCAGTAACAGGCTTTCAGGTGAAATTCCACAATCCATCTTCAGTCTTTCTTCTCTAAAAAATCTAGGTCTAGAACATAATATGCTAGGTAAGGCATCACTGCCACCTAATATTGGAGACATTCTCCCGAATCTCACTCAGCTTACCTTGCAAAATAACTCGTTTGAAGGTCCCATCCCAGATTCCATAGGCAATGCTCTAGGGCTAGAAATGTTAGATTTATCACTTAACAATTTCTCAGGGCAAATTCCTACTTCTTTGGGAAAACTTTCAAATCTGACTAGATTAAACCTTCAACATAACCGGCTTGTAGCAAGGGACGCCCAGGAATGGGAATTCTTGAATGCATTAAGAAACTGTACACATCTGCAGTACCTCATACTGTGTTGCAATGAGCTGCAGGGACCTATACCGTTGTCAATTGGCAACTTATCGACTGACCTTCAATATCTGGTGTTGTCTGAAAACAGCTTAACTGGAGAAATTCCACGGTCCATAGGAAATCTTACTTCATTAACTTTGTTGTGGCTGCATGGAAACTATTTTAGTGGTACAATTGAAGGATGGGTCGGAAGCTTAAAAAGCCTACGACTTCTGTATCTCCAATCGAACAACTTCACTGGGCCAATCCCGTCCTTCAACAATTTTACTCAGTTGGTACAACTCAACATAAGCGGAAATGAATTTAACGGTTCCATACCAGCTAGCCTGGGAAATCTTGGAGGCCTCCAACAGCTGGACCTAAGCTATAACAATCTTCAAGGGTCTATACCACCAAACTTTGGAAACCTTCAGCAACTCCTAGAATTAGATGTTAGCCACAACCATCTACAAGGTGACATAACTCTAGATATTAGCAAAATTAAACAGCTCACAGACCTACGTCTTTCATCAAACAAGCTTACTGGAGAAATCCCAGATACTTTTGGCAAGTGTCAACAATTAGAAACCCTCCTAATGGACCAGAATTACTTCAAAGGAAACATCCCGCCATCTTTCAAGGGACTACAGAGCCTCATATCACTAAATCTTTCTCACAATATCTTGTCTGGCACCATTCCAACTATTTTGGAGGATCTATTGCTTCTCAATAAACTGGATCTTTCATACAATCATCTCCAAGGAGAAATACCAGTTAATGGAGTATTTGTAAATGCAACAGCTATTTCACTCAATGGCAACTGGGGCTTATGTGGAGGAGTGATGGATCTCCATATGCCTGCATGTCTCGTGGTTTCTCGGGTAATAGAATGGAAACACTATTTGACCATCTCATTGATTCTAGTATTTGGCCTCATGTCACTCGGGATGTCAACTTACGTTATATTCCTCGTGAAGAAGGCACCAAGAAGGCCATACTTATTATTGCTTTCTTTCGGTAAGAAATTCCCGAGAGTTTCTTACAAAGATCTAGCCCAATCTACAGATAACTTCTCAGAGTTCAACCTAGTTGACAGAGGAAGCTACGGTTCAGTATACAAAGGAAAGCTAACTCAAGGTAAAATTGAAGTTGCTATTAAGGTCTTTGACCTTGATACAAGATTTGCGGACAAAAGTTTTATTTCAGAATGTGAGTCTTTGAGAACCATTCGGCATCAGAATCTTCTTTCTATACTAACTGTGTGTTCAACAATTGACAATGACGGTAATGATTTCAAAGCCCTAATTTATGAGTTCATGCCCAACGGGAATTTGGATACATGGTTGCATCAGAAACATGGTGGTGGTGTTGCTCCAAAACGTTTGGGCTTAGCTCAAAGAATAAGCATAGGTGTTGGCATGGCTGATGCACTGGCCTATTTACACCATGACTGTGGAAGGCCAATTGTTCACTGTGATCTGAAACCAACCAATATACTTCTGGATGATGGCCTGAATGCCCATTTGGGAGACTTTGGCATTGCAAGTTTTGTTGCTGATTCCAGATCAATAACAGTTGGACATTCAGGTTGTAGTAGTTCACTCGCTGTGACAGGAACAATAGGATATATCGCCCCAGGTATGAATCAAGAATTTTGCCATGTCATCCTGTATTTGTATAAAGCAATTTGTTATGCACCCAATAATTTTTCTCTCTATCTTTTAGAGTATGCTCAAACTGTTCATGCATCAACTTGTGGAGATGTTTATAGTTTCGGAATAGTACTCCTGGAGATGATTACAGGCAAAAGACCAACTGATTCTATGTTTGAGGGAGGGAGCAGCATTATCAACTTTGTGGAGAGAAAATTTCCAGGTCAATTGTTGCATATTATTGATACTCATCTCCAAGAAGAATGCGTGGGTTTTATGAAAGCAACGGTGGTAACAGAAAGCGAGGTCTATCGATGCGTGCTGTCTCTTGTGCAAGTTGCTCTTGCTTGCACACGTCCATTTCCAAGGGAAAGAATGAACATGAGAGAAGTAGCCATTAACTTGCGTGCAATCAGAAAGTCATATGTTGCAGCGAGCCAGCGACTAAGTAAAGCAGGCCATTCTTCACTACATCTTGTGTAATTAGTTGTCTTTGCAATTGACATAAAGGTGGCAAACTAGGCAAGAGTAGTAGCATGCTGAAATTGATGAACTACCCTGCTAGAAAGCCATACGTGGTGGAGACTGGAGACAAGTTGTATGTAGTATGTAATACACTAATACCAGATCATACTAAGATCTGTCTTTTGAACATTTGGAATTGGGATTCGAGAAAGAATCAAAGGTTCCATAAGTATCTTATCTCAGATTAATTTGATGTCTAAGTGAGCAAGTGAATACAGTATTGGGACGACATAATACTATATGGCGCTTATAACACATATTGCACACATCAGATCAAATGGGACGGCCTTCCTGCAAATGTCTGTAACCTAAAACCAAAAAGCATACCAAATCCCTTTCACCCAAATCTCAGACTGACAGACTACAGTAATCACCTGCAATTTTACTTCGAAGTGTAAGGGCGAATGGGATACTTCGCAAGTTCGCATACCGTTCAAGCAGCTGCCGGTCTGTAGGATCGATGGCCTATAGAAGGGGGGTTGAATATGGGCCTTTTTCAAATTTCTAGAACAAGTAACAAACCTTAACCTAGATCTCTAGTGTTGCCCATCTAAAAAGGTTTCTCCCTACCAACTAAGCACACTAGCAAAGTTCCTTAGTAAGAAACACACTAACAAGTGTAAAGCACCCTAATCAAGATATGCAACAACCAAAGCAAACTAGAGTGAACAAAAGCAAAGGAACTTAAGAGCTAAAAGTAAATGCGGAAATAAGTGCAAGAAGGTAGAAAGGGAAGAAACAAGACAACCGAATTTTTTTCCCGTGGTATCGAGAAGTTGACGCTTCTCCCTAATCCACGTTGGAGCACTCACAAAGAGTTTTGCTCTCTCTCAAGCCACTTAGACATGAGTGCTCACTAAGAGTACCCGTTCTCCATCTCCGGAATGGTGGGTCTCAATCCATTTACACCAAGAACTTCCCGGGGCTCCCACAATCTCCAAGAGCTCACAAGAACCCCAAATCACCGAGACCGTCTAGGAGCCGTCAAACTCCAAGAGTAGCAAGCTCACAACCTTTCACTTGACCAATGCACTCAGCTATGCCAATGAAAGCACCTTGAAACTCTTGATCACCAAGAAAGAATCCCTCTTGGCTAGGAAGATGAAATCCAAATGATTAAAGCACTAACTCTCCTTCTCCTTGGCTGTTGCAGTAATTCAGAGTGGCAAAGGCAGCTCAAGAGACGCAGGGAGGTCCAATTTATAGGCCTGGCAAGGGAAGCTAGCCGTTACAAAAGTTCTCTGAAAAGTAGTACCGTCGGATGAACCGACGGTTCCCCTGCGACAGCATCGGTTCATCCGGTCACTCTATGTCTCGAATTATAGCCGTTGAACACGAACGTTGTACCACTTCTTCCGACGCTCACACCGTTGTAGCGTCGGTTTATCCGGTGCTGAAGTCTCTTCACTCAAAACGTCTCTGCATAGAATAAACAGGGTCGCCGGATGAACCGTTGATGGTATCCATGTGCGTCGGTTCATCCGGTGTTGAAGCGTGTTCACTCGGTGCGTCTCTGTTACACCGGATGAACCGCTGGCTCGACCGTTGCTTCATCCGGTGCTGAAGGCCTTGACTTGATTTGTCACTGTTACCAAACCCTAGGTCACCGGATGAACCAATGCCTCTGCTGATGCATCGTCGGTTCATCCGGCGGTACTGAATTCTGCTGAGTCTTCCACATCAATCATCCGGTGCAACTAAATAAGATAGCGTCGGATAATCCGGCGTGCCCTTTTCAGTTTCAACTCATCCAATTCAATCTCCTTTGAGTTTTTCTTCAAGTCTTTTGCTTCGAAAGTGTTTCCATGAGTGTCTTGAGCTGTTTAGTGACCAAGGAACTTGAGAGTGCATAATTATGGCATAGCATTTGGCATGGTCAAGCTACTCAAGTGTGAACCCCTCTTTATAGTACGGTCAAACACTACAAACTAGCAAATCCAAGTGTCCTTCATCTCCTTGTGACACTCAGAACTATAAATGTCCTTAGCCTTGTAGTCTTTATCCATTGATCATCCATTAATTCAAATTGAGGGGTCTCTTTTCATTAATTACTTATGACAATAACCCAATGATAATATCCGCTACAAAACAAAGGTTAGTCACAAGTGTATGGTTGTCATTTATCACCGAAACACACCCTTACCAAAGGTGTGGTGGGGCCTTGATGCTTACAATCTCCCCCTTTTTGGTGATAGATGACAACTCAAGTAGAGATACACGAGAATTTGAAATTAAAGCGTAAACTCAACAACTAATGCATGAAAGAGATAAGCACAAGCACACAAGCATTAATTAAACAAACACACAAGCATGAGTAGACATGTAAACCATCAACATACACAAGATCCAAATACATGTCTCATCATGAACTCCACAAAACAGACAAGGGGCACAACAGCTCTCAAAACAAACTCCCAAGCTCCCCCTATCTCTACTCCCACTATCTATCTCCCCTTTTGGCAACAAGCACCAAAAAGGGTCCTAATCCTGCTGAGGTGGAGGAGAAGCTGGCGGTGTCGAGGTAACAACCACAGAAGGTGCGACGTGGTACTCGGAGGTGTCACCGTCGTCGGACTCGAACCCTGACAGCTGCCATCTCGGACTCGATCTGCTGAGTGATAGAGCGAAGTGTGATATCCTCCTGATCGAGTCGCTCTGCCTGAGGAGTAGCCATGGAAGGCATGGGCGAGGTGAACCCCAGAGAAGGTCGTGACGGTGTCTCAAAGATCAGGGGACCTGTCAGGAAGGGAGACATCAGCTGAGTCGACGGTGTCTGAGAGAACTATCCTGCCCTGAGCTGCTCAAGTAGTGTGGTCGTCTGTGGAGTCGAGAGCTGCTGAGTAGTGAACGTCCCTGAGGAAGGAGTGGTGAAGTCGAGATCGAGATCATCGGGATCGGGAGGCTCACCAAACTGACAGGGGGTACTGAGATGGCCGGCTCAGGCTGAAGGAGCTGCTGGGTCGGGAGTGCCGGAAGCTGAAGCCCCGTGTGCTGAAAGAGTTGACCCAAACTGGTAGACATAAATGAGAACATCTGGGCAGTCATCATCTGGTGCTGCTGTAGCTGCTGCCTCTGAGCCTCCTGCTGCTGCTCGAACTGCAGTCTCTGTGCCTCCTACTGCTGGCGTATACTGTCTAGTATCACCTGCTGTGCCTCCTGCTACCTCTGAAACTGCACCTGCATCTCACGCTGAATGTCCATCGTGGCCTTCGACTGGTCGGCCAAGGACTGAATCACAGAAGCTAAGGCGTCGGGCTGAGTGACCTGAGAGGTGGAGATAGGTGGTATTGGCGACTCAGCCTCTCTCTGTCCTGGCAAACTGGAGCCCCCAGCCTCGTCGTCATGAGCACGACGAGTACGGAAGACGTGCTGGGGCTCGAGCTCAAAGTCCTCATCCTCGCTCGAGTCCTCCTCTGTGTCAGTGGCCAGGTACGCAGGTAGAGGCCCCTCAGCTAGAGCAAGTAGCTCGTCTTGTCGAGCGGCCTCGTCCATCACTGCCTCAGTTGCAGCACGAGCCTGGAGGTCCTCTACTGCTCGTCTCCGTCCCCTGGGTCCCTGCCTCCTGTCCCCTGGCATCAGCGGCTGGTAAGTCTTGAACACATACTTGGATCGCTCTAAGACTGAGATATACCGCTGAGACTCCAACTGAGAAAGTATCCAGCTGATCCAGTGGGCAAAGGGGAACTGCCTGGTCATCCCCATCCCATCCATAATAGCATCCTCGATCTCACTCAGTAGAATGTCCACAATGTCAAACGTCTGGTGAGTCATGATGTACAAGAGGATCCACTGCTGAACTCCAGTGATCGACTCGGCATTCCCCATTCTGAAGAGAAGGGACCTCCTGAGTGCGAAATAGACCACGTAGGCCTCACGTGTCAGCCTGTCAGGAGTCCGAGGGGTGCCGGGGAGGAAAGGCTACTGAAACAAGAAGCTGATCTCCTCGTGTGGAGGTACTATAGGAGAGTGAGCACGACGAGGAGCCTCAACGTCGGGGTAGGCCAGGTAGTGTATCGAAGTGTCGTCGACCTGAACCCCAAGGAACTCTGCTATCCCCTCTCGAGTGAGCCTGAACTGCTACCCCATAAACATGAATCTGATCGAGAGCCGGGCATCCTCAACGTAGACAGTCGAGTAGAACACTCTGACCCACTCTGGCACGTAACGTGGCCTCTCACTGATAAGAGCTGCAAGTCCTGGTAAGTAGTCAAAGTGAGGAAGTATCAGAACTCCAGCTGCTGCTAGCCTGAGTGCTGTCTACTGTAGCATCCTGTGCTGACTCAACTGTGATCCCTTCCTGACATAGGAGGCATAGAAGCTCTCCTGAAGAATAGTCCAGAACCGAGGGTCACAGTTCTCTCTCTGAGGAGGGAACCACTCGTCCTCCTCCACGAACCTCAACTTCCGGATCTTCGGACCAGAAAGGCTCCTCAGATCACGGAGATATACCCCGAAGGCCTCTGCACGCTGTGCTCCAATACGAATCTCAGGACCCTCTCTCGACTGATCCTCCTGATCCTGCTCCACGTGCTACTCTGCTGCTGTCCTCCTCTGCCTAGGAGTCGGCTGAGGCTGAGTGTGTCCTCCACGAGTCCGAGGACTGGTACGTGGGGCAGAAGAAGGTGACTGAGTCTCTGTCTCTGTCTGTCGGGTACCAGTACGGCCCGAACACCGTAACACCTGCTGCTCATGGGGCTGCTCCCCCTGACCCTGTGCACTGCTACCAATCCGTATGCCCCTCTGTGGCTGACCCTGGGTGTCGGGCACTTGGAGCACACGCTCCCACTCCTTATCCTGCTTGCTCTTCTTCTTCTTCGGCTCAACAACGGCCTTGCCCTTCTTCTTGTCGCCTGCCATCTGTCAGAGAAAACAGTGGAAGATTATAGAATGGAGAGCGAAGAATATAAATGAGAATAAATATCTAAGGGAAGAGGTCCTTAAGCAAAGCATATGAGAAAGATGGAGCCTAAACATGCATCCTAGAAGATGATCATGGCATATGATATGAAAAGATGAAGTCTAGGACAGTCCTTAAGTGTACATGATGTGTGTGAGAGTGCAAGACCAGAGTATAAGCAACTGATAGGAGATATGGAAGAATTGACACATGAACATGTAGAGAACGGTATCACATATACTTGATTTCCTAAAGATAGAGCATGGCACTAACAAAATGAGCAGGACATGTGAGCTAGATCATGAACACAAGCTACTGTAGGAGGTGAACAGGGCAAGAACAGTGCCAAACAGTAGCCGCAGAGCTCAATTCCCATGAGATTTAGCAAAACTAGATGAAATTGAGCCCTAAAACTGACCAAATGAGCACTTGAGATGTCATAGAGGAAGTGCAGCTCATAATCGTAGCCTCAATCCACAGAAAAACCATCTAATCCCCTCAAGAGCATGTGCCGTAGACTGAACAGAAGGGGAAAAATGGGCCGGTGCTCACCCCTGCTGAAGAGGTTCGTCGAGACGCTGCAGGGAAGCACTGAGTTGCCTTGCGCACGCCTCAGATGGTGACCGACGAGCTCCGGCGGCACCGGCGGGCCGGAGAAGGCGGCGGCGGCTGGAACCCTAGAGGGAGTCCCGCTGCGGCGCGCGTCGAATTTGGCGCGGAGGAGACGGCGGCGCGACGGCGGAGGTGGCCGGCGGTGAAGACCTGGAGCCGGCGGAGGACGCAGGTGCCGCGGCTCGAGCAGAGACGGTCGGCGGCGAACGGAATCGGCGGTGTACGGGTGGCCGGTTGCGGCGTGATGAGATTGAAAATGGGATCGAAACGGTCAAGACGGATATGACAAGTGGGGCCACGCTGCAGAGAAGCGCCGGATGAACCGACAGTAAGAAAACGTGCAGCGTCGGTCGAACCGTCGGACGATATGGTCAAAACTGTGAAACACATCACCGGATGATCCGGTGGCCTTGATTTTAGATGCGTTGGATGATCACTGCGCGGGTCTGAATTTGCCTCAGATTTCAGTAGCACCGGATGAAACGCTGCATCCACAGAGGCGAGCGTCGGTTCATCCGACGATAGCTAACAGAGGCTCGCTGAGCAAAATTTAAACTGACCCGACCACCGGATGAACCGACGCTGGAACCTATATAGTAGCGGTTCATCCGATGAAGATAAAAACAGAATGTTGAACTAAAGCTCATTTTTGATCCGACAAATGCCACACACAAGCCAACACAAGCACATTTTTGGATCAATCCTGAGTGACAACCTCACCCCTCAAGCACTCCTTTGTAAAATAGAAGTATATAAACCATAGATTCCCTACAAGGGATATACCTTATAAATTTTTAGAAAAATAGGCGAATAAGATCCAAAAAGGGAATGTATGAGTCATTGCCTTTGAACTTAGAGATAGAAACTTTAAGCTCGTTAGGACATAACTCAATAGGCATTAAGCACCATCATTTGTCTTAGCACACTCTTGGAGATGTTGATTTGCATTGAACGCTAAGCAACTTTCTCATAGTGTGATTTTCCTTTGTGACACCTCTCACGCAATGCTATGCAAGAACAAATGCATGAAAATAAACATGAACGCATACTATATGACAAGAAAAGATGCAAAGCGGAAAGATAAACTATCTTGCCAAGTTTGAACCCTTGTTAAGCTTACTCATGGTGAGCCTTTCAACATGCCTTGAGCGAAATTTTGGAACCACCGGCTCAAGCAAGACCCATACTCACCACTATCTTAACAAGGTTAGACAAGCCCCTACATCATGTACATATGCAAATGCAAACTATATGACAAGCATCACATGATGTTAGACGCATCAAGCACATTTAATTCACTCCTTAGCCTACAAAAGGTGTTTTCATCAAGAGGCTTAGTGAATATATCCGCCAATTGCTCCTCGGAGCGAACACCACAAAGGAGAATATCACCTTTAGCCACATGGTCTCGCAAGAAGTGATGGCGGATATCAATGTGCTTGGTGCGCGAGTGTTGAACCGTGTTGTTAGCAATTTTTACGGCACTTTCATTGTCACAAAGGAGAGGAACCCTATCTAGAACCACACCATAACCCAAGAGGCTTTGCTTCATATAGAGGATTTGAGCACAACAAGCCCCGACGGAAATGTATTCTGCCTTCGCGGTGGATAAGGCCACAGAGTTTTGCTTCTTAGAGGACCAAGCAACCAAAGATCGACCTAGCAAATGGCACCCACCCGAAGTGCTCTTACGGTCTACTCGACATCCGGCAAAATCCGAATCCGAATAACCCAAGAGCTCAAAGCAAGCACCATGGGGGTACCACAAGCCAATGCTAGGTGTGTATTTTAAGTATCTAAGGATCCTTTTCAAAGCACTTAGGTGAGATTCTTTAGGGTTGGCTTGAAACCGAGCACACATGCAAACACTAAACATGATATCGGGCCTAGATGCGGTAAGATAAAGAAGAGAGCCGATCATTGAACGGTAAAGCTTTTGGTCAACCGGTTTACCTCCCTCATCTAAGTCGAGATGTCCATTAGTAGGCATTGGTGTCTTGATTGGCTTGCAATCATCCATCTTGAACTTCTTGAGAATATCATTGGTGTATTTTTCTTGATGGATGAAGGTTCCTTCCTTCAATTGCTTGATTTGAAACCCAAGGAAGAAGTTGAGCTCCCCAATCATAGACATCTCGAATTCCTTAGTCATGAGATCACTAAAGTCCTTGCACACTTTAAGATTGGTAGAGCCAAAGATGATATCATCAACATAGATTTGACAAATGGAGAGCTCTCTGTTGATGATCTTGGTGAATAAAGTATATCCACTATTCCAATCTTGAAACCTTCCTTGATGAGAAAGTCACGGAGCCTCTCATACCATGCCCTAGGAGCTTGCTTGAGTCCATACAAAGCCTTGATCAACCTATAGACATGGTTAGTATGTGTGGTATCTTCAAAATCGGGAGGTTACTCAACATAGACTTCTTCATTGATGAAGCCATTTAAGAAGGCACTCTTGACATCCATTTAAAACAATTTCATTTTGTGACGAGAGGCATAAGCAAGAAGGATACAGATTGCTTCAAGACGTGCAACCGGAGCAAAAGTCTCTTCATAGTCCAAGCCTTCCACTTGCGAATAGCCCTTGGCGACAAGCCTTGCCTTGTTCTTCACCACGACTCCATGTTCATCTTGCTTGTTTCGGTAGACCCACTTGGTGCCAATCACATTCTTGTTCTTGGGCGCTCTACTAGGACCCAAACTTCATTTCTTGTGAAGTTGTTGAGCTCATCTTGCATAGCCAAGATCCAATCCGGGTCCTCAAGAGCTTCCTCTATAGTAGTGGGTTCTACAAAAGAAACAAATGCATGATGTTTGCAAAACAAAGTATATTGTTTGCGGTGAGTACGTGTACCACCCTTGGGATCACCCAAGACAAGATCGATGGGGTGGTTTGACGAAGTCCTTGTACGCCTTTCAAGTGTGGTTGGATCGTCTTGAGGTTGCACTACTTCCGGTTCTTCTTCTCCTTGATCTTGGGTGTCTTGTGATGTAGGAGGTGGTCCATTTGTGGAAGATGGGCTTTCTTGTCTTGTACGCCTTTGATGATCATCATTATCATCATCGGAAGAGGATGAGTCTTCATGGTTGTGGGAAGTAGAAGGTGCATTATCATCCTCTTTGGGCTTGATGTCCCCAATAGCCATCTTCTTCATTGCATCTCGGAGAGGTTCTTTTCCTACATCATCACAACAATAGCCATCTCCTTGGGAGCCATTAGATTCATCAAACTCCACGTCACATGTTTCTTCAACGGCACGTGTAGTGTTGTTGAATACTCTATATGCCTTGGAGTTTGATGCATAACCAAGAAACATGACCTCATCTACCCTACTCTCAAACTTCCCTATGTGCTTCCTCTTCTTGTAAATGAAACACTTACACCCAAAGACTCTGAAGTAGGAGATGTTGGGCTTCCTCCCAATGAGAAGCTCATAGGGTGTCTTCATGAGTAGTCGATGGAGATACACCCTATTTGAAGCATGACACGCCGTGTTGATAGCTTCCGCCCAAAATCTTTGAGGGATACCATAGTCATCCAACATAGCTCTAGCCAATGTGATGAGAGTCTTGTTCTTCCTTTCTACCACACCATTTTGTTGTGGTGTGTAGGTTGAAGAGAATTCATACTTGACGCCTAGCTCATCACAATATTCTTCCACATTAGTGTTCCGGAATTCCGATCCATTGTCACTCCGGATCTTCACAATAGATGACTCAAATTCATTTTGAGCCCTTTTAGCAAAGTTCTTGAAGATCCCGAATGTCTTGCTCTTGTCCTCCATAAAGAATGTCCAAGTGTAGCGTGAGTAATCATCAACAATGAAAAGACAATAGAGATTACCCCCAAGACTCTTGTATGTAGTAGGGCCGAAGAGGTCCATGTGCAAGATTTCCAAAGGTCTTGAGGTAGATACATAAGCCTTCATAGGATGGTGACTTGCTACTTGCTTGCCGGCTTGACACGCTCCACATAACCTGTCCTTCTCAAATGTGACATCCTTCACACCGAGAACTAAACCTCTTTTGAAAGCCTTCTTGAGTTGACTCATGCCTATATGTGCAATACGACGATGCCATAGCCAACCCCTGGATGTCTTGGTGAAAAGACAAGTAGTCAAGTTTGCTTCATGAGAGGAGAAGTCCACAAGATAGATGTTCCCATGGCGAAAACCTTTGAACAAAACTTCATTTA
The DNA here is from genome assembly GCA_036936925.1 of Cenchrus fungigraminus. Lineage (NCBI taxonomy): Eukaryota > Viridiplantae > Streptophyta > Magnoliopsida > Poales > Poaceae > Cenchrus > Cenchrus fungigraminus. The sequence continues at coordinate 25,027,942 of CM072773.1, read as the reverse complement.
GATTTCTTGTTAGTAATGATAACTCTCTCATCATCAAATAAGCAAGATAAGCTAATATCACAAAATTGAGCAATGGAAAGCAAGTTATAACTACAAGAGTCTACAAACAAAACATTGGAAAGAGAGAGATCTTTTGCAATGGTTATATCACCCAAGCCGGAAACTCTTCCTTTAGAATTATCACCAAAGGTGACTTACTCATGATTCCCCGCATCATCCACTAGAGAGGTGAACATTTTACTTTGGCCGGTCATGTGTTGAGTACATCCACTATCAAGGACCCAATGACTTCCCCCGGCCTTGTAGTTCACCTACACACAAAGAGATCAAGTTGAAGATTTAGGAACCCAAGCAAGTTTGGGTCCAATCACATGAGTTACTAAAGTTTTGGGAACCCAAATTTGCCTAGGTTGATTCACTTTAGCCTTGGTCCCTATGAACCTTGCCGCCACTTTGCCTTTGCTATTCTTCAACAACAAGAAATGGTTATTGTTGAACATGGAACGATAGTTGCAAGGTAATTTAGGCAAAGGACGTGAAGGTAAAGGACACTCCCTTGTGTGATGACCAGTGATCTTGCAATATTGGCAATAAGACCAAACTACCTTCACAAAGCACCCATAAAGTTTCGTTGACTTGCGAGTTTCTTTGATGGGTTGAGGGAAGGAGTCAAGTCCCCTAGTGCCATAATCTCTTGCATTGTGATAGAGAATCTCCTTATGCAATGCTTCACCCTTGGCTATTTTCTTCACACAAGATCTTAGGCTTCTTACTTCCTCTTCAAGTGCTTTCACCCTATCATGGTTAGTCTTGGAAGAGGAGGCAACATTCTCATCATTAGGCAAGATCTTAGGTTCTTCAATCAAATCATCACAAGAAGTAGAAGCATTTGTCTTAGTGATGTCTCTAGCAATTTCTTGCCCACTAGCACAAATAGCCTCATAAGCAAGCTCAATCTCTTGATACTTCATCTCTTTGCTAAGGTCATTGTGTTTCACAAGTAACTCATCATTGGATAGCTTAAGTTTCTCATGGGTCTCTTCAAGAGCCTTGAGCTTATTCTTTTGATTCTTGATCATGTCGGTGTATTGATCTAGAAGTCCCTTAAGAGCTTGAGGTGAAAGTTCATTATCACTATCCGATGAGTCACTATCTTCACTATCGCTCACCTTGGAGTGTTTAGCCATGAAGCACATAGGTGGTGGAGGAAGAGGAGGTTCTTCATCATCCATGATCACAAGACCGATAAACTTCTTGTTCTTCTCTTCACTTCCGCTTGATTCATTAGAAGTTTCACCATCCGTGATCCACTCATTTGCCAAGAGAGAACGATGATCACTCTTCTTCTTGTTGTAGGGCTTGCTAGAAGACTTGTTCTTGTATGAGTCCTTCTTGGAGTGCTTGTCATCCTTCTCATCATCATCATCATTGTTGTTCTTCTTGCTTGAGCTTGCTGCTCGCTTGTCGGGCTTGGGACAATCATATGATAGATGATCATAGCTTTGGCAATTGTAGCACTTCCTCTTGCCACCTTCACCACTTCTTCTTGATGAGCGAAACTTGTTCTTCTTACGATCATAGTTGTAGCCTTTCTTGCCAATCTTGAAGAGCAATTTGGTAGTCCTCCTCATGAGGAAAGCAAGTTCACCATCATCTTCATCACTTGAGTCACTCTTGTCTTCACTTTCACTTGAAGAGGGAGGAGGCTTTGATTTTGACTTTGACTTGGGCTTGATCTTGTCACTAGCCTTGAGTGCAAGATCTTTCTTGGAGCTTGATGTAGAAGAAGATGACTCCATTTTGCCCATCAAGAACATCTCATGAGACCGAATCTTGTTCACAACTTCGGTGATGGTGAGAGTTTCAAATTCCTTCTCAAAGATGAGTGCCTTCACGATGTTGTACTTGGGCTTGGGAAGCGTTTGAAGAATTTTCCGAATAATTTCCTGCTCGGACACGTTAGCAACATCGAGAGCATTGATATTTTGAATAAGAACACCCATCCTTGAATACATTTCCTCTACACATTCATCATCCTTCATTGTAAACTCATTGAGCTCAACCTTAAGCAATTCATACTTCTCCTCACGGATTTTCTTGTTGCCCACATGGATAGTTTTGAGCTCCATCCAAACCTCATGAGCGGTATCTAAGGCAAACACCCTATCAAACAAATCCTCCTCAAGTGTCTCAAAGATAAAGTTTCTAGCACGATAGTTCCACTTGAGTTCACTCTCGGTGGGTTCATTAGGCATGGGATACATGGTAGTGGTCCATGCATCATGGTGTTGTGCTTGAAGAAACGTAGTCATTCTATGTGCCCAAAAAGTGAACCGTTTCCCCGCCAACTTGGGAGGGACATTTCCACTCCCCTTGCCCATCTCTCTAGGCGGTTAAGCCACCAAAAAGAGAGCCTAAGCTCTGATACCACTTGTAGAATCGATGGTCTATAGAACGGGGGGTTGAATATGGGCCTTCTTCAAATTTCTAGAACAAGTAACAAACCTTAACCTAGATCTCTAGTATTGCCCATCTAAAAAGGTTTCTCCCTACCAACTAAGCACACTAGCAATCAAGTTCCTTAGCAAGAAACACACTAACAAGTGTAAAGTACCCTAATCAAGATATGCAACAACCAAAGCAAACTAGAGGGAACAAAAGCAAAGGAACTTAAGAGCTGAAAGTAAATGCGGAAATAAGTGCAAGAAGGTAGAAAGGGAAGACACGAGACAACCGAATTTTTTCCCGTGGTATCGAGAAGTTGACGCTTCTCCCTAATCCACGTTGGAGCACTCACAAAGAGTTTTGCTCCCCCTCAAGCCACTTAGACTTGAGTGCTCACTAAGAGTACCCGTTCTCCATCTCCGGAATGGTGGGTCTCAATCCATTTACACCAAGAACTTCCCAGGGCTCCCACAATCTCCAAGAGCTCACAAGAACCCCAAATCACCGAGACCGTCTAGGAGCCGTCAAACTCCAAGAGTAGCAAGCTCACAACCTTTCACTTGACCAATGCACTCAGCTATGCCAATGAAAGCACCTTGAAACTCTTGATCACCAAGAAAGAATCCCTCTTGGTTAGAAAGATGAAATCCAAATGATCAAAGTACTAACTCTCCTTCTCCTTGGCTGTTGCAGTAATTCAGAGTGGCTGCGACAGCGTCGGTTCATCCGGTCACTCTGTGTCTCGAATTATATCCGTTGAACACGAACGCTGTACCACTTCATCCGACGCTCACACCGTTGTAGCGTCGGTTTATCCGGTGCTGAAGCCTCTTCACTCAAAACGTCTCTGCGTAGAATAAATAGGGTCGCCGGATGAACAGCTGATGGTATCCATGTGCGTCGGTTCATCCGGTGCTGAAGCGTGTTCACTCGGTGCATCTCTGTTAGAAATATATGCATACGCCGGATGAACCGCTGGCTCGGCCGTTGTTTCATCCGGTGCTGAAGGTCTTGACTTGATTTGTCACTGTTACCAAATCCTAGGTCACAGGATGAACCGATGCCTCTGCTGATGCACCGTCGGTTCATCCGGCGGTACTGAATTCTGCTGAGTCTTCCACATCAATCATCCGGTGCAACTAAATAAGATAGCGTCGGATAATCCGGCGCGCCCTTTTCAGTTTCAACTCATCCAATTCAATCTCCTTTGAGTTTTTCTTCAAGTCTTTTGCTTACAAAGTGTTTCCATGAGTGTCTTGAGCTGTTTAGTGACCAAGGAACTTGAGAGTGCATAATTATGGCATAGCATTTGGCATAGTCAAGCTACTCAAGTGTGAACCTCTCTTTATAGTACGGTCAAACACTACAAACTAGCAAATCTAAGTGTCCTTCATCTCCTTGTGACACTCGGAACTATAAATGTTCTTAGCCTTGTAGTCTTTGTCCATTGATCATCCATTAATTCAAATTGAGGGGTCTTTTTTCAATAATTACTTATGAAAATAACTCAAGGATAATATCCGCTACAAAACAAAGGTCAGTCACAAGTGTATGGTTGTCATTTATCACCGAAACACACATTTACCAAAGGTGCAATACAACCTTGATGCTTACACGGTCGCCTGCGTGCTGATTCGCGCCCTTTGCAGTTTGCACGGGCGCCGTCCACCCTCGCATGACGCGCGCCGCCGCCCGCCCGCGTGGAGTAGCAAGAGTTCTATTTCTATCCGGAAAGCGTGGCGACGTCCTCCAGGCCTGTAAATTGGGCCGAGCAGCTCCTGACTCTTTTAGTCTTTTCGATAGGTAGGGACGGGGGATTACTACTACAGAACTTTTTTTTAGTGTACTGCAGTACTTTTTTTAGAACGAATTTACTACTACTTTTGCCTCCTGTTGTATGCGTAACCAGAAATACGGCGGTAATTAAGAGAGTAGTCTAAAAAAATCTCAATAACCAATTAATAGAGATATCCTTATATCATTTTTATTGGGAGAGTTTTTCTTTACAACATTTTTTTATTGGGAGAGTTGGTTTTGGAGTCTTCCATTAATCTTATCCTAATCCAACTGCCATATTGGGATAGGAAAAAGTCTATATTACCCTCTGAATTTTTCACCTCTGAATTTTTCAAAATCGGTCAAAGTACCCCCTAAAGCAGTTTTAAAAAATCATAGTAAATCACAGAAAAATCGTAAAATGAAAAATCCAATTGTGTTGGACTTAGAATGAGTATATCTACACATTGTACATATAATATGGTATGCTTCAGTACAATTTTTATAGCTATGAAGAAATGTATAGATCTAAAGCTACAGAAAAAATGATAAACATACCATATTATATGTTTATTGTGTAGATCTACTCATTTCAAGTCCAACACAATTGGATTTTTCATTTTACGATTTTTCTGTGATTTACTATGTTTTTTCAAAACTACATTAGGGGGGTAATTTCATCGGTTTTTGAAAGTTCAAGGGTTATATAGACCATTTCAAAAGTTAGGGGGTTATGTAGTCCAACCGCATAGGTGAGGGGGTGATATAGACTGTTTCCTATTGGGATAGTCACAAATCCTCCTTTAGTTGGAGTGAATTACCGATAATTATTACTGGGAAAAAGGAAATATAAAACGAAACTGCTAGGAAAATGTAAAAAAAAATTGCTGAAGTATTAGGTAGTTGGATTGAAGAAAGGAAGACCACTGCAGAATGGAGATGCTGAGCGCTGAGGGACCTGCCAAACAGCCGCTGAGCGCTGATGGACAATGACATGTTGATTTTTTTTTCTAAGCAACTTTTCTCACGTTTGAAGTTTATTACACTGTAACATTCTACTCCACTACTTGGTTCTCTATGTGAATTTTTTTCCCTCGGAGAATCTTTGCATATACGGAGTACTAACAAATAAAATCTATTTGTAAAGTCTTTTCACATATGAGTGCAACTTTACGCGATGAATCTAATAAGCCTAATTAATTTGTGATTGTCTACCATTTTTTAGAATTACACAGTACAACACAGACGCTCATAACACACACGCACATTCACCCTTATGAACACACGTATGTAAACTTTATTCATATGAGCACCTCTGAAGGACTGAGCACCCGACAGATCTGAAGATTTCCGAAGTCACCATTGGTATCTTTTTGTCGAAGGGAACGTTGTTTACCACTTAGCGCATACCACCGGTAAATCTTAAGATAAGGTGCGAGCATCAAGATTTAAACTCTAGTGGGTAGCGTCCCACTAGACCGTCCTACCATTGGATTACAAGCTAATTCGCTACACTAACCATCCTTTGATCATGAGGTCAAATGTCTTATTAGATTTCGTCTCGCGAATTAATCCAAAAATTATAAAGGTAGTTTTGTAAATTGTTTTTAATACTCCTAATTAGCGATCAAAATGTGTGCAAAATTTTTCATCTCCAAATAAACACTCTTGTTCTACCACGGGAAAAGGACATGATAACGGGACTGCCGCACTGGGGTAGTGGATAGAGCGGTGAAGCTACGTGTTGAGGCCGGCAGGTGAAGCTACGTGTTGAGGCCGGCACTGCCGCACTGGGGTAGCGGGGTACATTGGATAGAGCTCTTTTTCGGTACACAATACCATCATGTACTACCATTTTAAAAGGATTCGTATAGAAAAGGATCTATTTGTAAAGATCGGACGGTTGAGATTAATTATGTACCACTGATTTTTTTTGTACGGGTGGTATTCATAGGTGGTATTGGTAGCATATGGTTATTATTGAAAATGGAAAATATTTTTGTTGTAATATATGAAATTGGATATATGAAATGATTTAGGTATTGTACGCGGTATGTTTTTATTATACTCGTCGGCGGTATGTTTTTTCCAAATAATATTTATTTACCAAATTATAATTTTACCCACATCAAAAAGCTGACAATACCACCGTACTAACAAAGAGTGGTATTGTGTACCCAAAAAGACCTCGAAGACTGAGATTGACACATCTCGATGTAGTGATCCTGCAAAATGCTTTTTAATCCCCTGGCATCCGGGTTCCTGGGACCTAATCAATCATTTACAAAACCAACACAAAGGAGAAAATATGGTGTGCTGTTGGCTCCATGGAGGCCCGAGCAAAGGTTCTCTATTTTCTATTTTATCACAGCATCTTGCACAGTTCATACCTTATTATTTGTCTTCCAAGTTTAATTTACATGTGTATTGGGAGGTGATGAGAATACACAATATAAAATCACATAAGAGAGTTCAGACTAGTATCGTTATTACTTGTACTTAAATAAATAAATACTTTTACACTACTATCAGTTGCTTAACTTTTGGTTGGCCATCGCATTGGATTAGCCTGCCGGTGGGCATATAATAGCATACCACGATGTCTAAGCTTCTTTTCTTGCAGGTAACATCATTCACCGGATGCTCTCCAAGCAGCTCGTGGATTCCGCCACGGCTGTAGTACTGGCATTGCTGCTGGTTCATGGGGGATACGTCCATTGCGCGACGGTCACCCAGAACAGCAGCACGGACATGCTCGCACTGATCGATTTCAGGCAAGCAATCACCAGCGATCCCAGAGGTTTTTTTAATTCCTGGAATAACAGTGTCGACTACTGCAAGTGGAATGGCGTCAGATGCAGTCGAACGCACCCAGCTGGGCGCGTCAGGGAGCTCAACATCGTCGGCCAGAGCCTCCAAGGCCAGATCTCTCCATCTCTTGGGAATTTAACCTTACTTAAGACACTCGATCTCTCCTCAAATAACCTCTCTGGTCAGTTACCGAATCTTAATGGACTCCATAAGCTGCAGTTCCTTTTGCTGAACAATAACTATTTGCAGGGATTTGCGCCTGATGCATTAAAAAACTTTTCCAACTTGCTCTACCTAGATCTTTCTGCAAACAAGTTGGAGGGTTCAATACCCCCTGAAATTGGTTCTCTCTCCAACCTTCTGTATCTGAAACTTATAGCAAATAATTTCACTGGGATCATTCCATCAAGTCTAGGAAATATCACTCAGCTACAGTACCTCTTCCTTTCAGATAATCAGCTCGAAGGAAGAATTCCCAAAGAGCTCGGGCAATTGTCAAGGATAAAGAAATTAATGCTAGGAGGGAATATGCTATATGATAGCATCCCGACAACAATTTTCAATCTTTCTTCTCTTCAAATTCTGGACGTGAACACAAATCTTCTACGTATGGCATTACCCGCTATGATTGGTAACACCCTTCCTAGGCTCGCCGAACTTGGCTTGCACAATAACATGTTTCAAGGTCATATCCCAGCCTCTCTAGGTAATGCTTCGTTCCTCACATTAATAGATCTCACTTCTAACAATTTCACTGGCCATGTTCCTAGTTCTTTAGGAAATCTTTTATCCTTGGAAATTCTAAAACTAGAGCAAAATAAGCTTCAAGCAAATGACAGTAAGAGCTGGGAATTCTTAGACGCATTGGGAAATTGTACTGGTCTGATGTTGCTCTCATTACATGACAATCAGCTACAAGGAGCCATACCAGATTCAATTGGAAAATTGTCAAAGAATCTTCAATATCTAGCACTAGACAAAAACGACTTGTCAGGGATGGTTCCAAAGAGCATAGGAAATCTTACCAGCTTAACCACTTTGTTACTAGGTCAAAACAATCTGGGAGGTCCAATTGGAGCATGGATAGGAAAGTTGAAAAATCTAGGAGGTTTGAGTCTTGCAGAGAACTACTTCAGTGGGCCGATTGCATCCTCCATTGGTAGCTTTACTCGCTTAACTAAGCTTTACCTGCAGGGCAACCAATTCGAAGGTGGCATACCTCCCAGTTTCGGAAACCTACAACTCTTGGTTTTGAACCTTAGTTACAACAATCTGCAAGGTACCATACCTAGAGAGATATTCCGTGCTATGTCCCCTCTGACCGCATGTGTACTGTCCAACAACAACTTAGAAGGTCCGATACCCCCAGAGGTTGGCAACCTTAGACAACTCATAGAGCTGCACCTTTCATCAAACATGTTAACTGGGGAAATTCCTGATAGTTTGGCCCAAGGTCAAGAGCCACAAGAACTAAAGATTGACCAGAACTTTCTCACAGGAAGCATTCCAATGTCATTGGGCAATATAGACAATTTAAGCACGCTCAATCTTTCCCATAATAACTTATCAGGTGTCATCCCTACACCTCTAGCCAATCTCCAATTTCTTACTCACGTAGACTTATCGTATAATGATCTCGAAGGAGAAATACCAATCAATGGAGTTTTTGCAAATGCAACAGCTGTTTCACTCAAAGGCAACTGTGGACTTTGTGGAGGAGATCCCACACTCCCAAACTGGAACTGCCGTCAAGGCTCGGATCAGATCCCACACCCCCAAACTGGAACTGCCGTCAAGGCCTCAACTAATATTTTCAAAGATTTAAGGGCTAATGAGATCATTTCATACCGCTAGTGCAGCCACAGCTCGGCCACGTGCTGGGCCATGCGGCGCGACGCTCCGCTCCCGAACGACGCGCCGCCGGCCGCCGCTGACCGTCCGCCTCGCCGCCTCACTTGGGAACATGGCCGAGGTTTGCCAGTTTGCCATGACGCCGCTGTGTGTGCCTGTCATTGTGGGCAAGGCCGAATGCGCTCTGCTATCTGGGCCGTTTGTGTTACAGTTTGGCCCAAGACACTCTGACTGGTCGCTCGGTCTGCGGACTACTGACTCGCCAAGAGTCACCGGATCAACTTGCAGCGGCGCGGCGATCTCTCAAGTCTCGACTAGCAATTCTTGCGACCATCCAAACAGTTAGGTCAGGCATAAGAGGACATCAAACGCCTGCCTGGATCGATTGGCTCCGTGCGAAACCAGCTAGCTAAACAGTTAACACCTCTGGCGTCGACGTCGATCGGGTGCTCGTCCCTCCACAAGATGGCAGTGCTGTTCGATCTCCATCCCACGCTGGCAGCCTGGCATGCAGGACGCCCGTGACTCCGTGAGGCGATGAGCGAGTCATGTCGCGAGGTTCGACGATCCGATATACTAGCTCGTTTTTCAGACGAGGGGCACGCTCACGTGTGCATGTACGAGGACAGCGAGCAGCGGCTGGAGCTGGAACCAATTCGTTCGATGCCGACTAATTTTCAAGCACTTGCACAGCCAACCGCCTTGCTGATGTTGATTTAGCAGAGTTTGAACTTGGAAATTTCAAACTTGGAAAAAAAATACACGAAGATCATACTACATGTGACACTGTTTGCAGAATATCCTACTGTTATCTCGTCCTCAAATGAACTATGCATTTTTTTACAGAAAAAGGGAAGTGCACATATTTTTCACCTTCAATTCCTACAATTAACATTGATTTCTTATATAAAAAGAAATAACACTGATCGCTAGATATTTCTCCAATCCAAACGATGTTCAACATCTGCAAAAACCCTGTAAAGCACGGCATTGTACAGACTGTTATTGTCCACATCGGATACATACAAGTTGACTTGACCCGCTACCCTGTCAAAGATAACCTATGAACGAATCATGCATCGCAAAGAAGGGCTGTTTATTTGGCATTCAGTTACTGAGATGCACACTTAGTCTCTCCTTTGATTATTTCGTTCAGAATATGTGTCTGCAAGTGTGCTCTCTGAATTTAGAGTGTTCTCTTGATACACATCTGATTGACTACTGATGAACATTCTATTTTTTAAAGTTTGCAAGGGATAGATTGTTGAAGTCTGTAGTAGCTAGCTGCATATATTAAGTATAAGAGCCTATCTGCATGACCGGATATAGACTCGGTTTTCCTTCACCTTCAGGATGTATAAGAGCCTATCTACATCCACATTTCTTCATGAAGCATAAGTACTTTTCTTTTACTTGGCTCCAGATTCAAAGATTATAAGTGGTTGCAATTATTGATGAAACAAGTATGACAAGAACAGAGCTAGCTGAGTTTTTCTATTTCATTCCTGCTGCATGGAACAGAGCTAGCTCAGTGTTTATTTGTGGATGTCACTCCAATGACCTTGGAACCTTTACTCAGCCAGCCCCTTAAGAAAATAGAAGTGTTAGTACACATGTTAGCCGCTGATTGATCTAGCTGATTCATAAATATCTTCAAACTAACTCTATCCTTGCTGTATGACCGGAGCCAGTGACAGATACCAAAGTTCCAACATTTGTTATACTTCATTGTTGCCAACATGGCTCTGTAATCTTATTCACCAGTAATTAGATGTCTGGGTGTGTTGTTTTCTTTGCTATAGATTTTCTGGCACATTCAAGTGCAACTGAAAACAGGGCACTCTGTTTTTGAAAATCAGAGACACAGAGGTGGGGTGTAGTTTGGAGCTATATGTTCCCTTTCCTAGTTGATTAAGAATGGAGCTGCTAATTGATCCATAGAGCTACTTGCAGTTAATCTTTTCCTTTGTTGATTTCCTGGTTTTGTAACTAGTGAGCTAGAAACTGTAGCAATGTATACCATGTCTATTGAATTACACTGCATCTGAAATATTATGGTGGTGTCAAACCAAGTATACCATGTCAGTTAAAGCACAGTACTGATCAGTCCCTTACGATCGGTACTGCACTGCAGCTTGATTTTGGTTATTATATTAACATCATGTTCAGTCTGCAGCAATGTCTTGAATCATAATTTTTTTATTACATAGTATTTATTATATTGCCATCATGTTTACAGAGTTGTTAACTTGCTGAACCAAAAATAACAGTATCTTTGTAACCTAGCTGATTGATGGCCCTGATCAATGGTGATAGCGCTTACACATTTTACACCGAGGGCTTGAGCTTTAAATGTGAAATTTTTAATTATTAATTGGATATGAAAATGATGAGGGACAATGGCACCACGGTGCTCATCTTTTAATTTGTTTGAGATACTTATTCTTCTTCTTCAGGGAGTGTAAACAGCAGCGGTGGCGTACAGCAGGTCGTCGGCGGCGAGGCCGGCGCGGCCTTCTCCCCTCAGCAGTCAGTCGGTCGTCTTCTCTCCGGTGAGGCACCCATCCTTGCCCTTCACCTCTTCCCTCTCCGGTGTTGTTCGTAGCTGCATTGAAAATAAAACAAATAGGTGACTATCATTTCCTTTGAAAAATAAGAAGCTCAAGATGGAATAATTTATAGAGTATAACAATAATGCTACTGTTATTTGGCAATAGCTTGAGCAAGCACTGTTGGTTTGTATTTATTTGTTTCTAAAACATGCATGGGCAGATGCCCCATACAATTGATGCTTACTTACATTTGATGTGGTAACATATCACACGTTTTGCAATTGTACCTAGCAATTGCTGGCTTACATTTTTTTACTTTATCTAGCAATTGCTGGTTCTGATTACACGTTCTGCTTCTGGCAGGGTGATGCTGATGGCTCATTGGACTGGATGTGGCAGAAAAGAGGCCGAGATCAAGCAGTAGTGGTCTTGCTGCAGATGCTGCTTTCAAACAATATATTTAATTATGTGTAAACTGGAGTCATAGAATTTGTGTGTATGTTATGACTACTAAGCTGCATTCTCTTTGCAAGCTGCGTGTTTTATTTTGAACCAGAGATGATGAATCCATGATGCCTTGGCTGAGCTTGTATGCGTTTCTATTCTAAGTGTTGTCAATTGATAATGTGTCGCTTGCAGTTCTAGACTTAGCGCATGTCGCTTGCAGCAGAGAGCTCTAAGAAGAGCTTGCATGTCTAAAATATGATGACCCCTGCCTAACCGAACAAGAGGTGGAAGCAAGGGATTAGAGGGGAATAAACATCACAGGGGTTGGGTGGCAGGAAGAGGATCCACCCAATACCTCTCGGTATTAAATCCTCCTATGGGTTAAACCCCTGCCTGCCGAACATAGAACTACCTAGATCTCGCTGGAAACAACCTCACGGGGTTCATCCCACCAGGCCTCGGCAAAATCACGGGTTCATCAGTAATTTCTCTTTCACAAAATCAACTGAACGGGCCAATTCCCTATGAGTTTTGGCAAATGCCAAACCTAGCGTCGTTGTTACTGTATAAAAATAATCTGTCAGGTGGAATCCCACAAACTCTACCTCATTCCTCTTCTCTTCAAAATTTATCCTTGGCCTATAATACGCTGGGCAACGCACTGCCACCTAACTTAGGCGACGCCCTCCCTAATATCCAGTTTCTGTACTTGGGAAACAACTTGTTTGAAGGAAACATTCCAGCTTCCCTAGCCAATGCTTCAGGTCTAATAGATTTGGGTCTGTCATCTAATAAGTTCACTGGCCAAATCCCAAGTATATTCGGTAATCTTTCAAGGCTGTCTACTTTGAATCTCGAGGATAACATGCTTGAAGCAAACGGCAGTGCCGGCTGGGAATTCATTGACGCCCTGACAAACTGCAGTTCCCTGAAGGTGCTTTCATTGGCTGGTAATAATCTGCAGGGAGCCGTACCAAATTCAGTTGCTAACCTGCCCACCAACCTCACAAGGCTAATAATGAGTGACAACCACCTATCTGGAATAGTTCCTTCAACCATTGTTAAACCTAATAGCTTAATTCAACTCGTGCTTGATGGCAACAGTCTTACCGGTTCAATTGAGGAATGGATCGGAAAGTTGACGAACCTACAACGTCTAAATCTCGGTGGCAACAACTTTGCAGGGACAATCCCACCTTTCATTAGCGATCTTACTAATTTGTCCATTTTGGTTTTTGCAAATAATAAATTAACCGGTTTGATACCACCAAGTTTGGGAAACCTTCAACTTTTGACCAATTTGAACCTTAGCAGCAACAATTTCCAAGGGAGCATACCAGGCGAGTTAGGTAACCTTAAACAATTAGTCTTGCTAGATGTTTCATCGAACAAGCTTAGTGGGGGAATTCCTGAATCTGTGGGCCAATGTCAACAGCTGACCACCATTCAAATGGACCAAAATGTGCTTACAGGAAACATCCCAACTACCTTCAGTAATCTATATAGCTTGAGCATTCTCAATCTTTCCCATAATTTTTTGTCAGGCCCCATGCCAGCTTGTCTAAATAATCTAGAGCTTCTCACTAAACTAGATCTCTCATACAACAATTTCGAAGGAGAAATACCAAGAAGCAGTGTACTACCTCCGTTCTCATTTATATGACGCCGGCCAACTCAAAAATGAGCTAACCGACGTCAAATAAAAAAGAACAGAGGGAGTATTTGATAATGCTGCAGTAGTCTCACTCGATGGCAATCTGGGACTGTGTCGAGGAGCCACGGATTTGCATGCGCCAGCATGCCATTTTGTTTCTAGAAGAGAAGAAACTGTAAACTATTTGGTCAAAATATTAATCCCAGTATTCAGCTTCATGTCATTCATAATGCTTATTTACATTGTAATCCATGGGAAGATCAAGACACCAGAAACACCATATTTATTGTTGTTTTCTTTTGGTAAGAAATTCCCAGTTGTTTCTTTCGAGGATCTATCCCAAGCTACAGGGAACTTCTCTGAGCCGAACTTAATAGGGAGAGGAAGCTACGGTTCTGTTTACAAAGGGAAGTTAACTCGAGCAAAAATTGAAGTGGCTATTAAGGTTTTCGACCTTCACATGAGATCTGCAGATAAAAGTTTTGTATCAGAATGTGAGGTGTTCAGAAACATTCGTCATCGGAACCTTCTTCCTATACTAACTGCATGTTCAACGATAGACAATAGAGGCAATGATTTCAAAGCTCTAATTTATGAGTTCATGCATAACGGAAATTTGGACACATGGTTGCACCACAGGCGTGACTGTATAGCTCCAAAAAGTTTGAGCTTAGTTCAAAGAATAAGCATAGCTGCTGGCATTGCTGATGCCTTAGCATATTTACACCATGATTGTGGAAGGCCTGTCACCCATTGTGATCTGAAACCAACTAATATTCTTCTTGATGATGTTATGAATGCCTATTTGGGAGACTTTGGTATTGCAAGTCTGATTCTTGATTCAAGGCCAACAACACATGAACGTTCTTGGTCTGATAGTTCAGTTGCTGTAACAGGAACTATAGGATATATCCCTCCAGGTAAAAAACATGATCTTATCACATCCTGAATTGTATAACAATCTGTTATGCAGATGGCTATTTACCAAAATTGCATTTGAGTAACCAATTCCTTTTGTCTGTTGTTTCAGAGTATGCTCAAAGTGTTCATGCATCAACCAATGGGGATGTTTACAGTTTTGGAATAGTTCTTCTAGAGATGCTAATAGGCAAAAGACCAACCGACTCTATGTTTGAGGGCGGTCTCAGCATTGTGAGTTTGATGGAAAGGAATTTTCCAGACCAAGTATTTTGTACCATTGATGGTCATCTCCAAGAAGAATGCAGGAGTTTTATTCAATCAAAGGCGCAGATAGAAAATGAGGTTCGTCGATGCTTGCTGTCTCTGGTGCAAGTTGCTCTTTCTTGCACACGTCCATTCCCAAGAGAACGAATGAACATGAGAGAAGTAGCCGTTAATTTGCACTCGGTGAGAAGGGCATACGTTGCAGCAATTAAGTGAGATAAATCTATGCTCCGCTAGAGCTTGTGTAATTAGCTCATTAGGTTGTCGTCGAATGCAATTTGGAGAAATAAGATGGCAAATTAGCTATGAGCATTATGCTGAAATAGTGAAATTGATGAAGTACGTGTAGCGAACATGGCCTCATATGCCATTTGTTCAAGTATGATTTTAGTGATTAATGACAACATGATCAATGTGACTAACCATATTGTCTAGCATGTCTTTGTAGACACTTCTAGGTCCCAAAGATACAAAAATACCACATGCCAAAGTGAGAAGATAGTATATATTTTGAGGCAAAACCAACAAGAAGAAAGAGAAGAGAAAAGACACCGTCGGATGAACCGACAGTATCGTAGAAGTTAGCGTCGGTGCAAGCGTCGATGTATTTGGTACACTGCGTAAAGACTTGAGTCAACACGATGACCTCCGGATGAACTGATGGTGGATATTTTAGTTGCACCGGATGAATTCCTGGAGAAGAAGCAGCTGTGTTAGTAGCACCGGATGAACTGATGGTGTAGCAGTGGTTCATCCGGCGGCCGTGTGTTTGCTAACAGTAAGGTTCTGGTCGCGAAGTCCTCAGCACCGGATGAACCGATGGTCACAAGGATACAAGCAACGGTTCATCCGACGGCTACGAAGAAGCTAACAATAAAGTGTTGGCGAGAAACCTTTCAGCACCGGACGAAACGACGGTACGTCAGTTGAAGCGTCGGATGATTTGTGTCAACGGTCATGTGCGGTGGAAGGCAACGTCTAGTAGCATCGGATGAACCGACGTCCGGGAAAAGCATAGCATCGGATCATCCGATGGTACTACTTTCTGCAGCTTTGGCCCAACGGCTAGCTTGATGCCTTGGCCTATTTATACCCCTTCCACCCCGTCATTTGAGTTTGCTGGAGTGTGTGAAAGTGCAGAGGAGTCCAAGACTCATAGAAGATCATATCCAAGCCATCCAAGTGCTAAATTGCTCATCCATAGACTTGCACATGCTTTGTGTGTGTGCTTAGTGCTAGGCTTAGCTTAGAGTTGAGTGAGTGCAAGGTGTGCCTACCTTGTGAGGTGATTCTCGAGTGGATCAAGTTGTACGAGATGCACCGGAAACCTTGGAGCCTAGGTGGCTCTCCGGCAAACGTCTTCGACCCTCCGGCTTGGTGTGGAGCAGCGAGGACACTTTGTGCGGGGGACGTGGAGACCCCCTTCCCTTGGTGGAGAAGCTCCTTAGTGGAGGCGGCATCAAGGTGACTAAGGGAGCTTGGCGAGTGCCTTCGTGGCGAGCCTTTGTGGCAAGTCAAGTGGTGCTCTTGGGATAGACTTGGTGACCGGGAAGCAATACTCTTGTGTAGAGTGCTTCAACAACGTAGACTAGGGGTGGCTTAGTGCCTACTGATATCACAGGATAAATCGCGTGTCAAGAGTTTGCTTCTTCTCATCCCCCTTTGCGTTTCCGCATTACATTCTTGCAATCTTTGTTTGCCTTTACTTTCCTAGAGTAGTATCTTGCTAGGAATGGTTATAGGTTGCAAAACTTGTTTTGAGATGTGAGTTTCACACTAGAACAACCTTAGTTGCACATCTAGATAGTATGTTCTAGTTTATGTTTTATGCAAGTATTGTTAAGCTATAGGTTAAGGTTTTAAGTTGCTTAATTCACCCCCTCCCCCTCTTAGGCTACGAGCATCCGATTCCTTAGCAATAAACAAGCACTCTTGGGTGAAGTTCATAACGCATCGAAGGACCGAATAGGCGACCAGAGAGGGGGGAGTGAATGGGAGCTGATAAAAATTTTTCCTAAAGGATGAACTCGGTCTATACCCCGATTGTCACTCGGATCACTCGCACACACCAAAGAAGCTCTAGACTAGGCACACACAAGCCTACAAGTCCTAGAGACAAACCACGAATCAAAGAGCGGAAGCACTAGACAAGAATCAAAGCACTTAGCCAAATCTAGAATGACTAGGCGCGGACCGTCCGCACGGCACAGGCAGACTGTCCGCACGGTCACCCGGACCGTCCGAAAACTCCAACAGAACCACCAGAGACGCACCAAGAAATTCGGACTGTCTGTCCTAGGCACGCGGACCATCCACCAGTGTCGCGTACTGTCTGTGAGAAGCCTACGGACCGTCCGGCCAAACTCCAGAACCACTTCGCTCAAACTTGCCCATGCGGACTGTCTGTCATTGACCGGCGGACTGTCCGGAAAACCTCTTGCAACAAAACCCTAAGCACACGAAGGATCGAAACACGAACTCGCACGAACTGGCGATGAACACACGACGAACCCTAGGCGTGCGGACTGTCCGCGGCGGCTTGGCAGACTATCTGCAAGCCACGAACAGAACTAGAAACAGGACGCACGCGAGGTCAACTCCTCCAAGCCATCACTGGATCTCCCAAACCACTTGAGCTCTTGAGATAAAATTTGGGAGAGATGAGAAGCGTCACTAGGTGAAGCTATACCTTAAAAATCTCGACCTCTAACTCACTAAATCACCGGGAATCACGGATCACACGAACCACCTCTAAGAACTCATGTTCTTCCAAGAACTCGCGAATCGAAGGAATTTTCCGGCGTTTGAGGGCACACCCAAAGATGCACAAGGCATCCACCCATGACCCCCTCAAAGAAATCCGAGAGAAAACACCCTCAAATCAACGAATCGAGCGAAGAACAAAATACCCAAAAATAGCTCCGAAAATGACACGAAAATCACAAGGAACTAGGAGAGGGAAATCATCACAACGCCGAATGCTTCCATACATCTAGAGGTCAGAGTCTATACAAGAATCTACCTTAAGGAAATACTGGGAAAAGAAGCAGCCCAGAGCGATCTACCAGGGGAGGAAACCCTAGAGCCAGAGAGAGAGATGCCATCCTCCTCTCCGCTATATATATGAAGTCCTCTGGAGGAGGCAAATGACCATGCTACCCCTACAACCTAAAATGAAGATACACACCCCTCAGGGGCAATTTGGTCAAGTCTTCAGATATTCCCATCGAGCGGACACGCTTCCATCGCGGACTTGCTTAGCCTCGACACAAGCCCCACGATCACACCACGTGCCCCTCGCCTCGAAACTTCCTGACGCTCCCGGATCACCGTCTCCGTCGCATCGGACCTCAGACTTGGCTTTGAGGCCCAAACCAAGAAACCGTCCACCGATGGTTTTGTGGGCAAACCACCAAACCCCGCGTGCAAGCTTCGTCCTCGAACCGCCACCTTGCACCAGCCCATGTCCATGACTTCAACTTGTTAGTCTTGCACCGCACAGCTTGCACTTGACCCCATCGGCCACCGGGTCCATCGAACCAAGCCAACTTGTCTCTCCATCACCCGGAGGCCACCACGGCTAAGGCCTTTCGCGCTTGTTCTTCACCTGCACCAACACGAGTCAAGTCGCAACCTGTACCTACACACTGAGCCAAACATCAGTCCACACAATGTTGCCTACTCATCACTAAGGAGCGACCCTTCACTGGTCCTCGGACACACCTGGTCCTCAATCTCCCCCTTGATGAGTGCATTGACAACACCCATAGTAACCAACACAGAGAAAAAGGAAAAGAAAACAACCACAAACACAAACCTCCAAGCAAGTGATCCAAAGCCAAAGAACAAGCGAAAAACACGATCACTCGCCAGACCAAGTCTCGCTCCCCTAAGCAAGGGCAACGACTCAACATAGCCGAGACAAACAAAGCTCATAACGAGCACACCACAAAGCACTAAACTCAGGCAAACCAAAGGAGCTCCCCCTGCACATATGCAAACTCCCCTTGAGAAAATGCAACCTCTTTTCTCAAATTTTCTCCCCCACATGCAAAATCTCACAAAATCTCCACAAATTCTCCCTAATGCATACAAGTTCTCCCCCTTGTTGACAATGCATGAATCAAGGTATCATGAAACTCTCCCCCTTGTTATCATCAAAAAAATGCATGTCAAAGCATATACAAGCTACCAAGCTTCTCAGATAGACAAAGAGCACAACAAAATGCTACACATGAGACATAGAGGAAGCAAGGTAGACATGGTGTAGTTAGCGCATTGCCATCAAGAAAGTAGAGACATAGATACATGTGACATGGCCACAAGCATTTTAAGCAATTGTTACAACCAAAAATTCATCTCATGAGCAAAGCTCTATCCATAGTCAATTTGAGCAAAAATAAACTATATCATCCAAAGCTCATACAAGATCACAAGTTTTCATCACAAGATCATAGCAAACGCCCATAAGCTACTACATGTCATGTCAAAGCTACCGAGCCATGTGTCTACTTCTTAAAATGAGACTTCTCATGGTAGACATCATGCAACGGTTTAGCACCCAAGATATATACATAAAAGATAAAGACATGATTATGAGCATGTTTTCCAAGCATAAGGCAATTCATAGATCAATTTCATATTCAAATTTAAGCATGGTACATGAAATGCCTTTGCGGCAAAAAGAAGCTTATGCTCCTCCACAAGTGAACATATGGGCTAAACATTTACCATGACAAATGGGTCTTTGACCCCAAGTGAAAAGAGCATGATACTCAAGCAGAAGCTAAGCAAGATATAGGCATTTGAGCACAATTTGAGCATGAAAGAGTATCTACTCATGAATGAAGAATTTTAGCATTTTCACAAAAAGGAAGCTATCTCATCATGAACATATGACAATACCATCAAGAGCATAGCATTCACATCACCATTTCCAAAGCATACACATATCTCACATATAGAACATCATAGTGATCAAAGTATATAAGAGAAGCTCATCCTACCACAAATGATCCAAAGATGGCTATCCTACCATGTTTTGTACAAAAAGTAAAATGCATGCATGGAATGCAACAAAAGATACATATATCACATATATACATGAGAAGCTCTAAGATCCAGCTAAAAAGGGAAACACACTCCAAGTTCACCCCGCAAGCGAGTGAAGGTAACTTGGTCAAGTGGTTTAGTGAATATGTCGGCTAGCTAATCTTGGGTAGGTACATAGGACAAAGAAATGTTCCCTTTCTCAACATTGTCCCTCAGAAAGTGGTATCTCACTTCGATGTGTTTAGTCTTGGAGTGAAGGACTGGGTTTTTGGCTATACTTATGGCACTGGTGCTGTCACAAAAAAGTGGAACCTGGGAGCACTCCTCACCAAAATTGCTCATAGTGTAGGTCATCCATAGGAGCTAGGAACAACAACTGGCTGCAGCTACATACTCGGCTTCTGTAGTGGACTAGGCTACACTGGATTGCTTACGAGACGACCAAGAGACCAAAGAAGAACCAAGAAACTGGCAACAACCATAGGTAGACTTGCAGTCCAAATGACACCCTGCAAAATCAGCATCGGAGAATCCGTGAAGTCTGGATGTCGAGGAGGTAGAATACCAAAGACCAAACTCAGGAGTGTAGTTCAAGTATCTGAAAATCCTCTTGACGGCCTGCCGATATGAAGTCCTCGATGAAGCCTGAAAACGAGCGCACAGACACACACTGAACTGTATATCCGGCCTCATCACCGTCAAGTAGAGGAGGGAGCCGATCATGCTCCGGTACTCCTTCTGGTTCACGGGTTCGCCATCCTCATCCGCATCCAAAGCCGTAGTGGTACTCATCAGTATAGTCATCACCTTGGAGTCGTTCATACCAAACTTCTTCACCATGTCCTTGGTGTACTTCGCCTGATGTACAAACATCCCGTCCTTGCACTGCTTGATCTGGAGTCCAAGGAAAAACTGCAGCTCGCCTATTATAGACATCTCAAATTTCCTGCTCATGTCATCTGCAAATCTGGCAACAAGATCATGAGAAGAGCCACCAAAGATTATGTCATCCACGTGAACAATCAACAGGTCATTTCTATGCTTAAGGAGAAACAGGGTCTTATCAACTGTGCCCATCACAAACCCCTTACTCAACAAAAAGCCTCTCAACCTGCCATACATAGCCCTCGGTGCCTATTTCAACCCATAAAGCGCTCTCTGGAGTTTGTATACACGGTGTGGGTATTTCTCACTCTCAAATCCCGGGGGTTGCCTCACATACACATATTCCTCTATCACCCCATTCAAGAAAGCACTCTTCACGTCCATCTGGAACAACTTGAACGCTTTAGCCATGGCAAAGGCTAGAAGGATCCTAATTGCCTCCAGACGGGCCACAGGAGCAAATGTCTCCTCATAATCTATACCCACTTTCTGGTTGAACCCCTGAGCCACCAACCTCGACTTGTTTCTCACAACCATCCCATTCTCACCTTCCTTGTTCTTCCACACCCACTTGGTACCTATGGGACGACAATTTGGTGGTGGATCAACTAACACCCAAACTTGGTTTCTCTCAAAATTCTCCAACTCCTCATGCATTGAATTCACCCAGTTCGCATCAGACAAAGCGTGTCGAATATCTTTGGGCTCAAACGAGGCAAAAAATGCAGAATGAGCAAAGTGAGAAGTATTTCTTGACTTCCACCGTGTAGTGCGTTCATGAAGGTCACCTATGATCGTCGACGGTGGGTGATCCACTTGTACACGCCGTGATGAGGATATCCCAGCCATACGTAACCCGGATGCCTTGGTTACGCCAGATGCATCACAGGTTACACCAAGTGTAGAACTGGTTATGCAAGATCAAGCTATGGATACACGAGCACAAGCATACCAAGGACCAGTTACGCGCAGCCGTGCAAGGAAACTCCAACAAGAGGTGCATGCATTCCTCTCTGAGTTACATTGTAATGTTGATGAGAGTCATATACTACCTAAGCCTTGTACTTTACTCCTACTCAGGTTTACACAAGAGGCTTCTTCGCTGAGTTACGTGAAGGACATAGGAGGTTACATGGAGGACACCAAGACTGTTGTCCAAGCTGAGAAGGGTTACGCACACAAGACTCAGGGTTACGCCACAGAAGCATCAACTTCACGTCCAAGTCTGTACCATCTCGTGAAGAGACGGGGGCCAAGTGATACATCATTGGAAGCTTCTTGAAGTCAAGATTCCAACCCAACAAACAGCACACCATTATAACTTCCGAGCTAGGAGTAATGGCCAATTTACTAAAGGCCGCGCAGAAGCTGAACAGATGCGCGTGAACTGAAGAAGACCTCGTGAATGCTTCCACCAGTTGGCCTTCCATCTCCCAACGTGGCCACTTCAGTTCACACTTATCCTACACCCATCTAGGAGGGTTGTTTCTAATATAAATACCCCCTATGTACCCCAAAGAACTCAGTTTTGATTATTGAGAATTGACAACCACATATTGTTTTCTTGCAGTCGAGCTGCTGAGTGCCTTGCACACCCCTGTTCTTCCTTGTTCTTCTTGGACTTGTGAAGAGAGCCCTCTGGCTTCCGCTACTTCGTGCTTTACAGTTTCCGTTTGGCTGCGCCGTATTGTGTGGATCAGTTCTGGCTTGTGGTTCTGCGGTCGTTCGAAGATCGAGTCGAAGTCTCCGCGGTTTCGGTGCCTCTCTCCCCGTCGCTTGGTCGCAACCAACCTTTGTCAGGTATAAAGCATTTACCTACTGCTTGCAGCAATTTATCTCATTACGAAACCTACTACCGTGAAGATCGGGCCATCCCCAGGACCTTTCCTGCAAGGGTCCCTATCGTGTGGTATCACAGCTATCGTTGTCACGGTAGGTTTTGGTTATTACCCACCCTCCCACCCTTTACAATTTATTACTGGTTTCATCCTCACATATATTTGTGTTTTGTTCATGTCCTACAGTCCACTAAAAAGCCACACAAAAAATCTCATAGCCTTTTTGTGGTACTGTTGCATTGTGTGTTGCGTTCATAGTGTTCTTAGTCACCACCATTATTCTTCCGCCGTGTTTTAAATTTTTTCCGCACCCCTCATATGGGTTCTTGTGTTTGCTGAAAAAAAAATCAGAAAAAAAGTGTGAAAGAAAGAGCAAAACAAAAAAAGAAAAGAAAAGAGAAGTTGAAAGGGGTTGTCTTGCGGTTTGTGTAACCAAAAGTTTGATATCTATAATCTCAAGTTGGTGGTGGTTCTGGACAGCAAGTTTTTGAATGGGTTACACATTTTGTTTCAGTACCATAGCCTTCCTTGAATAGCCACCTATAGCTCCACACAAATCTGAAACCGGGGCTTTTGATTCGTAATCCTTTCAACCGCTTAATCACAAGTTTGGTTACGCCACACTAGCACACTCACGGTCCTTGAGAACAGGTAAGAACTTGGGTAAGCAAGAGGTGAGATTGTGTGATTCCACATATTTTTCCTATTCCACTTTCTCTTGCAATCCCTAACATGGCAGGATCTGATTCAAGTGTTCGTGGTGGGAACCATGGAGATGTGGAGCCCCCTGTCTCACGGGCTGAGATGCGCAATATGGCCAACTCGCTTGTTGAGGCAATGGAGAGGATGCTCGATGACTGTCTTCCTGCTGCGAGACGAAGAGCTCCACATCACCATGATGAATCCGGTGATGAAAATTCTGGTTTTGGGCATAGTTTTCGTGACCATTTTGAAGGTGGTCGTGATGGTCGTGGTGGTGGAAGGCGTGCTGGTCATGAGGATCGGCGTGCAGGAGGTGATCGTGGTCATGGTCGCTGTGTCTACTTTGATGATGATGATGAATCTCAAGGCAGCCATGAGGAGGAGTATGATGATGATGAGAATCCTTTTGCACACCTGGACCATTTGAACGTCGCCGAGAACACCGTCGTGCTGCTGGTCATGATGGTGAAAACTGTCGTGGTCACAATAGGGCTGATCCGGACAGCATTGCCCGTATTAAACTCAATGTTCCAAAATTTTCAGGCAAGGAAGACGCTGATGCATATCTTGATTGGGAAGAGCAGTGTGAGCAAATTTTCAGAGTGCATAATCTTTTTGATCGGAGACGTGTTAATCTTGCTTCCGTTGAATTCTCTGGATATGCTCTCACTTGGTGGAATCAAATACAAGAAAATCAGATTGTGTTGGGGCGTGATCATATCAACACGTGGGCTGAAATAAAGCGTGTGATGTGGAGGCACTTTGTTCCATCAAGCTATTGCCGTGACCTTTGTAATAGGTTACAAACATTGAAACAAGGTTCAAAATCAGTTGATGAATATTTCAAAGAGATGGAGTTGCTCTTGATTCGGTCTGACATAAGAGAAGATGAAGAATCACGAATGGCAAGATTTTTGCATGGTCTCAATGATGACATTTCAGGTTTTGTGGAAATGTTTCCATATCGAACTTTGCAAGATATTGTTGATCAAGCTATGCACACTGAGAGGAAAATTTAGCAAGAAGGACGTGGGCGCTCCTATCGGAGTCAATCTGTCTCAACTCCATGGCGCCAGCAGCAGCCCGGTACATCTATTGGTGGTGTTCGCTCTCAAGGTGCTGCAGCTAGGTCCTCTCCATCTATTGGTGCTGCAAAGACAACATTTTCTAGTGCTTCTTCACTTGCAATTCAGCAAGAAAATCGACGTCCTACTATGAGTGCAGCAGCCCCTTCAGCTACATCAGCCACTGCATCATCTTCGCATAGCTGAGGCATTGTTTGTCACAAGTGCCAAGGTCGTGGGCACATTGCTGCTGAGTGTCCTAGTAAAAGGACTATGATTGTGAATGAGCAAGGTGAATGGGAATCTAAAAGTGATGAAGACGGTGCTCCAATATATGATGAAGAAATCGACAATGATGAGATTGAGATTCAACCTGATGAAGGTGATAATAATTGCTTCATTTCTCAATGAGTGCTTAGTGTCACTGCTATGAAAGAAGAAAATAATCAGCGACATAATCTTTTTCACACTCGAGGCATGATCAAAGACAAGTTGTGCCGAATCATTGTTGATAATGGTAGCTGCAATAATATTGAAAGCCAAGAATTGGTTGAGAGATTGGGGTTAAAACAACGGCGCCATCCTTCTTCATACAAGATGCAATGGTTAAATGAGTCCGGCGCGCTGCGTGTGAGCAACATTGTGAATGTCCCTTTCTCTATTGGGCGATATAGTGATCACATGGAGTGTGATGTGGTGCCAATGCAGGCATGCGAATTGCTATTGGGGAGACCATGGTTATATGACCATGATGTTCAGATTTGTGGTCGTACTAATAAGGTTGTTCTCATGTACAAAGGAGAGCGCATCACTTTGCTTCCTTTGTTGCCGGAGGAAATTTTGAAGGATGATCTGAATCGAAAACAGCGAGAGAGCGAGAACCACCTACGAGTGAGCCACATACATAGTGAGGGAGTGATTCCACAACCAAATAAAACTCCACAGCTGCAAAGAACCGAGCCACAGGGAAAAGAGGGATTAGTTATGATGGCTAGGAAAGGGGATTTAAAAGAATTGAGTGAACCCAATGCCATGTTCTTTGTACTTCTGTACAAAGACAATTTTCTTTCCACTAACGACTTACCCTCTACTTTGCCTAGTGTTGTTTTTGATGTGCTACAGGAATATGAAGATGTGTTTCCAGAAGAGGTACCACCTGGACTGCCACCCAAGAGAGGGATCGAACATCAAATCGACTTTGTTCCTGGTGCTTCTCTCCCAAACCGTGCACCATACCGTACCAACTCGGAGGAAACAAAAGAAATTCAACACCAAGTACAAGAGCTCATCAACAAAGGGTATGTTAAAGAAAGTCTTTCACCTTGTGCAGTTCCTGTTCTTTTAGTTCCTAAAAAAGATGGCTCCTGGAGAATGTGTGTTGATTGCCGAGCCATAAACAACATCACCATAAGGTATAGACATCCCATACCTAGACTTGATGACATGCTTGATGAACTTAGTGGTGCAATTATTTTCACAAAAATTGATTTGAGAAGTGGTTATCATCAAATTCGAATGAGAGAAAGAGATGAATGGAAAACAACCTTCAAAACCAAGTTTGGGCTTTATGAATGGTTAGTGATGCCTTTTGGATTGACCAATGCACCTAGTACTTTCACGCGTTTAATGAATCATGTGCTTAGGCCATTCATTGGCAAATTTGTTGTGGTTTATTTTGATGACATATTGATTTACAGCAAGTCTCTTAATGAACATGTTGAACATATAAAATGTGTGCTTGCTGTTTTGAGGAAGGAATGCCTGTTTGCTAACCTTGCCAAGTGCACCTTTTGCACCGACAAGGTAGTCTTTCTTGGTTTTGTGACGAGGGCCTAGATTAGGGCCCCCTAATCAAGAAGATAATCTCCCTGGAGATGGAGTCCTCTGACACCATTGACAATGTCAAGGCTAAGATCCAGGACAGGGAGGGATGCAGATCTTCGTCAAGACCCTCACTGACAAGACTTCCCCACTTCCGAGTATCTTCCGCCTCGCACAAGTACGCTTCGTCTCCGAGTACACTCCGCCTCGCCTCCGACTACTCGTTCGCATGAGTAACCTCCGTCTCCGACTAAGACGGGGCCCACGTGTGGAAGCCGGAGTGTGGATCAGGGGCCCCACACGAATGTGGTGCCATCCCAGCTCTCGGACTCCCCCGCAATGACACGTGTGACGCCAGTTTCCACGCCATGCAAGGACCGCAGCTGGCATGACGGGAGGACGGTCGGTTCTGACAAGAGCCGTAATGACACACAGTGCATTCCCACGACCTCCGACATGCCGTCCCATCCAACACCAGCTGCACACCACCACGTCAGAACAAGCACTCGATTACCATCTACAGGCAACACCTACCAACACTTAGGCCCTAACGTGGCGGGCCTAAGCCGCACTCAAGAGAGCTGAGTCACCGCGTGAACTACTCGGAGGAGGCGCCAAGTACCCAGAACAAACAGTGGCAACGGCACACGCGGCGGCCTCCGACGATACCACAGCTCAGCGCCCTTCAACGCCACCTGACGGACATCAATGACGGAAAAGACTTCACAACACCGTAGCTCTATAGCTTATTTTTTGTTTTCCCTCTTTGCCCCTCGCCCTTGCATCTATAAAAGGGGGAGGAGTGCAACCGACGGAGGGGCTGAACGATCACCAAGTTTGTAACCCCTACTGCAGACATCCCTGGCATAGGAACACGAGTACTAGGAACTAGACGTAGGGTATTACTCCTCGGAGGCCCGAACCAGTATAAAACCCTTTTGTCTCCCGTGTCAACCATCTGGATCCGACACACGATACAATACAAATCTATTGCCGGCGGTTGAGAACCCCGACAGTTGGCGCGCCAGGTAGGGGCACATCGTGTGTCTCACCGAACCACACTAGCGATTTGGATGGAGGGCCGCGGGGTTTCGCTGACTCCCGGCACCACCATGCTTTTTGGCTCCCTCGGCGTCGTCTACACCGGGCCGGCAGAGTCCGTCGTTGGGAGGACTTTCTCCCGACCCGCGCATCCCACCGCCATGACGGCAGCGGCAGCGCGTGCAGCTTTCATCCGTGGCTTCACGGATGAGTCGATCATGGCCACGCTAGGGCCTAACCCGACGCAGGAGCGCTTCAGGCTCGCCGCCTTCTACCTCACCGACCTCGCCTTCCAGGCCAGCGGGTCTGAACCGCTGACCTGGGGGGAATTCATGGAGCGGTACAGCGCCCTGTACCCCCGAGGGCAGCCAGGCCTCCCGGACGACCCGGTGACGGCCTATGTGAACACGCTGAGGGCGTCGTACGTCACCCCGGGCTGCGCGGTCGTGCAGCGGGGGCCACCGGCGCCTCCCCCGGACTTCACGCGAGAGTGCAACGTCCTTGAGGCCCACACTGCCACCAGCTCGACAGACGGCGAGGAGGACCCACGCCACCGCGCCGTAGACGAACAGCGTTGGGCGCGCCTCGACGAGTTCACCGAGGCCAAGTGCCAGCTCGACGAAGAGCTGGCGAACCTCCACCGAACACTCGGTGAGGAGGACGAGCCACGTGACCCTCCGCGTGACCAGCGGCGGGAACAACATCGTGAGCAAGAAGCGGAGCAGCCGGCGCCGCAAGCTCGCGTTCAGGCGCGGGATGTGAACCGACGCATCAACAAGGATGCCGCCGTCGACGATGACAGCACGCCACGCTTTAGGTGCGCATCGCCGAACCTCGCGGCAGCAGCCAAGCTCTTACGTGGCTGCCCTGAGCCGGCCACACCCGAGGAGAAAAGGGTTCGCCAGCAGCTCAAAATCCTTCTCGAGACGGCGGCCGCACAGCAGGCCGAGAGTTCGGCATCACACGCGCGTGAGGCACGAGGTGCACCATCTGTACGACACGAAGACCCATCTCCGTCGAGGGACCGGGGGCACGATAAGGAGGCTGACGAACCGTCAGTCAAGTCACGCTTGGGACCCCACCGCGACGCTCGCGACACGCTCAAGGCTCGTCGCCGAGCTGCTGGCGACGACGACTACGACTACGGTTACAGTAGCAACGACGACAGCCGCGACAAGCACAACGGGCACCGCTCACGTCGACAACACAACCAGAGGCGTGGCGGACGCTACGACAGCGACGAAGATCGTGACCGCAGCTGGTCCCCCGATCCAAAGGGCCCTCGCGCCTTCGGTCGGAAGGTGCAAGACGCAAAGTTCCCCTCGCGGTTCCGGGCTCCGATGACAGTCCCCAAGTACGACGGAGAGACCAACCCTAGCGTGTGGTTGGAGGACTACAGGCTCGCGTGTCGGGCGGGCGGAGCGACGGATGACCTGTTCATCATCAAGAACTTGTCGCTCCACCTAGCCGACTCTACGTGGACCTGGCTCGAGCATCTGCCACGTGGTAGGATCAATAGCTGGACGGACCTACGTGAGACCTTCATCGGCAATTTCCAAGGCACGTATGCCCGACCCGGCAAGCAGTGGGAGTTGTGAAATTGCTAGCAGCAGCCGGGGGAAAGCCTGCGCGACTACATCAGGCATTTCTCCTGGTGCTGCACTGAGCTCTCTACTGCGACCGACAATGACGCCATCTCGGCGTTCCAGAATGACACCACCCTCATCCACCGGCTAGGGCGAAGGACCCCGAGGACTACTTGGGAGCTCCTCGACATCGCGACTAACCACGCCGACGGGGAGGAGGCAGTCGCAGTAACGTTGATTCCCCCACCGAGCAAGGGGAAGCAAGTCGTGAACGGTGGTGAGGGGCCCTCCTCGCGGTCCAAGAAGAAGAAGAAGGGAGACAAGCGAGGCCACGACGACAACATTGTTGCGGCAGTCGAGCGCAAGGCTACCCGCCCCAAGAACAATCAGAATGGTCACCCGAAGGATCATTTCGAGAGGTTCTTGGAGACGCCTGTTGACGGCTGTTAAGTGCCTACTTTAGCCATCAATATACTCATGAATAAAGGAGCATAAGGCATTTCTTACACGTATTTAGTTAAGAATAATGTAGTTCCACTTGTCCTTGGAGATTATTTGATTGCAGGCAAATAAGCAAGAAAAGAGTGCTAAACTCACCTTTTATGGTGCATGCCACATCACCTCATCCTAGTGGGCTGCTAACAAGGATGCCATGCATGCAAACCTGCCAACTAGGGAGCCATGCATGCATGCCATGCAAGCAATCCAAGTGAAGCAACCCCCGAGAAATCAGAGTGTGACACGTGGACTTCACATGGATCCATGGGCCCACAAAGGCAAGCAAATCACGCCAAAACAGGGTGGACACTAGGAACCGACCTAAGGACCCACAGGACAGCCACCCGGAGGAAACACACCCTGAGTGGGGCCCATAGGGGGTCGGCCGACCCCACAGGTCGGCCGAACCGACCTTGTGGCCGCCACTCAGGGGCTTCCACGTGGTGGTTCCCTATTGGTCCTAGGCGCCATCCCCGGGGTGTTTGCCTCTATTCCTCGCCGGTGCACGGGCCTATAAATAGAGGGAGAGGGGGCTCACTTATGAGACATCCACACTTGCAACACCTCTCTCACTTTTAGTCTCAAGGCTATGAGGTAGGCTAGAGTAGTTCTAATTCAGGTTCCAAGTCTACTTTGGGATCTAGGTATGAGTTGTTTTGTATCTTATTTCATTTGTATGACTTTGATCTACTTCAGTTATTTATCTATTTCATATAAAGTTGTGTTAGTATGCATGAGTGATTTGTTCATGTGTTCTTCACCTGTTCATCATTTAGAGGCTCCTGTTCTTGATGAACAAGGCCTTTCGATCCACTTGACGGGTGACTTTTACATGTTTCTGGTGTTTGTTCATAAGTTAGAGGCTCGTGTTCTTCGCGAACATGACCCTTTGATCCAGTTGAACAGACATAGGAAAACACGAATCCGTTTGTGTACCTGACCTGGTTTGATCTAATTACATGACATGATTGCGTTGTATGAAGTCTGTGCTTGAGCTACGGTACTCAGTGTAATTGGTTGGTTTATCTGGTGGCTTGACCTGGGTCACAATAGCCCGGGCCGGCCAAGTCCGGCTAACAATGTAAGCATGGTGCTTGGGTTGCGTAGCTACCTTACTTATGAGTTTATCCCACGGTTTGTCTTCGGGTAGGCCGCGGTAGTGACAGCCGTTGGTCCTCTGAAATCCCCCACGTTCGGATAAGCTGTAGGAGTCTAAAATATAACAACCGGAGTTGTGCAGAAGCAACGCGGGAGGTTATCTCCCCGTGGTACCTGGGTGCTCAAGTCAATGTTCTTCAACGCTAGTGTATCTAACTCGTTCTTTCCAGCTTTATATGTATAGTACATTAGAACCTAGAACTAACTCGTGTGTCGCCTCCTATGCCTAGGACCCTTTAGAGAGAGAGTGAGTGTGTGTGTGATCACACTACCCCCATTATCATATCTTTACCCCTGCACTTGAGTGTCTGGTTTGTTTCCATCTATGATCTATACTCATTGCGATAGAGTTGATCTTGTCATTCCGCCAATGCCTTCCTTGGATTCGATACCCTTTGGAATACTCCTTTGGGGAAATGCTACAATGGTACTTCCGTGCGCTTGCGGATCTCTGTAACGTTAAGATTTACCAACCAGCATTTCTGGCGCTATTACCAGGATGGGTTCCAAACCTGTTCTTAGGTGATTGCGTTAAGAAATGTCAACAAGCATTTCTGGCACCGCTGCCGGGGAAGGCTTAAGGATGACATATCAACACTTTGCATATGTTTATAATCATGACAGGAATAAAATAGTTCTCAATGCAGGCTAACTTGGATTGTCTTCTTTGTCTATTGATGATGAAGACAGGTAGTGCATGACTGGTTTCGACTTGCCATCGAATTTTACTGAAGATCCTGAGTCACTCATAAGGAAGGCACGAAATCATTTCGGCTCTCCTTTTCGTGAACATTCGGAAGTCGATCCAGCTTCCTTTGTACCATCCACATCAACTAACATGGCCAACCCTGTCGAGAAGACTCTTCATGAGTATTCTGCTCCCTCTGCTGACCAGGTGCCGACAGGCCCCGTGATCAACACTGGGAATGGAAACTTCGAGATCAAGACTAGCTTAATTACGATGGTACAGGCTAGCCCATTCTGTGCGAAGCCTAATGAAGACGCAAGCGCCTACCTGCAGCAGTTCCTGGAACTATGCAGTACCTTCACTATACGAGGAGTGGAGGAAGATGCTATTCGTCTGCGACTGTTTCCCTTCTCCCTCTTGGGAAAGGCAAAATAGTGGTTTTATGCTAACCGTGCAGAAATTAACACTTGGGCAAAGTGCTCTGCAGCATTCCTCGCGAAATTCTTTCCGTTGGGCAAAACCAATGTCCTTCAGGGGCGAATTTCAAGTTTTCAGCAGGCAGCAAATGAGACTATCCCCGAAGCTTGGGAGGGACTCCGGGAGTACATCCTGGCTTGTCCTCATCATGGGATGGACAACTGGCTTATCCTTCAGAGTTTCTATAATGGGCTGACTCCGACAGCCCGAGGTCATATTGATGCTGCAGCTGGAGGGGCTTTCTCCTCTCTTACTATCACTGAAGCTACTACACTGATAGAGAAGATGGTTACCAATCAAGGGTGGAGTGATGATCGACTCCAGCCACGTCAAAGGGGTACACATACCGTCAGGGAAGCGGATATGTTGCACGCCAAGATGGACCTAGTGATGAAGAGAATGGATGATCTAGCCAATGAGAAGGCTGCCATGGCCACCACTACTCAAGCTATGGATGCTCGCATGACTTGCGAAGTCTGTGGTAATACTAGGCATTCAGGGAATTACTACCCTACTACTCAGGAGGATGTGATGTACATGAGCGGCAACAACAACGGCTATCGTCCACAAGGAGGTCAAACGTGGAATCAATCACGCCCTTACTGTCAAGGGGGTAATCAAGGTAATTCTTTCAACCCGAACCAACCTTCCTTGAAAGATCTAGTCTTTGGGCAAGCTAAGATTAATGAAGGCTTTAATAAGAAAACAGCTGCCTATGATAAGGCATTTAAAATCCTTAATGTTAAAATTGATAGCCTTTCGTCTGCTCTTAAAGACCAGTTGAGCTTTAATAAGATGATAGAAACCCAGTTGGCTCAGCTAGTCGCTTCAGTTCCACCAGTTGAAAATGCAAAAGAGGTAGTCACGAGAGGGGGTAAGACCACTCGCGATCCGCCTTATCCTAACCGTGCAGGAACAAAGAAAAGCACAAGAGAGGGTGAAGAGCTCAGTGGAGAACCACTTGGTATGAGGGAGCCCTCACAAGCAAGAGCACCTGAAGACAGGGCAGATAAACCTAAGTTTATTGAAACAAATTTATTGCCATTCCCTCAGCGAAACAGGAAGACAACAGTGGATGAGCAATTCACTCGTTTCGTGGACATGATTCAAAAGGTATATATTAATGTTCCACTCCTCGAGGCAATGCGTGTACCCATGTGCGCATGTTACCTCAAGGATATCCTCACCAAGAAGCGAGCTCTACCCATCTCGGAGGTGGTAAAGCTCACAGAAGAGTGTAACGCAGCTATACTCAATCGTCTTCCAGAAAAGAAGAAGGACCCAGGGTGCCCCACGATCACATGCACAATTGGAGGACAGAGATTCGACCATGCTCTCTGTGATCTTGGCACCAGTTTTAGCGTCATGCCAAAGGTAGTTTTCGACCAACTCAATTATATGGAATTATCTCCAACTACTTTGCAGCTGCAGCTAGCCGATTCCTCAGTCCGATATCCAACGAGGATAGCCGAGGACATCCCGGTGAAGGTCCGAGACTGCTTCATTCCAGTGGACTTCCTAGTACTTGACATGGACATTGGTAATGAAGTACCACTCATTCTGGGACGTCCATTCCTGAGCACGGCCGATGCACAAATTGATGTTGGCGCTAGAATAATCCGTCTCCACATCAATGGCAAGGAAGAAAGGTTTGAATTCCACCCATGAAAGGAACAATGTTCAATGGTTGAAAGCACACCAGGAGTGGGCACTCCTGCCCAAAGAAGTGAAACTAACAATCACAAGTGGACAACCTCATTGCCTTTATGAAGAATTTCTAGAAGCAAGAGCAAGAGCAAATGAGTGCAGGATAGAAATTATATTGGAAATCCAAGTCCCAGTCCAAGGCACCACTCCCCACACCTCGTATATCATAGACAACCAAGAAGGTGTGGAAAAGAGTGGATAGGGAGCCGACTTCCTCATCTCCAAGAGCGGCTGACCGTACACTAAGGTAAGTAATGTGGGAGATAGTCTGGCTCTGGAAGACTTAAAACAAAAAGAGCCCTTCGCCGACAGGTAAGATCGTAAGTAATCCCATTTAATAAAAGTTCTGACCTCTAAAAAGAATCAAGATATCCTTGCTCTATTTTGTTCGCGCTTGGTCGAAGTACGAGCTCATAGGTGGACTCCATCTGGACAACTCCTTTGAGTCCAAATTATACTAGCGATAGTTGCTACAGATAGAGGAGCAGAGGGCTTACTATGCGTGGTTGGGATACCGCCCTCCGCAGCAGTGAGCCTGAAGCTAGCTTGGGGGAGGACCCCCTTTCTGAGATAACTTGTATCTTTCATTGTTTTCAGAACCCCATATGCGAAAAACACATAAAAATCTGAATAAGCTAAAAAGACCAAAAACATTTATTTGCTTTTCTTAAATTAGTTTGTTTTCATATGCGTGGTAAGAGTGTTCTTATTCTCCATGGTTGAAATGATGAATAGTTGCTCTGTTTATTCCTCTTGTATGCCTTGTTTACAACTTAGTATCCTATCCAAGTTTTGAGTTTGTTGGCTAGTATGATCGAACCTGAGCTTGAAATTTGTGGGTAGCAAAAAGCATGATCTCTGCCTAAGTTGTTGTGAGGTATGATATGGTATAATAGAGTTGCTATGAGCTAGTACTTAGTGATGTTGATATCCGGAGTTTTCTTTTGAAAAATGATAAAATGATAAGTTCCTCAATGATAAGAAATTCCTATCCAAGGCCATATGTAGATTTTAGCTTATGTTAAACCTCCACATATGCTACTTGATTTCTTCATTGAGTTTTGTCGAATTGTTGTGACCCTCGGCGAGTAACTTGTCATACTCCTATGATCAAGATCACGTACACACCACCATATGCGAAACTTCTACACTGGAAGTTAGCAATCATCATTTCATCCATTTCCCATCCATTCCACAAAATAAAGCTCCGCGCATGTTCCATGATTACTCTCCCTCCAAAAATATTCAGCAAGGACTATGGGCTATGTAAAAAAAAGAGAAACATGCTCAAGGGCATGCATATGAAAAAAAGAATAAAGAGACATAGCCCAAGTCTCAAAGATTCCAAAAAGGAGGAGAGTAAAATCATGCAAATAGGAGTTCATTATCCATCCACCATACACACACTTTTGCACATCTTGATCAGGGTGTATGACTTGTTCTCCCAAGGATCCAGTTTTCGACTCAACAATATATGAGAAACAGGTATGCCACATGTTTTCCCTACCAACAGCTCCACATATCAGCTTATTAGGAGTAGGAAGTGAAAGAAGGCAAATCAAAGCCTTGGTGAGGAATCATACACATTGAGCGATCTGAGAGTATCATTTGAGGAACTTTGATTTTTTTTGAAAAACCTACAAAACCTCCGGATTGATAACTGATCGAGGTACATGTGATTAGTAATCTTTATACAACCATTCTATCTTTCAACCACCCAAGGCAGGTGAAGTACATGCCCCATATCAATCGAGTGTAAGGTAAGATCAATGCCAACTTCTTCAACTCTTGATAGAGTACCTAGCTGTATCTTGTTATACATTAGAAATACAACATCATAGCAACTCCTGATCAACCAACCTAAGTCCTTAATCTCTTGCTCGGGACGAGCAAGAGGCTAGCTTGGGGGAGTTGTTGATGGCTGTTAAGTGCCTACTTTAGCTGTCAATATACTCATGAATAAAGGAGCATAAGGCATTTCTTACACGTATTTAGTTAAGAATAATGTAGTTCCACTTGTCCTTGGAGATTATTTGATTACAGGCAAATAAGCAAGAAAAGAGTGCTAAACTCACCTTCTATGGTCCATGCCACATCACCTCATCCTAGTGGGCTGCCAACAAGGATGCCATGCATGCAAACCTGCCAACTAGGGAGCCATGCATGCATGCCATGCAAGCAGTCCAAGTGAAGCAACCCCCGACGAATCAGAGTGTGACACGTGGACTTCACATGGATCCATAGGCCCACAAAGGCAAGCAAATCACTCCAAAACAGGGTGGACACCGGGAACTGACCTAAGGACCCACAGGACAGCCACCCAGAGGAAACACACCACGAGTGGGGCCCACAGGGGGTCGGCCGACCTCACAGGTCGGCTGAACCGACCTTGTGGCCGCCACTCAGGGGCTTCCACGTGGTGGTTCCCTATTAGTCCTAGGCGCCATCCCCGGGGTGTTTGCCTCCATTCCTCGCCGGTGCACGAGCCTATAAATAGAAGGAGAGGGGGCTCACTTATGAGACATCCACACTTGCAACACCTCTCCCACTTTTAGTCTCAAGGCTAGGAGGTAGGCTAGAGTAGTTCTAATTCAGGTTCCAAGTCTACTTTGGGATCTAGGTATGAGTTGTTTTGTATCTTATTTCATTTGTATGACTTTGATCTACTTCAGTTATTTATCTATTTCACATAAAGTTGTGTTAGTATGCATGAGTGATTTGTTCATGTGTTCTTCACCTGTTCATCATTTAGAGGCTCCTGTTCTTGATGAACAAGGCCTTTCGATCCACTTGACGGGTGACTTTTACATGTTTTTGGTGTTTGTTCATAAGTTAGAGGCTCGTATTCTTCGCGAACATGACCCTTTGATCCAGTTGAACAGACATAGGAAAACACAAATCCGTTTGTGTACCTGACCTGGTTTGATCTAATTAGATGACATGATTGCGTTGTATGAAGTCTGTGCTTGAGCTACGGTACTCGGTGTAATTGGTTGGTTTATCTGGTGGCTTGACCTGGGTCACAATAGCCCGGGCCGGTCAAGTCCGGCTAACAACGTAAGCATGGTGCTTGGGTTGCGTAGCTACCTTACTTATGAGTTTATCCCACGGTTTGTCTTGGGGTAGGCCGCGGTAGTGACAGCCGTTGGTCCTCTGAAATCCCCCACGTTCGGATAAGCTGTAGGAGTCTAAAATATAACAACCGAAGTTGTGCAGAAGCAACGCGGGAGGTTATCTCCCCATGGTACCTGGGTGCTCAAGTCAATGTTCTTCAACGCTAGTGTATCTAACTCGTTCTTTCCAGCTTTATATGTATAGTACATTAGAACCTAGAACTAACTCGTGTGTCGCCTCCTATGCCTAGGACCCTTTAGAGAGAGAGTGAGTGTGTGTGTGATCACACTACCAGCTTTATCTTATCTTTACCCCTGCACTTGAGTGTCTGGTTTGTTTCTGTCTATGATCTATACTCATTGCAATAGAGTTGATCTTGTCATTCCGTCAATGCCTTCCTTGGATTCGATACCCTTTGGAATACTCCTTTGGGGAAATGCTACAATGGTACTTCCGTGCGCTTGCGGATCTCTGTAACATTAAGATTTACCAACCAGCATTTCTGGCGCTATTACCAGGATGGGTTCCAAACCTGTTCTTAGGTGATTGCGTTAAGAAATGTCAACAGCGCCGTGCACCCATCACGAGACACCTGCCAAGCATGCGCTCAAGGACTGTCGTTTGATGAGGAACTACGTCAACGGCACGCTCAAGCCCAAGACGGCGGATCCTCCAAAGAAGGCGGCGCCACCCCCCGAGAACGACGATGATGAAGAGGAGGTTGTCTTCCCTCATGAAGACGGTGCGATCCACATGATCTTTGGTGAAACGCCAGCACGACCGTCGATGCGCAAGGAGAGGTTGATCAGGCGCAAGGTCTATAACACCTAGCCCACGACGCCGACGTACCTTAAGTGGTCAGAGACCCTGATCACCTTCGACCGAACGGACCACCCCGACCATGTACCGCAACCAGGATGCTACCCCCTCGTGGTGGCTACACTAATCGGGACCAAGCGGGTCCACAAGGTGCTGATGGATGGAGGGAGCAGGCTCAACATTCTGTACATGTCGACGCTCGACAGCATGGGCATCTCGCGGTTCCGACTGCGCCCATCGCCAACACCTTTCCACGGGGTCATCCCTGGGAAGGATGCACTCCCGATAGGGAAGATCGATATGCCCGTCACGTTTGGGACATTGCGGAACTTCCGCACGGAAACCCTCACCTTCGAAGTGGTGGGGTTCTCGGGGACGTACCACGCCATCCTCGGGAGGCCGGCCTACACGAAGTTTATGGCCGTGCCCAACTACATGTATCTCAAGTTGAAGATCCCTGGTCCGAAGGGGGTCATCACATAGGGGACTATGTTTCAGTACGCATATGAGTGCGATACCGAGTGCTTTCAATTCGCTGAGACACTCATCCGGTCTGAGAAGCTCCACGCCGAGCCTCCCTCCGAGGACCAAGATATCCCCGAGTCATCCAAGCGAGCGGCCTACTCTTTCGAGCCCGCCAAGGATGTCAAGGATGTGGCTGTCACTGATGATGGCCGCACGCTCTGTATCGGGACGGCACTCGATCCTAAATAGGAATGCGCGCTCATCGACTTCCTCAAAGTGAACCTCGACGTGTTCGCATGGAAACCCTCCAACATGAAGGGGATCCCGAGAGAGGTTGCCGAGCACAAACTGAATATCAAGTCAGGATCAAAATCGGTCAAGTAGCGCCTGTGCCGCTTCAACAACGACAAGTGCAAGGCCATAGGTGAGGAGATCAAGAAGCTCCTAGTGCAGGGTTCATCCAAGAAGTGTTCCACCCTGAGTGGCCAGCTAACCCTGTACTTGTAAAGAAGAAGAATAAGAAATGGAGGATGTGTGTTGACTACACGAGCCTTAACAAGGCATGTCCCAAGGATCCGTTTCCTTTGCCTCGCATAGATCAGGTAGTTGATTCAACAGCAGGGTGCGAAACCCTTTGTTTTCTCGATGCGTACTCTGGTTACCACCAGATCGCGATGTGCATAGCGGACCAACTCGCAACATCCTTCATTACTCCCTTTGGCGCTTATTGTTACAACTCGATGCCGTTCGGGCTCAAGAACGCGGGCGCTACATTCCAAAGATGCATGCGACGCATTTTCGGCGATCTCATAGGGTGAATAATCGAAGCATACGTTGATGACATCGTGGTCAAGTCTAAGAAGATGGGCGACCTGATCCCCGACCTTACGGAAGTATTCGCGAAGCTGAGAGAACACGGGGTGAAGCTAAACCCCAAAAAATGCATTTTTGGGGTTCCGAGGGGCATGCTCCTCGGCTTTGTCGTGTCTGAACGTGGCATAGAGGCTAATCCCGAGATGATCTCAGCCATCACTAACATGGGGCCACTCGAGAACCTGAAGGGCGTGCAGCATGTCACAGGCTGCCTCGCAGCTCTCAGTCGGTTCATCGCTCGACTCGGAGAGCGCAGCTTGCCACTGTACCGCCTGATGAAAAAGTCCGACCACTTTGCCTGGACACCTGAGGCTCAGGAAGCACTCGACAAGCTCAAGAATCTCTTGAAGAGTCCACCCGTGCTCACAGCACCGATGCCAGAAGAGCATATGCTCCTATACGTGGCTGCAACAACGCAGGTCGTGAGTGCTGCATTGGTTGTTGAGCGAGAAGAGCCTGGGAAATCACTTAAGGTGCAGCGGCCCGTTTATTTCGTAAGTGAGGTTCTCTCCGACTCAAAGACCCGCTACTCTCAAATTCAAAAGCTCGTGTATGCTGCCTTGATCACCAAACACAAGCTTCGGCACTACTTTGACTCGCATCCCATCACGGTGGTGTCCAAGTACCCTCTCGAGGAAGTGATCCAGAATCCTAAGGCTGAAGGGAGGGTAGCTAAGTGGGCTCTCGAGTTGATGGGACAGAATGTGACATACGCACCGCGCAGTGCCATTAAGTCACAAGTGTTGGTGGATTTCGTCGCTGAATGGACAGAGATTCAGACTCCGCCAGCACCTATCGAGCACGAGACATGGACAATGTATTTCGATGTCTCCATCATGAAGGAAGGAGCAGGGGCAGGCCTTGTCTTCATCTCGCCTCTGGTCGTGCGTTTGGAGTACATGGTTCGACTGCATTTTCCTGCCTCCAACAACGTGGCTGAGTACGAGGCGCTCGTAAACGGCCTTCGAATCGCGATCGAGCTCGGAATCCGTCGACTCGAGATCCGTGGGGACTCTGAGCTTGTCGTGGATCAGGTTATGAAGGAGAAGAATTGCGTCGACCCCAAGATGGCGGCCTATTGTCGAGCTGTGCGTCAACTAGAAGACAAGTTCCATGGGCTCGAGCTCCATCACGTGCTGCACGACTTCAATAAAGCTGCGAACATCCTCGCCAAAGCAGCATCAAGCCGCAAGCCCGTACCACACACCGTATTTGCAAGCGACCAGCACGCACCGTCCATTCGAGTTGATGAGGAACAACCGCCAGAGTCAGAGTCGCCAGAAGTCATGGAGATCGACCAACCGTAAGAGCCAAACTTAGAAGATCCTGACTGGCGTTTCCCAATCCTCGAGTGGCTAGTCGAGGGGAAGTTGCCCTTCGACTAGACGGAGGCGCGTCACTTCTCGCGGCGAGCCAAAGCGTTCGTCCTCATCGACGGCGAGCTCCACAAGCGAGGCGCGGCAGACATATTCCTGCGCTGCATTCAAAGGGACCAAGGCCGAGACCTGCTTCAGGAGATCCATGCTGGCACATGCGGACATCATGCCACCACAAGAACTTTAGTCGGAAAAGCATTCTGACAAGGTTTCTAGTGGCCCACCGCGTTGACAGACGTCAAGGACATCATGCGACGCTGTGCGGGCTGTCAGTTCTACACTCGACAGACTCATCTCCCTGCGCAAGCGCTTCAAAACATCCCCATCACTTGGCCATTCACTGTATGGGGGCTGGACATAGTCGGACCATTCAAGCAAGCACCCGTGGGCTTCACGCACCTAATCGTGGCCGTCGATAAGTTTTCAAAATGGATTGAGGCTCGACCCGTGGTCAAGATCCGTTCTGAAGACGCCATGGCATTCTTCACCGACATCATTTACCGCTTCGGGATTCTGAACTCGATCATCACAGACAACGGCACACAGTTCACGAGAAAGAAGTTCCTTAAGTTCTGCGACGACAACAACATTCGTGTGGACTGGCTGCTGTTGCGCACCCAAGGACCAACGAGCAGGCTGAGAGGGCCAACGGCATGATCCTACAAGGATTGAAGCCCCGAATCTTCAAACGGCTCGAGAAGTTCCGAGCCAGATGGGTCGCTGAGTTGCCATCCGTCCTCTGGAGCCTGCACACCATGCCGAGTCGGTCCACCGGCTCTACACCATTCTTCATGGTGCACGGATCAGGCAGTTCTCTCAACGGATATCGACTACAGTAGCCCAAGGGTCTGGGCATATACCGAAGAGGGGAACCAAGTCGCACTCAAGTATGCGATCGATCAGCTCGATGAAGCACGCGACGTGGCACTCCTACATTCTGCTCGGTACCAGCAAGCTCTACGGCGCTACCACGAGCATAACATCCACGAGCGCTAGTTCCAAGTCAGAGATTTGGTGCTCTGACGAGTCATGAGCAACAAGGACCGACACAAGCTCGTGCCCTCGTGGGAGGGGTCGTACATCGTCGACCAAGTGCTCCGACCAGGAACGTTCAAGCTCCGGCACGACGACGGCACAATCATCGCCAACGCGTGGAACATAGATCATCTACGTCGTTTTTACCCTTGAGTAATGTTCCCTATTTTAACTTATGATCAATGAATAATGCCATATGCCTTTGTTCTCGTTTCATAAGTTCTCAATCTCCATGTGTTAGCATCTTTTATGTATGTTTCAACGCTATCTAAAGGCTGAGCGGCAAGAGTCCTTGCGCCCATGCAAAAACACTTACCGCTCGGGGGCTACCCAGGGCATGATGCCCCCCTTTCATTTTTCCATTTTCGAAACAAAACTCTCCGACAACTTTGTCGTGACCAATCGCACGAGCGAGCGGTTCTTTTTTGGCAGAACACCTTTACCTCGTGATGGGAAAGGATGATGATCTGCGAGCGTTTCGATGTTGTTTCTTGTCCAAGGCTCTTAGCACTTACACCCCCGCGGCTATGGTACGAAGACTTGCAAGTACAGCTCGTACCCACAGGTTGACGTCTGACTACTTTCAGAAGGCACTCGAGTAACCGCTCGGGCTCCGGCTCAAAACAGTTTTTACGAAAAAATGTGCAAGTCACTTTCTGAACATCCCTAAAGTACTCGGGGGCTGCGGTTATGTGGTAGCACTTTACGACTTAGACTGATCGAATTCTCCGACTCCTGTTGGCATTTCTTAACGTCACCACTAGTTGTATACCTAGAGGGAGCGTATAAGAACGACCGGGTATACCGCAAGCGCATGGAAATACCGTTGTAGCACTTCCCCAAGGAAGGAGAGTATTCCAAGGGTATCGAATCCAAGGAACGACGTGTACTATCTCCTACTCTAGTATAGATGATCCAAGGACACAACACTGATTGATAGGATAGGCAGAAAGGATCTGCCTCGACCGAGCGCAGAGTCTAGTTACGGTCTCTCAGGTATAACACTCACTTCGGGCACCAGGCACATCCTAGGTCAATGTGCTGGAGCGAGCCCAACTCGGTACGCGACGTAGAGGGTTGACAAAGGGTCCAACAGGCTGTCACCACTGTGGCCTACCTCTACGCTACGATTGTACATGGTCTTCGAAGGATAGCTTATGGTCCAGACACCACGTCTACACCACTTACTATTACTACGAATCCGCGAGGGAGATAGTGGCACTAGCTCAGGGAATGCTCTATCACTCAAGCGAGATCACGAATGCACTTTGATCTAACTAGGGACATGCAGGAGCTTCACTTTACTCTAATAGACAAGCTGGCAAACTAGATGCAAACTTATGATCTAAGTCTACTAGATCGAAAGGGTTGTGTTCGAAGAACACAAGCCTCTAAACCAAGAACAAATGAAGAACACAAGAACAAAGCAACTAAGCATGCATACGACTTTAGTCTAAATAGGAAATATCGAAATACTCACTTTAGTCTAGTTGAAGAACAAAGGCACCGCTGAGGATCGTTCTTGAGGAAGATGTCATGAAGAACATGACATGTGCTCAAGCCTCCCACCTCACTTCCTAGCACTAATCCTATACAAAGAGCTCTCCTCTCCTAAAGAGAGAGGCTCCAAGCCAAAATGAAGAGTAGGAGGAGAAGTGTGTGCCTCAAATGGGAGCCCCTCCCCTCCTATTTATAGAGGAGGGACAGGGTTGTCTCGGACACCAAATGTCGCCAAAACATGCCAAACTGCACTCTACGACCAATCACGAACCACCAC
Source organism: Cenchrus fungigraminus (assembly GCA_036936925.1). NCBI lineage: Eukaryota > Viridiplantae > Streptophyta > Magnoliopsida > Poales > Poaceae > Cenchrus > Cenchrus fungigraminus. Next base: position 24,985,245 of record CM072773.1, on the reverse strand, counting down.
GTGGAAGGCCACGATGAATGGGCACTAAGGCGGTTCGGTCGATCCAAGGATCGGCCGACCCCCAAGCGGCGCCTTTCGCGGTGTGCTTTCTCCCAGTGACTGATATGTGGGTCCCACGATCTATCCCAGGTGCATGCGGAGTTTTGAGGCGGTTTGGGTCCTCGGTGGGCCCTTGGATCCTTGTGCTGCACACATGGCTGTGTCTGATTCGTCGGGAGTTGCTTCACATGGATTGATGAGGTGTCATGGACACATGGCATCCAATGTGGCACACGTCGCCATGTGGTCTGGTGTGGGTCCCACTGGGTCCACATGATATCAAGAGGGTGATCTTGTCTTGTGCATATCTTTCCCATCCGGACTCCGAAGTAGACATATAATATATCCATTTCGATCGTCTCGACGAGCCCGTCACAATGGTGCAGTCCAAATTGGCATTTGAGGATGTTTATGATGATGTCCTTTAATAGCCATTGGACTACTTGCTCTCAACTGTACCATTTGGCACGTATTTCGGTGCATTCTGCAACAAAAGCTAGAAACACCAACACTTGTGGAAATCATCAGTATCAAGCCCTATTCTAGTGTTGATGATACTTTTACATTTGTTTTATGTAGTATTGACGGTGTAAAAGTAGCACTTTTCAACCGTCAACAACACCCCCACACTTGACCTTTGCTCGTCCCGAGTGAAGGGAAGAATAAGATCAAAGTGAGACATGATATCCATAGGTATGAAGTAAGCATAAGAGATATTCCAAACCATACCTTGCACTTGTGAACTCTATAAAGTGTCTATCATGCTATCTTGGGTAGTTGAAGAATGGAACAGTTTTGCAAAGTGTCAAATCACTCCTACTCATCATGTCAAGTAACTTGGGGTTTTGCAATAAATTTTCAAAACAAACCTTGCTTAGCTCCTCATTTGATTCTCTCAGATCGCTCAATGTGTATATGTCCTCACCAAGGCATTAGATTGCCTTTATTCACCCTACCTCTAATGATGGCTATATGTGGAGCTCAGGGTAGGATAAAGGATAAGGCATACTTGTATCACATATATCGCAAAGTCAAAGACTGGATCCAAAGAGAAAATCAAATCATACAATCAGATCAAGATGTGCACATGTATGGATATGGTGAGTATGGTAAGGTGGATACTAGGCCCAGAATGGGTGCTAGATATTACCATACGTATATGATGAATGTTGGTAGATGATAAGGTGGACACTAGCTTCGGAATGGATACTAGTTATTACCATCTAAGATATGGAACTCCTTTTTGCATGACCATCTCTCTCCTCTTTCTCCTTTATTTCGGACATGGGCTATTCTTTTTTTCTCTCTCTTTTCCTTTTTTTTCATCATGCTTTGAGCATGTGTCTCTCTTTCTTCTTCTCTTTTTTTTTCTCTTTTTTTCATAGCCCAAGTCTCTTTTTGAAGGATACTTTTGGAGAGAGATGTCACACCACATATGGAGCTTTATTTTTATGAAATGGATGAATGATACAATGCTTACTTCCAGTGTAGAAGCATAGCAAGGGGAAATAGGTGGTGTGCACATGAATCTTGATCATGAAAGCAATGAAAAGAATTCTCACAAGAGTCACAGGTTTTGACAAAGCTCAATGCAATAACAAGCAGCATATGAGTAGAGGGTTTTCAACTATATCATATGGCTCTAGTAGGACGGTGGCATATCAAAGAGGAGCTTTGCAAAGGGTTTTTATGATTTTCAAATAAAATTCCCAAGCACTCAGAAATTCAGAGTGAAGATCATATCATCAAACCATATCACAAACATCAACTACTTAGATAAGTATGAGTTTCCTAATGATATTTGTTCACAAGCATCAAGATGATAAGTAAGGAATAAAACATATGCAAGCCAACCATGGGAATCATGTAGAGCAAGCATAGCACCAACCATTGAGTTTGGGTTCAAAGGATAGGAATTGAAATTCAAACAAACTCATGGATAGGATAGAGTGAGATAAAGGGTGCACATACCATCGCTTCTGAAGAATAAGAGATCAAGGGAGACCAGTGGTGATTTGACTGACCAAAGGGCAGCCAGGTCACTCTAGTTTACCTTGCTCTTGTCATGAAGGCGTAGTCGATGTTGTGCAGCACCTATGTGGGAGTTCTCTAGTGGAAATGTCGATGATGAGCTTGAGAGAACTCCCCCACACTAGTGGTTGACCCTGGTGCTGTTCTTCAAACGCTAAATGAAAACAAAGGATGGACTCTACTGGTTCAAGAACCATAGAGCCTTTATTCAAATTCAAATATATTTGTTGTTTGTTTTTTGTTTTGTTTGTTTTTTTATTGTCACCATGTCATTTGATCAAAAGGGTTAGACCAAGATTACACTTCATATACAAAGGGGAATATACTTACCTTGGACCTTTAAGAGGTCATATGTACCACCTCTACATGTCGTGCAACATGAATCTGACACCTCAACTTACCTTCCCATCTGAATTTAGCTCAATGACTTACCCATTTAAATTTGACAATTTTCTGCAGGGGTTAGTCAGCATATATGCAACCAAGATCTATGAAAATATAATTCTAAGGTTCATCAATCAAAAGGCGACACCATGTCTTGTTTTGATTGAAGAAGACAATTTTAACCTAAGCACCATGCTTAATCTAAAACAGTCTATGAATGTGTGAGTACTTCAAACATTCAAACCAGAGCATAAGAACATAAATGAAGGAAGCAAGAAAGCATGATCAAGCTATTATCAACAAGGGACATGCATGAGCATAAGACGGTGAACCTCGGAAGCCTCCCGGAAGGGCTTTGTTTAATGTCAAAAGCAGAACTTACCTAGCTAGTGGGCAAGATACAAGAGCTGACATCATCGCCACACCAGGATAAGATTTGGTAGAGGAGGAACTTTACTCAAGATGCTCACATACCTCCCCCACACTTGAAGTCTGCATTGCTTGGCAACAAAACTCAAGTGTGTGGTGATCAAGCTTCCTTTTTGTAAATGTTCCCTCTCCAAAGCTTATCTAGGTGTTGCAGCTGATGTGGCTCACATGTTCGTCGGCATCACCTGTCCATCTTTCTTCTCAATCTCCACCTGAAAGGTTAGTGACCAAAAATACCCGAAGGACAACTTATCCTAAAACATGTTCTTGCTTTTATTCGAAAAGGGAAATAAAACCTAACCTATTCCAGGCTATCTCCTGGGAGTGCTTTGTTTATTTAAGGTCATAAGCTCGACCATGGGAACTTCATCTTGCAGCTATCATTGGTGGTGTCGTTCCTGTCTCACCACCAATCCTTGATGTATCATTGAAGCTTTAGCTGCAAGGTTAGTGCCACAGTGCACACACGAAATCTGCAATGCTTATGGTAAACATATGCACCTACAATCAACCTTCCAAACGTTTTGCAAAAGAGGACTAGAAGGTGGTTGTAGACCACATGTGTGCTCAATGCACTAAGCATGTCTGACTCTAGAGGGACATGATGCGAGCATGGTTTGTATGATGAATCAAGAATGAAGCCACCACGCTCGTGCGTGGAATCCTTTCCTCCGGACTCCAGAGCCAGTGCCTCGAAAGGTTCCATGACCCATGAATTCTCCATCTCAAGAGAGTCATTGTGGAAGCTCAATGTTGACTCTCGATCATGATTGAAAGCAACATGATACGGGCCATTGGAAAGAGGCTGAAACTCGGTCGAGAGTGGTGCCGACCGTTCGCCTTCACAAAGGTGAAGAGAGTCTCCCGAGTCATTCTCATGAGGGGTAGGACATTCTACAACTTTAATGATAATAGACTCAGACGACGCAGATGGAGATGTATGCATCAACTTCTCGAGCAGGTTTTGCTGGGGAAGAGGCTTCGCCATAGGGTGTCCCAAATAAGGGGTAGCAGTGGCGGAAGTGGCTTCCCCAAGATTACCATCTAGGCTCCCTATGGATTCCTCAAAGGATTTCTCTAGCGGGGAGCCTAGGAGTAGATCAGGATCGAGGACATCGAAGATGTGAAAGTCTAAGCTAGCTTCGATCCTGTCTATGATGAGCGGCACGACACTTGCGATCCCCCGACATTCAAGAACGTGCCCAAAGGGACAAGTCTCGAGGAGCATGTCGAATGGTGCTATCGGAACTTTTCCCAGAAGAGTTTCCGCTAAGTGCCATGGCGTGATGTTAACCTCCATGATGGGGTCACAATGGGCCTCTATGGCAATCTCTCTAACAGAACAAGGAATAACCAGAGAGGGTGTACCATCCCAAAATGCTTCGGAAAAGCATATCACTCCCTCTGGCCATTCCTTCTTCATGGCCTCCTCAGGAAATGCTTCGTCAAGAGGATCGGGAGGCGAAGGAGATACCGTAGGTCTAGGGAAAGGTTCTGTCAGAGGATGTCTAGATGGTTCAGCATGGACAGAAGTGGTTTCCCTAAGCTCTTCTTCTGGGTTTCCTTGAGATTTAGCAAGAAGTTTTTCTAAGGGGAAGCCTAGAAGAAGATCAAAATCCACGATGTCATAGACGTGGAAATCTAATCGCACCTCTATGTCATCAATGGTGATCGGCATGTCCCTAGCAATCCCTCGACATGGAAACACACAGCGCCACTCGAGCTATGGAAAAGTCTATCAGTCAGGATCAAGGGCATGTCACCCACCAGAGTATCCAAAAGGGTCTCTGGTATGATGCAAGCCCCAACAGTAGGGTCATGGACAGCATCTACGGTGTTTCCTCTCATGGAATAGTGGATGATCGTAGAAGTCGAGCTAACCCGAATTGCTTCAGATGTATGCTTCTGAGGTGACCAATCCACTATCATCCCATGATTCCAAACTTCATCGAGGACCTCATAAAGGTCCAACGATGCCGTAGGCTTCTCGTGCCAAGAGTGATCTGAGGTATTTCTGATGTTTTGAGAAGGATCATCCTCAAATCGGGAAGAGCACTCCGAAGGTTGAATTTCTTCTTCCTTCGATGTTCGTGGTTCAGGAGAGGGCTCAACAGAGGAATCATGGAATTCAGAGAATGAAAGCTCAGTTTCGGCTATTGAGAGACTCTCATGGACCAATTCAGACTCCAGATGGGGTTCGTTGTAAACGATATGGGAAGAAGAGGTTTCTAAGAAGAATTCTAGGATCTCTCTTCTTTCCACTAGAGTTTGGTTTTCGAACAAACCTCCAGCTAAAAGGTTGAGCTCTCGTGCAGATTCCATGTCTATACGAGTATAAAAGGTATATGTCGCTATATCATCAGGTATAGACATGTCTGGGCTAGATGTCATAAGACGTAGGAACCTAGCCCAAGCTGCACCTATGGACTCACCCTATAATTGCTCAAAGTCAAGTAGTTCACACGGCAAGAGCTCTATGCATTCATAAAGGGAGAAAGAGTCACAAAAGTTTTCTCGTAGTTCTCCCCAATTATTCACATGCTCTGCTGTGTGGGTGTACCATTGCTCCGCTCTATCTACGAGAGAGAAAGGGAACAATTTCCACCTTAAAGTTTCCTGTGTCATGCCCGGAATTACCAAGCACGAACACAAGTCCTCGAACTCCTCTAAATGAACATTTGGATCATCACTGATCACTCCAGAGAAAGGTCGATTCCGAACCATGGCTATAAAGCCGGGACGAAGCTCGCAACAAGATGAGGAAGTTGATGGTTGCTCTAAGACGAACTCGCCCCTAGGGGTAGAGAGGCTTTGACAGGAATGCATCTCAAAGGGTAGCGGGGGTAAAGGTAGAAGAAAAGAAACGAAAAGGATAACTCGATGGGTAACGGGGGTGAAGGTAGAAGAAAACGAAAAAGATAAATACGAGGACCACTAGGTTCGAAGATAAGATACAACAACTGTTCCCCGGCAACGGCACCAGAAATGCTTGTTGGCATTTCTTAATGTCACCACTAGTTGTACACTTAGAGGGAGCGTATAAGAACGACCGGATATACCGCAAGCGCACGAAAATATCGCTGTAGCACTTCCCTAAGGAAGGAGAGTATTCCAAGGATATTGAATCCAAGGAATGGCGTGTACTATCTCCTACTCTAGTATAGATGATCCAGGGAGACAACACTGATTGATAGGATAGGTAGAAAGGATCTGCCTCGACCGAGCGCAGAGTCTAGTTACGGTCTCTCAAGTATAACACTCACTTCGGGCACCAGGAACATCCTAGGTCAATGTGCTGGAGCGAGCCCAACTCGGTACGCGACGTAGAGGGTTGACAAAGGGTCCAACAGGCTGTCACCACTGTGGCCTACCTCTATGCTACGATTGTACATGGTCTTCGAAGGATAGCTTATGGTCCAGACACCACGTCTACACCACTTACTATTACTACGAATCCACGAGGGAGATAGTGGCACTAGCTCAGGGAATGCTTTATCACTCATGCGAGATCACGAATGCACTTTGATCTAACTAGGGACATGCAGGAGCTTCACTTTACTCTAATAGACAAGCTAGCAAACTAGATGCAAACTTATGATCTAAGTCTACTAGATCGAAAGGGTTGTGTTCGAAGAACACAAGCCTCTAAACCAAGAACAAACGAAGAACACAAGAACAAAGCAACTAAGCATGCATACGACTTTAGTCTAAATAGGAAATATCGAAATACTCACTTTAGTCTAGTTGAAGAACAAAGGCACCGCTGAGGATCGTTCTCGAGGAAGATGTCATGAAGAACATGACATGTCCTCAAGCCTCCCACCTCACTTCCTAGCACTAATCCTATACAAAGAGCTCTCCTCTCCTAAAGAGATCGGCTCCAAGCCAAAATGAAGAGGAGGAGGAGAAGTGTATGCCTCAAATGGGAGCCCCTCCCCTCCTATTTATAGAGGAGGGACAGGGTTGTCTCGGACGCCAAATGTCGCCAAAACATGCCAAACTGCGCTCTACGACCAATCAGGGACCACCACGTGGAAGGCCACGATGAACGGGCACTAAGGCGGTTCGGTCGATCCAAGGATCGGCCGACCCCCTAGCAGCGCCTTTCGCGGTGTGCTTTCTCCGAGTGACTGATATTTGGGTCCCACGATCTATCCCACGTGCATGCGCAGTTTTGAGGCGGTTTGGGTCCTCGGTGGGCCCTTGGATCCTTGTGCTGCACACGTGGCGGTGTCTGATTTGTTGGGAGTTGCTTCACATGGATTGATGAGGTGTCATGGTCACATGGCATCCAATGTGGCACACGTCGCCACGTGGTCTGGTGTGGGTCCCACCGAGTCCACATGATATCAAGAGGGTGATCTTGTCTTGTGCATATCTTTCCCATCCGGACTCCGAAGTAGACATATAATATATCCATTTCGATCGTCTCGACGAGCCCGTCGCAATGGTGCAGTCCAAATTGGCATTTGAGGATGTTTATGATGATGTCCTTTAATAGCCATTGGACTACTTGCTCTCAACTGTACCATTTGGCACGTATTTTGGTGCATTCTGCAACAAAAGCTAGAAACACCAACACTTGTGAAAATCATCAGTATCAAGCCCTATTCTAGTGTTGATGATCCTTTTACATTTGTTTTATGTATGTATTGACGGTGTAAAAGTAGCACTTTTCAACCGTCAACAACTACTACGCCCCCGCGGCTCCAGAGTAAGGATTCAGTTGGCCTAGGTTCCTAAGCATCACTACTTCATTTCGCAGTCACCCCAAAATACTCGGGGAAGGCATCAGAAATGACGATTTCGAAACAAAATGAAAACTGTTCAAAAAATACTACACATACAAGTTCCGTTTGACTGTTATACCACTTGATACATCTAATGGGATGGCCCGGAGCCGTCTTTAGGTGTGTCTCTTGGGATCTGGTCTAGGTCTTTCATCGTGGCGTCAGCCATGGCACAGGCGAAGGCGGCATAGTCCTCTTCGATCTTGTCAAGCTCCTCGTTCGAGTAGCCGGGGGCCCAACCACCACTCAGCGCCTGAAGCTCCAGCCCCTGATAGTGCGAGTTGAACAAGGAGAGGACCCGGTGCACCACCTGTCAAGACGTCGACAGCTCTTTCTCCTCGACAACGCCCGACAGAAGGTTGATCCGATCGCCGAGCGTCTGGGGAGGCATTTGCATGGGTGAAGCACCAAGTTCCGTCAAGATCCTGTCAACATATCGTCCGAACTTGGAGCGATCCAGGATGTCCTTTTTGCATGCCTCCTCTGCCTCGTGCTGAACCTTCCGAGAACCCTCGAGCTCGGCTTTGACCTCTGAAGACAGGGAACGAGTCGGAGTTGAGCCACGAGAAGCACAATCAGAAGGAAGAAGGGGGCAAGATAAGAAGAACGTACTCGAAAGCTAGTCCGCCAAGTTCTTGGCCGTCCCGGACATCTCGTGGATCTTGAGCTCGGCGGCGGTGACTTCCTGAGCCTTTTCCAAGAGCTTGACCGCTAATGCAGCACGAGCTGCACAAAGCCCTATCAAAATCAAAGGACAAGCCGGCATCAGCAACGACTAACGCAGGAAAGAGAACATCACGAAATCTGAGAGTGCAAGGCTGCTCACCCTGAAGATCTTGCGCTAGCATGCTGTTGCTCTCGCGAAGCCGGGCCCCCTCGTCGGTGGCCTCCTGCAGCTTGGTGGAGAGGTCGCAGACCTGCTTGTTTGCCGTTTTAAGGTCCACCTCGGCATGCACCAGGTCTTGCTGCAGGTCCACCACCTTCTTCTCGAGCATCGCCTTCTCTTCAGCGGCAGCCTGGGACGTGGCCTCGGCGGCGAAGGCTGCAGTGGTTGCGGTCCGAGCCGTCTCAGCAGCAATTGCAGCAGTGGCTCACAGCTCCGCGGCAGTGGCCTCTGCCTGGGCAAGCTTGGTCTCGAGGGCCACCTTCTCCAACATGGTGGCATCCGCAGCAGACTGCGCAGCCACTGCGCGGTCCTCTACTGACTTTGCCGCGGCTTCGAGTACGGTGCTCACTGACGCTTCGCCCGCCACCGCTCCTACGGCCGCAAGTCGGGCGGCAACCAGCTGCATCTCCAGCTGGGCCTTCTCGGCCCGGAGTTCCTCGATGGTGCGCGTTTTCCTGGCACTATAGCTGGTGAGCACCTGGGCCGGGCAAAAGATCAATCACAAAAACAACCCAGAGACGATAAACACAAAGTCAAGATTAGGCTCGGCCAACTCACCGACGAGGCTAGAACGACAAGCTCGTTGACCGCTTGCTCCGCCCACCGTAGACCCCACTCGAGGTAGTGACGGGCCGTGGCTTCCTCGTCCTCATCATCGTGTGCCTCGGCTTCATGGGCTCCGGTCCATGAGGCGCGCCTGAGGCCAAGGCCATGCTCTTCCCCCTCGGTGGCCGAGAAGGGACGGGCTCCCGAGTTCTCCCCGACCTCTCGGGCGGTGGTCGGGGAAGCGCCGCCCACCTCGTCCTCGAGGGAAGGAGGCACCTGCGCATCAGGAAGTGGCGAGTCTGCGATCTCCACCACCTCTGCAACGTCGGCGGCGGGCTGGTGCGACGACTCCGGCGGCACGATGGAGTCAGGCCCCGCTTCTGCCGTCTGGGTCCTGGACTCCTCAGGGCTCGCCACGGCCTCCTCGACTGCAACAATGACCTCCGGAGCGGGCGACATGGGCATCTCGACCAGCAGCTCCTCCGGTGCAAGCAGGCACCGTTCCAGCTCGGCCGCATAGGCGGCTGCATCACCACCAGGGAGGTTAGGCCCCTCCGTATTGGCGGCCTCCACGAGCAGCATGGATGACGAGGGGGTCGTCATCTCCTCGGTCCCGCCACCGCCGGCGCTCAACGTCGGGGGCGCGTCCGCCTCTGGAGCCGCTTGCGTGTCGACGCCTTGATTAGCGATAGGTGCCGTCGGGGGCTCGGTTTGCTCAGGGGCTGCCTGCCCCCCGACCATGTCTCCATCCCCTGACGAGGGTGGAGGCGCCGCCACCTCGTGAGTCTCAGCCACCTCGGCGATCCGACCCTCGGCTTGGGCCGTCTCTGGGGCGGGCGGAGGAGTTGATGAGCGGGGAGCGGACGGAGGATTGCGCGTGCTCAGAGCCGCGTGTTTCCTCGGTGCAAGGCTGAGCGCGCTGGTGTCAGAACGACTGACACAAGAAGGGCAAGTCAAGAAGGTGAACAAAAATCAAGAACAAGATAACAAGAAAGCGCGGAACAACACTTACATGGAGGTGGTGACACAGGCTTGCTTGATGGGACTGGGGGCCACTCCCGACGACTCGGGGGCTGGTCTTTTGCCCCCCGCCACGCCAGAGGGCGGGCTCCGACTCTCGTTCTGGGAAAGGGGGATCTGCACAAGCGGGGCCCCGTCACCCTAGATCACTAGGGACTGTAGGCGCCGCGGGGGTGCGTTCACTTTCTCCCCTGCGGCACGGTCGGAGTAGGCGTCGGCGATGATGATCTCGCCTTAGGAGGCGACCGCCCCCTCGGTGAACGCGACCCCCGCCACGATGAGTCACCAGATGGACGGTGGGCAGATGGATCACGGTCCGCCGGCCGCCTGGACAAGTCGTCTTGTCGCGGAGACCACCTCCTCTCCCTTTGATGTTCCTGGCCACTGGGGCTCGATCGGGAGCGAGTCACCCGCTGATCTTCTTGGGCGGGGCGAGAAGGCGGATGCGAGCTGGAGCTCGTCCCCTGCTCATGGGCGGCTGGCTCCGGCCGCTGCCTCGAGCTGGTCCCCGCGACCTACTGCTGGGGAGGGGGCGACACGGACGATGACGATAGCGCGCTCCAGTCGACGCTAGCGCCTCCATCATCACCAGACCATGGCGGCAATGATGAAGGATCCTCGTCCGAGGAGACGACGACCTCCTTCATCTTTCGATGCTTGGCGCGGCGGTCGTTACGCTCGCGCTTCGGGATCTCCTTGTCCTTATGCTTGGCCTTGCGGTCGGCCCTCCTCCTGTCCGCGGCAGCCTGGGCGCGATTCGGCATCACGTCCTGAGGAAGAGGAGGCTTCGCAGGGAGAGGGGCCGCGGGCCTCAACTAAAGGTAAGGGAGAAAACGAGAATCAACACACAGAACGCAAGATGGTCGAAAAGCTAGTCGGAAGGATGAAGAACTTACGTATTTTTTGGTCCCCTCTCGGGGGAGCATGGGTAGGAGTCGGGACGGCGGCCACGAGTAGGTGGCCTTCCCGATTGCCAGCCCCACACAGCGTTGGATCTCATCCAACGAGGGGAGCTGGGGCGCCGTCACGCTCCCATCGAAGGGAGCCTTGTCCGGCGTCATCTGGCAGATGCGCAGGCGACGCCGTTGGAGTGGGACGATCCCCAGCGTGTGGTACTGGCTGATGACGGCCACCAAGTCAACCCTGGCGTCGCGCAGCTTGGACAGCACTGCCTAGCAGTCCTCGAGCAGCCTCTCTTGCTTGGCCTCCGGGGGCCCGTAGCTCCAATTCGCCAGCGCCTCGGCGATTGAGGTGCTAGTATACTTCGGAAGCGGGTGCTCGGGGTCATCCTTGAGATAGAACCAACCCTTGTGCCAGCTGCTATTGGAGCTTGTCAGCATGAAGGGGATGTACTCTTCGCTCCTCCCCGTCTTCATCTGAAGATTGGCGCACCCGATGGTGGCTGGGAGCGACTTGTCCTTTAGGCACACGAACTTGAAGAAGTACCGGAAGAGGTGCCAGTGAGCACCCACTCCCAAGTACCCCTCACACAGCACCTCGAACGGCACCATGTGTTGAATGCTATTCGGGTTGAGGTGGTGGAGCTGTAGCCGGTACTCCGTGGGGACGGCGCAGATGAATCGACTGGCAGGAATGGAGAAGCCCCGCTCGTGGAACGTCACGAACGAGACGACGTAGTTGGGTGGTGGGTGCGGAACCAACTCATTGCTCGGGACCTTCCACTCCTCGGCAGCGGTGAGCACCGGTAGCTGGCCGGCGGCGATGAGGCGCTGAAGAATCCCGCGGGAGACATTCGAGCGCGTCCAGTTCGACATGATGTTGTCGAGCTCGGGGGCGTGAGGTGGATGCAAAAAGCGGTGGCGGCGCAAGGGATAAGAGCGGACGAGCGAGTGGCGCTGGCAAAGGCAAGGAATCGAGGGGCAAAAAGTACGGAGCTCAACCGGCACGCGGTTTATAAGGGGCAAATGTGGATGCTGGTATTAAATGTTGGCCGCACCACACCATAAAACCACCCGCTCGGTGGGCGCATCCCCCGAGGTGACAGGGGCATGCCCCCATGACGGTTCAATACCGGGTGGGCCCGCAGGTTTGAACTAGTAGCGCGCCGTCCCCTCCAACCGTCGCAATCGCCACGTCAGCCACGACCAACATGACGGGCGCAACTACCGATATAGCCACGACCGCCACGACTGGAGGTTTCGAAGCAACGACAACATTTCGAGATTCAAAACCCCATAAATGAGTCTACAACTCCTTCATGGGCTCGGGAGCTACATCCGGTGGATGCGCTCGCGCGCACCCACCGAGTAAATCATAGAACAAAAATTACGACACTTCCCCGACGCTGAGCCTGCGAGCGAGTCCATGACTCCCACCACAGGCTTGGGGGCTACTGACGAGGGCCTGGATTAGGGCCCCCCTAATCAAGAAGATAATCTCCCTGGAGATGGAGTCCTCTGACACCATTGACAATGTCAAGGCTAAGATCCAGGACAAGGAGGGATGCAGATCTTCGTCAAGACCCTCACTGACAAGACTTCCCCACTTCCGAGTATCTTCTGCCTCGCACGAGTACGCTTCGTCTCCGAGTACACTCCACCTCGCCTCTGACTACTCGTTCGCATGAGTAACCTCCGTCTCTGACTAAGACGGGGCCCACATGTGGAAGCCGGAGCGTGGATCTGGGGCCCCACACGAACGTGGCGCCATCCCAACTCTCAGACTCCCCCGCAATGACACACGTGACGCCAGTTTCCACGCCATGCAAGGACCGCAGTTGGCGTGACGAGAGGACAGCCAGTTCTGATAAGAGCCGTAATGATGCACAGTGCATTCCCACGACCTCCGACATGCCGTCCCATCCAACACTAGCTGCACGCCACCCCGTCAGAACAAGCACTCGATTACCATCTACAGGCAGCACCTACCAACACTTAGGCCCTAACGTGGTGGGCCTAAGCCGCACTCAAGAGAGTTGAGTCACCGCATGAACTACTCGGAGGAGGCGCCAAGTACCCAGAACAAATAGTGGCAACGACACACGCGGCGGCCTCCGACGATACCACAGCTCAGGGCCCTTCAACGCCGTCTGACGGACATCAATGACGGAAAAGACTTCACAACACCATAACACTGTAGCTTATTTTCATTTTCCCTCTTTGCCCCTCGCCCTTGCATCTATAAAAGGGGGAGGAGTGCAACCGATGGAGGGGCTGATCGATCACCAAGTTTGTAACTCCTACTACAGACATCCCTGGCATAGGAACACGAGTACTCGGAACTGGACGTAGGGTATTACTCCTCGGAGGCCCGAACCAGTATAAAACCCTTGTGTCTCCCGTGTCAACCATCCGGATCTGGCACACAATACGATACAAATCTACTGCCTACGGTTGAGAACCCCGACATTTTGTTGTTTCAGCTCAAGGTGTGGAGGTTGATGAAGAAAAGATCAAAGTTGTTCGTGAATGGTTGCCTCCACAAAATGTGAGCCAAGTGCAAAGCTTTCTTGGACTTGCCGGCTTCTACCGTCGGTTTGTCAAAGATTTCAGTTCCATTGTTGCCCCAATCAACGAGTTGATGAAGAAGGACATACCATTCCATTGGAGTGCAACACAAGAGAAGGCATTTAACGCGCTCAAAACGCAATTGACAACAGCCCCACTCCTGGCACTTCTGGATTTTGGTAAGACCTTTGAAATTGAATGTGATGCAAGTGGTGTAGGGATTGGAGGTGTGCTCATGCAAGAAGGAAGACCTATTGCATACTTCAGTGAAAAGCTAAGTGGTCCAACTCTTAATTATTCAGTTTATGACAAAGAACTTTATGCTCTTGTGAGGAGTTTGGTAACTTGGCAGCACTACCTTTTGCCTAAAGAGTTTATTATACATTCTGATCATGAATCCTTGAAACATCTAAAAGGTCAATTAAAACTAAACAAAAGAGATGCTAAATGGAGTGAATTCATAGAATCTTTTCCTTACATTGTTAAGTACAAGAAAGGAAAGGATAATATTGTTGTAGATGCTTTGTCTAGACGCCATGCTTTGCTGTCCCAACTTGATGCTAAAATTCTTGGTTTGGAAAGTATTAAAGACTTGTATGCTACTGATTCATACTTTGCTGAACCATTTTCTAAATGTTGTGATGGCAAGGGCTGGGAAAAATTCCATTTGCATGATGGCTTTTTATTCCGAGCTAACAAACTTTGCATTCCAGATTGCTCTGTTCGTCCTTTGCTTTTGCAGGAAGCTCATGCCAGAGGACTAATGGGTCACTTTGGTGCTAAGACAACAGAGCAAGTGCTAGCTGATCACTTCTTTTGGCCAAAGATGCGAAAAGATGTGGAGAGATACGTGCTACACTGCGTAACCTGCCACAAAGCTTAGTCCCGCTTGAACCCTCATGGTTTATACACCCCTTTGCCTATTCCTAGTGGACCCTGGGAAGATATTTCTATGGACTTTGTTCTTGGGTTACCACGAACAAAGAGGGGGAGGGATTCAATATTTGTTGTGGTTGATCGTTTTAGCAAAATGGCTCATTTTATTCCCTGTCATAAGAGCGATGATGCTTCACATATTGCTGAATTATTTTTCAGGGAAATTGTGCATTTACATGGAGTTTCATGAACCATTGTGTCTGATCATGACACAAAATTTTTGAGCTACTTTTGGAAGACCTTGTGGGGAAAACTTGGGACCCGATTGTTGTTCTCCACAACATGTCACCCACAAATAGATGGGCAAACTGAAGTTGTGAACTGCACCTTGTCAACATTGTTGCGGGCTGTTCTCAAGAAGAACTTGAAGCTTTGGGAAGAAAGCTTGCCTCATGTCAAATTTGCATACAATAGGGCAGTCCACTCAACCACAAAATTCTGTTCATTTGAGATTGTATATGGTTTCAAACCTGCTGCTCCCATCGATCTTTTGCCTTTACCTATGCAGGAACGAATGAACTTCGACGCAAGCAAGCGTGCTGAATTTGTCAAAAAAGTTCATGAACAAGCAAAAGTTAACATTGAGAAGATGACCAAGTTGTACGAGAAGCGTGCCAACAAGGGTCATAAGAAGATTGTGTTTGAACAAGGCGATTTGGTTTGGGTACACCTACGCAAGGATCGCTTCCCCGAGCAACGCAAGAGCAAGTTGCACCCTCGTGCTGATGGACCATTAAAGTGCTTCACAAGATCAATGACAATGCCTATGAAATTGATCTTCCAAGTGCTTATGGTGTTAGTACAAGCTTCAACATCGCCGATCTGTCTCCATTCTTTCGATTTGAAGAGTCGAGGACGACTCCTTTTCAAGAGAGGGAGGATGACGAGGACATCCCAGCCATACATAACCCGGATGCCTTGGTTACGCCAGATGCATCACAGGTTACACCAAGTGTAGAACCGGTTACGCAAGATCAAGCTATGGATACACGAGCACAAGCATATCAAGGACCAGTTACGCGTAGCCGTGCAAGGAAACTCCAACAAGAGGTGCATGCTTTCCTCTCTGAGTTACATTGTAATGTTGATGAGAGTCATATACTACCTAAGTCTTGTACTTTACTCCTACTTAGGTTTACACAAGAGGCTTCTTCACTGGGTTACGTGAAGGACACAGGAGGTTACATGGAGGACACCAAGACTGTTGTCCAAGCTGAGAAGGGTTACGCACAAGACTCAGGGTTACGTCGCAGAAGCATAAACTTCACATCCAAGTCTGTACCATCTCGTGAAGAGACAGGGCCAAGTGATACATCACTAGAAGCTTCTTGAAGTCAAGATTCCAACCCAACAAATGGTACACCATTTCGACTTCCGATCTAGGAGTAATGGCTAATTTACTAAAGGCTGCGCAGAAGTTGAACAGACGCGCGTGAACTGAAGAAGACCTTGTGAATGCTTCCACCAGTTGGCCTTCCATCTCCCAACGTGGCCACTTTAGTTCACACTTATCCCACACCCATCTAGGAGGGTTGTTTCTAGTATAAATACCCCCTATGTACCCCAAAGAACTCAGTTTTGATTATTGAGAATTGACAACCACATATGGTTTTCTTGCAGCCGAGCTGCTGAGTGCCTTGCACACCCCTGTTCTTCCTTGTTCTTCTTGGACTTTTGAAGAGAGCCCTCTGGGTTCTGCTACTTCGTGCTTTACGATTTTCGTTCGGCTACACTGTATTGTGTGGATTAGTTCTGGTTTGTGGTTCTGCGGTCATTCGGAGATCGAGTCGAAGTCTCCGCGGTTTTGGTGCCTCTCTCGCCGTCGCTTGGTCGCAACCAACCTTTGTGAGGTATAAAGCATTTACCCGCTGCTTGCAGCAATTTATCTCGTTACGAAACCTACTGCCGTGAAGATCTGGCCATCCCCAGGACCTTTCTTACAACGGTCCCTATCACGCCGGGGAGCCTCTCGCCTGGACACAACCTCCCCTTCAGCAGCAGCCTCCACTCGAAAAGCCTCTGTCATCGTAGGCGTAGGGGACGGACCATCCTCGATCGTTGTTGTCATAGTGGAAGTAGCATGTACACGATCAGCCGCGGGAGCATCACCACCATCATCTTCTTCTTCATCTCCATCCTTCTCATCCTCGAAGATCTTCTCATCAATTTCCTCATCACCTGCACACTCAAAAGCAGAAGAGCTACATGGTTGTGTCTCGTCGAAGGTTACCTGCAAGTCTCCATGATTCGGTTAGTGTCAAGATTGAGCACACGATATGCTCTAGAGTGAATCGCATAACTGAGAAAAATACAATCTGAACATCTAGCCTCAAACTTATCCAACTTGCCCTTCTTCAGAATAAAGCACTTGCAACCGAAAGCACGAAAGTGACTCACCTTGAGTTTTCGCCTATGCATCAGCTCATACGAAGTCCTCTTCTTGAAAGCACGAAGGAAAATATGATTTGACACATAGCAAGCAGTATTGACTGCCTCGGCCCAGAAACGCCTAGGAGTCCTATGCTCATCAAGCATCATCCTAGCCATCTCAGAAAGGGTCCGGTTCTTCCTCTCCACTACGCCATTCTAGTAGGCGACGTATGGAGAAGAGTACTGATGATCGAGACCAAGATCACTACAGAAGGCATCAAAATGAGAGTTCTTGAATTTCGTGCCATTATCACTGTGTATAGCTCGAATGACATACCCATGTCTCTTAGTCTTCAACCTCAAGTCCTGAACAAAGCCAAATGTCTCGCTCTTATCCTCCAAAAAGAAAACCCAAGAGTACCTCAAGAAATCATCAACCACTACCAACACATACCACTTCCCACCCACAGAGCGAACACGAGCTGGCCCAACCAAATCCATGTGCAACAACTCACAAGGTCGCTCGGTCATGACCATAGTCAGAGGGGCGTGAGAAGCGGCAACCATCTTTCCATGCCGACACGGAGCACAAACCAAATCCTTCTCGAATTTCAACTTTGGCAATCCTCGGACAAGGTCTAGGCCACTCAACCGGGAAAGCAACTCAAAGCTCAAGTGTCCTAGCCTCCTATACCACTTTCAAAGCTCAGCCGAAATACCAGCAACAAAGCATCGAGAAGGACCAACAGACTGGGAAAAATCGGCACAAAAGATTTGACCCTCGGGGATGATGGTACAGACAAGATCACCTCGAGAATCAAGCACACGAGAAGCACCTAACTTAAAATGAACCTCAAAACCCTCGTCAAGCAATTGGGATACTGACAACAGGTTAAAACCAAGTGACTTGACCAAACCCACACTCTTCAAGGTCACCTTGCTACTCACCTTCACCATACCTTCAGCAAGCACTCGTCCTCTCCCATTGTCCCCGAAAGTGATGTACTCCCTCGTACTCACCGGGGTGAGGCTGGAGAACCACCCACGATCTGCGGTCATGTGGCATGAACAACCAGAGTCGATCAACCAAAAGTCCTCCAAGCCTCCCACCTGCAAATCAAAAACGAGAACGAGAATGAGCAAGCGACTCAACACTGGGGTTAGTACCAAAGGAGTCAAACCAGTGTCGAGCCATTTGCTCAAAAGAAAGGTTAGCAAAATCCATCCTATCAAAACCTCTAGGAGGAGCCCTCTCATGCCTACCACCAAAGAACCTATCACGTCTCACTGGAGGGGAACGTGCACCACGAGAGGGAAAACGTGGCCCGTAGTCCCTCTAAGAACCAAAACTGCGACCGTGCCTCCCAAACTCGTAACGGTCACGAGCAGGAGCACGTCCAGCAAACTCACGACGCCCAAACCCAACACGCGTATCTCTCTGAAGAAAACCACCTCTACCACCCCGAGTGGGAACCGTACGCACAAACCCATCACCTCGAGGTAGAGGCCCTCTACGAGGCTCAGGCACACCATGAGAAGGGTGGTACCTGTCCTTGTTTGCCATCTCCCTAGCAAACCTCTCATCCCTTCTTCTCCTGAAACAGAACTCATCCTTATGTCCATCCCTCCCACAATACTCACAATGGAAGCAGACTAGCTGTGGCTTCTCTATGGGCTTCTCAACAGCTTTCTCTCCTGACTTCCCCCCAAACACATTTCCCTGAGTGCTCACAAACTTGATGGGTTTCTAGTAGTTTTATGTCTTGTGGGGGAACACTGGTGGATCTGGGGTTGTGTCTAGCTTGTTTCTGAGGTGGTTTGGCTTGGGTGCAAATTTATTCATGGGTGTAGTTTGTGGTGGAATAGGAATCTCTCCAACTTTTTCTTCTCCCTCACCACTCTTCTCACCACTCTTGCCAGTGTTGGCGTTTCTTAACATCACCACCACTAGCGCACTAGCGTGAGCGTGCAAGAAACTCCCGGGTACACTGACGAGTGCGAACGAATCCGCAAGCGCACAGATACACTGTTGTAGCACTTTTCCCTAGGAGAATGAGTATTCCCGTCGGGTTTCGTTCCTAGGATGGAGAGTAACCAGAGAGGGTCTATCCAAGGATACCAGCTTTCGCTGGGATAGGTCGGGATACAAGAAGCACTTCCTTAAGGGACTTAGCTCTCAAGATGCATCTGTCAGGTCTCAGTCATCCCCGCGGGGCGACAGCACCTCAATGTGCTGGCAAGCGAGCCCAAATCGGTACGCGACGTAGAGGGTTGACAAAGGGTCTAACAGGCTGTCACCACTGCGGCCTACCTCTACGCTACGATCATACGTGGTCTTCGCAGGAAAATCAGGGCCAAGACACCATGTCTGTACCCCCCAGATAAATACTATAGTGCGGTTACGTCTGTCAACCCGCTAACTACACTAAAGCAACCGTATAGATACGGTCCCACGAACAAGAGAAACATCAGATTCCGATCATCTTATCATTCATTGAGCTACGGAGCAGAAAGGAAGCTATGGATGCAGATAAATGAGATACAGCGGACTTACTCAGCTAAACAGGATCAGAGCATGCATACAGGTATATGAACTATGGATCTGGCTCTAAAGGATCGAAGCCTTGTGTCACGAAGAACACAAGCCTCTAACTTATGAACGAGCCACGAACACAAGAGCAAATCAAGCATGCATGATGTCCACTATAGTCTAAATAAGAAATGCTGAAATACTCACTTTGATCTAAATGAAGAACAAGCATCCACGAGGACATCAACTCACTCCTCACCCCTACTCTACCTCTCAACTAATCCTGATCTAGATCTCTCCTCATCACCATTCTACCACATAGAGGTGAGAATCACCTCACATGGGCAGAATTAGAGAGAGGGAGAGAGAGCTACACAAGAGAGAAGTGGAACTTGAGAGCTTGGTGGTTTGTGTGAAATGGAGCCCCTCCCCTCCTATTTATAGACAAGGGGGTGGCTTGCTCCGAGGCTCCAAGTGCTCCAAAACACCCCGGGATGCAGCCAAGGACCAATGAGCGAGCAACACGTGGAGGGGGGAGATCAACCGACCCTAGGTCGGTTCGGCCGATCCTAGGGTCGGCCGAAGCTCCCGGCCCTCCATCTGGGGTGTGCTTCCTATGGCTCTCTTCCATGTGGGCCCTAGTGCCTCTCCTCCGTGCATGGCACATTTTCTGGTGGTTTAGTTGGCAAAGTGGGCCCATGAATCCATGTGATGCTGATGTAGCAGCGTATGATTCGTCGAGAGTCCCTCACATGGATTGGTGACATCATGCATCCAGGATAATCCATGTGGCAGCCCCTGATTGGCCAGCATTTGAGTGCCTTGGATTGGAGTGGAGTGAAAATGCATGGATTCCTCCTATTTCTTATGCTAAATACCTGCATTTGAATAGACATCAACACTGGTGGAAAGTATGAGTTTAAGCTCCTATTCTAGTGTGATTGTGTAATTCATGCTCCAATTTGCAGGAGTTGACGGCCATAAAAATGGCAAAAATCAGCCGTCAGCAACACCCCCACACTTGACCTTTGCTCGTCCCGAGTGAAGGGGAAACAAAGCCAAGTGGGTCATGAATACCAATGAGTAGGACAAACATAAGAGATATTCCAAGTCATATCTTGCTCCTGTGAACCTCTATGTAGTGGCTATCATGTTCCCTTGGGTGATTGAATAGTAGAACAGCTGTGAATCAAATCACTTATGCACCTGATGATAAACACCTTGGGGTTTTGCAAGATTTTCATAAACAAAACTCTTGGTGGCTTCCTCATTTGATTCTCTCAGATCGCTCAATGTGTATATGTCCTCACTAAGGCATTTGCCTTTCTTCATCCTACTTCTAATGATGGCGATATG
This sequence comes from Cenchrus fungigraminus, assembly GCA_036936925.1. Classification (NCBI taxonomy): domain Eukaryota; kingdom Viridiplantae; phylum Streptophyta; class Magnoliopsida; order Poales; family Poaceae; genus Cenchrus; species Cenchrus fungigraminus. The sequence continues at coordinate 24,964,461 of CM072773.1, read as the reverse complement.
TGGAGCTCAGGGTAGGATAAAGAGAAAGCATACTTGCATCGCATGTTTTGCAAAGTCAAAGACTGGATCCACAGAGAAAATCAAATCATACCATCAGATCAAGATGTGCACCGGTATGGCTATGGTGTGTATGGTAAGGTGGATACTAGGCCCGGAGTGGGTGCTAGATATTACCGTACATATATATGGTGAGAATTGTGGGTTGATGGTAAGGTGGACACTAGCCCCGGAATGGACACTAGTTATTACCATCAAAATCATGGAACTCCTTTCTGCATGACCATTCCTCTCTTTTCTCCTTCTTTATTTTGGATATGGGCTATCCTTTCTTCTTCTTTTTTTTCAAAACATGCTTTGGGCATGTGTATATATTTTTTTTCATAGTCCATATCTCTTCCTTGAAGGATACTTTTAGAGAGAGAGGTCATACCACATATGGAGCTTTTACTTTTGTGGTATGTATGATACAATGCTAACTTCCAGTGTAGAAGCATAGCAAGGGGAAATAGGTGGGGTGCACATAAATCTTGATCATGAAAGTAATGAAAAGAATTCTCACAAGGGTCACAGAATTTGACAAGGCTCAATGTAATAACAAGCAACATATGAATCGAGGGTTTTTACCTACAAAGATCATATGGCTCTAATGGGACGGAGGCATATCAAAGAGGAGCCTTTCCAAGAGGTTTTGAGTTTTTCAAAATAAACTACCCAAGAGAGTTAGTCATCAGAGCAACAGATCATATCATCTAGCCATATCATACTCATCAATTACTTAGGTGAACATGCTTGTCCTTAAGAAGGTTATGGTTCACAAGCATAGGCAGGTAACAAGGAATAAAATATATGTAATTCTACTCAGGTAAAGCGAGCTGGGTGATCTTTTAGCATCATCATTCGAGTTTTAGTTTTAGAGGTAGACAGATATAGCTTATAAAACTCAGGAATGAAACCGTGAGAGGCTCTCCACAGGAGAGAACTCGTGCGGGTCCCGTTCAGGTTCTCTGCAGGTGATCGATCGGCTAGCGCGGAGTGCTCACAGTGGGTACGTATGGGAAACGTCGTGCTTGCATTGGCAGAGTCGTGGCTCTTCCCCCACACTATCTTGAACCTAGATGTCCTCTAAATCAAAGAGACCAAAGTAATGACACAATGGGTGGCTGAACCGGGTTACATGACAGGTGAGCCACTTTATTCAAATCAAAATGTTTCAAGCGAAATGATTAGGTGCTTACACACATGCAAAGGAAATAAATGAAATAAAGGGAAATCAAACCTAGACCTAGACTAGCGCCTAATGAACTAAAGCTGGGGCTAATCCCCACTACTCGGAAAGGATCTGCTCCTTTCCCTCAGCAATTGCCAACCTCTGCAGCTTCTGGGTCATGTCCTCCTCCAGCTGGTGATACTCAAGCCTGAGCTCATGATACTCGTCCCTCTGCTTAGCCAGCCCTTCAACTAGCTTCTCATGCTCTAAGAACAGATCAGCTAGTTTGTTTGCTAGCTTTGCTAGGGTAGGGGTCTTCTTGGCGCCATTCACTCGGATGTCTGCAAGGATTTTGGTGATGACTCGCTCCCACTGAGGCGGCTTATGGTAAGGTGTGCCATAGCCTCCAGTGGCTGTCTTCACCCCGAAGATCTTGCACCAGGTCTGTGGGAGTGGGAACACATCCCACACGTCTTGCTCGTACATGTGGCAGAAAGCCTCTCCGTAACTGTTGAAGTCGGCGCCTATGTACCGCTCTCCTGGCTTCAGAGGTGGCCCAGGAGGATCGTCGAACAAGACGCACTTGCACGCAGCGGTCTTGTTTCCCATAGTGGCCATCCTAACCGGGAAAGATGGCGGGGAGGAGGAGCCTCGCCGGGATGACTGCACCGGGGAGTCGGTGCGCATCCTGCGAGTGCTCTCTACACTCCTGCCTCTCTCGGAAGTCATGGCTTCCGGCGATCCCATCACTTCATCCAGGTCGCCGAGGTCGTTGACACGAGAGGGACTCCCTCCCCCTGAAGTGAGGGGCGAAGCTGCCCTGTGGAGCCGGGTGAAACCGTAGCCGGCCATGGATGCGGTAAGGAGTTGGATGATGTGGTGGAGGAGATTGATTCTTGTGACGTGAAAACTCGTCAGGCGGTAGGGAGAAAGTTTCTGGAGGAGAATGAGATGCACACGCGAAAGAAGAAGGGGAGAGGCAGCACCAGGGTTTCGGCCGAACCAGGGTTCGGCCGGCCCCAGGTGGGCCCCTCTGGCCCTTCCCTTTCTCGTGTGGGCTCCAGCAAGTCTCAGGATTGACGGCCCAGGTGGATTCCCCGAGATGGAAAGGTTGGCTTAGGCTTAAGGCTAGGATAAGGTCGAGGTTGAAAATTCATCCTCCACTATATAACAACCTTCGCCAAGCCATGATATAACCATAGAGAATCTGGGGGAGCTCACCTTGGCGACATACTGGGTTCGTCAAAAGTGTAAGCACCTCTGATGGTAATCATGAAGCGTTCGTGTCGCCACAATGGTGCTGCCTTCCTGTGGTCCTTTGCCTACTCCTCTTTATCTTGGCAGTCTCTTTCTCCTGCATGACCATGGTCCACAAGATACCCGAAGGATAATTCTTCTTGGAGAAATGAGATGAGTCCCAAGAGTACTCAAGATGCGGGTGTCTTGCGATCTCCTGTCTCAACTCATGACCATCTCCTTGCAGATAATGTTGATGTAACGATAAGCTCTGATCTGCAAGGGTAGTGCATATACGAACTCGAGCCCAAAAGGTGTATCGAAGCTGAAGGCAGGCATGATCATCCCCAGAGAGGCCGAGGCATCCCTGAGGTGGTCACGGGACTCGAGGACTATAGCACTGGGGTCACGAAACTCGGAGACGAAGAGATCGAGCACTGAGGCTAGTGCTTCACCAATAGGTACCGATCTCTGAGTGAACTCAAGCTCAGAAAGACACTCGACCTTCAAAGAGGATAGAGCATGGTCTTCCAAAGGCCAGTGTACGATCAGGAACCAGAGTTCGGATGAAGAGCAAGATTTAACTCACTCTTACCTTAGGCAGAGGGTTCGATGTTCTCATCGGGGTGATGGAAACATTCCGAAGTCTGGCCTAAGCTTCCAATGGGGGGTTATGGATAAGCTGGAAAGTGCACCTCCCATTGGGCATCGATCAAGTCAGGCATAAGATTTGAAGTGCAAGCTTCTCTTGATTGATCGGCATCGATCGATGTGCTTGAGATAAAAAGTGAATGCACTCCATTCGATCGGTAAATGATCATGTTCCTTCGGTCCGATGGATGAATCCAACGGATTATAAAGCAGAAACCGATGTCTTGGGTTATACGAAACTTCAGTGCAAGGCACTTCAGCTCAAACCTCAATGTAGGAACATGATATGCCTCTCATGCCCTCCTTAGGAGATAGTAGTGAGGATCGAACAAGTCATCTTGGCCGGGAATGGTCGTTCTTTCCGAACTACTCTCTCTGTCCTCCCATGAGACAAAGTCTCAAGGAGAAGGTCTAAGAAGATGCATGAGAGGGGAACCCAAGGGTGGATCTCGTGCCACGAAATCTTTCCCTTAGACTCCTGCTATTCAGGAATGACATCTTCAGCCAGAGCTCAGAAAGAGTGGAAATGAAATCTCGGACTTGGCTGATGATGGATCTAAGCGGCTCAGCATTTCCTCTGGTGGGTGCCTCATTGATCGGGATGCAAGGGGAGCTGAAATCCCGGAGATTATCCACGATCTCTTTTCCCTCGACAGCATCAAAGTGCACAAAGGATCCTCCGGAGAGAGCATTAAGCCTCATGGCATCATCCTTCCGCAATCTAAACCAGAAGTGCTGAAGCAACATCCAATCGAGAATGTAGAGGACTGGGTAATCTTCCATCATAGAGGCGAAATGATTCCATGCCATTCCTAGCGATTCCTCCTCACATTGCTTGAAACAGAGAATCTTGGTCCGTAACGAGATGACATGTCGTATTGGGAAGAAGTGGGACCAAAAAGCTGCTCTCAACCTTTCCCAAGTAAGGTAGTTTCTACCAAAACAATGGTGCCAATCTCGTGCTTCCTCATAGAGGGATAGCGGGAAAAACTCTCTTTTCCGAGCATCCGGTGATTCTCCGGTTTTACCCTGAGTTTCAATCAGACGCTCGTAGTCTCTCACATGATCAAAGGGGTTCTCATGACTTAACCCTGAGAAGGATAGGTCCTGAATTAGCTTCATGAGAGAGGGGCGAAGCCTACAGCCAGATGTAAGAGTGGGTCTTGACGAAGATGGCTTTGAGGGTTCACTCCTCGAAGGTGGAAGGTGTTTACAAGGATAACCATCCATGGGTAGCGGGGGTACAGGTAGAAGTAAAGAAAAACAAAAAGGTATATCTCAAAAAGGGTAACGGGGGTAATGGTAGAAGAAAAAAGGAAAAAGATAAATACGAGGATAGACGGGCTCGAAGGTTAACAACAGCCGTCCCTGGCAACAGCGCCAGAAATGCTTGTTGGCGTTTCTTAACGTCACCACCACTGGCGCACTAGCATGAGCGTGTAAGAAACTCCCGGGTACACTGATGAGTGCGAACGAATCCGCACCGCACGGATACACCGTTGTAGTACTTCTCCATAGGAGAATGAGTATTCCCGTCGGGTTTCGTTCCTAGGACGGAGAGTAACCAGAGAGGGTCTATCCAAGGACACCAGCTTTCGCTGGGATAGGTCGGGATACAAGAAGCACTTCCTTAAGGGACTTAGCTCTCAAGATGCATCTGTCAGGTCTCAGTCATCCCCACGGGGCGACAGCACCTCAATGTGCTGGCAAGTGAGCCCAACTCAGTACGCGACGTAGAGGGTTGACAAAGGGTCCAACAGGCTGTCACCACTACGGCCTACCTCTACGCTACGATCGTACGTGGTCTTCGCAGGAAAACCAAGGCCCAGACACCACGTCTGTACCCCCAGATAAATACTATAGTGCGGTTACGTCTGTCGACCTGCTAACTACACTAAAGCAACTATAAAGATACGGTCCCACGAACAAGAGAAAGATCGGATTCAGATCATCTTATCATTCATTGAGCTACGAAGCAGAAAGGAAGCTATGGATGCAGATAAACGAGATACAACGGACTTACTCAGCTAAACAGGATTAGAGCATGCAAACAGGTATATGAACTATGGATCTGGCTCTAAAGGATCGAAGCCTTGTGTCACGAAGAACACAAGCCTCTAACTTATGAACGAGCCACGAACACAAGAGCAAATCAAGCATGCATGATGTCCACTATAGTCTAAATAAGAAATGCTGAAATACTCACTTTGATCTAAATGAAGGACAAGCATCCACGAGGACATCAACTCACTCCTCACCCCTACTCTACCTCTCAACTAATCCTGATCTAGATCTCTCCTCATCACCATTCTACCACATAGAGGTGAGAATCACCTCACATGGGTAGAATTAGAGAGAGGGAGAGAGAGCTACACAAGAGAGAAGTGGAACTTGAGAGCTTGGTGGTGTGTGTGAAATGGAGCCCCTCCCCTCCTATTTATAGACAAGGGGGTGGCTTGCTCCGAGGCTCCAAGTGCTCCAAAACACCCCGGGATGCAGCCAAGGACCAATGAGTGAGCAACACGTGGAGGGGGGAGATCAACCGACACTACGTCGGTTCGGCCGATCCTAGGGTCGGTCGAAGCTCCCGGCCCTCCATCTGGGGTGTGCTTCCTCTGGCTCGCTTCCATGTGGGCCCTAGTGCCTCTCCTCCGTGCATGGCACGTTTCCTGGGGGTTTAGTTCGCAAAGTGGGCCCATGGATCCATGTGATGCTGATGTGGCAGCGTATGATTCGTAGAGAGTCCCTCACATGGATTGGTGACATCATGGATCCAGGAGAATCCATGTGGCAGCCCCTGATTGGCCAGCATTTGAGTGCCTTGGATTGGAGTGGAGTGAAAGTGCATGGATTCCTCCCATTTCTTATGGTAAATACCTGCATTCGAATAGACATCGACACTGGTGGAAAGTATGAGTTTAAGCTCCTATTCTAGTGTGATTGTGCAATTCATGCTCTAATTTGCAGGAGTTGACAGCCATAAAAATGGCAAAAATCAGCCGTCAACAGCCAGCTCCCAACGCCTGACCATCAAACCTCTTAAACTCAGCCAACATCAAACTCAATTATGGCTCATGCCCAGACAACCAACGCATCAATTTCCTCAACTCATCATTCTCATCCTGTAAACGGTCAACATAATGCGCAAGTTCCATGTTTTTCAGAGCATGCATTTCACAGGTAGAGCATGATGTAGGAATAGGAGCTTTCAATGCAGACTCAAGAGAAACTATCTTAGTATGAGATTCATCTAGCCTAGCATACTACACAGGACAAGAAGTGCAAGCACCTAACAAAGCAGGTCTAGATTTCAACTCATCACGCTCGATCCTAAGCACATCTAGTTCCTCAAGAGTTGAGGCATGCTTCTCCTTTAGAGCAGTCAAGTCTGCCAGGAAAACATTGCAATCAATCAACCTCATCAGAAACAACAGGAGCAAATTTCAAAGAGTCTATCTCAGTTCTAGCATCAACAAGCAAAGACTCAAGCTCAACTATATTGTCCTTAGCATCACCTAGCAAAGACCGAAACTCTCTCTTCTCCTTGTTGGTCTTCCTAAGAACATCATCACGGTTATCAAGCAACTCATTCAGCCTACCATTCTCCTCTAGCAAGAAGTTGGGATCATGTCGTACCTCTTCCTCGGAGTCAGAGTTCGAATTCGAGCTATGCTTCCCACCCTTCTTGGAGTGCTCCATGCCGCAAAAGCCACCTTGTTCGATGAAGCTGAGGCCGGTGAAGTTCTTGCCCGTGTGCCGCTTGTCCTTGCACAGATCTTGCTCTTCATCGCTGCTCGAACCGGAAGAAGAGTCACTTGAAGTGGAGTCGATGTCGCTTGCTCCGGCAACCATCGCTCGAGCCGTCTTCTTCTTGTACTCACTACTCTTCTTTGGCCTTCTCTCGCCCTTGTCCTTGTGCTTGTCCTTGTAGTCGTTCCGGGAGTGGTGCTTGTTGTAGTCATGCTTGGGCTTGCCCTCGTAGTCGTTCTTGATCTCCATGGCTTCAGGGCATTCGGCGATGAAGTGCCTGTGCTTCCCGCATCGATAGCACATCCCCGATCTTCTCCTCGCATTCTCGCGGCTCTCGTACATCCGCCCAAGCCTCTTGCTCAACAAGGCGAGATCCTCCTCACTCAACACCTCAAAGTCCTCATCTGCCATGGACACAAGACAAGACAAAGAAAACTGCCTGACAGCATGGTTAGCATTAGTCCTCGATCCTGAGACAAGAGCCAAACTATGAGGATCAGTGGGGCTCTCGCTCTTGGCTCTCAGGCCATGATCAACCTCTGAAGACTTGAGCTTGGAAAACAGCTCATCCAACGTCAAGGTATCATACACGCTCGACAACGGCCTCGACCTTGGCACTCCACACAGATCTATCTAGTGCATGCAAGAGCTTGATAGCTTGATCATGATCCGTGTATGGGAGCACTATCACATTGGCCCTCATGTTGTTCACAATACTGGTGAAGCGCTGAAACATCACATCAATCGACTCACCGGGGAGATGAGTGAAGTTCTTGTACTCTCTCTGGTGAGTGGCAAACAAACGAGCTTGCACATGGGCATTACCAACATGAGCATTCTTAAGCTTAAGCTATATCTTTCCTGCCACATTCTCTTCGTACACTGTTGACATTGCTAACGTCATCGACTAGAAACGGATATAAGATCCATCTCTATCGACGACAACAGGAATGCAGAGGTATATCTTAACATGATGCTAAGTGTATATCGGATGTTGCTTTCAGATAAACTAAAAGATGAATTCTGACACGATTCATAGCACAACTCGATATAGGTTGTCAGCCTGACAGGTGTGCCTGAAAACACATGGATATGGTACTCTTACATATGCCTTGGATCTCTAGAAAAGAAGATATATATATAAACAGGGTATCCGCAAGCGCACAGATATGAATATACCATTGTAGCATTTTAACCAGGAGTAAAACCAGGTATCGTATTTATATTCTACCACAGGGAAAGAAGTCTTTCTAATCCATAATAGCTAATACATGCTCATCTCTCAGTTTTATAATGTAGAGTGGCCAAAATATATCAATTGCTATAAACAGGGGTAAGTCACATAAAATATAGAGAATGATAGCACTGTTCAAGTCATAACTTCATGAGCAGCTAGAAAGTGTCATTATAGCAAGAGAAACATAGCAAAGTCTAGCTAGAGAGGATACTCCTAGGTAATTCTAAACTATATGTCAATGCAAACTATGATTAGTGCAAACATTTAGCAATCACGGAAGAAGAACTATTATATCAATGCATGGGGAGACTATCCAGGTGGATCAAGGCCGAAACTTGAAACAACCCAAACAGTATAAGGCTCCACTAGTCCTATACACGGGGGGTGGACTACGAAGGACTCAATAGTGCTGTCACCACCACGATCTACCACATGACCCGGCATATAGGGTGCAATCGCAGATAAATACAATATAACCACCACGCTTACAATGTCTTTACCGTTCACCCATGTTAACAAATGATCTAGGTGAGGGCTATACGACTCCATACATGAATATAAAGGCAAATCAACTATGCTAAATATGTAATCATAATAAACACCAAAGCATAGAATGTCGAATATAATCATTAATAAGAACATATGTCTATATAACAAATGTAAAGAACTAGATAAGAACTTACAAGAGCGAAGCTAGATCAGCCTCTAGACGATCAGGAGGCAAGTAGACACCTTGCCTCCTCCTAGATCTCAACTAGCTAGCTACTCTGCTATATGGTGTTTCTAGGGCGTAGAGTCTCTGACTTGATGACTTGATCTGATGTATGACAGATTCAGATGCCTCTGCCAGGGGGCAGGGGGCTGCTTATATAGTCCAGAGGGGTGGACGTGTGTCGTAGGATCAAACCGACCTAAACATGTGGTTTAGATTGATCTTCATAGGTGGTGGAGGAACATTCCAGAAGCCGGGCCCATTTGGCGCCAGGGGGTGGCCGACCGGCCCCACCACTGGGCCGGTCGGTCTGGTGTGGGCCCCACTCGGGGTCCACTTCGGCCAGGTGGGTCCTTGATCCTTCTAGATGCTTCTTTTTTAGGTGCTAAGCCACGTTGAGTTCCGGAGCCTTCTGGAGTCTTCTAGAGTGGTTTCTTTGCATAATTTCTGAATAGTCCCTGTAAATTCATAGATTCACCAAAACTCGTGGAAATTGTTAATATAAACCCTAATAAGGTGATCTAATTATATTTTAGTCCTTTTTCCAATGAATGTGAGGGATAAAATGCATAGATAAAATGTGTCAACAAACTCCCCCAAGCTTACCCTTTGCTAGTCCCTAGCAAAGATATGCTTTAGCAGGATCAGGAGTTGCTACAACACTTTCACACCTCAAAAGTACTATGGTCTTCAAAAACCTATTTTCCTCAACAAGATTACTCTCTTTTACCTTCAACCTTTAAGCACAGCCTTTTCATAAATCTTTAGCAGATAAAAGACAAAACAATCAAGTCAAGCAGTATATCTCAAATTCTTTGATCAGCTATCATCCTAGGGTTTTGCACATTTTTTAGATAAAACTCAGAGATCCTGTGTATGACCTTCTCAAGCATGGAGTCACACTTAACAAAATATGGATGATAGTGTTGAATGGATGAGGGTGAAAGGTGGTAAGCCTTTTAGCCTAGCTCTCGGACTATATCTCTCTTTCTAAGAATTTTAAGATCTAGGCTTTCCATTCTTGGAGAGGTGGGCTCTACTCGCCCCGGACTTTTGTCCATTTTTCTCTCTCCTTAGAGATGTGGGCTCTACTCGCCCTCGAACATGTGTCCATTATTCATCTCTAAAATTTATTTCTTTTAGGGAGGTAGGCCCTTCTCGCCTAGTATGACACTTGTCCTTTTCTCTCCCTCTCTCTTCTCACTTTTTCCTCTCTTTCTCTTTTTTTTTCGAATGTAGCCCCAGAATCTCTCTCTATTTTTTTTAACATTGAGAGAGATATATCCTAGAGTTGCATGAGCTGTATGGCTTGATGGAAAATGCGTACTTCCATATCAGAAGCAGCATAAATGGTGGAATGGAATGATCTTGATGTGTATGACAAGCTCTTAAGGATCATTGACACAGGAACTCATCATATAAGATTTTTCATTTAAGATAAATCCAGGAATCCAACTTCTCTAAGAAAATGATCAATAGCAACTCAACTTTTCATGAATCATCTTTCAAAGCCTAGTCTCAGATTAAGCATATACTTGCACAGGTTTTGGGTTTAGAGCAAATTAAGCATTTAAACTTCAGGAGAATCTAGGTTTGAAAACTAAGCACTTTAAAAGGAATTACGACGGAGCAACTATTCATCATCTCCAAGCATATATCATCAAGATCATTATTAAAGAGAAAAACCAACTAGCAGACTCTAGCATTTTATTCAAACTAAGACTTTTAACTAAAACTCAACTAGCTAAAAACATAGGATAGTGATACTTATCGTGATAACTGGGGGTGCTCTCCCCCAAGCTGGATCTTGAAGTGATTCTTGATTCATCCTTGGAACTTGTTTACCTTCAGGTTCTTATTAAATTCTCCCTGTAAATATTAGTCTCACACATACCCGAAGGAACAAATTCTAGGATTATGCTGTGAGCCTTCATGTGCCCACTTCTTTTTTTGGGTTTTTCTGAAATGTGTGGACCTTCATGTGCCCACGTATTTTTTTGAATTTTTATATGCAAAAGGGATGCTAAATGCAAAAACATGTGAATGCAAAATTTTATTTATTATATTTTTTTATATGCCGCCACGGTACGGAGTACATGGGGCCTTAAAGAATGCAAAAACAGAAAATATTTTTATGATTTTTTCAATGCAGGTATAGGGAAATAAATATGCTAATCTAAATATGTAGTGCAGAATATAAAGATAAATACCGAGTTACCTCTCGGCGAGAGCTTAGATTACTTACTCCCATGGCGTAGATGTAGTGGCCATTGATTGATCAGTTGATGACGCGGGTAGTGATTGGTCTTCCGAAGGTGTACTTTGATCTTTCTTCCTCCAAACTTATTTCTTCGGTGGAGACCTTTCTGGAGTAACGGGTTCAGAATACTGGGCTGGCAGAAGCTGAGCGGACTTCTCCTTAATCTCTTCTTCAATGTTCTTGACATCCATCAACTTTGTGTTCAGCTTGCGTTGTAATCTCTGAAGGCATCTCCGCATCTTGTTCTTCTTGGGCTGCTCAGGATTAGTGTAAGTATTGAAGTAGCAGCGTACCCTTTCAGTTCTGAACTGGAAGTGGATCTCGCCAGTCCTGATGTAGATGATTGCTCTTGTTGTGTTCTGGAATGGTCTTCCAAGCACGATGGGAGGATCTTGCTCATCTCCCATGTCTATGACTAAAAAGTCAGTCAGGACATAGTTGTCCTTTATCTTGATAGGTACATCTCGTGCAATTCCTTCCGGGAACCGTTGTGATTGATCCGCCATCTGCAACATTATATATGTGGAATACAAAGGCAGGTCACCATATATTAATTCGTAGGTTACCTTAGACATTAGGTTGGTGCCCGATCCCGTGTCGGAGATAACTCACTGGAAGTTCCATTGATTGATGGAGCAGTGGATTGATGGAACTCCAGGGTCTTCAAGCTTTCGCAGTAATGGTGAAGGGAACAGGTTCTTATTCTCTGATTGAATCGTGTTGATCATCCAAACTTCCTTCACATGCGATTGAGGTTGATTATTCTTCTTATTCCTCCTTCTATCTCTTCTCTTCTTCTCGACAACTGGCTCGTGTTCTTGAGGGTAAGGATATCGGGGGTGCGCAGGAGCTTCTAGGATTTTGTTCTTGCAATTGAATCTCTCCTTCCTCCCATTGATGGAGAAGATGATCTTAGCGGCGTCGGCGTAGATGGTGGCTTTGGCTGTGGCAAGGAAAGGACGTCCCAAAATGATTGGAGCGTTCTCACTTCTCCCAGTCTCGACAACAACGAAGTCGGCAGCCACGTAGGAGCGTCCTATCCCCAGACATATGTCATCTAGGATGCCCTCGGGGTAGCATAGTGACAGGTCTGCAAGCTGCAAGCACATGGTTGTATACAATAAAGGTGAACCATTGATTTTCTCATATATTACCTTAGGCATTATGTTGACGCTAGACCCAAAGTCACAAAGTGCATTCTTGAAGGTGTAGGCTCCAATAGTGATGGTGATGATGGGCCTTCCTGGATCTCCTCTTTTGGCGGGCATGCCCCAGTCAGTCCATCTTGGGCCTTCTTCTATCTTATTCGAACACAGATCTGCAGAATAGATATCGACAAGATTTGCAGATTCTAATTCTTCCGGCTGGCTCGGAATCTTACCTGGGTTAGCCGTGGGAACAGATGATGCCAGCTGAGAAATCTGAGATTCTAGCATCTTATTAAAGCTATGTTGGTTCTTGATGGCAGAAGAAAAACTTTCCATTTTATTACTAATAGTTTCGAGCATTTTATCATTGGAAGCTAACTTCTTAGACAGATTATCCATAATTCTACCCTGGTTTTGGACTAAGTCTCTTAATGATGAGAAATTATTGGAAGAATTATTATCTTGATAATTACCTGAATAGTTACCTGGGTAGTTGGTTCTCTGCTGAGTCCATCCTTGATTCTACTGGGGACGATATTGGTTGTTGTTGTTGATGTAGTTCACGTCCTCCTCCAGCTGAGGGCATTGACTCCCTGAGTGTCCAGTGTTTCCACACTCTTCACAGGTCATGCAGGATTCGAAGAGTTGCATGACTTCCTTCTTCTCAGGGGCTTTGTCTTAAAGCCTCTTCATCAGTAAATCCATTTTGGCAGACAGCATGTCTACCTCCTTGAGCTGGTGCATTCCTCTTTCTTTCTTGTGGGGTTGACGTTCCTCGTTCCAAGCTTGATTGGACACCATCTTTTCCACAAGGTTAGCAGCTTGAGTAAGTGTAAGGGACAGGAAAGCACCTCCAGCTGCAGCATCCATCGTTTCACGGGTGTTGGTAGAGAGCCCGTGGTAGAAGGTCTACAAGAGCAACCAGTTTTCCATTCCATGATGTGGGCAATCTGCAATGTAGTCTTGAAAGCGCTCCCATGCTTCAGGAACAGATTCCTCGTGTTGCTGCTGGAAACTCGAAATTTTCCCCCATAAGGCATTGGTTTTGCCTATAGGAAAGAACTTTGCCAGAAAGGCAGTAGAACACAATGTCCAAGTTGTAAATTTGTCTTTGTTGGAGTAGAACCATTGCTTCGCTCGCCCCAATAGAGAGAATGGGAATAAACGAAGTAGGACTGCATCACTTGGAACATCTTTGATCATGAAGGTGCCACATATCTCCAAGAAATTTTGAAGGTGTTTGTTGGCATCTTCATGAGTTTTTCCACAAAATTGGCTAGTTTGTACCATGTTGATCAGCGCAGGCTTGAGCTCAAAAGCAGCATCTCCTACAGCGACTGTCAGACCAGTACGAATGTTGTCCGGGGTCGGTGCGGAGTATTCACGTAGGGACTTGTTTGCCATTACTTCAAACGTGGGTGTTAAGCTTCGCGCTGTTGAATCTCCCAAGGCAGAAGTCGTGGGCCGAGAATAAGGAGGCCTAAGCTTTGACCTTGCCTTCTTTAAGATTTTCTCTGGATCTGAAACGAAGTTCTCTGGAAGATTCTTATTCATACATTACCCTGAAATAAGATAGACAAAAGTGGAAAGAACAAGGGTAAGCCTGTTTAAGTAATGATTATTTGGATTCTCGATACATTATATGTGAGAGATGCATGCATGCTATTACTGAAACTTTTCATCTAGGCTATAGACTTTCTTTCCCCGACAACAGCGCCAAAAATGCTTGTTGACACTGCTAACGTCATCGACTAGAAACGGATATAAGATCCATCTCTATCGACAACACCAGGAATGCAGAGGTATATCTTAACATGATGCTAAGTGTATATCGGATGTTGCTTTCAGATAAACTAAAAGATGAATTCTGACACGATTCATAGCACAACTCGATATAGGTTGTCAGCCTGACAGGTGTGCCTGAAAACGTATGGATATGGTACTCTTACATATGCCTTGGATCTCTAGAAAAGAAGATATATATATAAACAGGGTATCCGCAAGCGCACAGATATGAATATACCATTGTAGCATTTTAACCAGGAGTAAAACCAGGTATCGTATTTATATTCTACCACAGGGAAAGAAGTCTTTCTAATCCATAATAGCTAATACATGCTCATCTCTCAGTTTTATAATGTAGAGTGGCCAAAATATATCAATTGCTATAAACAGGGGTAAGTCACATAAAATATAGCGAATGATAGCACTGTTCAAGTCATAACTTCATGAGCAGCTAGAAAGTGTCATTATAGCAAGAGAAATGTAGCAAAGTCTAGCTAGAGAGGATACTCCTAGGTAATTCTAAACTATATGTCAATGCAAACTATGATTAGTGCAAACATTTAGCAATCACGGAAGAAGAACTATTATATCAATGCATGGGGAGACTATCCAGGAGGATCAAGGTCGAAACTTGAAACAACCCAAACAGTATAAGGCTCCACTAGTCCTATACACGGGGGGTGGACTACGAAGGACTCAATAGTGCTGTCACCACCACGATCTACCACACGACCCGGCATATAGGGTGCAATCGCAAATAAATACAATATAAGCACCACGCTTACACTGTCTTTACCATTCACCCATGTTAACAAATGATCTAGGTGAGGGCTATACGACTCCATACATGAATATAAAGGCAAATCAACTATGCTAAACATGTAATCATAATAAACACCAAAGCATATAATGTCGAATATAATCATTAATAAGAACATATGTCTATATAACAAATGTAAAGAACTAGATAAGAACTTACAATAGCGAAGCTAGATCAGCCTCTAGACGATCAGGAGCCAAGTAGACACCTTGCCTCCTCCTAGATCTAAACTAGCTAGCTACTCTGCTATATGGTGTTTCTAGGGCGTAGTGTCTCTGACTTGATGACTTGATCTGATGTATGACGGATTCAGATGCCTCTGCCAGGGGGGCAGGGGGGCTGCTTATATAGTCCAGAGGGGTGGACGTGCGCCGTAGGATCAAACCGACCTAAACATGTGGTTTAGATTGATCTTCATAGGCGGTGGAGGAACATTCCAGAAGTCGGGCCCATTTGGCGCCAGGGGGTGGCCGACCGGCCCCACCACTGGGCCGGTCGGTCTAGTGTGGGCCCCACTCGGGGTCCACTTTGGCCAGGTGGGTCCTTGATCCTTCTAGATGCTTCTTTTTTAGGTGCTAAGCCACATTGAGTTCCGGAGCCTTCTGGAGTCTTCTAGAGTGGTTTCTTTGCATAATTTCTGAATAGTCCCTATAAATTCATAGATTCACCAAAACTTGTGGAAATTGTTAATATAAACCCTAATAAGGTGATCTAATTATGTTTTAGTCCTTTTTCCAATGAATGTGAGGGATAAAATGCATAGATAAAATGTGTCAACATACACTCGATCGAACTCCGAGGCACAAAGAGCGCAGAACAAGTAATCAATGACCTTGCTGTTGGCCTCAAACATGTCCCGCGATCCTGGAAGAAGGAAACTTTCAGGAATAGCATAATGAGGATTTTGGGTCACTTCCCAGATCAGAGTCCCCTTCCCACGCAAATACGCGCCCATGCGCCTCTCCCACATCTGGTAATTCTTGCCATCGAAGTGCGGAGGACCCGACCCCTTGCCATAGTCACCCATCTTTGGATCTTAGACTAGTTAGAATCACAAAGATCCGTAACCCGCTCTGATACCAATTGAAGGACCGAATAGGCGACCAGAGAGGGGGGAGTGAATGAGAGCTGATAAAAATTCTTCCCGAAGGATGAACTCGGCCTAACCCCGATTGCCACTCGGATCACTCGCACACACCAAAGAAGCTCTAGACTAGGCACACACAAGCCTACAAGTCCTAGAGACAAACCACGAATCAAATAGTGGAAGCACTAGACAAGAATCAAAGCACTTAGCCAAATCTGGAATTAGTAGGCGCGGACCGTCCGGATGGTGCAGGCGGACCGTCCGCTAGGCACAGGCGGACTGTCCGCACGGTCACCCCGGACCGTCCGAAAACTCCAACAGAACTACCAGAGACGCACTGAGAAGCTCAGACTGTCCGTCCTAGGCACGCGGACTATCCGCTAGTGTCGCGGACTGTCCGTGAGAAGCGTACGGACCGTCCGGCCAAACTCCAGAACCACTTCGCTCAAACTTGCCAACGCGGACCGTTCGTCATTGACCGGCGGACTGTCCGCAAAGCCTCTTGCAACAAAACCCTAAGCACACTAAGGATTGAAACATGAGCTTGCACGAACTGGCGATGAACACGCGATGAACCCTAGGTGCGCGGACTGTCCGCGGCGGCCTGGCGAACTGTCCACAAGCCACGAACAGAACCAGAAACAGGACGCGCGTGAGGTCAACTCCTCCAAGCCATCGCCGGATCTCCCAAACCACTTGAGCTCTTGAGACAAGATTTGGGGGAGATGAGAAGCGTCACTAGGTGAAGTTATGCCCCAAAAATCTCGACCTCTAACTCACTAAATCATTGGGAATCGCGGACCACACGAACCACCTCCAAGAACTCATGTTCTTCCAAGAACTCGTGAATTGAAGGAATTTCCTAGCGTTTGATGGGGTAAAGATCACACCCAAAGATGCACAAGACATCCACCCATGATCCCCTCAAAGAAATCCAAACACCCTCAAATCAATGAATCGAGTGAAGAACAAAACACCCAAAAATAGCTCCCAAAATGACACGAAAATCAGAAGGAACTAGGAGAGGGAAATCATCACAATGCCGAATGCTTCCATACATCCAGAGGTCAGAGTCTATACAAGAATCTACCCTAAGGAAATACTGGGAAAAGAAGCAGTCCAGAGCGATCTACCCTAAGAAAGAGAGAGAGAGAGAGAGATGCCATCCACCTCTCTGTTGTATATATCAAGTCCACCGGAGGAGGCAAATGACCACGCTACCCCTACAACTTAAAATGAAGATACACACCCCTCAGGGGCAATTTGGTCAAGTCTTTGGATATTCCCATCGAGCGGACATGCTTCCATCGCAGACTTGCTTAGCCTCGACGCAAGCCCCGCGATCACGCCACGTGCCCCCCGCCTCGAAACTTCTCGACGCTCCCGGATCACTGTCTCCATCGCATCGGGCCTCCGGACTTGGTTTTGAGGCCCAAACCAAGAAACTGTCCACTGTTGGTTTTGCCAGCAAACCACCAAACCCTGCGTTCAAGCTTCGGCCTTGAACCGCCACCTTGCACCGGCCCATGTCCATGACTTCAACTTGCTAGTCTTGCACCGCACGGCTCGCACTTGACCCCATCGGCCACCAGGTCCATCGAACCAAGCCTACTTGCCTCTCCATCACCTGGAGGCCACCACGGCTATGGCCTTTCGTGCTGGTTCTTCACCTGTACCAACACGAGTCAAGCTGTAACCTGTACCTGTACACTGAGCCAAGCATCAGTCCACACAACGTTATCAATCACTCATCACTAAGGAGCGACCCTTCACTAGTCCTCGGACACACCTGGTCCTCACGCATATCTCGGAAGGATAAAGAAGCCCAATGCAAGTGCAATGACAAGATGAACAAGACTCCAAAGGCTCTAAAGGTTGTCATGAGATTTGGAGATTTACCCACGAGATCAACTCAACTTGGGAGATATTCACACAGTCCGTAACAACATGATCTTTCGTTGTAGATTCGGAGACTTAAACGGACTCTAATGGCAAAATGTTGAATACCAAAGTTATGGGCCTTGTTGATTGCTTTGATTTGAACATAAGGAAGGCCCAATTCAGATAAGGGAGCTAGGAGGTATGGCCCCCGAAATACCTGCTGCGCAGACAAGTCCGAAATTAGACAGATTATCTTACAAGACCATTTGGGGATCTCATCGCCATTTCCAAGGAAAGAAATGAATACCAAAGTTGGAGATAATTCTGTGCCACACAATCTAGACACTGAATTTGCATTATTTGGAGTCCGTATGTGGGAGATATGACGTCAGCAAGGAAGGGTTGCACAACAGGAAAGTCTGGATGAGGCTGATTTTATGGAAACCAAGTTTGCTTCGCTCCCAATCAAGATCTCGTGCAAGGCAAGGTGGAGCACGCCCCAAAGATCCCCAAGGGCATAAATACAACCCCCTAGGCACCCAAGGAGGGGGTTGACCATATCAAGGGATTGAACTTTCAGAGATTCGACAAAAGGGAGAGAGCCACATAGAGGAGAGGGAAGGACGTCCGGAAGCCCTAGCAAGGTCCCTTCGGCACCACCACAAGATCAAGAACAAGGAGGAGATTTGATCTACTAAGGAGGAAGCAAGGCGGAGCTCGAGAGAAGGAGGAACAACCCTAGCCATTACGGTGTAGGGATTCCTCTCCCCTGGATCATCTTCCTCGTCGGTCTACATCTTCAGAGAATTCTACACCATGATACAATGTGTAACATTATGGGGTAAAGTCCTTATTTGTCCTTGGGGTTGAAGGGAGATCTTGGGTTGTAATCACCGAACGTATGTTTTGGATCTATTTGCTATCATATTCATGTTGATGGTGTGTTAATCTTAATGGCCGGCTGGCTTGCTTTGGGGATGCATCACTCGTAGCTTCACGTATCATGTTCTTTTTGTTCTTTATATGATTACCGTCGTGTAGTGATAGTACGCGGGAGGGAAAGTATATTGAACTTGGTTCACACACTTAATCATGCATACCTAGAACACATCAGCATCTTGTGCTCTTGTTGTACGATCACAGATTACCCTCGTGTAGTGACTAGTACGTGAGAGGCAAAGGGTTGGACTCGGTGCACCTTTACCTTTTATAGATTAGATCGGTTTGTTCTTGCTAGGTGGTTACATCTCTAAGTGATCCTAGATCCCTTAGACAAGCATTCTACATATCTTGTGATCTCCATACCTTGACTCTCAACACTGATCTCTTTAACTTAGATTAGATTAGTTCTTCACTTATACATACCTTCATTTGATAAAGAGCTTTAAATCAACGATATTAGTGCTTAGTTGAGCGTAGCAATGCACTTGTTCCACGGATTGATTATGTAATGACCCAGGTTTTCAAAAGGGTAAAACCTGTCATCCTGTACTTGCAATAGTCCCTGGATCAGATGCTATCACATACAGATTTCCATCACAGATAATTATCACAACCATACAGCGGAAATAAGCATCAAAAGTATTATTATTATTACAGGTCCATTAAAGGAGTACATCATTACACGCCTCTTGGCGGAATAACATGAATAAGAGCCTACGCAGCGGTAGCTAGCTTCCAGAAGATGTCTCTAGCTTTATTGTTCTCTCCCACAGGCATCCTTGAGCGTAGCGACGTGCCCCTCAGTCGTACCATCCGTCGGCATTGTTGTCGAAGTCTGACTCGTACCTTGCAAGCTCAGGGGCTATCCCCAAGGATCGGGATAAGTCCACATCACCAACTGTATTCAAGCTTTAAGGGGCCTATTTCTAATGGTAAAGAAAAGTACAAGGTGGAGGCTTGGTTTTCCTAAGCAGCAGCAGCAACAAAATAAATAGAATAACATCTCCAATTCCCACCAATTCCCATATCACTCAACCATGATCGGTTACACCTGGTCAACCAAGTCACCGTCACCAGAACCTATCTCCAACAAGGGTCGGTGTGAGAACTCCCACTCCTCGCACCTCAATGACTGCACCCAGATCCGCGAGGCAGAGGGAGCAACTCCCCTCTCCCCGAATGCAACCAAGACTCACCATACACTCGAATCCTATAGGGGGAGGTAGAAATCCCAAAATGTAAGAGTCGGAGTAAACATCGGGCATGTCCATATCTGAGGATGTAGCTATACGTATAGATCTAAACTCTGCAGAGTGTGTACACCTGTACCCAGCTCGGAATAGCACCCGGATGGTGTACGGCCGACTGAGCCTATCCAACCGAACGAACACCTAGGAGTTACGATTCCACCCTGCATCCGGGTCTCGATGTGGTCCCCCACAGAAGACCACCCCAGAATTGTGAAATAGCCCCCGTGTGGCCACATAGGGACGCACCTCTCGGGGAGCCGAAGGATCCAAAGCCCACTCTCCCCTACACTGATACTCCTATCCTACAGCAGGTATGGCATCACACTTGCTATTGTCGACCCGACCCTATCCCCACTCTCGGCGAGGTGGTGTGTACAAAAGTCCTGTGAAAACAAAGCGACCCACTCAGTTTCAGACCGAGACGAGCTCCTATCCTCCAAGTCGTCACAAAACCCCAACACCTGTGCTCCTAAAATAGTGTACCCACCATAGGTACGAAATAGGAATCGCCCAAGAAGACGAACCCCTGGCCCCCAATCTCAGATCGGGTTGTCTTGAGCTCACCCCCGCCAAGTCACCCAAAACACCTTCTCCTGCTAGTTTTTCCCCACACATGCCAAGAAGCTACCACATAAACCCAACACATGCACGACGAAGCTCAACGTATAATCACGCATAAATATAGTAGTAGTAGGTCAATTAAGGACAAGGTATATAAAAGGGGCAATGCACAGTTTCATCATATCCATCATCATGCAATAAGTAAAGCGCTAGCAGTTCTAATAGCAATGCCTAATGGGCATTCAAAGTAGGTCGAGCGTGAACCTGGGAGCGGGTAGTCATCATAGCCGAGGTCGTCGTCGTAGTCCTGGTTCAGCTCTCCGGCTCCGGCAGCTCCTAAATTCGTAAGTAAATAAATAAACACGGCTGCTAATGCAATAACTCCAAAAGAAAAACAATTAAGACCCAAAAGGAGGCAAACTCTACCCTAGCGCAGAGTTTGAGTTTTTAGAAGGGTTTTGGAAAAGGTTTTGTATTTTTCGGAGTTAAAACGGATTTATTATGAATTTTCCAAAATGAAATACGTTTCTGAAATTAAAATACGCATTTACAATAGCATTAACCTTTGGCTAGCTATAGGCCAGCTCTAGCTGACTCAAACAGGGCTCTAAGCCAGCTGCTGGCTAGCTCCAAGCGCTGACGCGGCTGACACCTGCGCGGCTATAAGCCGGCGCTTGCCTGCGTGGCAGCCGACGCGACGGCACACGTGGCGGGGCGCACGGGATCCCGCCCGGCGCTGCTGCGGCATGGCGCGGTGCTGGCCGGCGTGTGGCCCGGCTGTGAGTGGCCGGCCGCATGAGATCCAGCCAGATCTTCCGCGACGAGTCGCACATGTGGTCTCGGGTGTGAAACAAAAACCCCCAGGGTTTTGGCTTGGGCTGCCCGGTGCTCGACGCATTGCCTCAAAGGAGCAGCGGTGCAGATTGGGCTCGCCAGCAGTGAGTTGTGTAGGTGGCTGGCCAACAAATGGCACAACTCGGCTCAGGAAACACTTGTGCACATGTCCATGCCAAGAAAGGCTGGACCTTTGGTAGGAGCAAGGCTCGACGGCGACGGCGCGGTGAAGTGCGCGGCGGCGTGGTGCTATTGTCACCAGCGTGGGCGCGTGAAAGCGCTGGGGTGTGCATGCGTGCATCAGGTGAGGTGAAACAACCCCAAAAATTGGGGCTTTGCCCCTTGCCCGAGCGCACAGGCCGGACTTTGGCCAAGGCGGCGCTCTGGCCAGCGTGCACGACGGCGGAGAGTGGGGCTCCGCGGCAAGGCGAAGGCGCGCGTGGGTGCGCGGCCGTGTTGTCGGGCGTGCGAGCACGACGAGACCACAAAGGCGAGGCCTTTCCTCTTCCTGCACATGCGTGCACGAGGGCAAACCGCGCGGTCATGGCCGCGGCGGCGCACGGGCAGGACGACGGTGGTCACTGGCGATGATAGGAAGAGGGAACCGGGCCAAGCAGTGTAAGCGCGCGCGTTGTTGACGGCAGCGGCACCTGCAGGTGTAAGCCTCAGCTCGATGGCTGGCGACACAAGCGACGGCGGTCTGCGGCGGTGGCACGGTGCGTGTAGAGACGGGCACGGGGTCATCATGGCGAGGTCCTTCCCCCTTATGGCGCGAAGGCCGGGATCACAGGAGAGAGAGAGGGACGACGGGCTCACTGAAGACCCCTGGTCGAAGCGAAGAGCGGCAGTGAAGAGGTGCAGAGCAGGATGGCGGCGGAGCAGACCGGAGCAGGGGAAGCAGAGGCGCGCAGCGCGGCTTCAGCAGGGACGGCGCCGGCTTTGTGTCGAGCAGCTGATCCCGCGGACGGCCTCCGGCTTCGCGGCGAGCTCCCACGGACAGCCTCCCCACCTCCTTCTCCTCCTCTCCTTCTTCTTCTTCACAGGCGGCGACGGACAAGGGGAAAACCCCAGAGGCAGACTAGGGTTGGGAGGAGCGGCCGCGGTGGCTCTTATAGGCGGGCGCGCGATGCATGGATGGTTGGATGGGGTGCGGCTGAGGTGGCGTGCATCCAGGGCTCCACCACGAGTGGTACGGCGAGGTTCAGCCGTGCTGGCGAGCATCGAATGGACGCGGCGGCGAACAGGGGACAAAGTAGAGGAGAGGAAGACGACGTCGACGTGGCGTCTAATGTGCGGGCCCCGGCTGTCGGTGAGAAGGAAGAGAGGGGAGACGAGCGGGCCTTTGCTGGGCTGAGATGCGACGGGCCGGCGGGAACGGGAGGTGGTTCTGTGCTCGGGGGAAAAAGGTTGAGGGGCCTCTGACGGACTTCATCGGTGGAGTTCGAGGCCCAACACAGGTTTGGTCTTCTTCCTATTTTCCTTATTTCCCTTCTCCTATTTCTAATAGATTCAAATTTGAATTTAGAATTCAAATTTGATTCTCACACATTTAAACTCCAAATAAAAGCCAAATACCTCCAAGGTTCTCACACTAGCATTTTATATTTCCTAGAATTTTTAATTAACTCAAAAATAAATCTAGGAATATTAGGAGAGGAAAGAAGGCACTCTTATTCAAATTTAACAAGCACTTCAATTTAATCACCAAAAATTTTAAAATCCTCATTTTCATAAACTAAACATTCCATAAAAATTACGGGATGTTACAGATTAACCTTGGGGGATACTCTAAGGGAAAGGCTACAACCGATCTGTGCCCTTGCGGTTTGTAAATTGGCGCGTATTCTACCGCCAACAAGCTTTTCTGGCACCGTTGCCGGGAACAGGCTAGTTTGCTACGTTTAACTTTGTTTAATTTTGTTGATTACTAACACCTAACCTTTTGTCTAGAAAATCCTTGTTTTTGCTTTTGTTTTTGTTTTGTTGTCTAGATGGCTTTTGTCAATCACCCCATGGAGGAAGAAGAAAAACCACTAAGGGATTACGCTAGCCCGCGATTGGAGGATATTAAAGTGCAAAAATCAGATTCGATAATCGAGGCTACCGAGTACAAGATCAAGCCTTGAATGATTAAGATGGCAGCATCAAACCCATTTAGAGAGACGGAGATGGACAATCCATATAGGCACATTGAGCGTTTCACGATGCTATGCAACATGGTACAACAAGAAGGAGTTCCAGCCGATTGGTACAAATGGAATCTTTTTCCATACTCACTTGCGGATGAAGCAAAAAGATGGCACTCACTTGCATCCTTCGAGGTGGAAGGAAATTGGATTCGATTGGTGAAGAAATTTTGTGAAAGGTTCTTTTCGATAAGCAAGGTTAAAAACGTGAGGAGGCAAGTGATAAATTTTGGGAAAGATTCAATGGATTAATCAAACAAGGACCAAAGCTTGGGTTCTCCAATGATGTACTCTTGCATACTTTCTATTTTTTCCTAACCCTCGAATGCATGCGGTATGTTCAAATGTGTGCAGGCGGAAATATCATGGAGAAAACACTCACAGAAGCCACCCAACTACTAGAAAGAATAAGCAAAGGGGTGGTCATGCAAAGAGATTGGGAAGAGCACATTTCAGGAAGCGTTGAGCAAGAAACTCGTGTGGAGGTACTTACTGGAATTTCTAGAAAAGAAGCCCCGGAAATGAAGAAAGAAGAAGCAAAGCAAGAAAAGATTGAAGGAGCAACCCACGATGGAGGAGGACTAATCCAAGGCAACAAAATTTGCAAGCTGGAAGAGGAAAAAGGAAGAAGTTTCGCGAATGCAATGCTGTTAAAGGAGTTCGAACAAATGGATTGGATACCGATTGACTTTGGAGAAATATACAACAAGAGGATACCCGAACCAAAAAGAATCAGTGAGAGCCATAGAGTTAAACTTTCCGAAGGAGAGACAATCGGGGTACGAGTTGGACAAAGAATCGGCCGGAGAAATTATTCAAAGACTTTTCAATGAGGAAGAAGAGGTAGATACGGAACACATTGCCGAAGTAAAGAAGATTATGGGAGTGAAGCCAGAGGCCTCACCATATGCACACCTAGCCAAGGTGTACGCGATAGGAGCCGATCATGTCGAAGGTACCTCTCTACCGACACCTCACATAAGTTGCACCATTAATGGGGAGAAAATTTGCAAAGCCTTATGCGACATCGGAGCCCATGTAAGTGTCATGTCTTCCAAGATTTATCATGAGCTTTTTAGTAAAACTTTAAATCTTGCTCCAACACAAATAAAATTGATCATGGGAGATGGTAGAACAACAAGACCTTCGGGTGTGCTTAGAGATTTAGATGTTGCTATCTCGGGTAAAATTATTCCAACCGACTTTTTCGTAATTGATGCTTGCCATGATGAACATGCTGATATAATTCTTGGTAGGCCTTTTATTAAGTTGGTCAATGCTGTTCTTGATGTCGGAAAGGGTAGAGTTACTATTGATCTAGATGGAACTAAATTCACATATGACTTCCTACCCGCTTCTCGTATCGCTTTGCCTCTACCTCTTGATAACAAAGAGGTAGAGGACCTTCGATTTGTTGATACTTTCAGGGACCCTCTCCAACGAGCAATGGAGAATGATGCTATTTATGATGATCAAGACATGGAACTAGCGGAAGCAACCGAGGGATGGAAGGCACAAGGCGGAAGCTTGGAGGAAGAAAGTTTTGAAGATATTGGAAACTTGCAACAACAAGAACCCGAAGCACCCGATATTTAGTTAAAGCCACTTCCCAAGGGATTAAAGTCTGAATTTTTGGGAGCTGATAAGACGTACCCGGTCATCGTGAGCGATGAATTGAGTTCGGAAGAGATGGACAAGTTGCTGAATTTATTGAGAAGACATAAGAAGGTGATTGGGTATTCAATAAGTGACTTGAAGGATATTAGTCCAGCCTTTTGCACCCACCGCATACCACTTGAAGAACAATGCAAGCCCATTGTCGAGCATCAAAGAAGGTTGAGCCATGCCATCCGCGAGGTGGTGAAGAAGGAGGTGATCAAATTGTTGGATGCTAGAATAATATACCCCGTGCCACATAGTGAATGAGTGAGCCTAGTGCATTATGTACCAAAGAAGGGAGGAATAACGTTTATGAAGAATGAGAAGGATGAGTTGATACCGCAATGGATCGTGACCGGATGGAGAATGTGCATCGACTATAGGAAGTTGAACAAGGCAACAAGGAAGGATCACTTTCCACTACCATTTATCGATGAGATTCTTGAAAGGTTAGCTAAACATTCTTACTTTTGTTTCCTTGATGGATACCCGGGGTTCATGCAAATTCCCATCCATCTGGATGATCAACACAAGATAACCTTCACATGTCAGTATGGAGCTTTCGCATATAGAAGGATGCCATTTGGTTTATGTAATGCACTGACTACCTTTCAAAGATGTATGACGGCTATATTCTCAGATTTTATTGAAAAAATTATGGAGGTATTCATGGACGACTTCTCGGTGCATGGTACGTGTTTTGAAAGTTGCTTGGAAAATTTGGATAAAAATCTCAAAGATGTGGAGAAATTGACCTTGTGCTTAATTGGGAGAAGTGTCACTTTATAGTGAAACAAGGGATAGTCTTGGGACATGTCATCTCCGAGAGAGGAATAGAGGTGGACAAGGCTAAGATTGAAACGGTTGAAAAGTTACCACCCCCGACAAAGATCAAATCGTTAAGAAGCTTTCTCGGGCATGCTGGATTTTATAGGAGATTTATAAAGGATTTCTCGAAGATCACCAAGCCATTGACATGACTTCTCCAAAAAAGATGTGGCATACAACTTTGATGAAGATTGCTTGCATGCTTTTCGGACATTGAAGCAATCTCTCATAAGCACACCAATTATGCAACCACCCGATTGGAATCTACCATTTGAGATAATGTGCGACGCAAGTGATTACGTCATTGGAGCCATTATTGGACAAAGGAAGGAAGAGAAGGTGCACACAATTTATTATGCAAGCAAAACTCTAAATGAAGCTCAAGTGAACTATGCAACTACGGAGAAGGAATTGCTTGCCGTGGTGTTCGCATTTGAAAAATTCAGATCTTATATTGTGAACTCGACGGTGATCGTGTATACGGACCATGTTGCAATCAAGTACCTTTTGTCCAAGAAAGATGCCAAGCCACGTTTGATTAGATGGATTCTATTATTACAAGAGTTCGATATGGAAATTAGAGACAAGAAAGGGTTGGATAATGTTGTAGCTGACCACCTATCAAGGATGCATCATGGAGATGATGGGATGGAGCTTATTGAAGATAGAATGAGAGATGACCATCTATATCGAGTACTTGATAGGAGAGGATGGATGCACGATATTATAGGGTGCCTACGGAAGATGCCATTAGATCACTTGGATAAAAATGCTAAAAGAAGGGTAATTGCCGACAGCAGAAAATTTTATTGGGATGCACCATACCTATATAGATGTGGAGATGATGGAGTGCTAAGAAGATGTGTACCGCGGGAAGAAAGAGAATAAATTCTAAGAAAATGCCACTCATCGGAATATGGACACTTTAGAACACACAAGCAAAGGTATGGGCAAGCGGATTCTATTGGCCTGAGATGCACGAGGAAATATATCACAAAGGAATGCAATGCCGCTGAATTATAATTTGCAAATTGATCTATTTGATGTTTGGGGCATCGACTTTATGGGACCATTCTTGAACTCGCATGGATATGAACACATCTTGGTCATAGTTGATTATGTATCAAAATGGGTTGAAGCGATTCCATGTCGGAAAGCATCTACAGAAGAAGCTATTCAAATGATCAAGACAATGATATTCCCTCGATACGGTGTTCCTTGAATTTTAATAAGTGATGGTGGATCACACTTTATTGGCAAGGATTTCAAAAGATACTTGGCAAAGTTGGGAATCGAACATAGGGTGTCCACGGCCTATCATCCACAAACGAATGACCAAGAGGAAACATCGAACAAGCAACTCAAAGACATCCTCAGGAAGACGGTGACTAGAGGAGGAAAAGATTGGTTAAAGAAGCTAGACGGAGCATTGTGGGCATACTGAACTACGCATAAAACACCGATGGGTATGACCCCTTATAAATTCGTCTATGGAAAAACATGTCATTTACCGGTAGAACTAAAGCACAAGGCTTTTTAGGCAATAAAGGAGATGAATCTTGATATTGATGTGGCATGAATAAAGAGGATGATTCAAATAAGTGAAATTGAAGAGCTATGATTGAAGGCATATCATAGCGCTAGCATCTATAAAGAAAGGATGAAGAGATGGTACGACAAAGGATTGCATAAGAGGAATTCAATGAAGGAGACAAGGTCCTACTATACAATTCTCGATACAAGGTCTTCGGCAAAGGAAAATTGCAAAGCAAATGGGATGGACCATACGTCGTACACTCGGTGTCACCAGCGGGAGCGGTAACAATCATGGACGTCAAGGGAGATCAATATGTTGTGAATGGATAACGACTCAAGGTATTCCTGGAGCCCAATGTTGTGCCCATTAAATACATTGATGTCTACACCTTGGACGGTGACCCGGATCGTCAAGACTAGCGACGAAGACAAGGTAAGTTTGTAAATAATTTTTATTTTTTATGAGCATCCCACCTTTACCCTTAAATTTATTTTATGACAAGGACGTCGTAGGTTTTAAGTGTGTGGGGAAAGTTGTGATCTCTTGTTTTTTTAGTTGTGTCGTTTGAGAGTTTAGCAAGTTTTTAAATTTTTAGCTCGATGGTGTGAATTAAATTAGTGTTGAGTCAATAAAAACATAATAAAGAGTCTTTATATATTTTCGCATGCAAGTTTTTCCTTTCCTTTACTTGTTGGTTTCTTCTTTACCTTTATTATTTGAGCATGAGCAATGAGCATTGATGTTTACCGTGGTGCTTAGTGGAAGTTTGCCTATAAAGTACCCATACTCTACTTCAATCTAGAACCTCACATTGACTATGCTACGAGTAAGACTAAAGTTAGAGGCTTTTATTTCTGAAAATTTATGAAAAACCCTTGCAATAAAGGTTAGCAACTTCTTTTTCCAAGTCGAGAGACAAGTATATCCTATACAAGGCCAATATTATATATACTCCACCATAAGTGTTGTTAGCATGATGACTTGGGTTAGGATTTTTCTCTCTTGGAAGTTCTAATTTCGAGCAATGATCATGTCCTTATATTATATCTTTTATTGCTAGCCTCGTCATATATTCGGTAACGAGACTTGCACATAGAAAGTCCCGTGTATCGCTGGATTCCATACCCAACCCATAATATCTCTTTTATTCATCCTATTCCTTGAACACAACCTATGCTCGGAGATTTGTTCTATTTCTAGCAAGGATTTTAGTTAAAATTCAGATTGTGTTTATGGTGAAGGAAACAAGCAAACAGCTTCGGAGAAGAGATAAAGATGTCAACAAAAGAGGAAGAAAAGAAAAGAAATGTGTATGAAAGAAAAAAAGAGAAAAAAGAAAAAGAGAAATTTGAGGAAAAGGAAGGAAGGTATAAGAGGGATGGTAAATCAAGTGAAGATCAAGAAAGTGCAAGGAAGGATGTTGTGTTGTTGAGAACGAATCTTTGATATCCCAACCATGTGCAATATGACAATGAGGACATCATTAGTGCCTTGAAGTCATATTTCTTATGCCTTTGCACATGTCCACCATTCTAAATCTTCTCATCCTTGATACCCTCACATTATGGTTTCATTCTCATGGCCATTGGCTCGGGAGGTGAACAACTATTAGAGGACTTTTCTAGCTTGATAACATTTGTGTTAACTTCACTAGCCATACCTATAGCTCCACCATGAATTATAAATGAGAGACTTATGGGAGGTGAGAGTTTATGAATTATTTAGGACAGCCACTTCAAATGAGCGACATGTGAGGACTTGCAGAAAGACTTTGTCTAATACTTGTTGTAGGAATTTTATTTTTCAAAAACTCATGGAAAACCCTCCGATGGAAGTAAGAGAGTAAATATGGTTGGAGTTGAGGATCTCTAGTGAAAGGTATGAGTTGTGAGGTAAGTCTTGAATTGGTACTTTTCTAAACGCCCATGTTTATATCATGATTGTTGTCCTCATGTTTCTTATGTTAAAGATGAAGGATTGACTAACTTGTAAAGGAAGATTTGACGAAGCACACGTTTCAACTCCTTGGATGAATGACTTTTTCAAGCAACTTGCTCGAGGACGAGCAAGATCTAAGCATGGGGGGATGTTGGCGGTCAAATATGACACCCCTAGAGTACTTGTTACATATAGGTTTCGTCTCTCATTTTTAACTAACCCGCCACTAGGCACTCTCAAACATAACAAGTTCGACACAAGCATGTGCTATTGGAGTTTTATGTTTACATAGGATTTTGGCAATAAACAAGAACTCTTGGATGAAGTTCATAACGCATATCTCGGAAGGATAAAGAAGCCCAATGCAAGTGCAATGACAAGATGAACAAGACTCCTAAGGCTCTAAATGTCGTCATGAGATTTGGAGATTTACCCACGAGATCAACTCAACTTGGGTGATATTCGCGCAGCCCGGAACAGCATGATCTTTCGCTGTAGATTCGGAGACTTAAACGGCCTCTAATGGCAAAACATTGAATACCAAAGTTATGGGCCTTGTTGAGAGCTTTGATTTGAACATATGGAAGGCCCAATTCGGACCAGGGAGCTAGGAGATATGGCCCTCGAAATACCTGCTGCGCAGACAAGTCCGACACTACAAGGAATTGACCCTTAGAGCACCATTTGTTTTCGCAACACGACACATTTGGTTGCAATATTTGGTTTTATAGCAACCAACGTATTAATGGGTTGCGATATCTAGATCTTATGGCCGCCAAAAATGTGGGTTGCGTCTGTCGAAACATTCGTTGCAACAGGTTGGTGTTAATGTCACGGTGAAAAAGGTGGTTGCCTTTATGGGTACATATTGCCACAACTAATTGTGCATTACGATAGTATCAATTTAGTGTTGCGATAGATGTGTGTTTGTTGCCACGAATAGTTATTTGGTTGCGAATAGGCATGCCTGTGGCCACGATGAAATAATGTTGTCTACAATGTAACCTTTGTTGCGATAGCTCATATGTCTCTTGCATCCAAAAAACCATTCGTTGCATTTGATGTGTGTTTCTTGCCACGAATATTTAGTTGGTTGCGATTATGCATACTTTTGGCCACGATGAAATAACGTTGTCTAAAACTTAACTTTTGTTGTGATAACGCATGTACCTGTTGCATCCAGAAAACAATTTGTTGCGATAGATATGTGTTTGATGCCACGAATAAATTTTCAAAACTTTTATATAACGTGTGAATAGAAATATAGGTCATCACGATCAATAATTAAAAAACGTAGGAAAAAATAGAGTGATGTATGAAAAATTAGACAAAACAAAAAAAATTGAATAGGTCAAGTTTCAAACCGTGCACCTCTTGCCTCAACTAAACAACCCTTACCACTACAACACATACAAATTTGTGTTTTACCTTTGCATTCAACACTTTTGTATGGTTTTGCCACCGGCCAACTACGGACGCGGTCGGTCGAGCCCCAGCCGGCCGTGCCACACAGCGGCCGAGCCACGGCCCCATCCGGCCGCAACCTCCCACGCCACGCAGCGACCGCGCCACGTCCCCGGTTTGGCCGCAACCTCCCACGCCACGCAGCGGCCGCGCCCCCGCCAGCTGCGTCTTGGCCACGCCACGGCCCCGGACGGCTGTGCCAAGGCCGCTGCTATTCCCGGTCGGCTGCGCCAAGCCACAGCCACGTAGCAGCCACCCTCAAAATTAAAGGAAAAAATCAAAAAAATGTGGCCCAACATGGGTTCGAACCCTGCACGCCAAGGAATGAGTTAAAGCATTTCTACCACCAGGCCACCTCCTCTCATGTGGTATGTTGTGTTATTTAAATTTACTTATAATTGTCCATTCGTGAATAATATATAGTATCACTTTATCAAAATCATTTAAATTTTTTATCATATACTTGTGAGCCTAAAATATGTCTCCACACCAATGTTTGCAATTTTTTGAATCTTATTAGAGGTGCACATAGTTCAACTTGGAATTATTTCTAGTAAACATGCAGAAATTCATTTAAATAATAGAAAATAGCAAATCTACTTGACAATTCTTGAAACTCCTAGATGACAACTTATATGTTGTATTTTACAATAGAAAAATGTTTTGAGTGTAGGTAAGGTAATATGTTTTCAAGTTACTTCACAAAGGTGTCTTGCTTAGGTTTTTAAAATATAGAAAAATAACTTTTTCGCATGACAATTAGAAATCATCTCCAAATACTAATAGTAGAGTAAATGTAAAGTTGCATACAAATTTGAGGTGTCCATAGGGTAAGAAGGTGCTTGAGTGTGTACAAACTTTGAAGTTTAAGTTGAGTTGTATGAAACAATGTGAGGGAACTATCTAGTTTATGAACAATGTATACTCCAGTTTTGAAAAAATCTTATGAAAGTTTTTTGTCAAGCTTTTACATCCATAAAATGATTCTATGCCAATTTACATAATTTTTGGAGAAGTTTTAGGTATTATTATCATTATTTTATAATGAGGTGACTAGTAGAATTTTGAGTTTTCCCTATAAATCAATTGAAGTTTTCGTCAATATCCAAGACATGGGCTATCATGTAAGATAGTAGCCTAAATATAATTTTTGAGGAATTTTTTAAATAATACTTGACATACATGTAGTCCAAAATTTAATTATTTCTAATAAACCTGCAAAAATTCATTTAAATGATAGAAAATAGCAAATCTATTTGAAAAATCTTAAAACTTCTAAAAGACAACTTATATGTTGTATTTTACATGTGAAAATGTGTTGAGGGTATGTAAGATAATAGTTTTTTTAAGTTACTTCACAAGGGTGTCTTGATTAGGTTTTTTAAAAATAGAAAAATGACTTTTTCATATGACAATTGGAAATATAAATCACCAAAAACTAATAGGAGAGTAAGGGTGAGGTTTCATCCAAATTTGAGGTGTCCATGGGGTAAGAAAGTACTTGAGTGTGTACAAATTTTGAAGTTTAAATTGAGTTATATGAAACAATGTGAGAGTCGTGTCCATTCATGAACAAATGTATATTCTAATTTAGTAAAATCTTATGAAACTTTTTTTCAAGCCGGTATATATATAAAATGATTCTATGCCAGTTGACTAATTTTAGGTATTATTATCATTATGTCACAATAAGAAGGCTAGTGTACGTTTGAATTTTTCCTAGAAGATAGTTGAATCTTTCATCCATCTCTATAGAATGGACTATATTAGACTATATGAAAATAAAAATAATTTTTTGCACTTTTTTGTATTTTATTAGATGCACTTATAGTTCAACTTGGAATTAATCTCGATAATAATGTAGAAATTCATTTAATGTATAGAAAATAGTAAATTAGTTCCAACATTTATAGAAATTGTACAATACAACTGATATATACTCCTTTGATTAAAAAAATACAATGGTGTATATATACTAATTATTTTCATGTGTTACTTTATAATGATGCATTACAATGAAAAAGAAAAAGAAAAATGTTAAATATACCAAAAATTGAACCAGGCCTGTTTCGGCCCAAATGACCCAACAAATGTTGACCGTCCACTGTCGATCCAACGGCTCAGATTGCACCATCTTGGTTTAAAAGAGCGCCATCCCAAACCCTACCCGCATCCGCATCCACCTTCGCATTTGCCTCCCCCTCGCACACCGTCGCCGCAGCGCTGCCTCCTCCACCCCCTCTATGCCCCTTCTGAGCACCCCTCCCAAACCCTACCCCGACCTGCCTCGCACGCGGCGGCGGTAGCCCCCACACTGATGTCCATGGGCCGACCACCACCAAGGCCGCAAGGGAGCCTCCTCCCCTACTGCTAGCTCGCCATCGGAGAGCTGCATGGCTCCAACGCCATCAGGAAGGCGCGTAGCATGGGGTTCAGGTGATGGTGCGCGGCATGGGGGTCAGGTGTAAGCCTTGGCAAATTACTCGTTACCCGAACCCGAAATACCCGAACCCGGACAAAAAAACCCGAACCTGCAGTACCTGATTTCTACTTCTGACAGTGATTTCTATTATCCGAATTTAATCTAGGTCATTCGGGTAACTACACCCGGTACCCGAACTACCCGAGCCAATAGCCAGCACTCCGTCGTCAGTTCCGTCCTCACATGTGCACGAGTCAGCCCATCAGGTCAAATGTACCCCCCTTGGCATATCAAAGGCATCAATGCACACACACGTTTTTTCCCAAAAAAAATAAAATAAAACAACACACACGACACACCCCTTCAGACCTAGCCGCCACCTCTCCATGACAGACGACACGCCTCTTCACGGATGCCGCGACAGGGAGTGAAGTCGACGCCCGCACCGCTCGCTCGCCCTTACTCCCTCTCCCACCTGGTTGGTTCGTCGATCTCCCTTCCCCATCACCCCTTTCTCCTTCTCATCTTACCCAGATCTGGGTGCTATATATCTACTCCAAGCAGCAGCGGAACTGGGGGGGGGGGGGGCAGGCGGCGTGGGCCATGGTCCCCCCTAACTAAAACAAAATTTTCTACTATATGGTATATACACAGTATATATTTTTAGTCCAATACAGAAATACTAAGCCCATAGGCCATCAGTGCAGGCACACAGCAGGCCCAGACAACGGTCCGCAGGTTAGACTTGGAAAACAAATCGTTGATTGACTGACGGCGACAGCGGCGTTTCCGTTTATTTTGCATCTGCTATATTCCTCGTGACGTGCCGACGATTCAGCGGAGCGCGAGCGGCGGGCGCAGCGACGGCAAGGGCGCGACACCAGGTAGCAGTTCACCGGAGACCGACGACGGACCGTCGGGACCGACGGTGGCGACGGCTTGGCCGCGACCGCGGGACGTGAGACATGGTGGGCAACAAGGACGGCGGGCAGAGGCAGGCAGGCATCATTGGCAGTTCCGTTGCATCTAATGTTCCTCCTCCCAATGTAAGTGATATTTTCTCAATTTTATTCATGTCACAAAATAATAGTCTAGGATATTCTGATTTTTCTTGTCACATAATAAGCGATAATAGACCATGCTACGAAACAAAATGAAAGATGTTTTTTTAAGAAATTGCTTGGTACGTACTCCATATTGAGAGAGAAATTGTAATGAAGGTCAGGATGGATTCGATTATTGATGATTTCAAATATGATGAAGAAACATGCAGTAAAATTTAAATGAATAAGATATATTGATAATTTTAACAATTTATTTATTTATTGTCGTTGCATAATTAATTGTATGCTAGAAATATTGGGTGAATTACCAAATTTATGAACTGACAAATGTTTGCTTGACCCCTCTTAATTTTCTCTCCAGTTCCGCCACAGACTCCAAGATCTCAAGTCTCAGCAGCATCTTGACACGGGGGATTTCCTTTTCCAGGTCCAGGCGGCCACCTCCGTCCTGTGCGCCAAGGGGTGGCCGTGGATCCCGTCCCCGTCACCGGCGGCGGCGCTGCACACTAGTCAGGCCAAGAACGTGAAGGTGAGTAGGTAGCCAGGTACAACAATCCATGGAGAAGCAAGGTGGTCTGGTGTGTGCATGGTCTTGGCGGACGTGCGAGATGGTCACCATGTCCATGAGGGTAAAATGTATAAAATTCCATAAAGACATAGCAGTTATTTTTCCATTGAATTTTCTAGCAAATTGATCTTTTACCTACAGCAGTGAGGAGCCTCGGTAAGCTGAAGCTACTGATTTCTAATTTCTATGCGGCCCCTCCTAGTTTTTTATGCAACTTTTGTAGTGAAAATTAATTTAGTCCACTACTCTGGATACATGGATTGCTTGTTGATGCAATTTATTCATTGATTGACCCTGTGCTTACCGATGATTTTCTATTCTGTTGGTTATTGGCAGATGAAGTCAGAAGGACAGGCCAACAAGATCCTTTCTGATAGATGAGGTTAGGGTCTTAATTAGGGGTAGATTGAATTCCAACTAATTTTAGGTTAGTTATTATTGAACTTCTGAATCAAAGCAAACTATACATGTGCTGCCCCTTCAATCTAGAGAGAGGATCAAGTAAAAGGTACCACTAATTGGCAATTTTCTTACAACCATGACTGAACATGTAATTATCGAGCGTTGAACTGAACCAAACCAAATCATCTCATATTGCTACATAACCAAGCCACCCTTGCAGTATGCATCATAGGCCCAATAGGTATGAGAGCAGTTTTACATAACTTATATTAGAATATGGATTCATATTTGCTCATGTGCCTACAATCTACTAAATTTGATATGACAAAGGAACATCTAATATTGTTAAATTTTACGACTTAAACTTTCCTTCTCTTATCTATATAGCTTCTATGTTTGAATGTCATTCTTAGTTACTGATTATGTTGGTTTCTTCATGCTCAGCTTCAAGATCAGTATTGGTGGCAGGATAATAGTTGATAGACATTAGTTTTAGCGGGGTTTGTTCTAAAATCACTTTTGGAGAGAAAGAAGATTTCTTCTATCCATGTACTGATGTCCTAGGCTACTATATGACTCCCAGTAGGTAACGATTGTTGGATGCTTACTGTACATTTGTTTTTTTGAGCAAATTGGCACGGGAGCCCCCTACAGTCCTACCTATTTTTTCATTAATATAAAATTGTTGGAAGGGACCGTCCAAATTACAGTGCTCATTTCAGATCTCTCTCTGCTTGGTATGTTTCTTAGTTCAATATTCAGAATACTATGATCTGCAAACATCATTGATACTTGGAAAGTGGATTATACATCATCATATTTCTCTTGACATATATGTTGCAGTGATTGCACAGTGACTTGCCTGTTCTTTATTGTCTCAGGTAATTGCATAGTCATCCTTTCTATGATTGCTAATTACTCCATGAATATAATCATATATGTTTTCATGAATCGCAGAGAAACTAGGACAACCAAAAAAATTAGAGAAATCTTCTATGGCTTAATGTTGATGGCCGGCACCAACAAGAATGACAAGTTATAAAGATACTTATTTATGATGGTGTAGCTGATGGGCAATGGAGCAACCAGCGAACTCATGTTTAGATTGATTTATTATATGCTAAACAATGATGTGAACTTAGTTAAATATGGTGTCTTTATTTTGTTAGTTGTGGTCATGTTCTTTTAAGCTGAATTCTGGTCATTGTGTGTTACTTTGGTTTGAGACAAAATTTAAATTAATGAATGTATCAGTTATTATATGTGATGTGCATGCTGTGAAAATAATTTAAAAACTACTATTCAAATTCCCCTCGTTGCGATAGAATAATAGGCAACCATTGATTTTGGTTGCAATATGCATTATTGCGACGAACTTTATGTGTTGCATTACCATATCATGTATTGCCACCAACAATTGTTTGTTGCATGTGCCCTTTGTTACCACCGACACAAATTCGTTGCAACTTCCGTATATTACCTTGAAGACTAGTTCGTTGCATTATCATATCATCTATTGCCACCATATATGATATGTTGCAAAAGCACTGTAATACAATGGATCACACTTCGTGGTAATATGACCATATGTCCACGTAGTTTTGGAGTGACAATACTTTTCTATTGCAACACATTCGTTCATGGCAATCACGAAATATTGCAGCCAAGTGTTTCGTCGCAATAAAACCTTAGGCAACCAATCTAATTGTTGCAATATTTGTTCTTGCAACCAAGTATTGGTTGCATTAAGCTTTTTTGTTCGTTGTAATATTTGTTCTTGCAACCAACTATTGGTTGCAGTAGGCTTTTTTGTTCATTGCAATAGCAAAATCTGTTGCAACGCCACATCTTAAGTGGTTGCCTGAGGCTATTGCACCGTTCCAATTGCAACCATCTGTCGACCACCAAACTTAGATGCAATTGATTCCAGTTGCAACCAAAATAGGCATATTGCAACCAAATATAGGTGTTGGCCAAGGCCTGATTCCTAGTAGTGCGAAATCAGACATATTATCTTCCAAGACCATTTGGGGATCTCATCTTCATTTCCAAGGAAAGCAATGAATACCAAAGTTGGAGATAATTCTGTGCCACACAATCTAGACACTGAATTTGCATTATTTGGAGTCTGTACGTGGGAGATATGACATCGGCAAGGAAGGGTTGCATAACAGGAAAGACTTGACGAGGCTGAATTTATGGAAACCAAGCTTGCTTCGCTCCCAATCAAGATCTCATGCAAGGCAAGGTGGAGCACGCCCCAAATCTCTCCAAGGGCATAAATACAACCCCCTAGGCACCCAAGGAGGGGGTTGACCACATCAAGGAATTGAACTTTCAGAGATTTGACAAAAGGGAGAGAGCCACATAGAGGAGAGGGGAGGACGTCCAGAAGCCATAGCAAGGTCCCTCTGGTGCCGCCACAAGATCAAGAACAAGGAGGAGATTGGATCTACAAGGGAGGAAGCAAGGCGGAGCTCGAGAGGAGGAGGAACAACCCTAGCTGTTCCGGTGTAGGGATTCCTCTCCCCGAATCATCTTCCTCGTCGGTCTACATCTACTTCAGAGGATTCTACACCGTGACCAGCGCTACAATGTGTAACATTATGGGGTAAATCCTTGTTTGTCCTTGGGGTCGAAGGGAGATTTTGGGTTGTAATCACCGAACCTATGTTTTGGATCTATTGCTATCATATTCATGTTGATGGTGCGTTAATCTTAATGCCCGGTTGGCTTGCTTTGGGGATGCGTCGCTCGTAGCTTCATGTATCGTGTTCCTTTTGTTCTTTATATGATTACCGTCGTGTAGTGATAGTACGCGGGAGGGAAAGTATATTGAACTTGGTTCACACACTTAATCATGCATACCTAGAACACATCAACGTCTTGTGCTCTTGTTGTTCGATCACGGATTACCCTCGTGTAGTGACTAGTATGTGAGAGGGAAAAGGTTGGACTCGGTGCACCTTTACCTTTGATAGAGTAGATTGGTTTGTTCTTGCTAGGTGGTTACATCTCTAAGTGATCCTAGATCCCTTGGACAAGCATTCTGCATATCTTGTGATCTCCATACCTTTACTCTCAACGTTGATCTCTTTAACTTAGATTAGATTAGTTCTTCACTTATACATACCTTCATTTGATAAAGAGCTTTAAATCAATGATATTACTGCTTAGTTGAGCATAGAAATCCACTTGTTCCACAGATTGATTAACCTTGGGGGATACTCTAAGGGAAAAGCTACAACCGATCCGTGCACTTGCGGTTCGTAAATTGGTGCGTATTCTACCACCAATAGTACCTTGTGGTGGCTTTCTCAAGGCATGACGTCTCTCTGGTCATGCTCTATCCTCCTGGTCATCCTAAGGCGCGGCTCAGTCATGGCCACCGACGGAGGAAGAAGAAGGAGGAAGTTCCCGGCTCAATGACATGTGGGCCCTACTGAAGTGGTGACAACAAGGATAGCTGATGTGGTGGCCACGTAGGCGAAAACCACCTCAAAAACCAACGAGGAGTGTAAATCAGAAGGTTTTGATAGTTCGTGGGTGCTGAATACCTGATTTTGTTATTGAGGGTTGAAAATCAGACAACATTCGGACTTTTTCCTAGTTTACGTGTATCGGACTTTTTACTAGTCTAAATAGGTTCGGCCCAGTTAAGAACATGTTCGGCTTCCTGTTTTTTAGGAGGAGGACGGGTTCGGATCAGGTTCACATGGTTTTCATCGGTTCTTTGAGTCCTGCGCTGGTTCACGTGTTTTTCTACTCAGTTTTGTCTCCCTTTGGCCGGTTCACACAGTTTTTTTCCCGGTTCCCTGTTGGGACAAAAAATAGTGCAGAAGCAATCCTTGTTTTAATATTATATAATTGTATATATATACTGTATATATATTGTGCAACTGGGTGCATTCTCTGTAGAGAATGCACCCAGGCCGAAGACGGACCAGGCGTGGCCCAAACCAACCCAGCAACCGGCGGCGGCATGCACAATACACGCCCCCCGACCCAACAACCGTCGCCTGCGCCCCCTGCACACCGTTCTACCAAATCCGCTCGCAAAACCACCCCTCCTGCATTAACTCCACTTCTCTCTCCTATTACCACCATTCCATTTCAATTTCCCCCTTTCCACCTCTTGCACGCCACCGCTCCGCTCTCCGCTCTCCGCCGCTTCTGATTCTGGCACGCCGGGATCTCCACGCACGCCTCCGACACCCCTTGCTGCTGCGGGAATCTCTCCACGGGCACTTGACGCAGCATCCAATGGTCGTCGTTCGTGGTATTTCTCGCATATCGGTGCATCCTTGGAAGCTTCGCGGGAGGATCATCAAGTGCTGCGCCGAGGATTTGCAGTTTATTCGCTCGTCTCCGGCTCCAACCCCATTCGTTCGAGGTATCCACATCACCCATCTCATCAATCCCCCTCGCATTCTAGTTGCTGGTCTGATTTTCGTGCGGTAGGGTTTTGATTCGCTGCTGTTTTTCCTCAACTGCATCCGGGTGTGTGTTTGTAGGTTCGCGAGGCATCCTCGGAAGGTCCGCTTGGTGTCCTGCGTCGTCATCGTTGCGGTTGCTCAGTTGTCTTTGCCCCTGTGGTTTTCCTGTTATTTCCTCTCCCAATCCAAATGATGTCTCTCAGTTACTCATCGATGCTGTGATTTCATCTGGTGGTTCTGATTTTTGGGTTGCAATCCTCTCTCGGGTGTAATTACGATCATCATTGTGTTGTTAATTCTTTGTTCTCAACTGCAACCTAGGTGTGTACAGAGTTGCAAATGCATGGTAGATTTGTTTGTGCTCCACTTTTGCAACCTAGATGTGTACAGAGTTGCAAATTTATGTTAGTTTTTGTTGCAATCTATTTGTCATCTAGATGTACAGAGTTATAATTATGTTTTTTCATTCAGATTTGTTGTTGCAATTGGTCCATGACACAAGTTGCAACTGACTTACCAGTCATGTTGCAACTATATAATCTAATTTTACTTATCCTAATTCAACCGAGAGACATTGTTTGGTTATTGGTTTAAAACTGACTGTTGGAATTGGTCCAGTAGTAATTATTTTAGCAGTTTTGTTGCAATTGGTTTGTAGTGCATGTTGCAATTTGTGGCACTGTGACTTTTTTTCATTATCTGAATTCAATCACACATATATTTTGGTTGAAACTGACTATTGGCATTGGTCCCGTAGTAATTATTCTAGAAGTTTTGTTGCAACTGGGTTGCAGTGCATGTTGCAATCTGGTGCACTGTATTTGTTTTTCATTATCTGAATTCAATCACACATACTCTTGGTTAAAATTGACTATTGGCAGTCGTCCAGTAGTAATTATTTTAGTAGTTTTGTTGCAACTGGGTTGCAGTGCATGTTGCAATCTGGTGCACTATGTTTGTTTTTTCATTATCTGAATTCAATCACACATACTGTTTTTGTTTTGTGTGTGTAGCGCGTGACGATTAGCAATTTTGTTTTTAATGAGACCTACATCATGTTATTGTGTTCTTATGTTTTTTCATTCATCTCTTTTTTCAGTGCTTTTTTTGCAATGGATCAAGAACAGAATGTCACAGGCGAGCAAGGCGCTGATAGTAGTCGCCGTTCAGCCTGTGTACAGAATAAGTGGAAGGAAGCTGTCAGAAATGAACTGAAAGGGAAGAGGAAGAGGTTAAGGCTGAGAACACCCCCTGCCACGACTCAAGCTGCAGAAAGTGATATGATGATGAGCAGCAAGATCCAGATTTCCACCTCGCAGATGATGTTGTTGGTGTTCGTGTTGGCGCTGATGTTGAGGATGCGGCTATTGCTGTGGGTGATGATGATAAGGGCAAAAGCAGGAATGCTTCTATGCGAAGCTCACCCTCATTGTTCTTAAAGCTTCTAGGTGCCCTGTCTGACGGCATGAAAGCTGACATCATTGCCAAGGGTTTTGGTGGCCTGCTGAGCTTCAAGCCCAATTTTTTGTCCAGAAAATTGCTCAGTTGGCTGATGCGGAGCTGAACCCAGAGATGATGTATCTAGAGATTAGGGGTGGGAAAAAGATTCCAGTGACCGAGCACAGCGTGTGGTGTTCTTTCATGTTACCAAATGCTGGCAGTGACCCACCCTCCATGTCTGATGTAGATGCCCGTAGATTACGAGATGCTATTGGA
Organism: Cenchrus fungigraminus; assembly: GCA_036936925.1. NCBI lineage: Eukaryota > Viridiplantae > Streptophyta > Magnoliopsida > Poales > Poaceae > Cenchrus > Cenchrus fungigraminus. The sequence continues at coordinate 24,922,880 of CM072773.1, read as the reverse complement.
GTTCAAATTTGTGGCGATGCTTACAGATCCAGATCTGGCATCAGTGTCCATGTTATCATTTCCAAATTGAAGAATGACACTCTCACTGGGGAGCTTGGGCTGAGAGCATTTTTCATAGCCGCATTTCAGTGTTTGATTTTCTCCAACACTGACAGCCAGATCAAGATTGATGATGTAAGGTACACGAAGGACATGGAGAACATGGCAAACAAGAACTGGTGCAAGGCAGTGGTTGACAGGCTGAGCGTAGCTGCTCAGCTGTACAAGAAGGATTTTGCTAAGAAAGGCATCGAAGCACCCATCAGCGGATGTGGCATCTTCCTAGCTGTAAGCTTAACCCCACACACTCATATTCCTAGTAGTAATTGTTTGTATTTACTGTTGCGACCATCACATGGCACATGTTGCAATTTGTTATCTTTTCAATAATCAGGGTGCAATAACAGCTAAGCATCAGTTGCAACCACACATCAACTATGTTGCAATCATAGATAACAAGTAGTTGCAACCACACACATATATTTGTTGTGCAGTAGTTTTTGCAATCACAACCAACAAGCAGTTGCAACCACACATTATCTCTGTTGCAATCACACACATCCAACAGTTGCAATCACAGCTAACCATCATTCATCTCTGTAACAACTGTTTCTGTGATTGTTATTCTTTTTGTTGTTGTAACTAGCCTTGACACATGTTACAATTTTTCTGTCACAGAAGTTTTTGCAAATGTATATATTTTTTTACTTTTTTATGTATACCAGCTGAACTAAAAAACATACAGATGTTATACGTCGACAACCTGCAGCATGGTCTTGACACAAGCCCGTTCTCCATCCCTCGATGTGCTTTCCTGGACTCAAAGATCATTGAGGCGATAGCTTCGTCGGATCTCAGGGGAGATGTGCCTACTGGCACCATCGAGTACGAACACCTCAGGGTAAGTTTTTGCAAACCATATTTGTGCATAGCTGTTGCAAACACTAATGCACAATTTTTGCAATTTGTTATTTTATTTTATCATTCAACATTATTTTTTTTGTTGCTTTTTCTGCAGTTGAGAAGTAGCGTGGACACGTGCTAGGGTGTCGGCCCCGCTGCTCTAGCAGTACTAGCCCCCCAGTAGCAGTAGCAGCTGCCCCAGGAGTAGCATCATCTGTCCCAGTAGCAGCAGCACCTACCGCTGCCGGCACATCCACTTATGCGCCTGACATATCCCATGATCCCGGCGGCCACGCTCCTTTTGACATCCAACCCCCTGTTTTCTACCAGTACACGAGCTTGAGTTTTTCGTTCGGCCAGAGCCTCAGTGATTTGGTTGGAAGGAGCAGGAAGTCAGCCACACTGAACATTCTTAAAGTTTTTGATGAAAGCACCAGCCAGGCCCAAGCATACGCACAAGAGGCGGTCAAGTATTTGACAATGTCACGTGAGCTTATGGCGAAAGCTCACCACTAGTGCTACAGTGGCATTCAGAAGCTGATTGCTGATGCCATTGCTGAGAAGGAAGCTGCCAAAGAGCGCAGGAGGAAGGGCAACAACGACGCTGGAGTAGCTCCAGGTATTGTTTTTTGTTGCAGACAGCATGATATTATTGTTGCAATCACTTGCCACAGAAGTTGCAATTTGCCAGACACACACACACACCACTGGTGTTTCAAGCACTTCTTAGTAATTAAAATTTGTTTTCTGTAGGAACAGGAGGTAGCTTAAATGCACCAGAAGACCAACTAGGAGGTAATCGGGAGGAAGACCAACCGGGGGTCCTGAAGAAAATGTAGGGAGCCCCATTCGTGCCAAACAAAATGTAGGGAGCCCCATTCCCATTGAAGTCTAGATGCATCATGAGGATGATGAGGTCATCATGATGATGATTTTGAGGTTTTACTGAGAACACCACCGCGTGGCCAGGACATTAAAATGGAAGAGCAAGATTTGGCTAGGAGTAAGCCCAACGACGTGTTTCTTTTCACACTAAATAACATATTTTGATGATATTGATTATTCCCATTTTTTTGTTGGGGCAGCTCCACCTGACCTACGTGGAGGACATGCTAGCGTTGATGATATATTGCACATGATGGATTCCCCACAGCACTCTGCCAGCAATGATGGCGAGGTTAGTTTACTGTGTTTTTTTCATTACTATCGACTTCATGTTCTGATTTTCCCCTCTTCCTCCATTTTTCGCAGTCCCCCTGCAACCCAGCAGACACGTGCAGCACGACGTGTTGTTGGCAAGAGGAAGGCTTCCTCACCACCTGCTGTAGCGAGCAACGACGTGAGGTAAGCTACTATGACACACGAGAGGAGAGGACCATAGTTTTTGCAATTGGCTCGCACCCACTGTTGCAATCACACTTTTTGTCAACTTGCAATTAGTCATTCACTACAGTAACCACAAGCATTCACATTGTTGCAACTGACATTTTCAATCACAACATTTTTTTACCATGTAGGTGTAATTTTTTTTTATTTTTGTGTGTTTTTTCTTATAGGATGCAAGAACTGATGCTAGAACGTAGCAGCAGCAGGGCCCTGCCCAGAAGGTTGTAACCAACACAGCGCCAAGATTGCAATTTGGATGCAGTTATAGTTGCAATTTGTGTTTTTTTCTTTTTTCTAAAACATACCTGATTCACTGTCGTAATACAGGGTCCTATAACGTACGGAAGGAGGAACGATAAGGCCGAGAGGAAGAAAGCGGAAGAAGAGGAGAAGAGGAAGGCTGAACAAGAGGCAAAGATGAAGGAGGAGGAGGATGCGAAGAGGAAGACAGAGGAGGAGGAGAGGAGGAAGTCTGAAGAAGATGCGAGGAGGAAGGCAGAGGAGGAGGAGAATAGGAAAGCAGCGGAGCAAGAGAAGATGAAGGCGGAGGAGGAGAAGAGGAAGGCTGAGGAGGAGGAGTAGAAGAGGAAGGTAGAGGAGGATGAGAAGAGGAAGGCGGCAGAAGAGGATGGCGGCAGAGGAGGATGAGAAGAGGAAGGCGGCAGAGAATGAGGAGAGGAGGAAGGCGGCAGAGGAGGAGGAAGGCTGAAGTTGAGGAAGCTGTGAAGAGGAGGAGGAGAGAAAGAAGGCTGAAGCTGCAGAAATTGAGAAGAGGAAGGCTGCAGCTGAGGGAAAGAAAAAGGTTGTAGCTGAGAAGCAAAAGGCTGAGGCTGGCAAGCAAAAGGGTGATCAAGCTGCAGCTGAAGCTGAGAAGAAGAAAGTTCGAAACAAAGGAGAAGAAGATGCAAGAAGCACTGCAGAAACAGCTGGATGACAATATGGCTTCTCTAGACAAGCCGGTCCCCGCTTCCAAGGCAATCAAGGTGCTGCAAATGCAGATGTCAAAAGCTTTTGCCAAGAAGCGCAAAGAGTACGAGGCCAGGTTGGATATCCTTCACCAGGAGGCCAACTCTGATATTGACAACATTGATTGTCAGGCAGGATCCAACTCATCATTCGATGATGTCAACTTCCCTGCCGATTCTGATGACGACATCAGCAGATTGAGCCAACCAGTCCGGCTCTCTCAAGATGGAGATTCACAAGGCCTTGTTGATTTCAACGAGGTGCGAAGGATTATATTCCAGCGCCTAGGCGACAGAGTGCTGAGGAGGCCCAAAGAGTACATTTCCCCATTCAAGATCACTTCCAATCACCCTGAGATACCCCTCGCCAAGGCTGTCCATCTCAGGAGGAAGATCGCCGCTGATCCTGAGCTTCGAAGGTATGTTTTCTTTTCGCTTCCCTACTTTGCAAATGGTAGCTAATTATATCTGCAATTTGTTACTTGCTACACCTGCAATTTGCACCATATATTTTTTTATGCAAGTCAGAGCACAGTTGCAACTGTGATTTTCCTTAATAATCAGGTTGCAATCACAACTAAGTAGAAGTTGCAACCACACATCAACTATGTTGCAATCTTAGATAACAAGCAGGTTATAATCACACACATCACAACTAACAAACAGTTGCAACCACACACTAACCAGGTTGCAATCACAGATATACAGTGTTATTCATTTTTTTTCAATCACAGCTAAACCAATAGTCTTTGCAATCACAGCTAACAAATAGTTGCAACCACACATCATCTCTGTTGCAATCACACACACCATTCAGTTGCAATCACACATCAACTTTGTTGCAATCACAGCTAACAAATAGTTGCAACTCTTTTTTTGCAATCACATCTAACCTTTTTGTTTTTTTGGTGTGGGACAATATTATTGCAGTTTGGGCTTCTTGCAGATTTCACTAGAGAGGACCTTTTAACCTCCTTTTTCAATGACACATTAGGAGAGTCTGGCATCAGACTTTTTTGTGCACTGCATGAGACACGATGATATCGTGCACAAGCTTGATTCATGCAGATACAGGGTGTTCCTGACGACGGGGTTCTATGTATGTTTCTATCCCTGCCCCAACACCATGTTTTTTTTATAGTTCTGTTATTTTGTGTAACCTCCTTTTCCTTTTTCACTGCAGTTCAATGTTTCAACCTGCAGAAATGTACTGCACCCGGATAAGTCTGAGACACAAACTTTCATAGAAGCATGGAAACATCTGAGGGCCGAGTGCCAACATTATGACCAGTCAAAAGCAAAACTGGTTAGCAGGCCTTTTTCCCTAGCCCACTCTGTCTTTTCCTCATTGCAACTGCTAGTTAATTGTCTTTGCAACTGCTACTCTCCTCCACTTGCAATTTGAACCATATTTTCTTTATGCAATTCAGAGCACAGTTGCAACTGTCCTTTTACCAATAATCATGTTGCAATCACATCTAACATGTGGTTGCAACCACACACTAGCAAGGTTGCAATACATATATAGTGTTATTTAGTATTTTTTCAATCAGAGCAAATCACATCAAATATGTTGCAATCACAACTAACCAGCAGTTGGAACCCACACACTAACTAGATTGCAACCACACATATATATAGTGTTATCCAGTAGTTTTTTTCAATCACAGCTAACAAGCCTACTTTCTCATTATCAGCAGTTGCAATCATTATTACACACATTTTGTAAACCGTCTGCACCTTTTTCTTTGCAAACTATCTTTTTGAACAGATGTTTGTCCATTTTTTACTAATCAGATTCATTCTTGCCTTGTACCAGATTTTTGTTCCTATCCAAGATGGAGAGCACTTCTTTGTGTATTGCTTCAATTTCATCCACAATCACATTGATGTGCTGGACAATGCACTGATCAGGAAGAACGCCACAAGGCTGTTTTTGAAAGGATCCTAATTATAAATGCATGCTTCCAGAAGGTTTCCAACTTGAAGTTACACAGAGTCAGCGGCTGGAGGAAGCCTTTCATTGACTTACCAAAGCAAGCTGGGCCATGTGATTGCATGTTCTTTATCTGGAAGTACATGGAGTATTACGATAGGGATAAGCTGACCACAGAAATCAATCCGGTGAGGCATGCTGTCAATTGATTTTTCCTTTTAAAGTTCTTTTTCTTAGCTTTTTTTGTGTTTTTTTCCGTGCGTTTATCACAATACAGCCCTATTTACGGTTCATAACCATGTTGAAGTTCACCGCAAGCGTACGGGTGACTTGGTGCCTTTTTCACCAAGGAGGGTCCCCCAAGGTTTGTCAATCCAAGGATCGGAAGCAAACCGCTAAGGTTCTCTACCTAATCTATCGAACTAACCTAACATGAAGTGTAGATTGCATATAAGGTAACCTTTAAAGATGTAAATGTGATGGCACAAGGTTGATCACATTCACGAACATAGACAAGGTAAAGCGCCACCAAGGGGACAACTAAGCCTAGCGACTTCTAGTTGTAGCTCCAGCAAACGAGCAACAAACCAAGCATCTCATCTAAAAGCATCCTTAAACTCCTACCTCCGGCCTACCTCTCGAAGACAGCCGCACTTTCGGGGGTAATCACCCTGTCACGATGCACCTTTAATGATACGGCGAGTCTAAGAACACGCCCGTACATGGACATGTCTACCAACCATGAAGGGTCAACATACTAGATCTAATCACCATGATTACATAAAGCATGCTATGTAGTCTAAACTAGCATTAGACTAAGGATCAAATCATATTCACGATAGGTAGAAAGTAAAGACGGAGACATGGAATCGCTTAAAGATCGGAAAATATGATTGTAATTGCTCACATAATAATAGATGCGTTTGGGTCACCACCACCGAGTGCATACCATTGATGATCTCAACTAGCTCCAGAACTCCACCATGGCACAACCACGCAGGGCGGCCATGGCGGCTAGGGTTGGCCTAGGCCATCCCTCGACAACTTCGAGGACTCTGCCGCTGTCGTCTCCCTCCGGTGCTCACTTCTAGGTTTCGCCTAGTTCTCGTGAATGGATCGAATCCAACCCCTCACTTGAACGTCCAAGGGGTTGTATTTATCCCCTTGGGGAGCCTTGGGGTGTGCTCCTCCTTGCCTTGCACAAGATCTTGCTTAGGAGTTAAGCAAACTTGGTTTCCATAAAATCAGTCTCGCCCAGATTTTCCTGATTCGCAGCCCTACCTTCCCGGCACCATATCTCCCATGTCCGGACTCCAAATAATGCAAATTCGGTGTTTAGATTGTGTGCCATAAAATTATCTCCACCTTTGGTATTCATTTCTTTCCTTGGAAACGAAGATAAAATCCCCAAAACGGTCTCGGAAGATAATCTGTCTGATTTCGGACTTATCTGCGCAGCAGGTATTTCAGGGCCCATATCTCCTAGCTCCTTGACTCGAATTGGGCCTTCCATATGTCCAAATCAAAGCTCTCATCGAGGCCCACAACTTTTGTATTCAAACTTTTGCCATTAGAGACCGTTTAAGTCTCCGAATCTGCACCGAAAGATCATGTTATTCTGGGTTGCGCGAATATCTGTCGGGCTGAGTTGATCTCGTGGGTAAACCTTCAAGTCTCAAGGGCCTGGGCCCTCTGGCCCACTTCAGGCCCGCCATCCTTCACGCGGCTTTTCTTGCAATTTTGACATTTTGCATCTTCGCATATGGGCTTTAGACGTCATTATCCCCGCGATCAAGATAAGGGGTCTTGTCGCATGAACTCCCGCATCTTTTGTTTAGGTCCTCAGAGTTTCACGGCTTCATGCTTTGGTCCTCGAGTCATTTGGAGTCATGTTCACTTCGTGTCTTAACTTGTGCCGGGCTTCGTGATCTTCTCATAAATTGCTCAATGAACTCTACTCGGAAGTCCTTATTTAGGCGCTTAAATCCTGCGTAAACAACATACTCCAAAAACCACATGCGATTGTGAACTTATTACATCATTAGTATGCCTAGTGGTGGGTTAGTTATAAATCAAAGCTCAAACCAAAGTGTAACAAGTGCTCTTGGTTGACGGAAGTCAACTGTCAACATACCCCCATGCTTAAACCTTGCTCGTCCTCGAGTAAGCATTTAATGGATGTCAGTATTACCCTTCAATGTTCATACCCTGCACTTGTTTATACATGAGAAAACATAATGCTCTCCAAGTTTATATTTGTTATAGTTCCATAAGGTAACTAGCTTTCATCTCTATGGAGGGTAGATATCATTTAAGCTCTTTCCACAAGTAATTAATCATGCTCTCAAATTTTAAACAAATCTCAGAAATTTTGAAAAATAAAGAGCGGGATGAAGAAAACTTTGCTTTACCAAGATCAATAATAAACCTCCTTGCATCTTGCTCATGAACTCTCATCTCATCTTGTCTCTCAAGCCTACTTATTCTACTCTTTTCCTCTCTCAAATATTTGGTGGAAGGCTTTATATGGAGCTATGGGAAAATTTAGTCCTACCAAGATATTATAGTCGAGATATTATCAAAACAGGACAAGCTTCTCATAGACTTACCGAGACTCGTCAAAAAGGTTATTGGAAAAATAATATTTTCAAGGAGGAGGGAGAGATGAACACACACTTTTTGATAAGTGGACATGTGCAAATGGCAAAGAGTGATCCCGAGGCATAAACGAAGTCCTCGTTATCGAATTGCACATGGTTGGAAAGATGAGTATGGGTCTTGATCTTGAATCCTCTTGAAATCTCCAAATGTAGCTAGAGAACTGGGGAGCTTTATTATTATTTTTCTTCTTCCTTTTTTTTCATCATACTTTTTCTCTTTATTTCTTTCTTTTTTTTTTGTCATCAGTTTCTTTTTCTTTTTTTTACTCCCCTTGAACTCTAGACTACACTAGTACCTCCTTGGTAACCCTCCATGCTTAGACGTAGCTCGTCCCCGAGCAAAGAGGTGATGATTGTGCCAAGGTAAGTGCTGAAATTCTTGTATTTTCTTGAAGAGAGATACTTGAAACCTTCTAGGGATCCTTTCATGGAGGTCTCCCAAAATCTTGCTCCACTTAACGTCACCTTCCTTGTAATCTTCTTCGAAATATTCATCCATACTCAAAGTTTTGGGTTGTGGTCAAGGAGGTATACACAAAAAGATATTTTCGGTTTGTGGGTGGATATCCGGCGAGGTTTGCAAAATTCCCGATGTGAAAACTCGCAATGCACGGATAGAAAAGGCTAGCATAAAGATAGATACGCAAAAATGAAATGACCAGCTTCTTAGTCTCGAGCTAGAGAAATCAAGCTTTGAATCAATGCACCCAAAAATAAATCTTGTAAACTAGGGTTTTTGCACTCAATTGAATGTAAGACTTTGGATAGGTAGAGCAAAATGCAAGTGGTATCAAAGACAAGGTTAGCATATCTTTTAAGAACAAAAATAAATGATCTTTGACTCATTCAAAATTGAGAGCAACAAAAAATACTACAGGTCTCAAGTTATCATAACCTCCACAAAAGATTAGGCTAGCATTAATTAAATTTCAGATTCATATTAAACAAGAGCACTAGCTTAATCATATATAAACCAAGCACAAGAATAAGCAAAGCGGCAACGATCATCATATATCCATAAGCAAGAGCATATGAGATATCATCATGTTGAGCACAAGGTAACGGTGATTATTATTGAAAACAAAACAAATCTAGGTTGTACTCCTAGTACCCATGTTATTCTATAGAGAGATATACAAATGTTGCATCTAAGGTTGTGGAAAGTATATACATATGAACAGACATATAGAAAGACAAATACAAAGAGAGGGTTGAGGAATTGTTACCGTCCTTTGATGCTTGGTGTGTAGTGCGGCCTCCCCTATGCTTAAGCATTGTGCTTAACATGGAAGAAGAAAATTGTCATCTCGTGGCAACTGTGATCCTTATACTCCATGCGGTCTTCTCATCATGTCCACCAAATCCTCCCCCATGCTTAGCATGTTGCTAGGCATGGAAGATAATGAACCATCTTGAAGTCCTACCGCCATGTGTGGATCGTCATACTCTTCACTTTGTCTTGATTGTCCTCCAACGTCCACCCTTTGTCACAAGCCTCCGTCCCAATCGTTTCTTATACCATCTTCACCTCCTTCCATGTTGTCCCTCATTGCTGGTTCATCTTCCATGAATTTTTCTTGTACTTCCATAACAGAATATGTACTGAACTGTTACTCCATTGCAAAGTGCTCAAAATTATCTTTCCAACGAGTGGTCATTCATCCCAATCGGACTTCGAACAAAGGAGTTGTGTCCTTTTTACTCCGTGAGTGCAAGCTGTCTCGGGCTGATTTCAGAACGTGTGACTCCCAAAGATTTGGTTGTAACTCCTTGCACGGGTCTCCTAAAATATTGAATCTTGATGCGTTGGAAAGAAGACTTAATGGAGCTCCTGAACATCCAATTTTCCTCTTTTGTACACTTCTGAATGTGTGCTTAATCTTGATGAAAACAGCAGCACTTCTTTTGAGACTTTGGAGGTGTTGATGATCTTGATTTCAGCTTTTTATCACGAACTCATGGGAGGGATTTGTCATGCCTGCAAAACAACTCTAAAGTACAAAGTACCCCGAGATGACGGTCGGGAATACTCACTATATACCGAGAAACCAAAGACATCCCCTAAGATCTTAACTTGTGGCATAGTTAATCTAGTGAAAGAAAAGTTAAGAACCTAAAGGGTGTACGTGTGTGCAAGGGTGCATGCAAATGATAGGATGGTATAAAACAAAATAATGTTTATACCAAATTCTAAGCTCCATGCTTACAAAGTGGTTGCCAAACTTCTCCGTTACCATAAAGATTTATTAACCAAGGTCAAAACACCATGCTTATCCTGAAATTAACAATTCTTTATGGTGTAAGATAAGTAGGGCGCATTGCAAAGTTTAAAAACCAACCAATGCAATATGATAGCAAGGTATATAAAACTGAATGATGGTGGTCTTCAATCATGTCTAAACACCATGTCCACACAAGATTGCAAAGGTAAAAATGCCATACCAAGCATTTAACATAAATATGAAAGCATTCATCATAAAGTTTTACAAAAAGACCAAACTAACATAAAGCGGAAGATGAAAATGAGGGGATACAAAATGCAGATGCAAAGAGTTAGCATAAGCAAATGTTAGCAAGGGTTGAAAAGATCAAACAACTAAACTAACAAGGTTTTAAGGGTAGGTTATGGGTATCCTATATTTTTGGCTCAAATAAGAATTTTGAAGAGAGATAGAGAGTCAAGTTTAGAAATTCTATCTAAGGTGTGCTGAGAGTCTTTTTATGAAAAACAAACATAAGGTTTTAGGAAGACTAAATGTAGGAGAGGTTTTCCTAAGGCTTTTATAGGGAGGCTAGTTAAAGTTTTTAGTTAGAACAAGGGATAGAGGTGATCTTGTCAAACCGGAATGGTGCAAGCCAATCAACGCAAGTCAACCCTACCCTTGTTGGCTACGGTTTTGGTGGGGGCTATGGGAAGGCTTAGGTTGGTTGGACAAAAAGTTAGATCAACACAAAACGTGCAATGCAATATGACATGGATGAACAAAATGACATGATGGTGGTTGTCTAAAACAAAAGCAAGATTTAGCCTAAATTAACTAGCCACAAGCTTAGAGTCAAAGGATGGTTCCAACTTCATAGCTCTCTTTAAAAAGACACAAAGAAAAAGAACCTAAGCACTAATAGGCACACAAAAAGGTCTACAAGTTTTCTAAGATCAAGAACAAAGTGCTCTCTTAATAGTAATTAAATCAAACAACATGGTGTTGTGGTATTTATTAGAGCAATGGTACAATGTTACTTGATGTTTCAGTTTAAGATAACAATGTAGACGGTCATATTATTTATATATAAATATAAACAAAAGAAAACGGGTTGCCTCCCGCGAAGCGCTTCATTTAAAGTCATGGAGCTTGACTTTCTTACGTACCTTCTTGTTGTCGCGAAGCCATGATCCTTCATGCAAGATTTGAAGGTGTCCATGTAGCTTTGATCCACTCTCCATGCTCTACACGATCATTTTACTTGACGAGAGGCTTGCCCGGGGGCATAGCTTTTCTCCTCTTGATTCAAACTTCATGCCCTACATGGTTAGTGAAACACGGGTTTTCTCCCGACATTTGCTATTTTAAAGTCATTAGCTTGACCAAGCATAAAGCAAGTCCAAGATTTGCAAAGTGTGAGACAAACATATGCAACCATAACCACAATTTAAAATTGGTAAACAAAGAAAGTTGTGATTAAAAGTAGCATAAGTTTCTTGCTCAGTGCTAAACTCTCATTAGACAAAGGTCCATTAGGCATGTAATCAACAAAGTTAAAGCACAACATGGCCACTTTATCAATCTCAAGAAGTTCTAGCCTATCAAGGGTGCAAGGCATAGAATCAAAACATACTATTGGATATGAACATGAATATATCAAAATAAAGATATTATCTCCAAAAGTACTTTGAGAGTTTAATGTGTACCTTAGCTTTTGAGCTTTTCATTGTGAGTGATCCTCCGGAGTTGAAAGCGAACAATCCTTGATGATCGAAGGTGGCTCGCGTAGACTTTTTCTCAAATCCTCTCTTCGTGCCACATGTCGTCAAGGTTGCTCTGTGTAGGATCACTCCTCTTCTTCATTTGCGGGGCTTCACACATGTCTTAAATGTCTTCATGTGGTTCCATGATCCTTCATGTGAGAGCCTAAAATATCCGCGCCATTGGATGTTGTCTTATGTGTGTAGTCCATTATGGTCTTCTTCAAACATCTCCTTGCGTCGGATGTCACCAACTTGTGTCTTCATTTGCCAATGCTCCAGGGTCTTTATTTTGTTCCAAGTCTCTGAATTTCTTCATGAGTGGTCTAGCGGAAGCATTCCCCAAGCTCCTCTTCGTTGTTGTCATCCTCACCTTCACTATCTTATTTTCATCATATTGCAGCTGCCTCTTCTTTGGATTTCCCCCCTGTATACATAACAGAACATATACCAAAATATAATTCTATTGAAAAATTTATAAAATTATATTTGCAACGGTTACTCATTCATCTTAATTGGAGTCCATATGAGGGAGTTATGACTGTTTCACTTCAGCTTTGCTTGCTGTCTAGAAATTTTCAAGACGTGCAACCATCGGTGATTCGGCCATATCCTCTTGTAGGAACCTCCGATCGACTTGATTCTTGACTCGTTGGAAGCGTAACTTCGCGGGGCTTCTAAATATCCAAAGATATCATGTTGTTCTTCCCATGAGGCTGTGCAAAACTTGATGCGAACAGGAACTTTGAAGATGTTAAAGAGCTTGATCTTGTGATCTCGGGGGCATCGTGATTGCTTCCAATACCTATTGCTTGATCAAACAAATCTCCACAAAACATTAATCTTAAAAACCTAATTGACATGTTGACTTATCTTGTTTATCATCACTTTTGTGTAGGGTGTGGGCTCGATAGCGGATGATGGGCCACTAACAAAAGTTAGCACCTACCACCTAGAGCGAATCTTCAAGTTTGTTGGAATCATCTTGTTGGGGCGTGTATGTAGAGAACTCATTGAACGTCTTGTGTCTAGCTTTTTCACCTACTTTCAAGGACACAAACAAGAAAACAAGCATATATGCAATAATAAAAATTAGGGTTAGTATAAAAGAAAGATAGATCACCATAGGGCTCGAGTTGCCGATCCCCGGCAACGGCGCCAGAAAAAGGGCTTGTTGACAGTTCAAAACCGTGTTGAAGTTCACCACAAGCGTACAGGTGACTTGGTGCCTTTTTCACCAAGGAGGGTCTACCAAGGTTTGTCAATCCAAGGATCAGAAGCAAACCGCTAAGGTTCTCTACCTAATCTATCGAACTAACCTAACATGAAGTGTAGATTGCATATAAGGTAACCTTTAAAGATGTATATGTGATGGCACAAGGTTGATCACATTCACGAACATAGACAAGGTAAAGCGCCACCAAGGGGACAACTAAGCCTAGCGCCTTCTAGTTGTGGCTCTGGCAAACGAGCAACAAACAAAGCATCTCATCTAAAAGCATCCTCAAACTCCTACCTCCGGCCTACCTCTCGAAAACATCCGCACTTTCGGGGGTAACCACCCTGTCACGGTGCACCCTTAATGATACGGGGAGTCTAAGGGCATGCCTGTACATGGACATCTCTACCAACCATGAAGGGTCAACATACTAGATCTAATCACCATGATTACATAAAGCATGCTATGTAGTCTAAACTAGCATTAGACTAAGGATCAAATCATATTCACGATAGGTAGAAAGTAAAGACGGAGACATGGAATCGCTTAAAGATCGGAAAACATGATTGTAATTGCTCACATAATAATAGATGCGTTTGGGTCACCACCATCGAGTACATACCATTGATGACCTCAACTAGCTCTGGAACTCCACCATGGCACAACCACGCAGGGCAGCCATGGCGGCTAGGGTTGGCCTAGGCAATTCCCTAGACAACTTCGAGGACTCCGCCGTCGTCGTCTCCCTCCGGCGCTCACTTCTAGGTTTCGCCGAGTTCTCGTGAATGGATCGAATCCAACCCCTCACTTGGACGTCCAAGGGGTTGTATTTAACCCCTTGGGGAGCCTTGGGGCGTGCCCCCCTTGCCTTGCACGAGATCTTGCTTAGGAGTTAAGCAAACTTGATTTCCATAAAATCAGTCTCGAACAGATTTTCCTGATTCACAGCCCTTCCTTCCCGGCACCGTATCTCCTATGTCCGGACTCCAAATAATACAAATTCGGTATCTAGATTGTGTGCCACGAAATTATGTCTAACTTTGGTATTCATTGCTTTCCTTGGAAACGAAGATAAGATCCCCAAAACGGCCTTGGAAGATAATCTATCTGATTTCGGACTTATCTGCGCAGCAGGTATTTCGGGGGTCATATCTCCTAGCTCTTTGACCCGAATTGGGCCTTCCATATGTCCAAATTGATGCTCTTATCGAGGCCCACAAATTTGGTATTCAAACTTTTACCATTAGAGGCCGTTTAAGTCTCCGAATCTGTACCGAAAGATCATGGTGTTCTGGGCTGCGTGAATATCTGTCGGGCTGAGTTGATCTCGTGGGTAAACCTTCAAGTCTCAAGGGCCTGGGCCCTCTGGCCCACTTCAGGCCTGCCATCCTTCACGCGGCTTTTCTTGCAATTTTGACATTTTGCATCTTCGCATATGGGCTTTAGACGTCATTATCCCCGCGATCAAGATAAGGGGTCTTGTCGCATGAACTCTCACATTTTCTGTTTAGGTCCTCGGAGTTTCTCGGCTTCATGCTTTGGTCCTCGGGTCATTTGGAGTCATGTTCACTTCGTGTCTTGACTTGTGCCGGGCTTCATGATATTCTCATAAATTGCTCAATGAACTCTACCTGGAAGTCCTTATTTAGGCACTTAAATCCTCGTAAACAACATACTCCAAAAATTACATGCAAGTGTGAACTTGTTACATCATTCGTATGCCTAGTGGCGGGTTAGTTATAAATCAAAGCTCAAACCAAAGTGTAACAAGTACTCTTGGTTGACGGAAATCGACCATCAACAAGCCCAATGACCATTATTTTGTATTTTTATGTTGTTGTAGTTCAAGGGCCAGGTATACAAATGCGAGCTGATGCACTATGTGCTCTTCCACCCTCTGAACCAAGTAGAAATTCCTGAATCACTAGACAAGTTTAGAATTGGTGGACGCCCGGTGCCATTTAATGTGGACAGTAGTCAGTCAAACAATTAGATTCATGCGGAAAACTTCTTTTAGTAATGTGCTATGTTCGAAGTCTTCAACTTGTAGTGTTTGTTTGGTTTGTGGACACTGTACTGTTTGATGCAGAATGCAAGTTAACTGTCTGTAGTCAGTCATAGAAATATTTGGTCGAGTTACAACCGAATCATTTTCTGATGTGCAACCGAAGTATTTGTTGAGTTGCAATCGGTGTGTTTTACTCAGTTTGGTGCAATTGATTTTCTGTCGAGTTGCTACTGGTGCCTTTTTTCTTTTTACGGAGTTGCAATTCATATGTATACATTTTTTATGCTGTTGTAATTGGAGTGGATGTTGACTTGCAATTTGAGCGCTCACGCAGTTGCAGCTGGAACTTAGTTTGAGCTACTGAATTCTCGGGTTGCAATTAGTAGGATGGAAACTTGCAATCTGGGGAACTACAATATAAAAATGATTAAAAATTTCATCCCCATTTTTTGACAACCGAAGTGCTCGATGTGTTGCAATTGATGTTTTTTGTCTGGCTGCAACTAGAACTCTGTTGGAGTAGCAATTTGTCCGGTACAAAATTAATAAAACGAATTAGAAGCGCAACTGAAGCGGACAAAGAGTTGCAATCGACGTGACTTGCGAGTTGCAACTCCTAAGCCATGCTACTTGCAATCATTGGGTTTTGGTGGGTGTTGACGGCTGTTAAGTGCTACTTTTACACTATCAATACCTGCATAAAATAAATGTAAAAGCATCATCAACACTAGAATAGGGCTTGATACTAATGATTTCCACAAGTGTTGGTGTTTCTAGCTTTTGTTGCAGGATGTACTGAAATACGTGCCAAATGGTATAGTTGAGAGCAAGTAATCCAATGGCTATTAAAGGATGTCATCATAAACATCCTCAAATGCCAATTTGGACTACACCATTGCGACGGGCTCTTTGAGATGATCGAAATGGATATATCATTTGTCTACTTCGGAGTCCGGATGGGAAAGATTTGCACAAGACAAGATCATACTCCCGATATCTTGTGAGCCCGGTGGGACCCACACCAGGCCACGTGGCGATGTGCTGCCACATTGGATGCCATGTGTCCATGACATCTCATCAATCCAAGTGAAGCAATCATCGACAAATCAGACACCGCCACGTGTGCAGCACAAGGATCCAAGGGCCCACCAGGGACCCAAACCAACTCAAAACTCCGCATGCACCTGGAACCGTCATAAGGGCCCACATACCAGTCACCTAGAGAAAGCACAAGGCAAAAGGAGGTGGGCCAGGGTCGGCCGAACCCAGGTTCGGCCGCTCCCATCTTGCCTCCATTCGCCATCTGCTTCCACGTGTTGCTTCCTGGTTAATCCCTTGCAACGTTCCGGGGTGGATTGGTGACATGGCACCCGTTGATTAGCAGGTACAAGGTCGGTTTGGTTCCTTCCCCTGGAAGCTAGAGGAGAGTGCAATGCAATATTCCTCGCCACGTGTCTCTCTCCTATTGGTGGCGCCCAAGGATGGCTGCACACTTTGGAGAGGAATTGGCCTCTTGACAAGCCACCCCCTCCTCTATAAATAGGAGGGGAGGGGCTCCCATTTGAGACACATCCAACCTCTCCTCTCCTCTCATTCCCCATGTAGGGTGTGTGTGTGTGTGTGAGTGCTAGGTAGAGAGGGAAGTGAAGGTGATGATGAAGGAGTTCTTCTTTGTTCTTCATTTAGACCAAAGTGAGTATTGCGACATATCTCATTTAGACTAAAGTGTGTTCTTGCATGATTGATATGTTCTTGTGTTCTTCATGTGTTCTTGAACTAGAGGCTTGTGTTCTTCATGAACACAACCCTTCGACCTAGTTGAATACTTATGCAAGTGCATTTATCTGTTTGTCTGTGGATCACTCCTTTGATCTAGTTGAGGCTTATAAATATGTCAGTAGTTGTTCTTCCTAACCTATCCTAATCTGATAAGGTATGATCTAGTACACACTTGCTTATGTTTGTCGCTCTGTATTTGTACAAGTGCTATAGTAGGGCTATCAGCCTAGGAGACGTATCTCTCTATAGTAGTAATCAGTGGTGTAGACGTGGTGTCTAGACTACGGTTATCCTTCGAATACCACGTACTTGGCACGTGGCAGGTAGGTCGCATGGTGACAGCATGTTGGACCCATTGTAATCCTCCACGCCTGGGTACCGAGTAGGGCCCCGTTGCCAGAACATTGGCCTCTCCCAAAAAAGTTAGGATGGGCTGGCGCCCCGCAGTGAGTTACATACCGTGAAACGATACGACCTTGATCGATACACTTAGGAAGCCCTTCACCTTCTCCCCCTACCATAGCTGAGCTTGGTGTCCTTGGCCCATCTATAGTAGAAGATAGTGCACATCGTTCCTTGGATTCGATGCCCTTGGAATACTCTCCTTCCTTAGGGAAGTGCTACAGCAGTATTTCCGTGCGCTTGCGGTATACTCAGTTGCTCTTATACGTTCCCTCTAGGTGTACAACTAGTGGTGACATTAAGAAATGCCAACAGTGGGGCAGTTGCAACTGGCGTGACCGCATACTTGCAACTGGAAACTGTAGTGTGAGTTTTTTCTATTCGGTCGAAATGAAGATAAAAATTACATCCTCATATATTGCAAAAACTGTTACTGAAGTGCTTAAAGACTTTGCAATCGACATGCTTGTACAGTTGCAACTTTAGTGTCAGGCGACTTGCAATCATATTGCTTTCTTTTTGGGCAGCTGCAACTAGCGTGACTGTAGACTTGCAACTGTACTGTAGTGTGAGTTGCAATTTGTTTGAAATCAATATAAAAATGGTGACAAAACATGTCTAGAGTTGGACATTCATCTAGATTTATACCAACTGAACATTCATCCAAATTCATACCAACTAAACATCATCAGATTCATTATTGTGTTTAAGGTACACAGGAGTATGAAACAAGATAAAAATGGATAAATTACATTGGCTTCACACAGATTCATAGCAGATTCATAGCAAATTCACTCAGATTCATAGCTCTCCTAATTCTTACAAGCGCCAGGGATGATGCAGACTCCCCACGGCTTTAGAGCATCCAGACTGGCCCGTCTCATCCTCCTCGATTTTTTGCTCATCCTGATCCTCATCTAGTCCTATTTTTATTCTTGGGCGACCTCTCTTTCTTGGAGCTCTAGTTTTAGTTTTTGCGCCTCTTTTCTTTGTATTATTCTCGGCTGCTCTGCTTCTGTTTGGGTTCTGAGATCATGTTGTGCTATAGTGACCTTTTACATGGTAGGTATGGCACTCTTTTTTTTCCTTGGCTTCCAATGTATGTGTTGTATGGATTATGAGGTTCCTTACCTTTTTCAGCCGCACTTGCAGATTTTCTACCCTTTGTGCGTGCCTGCGGTGGCTCAGTCAGTTTTATACCAGCGAGGAAATTTGTAGAAGCTGGATTGAGGCTCGATGCTGGCAGGGTAGGCTCATTGTGCAGGACAACTTGGCCCACATTGGTTTCAGTTACTTCTTGTGTTGGCGCATTAGTAGCAACATCATGAGCCTTTGCTACACCTTCATCTTCATGCAACTCACTATTGGTCCCTCCATTAGTCCCATTGTCTGCTTTCCACAGAAGCTCAATCCCAGGAGTTATCATGTCGATGTGCCTTACAGTTTCAGTGTAAGCACGATCAGATTTACTTCCTGCTCTTCCCAGGCGCATTAGTTTAGGCAGGAGCTTCGACAGCCTTGATTGTTCCGTGTCAGGATTAGCTCCAACTGACACATCATGTCGGTCCCACGGAACCACAGATCTTGCACTACGTGTATATCGTTTCAGAATGTACTTCTCAAGTATGTTTTGAATTTGGAGGTGGGTGAACGCCTTTATTAGGTGCATGCAGAACAGCCCAGTATGCTCCCATTGCATGTACTCGCATTTATACACAGCTGCTTTCTTGTCAGCCACCACCTTGAATGCATGTTGTGCCCAGCAAAATGCCCCAGTGCCCTTCTCATGCTTCACAAAGTAACCAGAATCCACAGCCGGGTCATGCTCTATCACAAAAACTGTGATGTTAATGTATTCCCTCTTGTATTCATTGTACACAACCCTTGTGTGCACCCTGCCGAGTTGCTCATCAAATTGCGACTTGCACGCCCTGACCACTTCAGCCTTGTAAGGAATTGGATGCTCGTAGCCTAAGAGGGGGAGGGGGTGAATTAGGCAACTTAAAAACTTAACCTATGGCTTTCACTATTTTGCATGAAACATAAACTAGAGCATACTATCTAGATGTGCAACTAAGATTGTTCTAGTGTGAAACTCCCATCCCAAAACAAGTTTTGCAACCTATAGCCAATCCTAGCAAGATACTACTCTAGGTAAGGAAAGGCAAACAAGGATTGCAAGAATGTAATCCGGAAGCGTAAAGGGGGATGAGGGGAAGCAAAATCTTGACACGCGATTTATCCCGTGGTATCTGTAGGCACTAAGCCACCCTTAGTCCACGTTGTTGAAGTACTCTACACAAGAGTATTGCTTCCCGGTCACCAAGTCTCTCCCAAGAGCACCACTTGACTTGCCACAAAGGCTCGCCACGAAGGCACTCGCCAAGCTCCCTTGGTCACCTTGATGCCGCCTCCACTAAGGAGCTTCTCCACCAAGGGAAGGGGGTCTCCACGTCCCCCGCACGAAGTGTCATCACCACTCCACACCAAGCCGGAGGGTAGAAGACGTTTGCTGGAGAGCCACCTAGGCTCCAAGGCTTCCGGCGCACCTCGTACAACTTGATCCACTCGAGAATCACCACACAAGGTAGGCATACCTTGCACTCACTCAACTCTAAGCTAAGCCTAGCACTAAGCACACACACAAAGCATGTGCAAGTCTATGGATGAGCAATTTAGCACTTGGATGGCTTGGATATGATCTTCTATGAGTCTTGAACTCCTCTGCACTTCCACACACCCCAGCCACTCCAAATGGGTGAGTGGAGGGGGTATAAATAGCCCAAGGCATCCAAAGAGCCGTTGGCTAACGGCCACAGAAAAACGTACCATCAGATGAACCGATGGTCCTTTTTCATAGGCATCGGTTCATCCGGTGCCCTCCACGTCACCTAGCTGTTGCATCCCCGTTAACACATATCCTCCGACTCTTGCACCGACGGTCTCCTCACTTAACCGTCGGTTCATCCGGTGCTGATGGGTTCGTGACCAAAACCTCTCTGTTAGCAAA
Organism: Cenchrus fungigraminus; assembly: GCA_036936925.1. Classification (NCBI taxonomy): domain Eukaryota; kingdom Viridiplantae; phylum Streptophyta; class Magnoliopsida; order Poales; family Poaceae; genus Cenchrus; species Cenchrus fungigraminus. Next base: position 24,902,609 of record CM072773.1, on the reverse strand, counting down.
TACGCGGTCGTCGGATGAACCGCTGCTGAAACCCTTATGTACATCGGCTCATCCGGTGCTGAAGAGGTTCGTTCCCAGACCTCTCTGTTAGCTGAGTAGATGCCGTTGGATGAACCGCTGCTCACCCATCGGTTCATCCGGAGCTACTGATTTCTGTAGGCTTGGTCTCTTCATTCATCCGGCACAACTAGAAATGGGGGCGTCGGTTGATCCAGTGATCATAATGTTGACTCGTGTCTTCACGCAGTGTACTACTTCATCTGGTCGTTACACCAACGCTGTCTTCTAGTGTACCGTCGATTCATCTGACGCTACTCTTTTCTTTCTTTTTCTTCCACGATTTTGACCCTTGAAAAATACACTATCTTCTCATTTTGGCATATGGTATTTTTGCATCCTTGGCACCTAGGAGTGTCTACAAAGACATGCTAGACAATATGGTTAGTCCCATTGATCATGTTGTCATTAATCACCAAAATCAAACTTGAACAAATGACATATGAGGCCATGTTCGCTACATTCTCCCCTTTTTTGGTGATTTATGACAACACAATCAAAGCAAGCATAAATTTGCAAAAATTGACAAAATTGAACCACTTACACTTGCTTGGATGCTTACCATCATCCAACTCCCCCTAGATGTGTTCTCCCTCTTTCATGATCTTCTCTTCACATATAGCTTGCTACTTCCTCTTTGGAAACATTGGCTTGCTTTGGCTCCAAATTCTCCCCCTTTGGAATAAAATCTCCAAAAAGTGTCCAAAACAAAAGAGTCTCCAAAGGAAACTTAGCAAGTCCTAGCAATCATAGCTCAAGGAGAAATGTTAAATACAAGGGAGAAAGCCGCATGAACCATGATCCATATGTATGATATCAATGAAGATACCACATGTGTGAATAACTAAGGTGGATCACAAGCTCATGAGACTAGCATGATATAAACTAAGCTCCCCCTAAGTGTGTGCACAAAATGATAGTGTGAAAATCAAGTGCACAACTACAAATACTTGTAAGATAAGGAAGCTTAGAGCATATCATGCAAGGAGGTAGCTTAAAAGACAAGAGATAATACAAGAGAGTTCTTGCAACATTACCACTTGTAGATTTTGAGCATTGCACACCTCCGGGGATTTTTCCTCTCTACCTTGTTGGCACCACATTGAGATAAGCCACTTGAAAATGATATCACTGGAGATGACACCACTTTTAAAGAAGCTTGCAAAGAAGACACTTGGGGTACCACAAGGATTAGGAATGTATGAGTTCATTGCCTTTGAACTTATATAGAGACATAAGCTCGCAAGGACATGAGTCAATAGTATGAAGCTCATATTGCTATATTCACTTTCTTCGAGATGTTAGATCACATTTAAAGTGAAATAGCATTCTCTTAGAATGAAGTACCGCACCGGAACGCATCACCAAGGGACTACACAAGATATGCTTGAAATGATGTTAGTCCCACAAACAAACCATAGGATTAGCTCCCCCTAAATGTGTGCATTTAGTGTTTGAATCACCAACCAAATGTATGCACATTCTTTATGACAACAAAAGGGAAGCTAACCCTATAGCTTGCTCATGATGCAAAGAGATAAATATGAAAACATGCATCATGAAAGAAACAAGTGTAGCTTTCCTATACACTAATCAAACCATGTAGGTTGCTCATGGGTTAGCACATGACACAAGCAACCTACCATATGTAAACAACTAGGCATAGCAACAAATGCAACCTAAACAAGGCAATGGAGCTACAATGATACATGAGATGAGTTCTAGTTTCCATTACCTTAACCGGGGAGCTTGGGCAACATATGTCCAATCTTTCAAGCTTGGCTTCTAGACTTGAATCTTCACTTCTTCTTTGTGCCAAGCCTCCCAAGTCCCCGAACTCATGGCTTTCACATGGCCTTAGGAACCCAAACCATTTGAGGCCCCTTCATGTTGGTGATGACTTCCTTGGGCACCCAAATGGGTTGGTTCCAACCCCACTCCTTCATCTTCCCAACCTTGTGTGCAACCACCTTGCCATTAGCCTTCTTCTTGATGACATAGGAGTTGCTCTTGGTCTTGTTCTTGCAGTTGGGCTTGGTGTAGATGAGGGAGCTCTTGATGGTGGTGTTCATCATCTTCTTCTCACCCTTGTCTATCTTCTTTATGAATTGAGGGTATTTGTAGAACTTGTGCCCTTCTTCATGACACTTGTAGCAAGTCACGGTTGATCCCTTCTCAAGCTTCTTCACCATGTCATCACGATTATCTTGAGAAGGTTGGACATTGCTCTTCATGTCTTGAGAGGCTTCTACTTTTTCCTCATTGTTCTTGCCCTTGCCCATCAAGCTAACCAACCTCTCTCGAAGCCATTTCACTTCTTGCTTGAGCTCATCATTCTTCATGCTTATAATCTTAACATTCTCATTGCAAGATGGTGAGCAAGATTCATCAATTAAATCAATGCAAGAAGTTGAAGCATCTACCTTGGATATAGGAATTGCACAAGGGATAGATGATTCATTGAGCTTAAAGAGATCATTAGTTTTAATCTCAATGCTCTCTTCCTTAGATTTTAGCTCTTCATACTCCTCGCTAAGCAATTTGAATTTGCACAACAAATGTTCATAATTTGTAGCAAGGGTAGCAAGGGTTTGCTCCCGGACCTCTCTGTTAGCTGAGTAGATGCCGTCGGATGAACCGCTGCTCACCCATCGGTTCATCCGGTGCTACTGATTTATGCAGGCTTGGTCTCTTGATTCATCCGGCGCAACTCGAAATGGGGGCGTCGGTTGATCCGGTGATCATAATGTTGACTCGTGTCTTCACACAGTGTACTACTTCATCTGGCCGTTACACCGACGCTGTCTTCTAGTGTACCGTCGTTTCATCCGACGCTACTCTTTTCTTTCTTTTCTTCCACGGTTTTGACCCTTGAAAAATACAATATCTTCTCATTTTGGCATATGGTATTTTTGCATCCTTGGCACCTAGAAGTGTCTACAAAGACATGCTAGACACTATGGTTAGTCCCATTGATCATGTTGTCATTAATCACCAAAATCAAACTTGAACAAATGGCATATCAGGCCATGTTCGCTACAAGCCTGAGCACAAAAAATAGTATCATCTTAATGTCCAAACCAGACTTGAGCATTATATGTGTGCAACCACCCCAGACAGGGAGTTGCAATCAGATACAACAGAAGTTGCATTCAGACCACACTAGAGTTATCCCAGTAGTTTTTTTTTACAACCACACACAAACCAGGTTGCAAACCACACACCAACCAAGTTGCAACCACACACACAATAGTTTGCAATCATTGTTGTTTAAACACAATCCCCATAATTATTCACTAGTTGCAACCACATGAGAACTGCAGTTGTAACCACACCAGATTAGCAGTTGTGTTGACGGTCGATTTCTGTCAACCAAGAGCACTTGTTACACTTTGGTTTGAGCTTTGAATTGAAACTAACCCGCCACTAGGCATACTAATGATGTAACAAGTTCGCACTTGCATGTGGTTTTTGGAGTATGTTGTTTACGCAGGATTTAAGTGCCTAAATGAGGACTTCCGGGTAGAGTTCATCGAGCACTTTATGAGAACATCATGAAGCCCGACACAAGTCAAGACACGAAGTGAACATGAGTCCAAATGACCCGAGGACCGAAGCATGAAGTTGTGAAACTCTGAGGACCTAAACAGAAGATGCGAGAGTTCGCGCGCCAAGTACCCTTATCCAAACCGCGGGGAAAACGATGTCAAGGACCCACATGGAGTTCGGCAAATATTCAAGAAAGCGCGAGAAGCGTCATGGCGAAAGATGGGCCCGAACCGGGCCAGAAAGGTCCTAGGCCAGCCGGCCCATGCCGACTAGCCTGGCCCATTTTCGATCTGGTTCGTGACGCCCTTTGACCTAGATGCTCCTCGGCTCATTTATATCCCCTACCTTCGACAGCCACCACATCCATCCACCAGAATTTGGCGAAACCTAGAAGCAAGCACTGAAGGGAGACGATGGCGGTTGCGAGTCCTCGAGGTTGTCTAGGAGATGGCCTAGGCCGACCCTAGCCGCCATGGCCACCCTACGTGGTTGTGCCATGGCGGAGTTCCGGAGCTACGCGTTCATCATCATAGGTATGGCCTCGGTGGTGATGGTGTAATGCATACTTTCATGTGAGTAATGATAATATTGTCATCCTTTCTATTAGCGATTCCATGTCTCTGTTTATGCTTTTTAATTATCATGAATGTGATTTGATCCCTAGTCTAATGAATTGGTTAGGCTATTGTTGATAGTTCGAAACCACGTTCAACTTCACCGCAAGTACACGGAGTGACTTGGTTCCTTTTTCACCAAGGGAGGGGACCCCCAAGGTTCTTGTCAATCCACGGAGCAAGGGAATTGCTAGCATTCGATCTAAAGCTAATCTAGTTGATTAAGACAACCTTTAACTAGAGATTAATCTAAGAGCAAACTAAACTTAAAACAAAGAAGTGTGTGAGGTGAACTAGATGTAGAGGACACTTGCCCATAGGATCTAGAATACATGAACATGCAACCACCAAGGAAGATAAAAACCAATCTAATCTATTGAAGGTGTGTGACCGCGACTTCACCTTTTTCCTTCTCTCGCACTGTCACTACGCGAAGGCAATCAAGGCAAAACAACGAACGATCATGGTGTATTGAAGGGATCAACGGGAGTAGTGAGATCTATACACCTGAAAAGCATGGTGGCCAAACCTTAAGCATTAAAGCATCATCAACACGAAACCAATAGATTGAAACCTGAGAGACATGGGTACCCATGGGTCCCACCGGCCAGGGTCCCAGGGGTCCCTGACAAGTGGACCCGACCTTCCAGAAGACCCGCCGACCTGTCAAGTGGGCCCAGCGACCTTATCCATACCTCCGACGACCGCGGGCGACCAGATCAGGATCCCGGAAGACCCGCGAAGCCTTGGTGTGCAAGTCAAGACATGGCGACCTGGCGCGCCGCCACCTGTAGCTCTGAGTATCACGAGATACTCCTTGTAATCCAGGAGATATGCTTCCCGCAGTTGTAACCAACCCCAACACGGGTCAACCGACCTGCGCATGCAAACCCTAGCCCATCCTCCCATATAAGGTGGCCTAGGGCTCCATGCACAGGGACAACTCATCTTCAACCTCTCGCATAATCCACCACAACTGGACGTAGGGTATTACTCTCCGGAGGCCCGAACCAGTATAAACCCTTGTCTCCTTGTTCTTCACCACCATACTCGCCTAGCTCCATGTGCATCCCGTGCATAACCACCTACGCTCTTAGGTCCCGATCCTCCATTAACCCGCAAACCACTAGGGCAACCCCCTAGCGGATCTGTCCAGGTCTCACCCCCTGACAGTTGGTGCGCTAGGTAGGGGCGATCGGGAACACGCTGTGCAGCATGGTGGCCCAATCTGGCGTCGTCTTCCCGGCGAGCATGGCGGCCTTCCTCGCCGACCCCGTGGAGATCTGCTTTGGATCCTTCACGTCGACCTCTCCTACTCTGGCAGCCCTGACTCCTTCAGCGACCTCCGAGCAGGTCGTCACGGCATCCGCCGTCGTCTCCGTTCCCGATCTAGTATCGGAGACCCACCCACCCAGACCCTGTGACCTTGTCCAGGGGATGGAAAGCATCATCGGCTCGATAAGGGAAACCCTGGAGATCTGCGAGTGAGCTCAACGCTCGGCGTAGACAGCGTTGCGCCATGACACGTTCCCATTCGGCCTGAAGTCTGTGCCTGGCCTTAGCCTGAGTCAACTCTCCACACCTCCCCAGATCCAATCTGGGTGGCAACCTTCACGCGACCCAAGGCCTACGCCTCGCGCTCGGCACGACCCTCTCGACGTGCCCTGCACCTATCACAAGGGTGCGAAGCACACCCTCCGCGGGTGCCACCTGCGGAAGAAGATCGACAATGAGCTCCCTCGCCGAGCTAAGCGACCTACCCAGTCTCCGAACTGCAGGGAGTTCCAGAAGGTCCGGGTCCGCATCTCCCCCAATGACTCGGAGATCGTCTTCCGTCAGGTGATGGTGATCTCGGAGAACAAGCCACCCCGCGTGGGCGCGACCAACTCCGAGGAGGCGGGTCGCATGCAAGCCAACGCCCGCCGCGCTGAGCGACATGCGGAAGAGCAGCGGCGCATCTTGCCTTGCGCTCGAGACCTGCGCCTGGAGTTCGAGGAGGCTGGGATCCCGACCTTCAATAGCCCCCAGGCCAACCAGGGTGCGGCCATTACCTGGCTCCAACAAGTCCAGACGCCTGAAGCTGAGCAGGCCCTCGCGTACCTTCGGGTCGCCAATGTTGACATTGCTAACGTCATCGACTAGAAACGGATATAAGATCCATCTCTATCGACGGCACCAGAAATGCAAAGGTATATCTTAACATGATGCTAAGTGTATATCAGAGGTTGCTTTCAGATTAAACTAAAAGGTGAACTCCGACACGATTCATAGCACAACTCGATATAGGTTGTCAGCCCTGACTGGTGTGCCAGAAAACGCATGGATATGGTACTCTTACATATGCCTTGGATCTATAGAAAAGAAGATATATATAAACTGGGAATCTGCAAGCGCACAGATATGAATATACCATTGTAGCATTTTAACCAGGAGTAAAATCAGGTATCGTATTTATATTCTACCACAGGGAAAGAAGTCTTTCTAATCCATAATAGCTAATACATGCTCATCTCTCAGTTTTATAATGTAGAGTGGCCAAAATATATCAATTGCTATAAACAGGGGTAAGTCACATAAAGATAAACATATTGATAGCATTATTCAAGTCATAACATCATGAGCAGCTAGAAAGTATCATTATAGCAAGAGAAACATAGCAAAGTCTAGTTAGAGAGGTTACTCCTCGGTAACTCTAAACTATATGTCAATGCAAACTATGATTAGTGCAAACATTTAACAATCATGGAAGAAGAACTATTATATTAATGCATGGGGAGACTATTTAGGAGGATCAAGGCCGAAACTTGAAACAACCCAAACAGTATAAGGCTCCACTAGTCCTATACACGGGGGGTGGACTGTGAAGGACTCAATAGTACTGTCACCACCACGATCTACCACACGACCCCGCATATAGGGTGCAATCGCAGATAAATACAATATAAGCACCACACTTACACTATCTTCACCGTTCAACCATGTTAACAAATGATCTAGGTGAGGGCTATACGACTCCATACATGAATATAAAGGCAAATCAACTATGCTAAACATGTAATCATAATAAACAACAAAGCATATAATGTCGAATATAATCATTGATAAGAACATATGTCTGTATAACAAATGTAAGGAACTAGATAAGAACTTACAAGAGCGAAGCTAGATCAGTATCTCGATCAGCCTCTAGACGATCAGGAGCCAAGTAGACGTCTTGCCTCCTCCTAGATCTAGACTAGGTAGCTACTCTGCTATATGGTGTTTCTAGGGTGTAGTATCTCTGACTTGATGACTTGATCTAGTGTATGCAAACTCAGGTTTCCAGATGCTTCTGCCAGGGGGCAGGGGGGCTGCTTATATAGTCCTGAGGGGTAGACGTGCGCCGTTTGATCAAACCGACATAACGAGTGGTTTAGATTGATCCTCATAGGCGGTGGAAGAACCTTCTGGAAGTAGGGCTGAGGTGGCGCCCGGGGGAGGCCGACCGGCCCCACCACCAGGCCGATCGGGCTGGGGTGGGCACCCCTCGAGGCCCACTTCGGCCAGGTGGTCCGTCGCTTCTTCCAGATGCTTCTTTCTTAGGTGCCAAGTCACGTTGAGTTCCGGAGCCTTCTGGAGTCTTCTAGATTCGATTCTTTAAGCACTTTTCCCGAATGGTTCCTAGATTTATATAATTTACCAAATCTCCAGAAAAACTGTTAGTGGCACCCTATTCTAAGTTGATATTAACATTTATGCTCTTTTCTCATGTTTAGTTGACTTATAAATATATAGGATAAGATGTGTCAACAAACTCCCCCAAGCTTACCCTTTGCTAGTCCCTAGCAAAGATATGCTTTAGCAGGATCAGGAGTTGCTACAACGCTTTCACACCTCAAAAGTACTATGGTTTTTTCAAAAACCAATTCTCCTCAACAAGATTGCTCTCCCTTACCATCAACCTTTAAGCATAGCCTTTTCATAAATCTTGAAAAAATAAAAGACAAAACAATCAAGTCAAGCAGTATATCTCAAATTCTTTGATCAGCTATCATCCTGGGGTTTTGCACATTTTTCAGATAAAACTCAGAGATCCTGTGTATGACCTTCTCAAGCATAGAGTCACACTTGGAAAGATATGGATGATAGTGTTGGATGGATGAGGGTGAAAGGTGGTAAGCCTTTTAGCCTAGCTCTTGGACTATATCTCTCTTTCTAAGATTTTTAAGATCTGGGATTTCCATTCTTGGAGAGGTGGGCTCTACTCACCCCGGACTTTTGTCCATTTTTCTCTCTCCTTAGAGATGTGGGCTCTACTCGCCCTCGGACACGTGTCCATTATTCATCTCTAAATTTATTTTAGGGAGGTAGGCCCTTCTCGCCTAGTATGACACTTGTCCTTTTCTCTCCCTCTCTCTTCTCACTTTTTCCTCTCTTTTTTCTTTTTTTTCGAATGTAGCCCCAGAATCCTTTTTAACATTGAGATAGATATATCCTAGAGTTGCATGAGCTATATGGCTTGATGGAAAATGCGTACTTCCATGTCAGAAGCAGCATAAATGGTGGAATGGAATGATCTTGATGTGTATGACAAGCTCTTAAGGATCATAGACACAGGAACTCATCATATAAAATTTCATGATTTTTAAGATAAATCCAGGAATCAAGCTTCTCTAGGAAAATGATCAATAGCAACTCAACTTTTCATGAATCATCTTTCAAAGCCTAGACTCAGATTAAGCATGTACTTGCACAGGTTTTGGGTTTAGAGCAAATTAAGTATTTAAGCTTCAGGAGAATCTAGGTCTGAAAACTAAGCACTTTAAAAGGGATTATGGCGGAGCAACTATTCATCATCTCCAAGCATATATCATCAAGATCATTATTAAAGAGAAAAGCTAACTAGCAGACTCTAGCATTTTATTCAAACTAAGACTTTTAACTAATACTCAAATAACTAGCTAATAACATAGGATAGTGATACTTATCGTGATAACTGGGGGTGCTCTCCCCCAAGCTGGATCTTGAAGTGATTCTTGATTCATCCTTGGAACTTGTTTGCCTTCAGGTCCTTATTAAATTCTCCCTGTAAATATTAGTCTCGCACATACCCGAAGGAACAAATTCTAGGATTATGCTGTGAGCCTTCATGTGCCCACTTCTTTTTGGGTTTTTTTTATATGCAAAAGGGATGCTAAAACAAAAACATGTGAATGCAATTTTTTATTTATTTTTTTATGCCGCCACGGTACGGAGTACATGGGGCCTTAAAGAATGCAAAAGCAGAAAATATTTTTATGATTTTTTCAATGCAGGTATAGGGAAATAAACATGCTAATCTAAATATGCAGTGCAGAATGTAAAGATAAATACCGAGTTACCTCTCGGCGAGAGTTTAGAGTACTTACTCCCATGGCGTAGATGTAGTGGCCATTGATTGATCAGTTGATGACGCGGGTAGTGATTGGTCTTCCGAAGGTGTACTTTGATCTTTCTTCCTCCAAACTTGTTTCTTCGGTGGAGACCTTTCTGGAGTAACAGGTTCAGAATACTGGGCTGGTAGAAGCTGAGCGGACTTCTCCTTAATCTCTTCTTTAATGTTCTTGACATCCGTCAACTTTGTGTTTAGCTTGCGTTGTAATTTCTAAGGCATCTCCGCGTCTTGTTCTTCTTGGGCTGCTCAGGATCAGTATAAGTATTGAAGTAGCAGCATACCTTTTCAGTTCTGAACTGGAAGTGGATCTCGCCAGTCCTGATGTAGATGATTGCTCTTGTTGTGTTCAGGAACAGTCTTCCAAGCACGATGGGAGGATCTTGCTCATCTCCCATGTCTATGACTAAAAAGTCAGTCAGGACATAGTGGTCCTTTATCTTGACAGGTACATCTCGTGCAATTCCTTCCGGGAACCGTTGTGATTGATCCGCCATCTGCAACATTATATATGTGGAATACAAAGGCAGGTCACCATATATTAATTCGTAGGTTACCTTAGACATTAGGTTGGTGCCCGATCCCGTGTTGCAGACAACTCGCTGGAAGTTCCATTGATTGATGGAGCAGTGGATTGATGGAACTCCAGGGTCTTCAAGCTTTCGCAGTAATGGTGAACGAAACAGGTTCTCATTCTCTGATTGAATCGTGTTGATCATCCAAACTTCCTCCACATGCGGTTGAGGTTGATTGTTCTTCTTATTCCTCCTTCTATCTCTTCTCTTCTTCTAGACAACTGGCTCGTGTTCTTGGGGGTAAGGATATCGGGGGTGTGCAGGAGCTTTTAGTATCTTGTTCTTGAAATTGAATCTCTCCTTTCTCCCATTGATGGTGAAGACGATCTTAGCGGCGTCGGCGTAGATGATGGCTTTGGCTGTGGCAAGGAAAGGACAACCCAAAATGATTGGAGCGTTCTCACTTCCCCCAGTCTCAACCACAGCGAAGTCGGCAGCCACGTAGGAGCGTCCTACCCCCAGAAATACGTCGTCTAGGATGCCCTCGGGGTAGCATAGTGACAGGTCTGCAAGCTGCAAGCACATGGTTGTATACAATAAAGGTGAACCATTGATTTTCTTATATATTACCTGAGGCATTATGTTGACGCTAGACCCATAGTCACAAAGTGCATTCTTGAAGGTGTAGGCTCCAATAGTGATGGTGATGATGGGCCTTCCTGGATCTCCTCTTTTAGCGGGCATGCCCCAGTCAGTCCATCTTGGGCCTTCTTCTATCTTACTCGAACACAGATCTGCAGAGTAGATATCGACAAGATTTGTAGATTCTAATTCTTCTGGCTAGCCCGGAATCTTACCTGGGTTAGCCGTGGGAACAGATGATGCCAGCTGAGAAATCTGAGATTCTAGCATTTTATTAAAGCTATGTTGGTTCTTGATGGCAGAAGAAAAACTTTCCATTTTATTACTAATAGTTTCGAGTATTTTATCATTAGAAGCTAACTTCTTAGACAGATTATCCATAATTCTACCCTGGTTTTGGACTAAGTCTCTTAAAGGTGAGAAATTATTGGAAGAATTATTACCTTGATAATTACCTGAATAGTTACCTGGGTAGTTGGTCCTCTGCTGAGTCCATCCTTGATTCTGCTGGGGACGATATTGGTTGTTATTGTTGATGTAGTGCACATCCTCCTCCAGCTGAGGGAATTGACTCCCTGAGTGTCCAGTGTTTCCACACTCTTCACAGGTCATGCGGGATTCAAAGAGTTGCATGACTTCCTTCTTCTCAGGGGCTTTGTCTTCAAGCCTCTTCATCAGTAAATCCATTTTGGCAGACAGCATGTCTACCTCCTTGAGCTGGTGCATTCCTCTTTCTTTCTTGCGGGGTTGACGTTCCTCATTCCAAGCTTGATTAGACGCCATCTTTTCCACAAGGTTAGTAGCTTGAGTAAGTGTAAGGGACAGGAAAGCACCTCCAGCTGCAGCATCCATCGTTTCACAGGTGTTGGTAGAGAGCCCGTGGTAGAAGGTCTGCAAGAGCAACCAGTTTTCCATTCCATGATGTGGGCATTCTGAAATATAGTCTTGAAAGCGCTCCCATGCTTCAGGAACAGATTCCTCGTGTTGCTGCTGGAAACTCGAAATTTTCCCCTGTAAGGCATTGGTTTTGCCTATAGGAAAGAACTTTGCCAGAAAGGCAGTAGAACACAATGTCCAAGTTGTAAATTTGTCTTTGTTGGAGTAAAACCGTTGCTTCGCTTGCCCCAATAATGAGAATGGGAATAAACGAAGTAGGACTGCATCACTTGGCACATCTTTGATCGTGAAGGTGCTACATATCTCCAAGAAATGTTGAAGGTGTTTGTTGGCATCTTCATGAGCTTTTCCACAAAATTGGCTAGCTTGTACCATGTTGATCAGTGCAGGCTTGAGCTCAAAAGCAGCATTTCCTACAGCGACTGTTGGACCAGTACGAATGTTGTTCGGGGTCGGTGTGGAGTATTTGCGTAGGGACTTGTTTGCCATTACTTCAAACGTGGGTGTTAAGCTTCGCGCTGTTGAATCTCCCAAGGCAGAAGTCGTGGGCCGAGAATCAGGAGACCTGAGCTTTGACCTTGCCTTCCTTAAGATTTTCTCTAGATCTGAAACGAAGTCTTCTGGAAGATTTTTATTCATACATTACCCTGAAATAAGATAGACAAAAGTGGAAAGAACAAGGGTAAACCTGTTTAAGCAATGATAATTTGGGTTCTCGATACATTATGTGTGAGAGATGCATGCATGCTATTACTGAAACTTTTTCATCTAGGCTATAGACTTTCTTTCCCCGGCAACGGCGCCAAAAATGCTTGTTGACATTGCTAACGTCATCGACTAGAAACAGATATAAGATCTATCTCTATCGACGGCACCAGAAATGCAAAGGTATATCTTAACATGATGCTAAGTGTATATCAGATGTTGCTTTCAGATTAAACTAAAAGGTGAACTCCGACACGATTCATAGCACAACTCGATATAGGTTGTTAGCCCTGACTGGTGTGCCAGAAAATGCATGAATATGGTACTCTTACATATGCCTTGGATCTCTAGAAAAGAAGATATATATAAATTGGGAATCCGCAAGCGCACAGATATGAATATACCATTGTAGCATTTTAACCAGGAGTAAAACCAGGTATCGTATTTATATTCTACCACAGGGAAAGAAGTCTTTCTAATCCATAATAGCTAATACATGCTCATCTCTCAGTTTTATAATGTAGAGTGGCCAAAATATATCAATTGCTATAAACAGGGGTAAGTCACATAAAGATAAACATATTGATAGCATTATTCAAGTCATAACATCATGAGTAGCTAGAAAGTGTCATTATAGCAAGAGAAACATAACAAAGTCTAGTTAGAGAGGATACTCCTCGGTAACTCTAAACTATATGTCAATGCAAACTATGATTAGTGCAAACATTTAACAATCATGGAAGAAGAACTATTATATTAATGCATGGGGAGACTATCTAGGAGGATAAAGGCCGAAACTTGAAACAACCCAAACAGTATAAGGCTCCACTAGTCCTATACACGGGGGGTGGACTGCGAAGGACTCAATAGTGCTGTCACCACCACGATCTACCACACGACCCGACATATAGGGTGCAATCACAGATAAATACAATATAAGCACCACGCTTACACTGTTTTTACCGTTCACCCATGTTAACAAATGATCTAGGTGAGGGCTATACGACTCCATACATGAATATAAAGGCAAATCAACTATGCTAAACATGTAATCATAATAAACACCAAAGCATATAATGTCGAATATAATCATTGATAAGAACATATGTCTGTATAACAAATGTAAGGAACTAGATAAGAACTTACAAGAGCGAAACTAGATCAGTATCTCAATCAGCCTCTAGACGATCAGGAGCCAAGTAGACGCCTTGCCTCCTCCTAGATCTAGACTAGCTAGCTACTCTGCTATATGGTGTTTCTAGGGCGTAGTATCTCTGACTTGATGACTTGATCTGGTGTATGCAAACTCAGGTTTCCAGATGCTTCTGCCAGGGGGCAGGGGGGCTGCTTATATAGCCCTGAGGGGTAGACGTGCGCTGTTTGATCAAACCGACCTAACGAATGGTTTAGATTGATCCTTATAGGCGGTGGAACAACCTTCTGGAAGTAGGGCTGAGGTGGCGCCCGGGGGAGGCCAACCGGCCCCACCACCAGGGCGATCGGGCTGGGGTGGGCCCCCCTCGGGGCCCACTTCGGCCAGGTGGTCCGTCGCTTCTTCTAGATGCTTCTTTCTGGGGTGCCAAGTCACGTTGAGTTCCGGAGCCTTCTGGAGTCTTCTAGATTCGATTCTTTTAGCACTTTTCCCGAATGGTTCCTAGATTTATATAATTTACCAAATCTCCAGAAAAACTGTTAGTGGCACCCTATTCTAAGTTGATATTAACATTTATGCCCTTTTCTCATATTTAGTTGACTTATAAATATATAGGATAAGATGTGTCAACAGCCAACCCCCTGGTGGAAGAGAAGAGCGCGGCCTCCAAGTCCACTGCGTCTTCATTGACCCGCCACTCGCGCAGTCGATCTCATCGACCTCAGCGCAGCCATCTCTCCCCCATCCAGGAGGAGGTCGCTCAACACAACCCTGAGCAACCCGTGCAGTAGCCTACTGCTGCCCGGGACCTTCGCGTCAACCTCGACGCCAATAGGTGCACTCACGACTCCCGCAGCATCGTCGACCAACGCCACCGAGAGTGTGAGGAGCGCGAGCTCCGCCGCCGCCTGGACTACGACCGTGAGTACGGCGCACCCGGGGGCGTTCACTGCATCATGGAGCGCAAGCTCTGTGATCAACACGAGATCGAGAACAGGCGACGGGCCAACTACGACGCCGAGCACGGCGACCCCACCATCGTCAAGGCAACGGGAACGGCAGCCACATTCCCAGGTTGTCGTCCCGGAGTGCAGCGTCCATTCCACACCAAGAGAGGCCGCCCCGGCCAGAGGCTCTGGCGACGACCTTGCCCTCAACGTCTTCCCAGCGCTGGATGCCTGTTTCAAGAGGGTGGAGTACCCCGACAACTTCAAGCCCAACATCAAGCCGTATGATGGGTGCTCTGACCCTAACATCTGGCTTTCGACCTACTACGTCGCCGTCAAGGCGGCCGGTGGTAGCTTCGACCATATGACGACCTACTTCCCACTGGTCATGGGCAAGGCCCCTTCGCTGTGGCTCAACAACCTTGAGCCCGGCTGCATCAAGACTTGGGCCGATCTGTCCCAGGCCTTCACGTCCAACTTCCAGGCGACCTACGATCACCCTGGAAACACCTTTAGCCTGGGGAGGGTCGTGCAGAAGCCTAATGAGCAGCTCCGCGACTACAACCACCGGTTCTTCGAGAACCGGAACGAGTGCGTTGGCATCAGGGACGATCAGATCGTCGACAGCTACAAGAAAGGCCTCAAAGACCGCAAGGTCTTCGAGAAGATCCATGAGTCTGGCGCCACCAATGTCAAGGAGCTGATGGACGTCGTCAACAAGCTGATGGACACAGAAGACGCGCTCCAGAATCAGTTCGGCGCTGATAACGCTGGTGCATCTGGCACTGCAGCGGATAAGCTCCGCAAGCGACCTTCCGAGGTCCTAGCGGTCGAAGGGCGCCGCGGTTCGACCTTCAACCAGGAGGAGTTCGACCTGGCCCTCGATAGCATCAGCGGGTTCCACGAGGGGGCCACCCACACTCTCCGCGAGTGTTCCCAGTTCAAGACGGCCTTCAGCACCCCGGAGGCCCGAACCAGTATAAACCCTTGTCTCCTTGTTCTTCACCGTCATACTCGCCTAGCTCCGTGTGCATCCCGTGCATAACCACCTACGCTCTTAGGTCCTGATCCTCCATTAACCTGCAAACCACTAGGACAACCCCCTAGCGGATCTGTCCAGGTCTCACCCCCTGACAAAACCATAAACAAGTCGGCGATTACATGACATGATCCATTACAACCCCATGGACAAATGAGAAGATTACCCCATCAAGACGCTAAGCATGGCATCGTTGATCATGGTGGATGCTTCCGGCGGTGCGTCCTTCAACTCCGGGGGCGCCATGACAACGCCTAGACGTCCTCCTTCGCTTGTGGTCGCCTCCTTGGACTAGATGAATGTTTCTTCTCGAGTGCTCTCCTTGAATGTCTTCCGATTCAACCTCCCCTCATGAATGGATCCTTTCGGGGGTATTTATCTCTATTTTTGACGAAGGGCGGCACCAGCCAATACTTAGGGTTGAAGGATCTTCGCGCACAAGAAATCGGGGGCTGAACCGACGCCGGAAAGGGCTGGGCCAGCCGGCCTGGGCCCTTCCCGGCCCAGTTCGGTCGCCCCATTCCTCCGAGTGGCCCGTCTTGGTATTTTGGACTTCGATCCCAATATTTGTGTCTTTTTGGCGTCATCAACCCTACAATAAATATAGGGGGTCTTCTCGTATGAAATCTGATCTTTATGTCTTGGTCCTCGAAGATGTTTTGTCGTAGCACCTTGGTCCTTGCCACCTTTGGGAGTGAGTTTTGCCTTGCACTTGAACACGAACGGAACTCCTCATTTACTCCTTTGAACTCGATGTGACTCCACCCCTTTAGTCCATGTTTTCCTACAAAAACATCACACTTCCAAATGCACATACAAGTTGAACTTGTTATATCATTAGTGTGCCTAGTGGTGGGTTAGTGCCATGATGAAGTTCAAACCAAAGTATAATGAACATGTTTGGAGCACCAAAATTCACTGTCAACATCTCCCCCACGCTTGGATCTTGCTCGTCCTTGAGCAAGTTTCTTGCAAAAGAACACTTGTCCATGGAGTTGAAACGTGTATCATATGTTCCTTCCTTACAAGTTAGTCAACCTTTCATCTTTAATATAGGAAACATGAAAACAATAAACACTATATGGATCATGGGCGTTTAGGAAATTACCCAATCAAGTCTTACCCCACAACTTATACCTTTTTGTCAGAGGTCCTTTATCCAACCATACTTACTTTCTTACTTCCGCCAGAGGGTTTTGAGCTTTTTCAAAAATAAAATTCCTGCAACAAGTATTAGACAAAATCTTCCTCCAAGTTCTCACATGTCGCTCATTTAAGGTGGCTATCCTAAACAATTCATGAACTGTCATCTCCCACAAGTCTCTCATTTAAATATATGATGGAGCTATAGGTATGGCTAGTGGAGTTAACACAAATATTATCAAGCTAGGAAAGTTCTCTAATAGTTGTTCACCTTTTGAGCCAATGACCATGAGAATGAAACCATAATGTGAGGGTATCAAGGATAAGAAGATTTAGAATGGTGGACATGTGCAAAAGGGAAAAGAAAATATGACTCCAAGGCCCTAATGATGTCCTTGTTGTCGGATTGCACATGGTTGGAATATTGAAGATTCGTCCTCAACAACATCACATCCTTTGCTTTGCACTTCCCTTGATCTTCACTTGACTTGTTATCTCCTCTTATACCTTTTTTGCTTTGCCTTTGAATTCCTCTTTTTCCTCTTTCTTCTTTATTCCTTTCTCTTTTCTTTTCTTTTCTCTTTTTTTCTCTTTTTTCTCTTTTTTTCACCTTTTCTTGTCTTTATACCCCTTTTTTCTTCTCTTTTCTCTCATCTTGATATCTTTCCGAAGCCTTACGCTCGCCTCCTTGGCGTGGAAATACAATCTGAAATTTAGCCAAAATCCTTGCTAGAGACGGAACGAATCTTCGGACATAGGTTGTGTTCAAGGAATAAGATGAATAAAAAGATATTATTGGTTGGGTATGGAATCCGGCAATACATGGAACTTTCGATGTGAAAGTCCCATTACCGAATATATGATGAGGCTAGCAATAAAAGATATAAAGCAAGGACATCATCATTGCTTGAAATTAGCACTTCCAAGAGAGAAAAGCCCAAACCCAATTCATCATGCTAACAACACTTATAGTGGAACGAATATGTAAAGGCTTTGTATAGGATAAGCTTGTCTCTCTACTGTCGAAGCACCAATCCTCTGCAGCCTCCTCCAGCGACTCCAAGTCGCCCACACCGGGCCGGCCAAACTTGTCGGCCATCGGCCACCGCCGCCGCAGCACGAACGCATGCGGCCTCCTCCTACCTCGGCATGAAGATGCACCGAGACATCCCCTGCTGTTGCTCTTCCCGCCGCCCGCCGTGGACGCGAGGGGCGCACGCCACCACGGCGCCGCACTACTCGCTCCACGGCTAGCGGTCGCCGCGCCACCATGGCGTCGTGCCGGGGACGGCACCGCGCCCCCACGGCGCCGAACCGCCCGCTAGGGGCCCGGAGGGCCGGATGTCGTCGCGACCGGGCAGGCCGTGCGCCCGCACCTCGCGCGTCAGGAGCCACCGTGTTGCCGCACCTCAGCCGTCCTAGCGCCACCGCTCCGCCATAGTAGTGGCTGAAGACCTCCGCTGTCGCCCACGCCTGCCGCAGCTCCACACCCACTCCTCGCAGATCCGCCGAGGGGGCGGCCGGATCCGGTCATGGGAGCCCCGGATCTGCGACTCGTGCCGCCACAGCCGCCATGGCTGGCGGGGGTCGTCCCGCGTGATCCGCCGCCCCGGAGCTGATGCTCGCAGTCGATGTGGCCCCGCCGCCGCCATCCTGGAGGTCCGCACGGGCTCCCGGCGGGCCTCTCCGGCGGCGGCAGTGTAGGGAAGGGGTGGGGATGGGAGGCTCGGCGGCGGGTGGTGTGTCGCCGCCCGCGTTGCCTGAGCGGGGGCGACGGAGCAGCGCGAGATGTTTTTTCTCGTGTTTGTTCCCATCAACATCTACGGCCAGTGTTGACGCTTTTTCTGGCCGAACACACGAGTGCGCTAGTTCGCGCGGACGTCGGAAATCAACTCGTCGAAACACCCGACATGAGTCGGTCTGACCGCCTGGGGTACGCGGTCTGACCGCCTTGGACAGGCGTGTCGCCGAAAGCCTAAGTTCGTCGCTCTGGGAGGGACCCTGTCGGGAGAAATGCACCTAGGGTTGTCCTGAGGTCGGCAAGGCCACTCAAAACTGCCTCCATCGCCATGGAGACGAAGGAGGAGAGCAAAGGGGTTGGAAAAGCTAGGGTTTGGAGAAAATAAAGTGTAAATTGATAATTCGATTGGATGATAGATCGCAATCGGCCATGCCCCTTTATACTTATAGGGGGGAGGTCTTGCCCTGCAAGGAACTCTTTACAACTTGGGAATAGCTAAAATTCCCTAATTCGGGTCGGACTCGGGGAGACCTGGTCAGACCACCTAGGGGAGGCGGTCAGATCGCCTGGTGGCCTCTGTGCCGGACCGGCTACAGGGCACGTGGTCAGACCGCCTGGGTGACCCGGTCTGACTGCCTGGCCCAGCCTGATCCGGCTTTTGCCAATTTTGAGTGTCAACGTATGCCCCCTGTTTTTTAGTAAAGCTTGCGTGCTAAAAAATAAATCTAAGGACGATGTGACACCACATCGGCCATTTTTTGAACTTAGGGCGATTCTTACTTAGAAATCGGCCATATCACCTTCAAGCGTCTTGCCATACACTTGGGTAGAATTTCTTCAAGTATCTTCCATTAAGAGCCTGTGGTAGCTGCTGTCCTTGCAAAGTTTCCACCATATAAGAATTTCCAGAGCAAATTCTCACAATCCTATATGGTCCTTCCCAACTTGGAGACCACTTGCCGAACTTGTTACTCTTAGATCCTATAGGTAGAATAGTCTTCCAAATCAAATCACCTATCTGAAAAGACTTGGCTTTTACCTTCTTGTTGTATGCTCTAGCAACTCGCCTCTTATCTTTCTCAATTGCTTCCAAAGCCTCCAATCGCTTGTCGGTCACTTCATCAACATTGTCCATCATCAAAGCATAATATGTATCAAAATCAAGATTATTTTGCTTTGCAAGTCTATATGCACCTAGATTCACCTCAACAGGTAAAACGGCCTCTTGACCATACACAAGCTCATATGGAGTAACTTTAGTAGCACCATGTCTAGAAATACGATGAGCCCATAAAGCCTCAGATAGTACCTCATGCCATCTTCTAGGATTATCTTCTATCTTTTTCTTAACGAGCTTAATCAAAGTTTTGTTGCTAGACTCGGCTTGACCATTAGCTTGAGCTTAATATGGGGATGAATTGAGAAACTTAATACCATAAGAGTTGACAAAATCACGCACCTCTTTAGCAATAAATGAAGTACCTTGATCCGTAGTCAAAGTTTGCGGAATGTCAAATCTATGAATAATATGCTCTGTAATAAACTCAATTACCTCTCGATGTGTCATATTCTTGAGAGGTATAGCTTCAGTCCACTTGGTAAAATAATCAGTAGCCACGATCACAAAACAATGCCCTTTTGACAAAGGTGGATGAATCTTGCCAATGAAATCCAAACCCCATCCTCTGAAAGGCCAAGGCTTAATAACCGGATGCATCAACGCAGCAGGCACCAACTGAATATCCCCATGCTCTTGACACTCTTTGCATCCCTTGTAATACCGGAAACAATCAGCTATCATAGTAGGCCAATAAAAACAAGCTCTTCTGAGGAGCCACTTCATCTTAGGAGCCGATTGATGAGTAGCACAAATCCCTTCATGAACTTCCGCCATAGCTAGCCTTGCTTGATCAGGACCTAAACACTTTAAAAGCAAATCATCTGCGGTCCGAAGATATAACTCACCATCATCTAAAACAAACTTCAGAGCCCACCGTCAGACTTTTCGGTCACTTGTACCTTTAGGATCCTGCAAATATACAATCAAAGGCTTTCTCTAATCATCTACTTCGTCTACAACAGTTTTGGAAGAAACAATGGCCAAAGTGATCTTTTCCTCTGCAGGGCGGTCAGACCGGCCTGGCAGGGCGGTCAGACCGGCCTGGCAGGGCGGTCAGACCGGCCTGGCAGGGCGGTCAGACCGGGTAGGGCGGTCTGACCGGGTGGAGGATGCGGCCTGACCGCTTCCTCCAGGGCATAACCCTCAGCCTTGCTAAACATCGGTTTTCGTTCCTGAAAATTTCTTTTCTGAACATCATAACCAGATGCTTGCTGAGCCAGAGCATTTGCCCTTGGATTCTCTTCCCGTGGCACATGATTAATCACAAATTCATCCATACAAGATATGATGTCTAAACATTTATCAAGATAAGCATTTAAAGCACCATTTAAACATTGACATACCTTAGATACTTGTTGTGCCACTAACAAGGAATCACCATATGCTTCTACATGTTTTACTCCCATATCATGTAAAATTTGCAAACCGAACAATAGAGCCTCATATTCGGTTTGATTGTTAGTGCAATCTTGATCTAATCGGTTAAGAGCTTCAAAAACAGCCCCATTAGGTGAAATAATAATAACTCCAACACCACAACCACTTCTACAAACCGATCCATCAAAATGCAACTTCCATGGAGTAAAAGTTAAATAACCGACATCTAAATTAGGTTGCTCATTAATTCTATATTCTACAATAAAGTCGGCCACAATTTGAGCTCTCATTGATTTGATTGGTTCACAATGTAAATCATATTCAACAAGAGCATAAGCCCATTTGCCGACTCTACCACTTAGAATAGGTTTTTGCAACATATATTTAATTATGTCGGTTTGGCAAGTACTTGATAATAAATAATGCCTTAACTTGGTACAAGCATAATATAAAGATAAGCATAACTTTTCAATAAAAGTGTACCTCGTCTCAGCGTCCAATAGTCTCCTGCTTTCATAAGCAACAACATACTCCTTGCCATCGGTCTCTTGAGTCAAAACAGCCCCAATAACGCTTTCCTCAGCTGCCGCATATAGTCTGAAAGGAACACCACTCTTGGGTGCTTGAAGAACAGGCGGCGTAGTCAAATAATCCTTGATCTCATCAAAAGCCTCTTGCTGTTTTGCCCCCCATGTAAATTTTGAACCAGCTTTCAACCGAAGTAAAGGAGTAAAAGCATTCACCTTCCCAGATAAGTTAAAATGAAACGCCTCAAATAATTTACCTTGCCCAAGAACTTTTGCAAATCCTTCTTACAAGTAGGAGCTTGAACTTTTTTTAATCGACTCAATCTTTTTAGGATCAATCTCCACACCTTTCTCATGCACAATAAAGCCCAAAAACTTGCCAGCCGACACACCAAAGGCACATTTGAGTGGGTTCATCTTTAAGTTATATCGACGCATTTTTTCAAATGCTAGTCTTAAATCGGCTAAATGGGAATTTAAACCAGCCGATTTGACAACAATATCATCGATATAGACTTCTACTATTATACCAAGCAAGTCATGAAAAATCAAATTCATAGCCCTTTGATAAGTAGCACCAGCATTTTTCAAACCAAAAGTCATGACTACCCACTCAAACAAGCCTACAAATCCTGGACATATGAAAGCTGTTTTGGAGATATCCTCTTCGGCCATAAAGATTTGATTATACCCAGCATTACCATCAAGAAAGCTAAGAATCTTATGTCCAGATGCAGAATTAACAAGAAAGTCAGCTATAGGCATAGGATATTCATCTTTAGGAGTAGCTTTATTAAGATCTCTAAAGTCTATGCAAACACGAAGCTTTTTAGTTCCTTTCATCTCTACAGGCATAATATTAGAGATCCAATTAGCATATCGACAAGGCCTTATAAAATTAGCAACAAGCAACCGATTGATTTCTTCTTTCACTCGGTCATATATATCAGGATTAAAATTCCTATGAGGTTGCTTATAAGGCTTAAAACCAGGTTTAATTATGCTCAACTAAATCACGACTTAAACCAGGCATTTCAGTGTAATTCCATGCAAAGCAGTCGACATACTCTTTCAACAACATTATTAATTCTGATTTAAAAATAGGATCAAGATTCTTGTTTACAAATGTTGGCCTAGGTACAGTGCCATCACCAATGTCTACCTCCTCAAGAGGATCAGCCGACGTAAACCCTTGTCCTAACTTTCCCAAATCATCCAAGTCATCAATGGCTTCACACGTATCGGTCTTATGCGCCCGATAGTGATCAATCTTTTGCTGCAACCACTCTTTAGTTGAACTCATTGATTCACATGAAGTGGTTTAGCCGATTTTCGATCGGTTTTATGACAGCAGGGATGAAAACATCCTTGGAACAGCTTACAAACTCATAATCAGTTAAATCTAAGCTAGATAGACATTTTACATCATCATGCACATTTATAGAATGACTATCAGCTACAGCTACACAAACAGAATTATCTCCATGCACAACTTCTACCTCATCG
The DNA here is from genome assembly GCA_036936925.1 of Cenchrus fungigraminus. Taxonomy (NCBI): domain Eukaryota; kingdom Viridiplantae; phylum Streptophyta; class Magnoliopsida; order Poales; family Poaceae; genus Cenchrus; species Cenchrus fungigraminus. Next base: position 24,879,667 of record CM072773.1, on the reverse strand, counting down.
CCTACCCATTGTATTAAAAACTGATGCAAGGTAGAAGGCACACATCTATTTGCATGAATCCAATCACGACCAAGGATTAAGCTGAAGTTACCTTGTGTCTCAGCGACGAAGAAGGTCGTAGCTAGTGTCTTGCTTCCAATGGTGAGCTCCATGGAGATAACGCCTTTGGCACCTATCGGCTTGTCTCCTCCCACACCACTGACGGTCATGTTGGTCTTGATCAACTCATCATCTGAACCTCCAAGCTTCTTGAATAGAGAATACGACATCAAGTTGACAATCGCACCTCCATCCACCAGCATCCGAGAGATAGGCTTCCCATTGATGTGACCTCTCATGTACAAAGCCTTCAGATGATTATCAGTGTCTTTAGGCTTCTGGAATACAGCATCCTTTGGCCCAAAATCAAGATGAGCAAAGTCCTCCTCTGAAGGTGCAGAGCCATCCACGAATAAATGAACCACATTAATGTCAAGGTTCATGCGCTCTGGAGAAGAACTGTAATCAATGAGCTGCTCATCGTCTTCTGATGCAGGCACCGACGACAGTCCACCATTGCAAACCATGGCAGTCGAAGAAGTGAAACCGGGCGGCATCTCTGGAGAACCCGGTCTGACCACCTCCAGGGCCGGTCTGACCGCCTGGTCAGCCGGTCCGACTGCCTGTGCTGGCAGCTGAACCTCCACATGCGGTCTGACCGCGTCCTCTGGCGGTTTGACCGCCCCGGCCTGTGATGCAGCTTTAGCTCTCCACTCTTTCCCATGTGGCACCATGGATCTGTAATTGTTGAACATCTCATCTCTTTTTGTTTCCATCTCCTTTTCCTTCTTCTCCCGGAACCTTAGTCTTTGAAGCTTCCTCATTTGAGTATGAGTCAATCCGGGAGGACACCACCTTGGCAAGAAGTTATTGGAGTTGGAACCACTTCTACTGGACTCATGATCATTAGCAGTACATCCTTTCTGAACAGGTGCCATAAACTGATTGTTTAGCACAATCGGTCTTTTGCCACTTTTCTCAATAGGAACATCCATTGTCCCAATCTGTATGATGTCTTGGCTAGTAGTCCTCTCTGGATCAATGTCCATCTTCTGAACCTCCTCTTCTCTGATCTTGGGCTTGTACACTTGTCGTAGAGGAGATTGAACATCTTTTCTGGGCAGGGTGGTCTGACCGCGTGTGGGAGGCGGTCTGACCGCGCTAGCCTACTGGGCGGTCTGACCGCGTGTAGGAGGTAGTCTGACCGCGTTGGCCTGCTGATGCTGCCCTGACCAACGTGGAGCCCAACGATCTTGTGTAGGTCGTGAAATCCGATCCAGTGCTGGTCTTCTTGGCCCTCCCCATCCAGGATGAAAGGACTGCTGATAAGGGACCCACATTACTCCATTGTCATCATAAACCGGACGAGCTGCCCATTGTGGAGTAAAGCGTTGCCCCTACTGCGATGAATCACCTTTGAATCTTGTAACTGCTCTAGGAGGCGACGACGGCCTCTCTTGATGTGGAGGTGATCTCATCCTTTTTTTTGACGGCTGATCACTTGTAACGGCCTTTTGTTTAGAGTATTTGTCGAATAACATATCAAATGTGACCTTTGACTTTGAAACGCTCCCCTAATTCTTGGCAACATTAAGCTTCCAGTTCCCAATCTCCGGCCGCTTCGGAATAATCATTTTTGGCCGACCATGGGGAGGGGTGGTCTGACCGTCCTGGGGCACCGGTCTAACCGCCCTGGGCTGACCAGGCTCGGTTGTTTGTTGACCAGACGACGTGGACGATCCTTGCCCCCCATGTCCAGAAGCTTTGATGGTGATTTTGAATGTCTCTCTGCCATCAGGGGTCTTCTCACATGAAACTTCTCTTACCAACTCTTTTCCCCTCAAGTCGGGCTTAGCTTCCCCGACTACCTCATTCTTGCTTTTAGTTGCTTCGACTTGATGCGACCGAATCAACACTTTAGGTTGCTGCAGATCCATGGTATTGATAGGAAAAGGCTGCTTGTCCACTTGCATCTCATGAAGCATCAAACGACCTTCATTTATGGCTGATTGAATCTGACGACAAAACACATTACAATCATTAGTAGCATGAGAATAAGAGTTATGAAATTTGCAATATGCACGTCGTTTAATTTCATCAAGTGGAGGCATGGTATGAGAAATCTTAATATTTCCAAGCTTAAGTAATTCATCGAAAATACGATCACACTTAGAAACATCAAAAGTAAATTTCAATTCTTCTTGCCGACCTTTAGTGGCCGGCTTAAGTGATGCACAAGAACTAGGTTTAGCTTTAGAAGACCATATAAATTCAGCAACATAGACCTCACCCTCGTCGTTCGAGCTATCAGAATCATATTCAACCAAATGCATGTTAGACCGACGAGGTTTATGGTTTTCTTTTTCTTTATTCAGTTTTAATTCTTGTGCCATACCTCTTACAAGAACAGTAACAAGAGAATAAAATTCTACACCTTCTAACCTTTCTCTAAGAGCAGATCTTAAACCTTTAGCAGCAAGGTCAGCAAGGTCAGAATCAGAAAGTGCAAGATTAAAACAACAGTTTTTAACTTCTTTAAAGCGCTTAAGATAATCAGAAACTGACTCATCTATACCTTGTCTAACCGATGTCAAATCTGTTAATTTTAATTGATAGCTCCCACTAAAGAAGTGATCATGAAACTTTTGTTCTAATTGATCCCATGAATCAATAGAATTAGGAGCTAATGAAGAGAACTAAGCAAAAGCGGTACCAGTTAATGATAAAAAAAACAAGCGTACTTTCAAAGAATTATAGGTACCAGCTTCACCTAGTTGAGCAGTATATTGGCTAATGTGTTCCCAGGTTGTGCGGTTATCATCACCACTAAATTTAACAAAATCAGGCATACGCCAACCAGGGGGAAAGTTTACATAATCAAACTCGACTCTATAGGGTTTTTGATAAAGCTTAGAATTACCAAAGTCAATGCCGAGTTTATTTTTCATCATATTAGCTAGTTCCTCTTTAAATTGAGCAAATTCATTCCTAGTAGCTAATTGAGATTGCATTGGAGCCGACATATTAAATCTACTCACATGGGATTGATTAGGATTTTGAACACGATGTATGTCGAAAAACACATCATTAGGCACACCATAAGATGGAGCAACATTAGGTATAGGTGGTGATGTGTGAGCGATGGTACTAAACGCATAAGGTGCAATACTGACATTACTATGCTCAGGAATCTGAGTATTGGGCATAACCGACAAAGGCACCGGCTGTTCTGGCTGCAATACCATCTGGCCGGACTAGGCGGTTAGACCGCCTACAGGGGGCGGTCTGACCGGGGTCAGCTGGGTGGATGGTGTTTGCTCTGGATAAAACCCTGTCGGCATACCGTACATAAATGTATCACCTGAAGAATTAGTGCTGCCGACATGGTCTGGTGCAAAACCCCATGTGTGTCAAGTTGAGGGATTGAATCATCATTAATATCAGAATTAACACGTTTACCCTCTACTTTGTCAAGGCGAGTAATAATGCTAGCCACAAGATTATTCTGATCACTAAACGCACGATCAAACTTTTCAGATATAGAAGATAACTGCGTAGACAGATCAGTTGGAGTTTGGCTTGCATTGGGTATTACCTCAACCTTGTTGTTGTTTAGCTCGATCGCCGGCATCTCAAAGTCTTGAGCTAAGGTCACCTTGCGTGCACGATCTTTGTTGGTGCCAGAGAGAAACTGCTTCTTGATGTACTCTTGAAGCTCCGTGTACTTCCTCTGGTCCTCTTCGCTGAGTTCTTCAATGTTCACCATGATGAGGTTCTTGGGATCGAGTTCACAACGCGCTCCCATACAATGATCGACAAAACAGTTGTAAAAAACCAGATCTGTCCCCAGCGGAGTCGCCAAAAGTGTGTTGACGCTTTTTCTGGCCGAACATATGAGTGCGCTAGTTCGCGCGGACGTCAGAAATCAACTCGTCGAAACACCTGACACGGGCTGGTCTGACCGCCTGGGGTACGCGGTCTGACCGCCTTGGACAGGCGTGTCGCCGAAAGACTAAGTTCGTCGCTCCGGGAGGGACCCCGTCGGGAGAAACGCGCCTAGGGTTGTCCTGGGGTCGGCAAGGCCACTCAGAACTTCCTCAACCGCCGTGGAGACGAAGGACGAGAGCAAAGGGGTTGGAAAAGTTAGGGTTTGGAGAAAATAAAGTGTAAATTGATAATTCGATTGGATGATAGATCTCAATCGGCCACACCCCTTTATATTTATAGGGGAGAGGTCTTGCCCTGCAAGGAACTCTTTACAACTCGGGAAAAGCTAAAATTCCCTAATTCGGGTCGGACTCGGGGAGACCTAGTCAGACCGCCTTGCGGTCTCTGTGCCGGACCGGCTAGAGGGCACGCGGTCAGACCACCAGGGTGACCCGGTCTGACTGTCTGGCCCAGCCTGATCCAGCTTTTGCCAATTTTGAGTGTCAACAGCCAGCTAGCAAGCACTCTCATGTCCCTGTATAATTTCTCGAGCTGTCCTACTAGCGATGCAAATAGTTTGCTGATCAGGTGTGCATTTGTGGCTCTGCAATTCTGCGTGAAGGACATCCAGTGGAAGTTCTCCGACCTGCTGCGGCTGCTCGAGTACGGCGGCCTGCCGCCAAACGGCCAACTACATGTTCCTGAGTGAATACGTGCATTGTGGCAAGCAGGGAATCGAGAGTTCGAGACCATCTTCCTGCTGGTGACGTACACGATGATCCACATTCAATTTACAACTCAATTCGACTCTATGATTGTGTGGCCCTTAGGAGAGCGGCCGTGGCCAGGCCCCTGGCCGACGGCGGCGAACCCTCGGCAGCACTCCATGATGGTAGCAAGATGACAAGGCCAGGGGTGTAGTCCGTGGATGGATTCGGTGTCGTGGGTATCAGCGACGATGTGTGACACCCGGGGGGTGCTGGACGGCCACAAGCAAGTTAGACACCGGCGGCGCAGTGGGGGGCGACGAGACGTATGACTCCCAGACAGACCCCCAAGAACGAACTGATAAACTTGAGCTGGGCCGATGTGTATAGGGGATATTCTGCACCTTTATTTGTTGTGTTGTCACCGCCTGCAAAATTTCCTCCAAGCAAAACCGGTTTAGGTTAGAGCCTAAAGCTGTATATTAAGCTGGTTTAGGAAAACACAGGGGTTTAGTAAATACAAAAATAGTTGAGAGGATTATGTGGACTTAGCTGATAGTTGAGGGTAGTGATATGGACTTTTTCCAAATTAACGGTTCCATACCAGCTAGCCTGGGAAATCTTTGAGGCCTCCAACAGCTGGACCTAAGCTATAACAATCTTCAAGGGTCTAAACCACCAAACTTTGGAAACCTTCAGCAACTCCTAGAATTAGATGTTAGCCACAACCATCTACAAGGTGACATAACTCTAGATATTAGCAAAATTAAACAGCTCACAGACCTACGTCTTTCGTCAAACAAGCTTGCTGGAGAAATCCCAGATACTTTTGGCAAGTGTCAACAATTAGAAAGCCTCCTAATGGACCAAAATTACTTCAAAGGAAACATCCCGCCATCTTTCAAGGGACTGCAGAGGCTCATATCACTAAATCTTTCTCACAATATCTTGTCTGGCACCATTCCAACTATTTTGGAGGATCTATTGCTTCTCAATAAGCTGGATCTTTCATACAATCATCTCCAAGGAGAAATACTAGTTAATGGAGTCTTTGCAAATGCAACGGCTATTTCACTCAATGGTAACTGGGGCTTCTGTGGAGGAGTGATGGATCTCCATATGCCTGCATGTCCCATGGATTCTCGGGTAATAGAATGAAAACACTATTTGACCATCTCATTGATTCTAGTATTTGGCCTCATATCACTCGGGTTGTCAATTTACGTTATATTCCTCATGAAGAAGGCACCGAGAAGACCATACTTATTATTGCTTTCTTTCGGTAAGAAATTCCCGAGAGTTTCTTACAAAGATCTAGCCCAAGCTACAGATAACTTCTCAGAGTTCAACCTAGTTGATAGAGGAAGCCACGGTTCAGTATACAGAGGAAAGCTAACTCAAGGTAAAATCGAAGTTGCTATTAAGGTCTTTGACCTTGATACAAGATTTGCGAACAGAAGTTTTATTTCAGAATGTGAGTCTTTGAGAACCATTCGGCATCAGAATCTTCTTTCTATACTAACTACGTGTTCAACAATTGACAATGATAGTAATGATTTCAAAGCCCTAATTTGTGAGTTCATGCCCAACGGGAATCTGGATACATGGTTGCATCAGAAACAAGGTGGTGGTGTCGCTCCAAAACGTTTGGGCTTAGCTCAAAGAATAAGCATAGGTGTTGACATGGCTGATGCATTGGCCTATTTACACCATGACTGTGGAAGGCCGATTGTCCACTGTGATCCGAAACCAACCAATATACTTCTGGATGACGACATGAATGCTCATTTGGGAGACTTTGGCATTGCGAGTCTTCTTGTTGATTCCAGATCAATAGCAGTTGGACATTCAGGTTGTAGTAGTTCACTCGCTGTGACAAGAACTATAGGATATATCGCCCCAGGTGTGAATCAAGAATTTTGCCATTTCATCCTGTGTTTGTATAAAGCAATTTGTTAGGCACCCAATAATGTTTCTCAATGTCTTTTAGAGTATGCTCAAACTGTTCATGCATCAACCTGTGGAGATGTTTATAGTTTCGGAATAATAGTACTCCTGGAGATGATTACAGGCAAAAGACCAACCGATTCTATGTTTGAGGGAGGAAGCACCATTATCAACTTTGTGGAGAGAAAATTTCCAGGTCAATTGTTGCATATTATTGATACTCATCTCCAAGAAGAATGCGTGAGTTTTATTAAAGAAACAGTGGTAACAGAAAGCGAGGTCTATCGATGCGTGCTTTCTCTTTGTGCAAGTTGCTCTTGCTTGCACACGTCCATTTCCAAGAGAAAGAATGAACATGAGAGAAGTAGCCATTAACTTGCGTGCAATCAGAAAGTCATATGTTTCAGCGACTAAGTGAAAGCAAGCCATGCTTCACTAGATCTTGTGTACGTAATTAGTTGTCTTTGCGATTGACGACATAAAGATGGCAAACTGGGCATGAGTAGCATGCTGAAGTTGATGAACTACCTTGCTAGAAAGCCATACGTGGCGGAGACCGGAGACAAGTTGAAGGACCGAATAGGTGACCAGAGAGGGGGAGTGAATGGGAGCCAATAAAAATTCCTCCCGAAGGTCGAACTCGGCCTATACCTCGATTGCCACTCCGATCACTCGCACATACCAAAGAAGCTCTAGACTAAGCACACACAAACCTACAAGTTCTAGAGACAAGTCACGAATCAAAGAGCGGAAGCACCGGACAAGAATCAAAGCAAAGGAAGCATACAAGTCTGCAACAGACCTCGCGGACAGTCCGTGGTGTACGGGCAGACTGCCCGTGGGGCCTGGGAGGACTGTCCGCAAGAGCCTTGCGGACTGTTCGCTAAAGCAGACAGAACCTCCAGTGACGCACACTGAAAAATCGGACTATCCGGGCGAGCACCACGGACTGACCGCACCTTCACGGACTGTCCGTCACTTCAGTTCGGACCGTCCGCAAACTTCGTGCAACCAAAACCACTTGTGGCACCGGATCCAAAACACGAACACGGAAGAACTCGCGAAGAACACGAGCACTATTCAGTAGCCCGCGGACTGTCCGCCAAGGAGCCGCGGACTGTCCGCGTGATGCGGACAGAGCCAGAAACGCGCGACCCGCGGGGTCAACCCCTACCAATCCATCACCGGATCTCCCAAACAGTTAGAGCTCTTGAGACAAGATTTGGGGGAGATGTGAAGCGTCACTAGATGAAGCTATGCCCCAAAAAATCTCGACCTCTAACTCATTAAAACACTGGGAATCGCGGATCACACGAACCACCACCAAGAACTTGGGCTCTGACCAAAAACTCACGAATCGAAGGTGTTTCCCGGCGTTTGAGAGATCAAGATCACACACAAAGATGCGCAAGGCATCCACCCATGATCCCCTCAAAGAAATCTGAGAGAAAACACCCTCAAATCCACGAATAGAGCGAAGGATGAAACTCTCTAAAAATAGCCCCCAAAATGACACGAAAATCACAAAGAGCTAGGAGATCACCGCAACGCCGAATGCTTCCATACATCCAGAGGTCAGAGTCTATACAAGAATCTAGCCTAAGGAAAGCAGAGGAAAAGAAGCAGTCCAGAGCGATCTACCGGGGGAGGAAACCCTAGAGTCCAAGCGAGAGAGATGACATCCACCTCTCCGCTATTTATACGAGGTCCACCGGAGGAGGCAAATGACCAAGCTACCCCTACAACTCAAATAGAACATACACACCCCTCAGGGGCAATATGGTCAAGTCTTCATCGAGCAGACACGCTTCCATCGCGGACTTGCTCAGCCTCAATGCAAGCCCTGCGATCACGCCACGTGCCCCCCGCCTCGAAGCTTCCCGACACTCCCGGATCACCGTCTCCGTCACATCAGGCCTCCGACTTGGTTTTGCGGTCCAAACCAAGAAACCGTCCATTGATGGTTTTGTGGGCAAACCAACAAACCCCACGTGCAAGCTTCGGGCTCAATCCGCTACCTTGCACTGGCCCATGTCCACGACTTCAACTTGCTAGTCTTGCACCGCACGGCTCGCACTTGACCCCATCGGCCACCGGGACCATCGAACCAAGCCTACTTGCCTCTCCATCACCTGGAGGCCGCCACGGTTAAGGCTTTTCGCACTTGTTCTTCACCTGCACCAACACGAGTCAAGCCGCAACTTGTATCTGCACACTTAGCCAAGCATCAGTGTAAGCATCAAGGCCCACCGCACCTTTGGTAAGGGTGTGTTTCGGTGATAAATGACAACCATATACTTGTGAATAACCTTTGTTTCGCAACGGATTTATTCTTGGGTTATTGTCATAAGTGATAAGTGAAAAGAGACCACTCAATTTGAAATTATGGATGATCAATGGACAAAGACTACAAGGCTAAGGACTTTTTTAGTGTCACAAGGAGATGAAGGACACTTGGATTTGCTAGTTTGTAGTGTTTGACCGTACTATTAAGAGGGGTTCACACTTGAGTAGCTTGACCATGCCAAATGCTATGCTATATTCATGCACTATCAAGCTCTTTGGTCACTAAACAGCTCAAGATACTCATGGAAACATATTGCAAGCAAAAGACTTGAAGAAAAACTCAAAGGTGTTTGAATTGGATGAGTTGAAATGAAAAAGGGCACGTCGGATGATCTGACGCTATCATTTCTAGTTGCACCGGATGATTGATGTGGAAGTTTTAGAAGAAAACAGCACTGCCGGATGAACCGACGGTGTATCAGTAGTTACATCGGTTCATCCGGTGACCTAGGGTTTAGTAACAGTAATGATTCAAGTCAAGAGCCTTCAGCACCGGATGAAGCAACAGTCCAAGCAATGGTTCATCCGGCGCATGCATATATTTCATACAGAGACGCACCGAGTGAACTTGCTTCAGCACTGGATGAACCGACGCTCATGAAGTCTACCAGCGATCCATCCGGCGCCTATGGTTATTCTACGCAGAGATGTTTTGAGAAAAGTTGCTTCAGCACCGGATAAACCGACGCATCGTCGGTGCATGCGTCGGATGAAGTGGTACAGCGTTTGGGTTCAACGGCTATATTTCAAGACACAGCGACACCAGATGAACCGACGCTGTCGTAGGGGGAACCGTCGGTTCATCCGACGGTACTACTTTTCAGAGGACTTTTCCAATGGCTAGCCTCCCTTGCTAGGCCTATAAATTAGACCCCCCTGCGTCTCTTGAGCTGCCTTTGCCACTCTGAATTACTACTGCAGCCAAGGAGAAGGAGAGTTAGTGCTTTGATCATTTGGATTTCATCTACCTAGCCAAGAGGGATTCTTTCTTGGTGATCAAGAGTTTCAAGGTGCTTTCAATGGCATAACTGAGTGCATTGGTCAAGTGAAAGTGTGTGAGCTTGTTACTCTTGGAGTTTGATGGCTCCTAGACGGTCTCAGTGATTGGGGTTCTTGGTGAGCTCTTGGAGATTGTGGGAGCCCCGGGAAGTTCTTGGTGTAAATGAATTGAGACCCACCATTCCGGAGATGGAGAACATGTACTCTTAGCGAGCACTCAAGTCTAAGTGTCTTAAGGGGAGCAAAACTCTTTGTGAGTGCTCCAACGTGGATTAGGGAGAAGCGTCAACTTCTCGATACCACGGGAAAAAATTTGATTGTCTCGTGTTCACTCTTTCTACCTTCTTGCACTTAATTCCGCATTTACTTTCAGCTCTTAAGTTCCTTTGCTCTTGTTTCCCTCTAGTTTGCTTTGCTTGTTCCATATCTTGACTAGGGTGCTTTTCTCATGTTAGTGTGAATCTTGCTAAGGAACTTTGTTGCTAGTGTGCTTAGTTGGTATAAGAAACCTTTTTAAATGGGCAACACTAGAGAAATATGTTAAGGTTTACTTCTTGTTCTAGAAATTTGAAGAAGGCCCATATTCAACCCCCCCTTCTATAGGCCATTGATCCTACAAGTGGTATCAAAGCTTAGACTCTCTTTTTGGTGGCTTAATCGCCTAGAGAGATGGACAAGGGGAGTGGCAATGGCCCACCCAAGTTGGTGGGGAAACGGTTCACTTTTTGGGCACATAGAATGGCTAGTTTTCTTCAAGCACAACACCATGATGCATGGATAACTACCATATATCCCATGCCAATTGAACCCACCGAAAGTGAAACCAAGTGGAACTATCATGCTAGAAACTTTATCTTTGAGACTCTTGAGGAGGACTTGTTTGATAGGGTGTTTGCTTTGGAGACCGCTCATGAGGTTTGGATGGAGCTCAAAAGAATCCATGTAGGCAACAAGAAAATCCGTGAGGAGAAGTATGAGTTGCTTAAGGTTGAGCTTAATGAGTTTAAGATGAAGGATGATGAGGGTGTAGAGGAAATGTACTCTAGGATGGGTGTTATTATTCAAAATATCAATGCTCTCGATGTTGCTAACGTGTCTGAGCAGGAAATTATTCAGAAAATTCTTCAAACGCTTCCCAAGCTCAAGTACAACATCGTCAAGGCACTCATCTTTGAGAAGGACTTCAAAACTCTCACCATCACCGAAGTTGTGAACAAGATTCGATCTCATGAGATGTTCTTGATGGGTCAAATTGAATCATCCACCTCCACATCAAGATCCAAGAAGGATCTTGCACTCAAGGCTAGTGACAAGACCAAGCCCAAGACAAAGTCAAAAGCAAAGCCTCCTCCCTCTTCAAGTGAAAGTGAAGACAAGAGTGACTCAAGTGATGAAGATGATGGTGAACTTGCTTTCCTCATGAGGAGGACTACCAAATTTCTCTCCAAGATTGGCAAGAAGGACTACAACTATGATCCTAAGAAGAACAAGTTTCGCTCATCAAGAAGAAGTGGTGAAGGTGGCAAGAGGAAGTGCTACAATTGCCAAAGCTATGATCATCTATCATATGATTGCCCCAAGCCCGACAAGCGAGTGGCAAGCTCAAGCAAGAAGAACGAGAATGATGATGACAATGAGAAAGATGACAAGCACCCTAAGAAGGACTCATACAAGAAGAAGTCTTCTAGCAAGCCCTATAGCAAGAAGAAGGGTGGTCATCATTCTCTCTTGGCAAATGAGTGGATCACGGATGGTGAAACTTCAAGTGAATCAAGCGGAAGTGAAGATGAGAAGAACAAGAAGTTTGTCGGTCTTGTGATCATGAATGATGAAGAACCTCCTCTTCCTCCACCACCTATGTGCTTCATGGCTAAACACTTAAAGGTGAGCGATAGTGAAGATAGTGACTCCTCGGATAGTGATAATGAACTTTCACCTCATGCTCTTAAGGGTCTTCTAGATCAAGACACCGACATGATCAAGAAACAAAAGAGTAAGCTCAAGGCTCTTGAAGAGACCCATGAGAAGCTTAAGCTATCCAATGATGAGTTGCTTGTGAAACACAATGACCTTAGCAAAGAACATTAAGCTTTGGTAGTGTCTCACAAGTCACTTAGAGATGACCACAATAAGTTACTTGATAAGCACAATGAGCTAATCGTCAAACATGATGATATAACTGTGCTTAACAAGTCTCTTGAGTTAAGTCAAAAGATGCTTAAGAAAGATCATGTGGTCTTAGAGATGAAGTATCAAGAGATTTAGCTTGCTTATGAGGCTATTTGTGCTAGTGGGTAAGAAATTGCTAGAGACATCACTAAGACAAATGCTTCTACTTCTTGTGATGATTTTATTGAAGAACCTAAGATCTTGCCAAATGATGAGAATATTGCCTCCTCTTCCAAGACTAACCATGATAGGGTGAAAGCACTTGAAGAGGAAGTAAGAAGCCTAAGATCTTGTGTGAAGAATTTGGCCAAGGGTGAAGCATTGCATAAGGAGATCCTCTATCACAATGCAAGAGATAATGGCTCTAGGGGACTTGGCTCCTTCCCTCAACCCATCAAAGAGACTCGCAAGTCAAAGGAACTTTATGGGTGCTTTGTGAAGGAAGTTGGGTCTTATAGCCAACATTGCAAGATCACCGGTCATCACACAAGGGAGTGTCCTATACCTTCACGTCCATTGCCTAAATTACCTTGCAACTATTGTTCCATGTTCAACAATAACCATTTCTTGTTATTGAAGAATAGCAAGGGCAAGGTGGCAGCAAGGTTCATAGGGACAAAGGCTAAAGTGAATCATCCTAGGCAAATTTGGGTTCCCAAAGCTTTAGTAACTCATGTGATTGGACCCAAACTTGCTTGGGTTCCTAAATCTTCAACTTGATCTCTTTGTGTGTAGGTGAACTACAAGACCGGGGGAAGTCATTGGGTTCTTGATAGTGGATGTACTCAACACATGACCGGCCAAGTTAAAATGTTCACCTCTCTAGTGGATGATGCGGGGAATCATGAGCAAGTCACCTTTGGTGATAATTCTAAAGGAAGAGTTTCCGGTTTGGGTGACATAACCATTGCAAAAGACCTCTCTCTTTCCAATGTTTTGTTTGTAGACTCTTGTAGTTATAACTTGCTTTCTATTTCTCAATTTTGTGATCTTGGTTTATCTTGCTTGTTTGATGATGAGGGAGTTATCATTACTAACAAGAAATCTAATGAAGTTGTGTTCAAAGGTTTTCGCCATGGGAACACTATCTTGTAGACTTCTCCTCTCATGAAGCGAACTTGACTACTTGTCTATTCACCAAGACATCTAAGGGTTGGCTATGGCATCACCGTATTGCACATATAGGCATGAGTCAACTCAAGAAGGCTTTTAAAAGGGGTTTAGTTCTTGGTGTGAAGGATGTCACATTTGAGAAGGACAAGTTGTGTGGAGCGTGTCAAGCCGGCAAGCAAGTTGCAAGTCATCATCCTATGAAGGCTTATGTATCTACCTCAAGACCATTAGAGATCTTACACATGGACCTCTTCGGCCCTACTACATACAAGAGTCTTGGTGGTAATCTCTATTGTCTTGTCATTGTTGATGATTACTCACGCTACACTTGGACATTCTTTTTGGAGGACAAGAGCAAGACATTCGGGATCTTCAAGAACTTTGCTAAAAGGTCTCAAAATGAATTTTAGTAATCTATTGTGAAGATCCAGAGTGACAATGGATCAGAATTCTGAAACACTAATGTGGAAGAGTATTGTGATGAGCTAGGCATCAAGCATGAATTCTCTTCAACCTACACACCACAACAAAATGGTGTGGTAGAAAGGAAGAACAAGACTCTCATCACATTGGCTAGAACTATGTTGGATGATTATGGTATCTCTCAAAGATTTTGGGCGGAAGCTATCAACACGGCGTCTCATGCTTCAAATAGGGTGTATCTCCATCGACTATTAATGAAGACACCCTATGAGCTTCTCATTGGGAGGAAGCCCAACATCTCCTACTTCCAAGTCTTTGGGTGTAAGTGTTTCATTTACAAGAAGAGAAAGCACCTAGGGAAGTTTGAGAGTAGGGTAGATGAGGGCATGTTTCTTGGTTATGCATCCAACTCCAAGGCATATAGAGTATTCAATAACACTACACGTGCCGTTGAAGAAACATGTGATGTGGAGTTTGATGAATCTAGTGGCTCCCAAGGAGATGGCTATTGTTGTGATGATGTAGGAAAAGAACCTCTCCGAGAAGCAATGAAGAAGATGGCTATTGGGGACATCAAGCCCAAAGAGGATGATGATACACCTTCTACTTCCCACAACCATGAAGACTCATCCTCTTTCGATGATGATAATGATGACCATCAAAGGCGCACAAGACAAGAAAGCCCATCTTCCTCACATGGACCACCTCCTACATCACAAGACACCCAAGATCAAGAAGAAGAAGAATCGGAAGTGGTGCAACCTCAAGATGATCCAACTTCTACCACACTTGAGAGGCGTACAAGGACTTCATCAAACCACCCCATTGATCTAGTCTTGGTTTATCCCAAGGGTGGTACATGTACTCACCGCAAACAATATGCTTCTTTTTGCAAACATCATGCATTTGTTTCTTTTGTAGAACCCACTACTATAGAGGAAGCTCTAGAGGACCCAGATTGGATCTTGGCTATGCAAGAAGAGCTCAACAACTTCACAAGAAATGAAGTTTGGGTCCTAGTAGAGTGCCCCAAGAACAAGAACGTGATTGGCACCAAGTGGGTCTACCGAAACAAGCAAGATGAACATGGAGTTGTGGTGAAGAACAAGGCAAGACTTGTCGCCAAGGGCTACTCTCAAGTAGAAGGCTTGGACTATGGAGAGACCTTTGCTCCGGTTGCACATCTTGAAGCAATCCGTAAGCCTCTTGCTTATTCTTCTTGTCACAAAATGAAATTGTTCCAAATGGATGTCAAGAGTGCCTTCTTAAATGGCTTCATCAATGAAGAAGTCTATGTTGAGCAACCTCCTGGTTTTGAAGATATCACACATACTAACCATGTCTATAGGTTGATCAAGGCTTTGTATGAACTCAAGCAAGCTCCTAGGGCATGGTATGAGAGGCTCCGGGACTTCCTCATCAAGGAAGGTGAAACGAACCAGATTTCCAAAACTGGAAACCTGATCCTCTGCACCTCTGTGATAGTCCCTGGAAGTGGCTATCACGTGCAAACCCTATCTCAAGTGGTACAAATCCATACAACACAGGAATAAAGGGAAAATTACATAATTTTATTAATACATCAGAGTACAATATTTCGGCATAAGCCGGGTACAAGTCCAACTGGACTAAACAAGAAAGGTAAAACATCTACGCAGCGGATCTATCAAAGCGAAGCGTCTCCAGCTCCACAGGCAAACTTGAGTGTAGGACCAGTCTTCCCATCCTTTGCTGTCGAGGTCGTAGTCAGATTCCGAGTCTGAAAGTCCACCATCTACCCGATAAGCTGGTAGGTCATGTCAGCTTCCCAACAAAGAGCAAAAGCGGTGGATGAATTCTAGTATGCATGGATAAACCTATATATAGCTGTAGTAAGTTTATGCAAGCAGCGATAGCAACATCAAAGTAAGCGGTAAAGCAGAGAGGTCACCATCTCCGAGGAGATCCACACCTCTGAGGCCAACGCCTCCGGGGTCAACACCCCAACCGAGAAAAGAACACCAACACACTGGATCTCAGCCGAGACACAACATCCCACTCTCATCTGCGATGTGAGGTCACCAACTCCTACCTCACATCTCAACGGCACCAAGCCGGGCTCACACACTCGGGGTAGAGAAGCAGCACAAGAAAAGACTAGCCAGAGTAACAGACCCGTGGGTTGTCCATACCAGTGGACATGGACTATAGCTATAGGTTTAACACTCTGCAGAGGTTGTACAACTAGACCCGCCGGATAGGGTAGAAACGGTGGCCGCCGTTCCACATCCCTACCTAACGACCGGAGACCTAGCAGTGGGTGGCACTCTCCTGCCCCTCCAAGCCTGACTCGTCCTGAACTGGGGCGCGAAACTTGCCAGCAGGGCCTCGGAGCTGTGAAACCATCCCTGGAGGAGCCGGGGTGACGTCTACTCGGGGGGTATAACCCGTCCCCCTCACACGACCACACCGGTCCGCCTACAAGCTGAGCGCCAACCACCAACTAGTTCTCGGACCAAACCCCGCCCATACGTGAGCAAACGGTTTGTACGAAAATTGCCCAAAGATCACGGTTAAACTGTCGATCGGTCCTTAATTGCAAGAGTGAGCACTCACCAACTCCCACCGTCTGACATGCCGCTAGGGCGGGAGGCCAGGTCACATCTCCCCTAGACAGGCATTCACAAGTAACCAAAGTGGCTTGTTCCCGCGGTAACACATCAAGGAAACACACTCACCCAAAACACACGCTAGAATACCGAGATATCCCAATCTTGGTCCAAACCAGAGATCCATCAATATCACAGAACAGGTAAACTATATGAATAGTAATTATCAGGAACTAGCTAGGGGTCTGTAGCTAGTTCCAAAGGTAGGAGGTTCAAGGTACAGGATATAACAAATCAAGGCATGGCTAAAAGATTGTCTATGCATTTCAATCATCCAAAGCATCATAAATAAAGCACGAGCAACTAAATAGCATGCATGGGATCTACATGGTCGGGAGTGACATGACACCTGCACAGTAGTCGTCGTAGAGTAGTAGAGGTTGGGCCCTTCCTTCGGGTCGAAGGTCTTCCCTATCATCACAGCCCGGGTCGTCGTCGCAGCTCGAGTCTTCAAACAGGATACAAGCCTACACGAGATGCGACGCGAAAATAAATAACGACAATCATCTAGACAATAACTCCAAATAACATCAAGTTAGAAGAACCAAGTAAATCCGAACTAGCTACAAGCAGCACTAGTTTAACTTAAGGAAATCAAAGTATTTAGTTTTATATTAAATAGTTTTAAGCTACTAACTTTATATACTAGAAAACAAGTTAGAGAGAAGGGTTAGTTCAAGGTTGGGTTTGCCGATCAAGGCTAAAGGTTCGGTGATCGCGCCGGCAGAGCATTAACGCGACAGATAGGTACAACAAAGCGGAAGCTTAGAGAATGACGAGAGAGAGGTAAGGAGAAACGAGCTAGGCAAGACATTATCAGGCCAAGGTGTGCGGCAGCAGCACAAAGAAGGAGAGGATCGACTTATGGTCGATAAAAGGGTGGTGATGCGGTAAGGTGTGCTCGGGAGCACGGCGGAGCAAGTGCCAGCAAAGAGGCAATGGGAACATGACTCGGGGATGTATTCCTGTCCGCGTCACATCAGTAGCTAGTTGCGGGGCTCTGGCGTCCCAGACCCACAATAGCGCAGTGGCGGTAGCGGCCACGAATCCTACTCCAAGTACGCGGACGAAAAAGGGCTTGGTTCAAGGGAAAGAGCAAAAGAGGATAGGGTAGCAGCGAGCGTCTCGGAATTATGAAACCAACGCAAGTGGTTTCATAATTTTCGGAGCTCCGGATAATTAGTTATGAATTTTTAAAGAAAAAGGGATTTATAAAACATTTATTAAATCCTTTTATTTAAAACCGAAAATAATTTTATTAAAATAATGCTGATGTCAGCATGACGTCAGCGATCAGCTGGTTAGTGGGCTTTAAGTGGGCCTAAAGTGCTGGTGGCCCAATGGGTCGGCCCAGTGCGGCCCAAGATTCAACTAGTCTGGAAAAGGTCCCCAAACTGTTTGGTTCAGCTTGGTTAAAATTCCGGGCCCAAAAGGCTTCCGTGGGCCAAAGCCCATCATGGCTTATGAGAGGAAGTCCGGACTTGCTCCCTGAACTATATTGATGGTTCATTCCATCTGACGGTTGCGGGATCCTCTGCGATCTGTGCGTTCAGGCGAGCATGTGGTCATGGGTGTGGCACCACTCAGGTGCAAGAGAAAGTGGGTCGCGGCCAGGGTGTTTGTCAGAATGCGCCAAAGAGACGGCGGGAAGGCAAGGGGCTCGCCGGCGGTGAGTTTTGGCTAAGGCAGCGGTCGCGCGTGTTTACCTGCAAGAAAAGCTCCTCGGCACGATGGTCGGTCTACAGCTTGACGACGAGCACCGCACGACATCGGCGAGCATCTATGCGGCAGAGCGGCACAGATGCAGGGCTGGGCAGCATGGCGCAATACGGGGCAGCGCGGTGCGGCGCAGGACGATGCGGCGTGGTGCAGTGTGAAGCGAAGCAGAGCGGTGTGAGGCTGTGACGCGGTCGGGCAGAGCGTGCAGCACGGTAGCAGCGAAGGTGTGGCGCGGTTCCCGAATGGCACGGCGTGGTGCGGCGAAGCACGACGGCAAGGAAAGGTGGCGCAGCATGAAGCAGTGCAAGGTAGCGAGAGACGTGATGCAGAGCCGGGGTGCGCGCGGCAGATCGGCGCGGAGTAGCGCGGCGCGGCGTGGGGTGGAGCGGTGCGAGGTCGGGTAAGTGCAGCTCGGCGTGAAGCACCGCAAGGCAGAGCGGCGCAGGCTTGTAGAGCAACGCGTCACGCGGCGTGGTTGCATCACGGTGAAGGCATGCGTGGCGGCGAGGCAAGGGCACAAAACGGCACGGCTCGGCAAGGTAAGGCGGCGCATCCCTCAGCAGCGGCGTGGCGCGAAGGCCGGTCGGAGAGCAGGAGCGGCGCGCGTAACTCAGCATCCACGGCACGATGTAGCGCGGTTCGCAGGTGCCAAAGGCATAGGCACACAACATGGCAGAACACAGTTTGGGGAAACAGAGAAGGGCTAGGACCGGGGTGTGCTCACCGTAGGGCTCGAAGGGGTTCATGGCGAAGCAGGGTGTGGTCGAGGCCGTGACAAGGTGACGCAGGCCGGCTTGGTGTCGTGGTTCAGGAAGACGGCGTGGCGCAGCTTGTCGAGGTGTGGCTCCTGCTCGATGTGGCATTCTGGCGTCGGCGTTCACGGCTTCTCCCAGTGCAGCTCCTTGTGGTGTCGGTGTCGCGGTGCTCCAGAGCGGCGGGGACGCGAGGGCCCCGGGTGGCGACGCGGTGGTGTTCGAGAGTAGGGCAAAGGTGGAGTTCACGATCGAGGGCGGCGTCGGTGCTCGCGGGTTCACTCCAGCTCCCTCTACTGCGGCGGTCAGCGGCAGAGCAGAGCAGAGCATGAAGCGGGGTTGAGGAAGGCAAAGAGCGGTGGCATGGGATTTGGGGAAAAGAAACAGAGGGCTGCGGCAGATTTGGTAGTCAAGGATGGGAATTCCCAATTGGGTTGGTGCGTGTGCGCGCGGGACTTTGGATGCTCTTGGCGGGCAGCGGCCGCGGCGTGGGACATGCGAATAGCCCAAGGTACCCTTTGCTTGGCGGCGAAGGGAGGGCATGGCGCTTCCACAACTGTGCGAACAGAGGCGCAGAAAGGGGGTACAGCGCATGGGTATTGAAGGGATTTTCCCCAGGGCGGAGATCACGAGGCTGCACCTAAGTTTGCGTGCAGGCCCCGACGTCCGGGCCAGCGCGGCCGCCCTGTCCCATCGGGCGCGCCGGTGCGGCGGGTGTGTGTGAGTCGCACGCAGGGGAAAAGAAGGAAAAGAGGAGGGGGATGACTAGTTGGCCCTACCCGTCATAGAAAGGGAGGATAGGAGGTGAGGCGACGGGCCGGTTAGGCCGTAGAGCTGGGCTGGTTTGTTAGAGTTGGGATGGTTTCTGGATTTAGCAAAAAGTGAAGGGGCCCCGAGTGGACCTTGCCGGCAGAGATGTGGCCCAAGTTAATTGTTAGAGTTTAACTAGGTTTTGAAATATAGTTTGAAGATAAGTTTGAATTTGAATCACTTTCAAATTCAAACACTACACAATTTGAACTCCAAATAAAATTCATGAAAATCCAAATCACAATTACACCATAATTTGTAAATAATTTTTATAAGGTTTTATATTATATGGGATTTGAGATGAGTGGCTAGCAATTTGGTTCAAAATTTGGTAGCACTCAAGTTCAAACAAAAAGTTTTAAATTTTCATGAAAATTCACACTTGAGAAAACATTTAAAATTCTGGGATGTTACATTCCTCCCCCTCACAAGAATCTCGTCCCCGAGATTAAGCTCGTACCGGGGGTGGCGAAGGTTTCCTTCTCGGTAAGCCTTCACGATATTGGTGTCCTTGACGTCGTAGAGCTTTATTGAAAATGTCTCTCCCTCTTCCATAGAGATCCATTCAAGTTTACTCTCAACTTATATTGTCTCCATGTGAGTCTTCCCAATGCCAAGTGCTACCGAGTGTCCTCTGTCGTTAGCATCCTTAAGCACTTTAGAATCAGTCCATATACCTTCAGGGACTTTACTCTTGTTCAAGTCGTGTGAAGATCCATTCGTAGGTTAGAGCCCCCTTTAGCTTTAATCCATCTCTTCTAGCCATGTTACACAAGCTCGATAAACTTAGGGTAGTTTGAGGCATGATAGTCTTATCTTATTCCAATCCTCTCACTCAAGGTCACATCCTTCTTAACAATTAAGTTTATTCCAAAATTTATTCTGTATGAACTCGGCCTTATTCTCATGGCGTCCATTAAGTACTTTTATTCCAGTTTGGCCCGAGTCTCCCACTTCTTTCCATATGAGGGAGTCGTATGCTTTATGCCAAGCGGAGGTCTGCAACACCGGCGATAGCTCTGAGCCTAATTTGTAGTAGGTAAATAGTCGTAAGCATGAAGCAAGCTCTTATCCAAATCGTTGCCTTATACCAACGCTCATACTCCTAGTGTACCCATAAGTATATTATGATCTTTGTCCCAAATTTGGTTGCTAAACCAAAGTGGGTACGCTGAACAGAGGTTGAGTCTCATCAATACCTTTTCTTCATCTATATTTTCGTATATTCTCAAGGTTTCCCTAGTTCATCCAAGAATTCTTCTTGAAGCCATATCCATCTGAGATATGTTGAAGATACAAAATATTATCTCTTGCTCCGTAAGTAGATACACTAGTTTTTCCAAAACATTAGTGCAGACGCACCTCTTATGGCGTGCACTCTCAGCAACTAACTGCCCTAGGTGAACATAACTTCCTTTTTCTTACTCGGCCATCCCATGACTTAGGAGATATCTCAGCTTCTTGTATAAGCACATCCAAATAGTTTACCCTGTTGCAATACTTGTATCCCATAATGGGGTCTTATATCATTGATTATAGACCCTCAAAACTCTAGGGTTGTTCCTCATCTCCTAGAATTCCTCTGAGTGTCCAATAATCCTTACCAACTTCATTGCTACTCTTGCAGTGATCCATTCGTTGGTTTAACTCGTCTTCGACGATTCTTGTCAGCGAGCTGGCAACATCCGACATGTCCAATTAGCTTCTGGACGTAAACGCTATGAATGGTTACTTCCCATTCACAATAGTCCATGTTAAGAGGGGTCATCTGCAACACCCTCACTATGTGAGTGACTCTTCCCATCCGAAATCTCACACTAGTCAATTTGGTTCCAATATTTTGGGATGGATCTTCACATGGAAATCACTCCTGCCTTACTCTCGTATGCTTAGCAAACTCTTCTGACTTATTTTCCAATAGGTAGGTTCCAACTGCAAGGTTGAACAGATAACTTGTGTCCCGTAGTTGTTGAAGTAGTTCGTCTCCCCACTAGCTCAATATACGGTGTTCAGTAGAGCCTCTTTATTAATTGCTTATTCCAAAAGTGGGGTCGACTGAACTTATCCAAAATGCATGCTGACATCTTAGGGTACTCAACTGCTCTTAACCAATATTTGCTTCATAGAGGTACATGCTTTTCTGAGCTTTCGAGGTTGCGAGAAATTCTTCTCTTCTTCTGAAGGTTGGTCTTGCAGTATGCTTGACACGTCGATCTTTATTCTTCAAGCTTTTGGTCTTGTAAGATGGGATGCTAAGGCTTCTAAAGGAGTCATCTAAAGATCTAGCAATCATAGTACTTAGTACAATTTCACTCAATCATGAAGAGGCATAACATCCATAAGACCATAAAGATCCAATCACTCAAACAATGCACCAAACAAATGTGTATCTTGAGCCTGACTCCTAAGACCATCGAGAATACACTAGGTAAAAACGTTCTAATATATCGTGGGCACTTGAAGGGTTTCTCTAATATCAGTGTTACATCACTGGAAAGGATACATTCCATCTGACATCTCGGTGTTGATCCTTCTGGAACAAGCTGGTGAAATTCTTATCCAATTCTTCCATTTCAGATACTCCATCTTAGTTGGACTACTCTTCTTTGTCCATGGTTCTCGTGGCTTTGTCCTTCCAAAGGGGGTGCTCTTTGTTTATCATTACATCTGTACCCCGTGTTTCTCGTCAGTTCATTTTAATCCATCATCAACTCTAATTGGTTAGGGAGATCCAAATCTAAGCATCCAAGTTTCACACTTCATGTTCAGGGAATTCTATATTGTGAATTAGCAACTCTTCACTCCACATATGTGATGCTTTCTTGTAGGGTAATCCGAACTTAACTGTTCAATCCATTCTTTGCCTCTTCTAGCAGCAACTTGTTCTAATATCTTAGTCCTTTGCGATTCGACTATTTGTGTAACTCCAAGTCGAGGGGTCTTATCCGAATGCTACGCTACGGGCTTCTCAAGGGGTTCCGACTCCGGCATCCAACCTTACGTGTGCCACATCCATATAGTAGATAACCAGTTCCTTATGTGGGCGCACGTGGAATTAGAATCTCAACTCATAATTATCTTCAAAGTGGCATTGGCCAGGCTTCGCCCTGAGCATGGATGGAAGGGTGCATATTGTTCTTGTTGCTTCTCTTGTACGCAGACTTCATGTGGCATCATGGTGGCAGTCTATTCCATCTTCGATAGTCTGTGTGGGTGTAATCCTGTATTGAGGGTTCAACAAGGAATGATCCAAGTAAGTCCTGTAGAGTTATCTTCATCTTTTCCCTGTACCCAATGTACCCAATCTCATAGTTGTCTTTACGATAATTGTCCTTGTCTTGTACAAGGCATCCTTTCGTGGTGTTGCTTAGTCTTGATCAAGCGACATCCGTTGTTCTCCATATGTTACTCAAACACGTAAAGGGGTTGTTAGTAAGTCAGTTAGTTAGTGAGAAGTCAAGGATATAATAGTAGAATTCAAGGGGTTTATATAAAAGTCAAGGAGTATATACTCAAACAAGGATGTTTAGGCTGTCCTAAGCTATCGACCATTGCTAGGGCTCGTCCTACGGTCAAGTACGGCTCTGATACCACCTGAAACGAACCAGATTTCCAAAACTGGAAACCTGATCCTCTGCACCTCTATGATAGTCCCAGGAAGTGGCTATCACGTGCAAACCCTATCTCAAGTGGTACAAATCCATACAACACAGGAATAAAGGGAAAATTACATAATTTTATTAATACATCAGAGTACAACATTTCGGGTACAAGTCCAACTGGACTAAACAAGAAAGGTAAAACATCTACGTAGCGGATCTATCGAAGCGAAGCGTCTCCAGCTCCACAGGCAAACTTGAGTGTAGGACAAGCTCTAGTCTTCCCATCCTTTGCCGTCGAGGTCATAGTCGGATTCCCAGTCTGAAGGTCCACCATCTACCCGAAAGCGGGTAGGTCATGTCAGCTTCCCAACAAAGAGCAAAAGTGGTGGACGAATTCTAGTATGCATGGATAAACCTATATCTGGCTGTAGTAAGTTTATGCAAGCAGTGATAGCAACATCAAAGTAAACGGTAAAGCAGAGAGGTCATCATCTTCGAGGAGATCCACACCTCCGAGGCCAACACCTCCGGGGTCAACACCCCAACCGAGAAAAGAACACCAACACACTGGATCTTAGCCGAGACACAACATCCCACTCTCATCTGCGATGTGAGGTCACCAACTCCTACCACACATCTCAACGGCACCAAGCCAGGCTCACACACTCGGGGGAGAGAAGCAGCACAAGAAAAGACTAGCCAGAGTAACAGACCCGTGGGCTGTCCATACCAGTGGACACGGACTATAGCTATAGGTTTAACACTCTGCAGAGGTTGTACAACTGGACCCGCCGGATAGGGCAGAAACGGTGGCCGCCGTTCCACATCCCTACCTAACGACTGGAGACCTAGCAGTGGGTGGCACTCTCCTGCCTCTCCGAGCCTGACTCGTCCTGAACTGGGGCGCGAAACTTGCCAGCAGGGCCTCGGAGCTATGAAACCATCCCTGGAGGAGCCGGGGCGACGTCTACTCGGGGGGTATAACCCGTCCCCCTCACACGACCACACCGGTCCGCCTACAAGCTGAGCGCCAACCACCAACAAGTTCTCAGACCGAACCCCGCCCATACGTGAGCGAACGGTTTGTACGAAAATAGCCCAAAGATCATGGTTAAACTGTCGATCGGTCCTTAATTGCAAGAGCGAGCACTCACCAACTCCCACCGTCCGACACGCCGCTAGGGCAGGAGGCCAGGTCGCATCTCCCCTAGACAGGCGTTCACAAGTAACCAAAGTGGCTCGTTCCCACGGTAACACATCAAGGAAACACACTCACCCAAAACACACGCTAGAATACCGAGATATCCCAATCTCGGTCCAAACCAGAGATCCATCAATATCACGGAACAGGTAAATTGTATGAATAGTAATTATCGGGAACTAGCTAGGGGTATGTAGCTAGTTCCAAAGGTAGGAGGTTCAAGGTACAGGATATAACAAATCAAGGCATGGCTAAAAGATTGTCTATGCATTTCAGTCATCCAAAGCATCATAAATAAAGCACTAGCAACTAAATAGCATGCATGGGATCTACATGGTCGGGAGTGACATGACACCTACGCGGTAGTCGTCGTAGAGTAGTAGAGGTTGGGCCCTTCCTTCGGGTCGAAGGTCTTCCCTATCGTCACAGCCCGAGTCGTCGTCGCAGCTCGGGTCTTCAAACAGGATACAAGCCTACACGAGATGCGACGCGAAAATAAATAACGACAATCATCTAGACAATAACTCCAAATAACATTAATTTAGAAGAACCAAGTAAATCTGAACTAGCTACAAGCAGCACTAGTTTAACTTAAGGAAATCAAAGTATTTAGTTTTATATTAAATAGTTTTAAGCTACTAGCTTTATATACTAGAAAACAAGTTAGAGAGAAGGGTTAGTTCAAGGTTGGGTTTGCCAATCAAGGCTAAAGGTTCGGTGATCACGCCGGCAGAGCATTAACGCGACAGATAGGTGCAACAACGCAAAAAGGGCTTGGTTCAAGGGAAAGAGCAGAAGAGGATAGGGTAGCAGCGAGCGTCTCGGAATTATGAAACCAACGCAAGTGGTTTCATAATTTTCAGAGCTCCGGATAATTAGTTATGAATTTTTAAAGAAAAAGGGATTTATAAAACATTTATTAAATCCTTTTATTTAAAACCGAAAATAATTTTATTAAAATAATGCTGACGTCAGCATGATGTCAGCGGTCAGCTGGTTAGTGGGCTTTAAGTGGGCCTAAAGTGCTGGTAGCCCAATGGGCCGGCCTAGTGCGGCCCAAGATTCAACTAGTCTGGAAAAGGTCCCCAAACTGTTTGGTTCAGCTTGGTTAAAATTCCGGGCCCAAAAAGCTTCCGTGGGCCAAAGCCCATCATGGCTTATGAGAGGAAGTCCGGACTTGCTCCCTGAACTATATTGATGGTTCATTCCATCTGACGGCTGCGGGATCCTCTGCGATCTGTGCGTTCAGACGAGCATGTGGTCACGGGTGTGGTACCACTCAGGTGCAAGAGAAAGGGGGTCGCGGCCAGGGTGTTTGTCAGAATGCACCAAAGAGACGGCGGGAAGGCAAGGGGCTCGCCGGCGGTGAGTTTTGGCTAAGGCGGCGGTGGCGTGTGTTTACCTGCAAGAAAAGCTCCTCGGCACGATGGCCGGTCCACAGCTTGACGGCGAGCACCGCACGACATCGGCGAGCATCTATGTGGCAGAGCGGCACGGATGCAGGGCTGGGTGGCGCGGCGTAATGCGGGCAGCGCGGTGCTACGCGGGACGATGCGGCGCAGCGCAGTGTGAAGCAAAGCAGAGCGGTGTGAGGCTGTGACGCGATCGGGTAGAGCGTGCAGTACGGCAGCAGCGAAGGCGCGGCGCGGTTCCCGAATGGCACGGCGCGGTGCGGCGAACCACAACGGCAAGGAAAGGTGGCGCAGCGCGAAGCAGTGCGAGGTAGCGAGAGACGTGATGCAGAGCCGGGGTGTGCGCGGCGGATCGGCGCGGAGCAGCGCGGCGGGGCGTGGGGTGGAGCAACGCGAGGTCGGGTAAGTGCAGCTCGGCGTGAAGCACAGCAAGGTAGAGCGGCGTAGGCTTGCAGAGCAGCGCGTCGCGCGGTGTGGTTGCGTCACTGCGAAGGCATGCGTGGCGGCGAGGCAAGGGCGCAAAACGGCACGGCTCGGCTAGGTAAGGCGGCGCATCCCTCAGCAGCGGCGTGGCGCGAAGGCCGGTCGGAGAGCAGGAGCGGCGCGCGTAACTCAGCATCCACAGCACGATGTAGCGCGGTTCGCAGGTGCCAAAGGCACAGGCACACAACATGGCAGAACACAGTTCGGGGAAACAGAGAAGGGCTAGGACCGGGGTGTGCTCACCGTAGGGCTCGAAGGGGTTCATGGCGAAGCAGGGTGTGGTCGAGGCCGTGATGAGGTGACGCAGGCCGGCTTGGTGTCGTGGTTCAGGAAGATGGCGTGACGCAGCTCGATGAGGTGCGGCTCCTGCTCAGCGTGGCGTTCCAGCGTCGGCATTCACGGCTTCTCCCAGCGCAGCTCCTTGTGGTGTCGGTGTCGCAGTGCTCCAGAACGGCGGGGACGCGAGGGCCCCGGGTGGTGACGTGGTGGTGTTCGAGAGCAGGGCGAAGATGGAGTTCCCGATCGAGGGCGGCGTCGGTCCTCGGGGGTTCACTCCAGCTCCCTCTACTGCGGCGGTCAGCGACAGAGCAGAGCGTGAAGCGGGATTGAGGAAGGCAAAGAGCGGCGGCTTGGGATTTGGGGAAAAGAATCAGAGGGCTGCGGCGGATTTGGTAGTCAAGGATGGGAATTCCCAATTGGGTTGGTGCGTGTGCGCACGGGACTTTGGATGCTCTTGGCGGGCAGCAGCCGCGGCGTGGGACAAGCGAATAGCCCAAGGTACCCTTTGCTTGGTGGCGAAGGGAGGGCATGGCGCTTCCACAACTGCGCGAACAGAGGCGCAAAAAGGGGGGTACGGCGCATGGGTATTGAAGGGATTTTCCCCAGGGCGGAGATCACGAGGCTGCACCTAAGTTTGCGTGCAGGCCCCGACGTCCGGGCCAACGCGGCCGCCCTGTCCCATCGGGCGCGCCGGTGCGGCGGGTGTGTTCGAGTCGCACGCAGGGGAAAAGAAGGAGAAGAGGAGGGGGATGACTAGTTGGCCCTACCCGTCATAGAGAGGGAGGATAGGAGGTGAGGCGGCGGGCCGGTTGGGCCGTAGAGCTGGGCTGGTTTGTTAGAGTCGGGATGGTTTATGGATTTAGCAAAAAGTGAAGGGGCCCCGAGTGGACCTTGCAGGCAGAGATGTGACCCAAGTTAATTGTTAGAGTTTAACTAGGTTTTGAAATATAGTTTGAAGATAAGTTTGAATTTGAATCACTTTCAAATTCAAACACCACACAATTTGAACTCCAAATAAAATTCATGAAAATCCAAATCACAATTACACCATAATTTGTAAATAATTTTTATAAGGCTTTATATTATATGAGATTTGAGATGAGTGGCTAGCAATTTGGTTCAAAATTTGGTAGCACTCAAGTTCAAACAAAAAGTTTTAAATTTTCATGAAAATTCACACTTGAGAAAACATTTAAAATTCTGGGATGTTACAGAAGGCTTCAAGATTGGGATAGTGGACAATACTCTATTCACCAAAATCATCAACGGAGAACTCTTCATTTGTCAAATCTATGTTGATGATATCATCTTTGGCTCTACGAATCTCAAAGTGTGCAAGGACTTTAGTGATCTCATGACTAGGGAATTTGAGATGTATATGATTGGGGAGCTCAACTTCTTCCTTGGGTTTCAAATCAAGCAATTGAAGGGAGAGTCCTTCATCCATCAAGAAAAGTACACTAATGATATTCTCAAGAAGTTCAAGATGGATGATTGCAAGCCAATCAAGACACCAATGCCTACCAATGGACATCTCGACTTAGATGAGGGAGGTAAACCGGTTGACCAAAAGCTTTACCGTTCTATGATCGGCTCTCTTCTTGTCCTTACCGCATCTAGGCCCGATATCATGTTTAGTGTTTGCATGTGTGCTTGGTTTCAAGCCAACCCTAAAGAATCTCACCTAAGTGCTTTGAAAAGGATCCTTAGATACTTAAAATACACACCTAGCATTGGCTTGTGGTACCCCCATGGTGCTTGTTTTGAGCTCTTGGGTTATTCGGATTCGGATTTTGCCGGATGTCGAGTAGACCACAAGAGCACTTCGGGTGAGTGCCATTTGCTAGGTCGGTATTTGGTTGCTTGGTCCTCTAAGAAGCAAAACTCCATGGCCTTATCCACCACGGAGGCGGAATACATTTCTGCTGGGGCTTGTTGTGCTCAAATCCTCTATATGAAGCAAAGCCTCTTGGATTATGGTGTGGTTCTAGATAGGGTTCCTCTCCTTTGTGACAATGAAAGTGCCGTAAAAATTGCTAACAACCCGGTTCAACACTCGCGCACCAAGCACATTGATATCTGCCATCACTTCTTGCGAGACCATGTGGCTAAAGGTGATATTCTCCTTTGTGGTGTTCGCTCCGAGGAGCAATTGGCGGATATATTCACTAAGCCTCTTGATGAAAACACCTTTTGTAGGCTAAGGAGTGAATTGAATGTGCTTGATGCATCTAACATCATGTGATGCTTGTCATATAGTTTTCATTTGCATATGTACATGGTGTAGGGGCTTGTCTAACCTTGTTAAGATAGTGGTGAGTATGGGTCTTGCTTGAGCCGGTGGTTCCAAAGTTTCGCTCAAGGCATGTTGAAAGGCTCACCATCAGTAAGTTTAACAAGGGCTCAAACTTGACAAGATAGTTTATCTTTTCGCTTTGCATATTTGCTTGTCATATAGAATGCATTCATGTTTATTTTCATGCATTTGTTCTTGCATTGCATTACGTGAGAGGTGTCACAAAGGAAAATCACACTATGAGAAAGTTGCTTAGCGTTCAATGCAAATCAACAACTCCAAAACTGTGATAAGACAAATGATTGTGCTTAATGCCTATTGAGTAATGTCCTAACGAGTTTAAAGTTTCTATCTCTAAGTTCAAAGGCAATAACTCATACATTCCCTTTTTGGATCTTATTCGCCTATTTTTCTAAAATTTATAAGGTCTATCCCTTGTAGGGAATCTATGGTGTATATACTTGTATTTTGCAAAAGAGTGCTTGAGGGGTGAGGTTGTCACTCAGGATTGGTCCAAAAATGTGCTTGTGTTAGCTTGTGTGTGACATTTGTTGGATCAAAAATAAGCTTTAGATCAGCATTCTATTTTTGTCACCGTCGGATGAACCGCTGCTATATAGGTTCCAGCGTCGGTTCATTAGGTGGCCGGGTCAGTTTGAATTTTGCTCAGCGTGCCTCTGTTACCTATCGTCGGATGAACCGACGCTCACCTCTGTGGAAGCAGCGGTTCATCCGATGCTACTGAGATTTGAGGCAAATTCAGACCCGCGCAAGAATCATCCGACGAATCTAAAAAGAAGGCCATCGGTTTATCCGGTGATGCGTTTCACTGATCTGCCCATATCATCCGGCGATTCGACCGACACTGCACTCTTTTCTACCGTCGGTTCATCCGGTGCTTCTCTGCAAGATGGCCCCACATGTCATATTCTTCCTCGAGCAGTTTCATCCCCATTTCGAATCTATCCCGCTCGCACCTGTATGCCGCGGTCTCGTCTGCCTCCGGCCACCGCAGCCTCCCGCAGCCGCCCGTGCTCCACCGCCGGCCTCCCTAGCTTGCCGCCGGCAAGCTCCGCCGCCGCCTCCTCCGAGCCAAATTGCTCGCGCACCACCGCGGAACCCTAGCTACGGTTTCCGCCGCCGCCGGCAATTCCGGCTCGCCGGCACTGCCGCAGTCCGTCGGCCGCCGTCCTGAGGCAAGCGCAGGCCTCCTCCGCCCTCCACTGCCATTTCTCGTCAGTATCTTCAGCAGTGGTGAGCGGGTCTCCCTGTTCTTCCTATCTATGCTACTGTTCTGCATGCTTAGCAAGGAATTCAGGGTGATTTGGCTGCATTTTGTTGATCTGTGACCTTGTCATATCTGCAAACATTCATTTGTTCACAGTTTTGCTCAGTTTCTTCCATATTTTGCCTTATCTCATGGATTTTGGGCATTTCTTGCTACTGTTCTCACACTCTTCATGCTCTGTTCATGTCAAATCTGTTATCAGTAGCTTGTATCCTGCTCTAGCACACACACACACGTCTTGTGCACATAAGGACTTACCTAGATTTCATTCTTTCATGTGCCATGATCATCTCCTAGAATTCATGTTTAGGCTCTATCTTTTTCATATGGTTTCCTTAAGGACCCCTTACCCTTAGATATTTATTTTGTTTATACTCTCCGCTCGCCATTCTATAATCTTCCACCTTCTCTTTGACAGATGGCAGGCGACAAGAGGAAGGGCAAGGCTGTTCTTGAGCCGAAGAAGAAGAAGAGCAAGCAGGATAAGGAGTGGGAGCGTGTGCTCCGAGTGCCCGACACCCAGGGTCAACCACAGAGGGGCATTAGGATTGGGAGCAGTGCACAGGGTCAGGGGGAGCAGCCCCATGAGCAGCAGCCGTTACGGCGTTCAGGCCGTACTGGTACCCGTCAGATAGAGACAGAGACACCTCCTTCTGCACCACGTACCGGTCCTCGAACTCGTGGTGAACACACACACACTCAGCCGACTCCGAGGCAGAGGAGGACAGCAGTAGAGCAGTAGGTTGAGCAGGAGCAGCAGGACCAGTCACAAGAGGGTCCTGAGATTCATATTGGTGCACAGCGAGCAGAGGCCTTTGGGGTCTATCTCCGTGATCTGAGGAGCCTTTCTGGTCCGAAGATCCGGAAGTTGAGGTTCGTTGAGGAGGACAAGTGGTTCCCTCCTCACAGAGAGGATTGTGACCCCCGATTCTAGACTATCCTTCAGGAGAGCTTCTATGCCTCCTATGTCAGGAAGGGGTCACAGCTGAGCCAGCACATGATGCTACAGTGGACATCACTCAGGGCAGCAGTAGCTGGAGTTCCGATACTTCCACACTTCGACTACTTACCGGGACTTGCAGCTTTGGTCAGTGAGAGGCCACGCTACGTACCAGAGTGGGTCAGAGTGTTCTACGCCACTGTCTACGTTGAGGACGCCCGGCTCTCTATCAAATTCATGTTTATGGGGCAGCAGTTCAGACTCACTCGAGAGGGGATAGCAGAGTTCCTTGGGGTTCAGGTCGACAATACTTCGATTCACTACCTGGCTTACCCCGACGTTGAGGCTCCTCATCGTGCTCACACTCCTATAGTTCTGTCAGACGAGGAGATCAGTTTCTTGTTCCAGCAGCCGTTCCTTCCTGGCACCCCTCAGACCCCTGACAGGTTGACATGCGAGCCTACGTGGTTCACTTCACCCTCAGGAGGTCCCTTCTCTTCAGGATGGGGAATGCCGAGTCGATCACCGGAGTCCAGCAGTGGCTACTTCTCTACATCATGACTCACCGACCGTTCGACATCGTGGACATACTACTTAGTGAGATCGAGGACGCGATTATGGATGGTATGGGGATGACCCGTCAGTTTCCCTTTGCTCACTGGATCAGTTGGATGCTCTCTCGACTGGAGTCTCAACGGTATATCTCAGTCTTGGAGCGATCCAAGTACGTGTTCAAGACTTACCAGCCGCCGATGCTAGGGGACAGGAGGCAGGGACCCAGGGGGCAGAGACAAGCAGTTGAGGACCTCCAGGCTCGTGCTGCAACTGAGGCAGCTATGGACGAGGCCGCATGTCAGGACGAGCTCCTTGCTCTAGCTGAGGGACCTCTACCTGCGTACCTTGCCACCGACACTGAGGACTCCAGCGAGGACGAGGACTTTGAGCCCGAGCCACAGCCCGTCTTCCGTGTTCGTCGTACTCATGACGACGAGGCTGGGGGCTCCAGTTTGCCAGGACAGAGAGAGGCTGAGTCGGCGATACCTCCGATCTCCCCTTCTCAGGTTACTCAGCCTGACTCCTTAACCTCAGTGATTCAGTCCTTGGCCGACCAGTCCAAGGCCACTATGGAGATTCAGCGGCAAATGCAGGCACAGTTCTAGAGGCAGCAGGAGGCACAGCAGGTCATACTCGACAGTATACGCCAGCAGCAGGAGGCACAGAGGCAGCAGATCCAGCAGCAGCAGATGATGACCGCTCAGATGTTCTCATTTATGTCTACCTACCTGGGTTAACTTTTCCAGCACACGGGGCTTCAGCTTCCGACTCTACCTACCCAGCAGCTTCTTCAGCATGAGCCGGCAGCTTCTCTTCCTCCTGCCAGTGTTGTGAGCCTCCCGATCCCGACTGTTTCGATCTCACCACTCCTTCAGACCGAGACGTTTGCCACTCAGCCGCTCTCGACTTCACCGACGACCACTTTACTTGAGCAGCTCAGGGCAGGGCAGTTCTCATAGACCCCTTCGACTCAGCTGATGTCTCCGTTTCCGACAGGACCACTTCTCTTTGAGACACCGGCACGACCTTCTCTGGGGTTCACCTCGCCCATGCCTACTATGGCTACTTCTCAGGCAGAGCGACTCAATCAGGAGGACACCACACTTCGCACGATCACTCAGCAGATCGAGTCCGAGATGGCAGCAGTGAGCTCTCAGGCACTTCCTACCTCTACCGGCACCGACACAGCTCGTATCTCTTCGCCAGTCCGATCTACAGAGTTGTCGGGGTTCGAGTCCGATGACGGTGACACCTCCGAGTACCACGTCGCGCCTTCAGCGATCGTTACTTCTTCGACGCCGCCGACTTCTCCTCCACCTCAGTAGGATTAGGTCCCTTTTTGGTGCTTGTTGCCAAAGGGGGAGATAGATAGGGGGAGCTTGGGAGTGTGTTTTGAGAGCTTTTGTGCCCCCTGTTTGCTTTATGGAGTTCATGATGAGACATGTATTTGGATCTTGTGTATGTTGATGGTTTACATGTCTACTCATGCTTATGTGTTTGTTTAATTAATGCATGTGTGCTTGTGTCTATCTTTTCCATGCATTAGTTATAGAGTTTATGCTTTAATTTCAAATTCTTGTATATCTCTACTTGTGTTGTCATCTATCACCAAAAAGGGGGAGATTGTAAGCATCAAGGCCCCACCGCACCTTTGGTAAGGGTGTGTTTCGGTGATAAATGACAACCATATACTTATGAATAACCTTTGTTTCGCAACGGATTTATTCTTGGGTTATTGTCATAAGTGATAAGTGAAAAGAGACCACTCAATTTGAAATTATGGATGATCAATGGACAAAGACTACAAGGCTAAGGACTTTTTTAGTGTCACAAGGAGATGAAGGACACTTGGATTTGCTAGTTTGTAGTGTTTGACCGTACTATTAAGAGGAGTTCACACTTGAGTAGCTTGACCTTGCCAAATGATATGCTATATTCATGCACTATCAAGCTCTTTGGTCACTAAACAACTCAAGATACTCATGGAAACACATTGGAAGTAAAAGACTTGAAGAAAAACTCAAAGGTGTTTGAATTGGATGAGTTAAAATGAAAAAAGGCGTGTCGGATGATCCGACGCTATCATTTCTAGTTGCACCGGATGATTGATGTGGAAGTTTCGGAAGAACACAGCACCACCGGTTGAATCGACGGTGTATCAGCAGTTGCATCGGTTCATCCGGTGACCTAGGATTTGGTAACAGTGATGATTCAAGTCAAGAGCCTTCAGCACCGGATGAAGCAACAATTCATCCAGCACACGCATATATTTCATACAGAGACGCATCGAGTGAACTTGCTTCAGCACCGGATGAACCGACGCTCATGAAGTCTACCAGCGGTTCATCCGGCACCTATGGTTATTCTACACAGAGACGTTTTGAGAAAAGTTGCTTCAGCACCGGATAAACCGACACATCGTCGGTGCATGCGTCGGATGAAGTGGTACAGCGTTTGGGTTCAACGGCTATATTTCAAGACACAGAGACACCGGATGAACCAACGCTGTCGTAGGGGAAACCGTCAGTTCATCCGACGGTACTACTTTTCAGAGAACTTTTCCAACGGCTAGCCTCCCTTGCTAGGCCTATAAATTAGACCCCCCTACGTCTCTTGAGCTACCTTTGCCACTCTGAATTACTACTGCAGCCAAGGAGAATGAGAGTTAGTAGTTTGATCATTTGGATTTCATCTTCCTAGCCAAGAGGGATTCTTTCTTGGTGATCAAGAGTTTCAAGCTGCTTTCAATGGTATAGCTGAGTGCATTGGTCAAGTGAAAGTGTGTGAGCTTGTTACTCTTGGAGTTTTACGGCTCCTAGACGGTCTCGGTGATTGAGGTTCTTGGTGAGCTCTTGGAGATTGTGGGAGCCCCGGGAAGTTCTTGGTGTAAATGGATTGAGACCTACCATTCCGGAGATGGAGAACGGGTACTCTTAGTGAGCACTCAAGTCTAAGTGGCTTGAGGGGAAGCAAAACTCTTTGTGAGTGCTCCAACGTGGATTAGGGAGAAACGTCAACTTCTCGATACCACGGGAAAAAATTCGGTTGTCTCGTGTTCACTATTCTACCTTCTTGCACTTAATTCCGCATTTACTTTCAGCTCTTAAGTTCATTTGCTCTTGTTTCCCTCTAGTTTGCTTGCTTGTTGCATATCTTGACTAGGGTGCTTTTCTCATGTTAGTGTGAATCTTGCTAAGGAACTTTGTTGCTAGTGTGCTTAGTTGGTAGGAAGAAACCTTTTTAGATGGGCAACACTAGAGAAATAGGTTAAGATTTACTTCTTGTTCTAGAAATTTGAAGAAGGCTCATATTCAACCCCCCTTCTATAGGCTATCGATCCTACAATCAGTCCACACAACGTTGTCAATCACTCATCACTAAGAAGCGACCCTCCATTGATCTTCGGACACACCTGGTCCTCACAAGTTGAATGTAGTGTGTAATACCAGATCACATACTAAGATCTGTCTTTTGAACATTCCTACAATCAGTCCACACAACGTTGTCAATCACTCATCACTAAGGAGCGACCCTCCACTGGTCTTCGGACACACCTGGTCCTCACAAGTTGAATGTAGTGTGTAATACCAGATCACATACTAAGATCTGTCTTTTGAACATTTGGAAATTGAGATTTGAGAAAGAATCAAAGGTTCCATAAATATCTCAGATCAATTTGATGAATAAGTTAGTGAGTACGGTATTGGGACGACCTAATACTACATGGCGCTTATACCACATACTGCACACGTCAGATCAAATGGGACGGCCTTCCTAATGTCCATCTTAACTGCAAGTGTCTGTAACCTAAAACCAAAAAGCATACCAAATCCCTTTCACCGACTGACAGACTACAGTAATCACCTGCAATTTTACTTCGAAGTGTAAGGGCGAATGGGATACTTCGCAAGTTCGCATACCGTTCAAGCTGCTGCCGGTCGCCAGCGCGCTGATTTGTGCCCTTTGCACGGCCACCGTCCAGTCGTCCACCTTCGCATGACGCGCGCCGCCGCCCGCCACTCCAGCACCTGCACACGTGGAGTAGCAGAGTTCTATTCTAGAATTTTTTTTATATTTTTTTCGATTTTGTAAAATTATATGATTGTTTTGTAATTTATCAAAACTATACTACAAACGTTGTGACTCACGGCCGTTAGAGCCAACCGCAGTGACCTACGGCGGCTAGGGTGGCCGACCGTCCTGGACCACGGCGGTAGGCCTACCGCCAACGGTCGGCTGGCCGCATGGCCTGCGGTGGACACGCGAGAACCTACCGCCGTGGGCCACTACGGTAGGTCTCAACCGCCGTGACGGACGGCGGCTGTCATGCTTATATAAAAAGTGACGGCGGCCGCCGTCGCTCCACCCCTGCCGCCGGCCTCCCCCCGCCAACGTCCCTCCTCCTTCAGTTAGTTTTTTTCCTTTTTTAATTAATTTATTTAGTTTAGAATTATCTTAATTAGTTTAGATAATTTAGAAATTAGTATTTTAGTTTAAAAAATATAGAATTAATTTATTTAATTTAGGAAATTTAGAAATAAGTTTATTTAGTTTAGAAAATTTAGAAAATTAGTTTATGTAGTTTAGAAAATTTAGAAATTAGTTTTTTAGTTGAGGAAATTTAGAAAATAAGTTTATGTAGTTTAGAAAATTTAGAAAGTAGTATTTTGGTTTAGAAAATTTAGAAATTAGTATTTTAGTTTAGAAAATTAGTTTATCTATTTTAGAAATTTTAGAAAATTTGTTTATCAGGTTTAGAAATTGTAGAAATTAGTTTATCTGGTTTAGAAATTTTATAAAATTAGTTTATCTGATTTAGAAAATTTAGAAAGTTACTTTATCAGGTTTAGAAATTGTCAAAAATTACTTTGTCTATTTCAAAAATTGTCAAAAATTACTTTATCTGGTTTAGAAAATTTAGAATTTATTTATTTATTTATTAACTTAAAAAAATTAGTTTATCCGGTTTAGAAATTGTAGAAAATTACTTTATCTGGTTTAGAAAATTTAAAAAATTTAAAAATTAGTTTTATTAATTTAGAAATTTTAGAGAATTACTTTATCTAGTTTAGAAATTGTAGAAAATTACTTTATTTGGTTTAGAAAATTTAGAAATTAGTTTTTTAGTTTTGAAATTTTAGAAAATTAGTTTATTTGGTTTAAAAAAATGTAGGAAATTACTTTATCTGGTTTAGGAAATTTAGAAAATTACTTTATTTAGTTTATAAAATTTAGGTTGTACGGTGCCGAATGTTGGCCTACAAAAAGGCGACATGTCCAACAACTGAGTGTAGCAGAGATGCGTATGTTGCGTTGGCTCTGTGGGCATACAAGAAGGGATAGAGTCCGCAATGAAGATATCCGAGATAGGGTTGGAGTGGCACCGATTGAGGAAAAATTGATTCAACATCGGTTGAGATGGTTTGGTCATGTCCAAAGGAGGCCTCCTGAGGCGCCGGGCGTAGTGGGGTTCTAGAGTGGGTCGATAACGTAAAGAGAGGTAGAGGTCGACCTAGACTGACCTGGGACGAGGCGGTTAAAAGAGATCTTAAGGAATGGAACATCCCCAAGGAGTTAGCTATGGATAGGAGTGCTTGGAGACTAGCCATCAGTGTGCCTGAACCATGACCTCTGTTTCACCATTTGTTTACCCTTAACACTTCGTGTGTGTGTGGGTGTGTGTGTGTTTCGCCTTTCATGGTTTCCTTTGGGTTTCATCTCTAGCCTACCCCAACTTGCTTGGGACAAAAGGCTTTGTTGTTGTTGTTGTGTTGTTGTTGGTTTATAAAATTTAGAAAATTAGTGTATCTGATTTAGAAAATTTAGAAAATTACTTTATTTGGTTTAGAAAATTAAAAAAACTATTTTATCAAGTTTAGATAATTTAGAAAATTATTTTATCTAGTTTAAAAATTTTAGAAACTTACTTTATCTGGTATAGAAAATTTAGAAATATGGTTTAGAAATTGCAGAAAATTACTTTATCTGGTTTAAAACTTTTTAAAAATTATTTTATCTAGTTTAGAAAATTTAGAAAATTATTTTATCTGGTTTAGAAAATGTAGAAAAGTACTTTATCTGGTTCCTTGCCGCGGTAACCCGGCTCTACCTCTTTTTCCATGTTACCCCCAGTCGTCCTCCAGCTCCGCCTTGACTAGTCGTTTGTACGAGGCACCGTCGTCCTCGTCACGGCCACCCTTCTCGGCCACTTTCTTGGCTCTATCGTTTGTGCCGCGCACTCCGGTGCATCCTTGGAGGATGCATCCTCTAGTGGGACCAGGTCCTTCCGTATTCCCTAGACCTGCACATACTGTGCCAGCAGCAGCAGCATCAGCACGAGGACCAGCACCAGTAGCAGCACCAGCACCAGCACGAGGACCAGCACTAGTAGCAGCAACACCAGCAGGAGATGTTCTGTCCTCGTCCACTAGCGCTGCTCTTCAGTCAGGTAATGACCACAATTCTATCTCTAACCACATACAAATACAAGATTCTTTTAAATACGATACATGATTTAATAATACTATTTGTTCTAGCTTACGGCGGCGGCGAAACTCCTAACTCGACCCTAGATGGAGAGGACCAGCCGATTGGTTTCGACGACTTCAGCTTCGACCTCTTCGACTACTTGCGTGGCACCGGGACGCAGGAGGAGCTTGGAGGGTCGTAGCTACCAGACGTACTAGCCACGGGGACACAGGAGGGCAGAGGGAAGCAGCCATCTCCAGGAGGGTTGCCGGAGGTCGCGGCTTGAGGTGCAGGGTCGTCCCACCCGGTTGCAGGGTTGACGGCGGCGATGACGACACCGCCTGTCGCCGATGCTAGGCGTCAGCAGATCTACCCACGTGACCAGTTGACGTATCCTCGCGACCATACGCGGGCCACAACCCGAGCAGACAGGCAGCAGTAGAAGAAGAGGTGCTGCTAGGTTAGGTTGCATATTGTTTAGGACGCAACACTCTTATTCGTGATCATGACTATCTGTATAAACTATTTTTTATTATGTCACTTTGCATTTCTTTATTAGCAACAGGTTTTTCTTTGTACGATGCAAGTATTTATTCTAACAAACAACATACAAAACCAAAAAACATAAAGTGAAAAAATATTTAAATGAGGCTAACCACCTTACACCACGACGGTTGGATCTAACTGTGGCACGCCACAGCGGTTGGATCTAACCGCCGCACGCTACGGCGGTTGATCTAACCGCCATGAGTCCCCAGCAACCGTCATGGAGACATCCTAACCGCCGTGACTCATGGCGGTTTCGCTACAACCGTCGTGAGCTACGGCGATTGTCGTATAGTTTTGATAAATTCCAAAACGATCATATAATTTTACAAAATCAGAAAAAATATAAATTTTTTTCCATTCTATCCGGAATCGGAAAGCGTGGATCGCCGGAGGGCTTCGCTCGGTTGGCCGAACCGGTAAATTGGGCCAAGCAGCTCCTGACTCTTTTTAGCATTTTTTTATTTTTAACGTTTTTAAAGAAAATTTTAAAAATAACACTCGGGAATTTTATTTGCACCACATGATCTTTTTGCCTGCGCCCTCCTCCTCCAGACACCCCCCCCGGCATCTGTCGTGCTTCTCCTCCTCCTCCCGCCGCTCCCCATCCTCACCGGCACGCGAGGTCACAGCGAGGAGCGCGCACAGTGAGCAGCGAGGCCAGCTCGGCAGCCTCGCGCTCCCGCCACCCTCTGCCTCCTTCTTCTCATTCGCCTCACCACTCCAACCCTAGCTCTTCCACCTCGGCGGCGGCGGGGCTCCCTCCATCCGGCCGGTGGCGGGTGGAGAGAAGAGCATCAACACCCGCCTCCTTCCTTCCCTGGTCGTCTCCTCCACCCCCCGCCTCCTCCTCCGCATCGGCGAAATGAGCTCCGGCAGCGGTGGCCAAATCCGGGCCACCGTGGTGATCCTCCCGAGCGCGGAGGGAGCAAGACGGTAGCCGGCGTGGAGACGGCGGGTCCCCTTCCTCCACTCTGTGACAGCCTCCTCTACCACCTCCGGGGGCACAATGGTAGGATCCAGGGCTCGCCGCGGCGCGACGGGGGCCCTCTCTGCGCTCCTCGGCACGGCGCGGTGGCGGCTCCCCTCGGCACGGCGGCTCCCCTCGTGCGTGGGAGCCAACTGTCAGAGCAAATGCGCGAGGTTCTAGAGTGCCCATCTTTTTTCAACATTGTCCCCCCCCCCTCCCCCCTGCTCGGAGAGGATGTTTGAAGATGCAGATCCACATCTTTGCTGGAGTTAGTCTAAGAGAGTAGTTAAAAATCTCAATAACCAATTAGTAGAGATATCCTGATATCATTTTTATTGGGAGAGTTGGCTTTGGAGTCTTCTATTAATCTTATTATCCCAATCCAACTGCCATATTGGTATAGTCACAAATCCTCCTTTATTTAGTGAGAGTTGGACTGAATTACCGATAATTATTATTGGGGAAAAGGAAATATAAAACGAAACTGCTAGGAAAATGTAAAAAAGATTAGCTAGTTCGATTGAAGAAAGGAAGACCACTGCAGAATGGAGATGCTATAACAATGTTCGAGCGGACCTGCCAAACAGCCGCTGAGCGCTGATGGACAATGACATGTTGATTTTTTTTTCTAAGCAACTTTTCTCACATTTGAAGTTTACATAATGTAACATTCTACTCCGCTACTTGGTTCCCTAGGTGAAATTTTTTTCCTCAGAGAATCTTACATGTATGGATACTGAATAAAGTCGATTTAATTTTTTTTCACATATGAGTGCAACTTTGCGCGACAAATCTAATGAGCCTAATTAATTCGTGATTGACTTAATGCTACAGTAACTATTTTTTAAGAATTACACAGTACAACAAAGATGCTCACAATCACTCTTATGAACATACGTACGTAAATCATATTCATATGAGCACCTCCGAAGGACTGAGCACCTGGCAGATCTGGAGAT
This sequence comes from Cenchrus fungigraminus, assembly GCA_036936925.1. Taxonomy (NCBI): domain Eukaryota; kingdom Viridiplantae; phylum Streptophyta; class Magnoliopsida; order Poales; family Poaceae; genus Cenchrus; species Cenchrus fungigraminus. Next base: position 24,839,069 of record CM072773.1, on the reverse strand, counting down.
TCTCGAAGTCACCATTGACGTCTCATTGTCGACAGGAACGTCGCTTACCACTTAACGCATAACACCAGTAAAATCCTGAGAAAATCTCAAAACTTATCACTTAACGCATAACGCCGGTAAATCGGAAAGGTGTGAGCATCAAAATTTAAACTCTGGTGGATAATGTCCTACTGGACCGTCTTACTCTTACCATTGGACTACAAGCCAATTCGCTACACTAACCATAAAAAATCCGTCTCACGAATTAGTCCAAAAATTATGAAGGTAGTTTTGTAAGAGAAATTTTAAGCTACTTGCTTTTTTTATGAGCCGTCCATTTGACGAAATCCTATGGTGGAATACTTAGGAAGTATGAGGAAGTTTCTATAAGGAAGTATTAGGAAGTATCAAATTAGTGGGACTCACAAAAATTTTTTATTAATATTTTGATTAATTGAGAAAGGGTATTATAGTAATTTGACATCAATCATTTAGACCTCCCGACCATTTGTCATCCTCACTTCTTCAGTCTGCTGTCCATCCCCTCCAGCGGCTGTGCCAGGCGGAGCAAGGAGCGGAGGCGCGGGGCGGATCAAGGGGGGCGCCGGGCAGCGCGGCGGTCCGCGGCCTCAGCGGCGGATCGGGGAGGCGTCGCGTGGGGATCGGCTGACCGCGGGGACAGCGACGTCGCGTGGGTCTGGGCTCTGCGGCCGCTGCGGCGGCGCGGGGAGGCCGGCGCTAGGTGCTTGGCCGTTCGCGTCCGCAGCGGCGGCGCATGCCAACACGGGGTGGCGGCAGCGCGCAGGTAGAAGATGGAGGAGGGTGGCTGTAGCACGTCGGCGACGAGGTGAGGAATCAAGAGCGGCGGCGCCGGCGGCGAGGAGCTTCTGCCGGGACAGGTAGGACGAGCGCATGGTTTGTTGGCTGATGGAGCAGAGGCGGCGGACGCGCGTTGTTGCGGCAGCCCGGTGCTCGCAGGCGTGGATGCCGCCGCCGGAGAAGGCGTGGCCATGAAGGCTCATCTCAAGTCCTGAGCTCACGTTGTCACTTTATTCGTCAGATAAGGACTCTCGACTCAGAATTTTGTAGGGGTGTACTTGTACGTCGACTGCCATACTCCATTCTTTGCAACGTCTCTGAAAAAATGCATCTCTCTATACATTGCTGTGCTTACGGATTGTTGTAATTCCTGCTGCTCATATACTATTTCCAGTTTGATCACTTCAAGTTGAAGCTGAAGCTGAAATAGCCAATTGCACAAATCTCCTGTATAATTATATGCATGTGTCTGTGCTTCATAATTCATGACTGATTGTAGAGTAGCAAGGCACATTTTCGTGTACACTTGTTTTGCATCTGGGATCTGAACTCGCGGCGACGAAAGGCATCGATGGCGGGCGGGTACTCCACGGGGAAGCTGCAGCGGCTCGGTTGCAGGCTTACAGCTCGGTGGATGAAGGCTGTCGGGGGAGGTGCGGTGGCGCCGGAGAAGATGAGTTCGGCCATGCGGCGCCTGTGCCGGAGCACAACGACGCTGGGGAATCTGCATCTGTTGGAGCTTCGGCAACCTCCTTCATCGAAGGGGGATGCTTCTTCAGTGACATGCTTTACTTCTCTGCAAAGACTCAATTCTCAATTGCGCATGTGTCAGTTTCAAACAAAAACAAAATATCTTGCGAAACTGATCCAAATTGACACAGTTGCTGTATAGTTAGTGTATCGGTACTCAAAGTTCACTTGCTGTTAATGATAATTATGCATATATGAGATAATCACGCAAATTTTCTTACTGTTAAGTTCTGATAGTGACGATGGTGGACTTTTGCTGTCTTTCAATAGCTTCTTTATATTAGTTTTCATTATGTCAATCTTTTGCTTGTCTTTAGCTCTGCTCCTTAGTGCTTCTGTAATTCTGTCTGTTAAACTTGTGAATTCAGTACTCATATATTTCTTTGATGAGTGCATAAAAACTGATCATGCAAATACTATGAATTGTTTGAAGAAGAAATTGTTTTTTATTATCACTGAGTTTAGTGTAGTAGTATCTGACAATTTGAAATAGTTGCTTGACTGCACTGTTGCCATTTGAAATAGTTTCAGATGGTGAACTGTAGTTTCATTCGAAATGAGTCTCATCCCTTTTGCTGTTATGTAACAGTTAGCTGACTTTTCCAGATGCTTTCTTGCAAGTGTGTCACATTGAAGATGTCCTGATCATTTTCATCTTGTGTTTTCATCTCATTTCAGGTCTGTGTCCTCTCTTTTGCTCGAGAACTCGATATTGTGTGAGAGCTGCGATCATTTTCATGACTGTTGTTGCTCAATGTCTTTCAAGTGCATCTGTCACATGCCATTTACAAGAGATTTCTGTCAAAGCTTGCCCATCTAGTGCAAGTGTCCAGAACGACAGGGGTTTACATCTTGCCTGAAACAAAAACCCACACGTGTTAACACCCAAAGCATACAGAAGTCAGAACCATGACTACGTCTTGTTGCGCTGAACACGTAAAGTGAGCAGACGAAGATGCTAACTTGCAGGCTTGCAGCAGTGCTATCATTCAGTGCGGATGAACTCGAGGAGGAGGAGGGAGTCAGGGGATTGGAGGGGAACGCCGAGGGGAGGGGCCCACCCTAGCGAGCGGCTAGTGTCTGCGCGGCCTGGGAGATGGCGAGGGGTGACGAGGCCTAGGAGGTGGCGAGGGGCGGTGAGGTTCCGTGAGCGGCGGCGTGCGAGCGATTAGGAGGCTGTTCGGCTGGCTGTTTCTCGACTTATCTCGGCTTGTTTCGACTTATCTCATCTCACATAACGCTATTCAATATACCAGCCGAATACTATTCATCGTATCAGCCGAACAGCCTCTAGATCGGCGCTCGGGGGGAAACGACGACGCGAGGGGGGCGGAACGGGAGGGAGACGGGGAACAGAGAGACAGGGAAAATTACCATAATGCCCTTTTCATATTTGCTATAACTTTTTTAATTAATTAAGTTGATACTTCCTCGTACTTCCTAATACTTCTCAATACTTCACTAGTACCGTAAAAAACCTCGTTTTGTAAACTATTTTTAATACAACTAATTAGCAATAAAAAAATCCCGCGTCTCGCGAATTATCCAAAAATTATGAAAGTAGTTTTGTAAACTGTTTTTAATACTCCTACTTAGCAATCAAAATGTGCAAAATTTTTCATGTCCAAACAAACACTATTGGGCTGCCACGGGAAGACGACATGATAACGGGACTGCCGCACTGGGGTAGTGGCAGTGGGTAGAGCTAGGGATGAAAGTGGTACGAATATTATCCGTCCGACCGAAAGGTTCAGACACTCAAATGGTAAGACCGTATTCGAATCCGGACATTTAATATCCGTAATTATCCGTACCGCATTAGTATCCGGAAATTCAAAGTTGAATTTCTATGATCCAAATATGATGAATATCACTATTCGACAAAAAATATACTATCCGTATCCGTATTCGATCCGAGAAAGAAAAACTATCTGTATCTGTATCAGCAGTATCCGTCCGTATCTGATCCGTTTTCATCCCTGGTAGAGCGGTCAAGCTACGTGTTGGTGTTGAGGCCGGCACTGCAGCACTGGGGTAGTGGGGTACATTGGGTCGTCGTCGTGAGGAATAAGATTGAGATAGACGCATCTGGATGTAGTGATCCTGCAAAATGCTTTTTAATCCCCTGGCATCCGGGTTCCTGGGACCTAATCAATCATTTACAAAACCAAAACGAAGGAGAAAATATGGTGTGCTGTTGGCTCCAAGGAGGCCCGAGCAAAGGTTCTCTATTTTCTATTTTATCACAGCATCTTGTACAGTTCATACCTTATTATTTGTCTGCCAAGTTTGATTTACATGTGTATTGGGACAGATGAGAATACACAATATAAAATCACATAATAGTTCAGAGTTCAGACTAGTATCGTTACTTGTACTTAAATAAATAAATACTTCTACACACTACTATCAATTGCTTAACTTTTGGTTGTCCATCGCATTGGATTAGCCCGCCGGTGGGCATAATAGCATACCACGATGTCTAAGCTTCTTTGCTTTGCAGGTAACATCATTCACCTTATGTGCTCCAAGCAGCTCGTGGAGTCCGCCATGGCTGTAGTCCTGGTACTGTTGCTGGTTTATGGGTGTGGACACATCCATTGCGCTACGGTCCCCAAGAACAGCAGCACAGACATGCTCGCACTGATCGATTTCAGGCAAGCAATCACCAGCGATCCCAGAGAATTCTTCAAGTCCTGGAACAACAGTGTCGACTGCTGCAAGTGGAATGGTGTCACTTGCAGTCCAAAGCACCCAGGGCGCGTCAGGGAGCTCAACATCGTCGGCCAGAGCCTCCAAGGCCAGATCTCTCCATCTCTTGGGAACTTAACCTTACTTAAGACACTCGATCTCTCCTCAAATAGCCTCTCTGGTCAGTTACCGAATCTTAATGGACTACGTAAGCTGCAGTTCCTTTTGCTGAACAATAACGATTTGCAGGGATTTGCGCCTGATGCATTCAAAAACTTTTCCAACTTGTTGTATCTAGACCTTTCCGCAAACAAGTTGGAGGGTTCAGTACCCCCGAAATTGGTTCCATCTCCAACCTTCTGTACCTGAAACTTATAGCAAATAATTCCACTGGGATCATTCCATCAAGTCTAGGAAATATCACTCAGCTACAGTACCTCTTCCTTTCAGATTATCAGCTTGAAGGAAGAATTCCCAAAGAGCTAGGGCAATTGTCAAGTATGAAGAAATTAATGCTAGGAGGGAATATGCTATATGATAGCATCCCGACAACAATTTTCAATCTTTCTTCTCTTCAAATTCTGGACGTGAACACAAATCTTCTACGTATGGCATTTCCCGCTATGATTGGTAACACCCTTCCTAGGCTCGCCGAACTTGGCTTGCACAATAACATGTTTCAAGGTCATATCCCAGCCTCTCTAGGTAATGCTTCGTTCCTCACATTAATCGATCTCACTTCTAACAGTTTCACTGGCCATGTTCCTAGTTCTTTAGGAAATCTTTTATCCTTGGAAATTCTAAAACTAGAGCAAAATAAGCTTCAAGCAAATGACAGTAAGAGTTGGGAATTCTTAGATGCATTGGGAAATTGTACTGGTCTGATATTACTCTCATTACATGACAATCAGCTACAAGGCGCCATACCAGATTCAATTGGAAAATTGTCCAAGAGTCTTCAATATCTAGCACTAGACAAAAAACAACTTGCATTGTCAGCTATGTTGCACAGTACGGGGATACGGATACGGAGATACGGCGATACGGTATTTTCAAAAAACAGCAATATGGGGATACGACAAACCAAAAATTTCATAGTCATAGAATATGTGGCTGGATTGTAGGGCAGCGAGCTCATCTTTGAGATGACGCTTCCAGCCGTCCAGGAACAAGATGACTATCGGCGCTCGGCGGACGGCGTCAAGCGGAGCGGAGGCGGCCGGAGGCTTGCGGAGGAGGACGAACCGAGGACGAGGATAGAAGCCACGACGCCGCCAACGGCGGACGGCAGATGCGAATGCGAATAGGGATGGATTCAGATCGAATACGCACGGATACGGATTTGGATGTCACTATTTACCATATTTTAATTCGAATTCGGATACGAATATTATCGAATACGAATACAAAACGGATATTTCGAATTCGAATTCGCATTCAAATGCTTATTTGATTTATAGCATGGAGTCATAATGACTATCAATTTCATTTGTCGATGGTTTTATAATTGATCAAATCATGTTACAAGTAGAGAGTAAATTATGATCATTGTACGTAATAGATATCTTATTGCAAATAAAATATCTATTATTAAATAAATAAATATATATATCACAATAAATATAAAATAAGTATTTTTGTAAATATATAAATATTTTTGAATAGTAAAAATAAGTACATAAATACATTGAAATATAATTTATTTATTTGCTAAATAAAATGATGTATCTAAATTACTATGATTAGCCATATTAAAATTAATTAAAAAAAGATCATTATATAATCTAGAAATATTAGGTTAACATAATTAGTTAGTTGTCATATATATAATTTTTAATAGTTAAGATGGTGTAAATAATTATTTTATTAGTAATATTAAAATTAACATCATTTTTAAGTAGTATGTAGTAATATAAAATAATTTTAGATGGCTTCTATGGGTACTTTATTCTTTGCGGATACGAATATTGTCGAATATGTCGGATTTTTGTCGAATAATAGCGGATACCGTCGAATACGGATAATGATGAAAATCGGATTCGAATACATCCATCTTACATACATATTAAAAAAGAATACGAATACGAATTCCATATTAGCATTTTTAGCGGATACAAATACGGATAATTCGGATTTCCAGACATCCGAATCCATCCCTAAATGCGAAGAGACTAGGGTACCGCAAGGTCCACAACTGTACGTCAGTTTTTGAAGGCAACAATCCCAAACGTATCTCCTCCGTATCCCATCAGTATCCCAGATGTATTAAGTTTTTTTTTCAATTTTTTTGACCGGAAAAATGGGATACTTAGGGATACACGTATCCCTGCCGTATCTTGCGTGTCCCCGTGTCCCCGCGTGTCCATACGTGGATACGGCAGCATGCGCACGTATCGGTGCAACGTAGCTTGTCAGGGATGGTTCCAAAGAGCATAGGAAATCTTACCAGCTTGACCACTTTGTTACTAGGTCAAAACAATCTGGGAGGTCCAATTGGAGCATGGATAGGAAATTTGAAAAATCTAGGAGGTTTGAGTCTTGCAGAGAACTACTTCCGTGGGCCGATTGCATCCTCCATTGATAGCTTTACTCGCTTAACTAAGCTTTACCTGCAGGGCAACGAATTCGAAGGTGGCATACCTCCCAGTTTCGGAAACCTACAACTCTTGGTTTTGAACCTTAGTTACAACAATCTGCAAGGTACCATACCTAGAGAGATATTCCGTGCTATGTCCCCTCTGACCGCATGTGTACTGTCCAACAACAACTTAGAAGGTCCGATACCCCCAGAGGTTGGCAACCTTAGACAACTCAGTGGGCTGCACCTTTCATCAAACATGTTAACTGGGGAAATTCCTGATAGTTTGGCCCAATGTCAAGAGCTACAAGAACTAAAGATTGACCAGAACTTTCTCACAGGAAGCATTCCAATGTCATTGGGCAATATGGAGAATTTAAGCACGCTCAATCTTTCCCATAATAACTTATCAGGTGTCATCCCTACACCTCTAGCCAATCTCCAATTTCTCACTCACGTAGACTTATCGTATAATGATCTCGAAGGAGAAATACCAATCAATGGAGTATTTGCAAATGCAACAATTGTTTTACTCAAAGGCAACTGTGGACTTTGTGGAGGAGTGAAAGATCTCCATATGCCTACATGCCCTGCAGTTTCTCAGAGAATAGAATGGAGAGTCTATTTGATTATCCTACTGATTCTGGTATTTGGTGTCGTGTCATGCCTAATATCAATTTACATTATGCTCCTTGTGAAGAAGAAATCAAGAAGGACATACTTAATATCGCTTTCTTTTGGTAAGAAGGATCTAGCTCAAGCTACAGGGAACTTCTCGGAGTCCAACCTAATTGGAAGAGGAAGCTATGGTTCAGTATACAGGAGGGAACTTAATGCAGGCAAAAATCCAAGTGGCTATTAAAGTTTTGACCTTGGCATGCAATTGGCGAACAAAAGTTTCGTATTAGAATGTGAGGTCTTGAGAATGGTTCGGCATCTGAACCTTCTTCCTATACTAACTTCATGCTCAACAATAGACAATAGAGGCAATGATTTTAAGCTCTAATTTATGAGTTCATGCACAATGGGAATTTAGATACCTGGCTGCATCAGAAAAGTAGTGGTGCAGTTCCCAAACTTTTGGGCTTGGCTCAGAGAATAAGAATAGCTGTTGACATTGCCGATCCATTGGCCTATTTATTTACATCGTGATTGGGGGAGGCCTATTGTCCACTGTGATCTGAAACCGACCAATATCCTTCTTGATGATGACATGAATGCCCATCTAGGAGACTTCGACATTGCAAGTCTAGTTGTGGATTCCAGGTTAACAGCTGTTGGACATTCAGGTTCCAATAGTTCAATTGCTGTAACAGGAACTATAGGATATATCACTCCAGGTATAAATCAATAGTGTTAGCATCTTCTCCTGTACGTATAATGCAATATGTTATGCACATAACTATTTTTAGAATGCACTAATATTTTGTTTCTATTTTTTAGAGTATGTGCAAACTATTCTTGCATCAACCTATGGGGATGTTTATAGTTTTGGAATATTACTTCGGGAGATGATTATAGGCAAAAGACAAACTGATTATATGTTTGAGGCTGGGCTCACCATTATCAGCTATGTGGAATTGTGGAAAGAAACTTTCCCGATCAGGTATTTGTAAGCATCAAGCACTACGTGAAAAACAGACATTGGTAACGGGCGCGGATGGCTATTGGTAACGGGCAAAATGCCCGTTACCGATCAAGCGTTACAAATAAGCCAAGAAAGGTAACGGGCGGATGCCCATTACTGATAACACGTAATTGTAACGGGCGTCTAACAAAGGCCGTTACCGAAACTAGTTACCGGTCACCTGAAATGTCTGTTTCTCTGGGCCCACATGGACCTTTGGTAACGGGCACAGAAACCTAGCCCGTTACATGAACTCAATATCGGAGACATTTGCTGTGGACACGCATCTGCACGTAAGGAGACGCATTTTTTGTACGCGCGTCTTCTCCGTCTGGACGACAGGAGACGCGTGCTCTGGACGCGCGTCTCGCCTGTCTCCACGAAAGGAGACGTGTGCTCTGGACGCGCGTCACGTCTGTCTTGACGACAGGAGACGCGTGCTCTGGAAGCGCGTCTCCTCTGTCTCGACGAAAGCATCAACTTCTGGGGCCCACCGGTCAGTATTAGTAACGGGCCTTTATGCGGCCCGTTACAGTGTTGTCATACTTGTAACAGGCATTCCAAGTGAAGCTCGTTACTCACGGATCTGTTTTTGTAACGTGCCTTACTTAACGCCTGTGACCGATACGTAGAGCACCTACAGTAACCTGCCTGTTTTCTGACTGCATCCCGGAACCAGTCAGGATTTGGCAGCCATCAGATCAGGGGTTGCATCCTGGAAACAGCCAGGATTTGGCAGCCACCACAGCAATGCTAGGAGACATCACAAACACATTCTCATCACATATATACACAAGCAAGATCACATATATATACACAATAATGCGAGATCACATCAAGTTCCTCATCAGATCGACATGCATGCTAAAGTTTCAAGTTCGTCATCGGTGCTTTGTTTGGATGGAGTTCTGAGAAAACTGCCTAAACCAGGCAACATCTGACCCCAGCCAAGCAGGTTTCTCATGCAGTACTAAACTAGGCTGAATGCAGCAAGTTTCAAGTTTGTCAGGCAGTACAATGAACTCACGGTGCACCATTATAGAGGTTGCCGTTTCGGTCGAGGATCTCCTTAACAATGTACTCGCACAGCATCTCCCGGACCGGCTTTAGATCTTCTGTAGAAACATTTAGGGTAGGTTTGAAATCCTGCAAAATAAAATAATTATGAGAATACAAGTACAAATAAGTTTCTAAAATCAAATGGAGAATATGAGCAGAGACAAGGGTGAGAGCATTATCTACTTACAGCAGCCTTCTTGATGTGAGGTATGTCTTCGAGTAGTTTGAACATATTGAATGCCACATGGAATCCATGCAAAAATGACCCCGATGGCCGCTGAGCACACTGCGCATCGAGGTACCAAAATGACAAGTTAATGCAGTACCAAATTGGTATGAAGGGACCATAAAAAAAACCTCGGTCTTACATTGGTATTTGGCTTGTGCTTGAATGTCTGATTGGATTTTAACTTTGTCTTCTTTCCTTTCATCTCTTCGTCGTTTGGGCCTATATTTTCAGAGGCCCTGCATGATCAGTAATACCGATTAGAAACACTAAGAGATTGAATTTTGTGAACAAAACCTACAAGGTACGGACCAATTCCCAAGCGCTTGGAGGTCTTCGAACTTTCGCGCGGGATGATATTTAGCAGAATCTAGATACCAAACCTCTTTGAACTTCATACAGATGATCAGTGTTACACAGTGGCCACCGGTGCCGAAGGCACCCACCACGTAGTCATTCGTCATTGCGTTTCTCAATGCTTGTATTACAAGGTTAGACTGCTTATCAATCTTTGTGGTCGTGAGAACCTGTGGATCCAAAAACCCAACACTGATCTTCATCTCCGCTGCCTTGTCCATCATTTTCATACAAAAAATCCAAATGTTAGCATGCATGAACCTTGTGGTCAAAATTAAAGAAATATCTATTTTGCTTTTAAGGCACTTACAATGTCCACAACCTCAAGAAGGTCTCATCCAGAGCAACCAGGGTTATAAGGTCATACACGTGACTGAATGCAATGTTTAACATTAAATCACCAGCACCATGAAAGGAGTCTTCAGGCAACTTTGCTGGAAAACTAAGTTTATCCTTACTGTGTTCCATGTCGTAAGCATGCAACCTGGCACAATTCGGTCTAGCAGCCTGTAAGTCCGCTTCTGACAACATAGGCATAGCGGGCTTGTATTTTGGATCTCGTTTTGTCCAAAAACAGTTAAGAAGCTCATCTCTAGGCAGAGGTTTCATGGCCCCCTTCTTCTGCGGTGGCTGCTGCTCAGGCGGAGATTGCCTGTCCTCCGCCTGTCGCTGCTGCTGCTGTTGCTGCTGTTGCTTAGGTGGAGATTGCCTAGGTTCCTCCTGCTGTTGTCGATGCTCCTGCTGCGTAGTTTTGCTGATCTGGTGCTGCTTCTTAGGCGGAGATTGCCTGTCCTCCTCTTACTGTTGTCGATGCTCCTGCTGCATAGTTTTGCTGATCTGCTGCTGAGCTTTCTCTTGCTGACGCTGAGCTGCAGTACCTCCATCTGATGCTGTACCCCTGCTACCTGATGTGGGAGCAGGGTTGGTATTTCTCGTAATGGGTGGTACATGGATCCTGTTCTTTGACCATTGGATCCTTATACAGAGAGCCTCAGCTAGGGTTGTTACTTCATCCCCCCCAATTGGTACAGGCAGAGGGTAGTGACCCGTATTGCTCCACACATAACTAGGTTGCACCACAGCATACCCATCCTGCACTGGTACTGTATGGAGAGTCTTTTGCAATGGAAAGACAGTGGCTAGTGTGAGCTCCACTTTATTCCCGGAGCCATCCAAAAGGCTGCACTTGGTTGGCTCTGTCAGCTTATCTATTGTGTCTAGCATAGGTGATCGACTATCAATGTGCTGTTGATTACCTTCGTCCTCGCTGACATGCCAATGGTCTTCCTCTCTGCCACATGCTTTTTCTTCCTCACTGCCATGCACATCTTCTTCCTCGAGGCCATGCACATCTTCTTCCTCGCTGCTACTGATAGGTGGTGATTGGGGAGGACGATGAAGTACATTTTTCCGTATATCAAAGCATGATTCTGCTAGAATGGAGACAATTCTGGTGACTACTTCACCAACTAGGTCTTCCATCTGCGGTACAGCCTTCTTGTTCCTCTTCTTCCTGTACATTCCAGCAAACTCTTCACCAAACCCTTTACCCTAGCCAAGTGAACTAGACACGCCTCGGACCCGACCTCGATGCTCTGGAGTCTCAAGTGCTGCGGTGAGGATATCATTCTCCCTAACCCCAAAAGAACCATCGCTAGCCTAAGCTGCAAGTGTTTTCACCCTAGTTGCTACCCCCACCACCGCAGGGTTACTGAATGTTATGTCCCCGCTTCCTTCACTAGTGGTCTTCCTCTTCCCTACCCTTACCCACAGATAAGGCCTCGAACGTCTAGGAAATTGGTCCCAAGGGTTCTGTTTTCCTTCTTCAGCTAGCTTTGCATCCTCCTCCTCCCACTCTTTCCTTTTACGAACATAACCTTTTCTGCCTGTCCTGTGTGGCTTATCATGCAATGCTCTCTTTTCTTTCATCCCCTGGCTCAATCGCTAAAATCTAGGAGAATTGGTTTCCTGCACAAACACAGTCCAGTCTTTTGGCTGCAAAAAGGCATACTTCACAAAGGGAGTCTCTTCTTGGCTCACAAAATTTTTTTCTTAAATGGGTCTTGAACCGCCATTGCAAGGTTCCAATCTCTGACATAGCTGCCTTAACTGCCTTCTTGCGAACAGATTCAGCCAGATTGGCTGGGTAATCTAGCTTTTCCTCTAAAACTGTGAACAGCTCTTCCTTCTCAATTGCTGAGAGATCTTCAACTACCTTGTTGATTGACACCCTCTCTCGAGCAATGAGGCCACATACCAATACAAATCTATCCCTCGCAGCATCTGGGGTAGGCCAATAATTGTTATCAAGTCCAGTTGCGGTCAACTTGTCTTCTGCCATTTGGTTTGTGTCCTTGACCCACGGGATCGAGTACTACTCGCAGCAGTATGTGCTGAGTGACCCTGTGAAGAAGGATCATCGTTGATAGGCTGTGAACAAGGTTCATCATCGATGGGCTGTGATGGTGCACTGGAGGTAGAGGAGTTTGGTGTTGTGGGAGACTGCATAGATGATATGTCAGGTCGTCAGTAGAGCAACATAAGCTAGACTGAAAACCTAAACAAAATAAGATAAATTCTTATTCTCTGACAGGCAAAATAGTTGATATTAGCATACAGGTTGGGGATAGGTGCTACCCATTTTGACAGGGTGAAGCAATATGCTTATATATCAAAGCAGAGACTAAATTCCTTCAACTGCTTCCTCGTCCAACTTCAGCAGTAATGAATTGTGTGTTCCATGTGTACATGCAACAAGAGGACAAAGCAATTAGAATTAAAGTATGCTAACAGGTCCAAAGCATAACTGTCGATTTGGTACATTCGAAGCATAACAAAATTTCAACAGTTCATATAAGTTCATCTGTTAGCAACAATTTATTCAAACAGACTTGGAGCAACAAAATTCATCCGTCAAATCCACAACCAATCAATTAAAAATGAACTATTAAGGCATGCTGTACTAGTGCAGGTAATTCCAGGAGAATAATCCTATGTGAACAACCGTAAAGTAGCATGTCTCCCTAATCCTACAGGAATAGCAGATTGGGTGGCCGAGCACAGAGAGGGCGTTGGGGGTTCAAGCAGCACTAACCTCTGTCGTGAATGAAGTAGTTGTTCTCGTGGTGGTCGGAGAGGTCCGATCCGCATCGCCTCGTTGCCTGAGGTGGCCGGCTTGTCGTCGTGGTCGGGGATGCTGGATCTGCGTCACCGTCTCTAGGTTGGCTGGGACGCCGTCCGAACGCCAGTAACCGCATCATCATCAACGTCGTCACGGCTGGAGCTGCTTCGCCGACGTCACGCCGGGAACGGTGGGGCTGGAGAAGAGCAGGGCTGCGGCGGGGAGAGCGGCGGCAGCGGGCTAGGGCTGGAGAAGGAGCAGGGCGGCGGCGGGGAAAGTGCGGGCGTGGTGGATCTGTCTGAATTAGACACCCGAGTATATGTCCCCTGCGCGCGCGTTACTATGTTCACAAAAATTACTGGCATGCCCTTGAACGGTTCTCTGGTGGAATTGGATTTCCATGGGCATTATAGTCAATATAGGTGGGAATTTTTGAACAGCGCGCGTAAAGTTTGCCTGCTGACGCTGACAATGGATAGTCATCGCCGACGCTGGTTAGTAAACCCACGTCGGCTTCGTCGGCAGACATCTTCTTTATATAGGCTGCTGACACTGACGCGTGGGCCCGACACTATTTTTTAGAAATGAAACTCGCATCCATCAAATATTAGAGCCGGTAAAACAGCACCCAAAAATTAATTAAAATAACTTCAATTCATATTTGGACATTTAGTATTTTAATAAATATCAACAATCACACTTGTGTACCCAACATTCTTATAATTAGAATATACATCTCATGCTTGTGATATAATAATTCTAATAACATCTTAGTTAGCTCCAAAAATTCTACAAATTGACGTGGCAACATAAATTGGGTACCTAAACTTATCATAAAAAATTCAAATGGTTTCGATAAAGGAAGAATATACTTGTGTACAAATGGCTACATCTCTCACATAGTTTCTTAGAACGTTGCTTGAACATTGAAGTTTTCCACACTTTGCAACACGTTCGATCTCGTATGCATTTGAAATTTTTACACAAGCTTGTGTTCACCTTAAGATTACGAAATGCAAAGTTTCATTACTAATGGTTGTGGAAAACAAATATTATTTCTATGTTGTACTTACAAAAGAACAATAATATTACATTACACACGCAAAAATGGCGACGCCCCTCCTCGCCGCTGACGTCCCCACCATCTCCGTCGCCGCCACCACCGTCTCTGCCCTCCCTCATGCCCGCCGGTCATGCCTCCCCTCTTCTCCGGTGAAGGATCTCATGTGTTCCCCATCAGATCTCGCTGGAAAACTGGACTTCGACATTGGTTTGGAGTTCCAGGATAGCGTTCGGCGGCGTCTCCACTCCCCGGTACATCACCCCTTCCCCACCCCTGATGGATCCTTCTTCTTCCTGGCTACTTTCCGGCGTTTCTTGTTCCGGCTCACGGAGGACTCGGTTTCTCTTGCTCTGCAATCGTGTTTAGGGGGTCGCGCGGTGGATTTCCACGTCAAATTTTTGAGCAACAACCATTTTCGGTTCTCTGTTTTTTCCAAAGAAGTTGGCTTTCAAATCTACAATCTTAGAAGAGTGATCTCTTCTCAGTTTGACATCTATTTTCATCTTTGGAATAATGGCACTCCCCATTGGGAGAGAGAGAAGCGTGCTTGGGAGATTGAACAAGAAAAAGAATGGACAAGGGTGATGTCTAGAGCTGAAAAAAGAAATCTCAAAAAACAATCCTACATCAAGCACGTCCATTTCTCTGAACACGTCACCCGTTTCCCGGCAAATGATCCCCCTGAGCTTTCTGTGCCTCGTAAATTCGGTGCTTTCACAACCAGAGTTAACCCGGATTCTCCAAGTTTGATCTCTGGTTTTCGTTCTGGCCACACCTCGGAGTCCCTGGATCATTCCCCCACGGATGCCCATGATCGTGCGGACCGACCTCGTAAGACGCAGCAAGATCAGTCTAGATGCCGCCCCACCAAGCAAAATCACCGTGTTCATCGCAATCCTCAACGGGTTAGGAAGGACACCGAGAGCGCCGCTGATCTCGCCTCCTCCCATGTTCCCCTTTCAAATTCAAATTCCTGCTCTCGCTGCCTGGGCCATGACCACCCCCGCTGGGCCTGCAAATCCCGCATCCGTTGCATTCGCTGCAACCAGTTGGGTCACATCAGAAAATCTTGTCGGGCTTCCTTTGCTAAGCCTGCCAAGATTTGGGTGCCAAAAGCCTGGCCCAGTTCTCCACCCCAATCCAGCCCAGTGCAACAGAGCAAGACGGCGCCGGTTGTGGATGATCCTTCCCCTTCCAAAAACAACACGGAGTTTTTTAATCAATCCCGCCTCGACTCCCGAGGCGCCTCTTCAGTTTCTGCGGATGCGTCGCCTTCCTTCCACCAGCAACAGGAACGCATCTATTCTGACACAAATCCACCATCTTCCCAAACCAGCAAAGAAAACCCCATCCCCTCGGCCGCCAGCGATCACGAAAACCACACCTCCACCGCAGATACCGATCAAGAACCTATTGCCAACTTCCCCGTCAACCCCCGACCCTTCCTTGTGGTCGGCCTTACGGTCAACCATGGATGGAACAGGCCTGCTCGCGCCCACATTGCTCTTGGGAGCGAGCCGACTCGGGAGCATGAAGACTTCGCCATCGTCTCCATCGACCCCATGCCACAGGAGGTCGTCGAACTTCGGCCGTCTCTCAACTTGGTCTGCAACTTTCTCGAGCACTCCCAGAGGGTACGTATCACAGAATCACACCTGTCCCTGCTCGGACTGGGCCTCATCAGACTTAGAACTGTAGCACAGAGGGAGCAGCTTGTGCGTGATTCTCCTTTTCAGCTTGGTCAAAACCACATTGTCACTGTTGTTCGCCATGATGAAGGAATCAACTCTAGATCGTGCACCTATACCCGCACCTGTTGGATTATGTTCCTAGCTTTCCCTCTAGACTACCGGAAAGATTTATTCATCAGAGCTGCCGTTGCCCACTTTAGCCGTCTGTTGGAATGGTACAAAGATGAGAACAGGTCTCGCATCCTGGTTCAGGCCTTGGTTCTGAGTCCAGATAGAGTTCCTCATAGCTTGGTGGTCTCACGTGGCACACTCATTGGCGGCATGGGCAGATCATGGTCGGTGCCGGTTTACATCCTCAATGGCCATTTTCCTGATGCCTTCCCAGTAGAGGAGGACCCAGTCCCCCTAGATGGAGAGCCCTACCCGGAACACCCGCCTCTCGTTTTCGGTCCAAATCCCCAGCCCCCGAACTGGCAGCATGAGCAGAATGGGGCTGCAGTTAACCTTGGAGCTTTTGGAGGCAATCATTTTCAAGGTCACCAGGTTATCCACCATGACCAGCAGCAGAATCAGCAACAGCAGGAGAACTTGGAGGAAGAAGAACCAGAAGAAGTTGAGGTGGTTGATCAGGAAGAAGTTGAAGAGATTGGGGACAATGTGGCTGAAGAAGTTGAGCTCGACGTCCTAAATCTTGATATGTTCGGCTCCTCCATGCAATTCCTTTGAGCGAATGGTCCAGATATTGACCTCAATGAAGTGTTTTAGGGACTCAACTCAGATGACAACTCCTCCTCATCAAGTGATGCTAGTTCCTTTGATGAGCAAAGGATCAGGTTCATTGTTGCTAGAAGACACTGTGCAACCATGACCATCTTTCACAGGAAAGGTCTCCCTTCCAGCTCAAGCTTCGGGGCCAGCTCTTCAGCTTCTATCAATTTCAAGCCGATCTTCATCGACACTGATCTCGCCAGTAACAGGAGCCCCAGCCAACCGACAGGGTTGGAGTTGGTCCCTTGGCAGCCTTGTATCCCAGCTGCCCTCCTTCAACTTTGGCCAGAGGTGGTTAGCGCACGGCGCCAGAAGATTCAACAGCAACAGCTTCAGCAAGAGGCCCTTACTGAACAAGCAACTGCTGACTCCACCCTACAAGCAACACTGTCTAGCCCATCTCCCACCAGAGGGCAGCAGAAGAGAGCGGCCAGATCAAAGCGCATCTCCTTTCCCACCTCAGTGACAAACCCAACAATCTCAGTGGCAGAGGGCAGTGTCAGGAGAAGTTCACGTCTGAACAAGCTGGGAGGTTTTCGCCCAGTGATGCTGGACAAGGAACCCACCAAGAAGAGAAAGATCTCTGTAATCAGCATTGATGAAGGAACAGGGCAAGCTGGATCGATCCCTCTACCGATGCTGCAAGAGTGGGGTATCAACTGCGGTTTAGCTCCTGGTGAGCTATCCAACGAAGGCCTGATGCAGGAGCCTTCCGCCCAGGAGCCAGAAGCTGTTCAAGATGAAGAAGTCCCAATTTAATCTATCTGTTGTGGGGCCCTGTCTTTTGCCTCCCTGGTCCTTTTCTGTCATGATCCCACTCTGCCCTTCCCTATCGTACTGTGATGTATTAAACTCCGTTATTTCATTTGTGTGGCTCGCACTGTTGCTGGCATCAGTGCCTCTTAATCTTTTCTTTATCTGTTATCATGAATAATCGAAACAGGAACATTTTGTGTTGGAATATTCGGGGCTGTAATGCACCTGACAAGTGGGATGCAATCAGGAACAAAATCGAAGAGAGTGGCTATTCTATTGTTTGTGTTCAGGAAACCAAACGCCAAGAGATTGATATGGCCTTCATCCGCAATTTTGCCCCTCGCCACTTAGACAGCTTTGATTTTGTCCCATCATTAGGAGCGTCAGGTGGCATCCTAATTCTTTGGGCCAGCAATGTTTTCTCAGGTTTCGTGACCGAAAAATTTCAGTTTAGCATCACCGTCCGTTTCTATTTTGCTCACAATGGTGATGAATGGTTCCTTACCAATGTCTATGGCCCTTGTCATGAACCCGATCGCTCGAATTTTATCAACTGGTTCAGAAGCTGTGATGTGAATGACTCGGTCAATTGGCTTTTTCTCGGCGACTTCAACTTCTACAGATCGTTAGAAGACCGTAACAAACCAGGTGGTAACCTCAATGACACTCTGATTTTCAATGATGCCATTGGCCACCTTGGTCTAATCGAGCTACCTCTGAAAGGAAGAAAATATACTTGGAGCAACATGCATTCAGATCCTCTCCTGGAACAACTTGACTGGTTCTTCACCTCGCCAAACTGGACCTTGGCTTTCCCTAACACAGAAGTTCTTCCACTAGCCAAGATAACTTCTGATCACATACCCTACAAGATTGCTATCAACACTAAAATCCCCAAATCCAAAATCTTCAGATTCGAAAATTTTTGGGTTGAACATAATGACTTCTTAGAAACTATTCAGAACAGCTGGGAAAAAAACCTGAGAGAAGTAGCTTCAGTCAAGAAGATTTCTTCTCTGCTCAAAAGGCTCAGAGCTGATCTTAAGGTCTGGAGCAGAAACCTGTCCAAGCTGGGGCAACTCATAACAAACTATAACACTGTGATTTGCTTCCTTGATGGCCTAGAGGAAACAAGACTGCTTTTCAACCCAGAAGTTAATCTCAGGTCATTGATTAAGCGACAGCTACAAAATCTTCTGCATCAGAAAAATACCTATTGGAGAAGCAGATTCAAGACAAGCAAAGTGAAATTTGGTGATGAATGCACAAAGTTCTTCCACTCCATGGCAACCATATCCTTCAGGAAAAATGCAATACCACAGATTCTGAATGATAGTGGAGCCTGGATTCATGATCATGATGGTAAAGCCGACCTCCTTTGGAACTCTTTCAGAAATAGATTGGGTCTGAGTCAGGGCATTTCAATGCATTTCGATCTGAACAATCTACTCACAGTAAGAGAGGATCTCCAATGCCTTGCAGAGCCAGTTGAAGAAGATGAAATTAACAGCATTATCAGGAAAATGCCCATAGATAAAGCTCCAGGCCCAGATGGCTTCAATGGTTTGTTTCTGAAAAAATGCTGGCCTATTGTCAAGCAAGACTTCTACAATCTTTGCAGAGATTTCTTTGAAGGCAGGGCAAACATAGAGGGCATAAACAAATCTTACATCACTCTGATTCCAAAAACAAACAATCCAGAAACAGTCAATGATTACAGGCCTATATCTCTAATGAATATCTGCCCTAAGATTTTCCGCAAAATTCTAGCTGACAGACTGCAGATGAAGATCATCAGCCCAGTTCACCCAAACCAATATGGCTTTATCAAAACAAGAACAATCTTTATCAAAACAAGAACAATACAAGATTGCCTGGCATGGAGTTTTGAATACATTCACCAATGCCATCATTCCAGAAGAGAAGCCATCATCCTTAAGCTAGATTTTGAGAAAGCTTTAAACACTGTAGAACATGATGCCATCCTAAAGGTCATGGAACATCTTGGCTTCCCTGAAAAATGGCTCACCTGGATCAGGTGCATCTTCAATTCAGGCTCCTCTGCAATCCTCCTGAATGGAGTACCTGGAAAATTCTTTAATTGCAAAAGAGGTGTTCGTCAGGGTGACCCTCTGTCCCCTCTTCTGTTTGTCCTAGCTGTTGAGCTCCTTCAGGTTCTAATCAACAAAGCTGCATCACAAAATCTTTTAAAGCCACCCATCCCACAGCCTTCTGAGGATTTCCCCATAGTACAGTATGCTGACGACACCTTACTCGTCATGCAAGCAAGTGCTCCACAGCTTTTCTTCCTAAAATCCCTGCTGAAGTCTTTTGCTGATTCTACCGGGTTACAAATGAATTACAGAAAATCTCAGATGCTGCCTATCAATGTACCAGCTGACAAAATGGAATTTCTTGCTCAGACTTTTGGTTGCTCCATTGGTACTATGCCATTTACTTATCTGGGACTCCCTATGGGTACCACTAAACCAAGAATGGAAGACCTCTACCCTATGATGGACAGGGTTGAGAGGTGCCTATCTAGCTGCAATACTTGGCTCTCCTACTCAGGAAGGTTACAGATGATAAACTCAGCATTGACCCCTATCACAACTTACACCATGTGCACAATCAGGCTACCCAGAGGAGTGATTGAGAACATTGACAGAATGAGGAAGCAATGCTTATGGAGAGGAAACACTGATAAAAAGAAGGGTGGCAACCTAGTAGCTTGGGAGACAGTGCAAAGACCAAAAGATAAAGGTGGGTTGGGAGTCCTCAACCTTAGGTTACAGAATGATGCACTGTTGTTAAAGCACCTGAACAAATTTTACAATAAGGAGGATATTCCCTGGGTTCAACTTATCTGGTTCAAATACTATCAGAACAAGGTACCTCATCACTCCAGAGAAGTGGGCTCCTTCTGGTGGAAAGACATACTAAGGCTAAACAACCTCTACAGATCGATGGCCAATTGTATTATTGGTAATGGCTCCACAGTTTGTTTCTGGGAAGACAATTGGTCTGGTGATATCCTCTCACAAAGATTCCCAAGGTTGGCACCCTATGCAAGGAACACCAAGGCCTCAGTCCTGGAGATCATGCAAACTGAGGTCCTTGACTCCATCTTTTTTCTGCCCCTCTCTCAGCAAGCTTTTGAGGAACTTCAACAACTTCAAGAGGAAATCCAAAATTTCGAGTTTGATGAAAATGAAAAGGATATCTGGCACCCATCTTGGGGGAGCAAATATAGTTCCAAGAAATTCTACACTGCAGTCTATGGTCTAGTGGATTCACATCCAATTTTTCAGATGATTTGGAAATCAGAGTGCACACCAAGGGTAAAATTCTTCTTCTGGCTGATCTTGGTTGACAGACTTAACACAAAAATAATGTTGACTCAGCGCCACATTGGTAACAGAGATGATGACCACTGTGTCATGTGTGATGAGGGCCTAGATGAAACACTCGAGCACCTTTTCTTCTCTTGCTCTTTTGCCAGAGAATGTTGGACCAAGATTGGCTTCACTTGGGACCTTTCCCTCGAGCTTGATGAGAGATTTCTCCAAGATAATTTGAACAGTGGTCTGAATTTTTTCACTGAAGCCTCTTTGTTGGCAGCCTGGGAGCTTTGGAAGCTGAGAAACGACAAAATCTTTGAAAGACAGAATCCTAGTCTTGCTAGATGGTTTTGTAATTTTAAGAATCAATGTTATTTGCAAGCTTGTAGATTCAATGTAGGCTTAAGGTCTAGCTTCTACTTTTGGTTAGATGCTTTCAGCTAAACTCTTTGTAAGAATTCTGTAACCCCTGTTTTTCTTTTATAAAATGTTTTTTATACTGTGGGGATCTCCCCCACAGGTCTCTGCTCAAAAAAAGATAAAGGCATATAAACATTATTCACGAAACGGAATATACACTAAACAATGCATTAATGAAAATATGGGGATTTTAGAAAAAAATTGGAAAAAAATCATCAAATTTGGACTAAGTATGACAGACAAATACATGTTACAAAATTTGACTGCAGATTAAAAGGAGAAATGAGAACTGTTCTTCATTCCAATAGAACAGAGGGGGTGGTTAACCCGCGTCTCATTTGCCCCTTCAATCCTTGTCTCCTACGCCCACCCAATAGAACAGAGGAGGAAGCAGACTAGCAGAGGCCACCGCCGCCGCCGTGCCCGCTTTGACATCCAAGATGGCACCCTAGGCCTCTAATGCGGCAAATGAGACCACCGCAACCTTCGATTTGACTCAGAAACATGACAAATCAAATCTTGTGGATGCGACACAGAATATGTAATAATTTACATTAAGATACATAATTTTTATTGATGCTTCTGCCTACATCTCGATGTTCATCCTGCTGACAGCGTACTCCACCGCGACGCTGAATCCACGCGTCCAGAGGTCGAACTCATGACGGATGCGACACTCGACGTTGCAGTAGTGGATGATCCTTGGGGTCTCCGACCCGTACCGCCTACATCCCGCTGCCCAAATGCAGACGTGGGGATTCTAGACGGGCAGCAACGGAATGTCATCATCGCCGTCACGAAGCCAGTACCACCACGCAATGTTCTCGAGATCCCGGCGGACGCAGCCGGTGCAGGTTCTGGTTCTTCCACCACCCGTCAGGGGGCGGCAGCCCGCCGCTGATTTCGTGGAGCAGTGCCATCGCTTCGGGGTTCGCAAGGTTGTGATGGTACTTCAGCATCGCTAAGAAGTACTTTGCACCGGCGTCTTTGGCAGCGTCCTTTCCGACGAGCTCCAGACCCTCATCGGGATTCTGCCGCCTCATCAACCTCTCCGTCCCCTCGAAGCATAATGCCTCCGGATGTTTGGCAAGCCGGAAGCGCTCCTCCAACAAGGACTTGACGTAGCGATTCTTGCACTCTTGACGAAGCTCACGCAGTGACACCTGCAGGAGTACCTCATCCGAGTTGCAGATGCGCCGGAAGGTGCCGCAGACCTGATTACGAAGGATCAGGAAATGAATGATGGGCTCACCCTTGATGCAGCGGAGGATGATCTGGGTGACCAGTTCATTTGGCAGAAGCTCCATGAAGCACACCGCGGCCATGAAGGAGAAGGGGAAGGAAATGGAAAGGCGACGGGATCTAAAAATTGAAAGGCAACGGGGTTTGGAAATTGAAATGCGACGTGGCCATTTATAAAAACCCGTTACTAATAATATGGAACTTGAAATGCGACGCAGTTTGGCTGCTGACGCGTGGGCCCGACAACTGCCCCTGCCCCTCCACCTTCCCGCGAAATTGAAATGCGACACGTGTTTTTGGACGGTTTTGCTCCCAAAAAACGGTTCCCGAGGCATAGGGGGGCGTGGGGCGTGGGGAGGAAGGTGCCCTGACAGTTCACGTCTAGTCATCATAAATCCCCGACGACTGCTAGTTGCTCCATAATCATATCGTTTCTTTCGCTTCATCTTCTTCCCCCTCACCATCAAAAAACCACAAACTCCGGTCAACGAGAGATCACACCAACAAGGAGCGAGAAGAGCATGGCGTCGAGTGACCCGTCGGTGAAGCGGGGACGAAGAGAGGATGACGACGATGAAAGCCATCATCGGAGGAAGTTGACCATCAAGGAGATGGGGAAGGAGCCGACGGCACCCAAGGAGAAGGAGGAGAAGAAGTCGGAGGCCACCGACATCAGCTTCGCCATCGAACTACTCCAGGGTGTGTTCATGAAGCTCCGAGATGTTGGCACAGCGTTCAAGATCGAGGTGCCTGACGATTACAAGGATCATAGCCTCAAGGGTCTTGCCTTCAGGATCCACGTGTTGGCTGAAAAGTTTGAGAAGATCCCCATGGTCCAGCGGTCTCTCCTCGGCGACGACGATAGCTCCGACGGCAGTGACGATGACGGCTCTGACGACAGCTCCGACGACTCCGATGGCGGGACTCCGACAGCGGCGACTGACTAATTGATCCACTCCTGTACCATTAATAATGTATTTGTGATTATTGTGTGTTCGTCAGTTTGTTCGTCAGGTTGTTGGACTGTTAGTTTGTCGATCGTGAACTGCTTAGTTTGTTCAATTTGTCGATCATGAACTGGTTAGTTTGGTTGTTGGATTTTGTATACATGTCGCATGAACTCGATCTAAGAGACGTGGGCAGATCCATCAGCGTCGCCTACAGTATCTGTTCCTCCTGTGATGAACTCGATCTTGGAGACAATGGATAGTCATCGCCGACGCTGGTTAGTAAACTCGCGTCGCCTTCGTTGGCAGGTAGGTCCGGGCGGTTATCTTCTTTTTTTAAGCTGCTGACACTGACGCGTGGGCCCGACACTATTTTTTAAACTGAAACTCGCATCCATCAAATATTAGAGCCGGTAAAACAGCACCTAAAAATTCATTAAAAATAACATCAATTCATATTTGAACATTTAGTATTTTAATAAAATATCAACAGTCACACTTGTATACCTAACATTCTTATAATTCGAATATACATCTCATGCTTGTGATATAATAATTCTAATAACATCTTAGTTTGCTCCAAAAATTCTACAAATTTACGTGGAAACATAATTTGGGTACCTAAACTTGTCATAAAAAATTCAAATGGTTTCGATAAAGGAAGAATATACTTGTGTACAAATTGCTACATCTCTCACATAGTTTCCTAGAATGTTGCTTGAACATTGAAATTTTCCACACTTTGCAACATGTTCGATCTCGTACGCATTTGAAATTTTAACACAAGCATGTGTTCACCTTAAGATCACGAAATGTAAAGTTTCATTACTAATGGTTGTGGAAAACAAATATTATTTCTATGTTGGACTTACAAAGAACAAGATAAGGCATATAATTATTATTCACGAAAAGGAATATACACTAAACAATGAAATTAATGAAAAGATGGGGATTTTAGAAAAAACTAGAAAAAAAATCATCAAATTTGGACTAAGCACGATGGAGAAATACATGTTACAAAATTTGACTGCAGATTAAAAGGAGAAATGAGAACTGTTCTTCGTTCTAATAGAACTGGGCCCTACCCTAATTAGAGACGCGAGATGGTTAATCCTCGTCTCATTTTCCCACACAAACTGTTCTTCATTCCAATAGAACAGAGGAAGAAGCAGAGGGCGCCACAACCTTGGATTTGAATCAAAAATATGAGAAATCAAATCTTGTCTATCAATAACCGTTTGAACGATACTTTACACGATAGAAGAAGACATTACATTCCTAACGAAGCCTACATTCATCACTACAGAAATACACGCAAAACCCCCTTCGGCTCGGCGCTGTACCGCAGAATGCTTTGCCTACGCAATGTTAAATGTTGCCTTGTGCCACCGCCGTTGGCAGCGTCGGCCGGCGGAGGCCACGGCGGAGGGTGACACTCCTAATTTGCCAAGCCAGATTGACCCCACGATGCCGGAAATCTAGGGATTGCACATTGCTGATCAAATGCAGACGCCACTGCCCTTGCTCCTCGCCCTCAACCTATTTCATGTACGCAATTGCAGTGGCGTCGGCGTCGGCCCCGCTGTTGGCTCTGTAGAGGGAGACGGCGACCACATAGGCCGCCCCTCTGTGCCCGTCCTTGGCAGCGTGGTGGAGCTCATCGAGGGAAGGCTGAGGGATGCGGTTCCTGCCGAAGATGTCGTCCATCCTGCTGAGGAAGCAGGCCACCGGGTTACCGGCTACAGCCAGGCTACGAAGGAAGACGTCGTAGCCGACGAGGTCGTTGTTCTGCATCTGCTCGACTGGAACCCGATCCAGTGCCAGGCGCCTACCGACGTCTCTGTCGTGGCAGGGGCGGAGCATGTGCTTGCAGGTTGCTCGTAGGCTGTAGAGGTCCTCCATAGGCCGATTCGATGTCGCACCGACTCGGCCAACGATGATCGCCAGCACCTCCGCTGGGAGTTCCGCGAGCGACCGCGGGTGCTCCCTCGATGCCATGAGTGCCGGCGTGGAAGGGAAGTCGCTTGGCGTGGAGCGGAGGAGGCACGACGAGGAGTGTAGGCAGTTGTGGTTTTCTCGTAGGTAGATGAAGGGGATGTGGTGGTTTCGCGGGTAAAAGAAGGGGTTGGGGCAATAGTCATTTATTTTTGAGAGAAGATACAGGAGACGCGTCTCCGATGAGTGGATACTACTAATTGCACATCTCGCTTATCGAGGAGTCAAACTCTTTGAAGTTTGACGAAATGTAGACAAAATAATATCAATACTCTCAGATGAGTGGTACTACTAATTGCACATCTTGCTTATAGGCATCTTAGGCAGTATCTTAGGCATCTTAGGCAGTATCTTAGGCAGAATATATAGGCATCTTAGGCATCATATATTATAGAAAAGAGATTCATTCAAATTCCACCAATACACATCCTATATATATTACAAAAAGGTTTCCATTTCCAGTAATAGACATCCCTGCATTTTACAAAAAGGATCGGATTCAGCAGAAATCAATCTTGCTTCTTTTTCTTCTTTGATTTTTGTATACAGATCTTTTCATGATGGTCGCTTCGCAAGTATGGTGTTTTGTCAGCTCCCAAGACTCGGGGCATGTATGAAGTGTGAAAGGATGGACTTTCGTCAAACTGGTTGTATTCCTCCTCCTCAACAATATTTTCAACCCCAACAATCCTTTTTTTCAGGCAAAACCACACTCCAGTTATTCTTTGCAAGGTCCGGTACATAGAACACTTGCTCAACATCCTTGGAGAAGACAAACGGTTCGGTTTTGTAACCAAAGACCCGGAGATCAACACTAACATAACCAAATTTGTCCTTGATCATAGCTCACTTCGCATTGGTGACCCATCTACACCGAAACAAGGCTACCTTGAATCCTACATAATCAAGCTCCCAAATTTCCTCTATTTGACCATAATATGTGGCTGTGTTGTTCTTATTGTCGACGTGTAACACCCTAAAATTCCATCACTAAAAATTTGCTTAAGCAACATAGTGTATTAGGATTAGTCTTAAGGACTTAACTAAATCATTAATTAAGTTGAGCTCTAAAGTAATTAAATTAAATTTAAATAATTTAGGATCAACAAGTGCTTATGCATCATTATTTGGCTTTGCATGGTGTTTATGAGTGCTAGTGTGAAGTTTTAAAAGTTTATAAAATAATTTGAAAGTTTGGAAAGTTTTGAAATTGATTTGAGTTTCAAAAGGATTTGAATAAAAGGTTTGAAAAAGAAAAGTGAAAAAAAACAAACCAACCTCTTCTTTACCCCTCTTTCCTTTTCAGCCCGAGCGGCCCAGCAGCCGGCCCATCTCCTCCCCGCGGCCCGCTCTGCTCTTCTCCCTCTTTTCTCTCTCTGCCAGGCGGGCCCCATCTGTCGGCACCGTCTTCTCCCTCTCGCCCCCTTCCCCTGCTTCACCGCCGTGAAGGCCGCCGCCCTGCCCCGCGCTCCCTCGCCTCCCCCTTCCTTTCTAGAGCCACAATCAGGGGCAGTAAATCCCGCAGTCCACGTAGCCATCAAAATCCCCTTCCGTTTCCCTTCTTTCCGCCTCCATAACGCCCGGATGTGTCGCTGGCCATCTATGGCAAGCGCCGCCGCCGGAGCTCCCCTTTCCGCTTCCCCTTCCCCTCTCTGGCCCTACAAAAACCCGTGTGCGAGCTCCTGCTTCACCCTTTGCTCACACGCGCCTCCTCCTCACGCACACACACCTCCACTCCTACACTGCGCCGCCGCCTCTGTTCTTCACCGTCTGCCGGAGAAAAACGTTGACGATGAAGTGCCGGCCCTCTCCCTTCTTCTTTTCTGTGCACGAGGCTCACCGAGCTCTCCCTCTCCTTGCTCCAGGGGCACATCTTCGTCACGGGATCGAGCCGCGCCCTGTCCTTGTCCGCCGGAGCGCCGCCCGAGCTCGCCGTCGTCGTTGAACCTCTGCATCAGCACCCCTTCTTCACCAGTAGCCCTGCTCGTTTCGTCTCTGCATGGTGAGCAACTTCGCCCCGCCTTTTTCCCCCTTTTCCAAGTATCACAGTCCCGGCACATGCTCGCCGGAGTAGCCGCTCCGCCCCCTTCCGGCGTCGGCCGCCGTGGGCGCCCGTGCTCATCTCCCTAGTGTCTGGCCGGATGCGCAAGCTCCCCTGCTTCGCGTAGCACCTGTCCGTGCATGAAATGGTGGCCGGGAGCCCTCTCCCGAGCTCACGCCGGCGAGTCACCGTCGCGCGCCGCCGCGCATCTCCTCTCTCCGGCGAAACCCGCCGCCGCTCCCCGCTCACGCGTCACCGTGACCGCCGGATCTCAGATCGACGGCTCTGATCAGCTGCAGCCCCGAGTCAAACAAGACCATAACGGTCAGCGCCCGGTGTTCTTCGTTAAGAGCCCCTGAGGTTTTGTCTTTTCGCAAGCCGGTACTTCTACCATCAAAAACCCTTACAAGCAGGTCCTTCCTTTTACAGTTTGGCCCCTGTCTTCTCTGGTTTTTAGCACCCGAGGTCCATCTTTCATCTTTTGCTCAAAATTCCTTCTATTTTTATATGTAATTACATTTTAAGTCCCTGGTTTCTTTCAAATAAGCCCTGTGAGCCTAGTTTTCTTTCAGAAAAGCCCCTGTGTTTTGTTTTAATCATAACTTTCATGTTTTAGCTCCGTTTTTCGCGTATAATATATCAAAATGATCGTATCAGTGAGTAGAACCCTTTTATCAGTGTGTTCTTAGCATATAGCCTTGTTTGGTGTACTGTTTTATTTATTTATTGTATGATCATGCTTGTGCGTAGATATCGTGCCTGTTTCAACTGAGCATCCTGTCGGAGAAGATCAAGAAGAGCCTTTCTTCGAAGAAGAGGATCCCCAGTTTGTAGAGGAAGGTAAGTGGACTTTCCCCTCTACATTTTCCTCTTTGTCCTATATAACTACATATTTAAATAATTTTTACTTTATTTGTTGCTATGCATAAATTGATGGGAAAACCACCTTTTTAAGGACATGACTAGAACTTTACCCCTGTCACCTTGATCAACCCTTTTTAATAAATGTTTTGGGTAGATGAATGCTTAGTTGCTATACATGGGTTAGTTAGAAGTGGTTTTATGATAAAGACTTTCATGCTTATGAAATGTTGGTTATGTTTAAAGACAAGAACACTAAGATTTAATTGGAACATGGAGAACCACCCAAGAAAACAGTACAACCACAGTCCATATGGCTCTAGCTTAGCCAATTAATTAGGTGTGAGAATGAACTGATGACCTTATCCGAAAGGGGCAGAGGGGGATCGGGGTTGCAGGGGTATAGCCCGGTTCTTTTGGGGTAGCAGCCTTTGCTAAGGTGCTGACCATTAGGGAGGGTTATGGTCCGCCCTGGTCTGTAACTATGCGGGTCGTTGGTATTTTGCATGCCTTTGTAAAGGCTTCGTAGTGGACCCCTAGCCACTCACCTCGGCAATGTTTAAGGGGCTAGCTAACCCAGGCAACATGGGGAACATGAGCTGTGGGTAAAGTGTACAACCTCTGCAGAGTTAAAACTGATTGATCAGCCGTGCTCACGATTAAGAGCGGCTTGGACCCTCACATGATAATTAAACTTAAAGATGAATTCAAATTGCGGTTTCCCATGGTTTTGAGAT